>LR990288.1:9762500-12232500 GCA_905147355.2 Apotomis turbidana
ACACAGATAGTTATCTTCTTTGAACTTCGAAAAGGCCGCTTATTTTGACTAATTTAAGTAAATGAAAAACGTGGTTTTTGTGACAATGTTTAAATATAATTATAGTCTGAAAAGATTAAAGGGTCATTTCTGTACACATTTTACAGATATTTCAGTAAATGCTTTAAATGTTCTAAGCCAGCTACAACTGCCTGAGCTGTTAAACTCGAAATTCAGGTCAGTTTCACCATTTAGGTACTTCGGAACCCTAAAATCTTCTTACCGAACGCGTTTTTTACCCTTTAATTGATACCGCTAAGTATCGTACTCGTAAACTTGTATAAAAACAATGAAACCGAAGAAACTGTTACACCGTTATAAGAGGAAAGTGTTAATCGGCTTAAATTGTAATTGCAATCTTACGTTACGTTTTTTGGAGATTGTGCTTTTGTAGTGTTTTATTCGGTGGTATTACTATTGACGGTCTTTTAGACTAGGTACTTATAATCATAACTCATAGATGCTGATGCCCTATTGCTATACCTTATTCATGAATCATGAACCCACCTCTATAAAACAGCATGGTTGGTTATACTAGTCGAAACTGGGTGATTCTACATGCGTGTCAAACGCCGTCAGTCTGCTGTCAAAATATTGAAAGTATTTATATTTATTTATTTAAACTTTATTGCACAAAATACACAAGTAAAAGTTTTTAAGTTGTCTTACCACTTAATTCGAATGTTTTTTTAATAAATACGTAACTATATATACCTAATCACTTCTTTAAAAAAAGTAAAAGTACAAATGGCGGACTTAATGCCATAAGGCATTCTCTACCAGTCAACCATAAGACTGAACAGAAACATTTGTATGGTGCAGGGTCTTTCTTATGTAATCTGTTACATGAAACAATTAAATAACACAAAAGTAATATGTATACCTTATATATAAATATATATTATATAACATAAACATACACAAATAAAAAAATAAGTATGAGCTACATAAAGCCGCAAACATTCATACAGTGATCACTGTATGAATGTTATATACTGTAAGCGTACTTCTTGCCATACTTTACCTAATTTAAAGCATATCATGGCCCATTGCTTAGGTATTCGGTTGAAACGCCTGTAGAATCAACAACTGTGCGATAATGGAGCTAATGTAACGGAAATGCTAGAACTTGGTTTGTTATGACTTGTCAGACCGAATAACATTGATCCGGACTAGAAAATTCGAGACTTAAAAATTAAGTACGGTGAAACATTTAATATAAGGTTCTTTTTGATTAATATAACCAGTATCTAATCGCTTAAAATATCCCAGACCTCCTTGACCGAGCCTTTCACTGATTGGACGTTTAATAAATGGAGTTGGTATTAGATAATCATTATCATAATTATGATATTATGCTCACACCTTATGATTTAACCTTTTAGGGTTATCAAAGTCGGTTTAAGAAAATAACAGCTTTTTGGTTAATACTTTGAACGAATTACCTTGTAATAGTTTAATTTTGCCCCATGTGGTTATAGCCAGAGAAAGGGCCTGATTAACTCTTAACGAAAAATGACAGTATTTTTTTAACTTACTAGCTTACACATGAATATACCCCTATAGAAATGTATATAAATAAAAGAGAGAATAAAAAAGGTCTGCAAATTCACAAAGTTATGAAACAGTCTTATGTTTGGTAAAGTCGATGCTGCCATACAATGCTACTGAAAGTTGTCAAAGTCAAACCAAAAAAGCATCTTATTTGTATACTTATCATGTCATACTTAACCATGCATCTAGCTAGAGGATGTTTACGTTTATCTCGTGTTATTAAGTGGAAAAGCATCTAACACTCAAACTCGCATCTTGTCAAAACCTGACGGATGCTTTATCACTTATCTATCTCGTGATAAAAGCAACCATCATAGGTCCGCAGATTTTATTACCCATTTAAATCTACAATCTACATACATATGTTGCTACGATAACAGCCATTTATCATTATCACATATACATATTACTTCTAATCGAATAATTAGTCGTATTTGATTGTAAGTGGGTTCTCGTAATTACGAGTAAACTGTACCCTTACCATGAATTTACAGTGACCGTACTCGCTAACGACTATTTTTCTTTTTTTTAAAGATATGAATATGACTTGAACTGTATCAGGGCTGCTTAGCCCTCACTACCTAAAAGTCGGACTTTGTGTGGGAGTATAACCCGCTAATGGGATTATCTTCTAGCTAGTAAAACTAGCTAGCGACTACTGCGTAAACGATTTATATGGAGAATTGTAGTTCTACAAAGTAAGCGCTAGGGACGCTGTACTATTCTCCATACAAATCATTTACGCTGTCGCTAGCGAGTATGGTCACGTTAACTCATAGTAAGGGTGAGCGAGTCAATTTAGTAGTAGTTTAGATACTGGCACCCGTCGGCCTCGACCACCTGTTTTAGAGAAAAATGCAGCTTTTCAAACAACTTGTAACTAGATTTCCTTAGAGTTTTCCTGTTAACTTTGTAGACAGATTTTCCAAAGGAAAATTAGAAAAAAGGTAACTTTGTTCAAAGTATGCAGAGACACTCCAGTACCTGAAATAATTTTACAGGAAAATGAACTATTAGTCCAATCACCCAACTAGGATCTAAAACAAAGATCCATATTCTATTCGTGATTTTATACGTTCTTATTTAAATTTGTTAAAGTTAACGAATAATTTTAAAGTTAATACAATACAAGTACTCTTTATTGCACACTTCACAAAACATACAGGAGAAAATGGAGAAATACAACGCAAGAAATTATTATTAGAGGTAAACAACAGGTTGTCTTATCGCTAAAAGGCGATCTTTTCAAATCAATTTGGACCATGGTGGACTGCGTATTTGGGCAGTTTTACGGTGATTTCCTCGTGTTAATTCCACTTGTACAAAATATGTGACTTTTCCCATGTTCAAATTGTGGTTACCTACATAATATATTTGGGTCCCACTTTTCATGTTTATACCGTCATATGTATCATGGTCTATCGTACAAACTCTATGGTTGTGGTTTTTGTGGTTTAGCAGGATCTATGGATCTATTGTCGAATAAACACGAACGGCCCGTTTAACCTAAATTTACACTGCCTTAACGTTTAAATAATATAACACAGTTAGTGAGCCTTGGCCTCTAAAATAAACTGTGACCTAGATACAAACAGTTTGTAATTATTACTGCTATGTTTTTAACACGTTAATGACAGACTGAAATAACCTCGACCAAGGATGTCTAGAAAAGCTAAAAGTATTCGATTTCGCAACGCATCGCTATTTTATCGATTACGCACGGTGTCTTACAAAATCGCAGAACTAACTTAGTACCTACACAGATTTTTCATCGATATCATCAATAGACTACAACAAAAATAAAAACCAGACTTAGATTTAGCTAAACTTCTTTCTTCACCATGGTCGGGTAAAAAGTATCATATAACCAAATAACCATCTTTGGATGGCTAAATCAAAATTGCTTAAAATCTTCGAGCCGTTTCGGTGTGATGAGCAGACAAATATTTTTTTAGCAACAGATGGCGCTAATTTAATAAGAAAACTGTTTTTTGTGATAGTTGCTCATTGATAAAATAAAGCTTTTATGTGAACTTTTAAATATGTGAACTTTTTTTTTTTTTTTTTTTTTTATATTTATCTTTCTGCAATCAGCCATACAGGCCATAATCAGAACTGTGGATGTGTAATAATTTGTGCACAGTGAACTATTTATTTTACTGAAGATGATAACATAAAAGTTCACTGTGCACAAATTATTACACATCCACAGTTCTGATTATGGCCTGTAATTCTGCGAAAAGGCAGAACACAGTATAAACTTTATACTGTGTTCTGCCTTTTCGCTAAATTATTTTTCGCAGAATTTTCACTTCACAGAATTTTTATTCCAATGTTGTCGTACATTTTTCGTAATTCTTGCTAATATTATCCTATTGATTGGATAGGTTTGTTTTATAACAATCCCAAATAGTTTACGGTTTCAAAGGAAAATACCTTCTACGAAATGACACTTCTGTGAACTGAAACGTTCGACGAAAAATGCAGAAAACCATATATGTAAAGACACACACACATATATATATATATATGTAGGTAAAGAAGATTATAAGCTGCAATCATTACAATATGGGAAAAAAATCTGCGGCCATCACATATTTCATGGACATAACACTAACCTATTTATACATAAAAGATTATAAGCTGAATTCATTACAATATAGGAAAATATTCTGCGGTCATATCAATCACATATTTCATGGACATAACACTAATCCATATACTAATTTAAATTGATTATGTAATATTATGCATTCTGTTGTATTTTTGATCACAGTATTTCGTAAGAGTTGACCTCACGTAGGCCGAGTTTCAATGCTACGATTAGGTTTTTTTTTATATGGATGCCTTTTCATTATAATTTTAATTATGCATATCAGTTGTTTGTCTTGAATTTCAATATCAACATATTATATGCGTAAGTAAATAAATAATAATGCATTATTAGTGTTAGTAAGTTACATAATGTGTAAGTATGATAGTGTTTATTTTTTTAACCATACGAGTATTTTAATTATTATTTTAGTATGTTTTTTTTTTAAAACAATTAACATAGTAATTATTCTGTAAAAGATCATGGTGGTCAATTGAACCTTACACTTAATTATAGCACTCCACTAAATAAACTGTTAAACGTGTTAAATTTATGAAACATGTAATGTCTCATTATTTTAATGTACTTAACGCCATTTTTTGCTAAGGGGTAAAAAGCCTCTTAATTAAACAATGCAAGTTCGACACACAAAGCTTAAGAAAAAAATCTAATGGTCATTTGGCGTTAGGGTGGTAGAAAGGTTAACACGTTGGACCGGTTCAGAGGGTCCGGGTTCGGTTCCCGGTCTCTTCCGACAGGTTACCCATTTCAATTGTTATTTGTTCTTTGATCTTTAGTGTCAATGGTACAATATTAAACGTGATACCCAATGCTTTTTATTTATCTTTATTGAAAGAGGCTTTGATCGCTAACCTACCATGCCAGCCCCATATCCAATGTTAACAAATATTGAGAAGTATTAGGTTACTCTTTAATGACGTCACCCGCTTCCTGAATCATAATTTAACACATATGTAATTTTGCAGATGCTAAATGCCACAATAACATTGAATTGATATGTTAATTTTACGATTACGATTACAATAACGACGCTAAGGTTACGAATGTTACGATCTCAGCTTTGCTTACGACGAATGATATTCGCATAACTAGTAATAATTTAAAGGGATTAAAGAAATATATTCCATTCCGTCGGATATAAGAATAATAATATGAAATTTCAATGAATAAACAATTATTAAATAGACGATACTCGTTCTTTCTGTTGAGATCTCAGACACGGGTGATAAAACCAAGAAATTTCACAAAGTTACTTATAATTATAAGTAGCTTTGTGAAATTTCTTGGTTTTATCACGTTTTGATAACGGTATTATATCAATAATTTAGGTCATACTCGTACTAATTACAATTATTTTGCCAATTAAATTTAAACCACATAGAGTTGTGCACTATCGTCCTAAATGCAACTGCCTTTTCCGAAAAGTTAGTACGATTGTGCTCTAAGGAATTGAAAACATATATTATATTGAAGATTTTGCGATTCAAATAAATACATCGATTCTTTTGTCGATAAAACTTTCGATTTTTTTCAAACTGAAAAAGATATGGGGGTTTGAGGCTTAAAACATATAATCCATCCTCCTAGCCTTTGTCCCATTTTTTGAGAATGAATTCTCAATCGGGGTCGGCTACCTAAATCCCAAGATGTGGCGTAGGCACTAGTTTTTACGAAAGCGACTGCCATCTGACCTTCCAACCCAGAGGGGAAACTAGGCCTTATTGGGCTTAGGTGGTTTCCTCACGATGTTTTCCTTCACCGAAAAGCGAGTGGTATAAATATCAAATGACATTCCGTACATAAGTTCCGAAAAACTCATTGGTACGGGCCGGGTTCGAACCTCCCGGATTGAAAGTCGCATGCCCTAACCACTAGGCTACCACCGCTTCCGCTTAAAAACATATAATATTTCAGCCATTTTAAACAGACTCGAACAGTATAGTAAAGTCAGTAGTGTGAATTCTGTTAGAAAAAGGATAAGAAGCATATATTACGAAGTGTTATTAAAAATATTGATATCGGAACAGTAATTTACTACACAGCTACTTGAAATTTCAAACAGATGGTGTTAAGCAACTTAATACAAGTTTGGCCACGTGTTGCGACCGGAAAATTGGAATCCGCTCAAGTTTCATCAAGGTTACATTGTTAAAACGTGACTATGAAAACAATACGACTGAAACGGAGGCTTACGAAGCCACTTATTCAGCTTGAGTAGGTGACAAAAAAGTTTATGCACTCTTAAATGAACTCGTCATTTATCAACAAAAGACAGGATATCTACACCGTAGGAGGTATTTAAAAAAATATAGTCTACTAATTAGAGGTCACTGATTTCTTATGTTGTGTGCTTAAATGTATGTTGTATTTGGGGCTCCGGCATGCTGGACGGCTGGACGGATTAAAAAAAGTTATGTACACTGTTAACTAGTAATCCACAGATTATATATGATACTTTTTACCTAACTACGGTAAAGAAAATGGGTAAGAGGGCTATGATTTCTCCTTTCACGCGTGATCGGAATTACAGGAGTCCTCTACGCACATAGTTATATACGCATATAGTTACATATCATCATAAAGCCTCATACATCTTGATCTTGACAGATGATATAAGCAGCGTCTGTATACGAGACAACGCCAATCATGACTATGTAACCCTAGCCTTAACTTCCAGCATAACTTTAGAGAAATACTACCTGTCACTTTCCATTCAATACCGTGCGAGCTAGACAGGTGATGCTGACTCGCGCGACAAGCGATGTCGCGGCAAGATATGCTAGTCCTGCTGGAGTGACATACACGTCCACATTTTCCACACGTTAGTTGGGGCTTCGCCCCGGAGGAGACAGTATAGTATATTTTCGCACGTTTTTTTGCTGTCCTGCAAACCAGGTATTGTCGTGGGTTTCTCAGCCTTTCGCGACAATAGGTACATACTATTCCACTCGTCGCAGTCCGATGCGAGCTCCTCGCACGAGTTACATTCGATGCCGTATGCAACCATGTCACGCTTTACATATTATATAATTTACAATTCGTCACAATCCATGTCACTACGAGTATAAGGTGCGACTCGACTGAAGCGAAGCGGAGCGGAGCGGAGTCGTGCGGAATCGACAAATCTCCAAAATGAAGCGGGGCTGAGATAAAGATTTCAACTTAGGTGATGGTCCATGCTGCACGTCACCGGCTAGGTTCAGTGGAGACGCACCCTAAAACAAGGTATTTTTGGCGAAGAAATTAAACAAAAGCAGTCAAATAGGCCGATAAATAGTTCCCAAACCTTGCTCAAGCAACCTTTACATTAATTCTAATGCCGATGCTACGTGCTTAATGACTGTCCTTTTCAGTTCTCAATATGTTCCTCTAATTAACCGCACGCAATGTTAGGAAACATGCCAAGAATAGGAGCCTCGCGGTGGGTTAATTGTACATTGTACAGTCAGACTTGACTGTACTATAAACATGTTAGTACAGTCGAGAACTTTATTTTAGGAGCCACTTTTAACCTTGTCATAATAACACGAGGTTTATGGGTCCTAAATTAGAATTCAAGACCGTACATGGGTAATTATTTCAGCGTTAAAACCATCTATAAATAAATATCAGACTACCTCGATCAATCTAGTCCCACAGTAAGCTCTAGTAGACTTGTGTTATGGACACTAGACGACGATAAACATACTTATATAGATAAATACATACCGAAATACAAATAACACCCATGACCCAGGCACAAATATTCGAGTTCATCACACAAATATCTGCCCTTGCCGGGATTCGAACCCAGGACCGTCGGCTCAGTAGGCAGTTGCTTAACCACTGCGCCAACCGCGTCGTCATCCGCGTCTTATTAATGTGTTCGCAATATTGGCAATAAAACTCATAAGAGCAATCAATATCATTTTCACTTCTCTTGCTCTAAAAGTTCGACTTTATGCTGTGCGTAGGCGACATAAAATCGCTTTTTATGCTCTAGAGCATAAAGTAAAATCGTCGTCGAAGACCAAGGCGATCGGTCCAACAGCCACACGAAAACGGTCCTTAATAAACAGTAAAAAAAAAACATTAAACTTCATACAATAAAACCCGTTCCAGACCTTCCGATCCGATCCGATTTATCAGAAGAAATCGGATAAGATCCTAACAATTGCAGTACACATTATCCGATTCCGATCGGATCGGAAGGTCTGGAACAGCATTTAACTCTTTATTTTATTTCGTTTTGTTAGTATTCTAAGACCAAGGCAAAGATACCAACAGCCAAAGTACACAATAAAACTTCTTAAATTAAACTGAACTTTTATTTACTATCATTTATTACTTTTTAACTATTACTTTAAATATTTCTCATTGAATTTTAATTAAATTAGTTTTTAAGTATACAGTCGAGTTCATTTACATCTACACGCTTACGAGAACAAAAATATCTGAACACGACCCTATTGTCAGGACCATAAAATCGTGTTCAGATATTTTTGTTCTCTTAAGTGTGTAGATGTAAATGAACTCGACTGTACATGATATGTGTATATATGTTATTTACATGATACAATTTAATTTCCTCGCAATCGAAGTGAAAAGTAGAGTGTGCAACTCGTCCATAAAACGCATTTTACACTCGACTTTATATTCATCCTCGCTCGCAAGCTCGCTCGGATGGATAAACGTCTCGTGTAAAATGATGCGTTTTATGCACTTGTCGTACAATCTACTATTTGATAGGAATTGTAAAAATCCGCGACTCACAAGAAAACCGAAAATGGCGCCTCATATGAATGCAACGGTCAAAACGCTCAAATAATCGCCCACCTATGAGTCTGTGTAAGCACGAGTGAACACGAACATCGAACACTTTGTTAACACATGCGTACCACTAACGAACATTAAAATTACAGGACTGTTCTTACGATTCCGTTTTCGGTGTTTAGTTCGTTCGTGCATACACGGGTTTACGTTAAGGTAAACGTTTCAGTTAGTGGTCGACACTATGGCATTAGTTGGCACCCTGCAACAAGAACTACATAATTATTTAACAACTTATTTGTCTCATCTGCATATATTGTGCCATCTGCATATATATGTAGACACATATGTTAAAGTTCAGCTATTAAATAAAAGACTACAGAAGTTACTCTGTTAACTCTGTTTGGATCTTTTTGCGCTTAAGAGCTGTATTTTTTATTCTTCTTTGTGTAAAAGGCAACGCAATTGGTCATGGAGCATAGGGATATGACCGACGCGTGTATAATGTGTGTAGCTTCAAACTTTCACATATCAAGGCCCGATTCCACAGTGAAAACCATAATGTTTATCCTTTTTTTGACCAAATTGCTTTATGATCTCAGATTATCAAATTGGCACGTGTCGTTACTTATCAATAATGATTGTACTTTTTCTAGCATTTTTGGTGCAATGCTAAGGTTGTCAGTAGTGCCCAATTTGCCCACTTGGGTTTCAAACAATTGAATATTGGGCAGCCCAATATTCAATTGTTTGAACCAATAATGAAATAAAATCAAAAAAATAAATAAAATTGCGTATTTAACAAATCGGAAATTAAATATTCTCAGTACATGTAAAGCCCAACCCAATATGCGTAATGAAATGAAGGGTTAATTAACTATATGAGAAAATGTCTAACACAGTTGCAATAAATCCTTATCTCAGGTTAGTTCATATTTATGATCAGGAGTTGATATACTTACAATATTAGCATAGACAGTATAATGCGTATGAATGGTAGTCCATAATTATAGATTTTGTTTTTTCACTGGCGTCCCGGAATTTTGGGTTACAGTAATAAATGTCACAACACAATTATAATAACTGATTAAGTAAAAAAAAATTTCATTTTCAACGACAACATACTAATACATAATTTTAAACGTCAATCATATTATACACGTCGACAACCCTAGGTCGCTGTCGTGTGTCATTTGACGTCATCGCACCAAAAATGCTAGAAGCCCGGCCACGACATCGGTCTCAGCGGCGAGCGGCAGCGGTACGCGGTGCGTATGTCTCCCTCAATCGTATGGCCGTGCTCGGACCTCTCGCTCAACCGCTTGCCGCACCGCGTTCCGATGAAAGTTTTGGCAACCCCCTTAAGCTCTTATCCTTATATTTTGTTCCATTGTTACTGCCTATGAAGCGAACTATACCGCTAAGACTTTCTACGAGCACGTGCTAATTTTGCCCGGACAAAGGCGGAAGGTCGAAGCTGATACGTAGGCTACTAGCGCGGTTAGCGGCTCAAACTGAGTCCGTCTTGCTGATATCATCAACTATATAATGCATAGATGTGATAACATCTGTAGAAAATATATACCTATATTAAGTAATAGCTGTTGGCCCAGGGGACGAAGTCCAACACGCTGGTCGGACCAGATACGCTGATCCTCAAGACCTCAATTTACGACGCCATCCACGCAGCCCAGGATAGTGAGCTGGCGCAAAATAGTCCACGAAAAAGTTATTCAGGGAGGCCATGACGGCATCGAGGATCGACTAAAGGAGGAGGTTGGTTCCGACCGTATTCGTGTGAAGACCAAAAAGATGCCTTAACTCATTTAATTATTTTTTGTCGCACAACGGAACTCTTTAGTTAGCCTTAGAAAAAAAGCGATCGGAAGAAGTTCCGTTGTGCGACAAAATTTTACGACACTATAATTAACCTCAAAACAGTACCTTAAAGTACATTATTCGATGGTTCATTTGTCGTCGTACAATGGAAAAAAATATTCAAATTTTAATTAAATGAGTTAAGGAAACAAACTTTGGTCTTCACCCATTTAATGTTAGTGAATACTTTTCTCACGCTAACTGTACTTATGTAAAGGTACGCCGCGCACGCGCGTTAAACATGAAATAGAAATACGTGCTGTCTTCGCGTGCCGGACTATCGAAAGTTACATAGCTGTTTACACATTATTGTAAAAAATGGGTCTTAATAGCGTTAAAAAAGTTTTTTTTACCTCGACGTTTCGAACGTGATGTGATAACGATATCCATAATATATTTGGGATAACGTTCATAGTCTCGAAGGGACTCAAGCGAAAGAGGTTTTAATTGTTTTAATAATATACAGGGTGATCAATCCAAATGGGTCGGAACGGAGAAGTCACACACTAAAAGAGATAAGGAAATCTGTTCTTAAGGTTACGTATTACAATCCCGAAAGTTCATAATACCTACAGTTGAAATACCGATGGTCAAAATACCGAAAGTTCAAAAAGCCGATATTCGATATACCGAAGCTCAAAATACCTATTTTCAAAAGATCTAAAGTTCAAAATCTCGAAATTTCATAATCCCAAAAGTTTAAAATCTCGAAATTTTATAATGCCGAAAGTAATGAGCCTTTTAAAAGTGTCACGACACTAAAAACAGCTTCGGTTCCGGACAAGTTCGGTTCGGTTGGCAGTCCATGACAGAATATTTTATCATAATTTCGCAATTTCCCGGACCCATTTCTCTTTCCTTTTCTTAATCGAGTTGCCACAGAACCAAAGCTGTCAACACCGATTCCACGTGGTCTTGTCTGCCCTACCCTTAGAGTGTATATAAAAGCCCGGAGGTGCAGAGGGAGGGCAGCCCCCGGCCGCCGTAAGAAAGTGCGGGCATCAAGCGAGCCGCAGCGGCTGAGGCTGGTCGCCGAAGGCGACCAAAACGCTGAAGCTGCGGAGGCGAGCGTAGGTGCCGCACTTTCTTCCGCTAGGGTGGAGGGGCTGCACATCCCGCAGCGCCGGAGCAGACCGGTTCCACAGAAGAGTTCGCTTAGGTATAGTAAGTATAGTAGTAGGCAAGTAGGTTACGTAATTTAGGTTAATATTATTTGTATAACATAAACATTAGAATATGTAAGACTACAGAAATATAATTCTCGAGTTTAAATAATATTCCGGGTTACAATCAGGATCATAGTCTTCGGGATTAGAGTCTTCGGGATTACAGACTTCGGGATTATAATATTCGGGATTTCATCCTTTCGGTCAAACGTTCTTTCGGGATTTTAAACTTTCGGTCAAATAAACATTCGACATTTTAATTTTCGGCCTTCCGTCCATAGGTCTTATGAAATTCGGTATTTTGAACTTCGGCATTGTAATACGTACCCGTTCTTAAGAACCATGGCGTCGATTTTAGATTTAATAGACTGCATTTACCCTATCTTTTTATAGTTTTCGTTTTCTTCCTACTGACCCATTTGGATTGATCAACCTGTATATACCTAGCTGTTAATGCTGTTATAGGCAGTATTCAGCAGTGATCCGGGTGGGAAGTTATAGTAGCAATTAATCTGGTTCTATTAGGACTTCCGCTATATTTAATGGGTTGTATGCTAGTAAATCCCAGAATGGATAGGAAAATTTAACATTTACTTAATTAAACTCCATGAAAATAAGGTACCTACTACTAAAATAGGTCTAGTTGTACCTAATTTAAATTAATGACTAACATAAAATAAGTAACGTATTTCATACTAACGTTAGCATTCTCAACCCAACTAAATATGCTTAAGGCGACTCCTAATCCCAACGTCCTTGAGGATCTGGGCGGAGCCTAACGTTATTCCCCCCGCCGACCGTGCGCCCCCGGAACATTACTTCGTTCATAATCTCGTTGAGTGGCGTCTAAGCAGCTTCATACACTCGCATAGTCCGAGCGTGAGTTGAAGATCAACAAACCTTATACCTTATTTAAAGGCATTGAAAAATCTCGAAGTAAAATAAATCATTTAAACAATGATATAATTATTTCGGATTACTAAATATCTATTTACCCACTACAGTAGAATATTAAAAATAAAATGCGTTAAAGCTATTTTCCAAAAAAAATAAGTGAAATTGGCCATTTGGAAGTCTCGAATCGAAAAATACTTTTTAGTTTCTTTTGTATGTGTAGGTACCTACCAAACATAGTTAAAATGCCGACAAGATTCTTGATTATACGTGTAAAATCATGCAGAAATAAAAAATATCGTTTTTTAATAAATAAATCATATCGTGACCCAGCGGATGAACCGATATTTTAACATAGTAGTGGAGGCACAGCTTTATCCCCCGGGTCATGCTGCTCTAATGAAAAGATAAACTATAAATAATAGAGCGACAAACTCAACTTTACCGTTGGAAAACGGATTTACGTCCTTTACCTACTTATAAACAGTGATAGTTTTTTATGACTACATTAGTAATGTTCTCAGATTTTCCCCTATACTTGTTGATATTGACGATATTTTACTAGACGAATTTTTTGGCAAATTTCAATGTTCAAGGTCAATGGATACCCTATAAATGTTAATTTACTTGAGTGTCAAAATATGCCGATACTGGAAAGGAGAACTTATCTAAGCGTCATTTTTGGGGATATTGAGTTATAGGTACACACTGTTGGGATCGGCAGATTTTTCTGCATCGAATCGTCGAATGGTCTCGTATACATCTGTCTGACGACTTTTGTGTCGCTTATCCCGTCGATAATTTAGAGAATCTCTACTTTTTTTCTACTAAACGACTTGATTTTTGAGGTTTTTTTAGCAAAATGGAGATTACATAAAAAGTTTTTTGCATAATAATGAACCTTAGAGCCTTTTTAGTTATTTGTCAAAACAGATCAAACAACTTGGATAATTTTTCTTTATTGCAACTAACCTTGCACTTGTTGGTTAACTGTTTTTACCTGATCGAAACATATATTTTAATGTCGTTTGAGGCATTTTACCTATGTCTTTATGATAAAATTAACAAAAAGGTAAATTATGAAAGAAAAATTGAATGTGATCCACTGCAATGTAAGCAGAACTTGAACCTGCGACCCTAAGTTTCTGGCGTAGTGCTCTACCAACTGAGCTATCATATCGTTACGTCAATCACACTGAATCTTTGATTCCATAATTCTTCGCTACTGGAGCGCCCTCAGTGTCATGTGTGTTTAAAATGCTTATGCGCATTAGCCAAAAAGTAAAAATGTGGTATATCCACATTATTAAACAGAATCGATATAAGATTCTATAAAAAAAAACATAGATTAAATTACCTGATTGTCGTATCTTAACTATTGGCGTTTATCCAAATTTACCTGCTTTGATACTATGAAACCATTGTCGCTTATCCTTTTTTACCTGATATGTCTTTGATCGACTACTGTCGCTTATCTTGAATTGCTTGAATGACAATTGAGTCGTATTTTTCGCATAGAATGTACTAAAAAACAAATATTTTCGTTAAATTGGTAGTTAGACAACTTTACCGGTTCTGTTTTATAAAATATCACACGTTTAGTAGTAATTCTATATATTTATAAAGGCCGTTAGGCCCACCTGCGGTGTAAATCTGTGTCTGTGGCGCTAAGGCATTACTTTGGACTCGCTTGATAGACCCAAACGCCATCTCACTCAAACAGTGTCTTACGAGACGTCACTTATACCACACAGAGTTGTAGGTAGTTTTGTTGTTCCTGTTAGCATAGGATATTATCTCATTGCAATTGTAAAACTTGAACTTTCACGTAGTTCGTGATTTAAAATTCCTTAATGAGTACAGAGTGACTGCAGTCTTGAGAACTCTTGTGCTGTTCTCATTAGTCATATCTATCGTTTGCTACCATACATTGGTCTAGAACTACTGGAAATCTTTCAGCAGATCACACATAAAAATTTATAAAATTGAAATTTCACGTGATATCTGATGAATAAATCTTTAAAATTTCTAAAGCAGTTTTTTTTGTATTTGCGTAGTTGGACCATAAGTTTTTGTCTTAGAGAACTTAAAAAGTCACTTCATTAATTTTAATGTTTGAAAATAAATATTTTCCTTTTATTAAAACATTAATCGTGAGGTTTTATTGTACGATAAATAGCTTTTCATGTCTGAAATATTTCCTACAAAGGCGATCAGATAATTTTTCTTGATTTATTTCATGCTGATTTATGCACATTTATATATTTACCTGACTATAAAATGAGCATGCACATATATATTGTTAACTGTGTTGATTGTTGAGTAATAGATTATACTATTTTACCTGACTAATTTCTCAGGAAACGTGTCGTTGAGATAATTTTACCTAATTCTATTTTGACGGCCATTTTGCGTAAGCGACGCTAAATCCTAAAATATTCCATTAATAGACAAAATAACACAAGCAACATGTAAAAAACATGATATTGTTTATATAAAATGGGCATCGTATGCACATAGATATTGTTTACTGTGTTGATTGTTGTGTAAAATGTAGATTATACTATTTTACCTGACTAATATCTCGGGAAACGTGTCGTTTAGATTATTTTACCTAATTCTATTTTGACAGCCATTTTGCGTAAGCGATGCTAAATTTTAAATTGTTCCATTAATAGACAAAATAACAAAAGCGACATGTAGAGAACATGATGTTGTTTATAATTATACAATGCTTCATTTAAAAAGTAGGTCCATAGAATATTTAATAACTTTTTATTTTTTTGAAAAAGTTCTTAGTTTTAAAGATCTCCTGTAAAGCTAGCTCCGTGTCTCTTGGATAATTTTTCTTTCCAGCGTAGATACGTTTTTTTGCAGCATAAAGAGCCGTATATTTTTTTTTACGTTAACTTAGAAGTTCGATTTTTTACAGCTTCAAGGGACTGTAGACGACGTGTAGACGGTTTTAATTTCAACTCGTATATGTACAGTTACATATACTACTTTATCTAGCCACATATCATAAGCCTCCATGATGCATTCAGAAGTTGCACATTATAACAATTATTACCCGGTAATGGCGGTAATGAAGTTTTCTGGCAGCTGTCATTGTTTTTATTTTAATTCAGAGACAAACTAGAGTCGGCCCTAACTAACATATCGTTCGATATCTTACTTACGTGTGACATTTGTCAAATTTGATCGAAAATTGACAATTCATTTCGAACTAAACGTCATCTCGATTGATATTAGAATAGAGGTCAAATCAAATTTCTTTGTTTTTCAGAGATGTTCGAAATTTGAATAAATAATACTATCGAAATAAGAAATTTGTGCTAAAAAACAGTCTATTTTTATAGTGGTCATAATGTGCCGTTCTTGAACGCATCATGGAGGGTTTATGATATTTGGATAGATAAATAAAATATTTAATAAATTAACAAGCTTTCGATAACTGAATACATGACTCAAAAGTTTTTTTTTTTCAGATTATTATTCATATAATATAAGCCTGTGCCGTCCCTTTGTCGGGTAAAGGCCTCTATATTTTTTCCACTCGTCCTTATTTAGATCAGCAATGTCCAACCCTTTTGTAATACATCCAGGTAGTCCCACCATCTCCATCGTCATCTACCGTGACGCCGAATTTTATTGGAGATTTCTTGATCTGCAGATCGGTTGACATGCGGCAAACGTGTCAGCTCTACTTTAGTTTAGCGGTTGTCTGGGTTACGTAAGCTATTTGGGTTTTGGCGTTCCTTCCGCGATCGATTAATTTGATCCAAGATCGTTTCATTGCCCTCTGGCAAACTTAGAAAGAAAAATTCTGAGCATTAGTCAAAAATCAAGTCCGGGCATTACGATGAGTCTAAATAAAGTTATATATTTTTTCATTAATTCAACTGTAATCCGATCATTAATATATGGCTTTTAAACGATATGTAATAAAAATCAGGTTTTTATTTTATAAACGGTAAACAATTAGAACAGAACTTATGGCCAGGCTAGGTATGTCTAGCTAGGCCCGGCGGATATGTCAATAATTACTAACGCTCATTTAGATTTAAATATGAAGTGGGAAATTTATTGATGCAAATATGTATTCGGAGTTCTGACTGTACATAAATAAGCCCTCATGCCAAAATTGTCACTTGCCTTCTTGGACTAGAAAATTATTGTAATTTTTGATAATGTATTTTTATATCATATGCCATGTACTGTACTAGTGACGCAACGAATGTGAATACTTACAATAAATATTCGTATTCGTAAATTAGCGTTTTACCGAATATTACAATGGTATTCAAACTAATAATACTTGTTCTGCATTACGATATTCATATCTCTTAGGGTTGAATTCATAAAGATCATTAGACGTTATCATACTTAAATATCTGTATTATCAGAGTTTTTTTACTAACCGAAATACCTTAGGTAAGTACTTTAATATTACACAGAGAAGGGCCCTAAAGCCCACACCAAAAGTGTTATTTTCTGGGAATCCTGTCTGGTGTGGGCCCATGACTGAGAATATCTAAATATCCAAATGTGTTCGGGAATGCTAAGCAATGACAATTTTTTTTATAAGTACTTAAAATTTATAGATACCTAAATACGAAAAAAAAACAGTTGAATTTAATTCTAAGTATATGAAAATGAGTGCTTTTTGTTATGTCGCATAGCGTAGTCGTGTGAAAAAACGAACTACACTCTCTTAAAATACACTTCAAACGCACGAAGACAGATCGAACCTCCGCGGGATCCGGTACTATAACAATTTTCCGTAACTAGATGGATTGCGAGAGCAAGTGACACAATCTTCCCCTTCCACGGTTAGATTTACACTGAGCTCGCAGCCCGGGCACGGCCGCGCTCGCGGAAATTCAGTTTTTTTGATGCTTTATTAGACCGAATTTCCATTTTACTAACTTTTAAACAATACGATTAAAGATCAATGAATTGTCAATGTTATTGCGAAAGAGCCGTGTAAATATCACTCGTAGTTTAGAAGCCTTAGGGAATTGAAAATTGAAAACGACCCTATTTCAACATTATTTTTTCCATAGTAATTATTGTTTTAAAAAAAAATCCAACTATAATTTTTAGAAGAAATAGTCAAAAATAACATATATTTTTTTCAGATTTTTCCGTGCGCTAGATTACGAGCCTTAGGACTTTAAAAATCACCATTCCACGTACGGAGTCGCCTTAAATAGAAGAAGAAGAGCTCCTAAAACATGTAAATTAAACCTCATAGGACGACTCGAACTTAACGTAAACACCAGTGGCGTCGCGTGAAAAAATATTTCTGGGCAAACCGTGACGGATTCAACTTACTTTTTTCCAAAAACAATAGACAACATTTTCTAAAATGGGCAAGCCGATGGGAATCGGGTTCTTTCGACAGCGCCCCACTGGTATACACATTCTTCGTGTTTTATCCTCCTTTTTTAAATGAGCGCAAACATAATCTTATTATTAGAATGGTTTTGGGTATAAATGTTTACAAATGAAGCGAAAATTTAAAAATTTAATGATTCGGACAGAATTTCGATTTTGGGTATAGGTTAAAAATGTATATTATGAAAATGTTCCTTCAATAGATCTACGGTTTCCGTCTAATATATTTCTTTAAAATAACTAAACACATATTAGTTGTACAATAAATTGTACTAAAGCTTGGCGACACGTGGGTGATATATGACTTTAGCTAACATATAACTTACGCAATAGGGACGCAGTTTGAATTTTAATTTGTTCGATTTAAGATTCGAATGTTGCCAATATTAAAACACTCGATCGGTTATATAATGGAAAGGTGTCATTGATGAAAATATTTCGTCAGTATATTGATTAATACAATATATGAAATCCTAAATCAGAATGTTATTGCATGCGTTTAATGTGAAAGATAATACAATTAACAATCTACAACTTTCTAAACAATGTTATAAATAAGGTTAGTGCAAAGCTTTTGATGATACTTAGTTTAGATAATAAATACAGATTTAGTTTAACAACTTTTCTATTTATGTATATACAGATTTAGTTTAACAACTTTTCTATACATGAACATAGCATTAAGGTAAAACGTTTAACAGGCATCATCACAAACTTAAACTGCCGAAAGATTAAATCCATTGCAATTCTAATCACGTATCCACCCAAAGAAATAGTCACTCATTGACCTCCTATGATTTCAACCGCACAACGAAATTCAGAAGAGCGTAACAGGTCGTAATAAAAGGGCAGATATATGTATATATTACATATGTATCTACGCCCTTTTATTTGTAAACCAAAGTTTGTAGTGATCGTTAAGAAACAATAGACTGCCAGTGGTATGGAGGTATCATGCGCTGAAGCGCACATATGAAATTGTTTGCTATTATTTCTATATTGTCTCTCAAGCGGTTATGGGCTGTGAGCCGTTAAGTTTTGTGAAACAATGAGCCGAACCGCGAATCGGCTATTTGTATTGTTTCGTACAATGTCCGATTTCGTATGTAGACACGCCCTATGACGACCAACAAATGTTATCTAAACTTAGTATATATTAACATAGTATATATTAGGTACTATTAGCACATTAGTGCTAAAAGTATTTAACAATAACAGAAAAATAATAATATAATAGAATATTAAAACTTTTTCAAATATTTTTATATGGCGCAGGGCTTTTAATAGAAGGTTCGGCTGCGTAAAACTTCTTTTGAATTTCTTTACCGTACCAACTCGTGTAAAAAGTATCCTATATTTATTTTTCTTTGGATATTTTTGGATGTCCACCTATCCATGTTCCAAAATCGGTTATGACCCCTCGCCATAAAATAACTGATCTCCATTAAAATTTTAGATTTTTATTATAGCATAGGTAAGATGTAGCAATTATAGAACGACGGCCATATTTAGATTTTTACTATTAGAGCTTCACTGAGGTATATTGCAAATAGCGTCAAAGTTGAGATATGTAGGTTGAGTCTGCCTCATAGTAAATTTATTTAAATTTATTAATTCTACTAGTTAAGTATATTCAATATTTTATCAGCAGCTGTCCTTAGTTTGCAGGATCAACATTTGCCGATGCATTAAGGTTAACGGTAGGCAATTATTCAGATGGAAAATGTAAGTAAATTCGTGGACCCTGAAGTTGGCATTCCTACTAGTAAATGTAAATATATTATTTACTGTATTGATGTGTGTATGTGTGAAATTAATTATTATCGTGTTCGATTCAAAATCGAAAAAAAAAACAATTTTGGATGCATAGTTGGGTGGGGATGCATTGTCAGTTCAAAAAACAAAATTCGACCCTTCGGTGGTCAAAATTTAAGAGCTTGTATGAATCTAGGTTATGTTGCTATTACATCGGATTATAGAATGAGGAACGTTCTTTATTCTCACAGGCATTTAATCAGGAAATTAGGCCCTGGAATCCTTAATTTCGCAAATGTCCACCGGAAACGCACCTAAATCTGACAATGACCCAGGTACCTGTATAGATGTCAAGGATAGATGATACGTCCCTTCTTATTTTGGTAAACATTTTCTATTGTAGTTATAGGTACCTAATTTTGGGATTTCCTTCTTTTCATAACAATAGAAATAACGTGAAGTTACTGCTTTTGATTAAAATTTATTTATAAAACAACTGTAATTTTACTGCCTCGGACAGACGTGTACCTACAAAGTTATTTTAATTCCACTACAGTAGGACTTTTTAGGGGGCTACGCCTTTTCCCGTGCGGACAAAATTTCAGCCAAAGTTAAAATTTAATGAAACTTATCCCATAGCTCACCACGGAAGTCTCAAGTGAGTTATACTCAGGTTCAAGCCAAGTCGTAGGCCACCAGGTAAGGATGTCGCACTGGCGTATATAACACGTCCTTTGGTAATAGTCACTACATTACTACATTCTAAAACACTTCACTTCTCACTATTTAGAAAGTCTAGAATTGAGTTTTGAATTTCATATGCATATGTGCAGGTTCAAGCCAAGCCATAGGCCACTAAGCGAGGTTACAGAAAAGATGTTGCCCGGATGTTGCGAAGTGAAAATAAATGCTCTACGCATACTCCGGCTAGGGGAAGCCGTTTGGGGTTGTGTGGGATCCACCTCCCGATCTCTCTGATAGCGAGAAGGAGGGGAGGAACCACTCCGGCATTTCCCGCACCTGCTGTTAATGGGGGCGTCATGGGATCGGGAACATTTCACTGCTAAGCCCCATATGGGTAATACCCATGGCAAGTCAAGTTCAAGCCAAGTCACAGGTCACCAGGCAAGGTTCCAGCAAGGATGTTGCCCGGGCATATACAGCACGTTCCGACGAGGTTACACCGAGGTTGGGCCGCGCTGGGCTTTCCTTGAATAACTACCGGAACAGTTCCAGTACAATGTGTAGAATAACAATACGGTTTCTAAGACGATTTGTATTTATAACGCGTGATTATTAGGGCTATTTGATAGAGAAGTCGGGCATTGAGCCAGAGAGAAATTGATTTTGTGGTTTTTGTCCTTAAATGTTGAATATTACAGGTAGGCGTCGGACTTCTGGTACAGTCTGCCCAAAAAGAGTAGAAATTAAAAAGTGGCAATACTGTAGTGTCGTCCCTTTCTAATCAAATTAAGAAAAAGGGGACGACACACTACAGTATTGCCACTTTTTAATTTCTACTCTTTTTGGTCAGACTGTAGCACGGTAAGACTTTAGAGAGCCATGGAGCCGATATTAATAATTAAATTTACTTATGAGAATGAGTATGAGTATGAATTGTATTTTAATGTTAATATAGACTTCATAGCTCTCTGAAGTCTTACCGTGCTATCAGAAGACCGATGCCTAATTATCATAGAGTTATATGTAAATGTCACGTTCCGTGGATCTTTGTCGGAGATGCCACGACTTTGCGCGACCAGCGGCGCGGCGAGCGGTTGAGCGAGAGATCCGAGCGCGGCGGCTATGCGAGTGAGCGAGACACGTACCTACACCGCTGCCGCTGTCGCGCAAAGTCGTGGCATCTCCATATCACTCATCAGCGTCATTATAACACTATTAGGGTGCTATTAGCATTAGTTCCTGTGGATGGACTATGATTGTTAAGTACCATATCGCAATATTAGTAGTAGGTTATTCTTGGTTCTTTTAACCCTTAAGACTTACTATTGTTTGCAATGATAAAAATCTGTATTTCCAAAGTATGTTACAAACCATTTCAGAATATGACACGTTACGCCATAAATATAAAGCACATAGCTATTTAAGTTGTTACCTTCATTCACAGAATTTTACCTTACCTACTTAAAATAAGACCACCAAGGGATATTCATACCTTCCCTTTAAAGGAAGGCCAAGCTGTACTACTTTTTCTCAGAATTCCTCAAATAGTCTAGTTCTTTGACATCGTCACAGATGGTAAATAATTGGACTTGGTATATAAATATAACATATACATCTACCTACATATTATGCAAGAGACATGTAGAGATACATATTCGAATCCCATCACGCTGCAACAATTGAGATATCTGGGAACGTAGGTTCAAAATAATAAACACATTTTTTAAATTAAAGTCGTACAATATAAGCCAATTTTGACTATGAATTCGTTCGCCGATTAAAAGCGTTTATTGTTCTACTCCTAAATAAATATTTTGCATTGCAAAATTGCAAGGACGAGTGAAAGTCGGAAAATTGAATATGAACAACCTTGCACAGGTGTCATATTGATACAATATAATTATTTAATGCGTTACAAGAAGTCTGTTACAAGTATTAGGCTAGTTGTCCGATTTTTGAAATACATATAAGTATAATATACTTAGGTATAGGTACCGTAAGGTCGGGTTACTTTAGCCCTGGGGGGTAGCATTGCCTTCCTATTAAAACCAACTTTATTCAATAAGTAAATTCTGGATAACTATATCTTATGACATATCCACTTTTGAGTGAACGCTGGTGCTGTTTTTAAAAGTTTTCATAGCAATTGAAATGGATTGAAATGGGTGGACAATGTTACCCCCAGAATTAAAGTAACCCGGCCTTACATGGGCGAAAATGGCGGACAGCGTTACAGAATATAACGCAAAATACAGAATAAAGACCAGATTTTCCAATTCAATTTTTTCCGCCATCTTTTACTTTTATGAACTGAATAATATATATTTACTTAGGTTTCCTATGCTAAATACTATACGAAATAAATATTAGTTTAAGAAAATTTAACATAAGTCAACGCGTCGTAAAAATGTTAGGTATATACCGATTGCTACCTCAAGTGCTACCACAATGTTATAATTGGCGACGTCAATCGGTCGGCTTAGGGAAAGCGGCGCGTGCGCGGCCAATACCGACATGCGATCAAGGCACGCATGGGATCTGCGCATGATTCAAGGAACCTTCAGTAGATTCTGTAAGATCTGTAATTGACTGCACCCAACGTGTGTGGATTTGAAGATTATAAAAACGGATTATTGTGTGATTGATGACCTTGTACAAACTATGTGTCGGTATGTTCTTATAATTGGGCTGATATGCATGTTACTGATTGCTTATTTACTTCATTCTGTGGTGATAGTAAATTGGCCTACGATTTTCCGTACACTGGTACCTAAACGAGTAACTTCAAAAGAAGTATATATATATAGAAGTATATATATTAAAACACAAAAAAAAACATTTATTCTAATTTTTGTTATTCTGGTTATTGTGTCCCGTGAGCCAGAGGACATTTAGTGATTAAATTCTGGGAAGAGCGTTGATAATTTACAGTGACTATTTCAGGAGATATTCTACATACGAATAGGCTTATAACTGTGGCAAGTACGAAACCGCCGAACCACGTAGCTTTAAGGAGTGACCCAGGAGACATCACCATGACGAGCGACAAAGAAAAGTTGATTGACCCAGAAATACTGGACAACTCCTACGCTGGACATGTTAAGCACAAGTACTCAGTAATTGACAGCAAAGCCTTATAGCCCTCCATTTTATAATCTTTACCAGTTACGACCATCATTTTATTTATACATATGTTGTTACTTTAAAATATCTCGTGTCTGTTTCTTAAAATTTGAGTTTAGGTACGGACAAAAAATAGGTATCCATGATTGGTTCCTGTCCATTACTGGTGCCGTCACTGGCAATTGACAAGATTTCATATTTTTAAGACTACAATTTTATTATTTTTCTGTATTCCGCTTAGAAAGAGGACGTAATCAAAGTTTTTTTTTATATTTTTCTTAAGATTAGGTACTATAATTATTTTATAATAAATTGATTAAAATGTACTCATTCTAAAATGTAGTAACTCCAATATTTTTAAGACTACAATTTAAGATTACTTATTATTATATAATAAATTTATTAAAATGTACTCATTCTAAAATGTAGTAACTTATCTCCAAAACTATCACACAATGGAAAATCTGGTAAATGGATTACGTGTATATTTAAAAAACGAATGACATTTTGGTTGACATTGCTGACAGCTTATTTTTTTTCCGCGGATACGTCGAAGACGACAACTCTATTCAGGCATAGTTATCGTAGATTTCGGTTATTTTATGTATTTTATTATATTTGATTACAAAATGAATTCAAAGAAATATTTTAGCATGTACACGACGTAAAACCCTCTCGATCTATGTATTAACTTTCACCTGTTAGAAATATGAAATATTGTTAATTGTCATTGGCGATTTATCATCTAAAAGTACTTAATAAAATAAATATTGCTAAAGTAGATATTATAGTGAGGACATTTTGAATTAGGCTCCCGATATTTTAGGTGAACGGCGTGTGTGGTCTTCGGGTAACTACAGTAACGATTATTATATGCATTTAAAAGAAGACACATGAAGATTAAAATTTATTTCCTTAATTAAATGCAACTGTCAATGATCTTGAGGTTTTATGAAGGTATGATTAACTTTTGAGTGAAAAGGTTAACGAGACTTCCTGGTTAATTTCATTTTATATTCAATATAATCTCACAGGAAACATGCTCATATATGTAATACCTACAATGAAAATTTTAAGCCGTTACACATATGTTTGCATATTTTACGAATCAACAATTTATTAAAACAGACACGTATTTAAGTAATAAAGGTACAATTCCTTGGTACACAAATCGACCTAATTATGTATTACATAGTTTCAAATGAAGCTTAAGTAGTCTTACACTCTATTTAAATTTGTTCTATGAGTAAAAAACAGTGTAACACAACACGAAAACCCTTTTTCGTTTTATAAGATGCAGCCTGATAAATTATATTACATTGTATTTTATAAATTTTTAGTGTAAAACAGTTCGCCTCATTATTATAGTCTCGACCGACCGACGCGTGTGACTGGCTACAAGCGCACGCATAATTTCCTGAACGAAAGTAGAAGGCTAAGCCAGTGGCCTAGCTATGTTGCACCGTAAAATGATCGACTAATATCATGACACTCGATGCGTAAGTCGTCGCCCGATCATAATAATTCGCCAAATCATGATTATTCCTAGTCAAATCGTAAAGTACTGTCATTTCGTTTGCAATTTTGAGACGCCTCGCGGGGCTTCTATTTCCGCGCTTAGGGACTCAGGGTAACGAACAAACCTAACCAGGTTTACTTTTCTCTTAGAATCGCTAGCCACAATTCCAGTACGATATACATTGGAGTATTGGAGATGACACGTACACTATCAAACATAAAACTTATTTTGTTCCAGTACCCTTACCATAAATTACTAGCATAGAGGCATTCTATCTTCGTCCTCCGGGTAGGCAAGCACTTGTGACTCCTCTAGTGTTGCAGGTGTTTATGGGCGACGGTAATCGCTTTCCATCAGGCGATACGTTTGCTCGTTTGCCCCCTATGACATAAAAAAAAAAAAAAAAAAAAAACACCGTATACACAGTACATATATAGGCTATATATGTACTGTGCCGTATACGCTAGCGACTGCGTAAACGGTTTGTAACCGTTAGGGGCGCTGTAGTATTCTCCATACAAATCGTTTAACGCGCTATCGCTAGCGAGTGGGGTTTACGTTAACTCATGGTTTCAGCTGCATGCGCTCGACTGCATCGAAAACTAGTTCGGGCACAGTTAACGTGACGATAATGCTTACAACACCCTACCGCAAACGGTCGCCGGTCGTAGGTCAGGACGCTTTCACTGCTGATACTATAGAGGTGCGCACCTGTTCTGTTACGGACACGCCACGGCTTCGGCGGCTAGCGGCGGCCATAGGCGGGAGGGAAAGGTCCGAGCGCGGCGGGCATGCGAGTGAGATAGCCGCGACCGCCGCTGCCGCTTGCCGCTGAAGTCGTAATTGGGCCGTTATATTAGGGGATACCGTCAGGCATCGGTTTAATGGATCAAAAGTATTTTATATGAAATTTAGTTTTAAAACTATTTCGCTGATTTATTTATTTAATATTTGTTGCTAAAGTAAAACTTATAACTTATCGTTAAAAAGGCGCTTAAAGCCTTAAATATTTTATTTTAAACGTTTGTTAAAAATATATCACGAATTAGTTGCTTAAAAAATCCTGGGAAAGATTTGAAAAATGTTTTTTTTTTGTTAAACTTAGGTGCAAACTTAACGTAAACTTATAGTATGTGAGAAGGAGCTACGAGTATACCGTCATACCAAAAAGTTGCTGTCCATGTCCCTCTTTATTTTGAAGATGTGCTTTATTTACCTGTAAAAGAAAAAATACATTAAAGCATCTCCAGTAGTAAAAGGTAATGTACAAGTATAATATTATCTATGATATTACCGATACATAATACTGTATAATATGTAGGTACCTATCTCAAATCGTTATTTGACAATGTTAACCAAAATAAAGTTCTTAACACTTTCACGGACTGTACGTCGAGTCGACACGTTAGGACCCTTGTGATAAGACACCACGCCTGTGGACGGCGACTTTTATCTTCGCAAAACTGCCGCTACGTCTACAGCCGAACATTTCTTATAGATTTTATATAAAAGCAATGAATGGTTTATTTCTTAGAATAATCTGTTTAGTTCTTAGCACATGGTACAAATGGAAATCGGCGTAGAAATGTTAGAATTAAGTTATTTACAATTGAAGTAAAGCCTGACCAGAAATATATGAGGATGCGCCATATTGCGAAATTTCACTGGAACTAATTTCTTACACTGGCAATGATTTTATGATGGCTTGTCAACAATGACAATGCCATTCGTGGTGGTATCTTTAAAAGACAATTATTTAAAATTATCCAAAGAAAATGCCGAAAACCATACATAGCTGTGAACGTAAGATTATAAATAAAGTGTACACGTGTTTACTACACGAAAAACAGTCAGGAAAAGAGTGCATTCCATTAAATGATATTACGACGTTAACATAGTGGAACTGACAGGTACTTAAACTAATGTCATTATAGTGGGTTGCGATTGGTTGCAAAATTTTTGCCATATAAATCTTATAAATAGCGCCCTCTTGACAATCCTCATATATTTCTGGTCAGGCTTTACAATAGTTATAACATTTTGAGATCACATAAAAAAACTGTTTATTGATAGTTTAGGAATGACGGCACAAACCTGAACTATCGATTTTGGTTAGATCTTGTACCTATGTATGAGGTTCGTCTGTACTCCAACATGAATTTTTTTTATTGTTCTGTGTCCGTGAACTTGTAAAATTGAATCGTATCGTATGAGACAAAACAAATAATTTAAATGAACTTTTAAAAATAAGTGTGCATGTCGCAATATTACAACACCTAAAGTCGTTCGTTATGTCGTCATGACAATAAAATTCAAAGCTACGTGCTGCGTAATCAATCAAATACCAAAAATCACCTTTCCTTCACCGAATAAACATATAATATAACCAATTCTGGTACTCATAATCTCTGTCCTTGTCATACGATTCGTAAAAGGCATCCATTTATCATTGAAACTCATACGCAAGTTCCGCGGAAACGCGCGTTTGTAAAACCATGAAAGGCGTGTTTACACGACGTTCCCGTCGTGTGGCAACGCTTTAACAACCACTATAAGAAGGTAATAAGTATGTACACTCGAGGACAAATATTCCGGGTCACTAATTGTAATATTACTGGAAAACGGTAGGATTTGAAAAAAAATGTGGTTTGGAAGGGTATAGTCTCTAGTTGGTGCCATTTTCATCAGATCAAGGTCTGAAAATGGTATTTTGGGGAGTTCTAATAATATGGGCACGCTTGTTCTATAGTTTTTGAAAGTGTCACTAGGCAACGAACTATGGACTGCACAAATTCATGGCCTATATATGAATGAATTAATTCATTATTTCAATTTCGTATTTACGTATAAAGTTAAATAAATTATTTTAATTGATATGAATTTACATTAATTGTGTAATTTATTAAGACAAGTTAAATAAATTAGCTATCGAGATATGATTTTTTATCTTAGTGACCCGTATTATTAGACCATGAGTGTATGTTACCAGTAATGTCTCACAACCTTTTGGAATTATAGAACAACGCCGGTAACTGCCAGTTACACCACGGACCATGGTTCCACTGACTACGTTTCCGCTTTTTGTCGCACTGTAATTTAGTTTCTGTCACCTTTTTCCGGACAATCTATACTAATATAAGTAAGTGTATGTTGTGTAAATTGTGAAGTTCCGACGGTGATTGGCATTTGTTATTAGAGTTACGACGAAAGTAGGTATTGAAGGAACAAAACAGATAAGAATAACATACAGAACTGAACAGTTAGGAAACCTCACTCGGGGAGTCTATAGTTGCATTAAATTTTTCATTATAAATAAAAATATAAATATTTAGGGACATCAACACACTACACAAATCCACATAGTCCAATGGGAACTATTAGACGAGGATATACATAATATATATCCTCGTCAAATAAAATAAAATAAATAAAAATAAAATATAAATACATACAGAGATAACATCCATGACCCGAGAACAAATATTCGAGTTCATCACACAAATGTTAGCCCTGACCGGGATTCGAACCCATGCCAGCTAGGTCTGTCTGTATGTCTCTTAATCAGTGAACCTTTCACGAAAAAACCAATTAAAAAGAGTTTGATGAATGAAGTTCCGCAGTAAATAGATTTAATTTTTCCATGGAAAAATACAGTAAAAAATGCCCCCAGAGAAAAGACACAAAACATATTTGCGTCATCGCTGATGAAAGTTTGTCATAAAATTTAATATCGGGGACACAGCTCTTATAGTGGTAAACAACTTAGTATTAAGTATTAAGAGGACGCCGAGCGTTAGCGAAATTGTAATGTAAACATTCATCTTCTTTTTGAACTGAAAATAAGAAAAGATTTCCATTGTTAAAGTATTAAAAAACACTTAACGCCTGCTTACGATTTTACAATTTTCGTCCAACTTTACTTAGTTCTCTAGGGTAAAGTATTAAGATTATTAATATTTTACCCTAGAGAACTAGGTTACAAGCATAAAATTTCTACCACACATAGAACGTTCCACGGTGATTATTTTCAGATGTGGAGGGAAGTCAGATTCATCCCCTGTGCGGCGGGAACGTGGGGTGAAGAGGACAAAGGAGTCCTCTTTTTATTATTATATTACTGATCAGGTAACACTAGTAGGACTTGTGTCGTGTCGTTTTCGTGTAAAACAGATATCAAAAATTCATTTTTCATCTTATTTATTTATAGTACCATATAAAAATATGGTTGTATTTCCGAAATTGTAAAAATCACAACAAGTTTTTTTTATTCAGGTAGATAAATTAGTTATATTTCCTGAATATTTACAACTAACAAAAATATTACAAAATAGAAAATTTAATCTAGTTTCTAAAAATATATAAATATTGGGAACTCTTCATACAAACAGTAACTTAAATAAATTGTTAATGTTGAAATTAGCCCGTGTGCTCGTGATACATTAGCAAAAAAATATTTTGTTTTAATTACATTAATTTGTTTTTTTAGGACGTATATAGTAAATATTATATGTAAAAGCATGTTAAAAATCATTATTTAATGTATTTTATGAAGCCAAATAGGATGCGTTCGGAGATTTACGTTGGTTACGCCGACGTAAAGATATATTTTAATCTACTGTTTGTATGAGAAGTGCCCAACATGCATATATTTTTAGAAACCAGATTAAATGAACTTTTTGAAATAATAATAATAATTTGAAAATGTTCACGAAATTGAACTAATTTACCTCATTGAATAAAAAAACTTGTTTTGATTTTTACCTTTTCGGCCATTACACCCATATTTTTATATAGAACTATACAAAAATAACATAAAAAATTAATTTCTGATATTTGTTTTACACGGAAACGATACCAAACACGTCCTGGTAGACTTAACTGACCAGCAATAAAGAAAGAAAAGAGGGATACTTGGCCGTAATCACTCCGCTCTCCCGCCTGACAGGGGACAAATCTGACTTCCCTCCACATCTGAAAATAATCACCGTGGAACACTCTATCTGTGGTAGAAATTTCATGCTTGTAACCCGATGCGCACAATTATGCTAGAAAACAGCGGACTAACAACTCTACTATAAGTAAAGTTGGACGAAAATTGTAAAATCGTAAGCAGGCGTTAAGTGTTTATTATATAATTTTTCCACGGAGAAGTTGTTTGAAGTGCTTAATATATAGTTTAGAAATGGATTAAACAACTTGTATTGACGGCAACTGTCTACCTACTTTTTCACATTTCGCTCGGCGCAGTCTTAAACTTGTACTAATGTTTGTTATAACAATTTGCATTTAATAGACTCGAGATACCAAGTTACAGCTGCATATTAATATAATTATAAACCGCAGTATTAACAGCTTTCTTCGAGCAGGAAGGAGGTGAAATTGTCGCTGACAGTACTTATCGCTAACGTACAGTCAACAAAAACAGGGGTAAACGATTTTACTACATCGAAAATAACACTAATGTTATAAAGGCGAAAGTTTGTGAGTGTTTATGTGTATGTTCGTTACTTCTTCACGCTGAAACACCTGGACCAATTTGATAAATTTGGTATAAAGGTAGCTGACACCCTAGATTAACATTTAGGTTACTTTTTATGTCGAAAAAAATTTGTGTTTTCGTGGGATGAGCTAGTTTAAAAATATAGGTATGTGCCTTAGAGTGACTCAAGCTTCTGCAACATCTCTACGGGCCAATGTAGTCATCTTATCCGCTATACACCGGTCGGCGAATGATCATTTGATGATTTCCTAGGACAACCTAGGACTTTGATGACTTCATTTGACATTTCAAAATTCACCTTCTAAGAGTATGCTTACGTAGGTAAACACTTTATTGTACACAACAGGTTATAATTTCATACACTAATGTGTTCATAACAGATAAGCATGTGTTTTTATAGAATCTTTTTATCGATTCTATTATGTGGAAACCACATTTTTCTTTTTACATTGACATGAAGGTAAATTTTGACGTACCTAACGATCTAATAGCTCAGTTGGTCAGTCCTGCACATCCACGTTACATTTTTATTCCACAATTTGCCTTTGCGTCAATATTTAGATAAAGCATGTGCCGAGGCCAACTTATCGTTTTAGGGATCCCTTGTAATGGCGTCGTGTTAGATGGGGTAGCGTACGCAGCGACGTCTTTTGTCGCGTAAGACATCACCCATCACTCTCGCACAATATTGAGTAGAAAGGTATAGAATACTAGAAACAATTGACGACTTGGTTGCCTACTGAGCCGGCGGTCTCGGGCCCGACAATTGCGTGATAAACTCGAATATTAATTGTTTCCTGGGTCATGAATGTTCCTATCTATTTAAATATATATTTATCTATGTATGTATATCGTCGTCTAGTATCCATAACACAAGGATATTAAAACTTACTTTGAGACACAGACCAGTTTACTGGTCTGTGTTTTGAGACTAAGTGAATTTGTATCAATCAATCAATATTTATTTTACTTAAAAACATGGTGTACAATAATAGGTCTTATAAAATATAAATATCAGTTTCACATGTTTTGCTGTTAACACAACACGTAAAATTAAATCTTATGCAATAATGAAGTTAGGTTACATGGTAATAATAGTAATAATAATCTTAATCTTAAATGTACGAGGTTGAACCTTATTTACAAATTAAAAGAAGTAGCGTGACATTTTTGCTATTATAGCTTTAGGAAATACATTATCTTTATCAGACTTTTCTGCTGTAATGGTGTTCTAAAGTTCTTCAAAAAGCGAGGAAACATGGTTATTAATCATCCTATTGGCTCTTCTAAAGTGTCTCACCCATCTGTTATCTGGACAGACTTATTCCCATCAGCCATGGTGCTTTTATTATGCGATAAACAGGTGACAAAGCATCCGACACGTTTTGACAAAACGAGTGTGCGGGACAGATGCTTTGTCACATGATAAACACAACCATCATAGGCTCCCAGGAGTCTTGTGTGCCCACTGGCAACTTATATGTATTTAAAATAATATAAGAGGAGGATTATAGTTTATCTGAACCTGACTGTACAACTTCGGAAGCATGCAGTTCGATCTGATTAGGTTTCTCGTTAGCTTTTGCTAATCGAGAGCCACATATCGCTGTCATGCCGATCAGATACAGGAAGAGCAGATACATATGTACATAATATATATACGTGCATATATATGTCGTCACGGGATCGTATCATTCGCTAGATCATAAAATTCCTAGACATATCACAAAACACCGTCGTATCATGATGTGGCTAGCTAACACCCACCATATCGTTCAAAATTCCTCACTTGCCGATTTTTCAGCGACGTTAAGTAGTGAGTCCTAAGTTTTAGCTAATTGGTCGCAGCGCTACCAGCAGTGGCCAGAAATAATAATAACAATAAATTATTAGGCTCAAAGTGATATGTCTGTCTAATCTTATCTTCTTATTTCTTTAATCTTTTGACATCATTAAATGGCCGCGTTTCATGGTATGCCTAGGCGTATCACGATTTGGCGTATTTGTTAGGCATACAGCAGTTTCTGCACTGCACCAACCACTTAAAATCTGTTATTGCTCTGAATTAAAAATATATATATATTATCAATGAGCTGCAGATGCATTTGTGCCGCCCATAGTAGGTACGTGGAATACGTTAGGTTTGGTTTGGTTAATGCGGTCACTTGTTTTAGTTTAAGTACCTACCTGTAAACAGCTATGCAAATGAAACTGCCTATATTAGCATTTCCTCTTGCTCAATTCGCAGATTTTTTAGCTTTCCGGCCTGCCTTAGGAATCTGGAGGCTAATTTATCTTCGTGCTTTGAAATATCATCAAATAACTGATGTTTCATGTACAGTGATCGTAAAATGCGAGCAAAATCAACTTATGAAAACCAGTGACGGCCATAGCAGTTCAATGAATTTTGCTCGAATTTTACGAACCCTGCTCATTTATATCGCGGGGATTTTGCCTTTATCTGTCATTGAAACGAGATTTCACGATACTGCCCGGTCCATTTAAGTTTGCTCCTGATATCTATGGCGACCCATATAAATAAGGCGCCAACTTTTCGAGATATCACAGATACAAATGGAATTAGGGCCTTGACATTTTAGTACTACCACAAATATGGCGTCTGCGTCGTATTTAAAACTTGCTGAAAAATATATTCGAGTGAAAACATATCACACTTCAAGTACATATTTAAAATTGCAGAAACATTTACAATAATGATATTACAATTAGTTATATTTCTGTAATTTAAGATTTTCGCCTTTAAATAAATATATACGTAATATGCTTACGTTATACGTTGCATGTTTTACGTTAGCAGACGTTACTGCTTTAATAAATAATAATAATATTAATAATTTTCGCTTTTAATCCATATGGAAGTTATTTTTTTGCCCATCTCATTCATAGGTCAAGTAATAACGAATTATCTTGAAGCGATATGTAGGTATTGTACCTACGTATTGATATCTATCGTAATAAATAAAATAAAAATAAATATAATCAGACAACCTCACACCAATCAACCTAGTCTCAAATCAAGTACTAGGCGACGATATACTGATATACATAAGTATGTATATCAGTATATCGTCGCCTAGTATATAATACCTATATAAATAAATACTTAAATACATAGAACATCCATAACCCAGGTACAAAATATATTCCGATGAAATACGTAATGAATGTTACTTTTATACATACATTTTGGAAATAATCAATAGTATGATGTCACGGCAGTAATTTTTTTTTAAGGAAATAAATTAATAAATTTAAAAGAATATAATGAATATAAGAACCTTATGGTATGAAAAACATGGTGTTTTGCGTGGGGAATCGTCGTAATTATAATCGTATTTTAAAATGAAGCTACATATTATTCTATGAGGTCCACAGAAATTCATCCCACACGTGTTTGTCACCACAATTGATGATAATTTATGACCGTTCTTAACATCTCGTCGAGCACATAAGTACGAAAGGTCTCTAGCATGTTTACCTTGCAGTCATCATAAAAAAAACAAGTTTTAAACATATACATATACAAGACAGGTGTCTTTACATTAGTTAACAAAATAAATTACAACATTAATCGTACAAATTAAAACAAACACAAGGAGCAAGTGTTGTCGGTTTAAAATAGAAGTAGGCATGTATGACGTGTACTTACTTTGAATCCAAATTATAAGAACGTCAAAGTACTAAAGAGCAATGAAACGATAAAAATAAAACATGATATCCGTGAGAAATAAAATCAATTTCAATAATTATTATAGCTACGTTAAGTTCATTCTATTTTGAAGAGCCGATGTCCATGCATATAATTACCTTGACGCATCAAATTAAGAAGTAAAAAAATCACTTCTGCTTATGAAAGTTTAATTTATTTCCCAGTTCCGAAAATACCTTATTCATCTTTTTTAATAGCGCCATGGTCCCATCCCAAGGCGAAGGCTGATCATTGCTATACCATGACCTGGCTTTTAATCACGACAAGCGGACTTTATGCAGTTGGAAAAGAGGCTACAATCGATTGATAAAAAGTGGATGCGGTGTTTTCATGACGGAAGCTACTAGGAAGTAATTACGCTGTTATGCCTAGGTTAGTAATTTACGCTTATCGACGGATAAGGTAATCGAACTCGTCAAGGCTTCAGTTTCGACTTACGGTCGTTGACGTTTACTATTTTGGGCATGAAAGGTGGGCAAGTGACTTACAGGCAATGTCAGAAGATTATCAATTTGTATATCGCACCCGTTCACGGGACAATGGTGTACCGGACCTTTGGGAGGCGTGCACGGAGCCAAAGCCAACGTGCAGAGGCCCTTTCGACAATTGAATGAAATGTAAGGGATACACACAGAGACAGCTCCCGCTAGATGCAAGAACTATCGTGGTTGTATGGAGTCTAAACTACTGGGCTATTGTTTTAGACAGCAGGACGTCTACCAGGAAAAGTGTCTCCCAGCGAAAATGAGACTGATCAATTTCATTATTAAAGTAAGTGTTTTGATAGCGTTTGGTCCTTTTTGGGTCTGGTTTGATTGTGACGTGATAAACAATTACATAGAGCCGAACCAGAGGGAGATAGGTATCGATATATATTTATAAATTCTAAAAGGACAATGTTTCTCTCGGCTCGTTTAATTAGCTGTAATGAAATATAGCAAAAAATACTGATTTATTGGGACTTCTATTAATCATAATAAAACTCAGACTAGATGATAATTACAAAGTATTGCGCAAAATGTCACCAAATCGCATAGTGACAATGATTGCTTTGCCAATAAGAATAAGCTCCCTATGATGAAGATTGTACTGATAGCCATAATGTAGGTAGTCGGTTAACGCTTTAGGTTATTACCCATATTGTATTCATGACTAGCACAATTTTATAGCCCTACAGCGCATGTAAATGCATAATGAATTCAAATTTCAAATATGTACTTAATTACATATAAAAATGAATTATTCTTAACAAGATCCGTCCTCAAACTTAACGATTTGGTTAAGGACGCTATTAATGTATTTGTTTGTTTGACTAATATCCAACATTGTGCAACCGTATTAATATTTAATGAATCAAATGTATACCTAATTTAAATAAATCATAGTTGCAGCGCTGTCGGAAGATATCGATTCTGGTTTGTTCCCATTGAAAGGATCTCTGGAATGTTCTCCTGGGGCCCGAAACACAATGTACAATGAGCACCTTAAGGCGCACTCAGTTGTAAGGTCTTAGGAGACGCTCAAGCTGAGCGTGCAGCGGAGCGGAGCGCGCAGCGTGCGGCTGTGGCATTCATAACACTTTCACGGATAGTACGTCGACAACGACATTTGTGAACGGCGACTTTTATCTTCGTAAAACTGCCATTCCGTCTACAGCCAAACATTTCTCATAGTTTTTATATAAAGGCACGCATTGTGGCGTATTTGGTAAAAACTTTTGGAGTTCTGTCGGTGACGAAGCATGCGATTTTCAAAATGGTCCTGAGTCCGTGAACGTGTTAAGGTAATTTTCACATAGGGTTCTGAACAGTTCTGTGTGAGTAATCTTCATACATATAAACCACAACAGCATCTTTAAACAAATGAAATCGATGCTAGTGTCCTGCCCTGAGTGCACGCTGTCTAGAGCTCGTTGCTGCTTGCCCGCCCCGCTACACGCTCAACTCAAGCGTACACTGAGGCCTTACACTAAGATGCTTCGAGAACAATGCTATGAGGATTTAATCGGGTATACCGTTACAAAATACTCTAATACACGTAGAAGATATTCAGGGATGTTTAAGTATTTGTAGGATTAAGAAAGTACCTAATGAATATTCCAGGTAATCCAGATAGTAAAGTAAGTAAAGCTCATTCTTGAACTAAGAAGCTCGAAGCATAAGCAGGATTTAAGTGTAGAGTTTGCATGTAACTTCACGGAAAGATACATTTAGAGCTGCATTACTTTGATAAGATAAAGTAATGCATAGTATATAATAACTATAATATTTAGTCAAGAAGTTAACAAGTATCCAACAAAAACCGTTAAAATTATACCTAAGTATAATCTCTAATTCTCTCAGGTACGAATTATTCAAAATTCCGTTTTAATAACAAATTTTTGAAGACGCAAATTCGGAAATTCACAGAATTCTTTATTAAGGTGTTAGATTTATCCTAGCGTGGGAATTTCGTAATATGAAATATAGAAGGTATTTTAGAAAAAAACTTTTTTAAACTTGTTTTTAATATCTTTATCCAGCCAAATTCAAAACGATTTACTGTCAAATTTTTGAAGGAATAAGACCTCTGATTGGCTTTAAAAAAATTGGTTTACCCAAAAACACACGCAACTCAAACAACTGAAAGTATCAGTTTTGGAACACACCAATTTCGCTAAATATAATACCAAATCAGCTGCTGTATCCGGTGAAATGATTCCATATTCATGATATATTAAATACAAACCGTCAAAGATAATTCGTGGACCAATTTCACGGTCGTTTCATTCTGCGTGATTCTGATCGCACGCGATGACCCGCTCAATGACAGATCTAATCCTGATAACATACAGCCTTCCGCAAAACACGACATTCTAAATCGTGGTAGCTCTTGTAAAAAATGTATACATGCTATTCTATAATTGTCGCCAATTATAAATTACCCTAACAAAATAAAACTACCTTTGTTTAAATTCATAACTTTGGTAGGTATGTTTATGAATCCGCTCCGTTGTATCTTCTTAAATAAATATTACTTTTGTTAGTTCTTATGATACTAGTGGTAATCCATCACTTTACCGAAAATCGTTTCATCGAATCCATCACTTTACCGAAAATCGTTTCATCGATTATCGTTTCCTATAACACTATTCGCAGAATTTTATTACAACTTAGGAATCATTCATCGAACTTCGTTAGATCGCTTGTACATTTACTCGAATTACCTTTTACACAAGAATCAACTCATCGAATTTTACTACATCATTTTATTTGTTTATCGACGAAGTCGTTCATCGAATCGCTTTGCATCGAGTTTCAGTTCCCATAATTATTATATCATAGAAAATCATTTCACCAGTGTTACTTTACTCAATAATACGCTTCAAGTACCTAACATAATTTTTTTTATGACCCGAAACCCGACTTGGCTGGGTTAGGTTTAGGTTATTTATTTTTTTATGACCTGAAACCCGACTTGGGTAGATCCGACTTGGTTGGGTTAGGTTTAGGTTATTTTTTTTATGACCTGAAACCCGACTTGGCGAGATCTGACTTGGTTGGGTTAGGTTTAGGTTATTTTTTTTTATGATCCGAAACGTTACTACCTACTATGAAATATTTTTCGTGGCAGAACTAATAATAAATGGGACGTGCCATCTGTGAATCATGTTTCGATAAATTAATACTACGACCAAGTAATTATTCTATGAAAGGTAAATTCGATGAATATTTAAGCTACGATTTGAGACTAATTCGAAACAATTTACGTTGAATAGTTGATCGATTATTCGAAAAGCAATGAATTGATGATTATGTAATTAGAAAAATAAATTAAGACATTCGTGGAATAGTTTTCGGTTACATGAAAATCGATGTAAGAAATTTCGATGAAATCATAGGCACCCTACTTAAGTACCTATAATACAATTCATCATGCATACCTACCTATCGAAACTCGTTGTATGAATAACAGTACAACCAAATGACGTAAAAAGTCGCAAAATAACGGCACAAAGGGCTGTAGAAACCAGCTCTCGAACAGCCTTGGTCCAAGCCAAGCCGTTTTCGAAACCAATCAGTTGGCAGCCCGCGTCTTAATAAGTTAACGTCACTATTATACAAGGAAACGTGACCTGAACACAAACGATCCGACACACGGACTTGTGTATAAAAATGCTCTACAGTGAATACGACACACCAGGTCGTGTCAGTGCATTAGTCTACATAGAATAAAGAAGATTTTCACATGTTTCGCTTATCAGATTAGTTTTGATCTAGGCTACATTTAACCAAATGTCAAAACCCCATATTAGTTTGACATTACTACCCGAGAGTAAGCGTTATTAATGGATTAAAAGTTTGGTCGAATGCAGTCTTAGTCGGATTTAAACAATTTTTTTTCCAAGAACGCTTACTCTCAAATAGTAATGTCAAACTAATATGGGTTTTTGACATTACTATCCCAGAGTACTAAGCTTTATTCTTGGAATAGAAGTTTGGTTAAATCCAGTCTAAGGCTGCATTCGACCAGCCTTTTATTCCATGAAGAACGCTTACTCTCGGGTAGTAATGTCACACTAATATGGGGTTTTGACATTACTATCTAAGGATAAGCTGGATAAGGGATATTTTTGGAATAAAAGTTTGGTTAAATCCAGACATATATGATTACTAAAAGCATACAACGATGTATGGTATAAAATTGCGAATGTCCGAATGTCATAAAGAGCCTGTCAACCCTTTTTATCCGACACCAGGACTATTCCTGTATTAAAATTAAAACAAACGGTACTTAGTTCCCGTTAACATGGGCATCAGTGGCCATGCTTTCTGTATATTCCATGACTTTCAAACAGGTAGGTGCAATCAACAATAGGTTATAAATAAAAGCCAGCTGTAAGATGCACAACCTTTTGCCGACTCTGACTTTAATACTATAGCAGGTAGATGTTTTTATACAAGTAACAGGTATAACGTTTACGGCGATTACAATTTGGCGAATTTTAGTTCATTCATCGACAATACGAGCTGAAATTGTTTTGCTTATAAACTTGTTTTATTCACAGGTAAAAGGCAGTAAGTATATTGCCAGTTGTATATAAGAAAATAACATACAGGAAGGGACCTTTCGAGATTATGGTCATAAATGACACATCCGGAACGTCAAGGCAATTAAGTAAATTTTACTTAAACGCGGACAAGCCCAATTTCAATGTGTTGAATGTGAAAAATCGTGTATTATTAATTGATGTATTAAAAACCTATTCACCGCTTACGAGGGGCGTCTGAAAAGTTCTAAGCCTAAGGTATTTCGAGGTTATATATGCGTTTATGATACTGGCCACTTTATTAAAAAATAAAACAAATTATTAAAAAATAACATGTCACGTTTTTATTATTCTGTTTCGAGATATTCAACGGAAAAGTACATCATGTGTGAATTACCAACGAATATTACGAAAATTGAGCACCATGCTGTAATTAAATTCCTTACAAAAAGTGACAAATCACCGCAGTGTATGATTGAGGAAATGGCTATTATTTACGGTGATTCTGGGCCTTCTTATGCCACAGTCAAAAAGTGGAGTCGCTTATTTAAAGTCGGACGGGAATCGATCTAAGACGACCCCCGCTCAGGGCGGCCAATATCGGTAGTGACCGAAGAAAACGTAGCAAAAGTCAAAAAGCTGGTATTAGAAGATAGAAGAATTAAGGTTTGGCAAATAGCTGAGGTCTTGGGTATTAGTAAAGAAAGAGTCGGAGAAATTTTACATGAACATTTGTACATGAGTAAAGTCAGTGCTCGTTGGGTACCGAAAATGCTAACGGCCTTCGATAAAGTACGTCGTGTGGAAACTTCTCGGGCGTTTTTAGAATTGTGCGAAGATGATTTAGATGAAGTTTGTTCCCGAATAGTAACTGTTGATGAAACATGGATCAGACAGTATGATCCGGAGTGTAAGTCTGAGTCGATGCAGTGGATTGAAAAGGGTGAAAGGCCGCCGAAGAAATTTAAAGTGCAAAAGTCGGCCTCTAAGTTAATGGCTACGGTATTTTGGGATTGTGATGGCATTATTTTAATCTATTATTTAGAAAAAGGCTCTACGATAAACGGAACTTATTATGCAAATCTAATACGACAGGTGCGACAAGCCATAGTTGAGAAAAGGCGGGGTAAACTAAGGAAAGGCATTTTGTTTTTGCAAGACAACGCACCCGTTCACACCGCTAATGTTGCGAGGCGTGCTCTGAAGGAAGTTGGTTTTGACGAAATTGACCACCCACCCTACAGCCCAGATCTAGCCCCAAGCGATTATTTTCTATTCAATAATTTGAAGAAAGAGTTGAGGGGAAAGCGATTTAGAAGTGACGAAGAGATGAAGGCGGCTGTACAGGAGCATTTTGAAGGGCAAAATGAAGATTATTTTTTTAATGGCCTAAAAGCACTGTATAAAAAATGTAAAAAATGCATTGATTTAGGAGGAGACTATATTGAAAAATAAACACGAGTTCATTTGTGTAAATTGTTTTTTTCTATCTTAGGCTTAGAACTTTTCAGACGCCCCTCGTACCTACTATACAAGTAAAGATGTAATTATAGGGTTACAATTTCACTGCATTTTTTATATTTTGTTAGTAAGTATTCGTTATTGTTAACAACTAGTACTAACCAAACATAACCAACCAGTAGCCAAGCTACGGCATGCAACGTGAATAATGCCAACATTATTCATTATGAAAAATGACCATATTATTACTACAGAGTGAATAATTCAAATGTGTCTATATGGGAAACTTAACTAGTAGTAGCATAAGAAAGACTGATGACATCATATTATGTTTAAATAAAACAATTTAAACGGATTATATCGCGTATATTAATTAATGAGTCAACCTTTGACAACGGTATCTGTAAAGGTACTGAAACGTCAGGGAGGCTCAAATAATTAATATACGCGATATAATCCGTTTAAATTGTTTTATTTAAATGTGTGACAGTCGCGAAAACCGAAGAAAAATTATCACATTATGTTCTCATAAATCACTCTACAATGAAGATTATACAATAACCCACAAGTGTGTCTAATCATAATGCAATGAAAATTACACCCGGTCTGGGTGTTGAGTCTATTTCACCCAAATTGAAGGTGATCTCCAGTTCTATTCAAAGTAAATGATGCAAATCGCACCGAATAATATTCAGCAGTCAGCAGTAAAAGATGAAGCCTTGAATAAGGTCAGTCAAGCGCGTAACACGGGGTAAGTAACCGCGCTTACTATACAAATATCGAATATTACAGATGTCTGTACTAACGCCATCTTACAACCACGCAACTAAGTTACTCGTACAACATCTGTAATCTGTATGAGGATCTTGCGTGCGTAGGGTCGCGGTTCGTCCTAACACTCTTCGCTTCGCTCGACGTCGTACCTAACGAAGGCCTACATCACATATTTCGCATTCAGGACTTCTAAGTTATGCCAAACAAACATTAGGTCTTCCAATATTAGGTTAAAATAGATTTAGGGCATAAGAGTATTAGTTGATTTTACTATGGACTTTGACTTTTAGGACAAAAGAGCGTTTAGGGAACAATATCATTATGGCAAATGAAAGTGTTTAGGACAAACATGTTGGCGCAAATGTTTCTAGGACAAACGTTGTGAGAGATTCAGGGGGGCCCCTGTAAGGCGTTAGTAGTTAATTCTACCAATTTCGTACTTTTCGATGCTTTTATGGTATGTACTATCTTATCCCGTGTGGCGCTTGCCCCAACCGACCTTACTGTAAGCTCGGGTTACTTTGGGTATCGGATAGGTTAGGTTTTTCTCGTATTACCTTTTGGCTTAGGAGGGTGGAAGTTTTTATTTTTAATATTTAAACCGAAGTTACCCTTTACAGTCAAAATAAACTGAGTTGACGGTAATTCACTATAGTATTTTCTATTTCTTTATAACCACTTACCTAATAACCTAACCTAAGTACCTAGAAATGGTGCTGTACAAAAGTTTAGAGGTCAGTCATCATTAAAGTATTATCATTTTAAATACGTGACTGACGACAAATGATTCGCATAACAAGTTAATATGCAAGATCGTTGAATTAATCAATTTCAAGTTATTGGCATCATTATTATTACTTATAATTTTATAAATTGTATGATTAAAATTTTGGTCAAACCAACGCTAAAGTGCATTGACCTTTAAAGCTATCATACTCATTTTTGTTTGCGACTTACTTACTGATTTAGAATTTTGTTCTAGAGCCTTAGTCGAAATATGGTAGGTAATATTATGAACTATAATTATCTGCACACTTTAAAAAACAACTGAGATAACTTTCATGAGGAAAACGTTCAATTACTATAATAATTTGCAATCTCTAGGTACTAAATATAGGCGATTATGTTTAGCAAATTTCGCTTTAGCTTATTCATCGTATGCATCAGTTTGGCGTCGGAGCTTGCGATATCGCTTATATAACCTGTAATCTTAACATGGCGGCAAATTACATAAAGCCGGGCTTCTGGTGTGTGTTTTTGTTACTGTATTTTTGCTCAAGAAAGAGTGAATGGGTCAAGTGTCAAAAGTACTCACTTAAAAAAGGTCATTGTTATTGTTAAGCACTATTAGATTTGTCAATAGTTATACAATGGGCTAAATTCAAAACTTCTAATGACTTCTGTAATATCACAAATGTCCCTACTTTTGTCTATTTTAGCGGTGTGCTCTATTTACCTTCAAATGATGATTTGTCAATTTGTCATTTAATGCAGCTCAAAAAGCTGCAACATAACCTATAACACGGATATCTATGCTATTATAAAAGTCTACATTTGTATTGAAAATCAGTTTTCTATAGAGGGGTCATGACCAGGAAAAAATTAATCACGCGATGCAGGATCGTTTTTTGTTTTGTATTGGCGCACGGCGCCATGCCAGCCTGGCGCAATCTGATGGTCATAATTTCTTTGCCCTCTTATCACGCCGAAACGGCTGGATTTTTTTTAACTATATCTGGTTCATATAATAAGTAAAAATATCAAATATGTACCTAAGTAAAAATGTGCGGGCGTCTTCTAGTATATGGTTAGAGAGAGATGTTTGAAAATTGATCGTGATCAACGATCAACCCGATAAGCAACAAAAAACAATTTATCACTAAGCATTTAAAGTAAATACAATAAAATTGGGCAAGTGCGAGTCGGACTCGCGCACCGAGGGTTCCGTACAAACACTTTTCATCCTTAAGTGGTTAAGTTAAGTTTGCACCTGGTATGTATAGCGCCCCATACAAATGAGGTGCAAAGTTAACGCAACCAACCCGTTTGTTGTATGGGAGCCCCCGTTAAATATTTATTTTATTTTATTTTTAGTATTTGTTTGTTATAGCGGCAATATAAATACATCATCTGTGAAAATTTCAACTGTCTAGCTATCACCGTTCTTGAGATACAGCCTGGTGACCGACGGACGGACGGACGGACGGACAGCGAAGTCTCAGTAATAGGGTCCCGTTTTTACCCTTTTGGTACGGAACCCTATAAACGTAAATACTAGGAAAGATAATAGGTTTTTTATTCTATAATTATGATATGAACAAAAGCAAATCAAAGAAACAAAAACAACGGCTTTTTTTTCAATATTAAATAAATAAACCTCTAAGATAAATACTAAGTATCTTTAGAGAGAACGGCTGTTTTTTTTTGTATCATATGGGAAATTAGTAATGATTCAAAAAAGTCTCGACATTATATATATCCAAAAGTAGATAACAAAAAGTCATCGTATGTAATATTACAAAAGTGAAACTTTGATTATCCAATCGCGTTGTACCAAATTGTAGTGATGTTCATTTTGTTAGTAGGGATCTGATCACGTAGATAACATTCCTATTATAGAGGTACCTAGGTTTGGAGCAAAAAGTTGACGAGGCTTAGGCGAAAGTAATATGAGATTTCGATATGACATGCTGAGATTTACTTTGTTACTTTTTGTTTTGCCAATGGTTTATTACGTAAAGGACTTTTGCATAATTATAAGAGCATAATGAATGTCAAATATTTTATGACAATATTACATTTATTTTATTTTATTTTATTTTGGATTTGAATATCCTGTGCTTATTGCCTTTCAAATGACTGTTATGCCGAAATATCACCACTATATATTTAATGTAGCCATAGGCTTATCTAATGCATTTATAGGATATCTACCGAGTTACGCATAATTTTTTACTGATCTATACAAGACTTAATACGTTCTATATATTTTTTAAATCAGCACTTCTTTGAGAATTCAATTAAGAGCTATACCTATTTATCAACCAAACACAATCCTATGTTTGAATATAAGAATAAACCACAAATCATAATGCTAATCCAAAAATAATGCATGCTGATATCGCTGATAATCTAAGAAGCACCAAGTACGGAAATAGGGCATTAAAATAAGATATACCTAATGATACCTATAATCATCATTGCTAAGCGGACTCAGTAGGTTTATCCGTGTTTCAAAACAAAGATACCTATTTCTGTATCTCGTGTTGCAATGTTAAATCAATATTTATATTATTTACAATAATTAAATAATAATATACTCAATCACAATGAGAGGTCGAACTTTGTGCCTAGAATAATAAAATATTATGTCAATGAATTAATAATTGTCACACGTACATATCATAACATCTCTGTAAAGTGATGAGAAACTTATGTAATATACTACGATGAGTCGATTAGGGAATGCTATTATCGTATCGATATATTGTAGTACATTTATAGACAATATAGGTAATCTTAAAATATTGCATGTAATATTACAATCTAAAAAAAAGTTTTTGAGTTTGTAAGTATACTTTCTAGTTGGTCACATTGTCATTTGTGTTGAGTTCGTTTCGTCGACGATTTGGTTATTATTTATTAACAAATTATATAACACAAATACTATTCTTAGTAGGCACAAAAAACTTTAAAATTTAGTTTTGGTGAGATTAATTTCTCGGGTTTAAGTGAATGAAGTAATTAAAAAGGTTTAATGAATGATAGGAAATCATCTTTAGTCAACGATTTCCTAGACGCGTCATACTTTAAGAATATAAAGATGCATAATATGCACATAAGTTAACATTAAATACTCAACTTGGTATACAGCAATCAATGGCAATTAGTATGTACTGGCGTTTGATTAGATAATATTCGCCATTTGATTGGTGTCAACATTAGCTAAGAATGAGGAGTCTTGATAGTTTATGAAGTAATTAAAATCTGTAGTCTAATCAACCGTAACATGACACGATCGGTCTCTATATCTGTTGGTTTTAAATCGAATATATCCAGGGGGCCTATGTTGCTTGCGTTTATCACATGATAAATAAGTGACAAAGCATCTATCACATCACGCTTTGACAAAATGCGAGTGTGAGTGACAGATGCTTTGTCACTTATTTGTCACGCCTACACCACGTTTGTGCCACTATTATGTTTGTAAAGTTTATTAAAAATATTCTAACCTCAAAATTGGAATTTAATTCGATTTTGATTTTGATTTATAAAATTGGCAGCGTGATGTCCAAAATATTGACTCGTGTTATTTAATTTATGAGAAAATAGCAGTTTTCGACTAAACGTCATAGTTTGAGGCTAGAATCTAGTTTGCGAAATTAGACAAGTAGGTAAGGATGCATAGACTGTACTTTTTTTACTTATATAAATTGTGTCTGAATGTCCCAATTATGGCCTTGAAGCGCTCAAAGTTTTCATGGGATACACAATGAAAATTCTTGATGTAGCTGCATTGCCGATGACAATCGCTGATTAGTGCAAACATACTATTAGACGTGTTCTTATAATTACATAAGTGGCGTATCGCTAATAGGTCGATTTCTATCTTACCAGCTTTCTACACTAGATTAAATGATGCATTTATTAGATTAAACTGTGAGTGATTAGTACATTCATATTTCGACGGATAATACCTATTATGTAACCAATCAGAGATGGGCAAAATGTAATCGACTAACAACTAACGATTAAAATTAACAGAATTAGTTGCGATTGACGATTGAAAACGACGATTGATCAATCTTAGTTGTATAGAGAGCAACTAATTTAGTTGCAACTAATTTAGTTGTGCAACTAATTTAGTTACAACTAAATTAGTTGCCGATTGATTTCGGACAACTAAATTTTGTAATCGACTAATTAGTTAGACTAATTTTCCGCAACTAATGTTAGAAGCAAATTAAACGGAAAACCTCGGTATGTCTATGTTGACAGACTGAATAGGACATCGTCATACATTACTTACGATATTTTGACCATTTCTATGGAGTGAGATGTCTGTGCTAACTATAATTCTCTGATAATACCAACCGAATGGTCTTAAATTCTGTATTACACGTTTAGTTTGGATGGAAATGCTACAACTCGTCGTGTTAGGGCTCGTCAGAGATTACGTTGATTACGATTGTCAGAAAAAGTAGTGTCAGCGATAAAAACTTGTAACAAAAATGAACTTTTTGTGAAAAACTTATTTTGCTACTAAAGTTGTGAATCTCTCGGAACCTGGATTAAATTTCACGGTAAATAAAAACTAGGAAATGTGTGCATTAGTAAGTTAAATAAAACTTAAGAGGGCGCCAACGCGTGGGCTAGCTCTCTCTCTCACTGAGCGTAAGCGTGAGCGAGATCGAAGTGCGTGAACGGAAGCGCGGAAATCATGTTTTTTGAGTTGTGTCATAAACGTGTGCATTTTATATTGAAAATAGTTTTACAGTTTTTGAGGACTTATAATTGTGCATCTATTAAGCTAAAAAACATTGTTAAAAACGGAATTGATATATTTAAATGTAGAATGAGGCAAGGAAAATGTACAATAGTTAATGCTGAGATTTCTTTACAAAGAGGTTTAAATATTTTAAATGACCACACGGTGAGAACAAAATAGACCGCTACAAAATAGATTATCAACAACATGCAGATGTTTAATTCAAAAGAACGTGTTATTTTTAGAAGATTCGTCGGCACTTGCACCAAAATGCAACAAACAACTTCCAGGTAAGTAGGATTATCCCATTGTTTTGTCGCCGCGTGACACTAAAAAGAGTTTTACTAATGACACAGACAGCAAAATATTGATAATATCTATGTCTAAAATTTACTCAGTAATTCATTATCGTATAGGACATTACGATACTCGGTAGAACTAGTACTTAAAGTATCAAAATATTAATAGAGCAGATTATTGTTTGCGATTTGTAATTAAACATTGCAGTTTTTCGTCATTTATCGTTATATTATTGTTAATATGGCCCATAATATTGCATTGTCATTCTAGCGTTTCAAATTAAACGTGTTTATATACATAATTTTAGCTCAATCGGTTGAAGATATCTGCTTCAAAATAAGTTGCAAGATTCTACCCAAACCAACATAGATACAAGTGATACAACATACGAGTAGGTACCTACAATGTACATACCTACTCGTAGTTACATATTGCAAGTTTTCTATATTGCAAGTTAAATAAAAATGCAAAAACGAGCGACTAGATAGTTTTAATATTGATTTAATCGTGAAATTTAGTCGATTGAAACTAAAACTAATTCAATTGTTAGTCGAAGATTCTCACAACTAATTCATTCGCAACTAAATTAGTCGCGATTGAAAAATGACGATTGATATTTTCAATCGATTGATTAGTTGACTAAAAAATTAGTCGATTGATGCCCATCTCTGTAACCAATGAAGTACGAGTTTCAATAATTATCAAAAATGTATAGCGCATGCGCAAAACAAAAGATTTGAAACATTTAGGGTTTAAATTTAAAGCGAATATAGTACGATATCGATGTTATAATGCCATAACAACACTGTTTATAATGTGCACTGCTATATACAGCTTCTATGTTCTTTATAAAGATATTAAGATGTTAACAAAATGTAATGAACGTGTGGATTATGTAAATACCTTTTCAGGGTATCGTTGGGTCAAGTATACTTGTATTTTAGACGTTCATTTCAACAATACACTCCTACAGATAGATTACCTATTGTACTACCGAAGCTAAGCTAAATTTCACAGTACAGCTTTAGGTATTTTACTGGCAATAGAGCCCAAGGCGCTACTAATAATGTTACTAGTGCGCAAGCGACGAAACACCGTCCAGGTCTGCGCAAGAGCATTGCGAATGTTTCGTGAGTGGCATCTACAATCCTAGCGGGAGCGAATTAGGTAGGTATGATATAGATAATTGCAGCCAATATTGTGAAATTATAATTATAGTTAGGTATAGAGTGGGTGGTGTAGTGCTGATTAACATTTACCACACTATTTTAAAAGCTGTGTGTTTTTAGATGACGTATTATGAAATGTGATCGAAATAAAGATGTGAGAAGTTTTTTTGAAGTGTGGATGTATAACTGTACAGAGTGTCATTGTCACCTAAGTGACTAAGCTCTAAATAAATACAATGGCAATGGTACAACCAATTAGATAAGTAAGTATCTAAGTATCAATAGTAGATTGTTCAACAAGGGACTAAAACAAGCCATAATGACACGAGATGTTTTAGCCACCCGAGCTAAGCGAGGGTGGCTAATAGTTCGAGTGTCATTATGGTTGTTTAGTCTCGCGTTAAACACTCTACTTTTCACTTTGAATGCGAGGAAAATAAACGAATTTCAATATAAAATTACGATATTTATTATAACAAAGTTTCTTACAATTACGTAGTACAGCCGTTAATCTAACCTCAGAAAAATATAAAGGGCAATTTGTACAACATTTAAATGTATGGTTTTCCCCTGTAAACTAAGCTGGGTCGGCGTGGTTTGTAATTGAGAAGTATGTTCAATATTTTCACTCGAATTCGAAGTAAAAGTAGGAGAGAATGGAGAGTAGGTATAGTAGAGACGTAGACCTTTTCTCAAAAAGGTTGCCGATGGTCATTTCATTAGGCTCATTCTCAACCCGCGATGTTGATGGGCGTGGGTCAAATGTTGGTTGTCACTTGGTTGTGATTTTTGCTTTGAGGATATTTTAATTCCTTCAATATAGTATAGCCTTCGGTAGATACTGTGTTTATTTTGGATTGACTCCTCTATATAGCCTTCAGCTTTATTCTTCTTCATTGGAAGATGATGATTACATATTTTGTCCGTAATTTATAAAGTGACACAGTTAATTGGTCTAATTGGTGATTAGTTGATTACAATTCAAGCTTAATACAAGTAATGGACATCTACTCATTCCATTCAAAATTCTAATAGAAAAAAGAAATGTTCCGTGGTTTTTTTATTTTTTTTGTAAAGATTCAAACTTGAAAACTATTTTATTTAAGACTAATATGGACTTATGGACATGCATGATAAAATTACATTCGTATTCGTAATAATTAATCGTGTTTCATTAAATAAAATCTTGAATTTTTGAGCGGTTGTAATTTTGAGGTTATTTTCACGCACCAAAAAGTTTGTATACCTATCACTGAAAATGGCTATAAACCTCCATTCACAAACGTCGTGATTGGCTGTTTAGGGGTTTTTCAAAGTAAATTAAAACAATTTTACTTTTTTTGAGCAGTTGTAATTTTGAGGTTATTTTCACGCACCAAAAAGTTTGTATACCTATCACTGAAAATGGCTATAAACCTCCATTCACAAACGTCGTGGTTGGCTTGGGTTTTTCAAAGTAAATTAAAAAAAAATACTTTAGTCCCTAGAGATTAATAAGGAGCTTTAGTCCCGATATGCAGAGACTAAAGTAACATTTTAAGAGCATGAGAAGTGAAAAGTTATAGGTAAAACGAAATAATATTTCATGTTTTTTGTTTTTAATAGTACCGATTAATGAGTATTATATAATTATCAACACTATCACGGAAGGCACATCGAGAGGCGTAAATTAGGAAACTCGTGATAGTCTTGTTACTGCCCCTCACGTCTGTGGACAAAGACTTATCTTCCCAAATCTGGCACTCCGTCTACAGACGGTAATTTCTCATAGAGTTTATAGGGCCTTGTGCTATTTTAGACGGAAATTTCTCATAGAGTTTATAGGGCCTTGTGCTATTTTAGACGGAAATTTCTCATAGAGTTTATAGGGCCTTGTGCTATTTTAGACGGAAATATCTCATAGAGTTTATAGGGCCTTGTGCTATTTTAGACGGAAATTTCTCATAGAGATTCTAGGGCCTTGTGCTATTTTAGACGGAAATTTCTCATAGAGTTTATAGGGCCTTGTGCCACTTTAGACGGAAATTTCTCATAGAGTTTATAGGGCCTTGTGCCATTTTAGACGGAAAGTTCTCATAGAGTTTATAGGGCCTTGTGCCATTTTAGACGGAAATTTCTCATAGAGTTTATAGGGCCTTGTGCCATTTTAGACGGAAAGTTCTCATAGAGTTTATAGGGCCTTGTGCCATTTTGGCTACAAATTAGTTTTTGTCTGTGCATGCAACTTTCAAAATGGTCGTGTCCGTGCACGTTTTAAGATAAATGATAAAGATTAATAAGATTAAAATTTTCCTTCCTCATATTATATAAGTGTATTTACAATCCCACTATAGGTACAATATTGCAAAAAAGTAGTATACATATTCGCTATTCAGTATTAATTTATCCGTTCATAAAAAACTGAAATAAAAGCTCTGTAGCCGTATTTTTGTCACGAAATCTTAATGTGGTACTTCGCCTTGATTCTTTCTTCACGCTAAGATGATAAATGTAAACAAAAAGAAAAAAAAAACTCAGAATAGAACAATAGAGGAAGTAGGATTTCCTTTTTAAAACTCCTCAAACAGTATGCCTTATCCTTGCTTTGTGGATGGCAAGTGGACAAATTAAAGTAAGTAAGTCTTTAAATAGGTATTGTTATTGAAGGTTAGAATACCTAGCTACGCACTATTATCTCAACTAATTTCCTGAATAGAAGACGGGGCTGATATTATTATGATTACTGTCCGAAGAATGGCCACGATATGATTACTTTAGTAAGCTATATCTTTAAATGGCAACTTATCAAAACACAAGGCTAGAACTACCTACCTATATTAAGTAAATAAAAGAATAAAATTTAAAATTTAAAAAACCCCCGTCATGACAACCTGAAAAAAGAAAGAAATAAAATCTACGAAATGTGCCTTTACAATGAACAGTAGAAAAAGAATCCAAGCTTCGTTGCGTTCGGGGGACCGCTAAGTGCCTAAGTGAAATGAAATATATTTTTCAACGCAAAATTGTAAGTATGCATTTATTTGGGGCTTCCCACTTTAGGATTTTCAGTACATTGTATTTCATTTACTGCCACAGACAGACACACAGATACTCATGTTAAACTTATAACACCCCTCTTTTTTTCGTCGGGGGTTAAAAAAGTGTCATTTGTGTGTCAAACAAAGTGTTGCATTTATTATATTATTTTATTTACCGAGCGATTGAAGCGGCTTCGTTCCAGCTTCATCCAAAATTGGTTCGTTTGTCCGGCTGTTCCGGCAGTCGTATCTCAACTTAACTGATTATCGTCAAATTTTGTGAGTGCAAATTATATACTTAATTTTATATAGGTTTAAGCAATTTTTCAAAATGTCGGCGATATTGGCTGATGTAAAAAATTTAGCCACAGAGCCACTAGTCAATGAATAATTACGTTATTAATTAGTTTACTAAAGTTTACTGTGTATAAAACTACATTTTCAGATATATTTGACCAATCAACAAAGATAAGCGGATAAAAATCGTATATTTCAAAAGATTTGACGTATTTTTTTTTACGCGTCACCCAAACAAAGAAAAGCGGATATATATATATTTTTTTTTTATAAAGTCTTAAACAGCCGAGCCGCGCTCAGAAAAAAATGCTTCAAAGTGTGTAAACCCACCTCTTTTTGGTGCTAAATCAAATTATGCTATATTTAAATTTAACATTAGCAAGGATAATTTGGCAACACTAACTAGTTAATCTCAAATTCAGTACCCATGTGAGAACACTCATATAGCCCATATATTATTATTGTATTAAAGGCAGGATATGCCGTAGAACAAGGTCTCTTGACAGACGCTACGTCTTCATTGAGATACATTATGTATATTAGATAATATTAGGACCGGTCGTTAAACCCATCCCATTAGTTACTAGCTGCTATGTTTGAATGGTAGCATTAGGCACGTTTTAGGGTGCGCCATCACCGCGAGCCTTTGCCTGTAACAGTTTATTCTAAAGGCGAATAATCGCGGTGAGAGCACCCTTAGAATACCTAACAGTTCAGTATATAGCAACCGGTATCTTTTTTTAGACTATGACCACGTTGCATGTGCTTCGCATGGTTTGATTCAGGTGTTAACTGGATTTCGTCAATATGGAGGTCGGTAGTACAGTCAGGATCAGCTGACCATTTTAAGTATGCAATTTGACATAAGCCAGTTATTAAAATAGCAACTTTAGATATTTGAAAATTAAGTAGTTCATCCGTCCCGCTGCTGATTAGGTTATTTACCTATGAATTGGTGTTTATATGACCTATATAATACTTTTATATTGTTAATGAATGCATTTACGGATTATTGAGAGGTTAAAACAAAACTATTTCTTACAGAATGTCCGTAATATTCCTCCAAAATTAAAACAGTCAGATTATGTTAAAAATATGCTCGGTAACTTATGCTTGAGATTACAATGTCATTTTTTACATCGTAAAAATTATCATCTTGTCACTTTTTTGTGAATAGTTGTTGTTACAATAGAAACTTCAAATTTTAATGCACGTTCCTTTTCTCAGGCACTAATTATAACAATCGTGAATTAAAATATTATATGTGAAAGAAATTTTGTTTGTTTATGATACGACACTAATTTTACTCGTAATGACGAGTATCACAAACTTTCAAAGTCATCCACTTTTAAGTGTCGACGGACATACAAGTCATACAACCAAAGTGGCCAGTAATTTCCTGACTCCTTTTTTAGCCAACGTTTTTATTCTAAAGCAATTTGGCTTTACTAGCCGGAAAATAATACATATTACAATAATTTAGAGGCTTATAGTACCGGAACACGATAAAATAACAGCCATAAAATCGTATTAAAATCACGCAACTTGTAGGCCTATTTATTTTAAATCCGCTCTCCTTGCAAGCAAGGTTGCGCCAAGTGAAAATACCGATTTTCCAATATGGTCAACTTAAACCGATTTAAAATATAGATATCGTTCTGGATACCCTTTTCTATGCAACGTCGTGAAAGTGTCGGTCAATGGACGTATGTTGTAATTACCCTCAAACGAAATTGCAATGTGCAACAAGTAGTCAGCGTTGCTGCAACCTGCCCGTTCACATTTTAATTTTTCCTACATTTACTCGCTATCAAACGTATTTTTACCTATACAATGTATTTATTACTTACTAAGAAAATAATGAGAATACCTCACAATTTTTTTACTAAGTACCGACATAAAAAAAAAAATACCTTAAGTTTCCAAAGGGTCGCTCCTTAAAAAATCCTTCACAAATTATGCGTTCCAGAAGCACAAAACACCGATGCAATTCACAGATTCACCTCACTGTAAACGAATGCATTTTAAAAATTAAGAATGGAGTCGAACTCGCTTGAATTTGGGTCTTTGCGCGGGCGCAGCGTTCGTCGTCGGCGGCGGTGCGCTGTGTTGTGACTCTCGCGCGCCCCTCCAACACCATCCTCTACTCGAAACTTTTAAGATAAGGACCCGACATCCCGCAGCGAAGGCTTAAAGGATTCAGCCAGAGTCTATGAACTTTGTTTTTTTTTTCCTAGAGGAATTCTACGTATTTTTATTTGATGTGTATACTACGACGTACCTGCGATCGTCACGCTGTTTACGCTACTTTTAAATTTATGGGGCCCCGACTGCGATTTTGAAATACAAAGCAATTCAAATACAATAAGTTGAAACTGCATTTTTACGATGCTGTAATAAAATTGAAGACTTAAATTTTTATCGATAATTTATATATTGCTTGCTGCAAAATTAACTTGAGCCATACATTGCGTAGTCAGAAGTAGGTACATATTCAAAATTCACGTTTTTTCTTTTAAGAAAAGAATAACAATATGAGCATAATTTTTCCCTCAATATTTAATACTTCATTAAAAACTATATATGTATATGTACTACATTAAATATTGACCGAAGAAATTCTGTCTTGTTACATTCGATTTCCAAAGTAAGTACGTTCAACACACGAGCAAATCCAACAAACGGGCAGAACTAGTAACTCTACATAAATGATCCACATAATGCAATATGATACATAACACATAGAAGTTACTTTTAGCTGTCGCTTCTACACCCTACACCTCAACTCAAAGCTGTTATTTAATCCCCCTAGATAACAATGGGATATTTTCGGGCGAAACAAAAGCACAGCTTAACCCCTGAGCCCGGTACGTGCCCAACGACATGGGCACGTGATGGCAATCTGATAGTTTATGCTTCCTTTAGAGCCATGTGGGTGGTGATAGTTGACAATAGGACGAGAAAGATGTTTGAAGGTATAAAGTGAAAAAAAGCGTGTACTGAGAAAATCCACAATCATCAAAATCTGAAACTACTTTTCTATAGGTAGGTACCTCACACACTGAATCTAAACTGAGATACGAATTTTACCTATTCTATAACCAATATATGCTGTTTACAACTTATGACTCCTTACTGATCTTTATCTTTTGTCTAGGGATTAAGATTATAAATAATTATAATGCATGTATTTACATAATGTTGCATTAACGTGCTAACCCAACTAGCAAACTAGTGATAAAATAAAATGTATTAACACTAAATAATGATATAAAAGTCATAAAATAGCAACGCGGAGCTGCTATGTTGTATATTGGCGACTTGTATCATCATTTAGCTGTATAATCTTATACAGCTATATCGTGATAAGAATTGATGACATAAACGTTTACTGGACTTCTTAATACGGCACATATAACACAGCTGCACAACAGTATCCCTAACTGTGATTTAGAGCAATTTCGTTGCATATCAGATATATACAGTGCCTGTATACAGCTAAGTAACTCTATTGTGGTTTTTAATGCGCTGCAATATCACTGGTGATACATCAGTGCACTAATGGAGCTAACTCGAGATATATACGAACATAACGCAACTGATATGCGCCTAAAGTATCATATAATGGCGTTTCCTTAACACCAGCAGCATAAAGTTGTTTAAAGATCTACATTAACACTAAACAATTGCAAATACACTTTTTAAGACCTTTTATATCATCAGTGACATATAAACATTATTGTTACTAATATAACGCTCAATAAATGTATATCAGCTGTTGTAACCTCATTTATAGGATCTTTATGATAGTCAAACCAGCGTCGAGAATTCTGAAGTTGGTTCCGTAGATACAAAAAATGAAATCTTAACAGAACCTTGTTCAGGATACCAAGATGACTTGTTTGCGACTGACCATTTTGATGACAATGGAGAAGATGAAGTCGTATTCTTCCACAGCCATTCAAATCTGTTGAGTTTTATGAAATTACTTCTGTTTGAAAAACAGGTAATTGACCAAAAATATAACCACTTTCATTTCACGCAAATGAGTTGAACAATATTAAAGATACTTTATTTATTACCCAAAGGTAGGCACAGTAGGGGGTTTTACTAGTTTTATTAAGGAACCCGAAAGTGTTTGGTAATGGCGGTGGGAAACTGTAAATTTGTGATATATCGGTAACCAGAACACACTTTAGATACATATTGGTGACTTTAAATAATTTGCTATTTTAAATATTTTTTATTTAATTAAATATTCAATATTTAATAGGGGCATGAAAAAAACACAAATAATATGCTATTATTTCATCAATAAAATTTTGAGCGCATGAAAAATTACCCGTTATGCACGTACCTAACAGCAACTTGACACTACTTACTAACACAAAAATTGTTTACATGCTATTTTATTATACTTACGGTAATTTTTTTTCACACTACTTTATTTACACATAACACTCAGTATTTTAGCACTAACGATATGCGACATAAAAGAATCCCTAATTACAATATAACAACAAACAGCTCTATACCAGCATTGCTGTTACTTTCTTATCATAATTTAGTGATATAGTGATTCAGGCACCATTGGTGTAACGCTAAAGAGATTCATAAAACATTGTAGTATCATGGATATACGTCAAAGTAGTGACGTGCGGTGCCAAAATACACATGATATATCATCAAATAGCTGTAAAACTGGGGCCACTTCCCAGTGATAGAGATGTTTCTATCATGGATATAAAACTGCGTCTGTCACTGATTTACAGCTAAATTTGGTTCAGTTTTGCTAGTTGGGAAGTCACTCGTGTAATTTACGTGTTGTAAATACAATTCATTCATATTAATAATACGGATTCAAAGAATTTTTAAGTAGTAGTACCTTGAAATAAAATTATTTAAACATATTATATCCCGTATATTAATTATTTGAGCCTCCCTGACGTTTCTGCATTGGCAATGTTCAATAAGTGTGATTTCTATCGTATGTATCATTTAACAATTCTGCACATGTCTGTCCGACTTAACATAAACCATTATGCATAATTACGACGAATACCAATTCGGAAAACATATATTTTTATTCCGATCCAAACAATTAAATCGTCAGTAGATTTTTTGCCGTTCTATGTCATTATTCTCTTGTTTTGTTAGTTGTTTTGTTTTAACCTGTTTGAGTCGAGTTGTCCGGTTGTACCTATAACTGACGGATTGCGACTAGGCAGTCATCATCCCAGTCACTGGGGCGCACAATCGTAACAGCTATTGCTTCTAGAACTTAATGGCAGTTTTTTCTATGGAAGTAGTTGTAGGACATATGTTGATGATAGTGTAATATTTTACTAAATCTTATTCATTATCTACCTGTAACTATTACATGTAAACGTGTGTTTGATAGATTATAGGCTTCGTTGACACACAGACATAGTAATGAATTGATAGTATCATCATTCATCGTTACACTTCTAGTCCCATAAAGTTAAGATTGTTTTATATGGCTTGAGTTGTATCAGAGCTGGTTAGCCCTCACTACCAGTGAGTCAGACTTTGTGAAGGAGTACAAACCCACTAACGGGAATGTCTCCGCGCAACGAAAGAGGCACAAAAGTGATACTTTTGACATGCGGACTAAAATGGGGGATAAAATCGAATAATATTGTAATTACCACGTGCGTAGACCTAATTGTATCAAAAATGTTGTTTAGTGAATAAAATTTATTCTAACTTTTAGTCTAGGTACTAGCGACCGGCCCCGGCTTCGACCGAGTGCAATGTCAATACTATTTTACTTTATTTATTATTTTCACTTGGGCCTTTGTGTGCCGCATCGACCATAATTTATCTATTGTGGCAGCCCTGTCTTAAAGCTCTCTGCTGAGGCCCGTTGAGTCCAGGAATTCCCAGATTCTTTGGGCAGTGAGTTGTTGTATCTCCTCTGGGGACACAAAGTGTTGCCCTAAGTGGATACTTCTTTTGTGCATAAGTGGTCCACAGGAGCAGAGGATATGCATTGCTGTCTCCTCTGACTCTTGGCAGAACCTGCACGTTGCGTCCTGTTCCATACCCATTAGGGACAGGTGTTTTTTCAGCTTGCAGTGACCGGTCAGAGTTCTAGTCACCGCACAGACTTTTGACCTTTTGAGCTGTAGTAACTCTTTAGATAACTTTTGAACAAAGCCTTTTATAAGGGTTTTCGAGTGATTTTGTCCTTTCACAGCCACCCACATCTCGATCGCGTTAGATTTGTGTAAATCGTTGAGCAGAGAATAAGCCTGGCGTTTTGTGATTCCACAGAACGGTTCTGGGCCGACAGGGGGCTTGTCCGCGCCATCTCTCGCGAGTTTATCTGCTCGTTCATTTCCGTCAATGTCGGAGTGACCTGGTACCCATCTAAGAGTGACTTTGTTGGTTTCGCCTAGGGCATTTAAATTGTTTTTGCATAGTTGGACTAGTCTAGATTTTACCTCTAGTGATTCCAGTGCCAACAGGGCAGCTTGGCTGTCCGAGTTGATGTATATGTGGCAGTGTCTTATGTTCTTATCAAGGTTTATCTCTGCGCATTTGTTTATGGCAAAGATCTCCGCTTGGAAGATTGAGGCCTCTGTGCCCATGCTGACGCTTACATTGAGCTTTGGTCTCTGTCCATAGATCCCACATCCTACATCTTGTCCTTTTTTGGAACCATCCGTATACCAGATGTGGCAGCCCTCTTTGAGAGACATTTGGTCGTTTTGCCATTCGTCTCTTGAGGGTAGTTCCACTGAGTAGTATTGCGTAAAGATACATTCAGTGAGCATGTCGTCAGAGGGCATGCACAGTAGTTTGTTTTCGAACACTGAAGCCTTTAGTTTGTTCAGTGCTTGTGAGCGCCATTTCGTCTTAGACAGTGTGCAGAGCCTGTAGATGCACTGCTCGGCCTCTTTCTGTACCTGTAGGTGCAGAGGTGTTAGGTCGAGCAGTGCGTCCAGGGCCGCACCCGGCGTCGAAGACAGGGCTCCTGTTGCAATAAAGCAGGCAGTGCGTTGTAGGCTGCTTAGTTATTGCACCAGACAGCGGAGGCATAGGTTATTATAGGCCTCACGACTGCTGTGTACAGCCACATAGCAATGTTGGGTCTTACGCCCCATCTTGCTCCTGCCATTCGACAGCATGTCCACAGTGCCATTTTCGCTTTTTGGATTATATTGTTCAAATGCGTGTTCCAAGTTAGCCTTTGGTCAAAGGTGACCCCTAGATACTTGGCTTCATTTGAAAATGGTATAGTTTGTCCGTTTAGCTTTAAAGTATTGAGCTTGTCGAGTTTCCTTTTATTAGTGAAGGGCACTATAATGGTTTTGTTTGCATTGATAGACAATTCGTTTTCTCCCACCATATACAGATAGTGTTGAGAGCTCCTTGCATGATGTTCGAGATTGTGTTAAGGCAAGGTCCTTTGAGTCGCTGGCCGCCATTCGAACAAGGAGTTGGTCAACCGCTAGAGTCCACAGAAGTGGTGATAAGACCCCTCCCTGTGGACATCCTCTTTTGGTGTGAAATTCATGCGTGGTGTCATTTAGGGTTAGTATTACGGTTCTATTGGAGAGCATACTCCGAACTCATCTTTTTGTGGTGCCGTCTACACCTTTTGATTCCATACCTTTAATGATGGTATCTGTGGGTGTGTTGTCGAAGGCCCCTTCTACATCTAAGAACGCGCATAGAGCTGTTTGCTTGTCCTCTAGGGTTTTCTGCACCTTGTCGACCAGATCTAACAGGGCAGTTTCTGTGGATTTCCCCTTTTGGTAGGCATGCTGGCAGGGACTGAGTGGCCTTGTTACCAGATATTTAGATCGTACGTGTTGGTCAATTACCCTTTCCATATAATAGTCTTTAGTAGGAAGGAGGTTAGACTGATGGGTCTGAAGGATTTAGGTTGTGATTAGTCCTTTTTCCCTGCTTTTGGTATGAAGCGTACCTTGACCTTAGTCCATTGCTCTGGTATCGCGCTCAGGGCGAAGCTCGCCCTAAATATTTGTACCAGTAGCGGGAGGCGAATATCGCGGCCTTTTTTTTTTTTTTTTTTTTTTTTTTATGTCATAGGAGGCAAACGAGCAAACGTATCGCCTGATGGAAAGCGATTACCGTCGCCCATAAACACCTGCAATACCAGAGGAGTCACAAGTGTTTGCCTACCCGGAGGACGAAGATAGAATGCCTCTATGCTAGTAATTTCACCGGCTATCTTACCCCCACACCGGAACACAACAATACGAACATTGCTGTTTGGCGGTGGGTTAGCGGGCAAGACGGAAGTAACAATCCTTCCTGTAGTAAGGCAGGGAATATTCCATCATCTCCCGCAGATTTAAATGGTTTGAATTTTTCCAAGGCCCATTTAATTTGGTTTGGTCTGAAAATATTTGCAGCCAAGTTCCAGTCAGTATTGTGTGCCCTGTGAGATTGGTAGCTCTTGTGGGCGCATCGTCGTGTATCGCTGGTGGAATACGAGCCGGGGAAGTGTGTGTCCCTGAGGAGTTCTAGCGTCTCCTCTTCTGTGGTCGTAAAGGTATTATCTGGTTTCTTCAAGAGTCCGAGATAGTTTGTTAGTGTCTTGGCTAGTATTCTGTGAATGTAAATACTAAGCAATGTCCTATACTATAAACCTTCATCTTGAATCTAAGCGTACAGACGGTGGGAAGCGATTATACTCTGTAGAGACGAGCATTTCAATTTGACGGTCATCAGGGAAACAAAAAACCCGTATCCAAAGGGTAAAAAATGGGACCCTATTACAAAACTCCGCTTTCCGTCTATCTGTCCGTCTGTCGCCAGGCTGTATCTATAACTAGACAGATGAAATTTTCACTGATGTACCTATTTCTGTTGCCGCTATAACGAAAAATACTATAAACAGAATAATAAATACCTATATTTAAGTGGGGCTCACATACAATAAACGTGATCGTTTGCGTTAATTTTGCACCTCATTTGTATGAGGTGACAAACATACCATTTGCAAAGTTATTAACTTAACCCAGCCAGTTAAAATGGGAAGTGTTTGTATGTAAGTCCGACTCGCACTTTGGCGGTTTTTTTGCAATAAGTCCTACATTCTTCTCTTTTAAACGCAAAACTGTTAAGGAAGGACATTATAATTTGATGGCATTTTACCATTATCACTTCAGCTGTCTGTCAATCAAGTATCAACGCATTTAAGAGTAATTAAGTAATCGTATAATTGTCCTCGACACAATGTAGACAGTCAACTTAAGTTGTAAAAAATCTCACTAAGTTCCTGAGGCTACATTAGACGTTTTTAATGAAATCGGCCTAAAATATCACCAAGTTTTTTTACTTTAACCAAACCATGTGCTTTAATTATCTTACTAAATAATAATTGGCCAACGCTTGAAATTACTAAATATGTATAAATATTCCGTGACGTGCTGTTACCGATCCATCGCTCGAAACTATTTGTAGACACAAACGTAACGTATAGTTTGGCTACGGCAATGCCAGTCAGATTAGGGACCTGTTGAATTCTACTTGTGTGTAGGTCATAAATTATATTTATATGTATTGGTAATCAATAGAGATATATGTTTATTTACTACTTTACGTTAATTAATCTCTTGAATATTAAATAATGTAATTTGGAAATTAAATAACATTGGACAATTAAATTAAAATTAAGCCTAAAAAAATAAAACTACAAGACTAAAATCTAAAATTAATTGAATGTCTTGAATTGCTTTACGAATACCAGAATACTGGGACTAATTATTACTGTCGCAAAATATATATTTCCTATGATTATTTTCGTTCTGCTCTATATTCTAAATTTGTATATGCTTTAAAGTAAGTTTAAATCCAAAAAAATACTGTACAGTATTTTTTCTGTGTAATCTTACCACCTACTGCTGAGATATGATATAATGACACTCAATAACCACAGAATAGAAAACAAGGTATTACAGCCTATTATCAAACCGCAGTTTAGAAAAAGAAACCCATAGCCGCTACGGAAATACAGTAATGACAAAAGTTAATCCAGTAAAAGCGATTTTAAGGGATAACTATTTCCTGGCAAATGAAATGGCAGTTTAATGCGTACTCCAATCAAACGTGACCTTCCATGTTCTTGGACGTTTTTTTTTTGAAAGTGTATACTATACTTTTTTTTACAAAATGTAATTTTTTTTTGCTCATTTTACTCTGAATCGTTTCTATATGTTGACTTCGTACTAGGAAAAATAATCCCAAATTATCGAATGAAAAAATACATTTCCTGTGCGTCACATTCATAGATATGAAAAAACAAAAATTCATTCAAAAAAATCAAATCATCTTGACTTGAATTGTATCAAAACTGATCAGATGTCATCACTAATTGTGCAACTTCTATAGAGCAAAAATTATCATTTATCGAAAAATTGCTTAGCTCGGAGTTTCCTTGCGGGACGAAATCCGAAATGATTAGATAGGTACGCGAGAGAACCGAGGTTATAGATATAGCTCATCAGTCCCCAAACTTAAGTGGCAGTGGGCGGGGCATTGCTCATAGAACCAATGGCCGTTGGGGCAGAAAGGTTCTTGAGCGGGGACCGCGGACCGGAAGACGCAGCGTGGGAATGCCCTCAACAAGGTGACTCGACGACCGACGACCAGCCCGTCTAGCACAACTATGGTTCGACATACCATCACCCATCACTCTTTTTCAGTGCTGTACAGAAAGAGATAGGTAGTATATCTCGCGTGAGAAGGAGTCGCATGTCACAGTTGTGCTAGAGGTGCTGGTTAGGATCGCTGACAGAAATTGGATGAGGGCGGCGTTGTGGAGAACTTTGTAGGAGGCCTTTGTCCGGCAGTGGATGTCTATCGGCTAATATGATGATGATGATGACTGAAATTAACGGTAATGACAAAGGTTAATCCAGTAAAACGCGACGTAACTGCTTCCAGGCATGATTGAAATGGCAGTTTAGCGCAAATTTCAATCATACCTGACCTTCCTTGTTGCTGGAATGGCTTGGAGACTCCTTGGCTTTGAGAAAATGTTCGCCAATTGCATCAAACATTCGGTATGCGGGGTCAGTACACCCACAGCTAGTGTTAAGATGAGATCCATTGGACAACTGTAACACAATACAAAAATTATTTATTGCACGGCAACAAGAAACATTACACTCGAAACCTTATTTTAACAATGGTAGCCAATAGGCGGTTTTATCGCTAAAGAGCGATCTTTTCCAACCTTAGGCTAGACTCTAGCCGCTAGAGGAAAAATCTAAAAATATTCAAGAAAGAAAAACACAAAGAAGATAAAAACATGTTAGGAATTATTGTATTAAGCGGTTTACACTCACGTGAAATTTTCAGGAACGGCCCGACATGTTTCGAACTCGTATGGAGCCCTTCATCAGGGACGGCTGCCCGTACACCGCCGCGGCAAACTCGTGATGTCGTGAACGAGGTTGCCGCGGCGGTGTACGGGCAGCCGTCCCTGATGAAGGGCTCCATACGAGTTCGAAACATGTCGGGCCGTTCCTGACAATTTCACGTGAGTGTAAACCGCTTAATACAATAATTAAATATGTCTCACGAAAGTTTTAATAAAATTACATGTTAAGGTAATTCGATTTTTGAGCTGTCCATATTAGGGCAAACATGCTTTAGGACTTTAAATGAGTATACGCTAAAATGAATAGGATAAACGTATGCCGTTCAACAGTATGCTAAACATTATCGGCTAAAAAATTTTAGGACTAAAAAGGCTATGGGATATCCCAGGCACCCAAAAACATCATCTATGCGCTATACGAATATTGTGAAATATATTTAGACATTGAAGATATTTTACAAGGGAATGATAAAGGCAATTTGGACGTAATTGAATCAATTTATGTTATTCCTTTTTAGGGTTCCGTAGTCAACTAGGAACCCTTATAGTTTCGCCATGTCCGTCTGTCCGTCTGTCCGTCCGCGGCTTAGCTCCGTAATCATTAGTACTAGAAAGCTGAAATTTAGTATAAGAATGTGTATGTATAACGCCGACAGAACGGTAAAATAAAAATTAAAATTTTATGTTTTTCGGGTACCTCTCGAACACCTAAAGTGGGGGTGAATTTTATTTTTCTTTTCAACTCTGGTGTGTGGGGTGTCGTTGAATAGGTCTTGTAAAAATAATGGGGGTCTTCTAACATTATTTTTTGATAAAGTCAGCAGTTTTGTAAATATTCGCTCCGAAAACAAAAAAAATAGTGTCCCTCCCCCTCTAATTTTTCAACCACGGGTCAAAAAAATTCGGAAAAATTCATGTAAATGAAGCCTTATAAGTACTTTCAATGAAAACTATATTGAACAAAATCGGTTGAGCCGTTTTTGAGTTATCGCCAAAATTCATATTTTTTCTTTGAAAGGACGTAAGTTGACTTCCAGAAGGTAATAAGTGATTACAGTTTCTAGGGCGTTTACGACCTTTTTATAGAGCTTAAAATCTTTCTTAACTTAAACCTCGGGCTTAAAACAGCAGTTTATTGTGAAGGATGAGCAACTACGGAACCCTACACTGAGCGTGGCCCGACATGCTCTTGGCCGGTTTTTATATATGTACCTAATTTGTGTCATTAGAGAGGTTTCATCCATGTCTAAACTGGTAAACTAATTACAAATATTTTGGCACACAATGGTCTGGTAGCTAGGCATACGTATGGTTATAGGATAACAGTACGTTATTTTTAAAGCGCTTCGAAATTGTATAATTCAAATCATTTAAATAAAACAATTTAATTGCGTACATTTTATTTGAGCCTCCCGGACGTTTTGTACCTTTACAGATACCGTTGTCAAAGGTTGACTTAGAAAAACACAATTTTTCTCTGTCAAAGTTATATTTGTGCAAACTACCCATGTCATAATTATAATAATAGTCGGTTTCCGCGACCGTCACACATTTATGTATTGTTTTATTTAAATGTGTGACAGTCGCGGAAACCGAAGAAAATATTAATTCAAATCGGTTATGAAAGGCACCTCTAATGAAAATGATGACGATGCTGATTCATTCAAAATATAAGCTGGAAGATGTTGATTAAACTGAACAAAAAGGATGTAGCTGGTTAACACGCAAGAGTCTTTATTAAGAAAGTCTTAGTATCTGACTAAGCGGCGACGAATGACTTGCACTGCTGCTGTGAGATTTATGTCTTTTACTGGATTAAAATAAATTTGACAGGATTCAATAAAATACTTTGAATAATTAAATCCTTTATTTACAAGAAACTCTATTTTTATCGACGCTTGCGCTTAATGCAAGTGCAGTGAAGAGATAGTGAAGTCTATTTATAGTATTTGCATTTAGAAGACTGCTTGACAATGCCAATACTACTGTAAAGTCCTGCTCTAGTAAAATAGACGGCGTGTTCATTTAATTCTTTCATAGAACTTGTATGACGTATTTGAGTATTTAGTCTATGAAGATGGGCGATCCTCTGCCAAAGTACATTGGTCAACTTGGTCATAAGGCGTTATATGTGTTACTTTTTTGTAGTGTGCGTTTATCACAACAGTAGTTTTTGTTGTATCACGAGTGTGTATCTGAGAGTGTGTGCATTCATATTTTAGTGGAGTGCTGTACGAGATTACTTCGCCTCGCGCAAAAAGTAGTGGAAAAATATGTTCGAAAAGTTAACGTTTGACATCTTCATTGGGATAAATGTTCAACGTAGTGCTTATACTCCATCCGGATAGGGCTTTAACTAAATGTAAACAAACCATAAATTAGGTGCTTTATCAGGCCGACATTGGTTGGTCAATTTTGTATTTAATAATATTACTTTAATAAAAAAAAATATATTTATTTTGCCTTAATATATCAAGTTATAGAATAATCCATACGATACCCAATCAAGACTATGAAATTATTCCCTAAGTACATTAACTTAATAATAATTTCAATATGCCACCAAATATTTTACAAATTGTGCACAATAAAGAACCTAAAAACCTAGGAATCCGCAACCTTTTTTCAAATAACTTGACACTTCTTTTGTATTCGTTTTTGCATACTATACTAGTCGGGATTTTTGTCTTGCGTTAGTTTTCTTGTTAATTTGTTTTGTTATTGATCATATTATTATTTCATTTGTTTTGTTCGTTATTAGTGTTATCAATTAGTGGTTATTATTGTGTTAGTGATTGTTTTTCTGCTGAAAAGGAACGGTTCATTATTAAGAAGCTTCCTCATCATCTTCGGTATCATCAAAATTAGACAACAGTAGTGACAGTTCAAATTAAACTATGATAACAGTTACTAAACTCTTTTATTTAATAATAGTTTACCCCACAGGTAAGAAAAATTAACTCTTTAACATACTATTTTTAGAAATAACATAACGTCTATTTTACATACCTACCTACGTTAGTGTTTGTGAGCAGTACAGAAAAAATACATTTAAAATATTGAATGTATATTCATACATAACATCTGTGTATTCATTTATTTTACGTCTTGGCAAAGGCCATTTAATTATTTTTCTGCTTTGCCGAACCTTGATCAGAGTCTGACTACCAAAAGAATAATCGAAAGCAAGAATTAAAATTTAACAATTGATAAAATGTTGAGTACACCTGAATATGTCAACTTTGACAGCCAAGGTTTGTTTACATTTAGTTAAAGCCCTATCCGGACTTCCGGTTTGTGACTTAAGATGGCCGCATGCGTTTAAGTTGCGTTGTTCATTATTTATTCATTTTTGTTGTTCAATGTGTAGTATTGATAGCGTATTGTGCAGTGATCTAACGTATGAGTGAATAGCTAATGAAGAATTCAACTTGAAGCGTTCATAGCCCTTCCTGGGTCAAGGCCCGATAGTCCGCGTGGTTTTTTGTAAATCGCTATCACTTTACAAAAAGCAAAACCTCACCGAACAACGGCATGCTCTACGAGCAAACTTGAAATTGGCGAAATCATCATTAACCTGATGGAAGCCATATTTTAAAATTAGAATTAGAATTAGATTAGAAGCCCTATCCGGATGGAGTATAGTAACTTAAGTTGGTATAGACAAAAAGAGACTATATAAATTGTACACCGTGTGAATGCTCCCTTACCGCAACATTGGGCACCACCGCTATTATTTTAATCTAATCGTGCCGAGAGTTGGTGTAGTCATAAACTTGCGTCGACTACATAGACTCACGAATGGGCACACAATCCAAAGTTTGTAAGTGTTTTTATTAAAGCAAAAAATAAAAATAATGCTTCCAACGGAATTCAAACCCGTGTCTCCTACGGCTGCTAGGCCTTAATACCTTAGGAAGGCGAGTAGAATTACTATCCTTGAGTAAAATCGTTTATTATGGTCTACGGATAGGCAAGTTGCGGAGAGTTTCCAAACTTAAGAAAATTTCCGGAAATTTATGGACACTTTCAAAAGAAATTAAGAGAATATTTTAATTTGGAAATTTCCTAAAGGAAACATAATTTCGATGCGTAAAGTTTTGCAATTTTGGAAACTTTCTGTCGGTACATTAATAATTCTGGTCCCTCTTATTGTGCAAAACGGCTTGCTTCCATCACAAAATGCAGCTTTCGGACAAAAAGTGCCTATAACATAGTATTGTAAATAAACTACATAAGTTCAACATTCCAAATAAGTATATTACGCACATAGCGATAACTATCTATTGTTTATACGAAACATGCTGAATTCGAGGTTTCTAATGTTTTTTTTTCCGAGATGTCACGATTTTTATTATTTCGCGTTTAGCGTAATTTTTCTCTATTCCTAGTAACCGTTAGGTTACCTAGACATTATCTTTCTCATTGAGATAATAATACTCTATTTTGATTGGCCGAAACTCGAGATGGTGATTATTTCCGTTACTTAATTGACCTACGTTTTCAATATAAAAAAGCATAATAATATTCATTTGATTCTATCCTCTCAAAGTCGTGTCATGTTCACGTACGTTTGCAATAATATATGCGTAGTCAATTTATACTAGAAAGAAACTAGAGCGCAACAGAGTTCCGTTTGTTATTAAATTTCATAGAAACGCATCTCGAATACCTATATTATTATCAATGGAGCAAAAAGTAGGCAAGCGAGTCGGAACAGATCCGTTAATGGCTAAAATTACTCATCTCACGGCTATAATTAGCTAACTACATAAATACATCGTATGAAACGATTGAAATGCTATATGGAATACGAATACTGAACCAAAGTAAGTTATTGGTAAGTTGGCATGCGTCCTTACGCTTAACATTTTCGTTTAAATTACGTTAGCAAAAAACTTCATCATCATTGGCCTTTTACAGATATAACAGATGAGTAAAGCAGCTTGTAACAAAGTGCGGCATTTACGAAGATGGCTGGATAGCCCGATACGAGAGCGAGAGCCACGGCCGCATAATTGACAAATAAATGTTGCGGCTATCGAAGAAGGGGGAAGAGCTGCACGCTGGTGTCTCAAGAACTACATATGACTACATAATAAATAATAACCTATCTTTTTAGGTTCGCGTCTAGGTCTTGTAGTCTTGAAATGTCAAACTAAGAAGGAACAATATTAGAGCATAATTTATGTAATGATATTGAGCATCATAATATTCTATGGAACTGTTTCAATGGCACGGGAATTGTATGTAAACACTTCATTGTATATATTGTTACGCCGGTAGGTTAGGTCAAAAACTTTGAATGTAAATTTCAGTGCTTTAGAGGCGTTTTCAGCAGGCTGAAAAGTCATTTCAGGCCGTTTCAGAAGTTGCTCTATCACATATCTAAAGATCGAAATTTCACCCAAGTTGCCATCGTTTTCAGGCGCCTGAAACATGTTTTCAGTCCGTTTCAGGGCACCCTCTATCAGATGACGCCATAACCTGAAAACCCGTTTTCAGGCGTTTTCAGGACCCCTTATGGGCCTCTGAAGCACAAATCGTTATATGGCGAAATATCCCGTAGGAGTGACAGAGATAGCACTAGTAGAATGAGATAGCTATACTCGGAACATTCGAGAAGTGTGTGACAGAGATAGGACTACTAGAAAGAGATAGCTATACTCGGAACATTCGAGAAGGGAGTGACAGAGAGTGCACCATTAGAAAGAGACATATATGGCCTCGAATGTTCTCGGCCCTTACGCTGGACCTTACTAGAATATTCGCGATATGTGTGGACAACGCATCGAGAAAGCGGTTCCGCGGGATATATAAGGCGCCGACGGCCGGCGCGAGTTAGTTACATTTTAACTGCGATACAGTGCGAGTAAAGGATAATCGGAGAGAAAGACTCAAGTGATTAGTGCGCTTTAAGCACAGTTCGTGTGAATAGTAAGTGCGTAATTTGTGTAATAGTGGGTTTGTGTTAATTAGTGGATTTTAAGTACAGTTCGTGTGAATTGTAAGTGCGTTATTTTGGTAATAAAGTGTGTGTTTTTTTATTTGTGGATTAATTTGTGCTTTTCTATCATATACGAACCCCACGCTCGTAACAATATGAACATGTTATGATATACAATTATAACAAATATTACATGTACAAAGGCGACCTTTTGTTCTTGTTTTGGCCATATTAGTTGTATTCTTGTTTTGGGATACGAGGTTGTTTTCATTTCAACCCTATTATAAAACAGTATTATCGGTGGCATCACGAGTATGGGTTCGTTGCGAATAGCGAATAGTAGGGGAAGTCCGGGAGAGGTGAACCCCAATTTCATTAAAGTTGCTTAAAATTTTATGTATAAGTTGTAGCGTCTTGTAATTGGGCTCATGTATGTCTCATTTTGTTAGGTATAATTTGATAATATTAGATTGTTGATAAAGTCTACATATATTTTTTTATTTCATGTTTTTTAAAACCTGAAAAATGGATCAAATCTTCCACCCCTACGGGTGAGTTGACCAGGGCTTGAGGGAGAATTGACCATACATTTATCTAGGAGAAATACATTTAAATAACCATTATTTTGTTATTAATATTTAATGAAAAACACAGCCATAATTAAAGACGAGACTTTCTTACAGAAAACATCAACATTTAACATTATTAAGCTAGTTTTTGACTTGTAAATCATAGGAAATGAAAATCTTGTTTGTAACAGAAAACTGATTAATTAGAAAACCTAATGGCACACATCAGTTATCACATATGATTATGCACATTTATAAATAAGCTTTAAATCCAAAATTGTACATGAGTTTTTCTCACAAATAATCAATAGTTAACGACATGAGGCCGTTTTTTGTAAATGTTAATGAAAATAAATTATGATCTCGCTTCTAACAGAAAACTAGGCACCTCAGGAATCACGTACGATTATACACATTAATTACAACATATAAAACCATAATTATTATTATGAGTTTTTCTTAGAAGTAATGATATTTAACAACATGAATTAGTTTTTCTACATTACAAAAACTGTGAACTATAATCTCACTTATAAGCGAAAACTATGCAAGTTTCAAACAATAATCATCAGGAATCTAAAACCCGAAAATATAAATGAGTTTTTTTACAAATGATCAACATTTAAAAATATAATAATAAAATAATAATCAACTAAAGAGCAGAGTGGGACATTTGAACCACTGATCATGTCTCCCACCGACAGAGTGGTCAAGTCTCCCGCTACCCCCTTGCCTTACGAAAGTGATGTTTCCTCTAAACAATTGCAATGGACGATTCCACACACATTAACTCAAAAATACTGCATTAAACAAAGAATACAATGTGATAACAAAACATATCTTACCTCCAAAACTGTTGAAATTGCATTAGAAAGCAAAAAAATACTTTTATTCACTTTTGAAACGCAAGAACACGTTTTTCTCGCTCAAAGCCGAACCGTACTAATGGCGGCCAATATGGCGCACTTGCAGCCACCGCCTTTATGCAAGTGTCTTTCGAGCTATCAACGGCGCCGATGGCACGAAGTATTTCTATTTCTTGTATTGGAAAATGTGCTACGTGATTCCTTGCTTTATTCTGCTAACATAATCATCGGGGATTGTAAAATGCGAGCAAAATTCGATTGAAATGTCGTATGACAACCAGTTACGATCCCTCATAATTATCTACCTTACAACTTAGACATTATACGCGTTTTATTAAAAAGGTTAACACGATTTTTAAGGAAACAACATTACAGTTTGTCAGTGAATGTGTATATCAGTTAGTTTGGCCGAGGTCAGTTTAAAAATCCAGTTAACCTACCTTGCCGTTCACTACGCCGACAGTATTTATTAATTTTGTTTTACGATACTTGTTAGGATAGCCATTTTATATAACCACGATTTATTATGTATTAAATGACGTTTTTACCACGAGATATATTCATTTAGATATGTATACTTAACTTTTAATGACAGTGTTTAGTAAAAGAGGAATTGCTTTGTTTTTTTTTATTTATTTCATGACCATGGAATCGGTGTCGTTCAGTCGATTAATATTATCATTAAACATTTACAAATTACACAACGAATTAACACTTTGACAATAACAAATGAGCATCACTTAAATATAATTTTCATATTTCTTCCAGAGCACGCAGATATAATATTAGATGGTAATACAAATACAAATACTCTTTATTGCACACCTCAAACATCAAAGAATACACAACACAACATGAAATACATCAAAATAACAGGCAGAGCCGGCAGAGGTAAACAATAGGCGGTCTTATCGCTAAATAGCGATCTCTTCCAGATAACCTTTAGGCTTTAGGTAGCGTAGTATAGTTGAAAATTAATGGTAATATAAAGAAGCAGCATATAGCATATTACTAAATAAACAAACAAATAAACTATTTACAAGTAATTGAAAGTAACATAAATAATCAATTTTTTCGTTTTTTCTATAGTATTTAGTATACATTTTAATACAAGAATGTAAAATACTACATTTGTTAATAGATCCTGAAAAAAAGGAATTGTTCGGGCTACCATAGAGACGAAAGTTTGCATCTTTATACCAATAACGGCGATTCTTTTGTTCGTTTGGCCCCCATGAGATAAAAATAATAAATATTAAACTGTCAACGTGTCCTTATGGAAACCCGAATAGTGGGACCTGTTCCTAAACACTGTCACATTCAGACAATAATAAAAAGTAAAAAAATGCATAATTACTACGTTAATAAATCAATTATCCTTAACATTCGCGAATCAAATGTTCTAACCAAATAATATTTCAAGTACGCTTTTGCTTCTCATATTCATCACTAGTGGCTGTAGACCCCACGAGTTTTGCAATTAGGTACTAACATTTGTAACTTTATGTTTTCAACCCCGATATTTCCGCCATTTTGAAACACAATTTTTATGACATTGATTGATTTTTTTACATACATACTTTATCGGACCTTCTTATAAAGTTACATGTAAATCTCCGCCATTTTGATACATTTTGTTTTGGTCATTGATTGTTTTTTTTACATACATACTTTATCGGAACTTCTTATAAAGTTATCACATGTAAATCTCCGCCATTTTGATACACATTTTTTTTGACATTGATTGATTTTTTTTACATAAGTACCTACATACTTTATCGGACCTTCTTATAAAGTTACATGTAAATCTCCGCCATTTTGATACACAATTTTTTTGGCATTGATTGTTTTTTTTTACATACATACTTTATCGGACCTTCTTATAAAGTTACATGTAAATCTCCGCCATTTTGATACTTACACAATTTTTTTGTCATTGATTTTTTTTTTACATACATACTTATCGGAGCTTCTTATAAAATTACATCTGAATCGGCTGAGAAATGCGACCTTAGAACAGCTGAAAATACAAATATCCGGATATACGAAATTATATGTGGCCAAGATGCGAAAAATTACCAGCAAAAAGGGTCAAGTCAACACGTGGCATTTATTTCACAAAAAAAAAGAAAGCATTTTCCACAATTTATTAAGAATTTTTTACCAATAATACTTACCTGCTTACCTGCACACGTGTCGACCATTTTTTTTCCAAATTAGGCCGGAGATTTTCGGCGTCTATTGATGTCTCAATATAGTTGTTCCTAGCAAAAAACTTTTTTTTACCTTCGCATTCTACTTTGTTATAAATTAAACATTAGTTCCGTAGTTTGTGGTCAGGTAGCATAATCAGATTCATTGTTAAGCTAGGAGTCATTATACAGGGTGTAACCGACAGCGTACCGAAAACGAAAACTGTAGTTTTAGACCATAATCACGAACTGAAAACGAGTTTTCATTTTCTCGGAGAATTCAAGGATAAGATTTTCCAAAATAAATTATAAAACTCGACGCGCAATGTATTGCGTCCAATTCTCTCGGGTGCAGACGCGCGGGGAAGGGAGCACGACCGGTCCAGGCGCTCCCCACTCCACTCACGCGTCAGCGCAAAACATACCGTTACGCCAATGCGCATCGAATGACATGAATGAATGCAACCACAAAAACAACGCAACCTCAGATCACAACTAGTGTACTACCTAACACCAATAACAACTGACCGATAAATTAAAATAGTCTAACAAGATTATTTTCATTCAAGCAAGTAAAGAAAATAAAATGTGCGGGTAAGTAAACATTATTCATGCGTCCGACCACAACGGGCTGCGCCAGCGGACTGGCCTGGCGGATCAATGACCGGCCAGTACCGTTATCTGTCCCACTCCACGCGCTTTGTGTTGTACCGTAAAGCTTACATAATACTGTTTGTGATACATTACGTGTTTTGCGGAAAATGCTATTTTCATGCGATTTTTCATGAAAAATTGTTACCGATAGAGTTCGATTAACGGAAAAATAAAGAAAAAATTAAAACTCGCGAGGATCATTTGTGAATTTTCTCATAGAAATTTCCACGATTTTCCAGCCCAGAATAATGGTCTGAAGCCATGGTTTCAGTTTTCGGTACACCGTCGGTTACACCCTGTATAATTCTAAACATTAGCCTTTTTTAAGATTCTCAACCAAAATAGTATAAAAGAAAAATAATTAGATAGAATAATTAGAAAAAATGTTTGTCCGCGAGTTTAGATTTTTTTTAATGGATTTTTTTATTTGTTTGTTATCAGAGAAAAATGCACATTTAGTTAATTACTCTAACCCATGTCAAAATGTCTACAAAACAATGACTTGAGTCATTGTATTTAGTGTAACTTATGGTTTTGAATTGCATACATATGTTATACCGTATAAAATATGTATGTTATATCGTATAACTTACATGCCAAGCGTACACCGAAAACGCGGAGCGTATTAACGAAATATAAATACTAGAACGAAAGGATATAGAATCTCCTAATAAAAACCTATATCACAGTTATGCCTTGATCACACGTACCGAGTAAACGGGCGATACAGTGCTCTCGGCCGAGTACTCGGTGCGTATAAACATAGCGCCGAGTGCTCGGCCGAGCGCTCGGCCGAACAAAGCGGCGAGACAGTAGCTCGGCTCCTGTTCTATCTACTAGGCCGAGTGTCCACCCTCCCGCTTCCCCGCACTGTCTCGCTCGCTCACTCGGCCGGTCTGAACGTGCACTGTCTGCCACTCGGCGATTTTTTTACGATCCATCGTGTCCGAAAGTCTCAATGGAACTGAACTGACTGTGCTAATTTCAAAACATGTGTAAACAGCTACTCACTTATATCACTGTCTCGGCCGAGAAACATATTACTGTCTCGCCCGTTTCCTCGGTACGTGTGATCAAGGCATTAGTGAAACCCTATTTTATGTGTTTTAGGGTCACAAACATTCGTCGGTCTATGTAGTCAGGATCCGTGACGTCGTTGACGTCTCAATTATTTAGTTCTCGCTCATAGCCCACTTCCTTCTGCTCGAGACTGTTACATCACCGGAGCACTCCCTCGCACAGATAAAAAACTATAGCACGATCAATTCAAGTCGATCAGTAGTACACACCTATGTAAATAAATATATCAATAAATAAATATTTTGGGACAATCTTACACAAAGCGACCTAAACCCAAACTAAGCAAAGCTTGTACTATGGGTGCTAGACGACGATATATATAATATATAATATATAAATACATGTATAGATAACATCCGGGTCATGGGATATATATCCGGGTAACCTGGTGTTGGTGATAATTAATTAATAACACTGCACTTCGGAAACACAGTTATTTATTTAATATACTTTTTATAAGTAAGAGCACAACGTTACTCGAATGTAAGCCTGGGCAGAGAGAGTGAGTCGAAGAATTAATGGCACAGATTAGATATACTACACTCTTCCCCGCTACACATTAAGAATTAAACAAACTATATTTACTTATACTATAATTAACAAATATATATATTTATTAATCGTTTTGACTACAACTTAAAATTTGGTTAACATGTCTCTTCCACCTTAAACCATCGACATCAATGTAATAAGTAGTTCCAGGAATGGATTCCTCAACAATAGTCCCTTTTACCCAAGGATTTTTCCCTTTTCTGAAATCTCGAGTCATGACCTGTTCGCCTACCTTGAAGTTTGCATTTCTGGAACCACCAAATGACTACCACTTTATTTTGTTTTAACAATAAATCTTGGAAGATTGGTGTTGGTCTCAACAGTGACAACCGACTTCTTATTTCCCTTCCCAGCATTAGTCTTGCGGGTGAGACGCCAGTATTCTTATGGGGGGTACTACGATAATCAGACAGAAATATGCCTATGGCATAATTAAGAGATTTACCACTTTCCACTATTTTTGTAATATTAGATTTAAATGTTTCACAAATCTCTCAGCGGCCCCATTAGTGCCCGGATGATGTGGAGGTGTAAAAGTATGATAGATATTACAATTGTTGACAAAAGCCTTGAAATCATGACTAGTATAGGATGTCCCGTTATCTGTTACCAAATGAATAGGAAACCCAAATCTCAGGAAAATGTCCTTAAATTTTTTTATAGTCAGGGCACTTCCAATGTTTGTCATTTCAAATACTTCTGGCCATTTACTGAAGCTATCTACCACAATTAAGAACATTTTCCCAAACAGTGGTCCAAGATAATCAGCATGAAGGCGATACCATGGTGATGGTGGTATTGGCCAAGGTCTTAAATTTGTTTTTGGAGGGGCATTCCTGTAAGACAAACAGTAGGCACAAGTTTTTGTAATGTTCAAAATATCTTCATTCAATTTTGGCCACCAAAAATAAGACTGCCATGTCTATCATCGTACTACTACCAAAATGACTCTTATGTAATTCATTTAATACATAATTTTGAACGACTTGCGGTATTATAATTCTATGGCCCCAAAATAGGCATTCTCTGTCAATGGTAATCTCATTTCTTTTTATGTAAAATGGCTTTAAAGCACTTTCAATTAATTTGCCATCTGGCCAGCCATCGTAACAATATCTTAATATCTGTGTCAACAATTTGTCTTTTTTTGTTTCTTTCTGGATTTTTTCCCAATTAATATTTTCATAGTCCGAACTGTCAAAATAATTAACACATATACCTAACTTTTCATCAACATTTAATTATTTTTTATCCTCATATGGTTTTCTAGATAAATAGTCAGCAGGGTTTTTGTCTGATGGTATATGTTTGATTGTATAAGAAAATGCTGATAAAAATATGGCATAATGCTGCAAGCGTTTAGCAGCCATCTTTGGTATACTCTTATTAGGGCCAAAAATTCTTATAAGAGCCGCATTGTCTGTTTCCAATTCGAAATGCCGGCCATATAAAAAGTTATAAAACTTTGTTATCCCAAAGATAATTGCTAATGCCTCTTTATCTAGCGTACTATATTTCTTTTCCCTGTCGTTTAACTTTTTACTAGCAAATGCTATTGGTTTAATCACATTGTCATTACCCCGATTGGACAAAATAGCACTAATACCTTCTGATGCTGCATCACAAGATAACATATCACAAGATATCATCAGAGGTAAGTTGGGGTCATAATGACTCACACTTTGTGCTGTTGACAATTTCTTTTTTATTAAATCAAAGCTATGTTGACATTCATCTGTCCATTTAAATTTCTCTTTCCTCGAACAGTCATATAGTGGAGCTATAATACAAGCCATATCCTTCAAAAATCGCGCATAGTAATTTATTTTCCCCAAAAACGATCTCAACATGGTCATATCATATTTTCTGGTGGCGATAGCTCCAATATTGGCTGAATATTCTCTTTAACAATGCTTATTCCTTCTTTGTTAATATTATATCCAAACACCTCTATGCTTTTTCTAAAAAACTTTCATTTTTCAGGTTTGATTTTTAATCCTGACTCTCTTAAGACAGTTAACACTTTATCCAATGTATTATTCATATCTGCCAAATCTTTACCACACATATAAATAGTGTCTATAAACACAGTAGTGTTTGGTATGTGGAAATGAGCCGGGCCCAGTACTGACGCCATAAGGTAAAAATAGGTATTTGTATATTCCAAATTCAGTATTAATTACTGTTAGGTCCTGGGAACTAGGATCTAATGGTGCCTGTAAGTATGCTTCTTTTAAATCTAGTTCACAGTAGTATTCACCACCTTTTAGGGTTTGAAATATAGTCTCTACATGTGGCAGTGGGTAGTGGTCTGTCTCTAAATGAGGGTTAAGTGTGACTTTATAATCACCACATAGTCTCACTGCACCACAAGGCTTCATAACCGGAATCACAGGTGTGCCGTGTGCCCCATTCGCTGTACTCAACCGGCTCAATCCTTTTGTTGTCTAAAAGTCTCTTAATTTCATTTTTTAATTTATCTTTTAGGGCAAAGGGCACCTGTCTAACTGGCAAAAATTTTGGTTTTGCATCAGGTTTTAATTTTAATTTAATACATTCCCCCTTAAAATCGCCCCAACCTGGTGTAAATACTTCTGTGAACTTGTTTTTAATTACTTCCACTGGATTGCATGTATCGTTAAGTTTTTGGTCACAAATATTTTCATTTAATTTTAAAGGCCACTGCTCAAAAATGTGCAGCCAGCTTCTTCCTAATGTTCTTGGTTTATCATTATCGACCACATACACATCTGCCTGTTTACTAATATTATTCCAACATACATTTAAATTTCTAATTATACCGATGGGCTGTGATATGCTTGGATCAAAAATGTTGAATGTAATATTTGTTTTTTCTATTATTTTGCCTGGAAATAATTTATTCCGGTCATCTATGGTTAATGTGCTAACTTCAGAGCCAGTGTCTAGTTCAAGTTCCACAGATTGTCCCTCAACTATTAAATTTATCAATTGTGGAGGCACCTTTCTATCAACAAAATTAAAAGAATACATACAGTATATATCGGTGTTGTCCTCCGTCTTAAATACATTTTGAATGTCCTCTTCTATATTTTCTTCACTTACTACATTCACTGTTTTTGTTTGCCGAACACGACACACGCGGAAAATATGTCCTTGTTTTCCACATTCTGAGCAGTATTTATTTTTTAATGAACACTCAGACCTACGGTGATTGTCTTTGCCACACACATAACACACAACACTATTATTCTTGATGGTGCTTGTTTGGTTCTGCTTACTCCAACTCTGCTTTTGTTTTGCTTGAGATTTTACTTGTGATGTAGATGGGGCATTCTTCCGGGCTGTGTAGAACATTTCTTTTGTTCCAGGTGATGTTTCCACATGATCAGGTTCCAAGTTTGACTGCTTTATAGCAGCTTCCACAGTCCTTGCCAAAATAATTAAGTTTTCTAACGAAGTTTCTCCATTTTTTAATAGTTCAAATTTAATTAATGGTTTACTCACACCGTCAATAAACTTTTCTTTCACCTGGTCGTCCATATCCTTGAAATTACATCTTTGAGCTAATTTCTTTAATTCGATTATATAGTCTTCAATACTTTCGTTAATGCCTTGATTTCTTGAACGAAAAGCCGTTCTATCTAGAACTGAGGAGGTTGACTTGGCAAATCTGTTCTTAAGTAGTAATATTAAGTCCTTATAGTCTTTACTTATGGGTTTGTCAGGTGCGCATAAGTGATTTAGGACTTCTAATACCTTTGATGTCACATTGGTAATTAACAAAGCTGTCTGTTTCGGTTTTGGAACATCGTTTAATGTTATAATGCACTCCAACTGTTGTTCAAACAACTCGAAATTGTTTCCATTAAATGGTTCAATCCGCGCCAAATAAGTATTCATGTTGATTTGCACTGGAACTCCTCGAGGAGAATCAAAATTTTCAGTTTAATTTTCGCTTTGTTGTTCTTCTAAAAGCGTCCATAGATCGCCATTTCTAGTGCGTTCTCTAAGAGTCTTTCTTAGAACTTCAATATCTAAGTCCTCCTCGTCTGAGTCTAGAAGTGAGAACTGTATTAAAATCTCTAAAAGCTGTTCTTTCTTCAAATTCTGGATCCAAGAGGTTTTTTTATCTTTTATATCCTGTTTAAATTGTTCCGAGAGCATTTGTAATTCTCTATGACACCGAACTGTCAATGTCACTTGTTAAATTAGAAAGTTGATTTGAGTCACTCACTCACTGAGTGAGTTGTGTCCAAATGATGCGATTTACGCGCTGCCAACTTCACGATGTCAGGTGAATTCAAAATGGCCGAACAAATTTCTTAGCTCCTTCTGACTTGTAACACACGTTTTTATGATAAATCCCATCCTCGTCGCCAATTATTATATATCCGGGTAACCTGGTGTTGGTGATAATTAATTAATAACACTGCACTTCGGAAACACAGTTATTTATTTAATATACTTTTTATAAGTAAGAGCACAACGTTACTCGAATGTAAGCCTGGGCAGAGAGAGTGAGTCGAAGAATGAATGGCACAGATTAGATACACTACAGACTTATGCGAGTCTTGTGACATTGATAAAAATCCACCATTACTTACTTATAATACCTCATTCAGGTAGTTCCTAATAATACCTGATGTTGCGAAGCAGATGTTCGCAAACTAAAAACAGGTACCTACTGGTATATCCAGGTAGTCAACCAACGTACAGTCAGCTGAAAAAAGGCTACACGATAAGTCCGTTTAAACATAATTATTTTTGCTAGACTCTTTTTTTCGTCAATAGGTTTTAAATGCATTAATGGTGCGGAAGACGTCTGTTCAGGATCCTTTGGACTACCGAAATATGTTCCTATTTTTAAAGAGCTTAAGATAAGGACTTGGCTCTCGATTATACAATTACGAATTCTCAAGATTTTTGGTAATGTCTCGAAAAATAAGGGGTCAATGGGCTAGTACAGGGATGGAAGGAACAAGGTCAGAGGATACCCTATGGACAGACATAAATACTAAAAATAGCAACCCAATAATCAGAGTATTCTCACAATGGTCTCAATCGCTAGCAGTGGAGAATCATTGAGAAAAAAATATAAAAAAAATAAAAGAAGAAAAGATAGGGAGTGAAGATCAAAATACGCCACGACCACTCTGACCAGAAAATCATATAGTTAGGTACCTTTTCTTGCAACTTGCAACTGACTGTACACATAAACATTAGGTTTATTCATAGCGTTTGTAAAAGTATCAATGACTTTACTACAGCTGTTAACAAAAGACGGTTGTAGGTCGTAAAATGACATTCTTGAACAAATGCTCTGTATTTTATTATCTGTGTTAAAATTCTGAGAAGATCACACAATCCCCTGACATTATTTACGTGGGAATGGTTTGGGTGCAGGCGTACTAAAATGGCAGACATTGAGGTAAGAAACCGGTCAAGTGCGAATAGCTTTCGCGCACTGAGAGTTCTGTATCATGTCATAAAATAAAGTAGGTATACTCTTTGCTATTCTTACGCCATTCGTCGCCAATTTTGTATTCTCTTTAGTTTGATTTCATGATATAGGTGTGAACTAGTAAGTATAATTATTACTTATACTTATGTAAGTATAATATAATAATGTTTATTATTATTATAATAACAATAAATCAATCAAGGTTTCCTTTAGTAGTTTCCACTTATTATACTTTATCGAGCTTTTATTAATTTAACATTGAACAAATTTAATCTCTTTTATGTTAAGACGGACATGGAGAAGAAATGGAGTATATGCTGAATATAATAATGGCTTTTTCGCAAAAAGAACCGACTCAACGAGAGGAAATTGTATTTTGGAGAATAATCAAATGGTACAAAAACATGCCTGTATAATATTTTGAAGAGTTTCTTCAATCCCGTATACGTATGGATCTCTTTAGTAGATAGTGTAGATATTCACCTAAAATATTGTTGTTAGAACGCAATGTAATATACTTAAACATTACTATTAAAGTTTGTGATGTCGTGCTGATTCTGTTGCCCATACTATGGCGAAGGAAATAATTTGTGTGTCAATCAAATATTTTTTCAAATTAGTTTATAAATGTTAGTTCTGAAAAAAGCAACCAAAATTAAGAACCAGTTCAAGAATAGCGTGTGATCACGGAACCCTAATCATAGACACGCAAACTGTATTGAGATCGATATTGATGTAATACCGTTTACGTGAAACTCATGTCTTAATTAAGTGATTTGCGCATCAATAAAATTGTGCAACACCACTTGTTATAAATAAGGTTAAGTATAAATGGCGACGCGGTTGGCGCAGTGGTTAAGCAACTGCCTACCGAGCCGACGGTCCCGGGTTCGCATCCCGGCAAGGGCAAATATTTGTGTGATGAACACGAATATTTGTGCCTGGGTCATGGATATTCTATGTATTTAAAGTATTTATTTATCTATATAAGTATGTATATCGTCGCCTAGTACCCATAACACAAGCCTTCTTGAGCTTAATTTGGGACTAGGTTGATTTGTGTGAAGTTGTCTGATATTTATTTATTTATTTATTATTATTATCTCCTTTATTTATTTTAATTCTTAGGCTAGGTTTTTACAATATCTGTATATAAAAAGTAAAATACAATAAAGAAATTACAAAATATATAAACATATTATAAAAAACCTAACCTAGGGTGCCGCCGGCAGCGGGGCAGGGCCCAGGCTACCGGTGGTTAGGGCTGCAGAGAGAGGAACCTCCTGACGATGCGCGCCGTGTCCAAGAGTACTGCTTTCTGTATCTGGCCCTTGATCCAGCCACCTAGCGAGAGTCTCTTAAGATGTTTGTCGAGACTCTTCGCTATAAGACCGTTCGCCGAAACGATTATCGGGACCATGATCGTCGAGTCAACATCCCACATGGCGGTCACCTCGTGAGCCAAGTCAAGGTACTTGCTGAGTTTGTCCTTCTCAGCCTTCACGAGGTTCTCGTCATGGGGGATGGTGATGTCGACGAGCACTGCCTGGCGCTTGGATCGATCTACCAACACGATATCAGGCTTATTGGCTACAATAGTCCTGTCCGTGATGATAGACCGATCCCAATAGAGCGTGGCACGACCATTCTCAAGAACTGGCAACGGTGCGTACTTATAGTACGGCACCTCAGACCCCACAAGACCATATCGAAGAGCAAGTTGCTGGTGAATAATCCTGGCTACTTGGTTATGTCTGTGCAAGTACTCGCCGTTAGCAAGATGAGAACAACCGGAGATTATATGCATGAGTGACTCACCGGGACGGCGGCATGCCCGACAAATGTCGACCGTACCGTCCTTCAGGATATATCTCCGGTGATTGTTCGTCATTACTTCGTGCGCAATTGCACACACAAAACCTTCGGTTTCCCCGAAGAGATCCCCGAAGTGTAGCCAGTTCACCGACGCGAGCAGATCTACATCGGGAAACATGTGCTAAGACTATAAAGAGTAACCTTATAAAATTAAATTTGTAGGTCAAGGACGTAAAAATACAAGAAAGGTACTAAATCGTTCCATATACTCTGTGTCGTTTAAATCACGTCAAAAATCGTCGGCTAGTATCATAACTTATTTTGATATAGGTCATGCAGGTCCAGCCATGCTCCAGCTACCCTGGAGATCCAAAGACGATTAAAGTGGTATTCCTTCACTTGATATGACCGAATTTCGTCTGCCATAATATTCAATTGTCTGAATCTTGTTTCTTATAATTATGTTTCCCATTATCATTGTTTACCATATTCATCCTATGCCAGAATCTTTGTTTCCCATAATATTAATTCCAATAATTACATTTTCCATAATGATTGTAATCCATAATTATCAAAAGCTATAATGTCATATGCCATTCAAATGGAACATAGGTCGAAAACCGAAATCTGTAGGTTAGGTTAGGTTTGTTTTATGACCTCGTATAGCGGAGAGTCAAACTACAAACCCAATCTAACTTAGTTTTAAAAGAACTGCGGCCAAATAGAACAAGGATCCAAAACCGAAAACTATAGGTTAGGTTAGCTTTGTGTTTTGACCCCGTATAGCGGAGGGTCAAAGTAGAAACATAATCTAACCTATAGTTTTAGATGAACTGCGACCAAATAGAACAAGGATCTGAAACCGAAAACTATAGGTTAGGTTAGGTTTGTGTTGTGACCCGTATAGCGGAGCGTCAGAATGCTTGCTTCAAAATACAAATCCTAACCTAATTTACTGTTTTAGAAGAGCTACGATAAAAGGGTACATTGGACCAAAACCGAAAACTTTAGTTTAGATTAGGTTTGTATTTGTATTGTGTCAGGATGGATTCGCAAAGAAACAATATTTAGTATGGCGTTTAAATATTCTCTCAAACTATTATTATGGCACTTAATACTATGGAAAACAATACTTATGGCATTCGTATCATGATGGCATATATAATATTAGGGAATTCAAGAGTATGTCAAATAACTTTTCTAGTAAACGAAACATTCGGGCAAATGCAATTCGGGTAAGTGAAATTCGAGCAAATGAATATTATTGCATATAAATTTTGGACGATACTCGTACATTGGAGAATAAACCGTATTTCGTCACTCGCAAGAGAATCAAGTTATTATTTTTACTTTTGATACACGTAGAGTTACTAAAGTAAATACCTAGCTTTAATGTTTATTATTTATTAATTTATATTGAATAGTAGAATCAACAATATACCTCATATAAATCTTGTTTGCCATAAATCATGTAAATAAACAAGTTTGAGGGGAAAACAAGTTGCCTTGCACAACTTACGGAGCTCGGTTTTGTTATGACCTACTAAGTAATTTTCCTTAAGACTGTCAAGTTACATAATATATAGTTTAGTAAAATAAGCCTTTTAAAACTTATTTTATTATAACGCAGGGGCGCAGCTACCTCGTTGTGTTACCCGCTGATCCCACGGGAGCGCTATTTACATAGGGACACAATTAGCCTCTTGAAAAAATAAAAAAGTGTGTCATGATCGAAATTCTATCACGATTGGTCCAGTCAGTTGAGCCTGAAGAAGTAACAAACATAAAATAGACCAGATGAATTTTTGCCTTTATAATATTAGCGTGATAATGGAATTAACCTTTTGCTTTAAAATGTTGAGTGACAGCTGTTTAATAACGCCGGTCACCGATGATGGTGTGTGATTATGATTATATCCTAACTCCATACCAATTTTTTTCAAAATTGGTCCAGCTGTCTGAGCGTGAAGAAGAAACAAACATACAAACACACTCAAAATGTGCCTTTATAATATTCGTGTGATGGGTTGTAGACGTAGGTGCCGGACATGTCTGTCGCATGCATCCGGAACGATGGGCCAGAATAATAACTGATTAGACACCTTTTTAGGGTTCCGTACCCAAAGGGTATAAACGGGACCCTATTACTGAGACTTCGCTGTCCGTCCGTCCGCCTGTCACCAGGCTGTACCTCAAGAACGGTGATAGCTAGACAGTTGAAATTTTCACATACGATGTATTTCTATTGCTGCTATAACAACAAATACTACAAATAAAATATATTTAAGGGGGGCTCCCATACAACAAACTTGTTATAGATTAAGGTACGGAACCCTTCATGCGCGAGTCGGACTCGCACTTGCCCATTTTTTTTTAGACTGATGACTTGAACTGTATCAGGGCTGTCCCCCTCTGTAGCCCTCACTAGTAAGTCGGACTTTGTGGCCTGCTAATGGGATTATCTCCGCGCCACAGGAGTAATTTTAGGTGGAGGGTGACACGGGCACACTGGGCGCATGGACTGCGTCGTGAATAGACTGAAAAGGGTCAGCCTTGGCTTAGGGCGGGAGGAGAGGGGAAAGAGAGACGGGCTATGATGCAGAGAAAAACGCGAACTAAGGATCCTATCCTATCCCGCCAGCGCTTACGCTGTGCCTCAACGAACGGCGGTTCGGAGACATTGGACACCGTAAGTGAAATAACAAAACTCGGTTGCGATTTTGTCATTTGCCTTGGATTTGTCAAATCCCTTAGGAATTTGACCAAATCCCCGATGTTACCATTTCACTGCGACATAATACATGTTAAGGCCTCTTAACTTCGTAAGTTTCTTGCGTAGTTTTATAGCAGACGGTATCACGAGTAATCGTTATTGCAATCTTGCGCATACAGTGAAAGTGAGGAAAATCCTGGTATCCGCGCACCGCGCGGGTTTATACGTGCCTCCATGTTTAATGTACTTGTGCATATTTTATTGACCGAGCGAGCGATGCGATTCTGTTTCAACTTGGCCAAATTCTTTTGTATGCTCTGATGTCTAGCATAGCTATGCTTCGCAACTCTTGTTGCGTGACATAGCGTTACCCGTCACTCTTGCACATTACTACATAGAAAGAGACAGGTAATTATCTCGCGCGAGAAATAGTCGCGTTTGACAGTTGTGCTAGAGATGCAGGTTGGATTTCTCAACCGATTCCCGTGAAATTTTGTGAGTACTTAAGATGATTATATAGATTTTTTTTATCGATTCAGTTTTTCGAAATTTTATTTTTTATTTACTTGTTGCTACATGATGTTGCTTCTTGCCAAATTTCATGATTCAAGGTCAACGGGAAGTAGCTTAGGTATAGGTTTTGATTCCCTTATCAGTATCAGGGATTTTTTTCATGGCTTCAAGAGGTAGCAGACCTAAGTACCTATAAGATATCATTTTAAACATTATGATACCTTCACGCGTCCCTGAGACAAGTCTTGACAGACGGACAACAAAGGGTTCCATTTATTTGATTGAGGTACGGAACTCTTACTTTTAATCTTGGGTTCACAAGTACAGTTTTACATTACTGAATCAAAATTGTGAGCTGTATTATTAAACTGTAATACCTACTATTACATATCTTTATTCAATCAAGTTTCCAGTTGACTAAAAAAAATACACTGACTGAAACCAGATAAACATCAATTGTTTATAACAATACAGTCTCAAAAACAAAACAAGATCGTTTCAAATGGCCTGTCAATTGTCTAGACGCGTGATCGTCGAGCGGCTGCGCCGGCGGCGTCTGAGGACGACAACAGGTGCACTCATGCGCAGCGATTTAGGCATTGTATTAAGAGCCCACCCATGCAAAATTCGTCAAGTGAATGATCCTAGATCTCAACATCCATAGTGATTAAAAATCTGTCCCTTGGAAATAAGAAACTTAAACAGTTTTTCGTCAATCTTGTCAACGTGAAAACACGATTGGTAGGTAATAATTTTCTCGATACTTTTATCTCTCAACAAACATAACCCTTTTTTTAGATATTTTCGGTTGGATCTTTAAAACCCTTCCGTTTTTAACAATGTTTTTTAGCTTAATAGATGCACAATTATAAGTTCTCAAAAACTGTTAAACTATTTTCAATATAAAATGCACACGTTATGACACAACTCAAAAAACATGATTTCCGCGCTTCCGAGCACGGACTTCCATCTCGCTCACGCTTACGCTCAGTGAGAGAGAGAGCTAGCCAACGCGTTGGCGCCCTCTTAAACCACTCGTTTTAAGAAATATCACACTAATTTAATAAAGGCGAAAGTTTGTGTGTTTTTGTGTATGTTTGTTACTTCTTCACACTCAAACGGCTGGACCAATGATAATTTTAGTATGAAGGTAGCTGACACCCTGGATTAACACATAGGCTACTTTTTATTCCGAAAATAGTATATTACTGCCGAGGCCGGGAAAAGTCAGTTCGTGGATGAGTATGATTTTGAAGGACGAGGCGTAGCCGAGTCCTTCAATAATACGAATCTGCGAACTGACATTCCCGCCGAGGCTTGTATAGTGCTTTTCTCCAAATATGCTTGGAAATAATCACCAATCTACATTTTAATTTAATGTATCAGTACCATGAAGTTCATTTGGTACTTATTTTTTTTAGGAATAGGAATAAAATTTCGGGTCCGAATCATATGTTTGATTTAAAACAAAATATATGAATAAGAATTAAATATATATGAAAACACAATAACAAAAAATATGCACATAGGTAATTATAAATTTTAGTTAAATGAACAACTTCTAAACACACTGTTTTTTTAGAAACCATACCATATTTATCATTCGGAGAAGATCATAAGTTCAAAATAACTTTTATATTGATTTGGACACAATCATTTCTGTTTTATTTTTTATTTGTTTACGTTTGGTACACTTATTAATTTTCAAATCACTCATTAAATCATCATATTATTAAAATTAAAACTGTTGTGAGAAATCTCTAATAAATAACTAAGAATCATGAAAATAAATTAACCGCATATAAGATTATTATTCAAATTGTTTGTCCGTTATTCGAAATTTGTCGACATTTTAAATACATTGACAGTAGCAGAGCAAAAAAATGTTCAGTGCAAGAACTAAACGCAGAGAACAATTAAAAAGTTTATAATAGTTTTTATTTTTTAAATTTAGTGGACAATTGGCTGTATGGTGAATTATCAAAGTCTTTGAAAAAATTAAAAGTAAAAATGCAGTAACCGACCAAATTAAGATTACCCTCATTTGTATGAGACGTTATAAACGGAAGGTGTGTTTTTTACGCCTTATTTAAATAATATTGATTTCCCGGCTAAGGCCAATAATATATATATTTTTTTAATTTTCATTAACGCCTTCTAAATATAACGAACGATTTCGCGGTCCAGTTTTACTACATTAATGGCAACATTTCCAAGCAAGTTGGAGAAAATGTAGTTTTCCAGTGGGATAGCGGGTAACACCGCGCGGCGCAGCTACTATCAAATATATGGTACAGTACTTTTATCTCACGAGCGCGGGTGAGCAATGTTTGTGTGAGTAATGTACATGCACATTGGCTCTGTGTGGGTGAGCCGGAACTGTTCGCTCCCGAGAGTCCCGAGCTCACCCACACAGAGCCAATGTGCATGTACATCTACTCACACAAACATGGCTCACCCGCGCTCGTGAGATAAAAGTACTGTAATTCTCTGAATTATATGGTAATTTTCATCTTTGGCAAAAATGCTTTCGCGTGTCCTTTTTCTCCACATGTCCAGTTTTCCATTTTTCCGACAGTTGTCGCTTGGTCGTATTTGATCAACTACCGATACGGATATTTTTTCGATTCTGTTATTCGATATTTTTCAAGATGGCGGGGCGGGGATTGTGGAGGTCGAAAACGTAAAAATAAACATCTTATTTCTGGCATTTTTAATTTGACAAGGTCTAGTTCACAGGGCTATTAAGTATTAGACATCATGTCAGCCCATAGACATCCACTAGACAAAGGCCTCCCCCAAAGTTCTTCCCAACGATCGGTCTTGCACCGCCCTCATTCAATTTCTGCCCGCGATCCTAACCAGGTCGTTGGTCCGCTTTGTTGGGGGCCTTCCCACAATGCGTCTTCCGGACTCCGGTTTACTGCCTATTAGTAACTATTATTAAAGTTGACTATTAGTAAGTTTCTGATATTAATACTATTCACTGCAATATAAATACAAGAGAATCTGCATTCCATGCGCATTATGCGTAATCGCCTATTGAGACAGCCGACTGCATTTCTGCGATCAAAAGAAAGCAGAAGAAAGTGAATGAGGATTGAGATGATAAACAATGGTAATTAAAACAAATGAGAAACATACACACTGTATAACCAGTTTTATTATTTAATGTTGTTTATAACGAATTACGTATTTATAATGAACTACTTACGAAAAATCGAACTTATTTCTTACATATAAAACTTGCGTGTCAACCATATCACTCTAGTCCATCACTATTTTTTAATCTTAAACTTGTTTTAAAATGTGTAATTTTAGCAGTTATAGTTAGTTATCTAGATCCTTCTAGTGGAGAGTGGAAAGTGTCATCAATTTCGACCGCATATTTTTTTTTCTTTAACCAAGTCGGGATAAAAGTCCATCCAACCATCTTTGGATGTCCAGATCTCTGTACCAAAATTGATTATAACCATTTTTTTTTCGCCGTCGTGAGAGAACGAAGTAAATTTTACCAACAGATATAAATATATTTAAAAATCCTGTACCTACCGTGCTGTTAAGATTTTTCCTAAAATAATGAGGAGCCCTCTGCATTTAATAATAGTAGTTACTTACAGATATTTATATAATACAAATAAAATGTAGTAGGATGCGTATTTTCAGCAATTTCTTACTGCGAGCTGCGTTGCCCCCAAAGCATTGGTGCGTAGCCGTTGCGTCAGTTTGGACCTAATTCTAGTTAATTGCACCCAAGCCTTCAGTGCTTCTTAGAATCCGGTTTCTCTGTTTATCTCTGAATAATCGACGTATTGGTAACATTTTTGTTGATTGATTAGATACCCGCAAATTTATACGCGAAACGTCCGAGAGATGTCACTTACACAAATCACGCTTGTCAACCCGTGTACGGACAAACGAACAAAGACATCAATTGAACATTTTGTTCGTACGTACGTACGTACCGCTAACGACATCAAACACAACAGCCCGTCTAGCACAACAACGCTTCGCGACTCTTGTCGCGCGACATCACCCGTCAATCTCGCCAAGTATAGCATAGAAAGGGATAGTATAGACGCAAGAATGACTCGCATGTCGCAGTGGTGCTGGACTATTTTTGTGTTTGATGTTTGTTCCATTTTGTCGTTCGTTCGTCCAACAACAGCTTTATGAGTCAAACATTTTTATCGTTTTAATTTTTTTTAAGTCATAGAAAAATCTGTAACTTTTTTCGGACAACAAGGGGGTTTATTCCTACATTTAAACAACATTTCAAAGGATTTCAAAATTTTCATACATTCCCTATTCGAAACACAGAGCCGCTAGTAATAAATTGTGTTAGCAACTACGATACCGTGGCCTTCTCTACAAGAACAGTATTATCTATTCAGAAAAAAAATGTAATCAACCATATGATAGGTGAATTTTGGGTTTGGGGAAAGCCCGAAGTCAGATTCTTACGGCTTGGGTTACAAAAAACGAATATAGCCCCCGATGGGGGTACAGGTGTACTCTTTTTATCTTGAGTCCCACCTCTTCACCTTACTACAATGATGCATAAAGTCAATAATGTGTTTATAATTTAAATTTAAGTATAAAGAGCTATTTGTCCTAAGTAGTCCTTAGGGATATGGTCTATTCGAAGTACAATTACTTCGAATAGACCATATCCCTAAAGAATTTTAAAGAGTTCATATTTTCCGTTTAATTCGTAACTACTTCTTTACAATTCACATCAATTACCATCGAACATTTACTTTCATACGTTTCTCTACTCAACAACTAGTTTGTTATTTTACGTGAAAGTAAAAAATAACGTTGGACACGCTATAATGAACCGTGAAATATGATAATCGATATGCTTTTTATAATTATCATGCGATTTTATCTATGTCACCTGCGGGCCTATGTTGGTTCCTTTTATTACACGATATTTAAATAAGCTACAAAGCCACTCACGTTTTGACAAAATGCGAGTTTGAGGGGTTTTGTCCTTATTACCCAGATAGCCGACCAGGTGTTATAACACCGATCATTTTTTTTTCAAAAATTTACTCAAATGCTTGTTGCGATTTCAGATATTGCAAAATTTACCCAGGTTCCAAAAAGTTCGTTTAGGTGAAAGTGGGTTAATTACGTGATAAAATAGGCCCCCACCCAGAGACCGAAATACCCTTACTGGCTAAATGGCAATATTAATATAAAAAGGAGAGCGACGGTATGTTCAGTTTTTCGATTCTATGATATCATCAAAAGTTGCATTACCTGATGGTAAGCGATAACTATCGCCCCTCCTGCAACACCAGAGGAGTTTTACTAGTGTTGCCGGCCTTCAGATGGGAGTACGTTCATTTCTACGGCTGGGGCAAATATTTCTGTGGTGAACTCGATTATTTTGTTCTTGGGTCATGGGTGTTATCTGTACGTATACCAACACCTATGGATTTATATTATTATGTATATCGTCGTCTCGTACAAGCGTTGCTTAGTTAAGGACTAGGTCGATTTGTATAAGATTGTCCCTTATTTTTTTTCTCGAAGGTGAAGGCCATATCGGAACGGAAGCACATTTCAGCAGCACAGTCGAGGACTGGCAACCATCTAAGTGATCACTGATCAGGATGGAAATGTAGTATTCACTTCGGTAGCAGACGTTACTACACTTCATGTATTTTGGAGAACAAACAGAGATAAGAGCAGCTTAATTATAAATTATATAGCTATCACGGTTCATGAGATACAGCCTGGTGCCAGTATCGAGCAAAAAACGTCAAAAATATCACGTTATTTGTATGGGAGCCCCACTCAATTTATTTTATTCTGTTTTTAGTATTTGTTGTTATAGCCGCAATAGAAATCAACTTTCTAGCTATCGCGGTCCCTTTTTGACCCTTTACGGTACGGAATCCTATAAAGTAGGTACGTTGCAGAAAAAGTGATTAAGCGGCATACTTATTCGTAGGCAGAAACGTGCCGTGTGAGACCCACACGTGTCCCTACGTGGGGGACACGCAAATTGGAAATATCCGCTGTCTAATCGAATCTGACCTGCGTGGAGTGCGTGAACTCACATTAGGCAACAGGTTGCGTTCTATAAATACCTCATAGAATATTATAGAACACTAGAGACAACCGGATTACTATTAATTCAATCCGGTTGTCTTTAGTGTTATATAACACTAGCTGTGCCCCGCGGTGTTACCCGCTCATCCCACGGGAACACTAAATTTATTCGGGATGAAAAGTATCCTATGTCCTTTCCCGGGACTTAAACTATCTATATACCAAATTTCATCTAAATCGGTTCAGCGGTTTTAGCGTGAAGAGGTAACAGACAGACAGACAGACAGACAGACAGACACACTTTCGCATTTATAATATTAGCTGTATCTCATGCATCGTAATAGCTAGACAGTTGAAATTTTCACAGATGATGAAAGAAGATTCTATTGCTGCTATAACAACAAATACTAAAAACAGAATAATATAATTATTTAAGTCGGGCGCCCATACACCAAACGTGATCGTTTTTTGCCGTTTTTTGCTCGATACTGTCACCAGGCTGTATCTCATGAACTGTGCTAGCTATCGCGGTTGATATTTTCACAGTTAAAAATAAAAAAAGTTAAAAAATATTTAGTTGTACGGAGCCCTCGGTGCGCGAGTCAGACTCGCACTTGGCCGGTTTTTTATGATATAGAAGCCAAACCGCCCCCTGCCTGCTATACGGATCTCAAAAAACCATTTTTTCGAGAAATCGCTTGTTAAAGTTTTGGCAGCGTAGTGCGTGGTAGTAAAACGGGGCTTACTCCTTGAGTTTTGGGTCAATTCATTTTAAATTTAACTTTTTTTACTCTACATGATATAACGCTTCTCATGAATACGTCTTTTTATATAAAACGTGTATATTTTTTAAGATACGAGGCCTTTAAGATAGGTACTTAGAGTTGTGGCCGTATTGCAGAAACATTTTGTAGAAAAATTGAGATGCGTCCAAAACAGAACAAGAATTATTGGGAAATGGTAACATGAAAATTATTATACAAACACTAAAATAATTAAAATACCTTTATTAATCAACTTTTGTTACAGTAACAACATCACTGTAAGCGATAATCAGTGCATGCAGCTTTAATACCAACTTTCTAGATGCAGATATCATCATCATTATGCATATAATTAATGATTATCTGGTACCTTCCCTTTAAGGCACTTGTATCTTTAATTATCGTGTTAACATGTACCATATAATTATGGTATAATACCATATATAACATGTACCATGTACAAGGAGGCCCCATAGTTTTAGGTTTTAGCGTGGACTAGGTTCCCGTTGATATTTAGTGTACTGTTTTTCAGAATTCTTCAACTTCTTTACAATATTACCTTTTCATAGTGCAGGATAAGCTTTTCGTTTTCTACTTTTAGGTTTAGCAATACTGGATGAAGACTGGTTCGAATCAAAGTCCCAATTTATGTGAGTCGGTATTTACAACGAATTTTTAGAACACCTTGGCCCAAGATGTAGGACGTGGCTCTCACAGTTCTATTTAGACATAGTCTCGGATAATATAATTCCACCTAAGTTCAACTGCTCAAATATAATAGCCACACTCAATCCAGGTATGCCAGGCAACGAACCAAAGGGTTACCGACCTCTACTACTTAGTTCCATCTACAAATTTTTGGAGAGGCTAATCTATAATCAAATCGAACCTTTTGTCGACAAAATAATTCCTGTGGAGCAGGCTGGTATCCGTAGTGGTCCGAACTACTACGTGGATCAGGTAAATGTCGCGCACAACACACATAGAGGCTGATTTTCAAAGGAGAGAGAAAACCGTGGCAGTATTTTCGACCTCTCAGCTGCATTCGATAGCGTATGTAGACAGGAGCTTATCTATAAGCTCCTGACCGTGGTGCAGATGGTGGGACTAATCAACTCTATGCTCAGCAATAGGGAATTTATCGTCTACCTCGGAAGCACTCCGAGCAAAGTCAGAAAGCTGAACAATGGACTACCTCAAGGATCGGTCCTGGCCCTGCTCCTGTTTAACCCATATCGTGTGTGTATAGGTTGAACAGGAGTGGGTCAGGACCGATTCCGAAAACAGAGAGTCAGAAATTTATGTATGGTGATGACATCGCCATCACAAACCAGCATGGCAAATTTAAATCCTCGAAGGAAGCGCTTACTCGCAATCTGGAATGACATTTCTGATTAGGCTGCCCCAATGCTAGTTAAACAGAAGTTGCGACATTCCATCCTTGCAACAAAGAAGCAAATTATGAGCCAGATATATGCTTCAGAGAGACTGCGCTTAGAATAAATCCTACACAAAAGTACTTGTGTCACTCTAGACCGCAGTCTTACCTATATGCGAAGAAGCTACAGACGCCGAATTACATACTCCACAGACTAAGGGGAACTACTTGGGGAGCAACAACTGATGTGCTACGCACTACCAGTCTTAGCCTAGTTTACTCCACAACAGAGTATTGCGCGCCAGTTTGGCTCAACAGCGCACAATGACGTTTATTTCGCTTTTATTTAAAGGGATTCATCGTAATAATACTAGAATATACGTTATTTCTATGAGACGCAACTCGAAAAAAATATTACAAATTTATGCTATACAGCCACAACTGAAAAGTGGCTGTCTTGCAGGGAGTCAACTGACTATTTTTGGTCAGATCCATAAGGCCACTTGTGGAAAAAAGGCTCTTAAGGACACTTTTTCTTATGGCTCTCGAAATAAGGTCGTAAATTAACCTATTCTGAATACGAATCTGCAATAATCCGAAAAAAAATTTTTTTTGAGATGTGGCCGTATAGCAGGCAGGGGGCGAAACGAGCATACGGATCCCCTGATTGAAGCAATTATCTTCGCCCATGGACACCAGAGGATTTATTTACAAGTGCGTTGTCGGCCTTTCAAGTGGTACCTCTATACATTATTTATGACCAATGAATTCATTCATAAATGGGCCATACAATTCTGCAGCCCGTTGTACGTTATTTTCTTGAATGTGTGTTTCGTATTGGTCCTAAAACACTGCGAGCCATAGTTCATTCCAGAGTTTAGCTGTCCGAGGCAGGACATTTTGGAAAAACAGACGTAGTTGAGAAATTGTCAAATGAGAAAATATTGAATGCGATAAGTGTTTGTGGCATTCATAGAAAATAGAAGAGGGGATACGAAGAATGGATCCTTGAATAATATATGTTGGTTATGGCGTATTTAGTCCATAATCTTAATTTATTATTCGCAATTATTAAATACAAACGCGAGATTAATGATACTTCTACACTACATAATAAAACAATTCAAAACCGGTTCCTTCATACAGGTTACCAGTAACTCTGTATTTTATTCGAGGAATGTTATCATAATAATGATTAGTCTCATTTAGATGGATATTGGTACGCCTGCACTCAAATTAAAGTAATGGTGGGAACGATTAGGCAGGGTAAAGTCCTCAGAGTGCGTCCTCGAAATGACGGCCCGTTTTAGACATGACTCCTCCGCTGTCGCTGGACTAACCCTAATTATTTTTTAATGACAGATTCAGCCAGTCATCGTTGAAAAAGGACGCCGCCCTATTGTTTCTTTGTTATACAATCTGGCGCTTATAGGAATTGACCATTAAGAAAGAGAAAGAGTTACTAGAACGCACCCGTCAAAATGTCCTTATGGATTTATAATAAAAAATATTATATTGGCATGTTTAGATCCCATTATTGTACAGTTTATGCATCTAGTTGGTGAGTCTATAAGTTTGTAGCATCATATGTATTATGTGCTGCACAATTGCATGGCCTATTTATGAATGAACTCATTCATTTCTTTGCTTTTCATTGAATTTTTCTGCTTTGCCCTAAGGTTGACTGGTAGAGAATGCATCATGGCATTGAGTCCACTTTTGTACGATAAGTCTTTTGAAAACTTTTGTGCAATAAAGATTAAATAAATAAAATAAATAAATGGCCTATTTATGAATGAACTCATTCATAAATAGGCCATGCACTTCAGCAGCTCATAGCATTTAGTCCGATAAGACAAGCAGCGACAGCATCCGCGAGGAGTACTTACATATGTATTACATTTTTCAAATGTCTGGGACACCATAGTCTCATCCGCGAGTTTTTTTTTATGACATAAGTGAGCAGTAAACGATTACCGTTGTCCATAGACACTTACAATACCAGAGACTTGCTTACTAGTCATACACCAGAGGGCAAATACCGAAAATATGACAAAGTCATATTAATTCGCTGTTCATCAGCAATAATTCCTTTTTTTTACAAAATGTATGTAAGTTTAAGGGCCAATGGGACATCCGGTCATCATGAAATTACCGCCACATCGCCTATTATACTAATAAGAAAGACACCATAATGCCCGCATGCACGCTAAAACGATATAATACGTTAATCATTATAGATGTCATAATTAGCTTGTGAATGAAAAAACCAGCAATTATAAAAAATAGGACATTGTTACGTTGGTTTACGTAACTTTGTGCTTTAGTACAGTGTGTGACCTGACAGAATGCTATTATTTTACGAATTGAAATTTATTTTTAAAAGCTGGTAAATAAATGTAGATCCTTGTTTTAAATACTTAATTCATTTAAGAGGATTACACACAAAGGAATAAGTATGCGTAATATTGGTACATCGTCTTGATTCACCTGTTGTACAGGTACGAGTATATACTCGGATAGTCATGATTCGGTAGCGTCGATTTTCTAATCGAATGGCCGCTAATTTGCTATAGTCATGCAAAAAATAGAAGGAAGCAAAAAGTGACAATGTGTTTTATGATTATTACAAAACTATATAAACTTGACCTGTATTAATTCGATCTAGTTATACCATGACTTTTATTTTAATTATATTTCTACAAAATACGGCTGTTTTGTATTTTAGGTTGAGTTACAGCTGCTACTAGCATCAACATTGGTAGCAAAAAAAAAACAAAAATCTCTACAAAAAAGTCACTCTTAACAGTGGGCGACTGACTCACAATAATTTACAGGGATAGCTGGACATTCATAGATAGTTATACTTAGGGTCCTTTTAACCGACTACGGGAAAGACAAGAGTTCTACGCAAACGAAGTTACGGGCATATTCTAGTAGGTAAAGTATAATCCTAAATATTACTAAAGATATTCTAATAACATGGTTTGTACTTTTACACCCGTAGGCAAATGTTGTAGTTATTCTGAAGTCGACCATCAAATTAATGTGTGTTGGCACAGCGCCAACATAACGTTTTTTTGCTTCATATGCCTTAATTATAACATAATGTGTTACGCCAAAGACCTCATAATTTATGTAATTAAAAAAAAACTTCACTTCACGTTCTTCATAGTTTTCAAAAGTCGTTAACCTTTCAAAAAATGTCACCATTTGCATCAGGGGTATTTTATTTTATCAGATTAGGAAAACTCACTGAGGATCGAAAATTGGCTTCAGTGGATGATAAATCGATTCCCGTTCCCCTAGTCTATTAGTAAAAAAATGCAATGATGGTAAACGGTTTGGTGTTGTCATAAAGCATTCTTAAAACTTGACACTATTTTCCTTACTTAGCCATTTACGATGCCAAATTTAGCCATGTGTATAAGTCCTTAAAGTTCCCCCATTTAACGGTACCAATAGGTACCTACTAAAACTGGGTAAATTGATGGAATGGAAGGTTTAAGTACCGATGATATGCTGTCGTGCCCTTGCCCAGGGTTGCGTAGCGTTTCCCAACATCGAAAGTATCACTATAAGGGTGAATTTCAACAAGCTCGAAATTAACCTAATTTTGGTGGCATTTTTTATTTTTGATGGTAGAGCCAAAATTATATATCAATAATACGAATAAAGTCATAACCAATATTGTGTAGTAATGGCCCTTTGTTATACATAATAGTTTTAAAGATATTACGATTTTAGTAATTGGCCTGCCACCAAAATTGTACATCTACACCAAAATTAGTTACTTGTGCTAAAAATTTATATTTGTCAATGAAATTGCCTGCTGGAAATGAAAAGAAAGTATGTTTAATTAATCATTTTAATTATACCAAAATATCTATGAAAATACAATCACTAACTCGTTTGTAACAACAGTATATATTTTTTTCGAGGACTTCTCTTGATTGATTTTTCTTGCGATTAGCCATTAAAAACCCTACATACATTTCAAAAAAATAAGCATGTACAAAAGCGAACTTATCTCTCTAAGGGATTTCTTCCATAACCTTCGAGTAAATGAGTGTTAAACACAAGTAAATGGCAGACAAACCAAGCAACATGTACAATACGATAACTTTACAATAGTACAAATGAAAATGCAAAAACCAAATGAGAGAGAGATAGGCAAACAGTCAACGTAATACATATTACGTTATATCTATATAAATACATATAACATAAATATAATCATAATTATAACAAAAACAGCAACCTAATCAAATAATCATTAATTCGACAGCCATAATTTCTTGAACTTCCCCTTGAACGATGCTATATACGGACTACGTCTGCCTTAGGGTGGGAGACAATTTATTTTATAATTTCACGGCGCGCACAGCAAAAGATACATCGTAAACATGAGATCTATCCTGTGGGATAGATAGAGCCAGATTTGCACTTGACCGCAGGCGAACAACGACAATAGCCTGCGACTTCTTGGCATTCTTCATCAAACCAAAGAATCAAGCCCAAGCACGGATTGATTCCAGGTCTAAATTGATTTGCGAAACAAAGGAGCCAAAATCATCAATGCTGGCCACCGCATAAAGCTGCAAATCGTCTGCATAGACATGGAACGAGGAGGAGAGTGACTGTGGTTGGTGATTCCGTTAATGAAGACAGAAAAGAGTAATGTAGAGAGTATGCCCCTTGAGGGACACCAGAAGACAGTTCACACCAGCTAGAAAATCGGTCATCAACTCGAACCCGCTGCTGTCCCCCAAAGAGGTAATCACGAAACCAGGACAGTGAAGTTGGAGATATATTTAAAGTACTAAGTAAACTGAGAAGAATATCAAAATCAACAGTGTTAAAAACACTACTAAAATCTAGGAGCACCAATATAGTCACTTTTCTATATTCTATATTAAGACGAATATCGTCGGTGATCTTAAAAACAAGTAATATAGGAAAGGATAGGAGCTATAGAATCCGCCACCAGCATAAGCATATCTAAGCTAAGATTACCCTCACCGACAGCGTGTAATATTAAATGTATTGTGTTTATACTTGACTTCAAATAAATTCACCGAGTCAAAAGTGTTGGAAATGCGATTACAAATGTGTAATTATATACAGATTACAGAATTAGCAATTCTGGTGGCATCAAGCAATTTTGGTGACTTTCAAATTACCACCAAAACCACCAAAATTGATCCACCGAAATTAGAAACAGTGATTAAAAAAATATTTAAAAAATATCCGTATTATTTAATTCCAATTTAACTTTATATTTTAAAAAAGAAACCTTTAACACGTCTTACACACAATTCACACACAGTCAATGATTGCTAAGTCACTAGAAACATATACCACAAAAATTGTGTCAAAAAGTATTTTGAACACACCAAAATTAGATACTTACGTGCTGGTGGACAGATCCAGCAAGGTACGACGTGTATGTCGTCGCTCCATGCCGGAGCGGAACTAAACGAACAGGTTAACACACGTTTGCTGGTCTTGTTGCGTTTCATTCAACCATAAACACATTTTCAATATTTACCACCAAAATTATCAATTTCACCCGGACAACTCTTAGTGCTCAATTTTGAGTATCTATTTATGTATTAATCTTTATTTATATATCCTTATAATATACTTAAACTAATAAAGATTATAAATAAATGCAATTTTAGTTTAAAACATTGATGATATGGTTCTATCAAAGACATTTATGAGGAACAACGAATACTGGACGCCGCACCAAAATTATCATTTTACCGCAAAAAAAAAAATTATTGAACATAAATGACTTTCAAAATACTTTGCGATTTGGCTTAAGATAGTAATTTGTATCTTCTTTTCAGAAAAAAATTAAAACTTTTAAAACAATTGTTTCACACTATAGTTATCAATTCCGCCGCAATTTTTTTTCGCTGAGATAATCACCCATAAATCATTACAGTTTAGTAGGTAAGGCCACGGCAAGGTAAGTGAATATTTTGTGACTGTTATACCGATTTTTTGTTCAACAAAGTTATGAACTACGTAGACATAATACCTAAGAATGTACTTAAAATTTATTGCACAAAACAAAAGTCAATACAAATGGCGAACTTAATGCTTAATGGTTCTACCAGTCAACCATAGGGCCAAACAGAGACGCTTCAAGTGGGTGCAAAGTAGAAAACTAATCGTTCGGCGAGCGTCTAAGATACAAGTGAATACATGTATATTATGTATCATTACTATATAAATACAATTAATCATAAATTATTTAGGTGTAAAAATGGAGATTAAATCCCGTAAAATAACAATAATTTTGTGCGGTAAGTATTTTCAAGCTCAGTATAAGGTCCAAATGTTATTCTGCATTTGGACCTCCAAATGCAGAATAACATTTTGGAGAAGTGAAGAAACTATAGTCGCACGTTATATCTATATAAATACATATAACATAAATATAATCATAATTATAACAAAAACAGCAACCTAATCAAATAATCATTAATTCGACAGCCATAATTTCTTGAACTTCCCCTTGAACGATGCTATATACGGACTACGTCTGCCTTAGGGTGGGAGACAATTTATTTTATAATTTCACGGCGCGCACAGCAAAAGATACATCGTAAACATGAGATCTATCCTGTGGGATAGATAGAGCCAGATTTGCACTTGACCGCAGGCGAACAACGACAATAGCCTGCGACTTCTTGGCATTCTTCATCAAACCAAAGAATCAAGCCCAAGCACGGATTGATTCCAGGTCTAAATTGATTTGCGAAACAAAGGAGCCAAAATCATCAATGCTGGCCACCGCATAAAGCTGCAAATCGTCTGCATAGACATGGAACGAGGAGGAGAGTGACTGTGGTTGGTGATTCCGTTAATGAAGACAGAAAAGAGTAATGTAGAGAGTATGCCCCTTGAGGGACACCAGAAGACAGTTCACACCAGCTAGAAAATCGGTCATCAACTCGAACCCGCTGCTGTCCCCCAAAGAGGTAATCACGAAACCAGGACAGTGAAGTTGGAGATATATTTAAAGTACTAAGTAAACTGAGAAGAATATCAAAATCAACAGTGTTAAAAACACTACTAAAATCTAGGAGCACCAATATAGTCACTTTTCTATATTCTATATTAAGACGAATATCGTCGGTGATCTTAAAAACAAGTAATATAGGAAAGGATAGGAGCTATAGAATCCGCCACCAGCATAAGCATATCTAAGCTAAGATTACCCTCACCGACAGCGTGTAATATTAAATGTATTGTGTTTATACTTGACTTCAAATAAATTCACCGAGTCAAAAGTGTTGGAAATGCGATTACAAATGTGTAATTATATACAGATTACAGAATTAGCAATTCTGGTGGCATCAAGCAATTTTGGTGACTTTCAAATTACCACCAAAACCACCAAAATTGATCCACCGAAATTAGAAACAGTGATTAAAAAAATATTTAAAAAATATCCGTATTATTTAATTCCAATTTAACTTTATATTTTAAAAAAGAAACCTTTAACACGTCTTACACACAATTCACACACAGTCAATGATTGCTAAGTCACTAGAAACATATACCACAAAAATTGTGTCAAAAAGTATTTTGAACACACCAAAATTAGATACTTACGTGCTGGTGGACAGATCCAGCAAGGTACGACGTGTATGTCGTCGCTCCATGCCGGAGCGGAACTAAACGAACAGGTTAACACACGTTTGCTGGTCTTGTTGCGTTTCATTCAACCATAAACACATTTTCAATATTTACCACCAAAATTATCAATTTCACCCGGACAACTCTTAGTGCTCAATTTTGAGTATCTATTTATGTATTAATCTTTATTTATATATCCTTATAATATACTTAAACTAATAAAGATTATAAATAAATGCAATTTTAGTTTAAAACATTGATGATATGGTTCTATCAAAGACATTTATGAGGAACAACGAATACTGGACGCCGCACCAAAATTATCATTTTACCGCAAAAAAAAAAATTATTGAACATAAATGACTTTCAAAATACTTTGCGATTTGGCTTAAGATAGTAATTTGTATCTTCTTTTCAGAAAAAAATTAAAACTTTTAAAACAATTGTTTCACACTATAGTTATCAATTCCGCCGCAATTTTTTTTCGCTGAGATAATCACCCATAAATCATTACAGTTTAGTAGGTAAGGCCACGGCAAGGTAAGTGAATATTTTGTGACTGTTTTACCGATTTTTTGTTCAACAAAGTTATGAACTACGTAGACATAATACCTAAGAATGTACTTAAAATTTATTGCACAAAACAAAAGTCAATACAAATGGCGAACTTAATGCTTAATGGTTCTACCAGTCAACCATAGGGCCAAACAGAGACGCTTCAAGTGGGTGCAAAGTAGAAAACTAATCGTTCGGCGAGCGTCTAAGATACAAGTGAATACATGTATATTATGTATCATTACTATATAAATACAATTAATCATAAATTATTTAGGTGTAAAAATGGAGATTAAATCCCGTAAAATAACAATAATTTTGTGCGGTAAGTATTTTCAAGCTCAGTATAAGGTCCAAATGTTATTCTGCATTTGGACCTCCAAATGCAGAATAACATTTTGGAGAAGTGAAGAAACTATAGTCGCACCGTTTGTATATATATTATGACAACTGTACTAAAACTGCACAGTTGAGTTAGAATTCATTGCAAGCCGTTGCGTTGGACGGGAGTTGAATTGATTTTTCTAAGAATATGGCTGTTCATTAGCTGAGAGATGATGATAACACTCATTTCTTCAAACGGTGCAAAAGATCCCAAGATTAAAGGGATATTGGCCTTTGTATGCTTAATCTTTTGAAATGTATTTCCTGAGTTCGTGTACAGTAAAGCGCTAACATACACGAAACAATAAAAATGTTTGCGAATTTATCAGCCAGGCCAGGGTGTTCTATGATGGTTGCGTTTACGACATGATAAATAAGTGACAAAGCATCTGCCACTCACACTCCCATTTTGTCAAAAAGTGACAGATGCTTTGTCACTTATTTATCGCGTGATATAAGCAATCATCATAGCGGCTACCATTATCAATTTAATACGCACTAGTACTACAACTATTTGCTACGCCGCTAGTCCTGGAGCAAAGGTCGGCGATACGAGTAACTCAATAGTTTAATGGTACTATGATTGTACACGTAGTATCGGTGGGGTCTACAAACTGTTCACGTGTCGTTGAGCTATTTGAGTAAGTAGATAACAAGCATATAAACATTCAAAGAAAAGAAATACGTATTTAGAAACCTGGCAATTCATTTGTACAACTTTAAAAAAGTCTAAATGGGAAGGTGATTCCCCACGTACCCCACATGCTTAATAAGAGCTTGGGCAGCCCTTATTCAGCTTATTACAGCTGTGTAAGGTCTGTATAAGCGCTCATACAGTCGGTGTGCTACTTGAGCGCGAATTTCGTCAGCGCCGATGAAAAAAAGCCTTCTTTATCGTTTCTTTGTTCTTCTACAGTCGCGTGAATAAGTGTCCTGTTATCATCTGTAGATACTCAGCGTGTACCGACAATAGTTTAAACCGATGCATCCGTTTAGACGTGATGAGGCCACACCGACATATAAATACAGAAACATAAACAAAATCGATTCAGTGACCGTCAAAGAGTATATTGTCACAATTTTATAATGGTATGGACGTGATCGTGACGAAAAGAGTCAAATAGATACAAACAAAATGCCTTTGTTTATTTAGACAACTCTTAAATTATTCCATATTAAGAATATCACATTTACGAAAAAAAACATAGATATCAAATTTCCTTAAGTAAAGTCCATTGACACCTATTCTAACTACTATTCTATCATCTCGTATCTTCAACCGGTACTCAATTTGACAGTTGATAAACTATTGCGTTCAAATAATGAATCAGGAAGAACCAACGTGTCACGTTTAACATTCATCAACTTGAGAACGGAATGACATTATTCGGTATCGCCATCGCATCGGTTACATACATTCATTCATTCTTGACATTGAGTCTGATTGTTGTACATAATTAATCCATGTCCACAGAATAATTTCCATACCTTTTAAATCCAATTGTAATAAAATAGTTAACGCATCTTGAATTTTAAGCGGATCTCCTTAAGCTGTCTGGAAAATGGAAGGCTACTAATAGCAAAAAACAAACTTCGTGATAGGTTCATATTGGTTTCATGCTTTAGGCATCACATAATCTCACATAAGCTCTTTGCATCTCTCCACTCTTTAAGGCGCCTGCAGAACTTTCTGCCAATTTCCACCAAGATCACTCTTGCCAGATCTCTCTTGCTCCCACTACTAGACTATGGTGATATTGCTCTACTGGATCTTAAGGAGGAACTGCTTGAAAAGCTTGAACGCCTACAAAATTTGTGTATCAGGTATATATTTGGATTGCGAAAATATGACCACGTCTCTTCCTTTCGAGCGCAGCTGGGTTGGCTACCGATTCGTCGGCGTAGAGACGTGCATGTCCTTTCATTGCTCTTTAATGTCCTGTTTAATCCTACTTCTCCTCCTTACCTTAGTGAGAGATTTTCGTATATGGCTGATGGCAGTGGTCACCGCTTGCGGTCTAGCGCCAATCTCACTCTGGCTGTACCGTCTAATAAGACGCGTACCTATAGCAAGTCTTTCACGGTAAGCGCAGTGAAGTTGTGGAATGGGTTGCCTTTGTCCCTTAGGAAGTCTCCATCTGTTGCATCACTTAAGATTAACTTGAAGAAATTGTGGCTGTCCGATGACGTGTGAATTCATTGAATACTATATTTATTTACGCATTTATATGTATTATATGTAGATATATGTATATGTATATATAATATATATCTTATAAATAGTACAAATATATGTGTATTATTACTTACTTAGTTTATGTACTTATTATAGTTTTATTAAGTATAATATAGATATCTTGGTTGTACGCAGTGTAGTTTGCCTATTTTCTTCGTATACCCATTCCTTCAATTGCTCAAAGGTTAACTGGAAGAGATCCCTAATAGGGATAAGTTCGCCTTTGTACATATTTCATTTGTTATCAATGTATTTATAACCAGTTGTTGTGTACAATAAAGCGTTTACATACATACATACATAATTCTTTAGTAGGAAAAAGTTGTAAGTAGATCTTGGATTTTAGATTGTTTAAATAATATTTTTAAAATGATTGATTGATACAGTGTGATAACTGATAGCTAGAATTAATGAATTAGTGAGATCATGTTAAATAAAAACATACCATGACAGTAGTTAATTTAATTAACAAAATTAAAACGTCATTGGATTTGACAGCTGTGGCAAGGAACGTAATCTATTATAGTAAACTAGCTGCGTTACGCACTCATCCCAATGGGAACATTAGTTTCTTCGGGATAAAAGTAGCCTATTGTGTTAATACAAGTGTCAGCCATCTTCATGCTAAATTTCATCAAAATTGGTCCCGCCGTTTCAGCGTTAAGGAGTAACAAACATACATATACACTCACAAACTTCCACCTTTACAATATTCACTCACAGGTAAAAATTCAGTAATTTATAGGCATAAGTCACACTCTCACACTGGTTTCAAAACGTCTACTGACATATGGTTTACTAAAATTTCCCAAAAAAAGTTTGATAAATGTTTCACAACCGCGTCATTTCAGAGACTCTTCATATCACACATGATAATTTGACAAATATACATTTCACAACTGCATCATTTCACAAACTCTTCATATTACAAATGGTCATTTGACAAATATACATTTCACAAACTCGTCATATCACAAATAGTAAGGATTCGGTTACAGCAGCGCTGGTCAATATCATACAAAGTTATAACAAACCTAACCTAACCTACGTATTTACTGACTTCGTTTATGTTCATTGTAAACTTTATTTGCATAAATAATTGCATAATTATGTTCTCGTTCCCGTACTTGCATGAAAGATTTTTGATGATTTATTAAATACAAAACAATGAATTCCTACCAAACGTAATTTTTCCTTGAAATTTTGCTTTTGAAGTGTTTGTGAAATTAATAGTGTGTCAAGTGCTTATTTGTGACATGATGATTTGTCAAATGAATAATGAATTGTGTAATGAACAGTTTGTGAATGGTGGAATTGTCAAACGATGTTTGTGAAATGATTGGCCACAGAGAAATGTACATTTTGAAAGGTCATTATTTTTGACAAGGTCATCTAGCAATTAGTCCACAGGTGTGCAGCACGTGTACATAAACTTATACTAGCCTCTTAGTATGCCGTGCACGTAATATTGAGGTTTTGCCATCGACACTCAATCAATACGTCATCGTGCCATCACGTTGCCACCTCCGGCTGACTTTTGCGACCCACTTACGTGCATACGAGTACATCTGTACTATATATAAACCAATAGAAGTGTAAGTATTTATAGAAAATTAATTTACTTACTATATGCTGCATAATATAGAGTAGGATTGCGTAACGTAGACCAAGACCCATTTCGGGTGAGTCAGCGTAGTATTTAGAAGCTAAGTAAGTACTATAAAGAAAAGACATGGAAAATTTAACAGCGTGAGGCCCTTTTTCTATGTTTCATATAATTATGGACATAGATTATAAAAAAAAAGTTTCATATATTGACAATTTGTCATTATCATCGGTCGGAATATCTTTGCGGTCTCTTATCACTCTGAAACGTCTAGTCAGATTTTATCAAATTTTGGTACAAAGATAGCTGGATATTAATATTATTGAAAGACGGATACTATAATACTAAGTATTTTTCTTTATAAAGATGGACAATTAAGGATTTTTATAAAGAAAGAAAAATGGGGGTTATCCGTGAAATACACCACATTTTCATACACCACCAAAATCAGATATCAGATACAAATAGTGTTACAATTATTACAACTGTCACAAAACAAAAGCATTCTCGGGTGTAGGTATACAACTTTTTACTTCTATACAGAAGAACCTTAAGTAGGTACTTAACCACCTTCACTTGTCCATTAAGCCAATTGTAGCATGTTAATGTAACGAAGCGACCGTGTGTTTACACCGGAGTAAATAGACCGCAATTATAGGCCAGTGCGCAAGCGCAAGCAAAGTGGATATTAGACAAAACTCGTTACAACTTCAACCTCGTATCTATCGCTAATGGTACTGTGAAAAATAAACTTAGGAGTGTGTATTAAGGTTGCTTTAGTAATACAGGTAAACCTGAAAAAGGAGGTTTTGAGAGGAATCGTTTAAAATAACGGAGCAACGACTTTTACTTCAACGGTTATGATTATTATGAATGTGTTCGTGAATACGGCCTGCATCAGATGTAATGTAAGTGGATTGTAATGAGGTGCTAAACGTTAAGTAAGGTAGACCGGACTCTCAGTGGAGTTCCGTTTGCAAAAATAGCGGACCTCAATCTGACTTCTGGTATATATTGTATTCATCCCAGACATCCTACAAACAAATGTTGCCAACCAGTCTTGTGGTCCCCCTCCCCCCACCCAATTAAAAATGGCATACAAATAAAAAAAAAAGTCATCAAGGCATGCCGTGTGGGGTATCAAATGGAAGGGATTATTGAGTAGATCACGAATATATAGCACAATATAACATTTATTACACTTTCTCTAAGATTTTTTGAAATTTTACTAAAATGCTCCATTTTCGAGTTAACTTTAAACCACTATAGAGTGAAAAATAATGAATATATTTTTATAATTATTATTTTTAATAACTAACAATAGTCCATTGTTTACGCACCAATAGTTCGTACAGTGAAAAAGTTGCACGGGGGAGCGGGGGGAGCAATCAAAGATGGCGAGTTTCGATATTTCAATATATTTCTTAAAATTTCGGACTCTCAACAGTTTGATTTTGTTACAAGTTTTTACAATTCTTATTTACTTACTACCACAAAACTGGTTGGCAACATTTGTTTGTACATATGTACCTCTGATGCATTGCATTTACACTGCTTGAGAGCATCCGCTCAAGTTTATATATGGAAAAGGTCTTCTGAACCAATATTTGAGCATATTGATTACTTTCAATTTGGTTACGAGTTACGCGAAAGAAACCTTTACCCAAAGCAAATGACAAAAAAATCTGTACCTGACTCTTTAATAAAACCGTGTAAATGTCAATCCAACTGTCGCACAATGTCGTGTACCTGCAAAAAAGCAACACTGAAATGTATATCCTTGTGTAAATGTGTGCCATTTTTGATATAATAAATAATTTGTGAAATGATGCAATTATCAAATGGATATATATATGTCAAATTAATATTTGCAACATGATTGTTTGCCAACTATTTTTGTGAAATGATAGTAAACCATATTTCTCAGTAAATGTTGAACCCGGTGTGACTTATGTTTGTAATTGGCTTAAATTTTACCTGTAATCACACTATAATAATTATTATAAAGTTGAAAGTTAGTGAGTGTGTTTATGTGTATATTTGTTACTTCTTCACGTTGAAACGGCTACACCAATTTTGACAAATTTTCGCATGAAGGTAGCTGACACTCTGGAGAAGACAAATAGGCTACTTTTACCGAACATGTAGTGTTCCCGTGGGATAAGCGAGAACACCGCGCGGTGCAGCTATTCTTTTATACAAAAATAGTTACTTAAAAGAAAGCCGACGGCGTGTGTCTTGTATGCAGCATAGCCATGTTGGAAAACGCCCATAAAACCACTCTACCGATAAGAAAAAGTGTGCAAATCATATTTCCAAACGCACCGGCGTTGCACCACATATAAAATGAATAAGGCCCATACAATCGCACAACGGCCCGAATATACACGGGATAAGTGCGGAAAACGGAGCCCATAACCATAACAATCGCAGTCATGACGCCATGTTGTGATTCTTTTGTCACATTACAATATTTCACAAGAGACCGAATTATGTCTAGTACTTATCTTACTTTTTGGACGAATCTGCAAACAGCGTATTCAGTTATTATAGTTGACCGACTCCGAGCGAGAGAAGCGTCTGCGTTTCAAATAATTTCGTATGCCCCAATGTTTGGATCTTCGGATGTCCGTTTGTCGTTCTCGTCGGCCGCATTTTTCAACCGTCTCATGAAATTGTGAGCAGATTCTATAATTATATTAGACTTTTTTGTAATTTTTTTGTAATGAGACGCGGTTGAGAAATACGACCTCTAGGCGAGAAGAGCTCGAAATCATGAAGTTTTGGCCAAACTGAAACGCAGACGCTTCGCTCGCTCGGACAATAGACGTACGAAGAGAGAGAGCAAGTAATTAAAGTTTCTGAACAAAATAATACTAGTTCATTCATTACAGTTTTTTCCATTGCGTTACCGCTATAGTACTCGTAGTTTGTATGGAAAAGGTAACGGAATGGAAAGTAAAAATATTGGGAAAGTTTTTTTCTCCTGATTACATCGAAAGAGCTCGTGATTCTGAGTAAAAACAAAAAAAAAGTGGGATGTAAGTACAACAAAAAAAATGGTCCAATTAGAGTACGATGCTATGTGAGTAGACAGTTGTGCGAGTATTGTTCCTAATTAGGCATGTGATACAATGTCAAGCTGAGATTTGCGTAAAACGCACGCCGTCTAGAAGTGTGGGAGCTAATTTCTCTATTGTTTTTCATTTGCACTCGTGGAATTTGTGGAACGTCTGATTGAGTTTTATTGTCATTCACAATATGCTTGCCGACAGCTGATATGATGATTGAGAATAACTGTACTCGTCTAAAGGCTAATCGAGAAAATTTTCAAATAGTGTCCAGTTTAAACTAATTTCATTAATACAGAACATTTCGTTTTAATTTAGTTCCTAAAATTTTGTAACGCATGGCTCAATTTTGGAGGAGCAAACAGACAAGAACGACAAATGAGCAGTGGTAGTTCCTCTTAAGAAAACTTCTGCTTCCAATCAAATGATTAGAAAAAGAAATAGGTATTCCGTGTGCCCATTTTTTTAAAGATTCTATTGTGTGCTTAGTATATATTTATTTATTCTATTACAAACGGAACTGTCTACCACTGAGAAAAACCCTAACCCAAACACACAAAGGTCAAATTATCTAACAGCATTGTAAATAAACGCAAGCCGGTCGCACGCGCAACTCAGTGACACACTTCCGAGCAAGATTTCCGACTCGACGGCCCACTGACCGCGTCCCTTGGTTATGTCATAGCCATCAATACGGTTTCGTAGTAATCGGACTAAGTATTTATGTAGAAGCTTGGTGTGTTGAAGAATACTTGGTTGCATATACAACAAAAAAGAATTTTGTACCGATTTATTGTTATCTAGCCAACTTTCCGAAGAATTGACAGCCGCCTATGGTGGTTGCGTTTATCACGTGATAAATAAGTGACAAAGCATCTGTCACTCACACTCGCATTTTGTCAAAACGTGACGGATGCCTCCTTCACTATGGCACCTAAAGGGGGGTGATTTATTTTTTTGGTTCCAACACTAGTGTGTGGGGTGTCATTGATTCAGATTCAGATTCATTTATTTCATGTGAAAATAACTGTATACTTGCATTAAATATTCAAAAATATAAGTATTTACATCATGATCGTCAAAATAAAAATATAATAATAGAACTAACTATAACAATTTCAAGCACAAGAAATTGAATAGTCTTTAAAAATTAATAGGGGTCTCCGAACATTATTTTTTAATAAAGTCAGCAGTTTTTTAAATATTGAAAAAGTCATGAAAATGAGGCGTTATATGTACTTTCAATGAAAACTATATTGAATAAAATCGGTTGAGCCGTTTTTGAGTTATCGCAAAAATTCATAATGTCCATTAAAATGACGTAAGTGCCGCGCGGTGTTCTTATACTTCGAACATTACACATATTATTTAAGTGCCATACCGTATTAAAACATTTCGCACAATCTGGCGCGTATAATCGATAACTTCCATTGGTAATAAGTAATTACTGTTACTTTGGCGTTTACGACCTTTTTTATAGAGCTTGAAATCTTTCTCGTAATTTAAACCTCGGGTTAAAACCGCTGTTTTAAGCCCGTCTATTGTGAAGGATGGGCATCTACGGAACCCTACACTGAGCGTGGCCCGACAAGCTCTTGGCCGGTTTTTAATGTTTTTATGTAATTATGTGTATTTATGTGTCATTGATGCGTTCACGTTAATTACAGAACTAGCTAACTTAGAACTGAACTTCGTAAAAGATTCTACTGTAGATATTGCACTCAATGCAGATTGAAATTCACGGGCAAAGATGGAGTGTTTCCGCTTACCTAATCTAAGTGTCACGAATTGTCTTATCTGTCTCCATCCAATCGCTTCTGAGCACAAATTGGCCACTTAACACATGACAGACAGGCAATCTACAAGCGTTTAACCGCATTTTTGGTCTATTTTGCTTTGGGTCTTTCGATTTTGAGTTACACCTTTGTTTTCCCTGTTGGGAAGTGAAAACAAGGTTGGATCACTGGTTAGAGTAACTCACGCTTAAATTTTACTGGTGATTTAGAAGTCGTGAGCGGGAGTGGTAGGGGGGATGGGGAGGGTCGCATTGAGCAACTTCTACTATGGCAACAACAACAACATCGAGAAAAACAGCTGTTCCATAAAATTACTACGTGTTAGCTAACAATCAACTCCTAATAATTACCTTCTAAGCCGGCAATAAATAACTGATGCCCCAAACTCTGGAGCTTGGGTTGAACAGAGTAGGTTAATAAACAACTCATGCTTAGGAATTTTAGGTGAATTTATAGCTATTTTGCTAAAATCGCTACCTTCTAGAAGATAACAAAAATAACAAAACTTGTCTTTTAATCTTGCTGTCTTTCAATAATCCGGAACTAACTATGATCACATTATGGCACATGCGAAGAACGATCTCAATTTCACAAGTTCGTTTGTAAGTTGTGCGAAACGTGGCAAAACAGATATCATTTTGATCTTAGAGGTTCGGATAGACTATACAACGGTATAATGAGTCAAAAAGATAGCACCGCTTGTACAAAAAGTCGGAACTATTCCTATGCGGTATCTAGACACTAATCGTGGGTTCGTCACGAATTCTCGGACGTTCCGTTCCACAAGACGTTCACCATAGCTAATCAAGTGTCACAATCCTCATAACTGGAATGTTACGTGAAATGGAACGCAACGTTATTCAACTTTTACTTCATCGTGCGTTGTTCTAATTTATTCTTTGTTATATCAATCAGATATAACAGAAGCGTTACTGATAATAGTAACAAGAAGGATTTTGCCGGGATTCAAAGTATTTATACAGCTATCGTATTTAAGTACAAGATTGATGAAACACGTGTCTTTTTTGCTTCATTTCTGGTCTTTCACTTCACTAAATCTTAAACAAAACCATGGGATTTATAAGGCGTATCTTAACGGATGAATGAAAATTGGTGATGTATAACTTAAATAGTACCTAAGCGTAAAAACTTCATAATGAGTTACAGTGAATAGGTAAATGTAATACTTATACCGTTAACGGAACCATTTATTTTGAAAAATTACCCCCTATCTCATTTCTGTGAATCTATTACTTTTAGGTGGGCTGAATTGATATAAGGCTAACTCTTCTATGAATGCCAGGATGCCAGCCATACTACGTATATCTTCCCATAGCGTTTGATGCTGATGAGTTGACTAAATTTTTAGGGGACTGAATCTCTGTTGTCTTACTCTCAGTCCTACTTAATGTGAAGTTGTACACGTTAACTTCTTTCTTAATTTTTGGCCTGGAGGCGACCTAGTTTATTAGTAGTCTCCAAATCTTCAAATCTTCTTGGTAAATCAGTTCCACCGGCTCTCAAAAAAAACTATCTCGAATGTAGCGGAACCATTTATCACCACTGCGTAGGTATCATTTTAATATATTGGCAAACTGAGAAGGTCTCCTCTATGCAAATAAGTACTTACCAACATACTTTCGACCGATGAAGCACGTTGACCAAATCTACAAGTAAATTTTACCACTGACCGACTACCGGACGTCATTACTTTGGTCTGGAGATAAGTATACTTGTCCAACACTTAACCGAGTATAGTATGTATTCCCGAAAAATATTAAAGAGTCCCGAAAGTTCCGGGTTTTTTTTAGGGACTCTCCAAACCCTACGTTAGGTGGACGGCCACTCCGTGTTGTCTCTCGGTCCTGCTTTATACATAGATAAATGCGAAAGTGTATCGTTCTCCCGCTTTCGTGATTTTTTGCCTAAAAGCGGCCTAGTTTATAAGAAGATAAACAAAATAATAATATAAATAAAGAAAATTTACAAAAAAAAGATGCAAATACCTAAACGAATCTGAATCTGATAAAAAATCTAGACGAGAGAAAAATCTAACATCTAAATTTCCGTCTCTGAATTCTCTTGATCATCGACCCATATCGCCATTTGGACTCAAAACAAACAATTTGAACGTAGCGTAACCATCACATTTACACATATCACACACATATTCACATTTATCACTTGCTTTTAGGATTTAAATAGTAGTTCAAAAGCGAATCAATTATTTTTGAATGAACCGATTTAGTCTTTAAAGCGATTTCATCAATTTCGACTAGGTAGTGAATAGTAATTCTTATAGATATAATGTTATCTATACATATATATAAATTTAAATGCAAGTGTCCTGACTGACTCACTGACTAACTGACTTACTGACTGATCAACGCAGAGCCGAAACTACAAATGCTAGAGAGTTCAAATTTGCACATCATCATCATCAGCCTATTCTTGTCCACTGCTGGACACAGGCCTCTCCAACTGCACGCCATTGTACGCGATCCTCGGCTACTCTCATCCAGCTTTTGCCAGCCATCCTGCACAGATCATCGCTCCACCTAGTCTGAGGGCGTCCCACACTACGCTTGCCGATCCGCGGTCTCCACTCAAGAACACGTTTACCCCACCGGTTATCAGTTCTTCGGCTAATATGGCCAGCCCACTGCCACTTCAAATTGCTAATACGGTGAGCTATGTCGGTAACTTTGGTTCTCTGACGGATTACTTCGTTCCGAATTCGATCCTTCAAAGTAACTCCGAGCATTGCCCTTTCCATAGCTCTCTGAGCGACTTTAAATTTGTGGACCAGCCCAACCGTGAGTGTCCACGTCTCGGCACCGTATGTCATTACGGGTAGGACGCACTGGTTGAAAACTTTGGTCTTCAGAGATTGTGAAATTGGCGATGTTAAGACCCGACGAAGTTTGCCATATGCTGCCCAGCCCAGCTGTATTCTTCTATTAGCCTCTCTCTCGAAGTTGTTTTTAGGTACCCAACTGCAATATATGCCCAAAGGTAGACGTACTCTTTAACAACCTCGAAAAAAGCTGCCCTGTACCACAATTGGTTCCGGCCTAACATGTTCATTGAACATAACCTTGGTTTTGTCCAAGTTCATCCGGAGGCCAATGCGTTTTGAAGACTCAGCTAGGCCGTTCAGCATAAATTTCAAGCCTTGCAGCGTTTCCGCCAGGATGACAATGTCGTGTGCAAATCGCAAGTGTGAAAGGTACTCACCGTTTATGTTAATGCCTTGTCCTTTCCAGTCCAACGTCTTGAACATATCCTCCATTTGTGAACAATTTGGGGGATATAACATCCCCTTGTCTCACACCACGATGCATGGGGATAGGTTCAGACTGCCGGTTCTGTATTTGGACGGCCATGCTTGCGGCATTGTAAAGACCTTTCAACACTTGGATGTATCGCCAATCGACTTGGCATCGCTGCAGAGACTCCAAAACCGACCAGGTTTCGATGGAGTCAAAAGCCTTCTCGTAGTCCACGAACGCTAAGCACAGGGGCCGACTATACTCTTCCGTCTTCTGTATAATCTGCCTCGCTGTATGAATGTGGTCTACGGTGCTGTATCCCGATCGAAACCCCGCCTGTTCCGGGGGCTGAAACTCGTCGAGTCTTCGTGCAAGACGGTTCGTGATAACTCTCGAAAACCGCTTGTAGACGTGGCGAAATGGGTCGGTAGTTTTTCAAAAGAATTTATCACTCTTTTTGAAAAACAGCACGACAATACTCCTACTCCACGTCCCCGGAGTTCTCCCGTCAAAGAGGACAGTATTAAAGATGTTTTGGAGCTCCTTCATTACTGGTTTACCACCAGATTTCAGGAGCTCAGTCGTAATACCGGCTTTTCCATTTTTAAGCTGTTTTAGAGCTATCTCGATTTCGCCTAGGCTGATTTCTGGCAAGTCTTCAGTAAAGTGGCGCGTAAGTGTGGCTGTGGAATCCTCATTTCCGGGATCAGGTTGAATTGCGTGTGAAGCACGTATAACAGGCTGTAGAAGTTCTCAACTTCCGCAAGAATCCCTGGCCTTGAAGCAACGACTACTCCATCCGCGGTGGTCAGCTTTGTCAGATGGCTTCTCCCAAGAGATTGGACAAACACTTTGGACCCCCGGTTTTGCTCAATAGCTCTTTCAACAGACCGTGTGTTGGAGCATCGGAGGTCTCGTCGCACTAGTTTACCAATTTTCTTGTTTAGAGCATGCTTTTCTGACAAAGTGACTGGTGGGTGTTCACGTCGTTCCGTCATAAGCCCGAGTGTTTCTCCCGAAAACTTCGACTTCTTGCCTTTACGCTGTAATTCGTAAAATCTCACACCTTCCTCCCTGAGGATTCCGACCACACCTTCGAGGGTTTGGTCAATGTCAACGCTGTTTGTGGTTTCCAGGGCAGCGAATCGGTTCTCCAGATTTGACTGGAACGTTTCAGATCCCATTATAGTTTGGAGCGGGTTAGGTCGGAGCCTGGACTTCATCAAACGAACACGTTCTAGCTTGAAATTGATATTCAGAGAGCCTCGTACAAGTCGGTGATCACTACCGGTATTAAACCTATTGATCACTGAGACGTCTCTGAATATGCGCTTCTTGTCCGTTATGATGAAGTCGATCTCATTTTTTGTCATGTTGTCGGGGCTCTGCCATGTCCAGTTCCTTTGAGGCTGTTTCTTGAAAAACGAATTCATCAAGAAAAGCCCATCCTTTTCGAGGAAGTTGACCAGCATTTGCCCCCTATGATTCCTGCTACCATAACCATGGGACCCTACTACCGATTCTCTGCAATTTTGTACTCCCACTTTGGCGTTGAAATCTCCCATGACAACGTTGTAGTGGGCCTTAGTGGTGAAGTGTAAGGCCTTCGATATGTCCCCGAACATATCCTCCACTTCATCGTCCGAGTATGTCGAGGTCGGTGCGTAAACCTGCACAACCTTGAGGCTATACCTCTCGGTTAGCTTAATTACTAGGTACTCGAAACTTCTACAACGTTGTCACAGAGATTCCTCTTGACCAAGAACCCTACGCCACCTTGGGATAGCTAGTGTCCCTCTCGGTAGTACAGAAGGTGGCCAGATTCAAGCGTCACCGTGTCCTCACCCTCTCTTCGGACTTCGCTCAACCCAAGAATGTGCCACCTAATCTTTCCGAGTTCATGCTCGAGTTGCGCCAGGTGCTCGTCCAGTCGTAACGTGCGTCCATTATACGTCGCCAAGGTCAGTTTGTTTTGGCGGCCTTCCGTAACCCGGGGATTCTTCGCACCCCCTACCCTGCCGTTACCGAGACCGCCGCCGTGATCTGGAATAGCAGGGCGGCCAGGAACTGGGGGCCGTGTATGGTTGGGACTTGCCATGGGAGAGTTCGCTCTAATTGCCACGCTGAGCAGGCGGGTTGGCAATCGCAGTATAGTTATTGCACTAGTGTCGCTGCTGCCCAACACCAGTCCGACATTTGACCAGCAGGTGACATTTGCACGGGTCAAAATCGCTTAGTCGCCTTGACGACACCCTCGAGAAGCGATGGGGGAATGCTATTCTTCAGCCGGCACTCCACGGCGGATTTGCACACTAGGTTGCATTTATAAAGTGTACAAGATAAGAAGCGATTTCGAAAAATTCAACCCCTAAGGGGTTAAAAAGGGGATGAAAGGTTGTATGGGATATAAGTTGTTTTAAGCTAGGAGCTAGGAGTAAAGAACATCCAAGTGAGAGAGTTTATTTACTATACGTATCGTTGTTTAAAAGTAAAAAAGATTTTGACATTATAAAACGTTTCTACTATACTTGGCATTGCTTATTTAGGCATTTACTAATTTTAGTAAAGCTTTTCATTCATAGATAGCGCTAGCGGTTCTAATTTATATACAATACTTACGCGTTCATTTTATTAGATTTGTTAAAAATAAAATATGCTATATTAATGGATGTATTCTTGTCTATTTGAATTAAATTTAATCATTTTTTATCGTGTTTACATACATATAAACACGATAAAAGAACTAAAAAGCGGCCAAGGGCCAGTCGGACTCACGTACGAAGGGTTCGGTACCATTACGTAAAAAATGGCAAAAAAATCACGTTTGTTGTATGGAAGCCGCACTTCAATATTTATCATTATTAATTATTTGTTGAATTACAACAACCAACATCAAAATCCACTTGGCTTTAATCTCACACAACTTGCAAAAAAAGAAAATTAATTTCAACATTGCTTAAATCTGAAATAATAAAGATGTAAAATGTTGAAGATAAGAACACGCGGTCGAAGTCGCAGACAACACAGCTAGTCATAAGATAAACTTGTATGTAAAATAAAACTGTAACTGAATACTTGTTTTTACCATTGCAAGGATAAACACTGATGTAGCTGTAATTGTGTTATTGAATAAATATTTTTCTTTTTTAATCAAATACACAATCTTCATCATCATCTGCGGAATGCCGATATAATTAAGGCTTAGCCAAACTCTGCCTAGAATACCAGGCCCAAGGATATGATATGCTGCAGAATGGCGTTTGAAGCTCTTACGTTGACCCAGCTCAACGGTAGTGGTAGGTGTATTGCCTCTTGATGATCTCTCTCGGTCCCATATCATAATCAAAAAATCAAACTCAAAATGTTTATTCTGTAACTACACCATAAGCGCACTTTTACAATCTGAATCTACCGACATTCCACAAGAGGAGACTGATGTTGAAAAGAAAGCCGAAAGAAACTTAACAGTATTTTTTTTTTTTTGGTAAATTATAATTATAACTATTTATTAACTTGTACTTTTACTGTGATTGATTAACGTCTTGCCGTAGGTACGTAAATTATTTTGGTCATCGCCCCATATTGCCATTTGGACTCAAAACAAACAATTTGAACGTAGCGGAACCATTTATCACTGTACCACCGTTAACATACTGTTATGGATTTAAGTTAATGTGACCGTTACGAGAATTTGCGTGAAAAATGTTTGCGTCCGCTCTGTCGGTTACTTGTGTGAGGGGAGTGTGCCAAGGTTGTACATGGCTTTCTTTTATTTCTTATGGCCTTGAGTTAAATATTATATAATTTAGTTAATAGATATTTTAATGTTTGCTACCTCAAAACTCGGTCATGTATAAACCAATTCGGAAAATTCTTATTTTGCTCGAGTACCTACACTACCTGTATTGGCATGTAAAATATTCAACGTACGTCGATCTCGGCCTGGATTCGCGGAGGCATTGCAATATCCCTAATTTAGAAATAACTCGACCTTGTCACTGGATATACATTTTTGCTATTTAAGCTCTGATGCATTTGGGCTTCCCACTTTACGATTTTCAGTACCTACATTGCATTTCATTTACTTAGCGGTCCCCCGACGCAACGAAGCTTGGATTCTTTTTCTACTGTTCATTGTATAGGTACATTTCGTAGATTTTATTTCTTTCTTTTTATTGGTTGTCATGTCGGGGGTTTTTTAATTTTATTTTTATTATATATTTTTTAAACAAACAGAAGTTTCGTCCCGGAATTTTCTTCTTTTGACACTATTTTTGTTTTACACCGTTTAAGGTCCAGGGTTTCCAATCTTTCGTCGAGCTTGATCCTTGACTATAATATGTAGATAACAACAGGATCCCAAGCCAGTGGTAATGAATGCCGTCTTCTCTAAGATTGAAGTTAGGCTATATTTTGATTTCAATAGCCTTAAGCAACATTCTGGGAAAATATCGTTAAAGTCAGACTAGTTAATGCTTATAATGGCAAAATGGCGAAGTTATTAGACAAAACAATCAAAATATATACTTTAAATGCACTGCATGAGTAGCAAGAACCTGCTTCTTATGGCCTAAAACAGAACCAGGTTGCTATTCCACAGGATCCAAATAGTAGGTACGGGTGGCTTACTTAGCTCCAATAGCTCCATAAAAATTGCAGTTGGTGGTAGGTAACTTGACTTAGTTTTGAGATACCCCACTTTTGTTACGTGTAGGTAAGGTACACAAAAAATTGTTTTTAAAAATGTATTCAACCACTATGTCTCTGAGCTAAGCTGTGGACAGACTGACACAAACTACAAAATCCTCAAAAGCTGTTATTCACTTAGGCAAGAGTACTTTTGCTAAAACTACGTGTCATTAAGTCGCGTTAAAATCTTGCAGGGTGTTGCTATTTGTGACCTCAATCAAAGGAACCTGTTCAATAGTCCTAATAACAATTCAGCTTTAGCAGAATTCCGAAACTTAAAAATAGTGACCCAGTATTGTGACAGAAATTATAATGAGTTTTTTTTTGTCAAAAAAGTTTTTGTGAGACTCGGTTTTATTATTGACTGTACTTTCTTACACAAATGTTAATTGCTCATCAAGAACAATCAGACGAGCCCAAACACCATGGGTTTATCTTGTGCCGTTTAGGAGTTCCTACGGCCATCTTCAGCTCCAAGGTACCAAATTATTGTACTGTCAAAAATTTATTAATCTGTTGATAACGCTAATAAAACTTAACATTTAACCAACATTAGAAATTCTTGGCCTAGATCCTTTCTCAACTAGCTGGTCATCATGAGACCTTCATTTATTGAGTGATATAGAAAATGCTAATAAAACTTATCATTTATCCAAAATTTTGAATTCTTGGCTTCAATATTGGCTGAGATCCATTAACAACTAGCTGGTCATCATGAGACCTTCATTTATTGAGTGATATAGAAAATGCTAATAAAACTTATAATTTACCTATCCAAAATTTTGAATTATTGGCTTCAATATTGGCTGAGATCCATTAACAACTAGCTGGTCATCATGAGACCTTCATTTATTGAGTGATATAGAAAATGCTAATACAACTTAACATAATAACCCAAATTTGGAATCCTTAGCTTCAATATTGGCTGAGATCCATTAACAACTACCTGGTCATCATGAGACCCTCAATTAGTGAGTCATATAGAAAATGCTAGTAAAACTTAACATTTAGCCAATATTTCGAATTATTGACTTCATTATTGGCTGAGATCTCGTCACTTGTTCCAATTAAAGCTGAATATCTTGGAAACTACTGGTCCTATTTCCACCAAACATAGCTAACCACCATCTCGACGGAAAAGTCTTTCGATTAAAAATAAACCGCACTTAAATTGGTCCATCCGCTTGGGCGCTACGATGCCACAGACAGACACACAGATACACAACACCCCTCTTTTTTCGTCGGGGGTTAAATATAGAAATATAGTGGCAAGATATCTGATAAAGTCTGCGCCAAACATCGAATTGAGGCTCAGAATTCCACCAGGGAATCATCATGGAGCTCAGGGTTCTGGAGACTCAGGGTTGAACAGCCTTCCATTATGTATTATTGTTATTAGCTTATTATAGCCATTGCGAAGTAAAGGCCTACCCTCTTGATTTCCAATCGGCCCGGTTCTGAGCTCGTCCCACTTACATAGACAGTCAGTTCACAAATAAACTACTAGGAGCCAACGCACAGGAGACGTTGCGTCAACAGTCATGGAATCTGAACACGTTACACTATCGCACCCATTAGCCGAGTATTAACCCAGTCTCTTCTGGTGAGATTACACACCACCACAAATCCCACTTGGGCATCTTTTGCAATGTAAATAAGGAAGATAAACACTGAGAGTTACTTAAACATGTCCCTCGAGTTCGAAAAGTAAACGTATTTCTTGGTTTAAGGAACGAAGAAAAGAAGAAAAATCTATAATTTACGCAGGACTATTACGTTTCTTCGTTCCTCTTTGTTTACATCAGTGAACTTCGCCGACTTTCCACGTCAGTTACCACCAAATTTGTCATTGCCAGCGAAATTAATTGGTACCACTACAAATCCGCAACGTAGCGTGGCCTGACACCCTGATGGCCTTTAATTGGTCTATTTTACACATCTCAGTGGGAAGCCTAAGCAGTGCTCCATAATCTAAAATTGCCCGCAGTTTGATGACGAAAAACCAACTGCATTGCTACATAATGTCATGTGCATTGTCATAAGAATGCGGATTTAACGAGATCATGTTTCGATTCCAGTGCGTGTCTTGTAACAAGTACTTTCTCGAGCTGCAATCGAGACTGGTAATTTTAAGTTGAAACTTATAATTAAATGACTGTTCTTGTATTTATGCTTCGCGGTGAAAATGTTTTGTAAACATTTTTTATAACTCATTGTAAATTAATCACTCTGTTTATTGTTTTTATTAGATGTTAATTTCTCTAGTTAGTTGAGCGTGCAAAGATGTCACTTGAAAGGGTACTTTATATTAAAAAGTTGTATCAAAATACATTCATCTTTATACTAATTTAACTACAACTTAAACTATAAATATATGTTTTTATAAATAATGACACAAAGGTAAATTAAGAAAGAAAAATTGAATGCGATCTACTGCAATCGAAGCGGGCAGTAGATCGCATTCAATTTTTCTTTCTTAATTTACCTTTGTGTCATTATTTATAAAAATAAAAATGTGGTATTACCACATAAATAATATGAATCGATAAAAAGATTCTATACAAATATTATAAATATATGTTTTACTTAAATATGTAGGTAAAGTACCACGAAACCCTACCTATTAAATAACATCATTCATCGATTGACCTTATTTACGAATCAAATTACGTTTTCATCGTGCATTACTGATTCTTATTCAACTTAACTGACCCATTCTAATCTTCAAAAAAGAAAAAAGTCATCAACTTCAACTAGACTTCAATTGTTCGCTAATTGAAACCAATGGCCCAATGATATCAATATTATACGGATCGAACGATTTCAGCGCAAATAGCACCAAATAGCTCTACAATCGATCTATCTATCTCAATTATCATACTGGCAATGACAAGGATAGCATGTGTGATTGGTAATTGCGCCTTGGTCGCGGAAAGAAAGCGTTATGTAAGTTTGTGGCGAGCGTTTGCGAAACGCGCTGGTTTGCGTTGCACTTACGTCATGCGCGTATACGGGGCGCGCAGTGCGTGCGCGCACTCTGCGATTTTTTACTCGATTCAAGACGGGCTTATTATAATCACACTAATATTATAAAGGCGAAAGTTTGTGAGTATGTTTATGTGTATGTTTGTTACTCCTTCAATACGGCTGGACCAATTTTGATAAAATTTGGTACCTCCGTTGCTGACACCCTAGATTAACACAAAGGTTACATTTTTATCCCGAAAAGAAATAGTGTTTCCGCGGAATAAGCAGGGCGCAGCTAGTAATCAATATTTTGTAAGATGTCCGAACGGTCATAGAGCCACAACGCCATTGCCGTACTTATGTAGAGAAGCTCACTTTACGATTAATGGAAGCAAATAACAACAAAACACAAACTTTATATCATCTTTTCTGAGTCGCAATGCAATGCTATAGTTTATTTGTTACTTTCCTCCATTTGTTCTAAAGTGAGTAAAACAATTATCCTACACAAATAAAACAAATTGGGGTCACGTTTACAAGGTAAGCTCTTTATGACCATTCGGACATTTTTTACTATAATGTACCTCTACTTAAGCCCATGCTCTGACGCGGCGCCCACTATAGTCCTTGTCTCCGGCTCCGTCTTACGTTTTTATTCGTGAAAATTTGCCGCGCGTCGAGAGCCACTCGCGGTGGTACATCGCGCGTCAAGCAGTCAAGCTACACCCCATGACTATTCATCGGTTCATTTTACACACTTCTTCTTGTGTCGTATTCCTCATTGCTGAGGGTTGTGACCTCTATTTTTCACTCTTCGAAATATCGCTCTCCACTTATTTCGACCCACACTGCAGACCGCATGGCACCCTTCATGTCTGAACCGTGCGGAATCTCACCTTGTTTAACCACGTGATAAGTTGGCGAAACAGGGGCGCTACTCCGAAAAACTAAATTCGAAAATTTTATTGTCAAACGATACCCATCTCTATCCCTCTAATATAGAGTGAATGAGATGGGAATAGCATTTGACAACGAAATTTTTATCTGGCACAAAAAATAGGTGTACAAATAAAAAAGTTTCCTTGTTGTATTTTCTCAAGCGACCTACCTGTCGCGTATTATTAACAGGTGGTCGCATTTATCACCGTTTAGGAAAAAGCGTTTCAAATTGTAGATTTGTATAGGCTGTGAGGTTTTTAATGCCTTTTTTCATTTGCACTCGTCAATAGCTATCGGCCAATTTACGTACAGTTCAACTTTCAATCGTTTTTTTAAAGTGTTACGGTTTTTATTTTTGGCAGGATTTAATAACCGAGGACAGTATAGTTATTGGTTTGCTATTGGTTATGAATGAAAAACTACGTTTTAGTAGAAGTCGACGTTATACGGATAATCACATGACTTGAGCCATGACGTGGTTTGCGCAACAGCACCCTAAAAAGTATACCAATTTTTCTACATTTACTAACATTGCAAATTTTTTTAGTTAAAACGAATGTACCTCATACTATGTCAAAATTCATCAATTTCATCATATCTTGAATAACATGATCCTATACATATAAAATACAAAGGTAAATGTGGATTTAAAAATGCTGATTGTTAGACATAATATTTTTCTCTATGATCGTTATGTTTCTTAACATAATAGTATTGATGTTACTACCTAGAACACGGCTATTGGGATTTATTGGTATACATATATTTGAAACCTACAGTTTGAATTTTTCATTGATAATATTTCTTTAAAAAACTACTCGAAATTGACATCACGCGGAAAATTAGTTTTATCAACTTATTTTCTACTGCAGGCAATGAAAGCATGACTATGTTACTTCCTAGACCTCGGGGAAAAGTATTATTCACTTCAAAGAGTTGGTTGAAATTATCAATATATTTGTCGTAAAAGGAATAAGGCCTAAAAGATTAACATAATCCTCTTCTGCGCAGGCGGTTAAAAATGTTATATTTTCCCGTGTGATACGTGCGTGACGTCAGCGCGCCCGCCTAACCCGTATTACACCTTCCTTCTCATTGCAACTCCTAAAATCGCAGCTTTTTGTCAATCACTATTACCTACTAATACGAAGTAGCGCTTCAACGGGTAGTGATGTAACCACAGATTAAGTGTTTAATGGTTCACCCACATCTACATATTCGCACGGCAACAGCAATAAGAGCGAAAATGTGGTCGTTCGGCTTGCTTCGGACAACGGTGGACATTGTTCACTCTTATTGCATTGACATAAAGGTATTTTGACCTTCTTACCCAATTCCGTGAGAATGAATGTGGGTGAACCCTTAACCGTACCTTTGGAGCGATATCGTATTCGATTCGATTCGTATTTTTAGCTTCTATTCTGTGGTGGCCTTGGCCGGCGATAGCAGAACGATTTAGGTAGATCTCTTCAAGAACTAGCCACGAAACCTGTGACGAAACCAACGAAACAGCCTTGAATCGGGATCAGTGGAAAAAAGCGGGAGGCCTTAGCCCTTCAGTGGCACATTACGGGCCTGAGTTTAGTGCGAAATAGTAATAAATAGTGTTTTTGAAATAGTATACCTATAATCATCTCGCTTAATAGATTTGCTTCATACCGGATAGTGTCACCTAGTTTCCACTTCCATAAGTAATCGAGGTTGAGTCACATTATATTTACATTGTCGTTTCTTCGAAACTCTATCGAAATGTGTTTATCCTTTTCAAGTTATCTCTTGCGGACAAACAAACATAATCTCGTTGTAACCTAATCCTATTTCATTTAAGGTTATTAAACAGATAAATTATGTTTAACTAAAAGTGCCCGCGTACTTCGTCCGTGTGGAGAAAAAGTGGATTATGACTTTTTCACTTCGTTTGTTGTTGGGTAAAAAGTATCCTATAACTATTTGGGAATGCCCAACTACCTACCCGTTTACCAAAAATTGTTGAGATTGTTTCATCCTTTTAGCCGTGGTGACCGCATAAGGACACATGCGCACATATTTATTTAATAAGATTTTCCTTTCAGGGACATTAACTAGCCTATTTCATAAATTTATGAAACATGTTAATGTCTAATTTTATTTAATGTGGGTATTAAATGAGTTACCTAGTTGGAAGAGACCGGGAATCGAACCCAGCACCTCTGGATTGCCGGTCCATTTTTCTTTAAGCTTTGTATCAATGGTTTAGCCTATTTCACTTATTTTATTAAAGTTTCGTCAATGCACGGGTTTTTCATTTTCAAAATTTAATAATTTATGTAATAAAATGTACCTAGGTAGGTACTAGGAGGACTCCTCATATCGTTTAATGTGAGATGTCATTTGGATGTGATCCAAAAGATGTGCAGCGCTCGATAAAGGCACACAAAGTCCTAATAACCACTAGATTGTTGACAATAATGGCTTCCCGCAGTTCTGACTGAATTGTCGGTCCTTCTTGTTAGTGGTAAGTACTTAAACCTTTATGTACTTTCTCAAATTATTGCAACTTGTTGGTAAGTAGGTAAGTACTAATGACTTATGAGAATAACTTCAAGCCGACAACCTGCCGCCTGCCGACTGCATGAGGCGTACAGTTACCATAATTGAAAAAAAAAAATAACGCATTATTATTAGTATAGTGTATCGATACAATTTTATGTTAATTATTAATTAATTGCGCGAGCTTCTATTTATAATTTGACTAAAGAGCGCCATCTAGCGTCTACACGTAGAACTTGCATGTGTGTGAGCTTATTAGAATATTTTTAGCAGCTCCCGTTCACCGCGCCGCTTTCGCAACGTTTCTGAAGAACCAAGTAGTTAGTAGCATCAGTAACAGATGGCGCTTACAGCGCCTATAACATTGTAGTTCTCCAAGTTATTCATAGATGGCATATAAATAGTTTTAACTTGGAAAAATATTTAAAACTTCAGTGTTTCTGAACGTAACGATGTTTATTGTCCGCCTGGCTCATAATGGTATCAAGAAATTAAGTTTATGTCGTCATGATTATATATATTTATAAACTTAATTCCTTACCATATGGGTCTGACAGTCCGTTGGACTTATTTACGGTACTCTATGATTATGAAATGGCCAAGCCATACTTTTTAAACCAAGGTGGTAGGGTTAGTAAAGTCACGGCTTAGGGGCTTGGCTTTTCCTGGGATCTGATAACTTTTTTTATAGCGAAAGCGTTTTTATTTATTTACCTACTTATGTAGATGTCGGCGGCCGATCGTAAAATCCGCCAGATCACGAAATTCCTAGGCATATCGTGAAACGCCGCCATTTCATGATTTGACTAAAATTTGACCAGGCATATCATGATATGCCTGGGCGGATCGATTAGAGCAACGCATTCGTCGATAGTCCTAGCTCTATACCTACCGGGCATATCGTGAAAATCCGGCAGATCACGAAATTCCTAGGCATATCGTGAAACGCCGCCATTTTATGATTTTGCTAAAAATATTCCAATTTCAATAGAGAAGACGGTTTGTCATTACCACCAGCTTGGGATCCAGTTGTACACCTTATTAAAGATTAAGCAAGATACAAGACTGGAAACCCTGGACGTCGAACGGAATAAAACAAAAATTATATTCACTAAGATATACAGATTTTTTCACGCCACCGCCGAGTCAATATGAGCCGGTGCGCCGCCACCGGGTACCTAAAATGTAGTTGGCGCAAAAAAAACACTAACCTACCTATTTCTGGGAGCAGCTTCGTTTTTTGGGTCATAAAAAAAAATAACCCTAACCTAGATAGTTATTTTTTTTATGAGCCTAAAACTAAACTGCTCCCAGAGATAGGTTAGGTTAGGGTTATTTTTTTTTTCGTGACCCGTAAAACAAAACTGCTTCCAGAGTACTGAAACTATTCCCAGATTATGCCTAGGAATTTCACGATCTGCCTAAACGTCACTGGTGGGTGTTACTTAGGCAGATCATGAAATGCCGGCCTTTCATGATATGCCTAGGAATTTCATGATCTGCCTAATCGTCCTTGGGCAAATCGTTAAACGTTACGTCTTGACCGATATGGCGGATGTCATTTAGCCAAATCATGAAATGGCGGCATTTCACGATATGCCTAGGAATTTCGTGATCTGCCGGATTTTACGATCGGCCGCCGACATAGACATCAAGATTTTCATATGGTAATTTTTTCTTTTTTTAATGGGGTGACGCAGTATAATTGTTTGTTTATAGTTATATATCTAACATTTCCACAAGAATTTTCGTGACTTTGACCGGGTTGTGGGTTGGTAGCCATTGTGTTGGTTTTTGGGATACCGTATCAAAAGCGTGGTACACACTACGCTTTACGCTTCCCAAGTAGCAAAACGTACTATAACCAAGGCGTTTTGTTACCAAACAGTGATACAGTAGGCCTATACTGGTATCCATTGTGACTGCTTGCACTATAAGGGCTTTTAACAGAGCGTTTTAATTCTATAAATTAAAGAGCAATTAAGTTCTATATTTAGCTCTTAGAGCGCTTACAGGACCATAGAAAGTTTCTTTAAAGTGTTGCACTCTACTAGATATTAAAAAAGCGACTATGGTAGTATTTAGTGCTGTAGATGAACTTACTGACACTTTTATGTATCTATTTTGCACTGAAACTGCGTCAAAACTGTTTGTACAGTACAGCACAGGATCAATATTAAAGTACTCTGTACAAGCATTACGTTACGTTTTAGCTTTTTAAAAGCTTCCGCAGATCGCTATGGGGCTAGTTCTGTAAAAGTGATGAAAACTTCTATATAGTACTAATTAGTTTATTACTCTTTAGCGACGTTTCCAGTCTTGAGCAGTTACTAAATAACTTAAATTCTAAATAGCTCTTTAAAAGTAAGTTTGTGTTACTGCTACGAGACTAAAACGTGACATAAAAGCGTTAAAATTATTAATTAATGGACTAATTAGATCTGTAGCAGTTTTTGTATCATTTACTTATATCACTAGTATAAATATGGCCGTTGTTTACGCCATGATAGCGTATAATTATTAGACGGGTGGAGCCAATGTGTACTATAGCAACCAAAGTCTTTATTATATTCATTTTAATTTAATTAAAACAAGATTATTATAAGGGCGCATTGTCAAATTTGAAATCAGCATAATTAATTCAGTGAATAAAGGATTTTGACCTTACAAATGTTTAATTGCAAAATGCACGTTTAGGAGCATTTTAGCTAGAACAGTGCATGGGCAATGTTGTAGAAAATTTAATTTACTATATTTCACATTTTAAATTTTGTTTCAAGGAACTTAGTTACGGAGATATGCACATTAAAAAAACAGGAAAAGTTGAATTTTCCGAAAATTTCTCAAAATTCTTGGTTTAGAACGCTGTCATTCAGTTACGGACTAGTCTAGGACAAATTAAAACATGTAGGAAATATAATTGCTTATAAAACTCATGTCCATTTTTACATACATTTTCGGAAAATGTGACTTTATTTTTTACATATCTCCGTAATTATCTGTCCTTGAAACAAAATTTGAAATTTAAAACATAGGAAATTTAATTATCTACAACATTGCCCAAGCACTGTTCTAGCTAAAATGCTCCTAAACGAAGATATAATCCAGAAGTTTGTTTTTGAGTTGGAAATTGCGATCTTTTACGTTTTTTTTAAATGTGCATATCTCTGTAACTATCAGTTTTTGAAACAAAATTTAAAATGTAAATTATAGTAGGTAAATTTTATCCTCTTCAACATTGTCTAAGCTTTTATCTAGCTCAAATGCTCCTAGACGAAGAATTAAGCAAAAATATGAAGAACGTGCCGGTTTTTTCAAAATGGCGGCGGGCGCGGAGGGGGGGGGGGGGGGGAATTGTGCATTTTGCAATTAAACACTCACTAACTATCCCAGACAACATATCAAAAATTCAAAACTACCGGACCGTTTCTAAGGTCTCCCCTAGTACTTTAGTCTCTATTCACCGTATTAAATGGTTTTATCGTCAACACATTTTTTTTCGCAAGTGTTCACATCCTTATGATTACCTACACGTTACGTTAAGTAATAATGGAGCATAAATAACTTATCGATATTTAATTTTTTCAATACCACGATGGCATGACACATCAACAGAATAAAATGGCAAACAGTGTTGATGATAAAAAATACTGGAATCGTTTACGGCGCAGAATAGCACTATCAACATGTTTTGGTGTGTGAATACTAATATTTAGCAGGACTTCTATAGAACCAAATTTTGTTATAATTATATATTTATACTTGGGTTTTGTTACGGAACCCTAGTACTAAGCCTTCGCTGCCTGCTTTAATGTTTGTACTTACGTCTGTTACAATCCTTTCACTGTTCTTCTCTTCTTTCACAACTCTGAAAAACCAAATTTTCGTTTAATCAAAAGTTTTTTTTTCTGAAACCAAAATATTTTTCTAATAATCTTGGAAAATTCAAGCTTCGTGAAAAACGCTTCGGCAAAACAAACATTTCGATAGCTATTGCCGAATTTTATTACTTACCAGTGGCGAGGCAACGATAGAACTCGATTCCTATCGGCTTGACTTGTAGTATTACAGAATAATATGTGCAACCTACTTTACTGCTCTAGAAAGTAAGCAAGATCACTCCTGCTCTGAACGTTATGTTAGACGTCACGGCACTGTTACTTTCGATGTTTAACTCCAGAACCAGGTACGTATGTATACGTACCTGGTTCTGGAGTTAAACACATAGTGTGTATACACACTATGTGTATTACTAGCGACCCGCCTCGGCTTCGCATTGGTGCAATGCTGATAAATTATGCATGTGTTTTACATATAAAACCTTTCTCTTGAATCACTCTATGTATTGAAAAAACCGCATCAAAATCCGTTGCGTAGTTTTAAAGATTTAACCTTACATAGAGACAGACAGACAGACAGACAGCAGGAAGCGACTTTCTTTTATACTATGTAATGATGATGATATGATATGGCTAATATTGCAAAATAAAATAAAGTTTGAAAATTAAAGAGACCGAGTTTTTTCCGTAATGTTTGTGTGGCAAATCTTTTGAATTGTTTTTAACTAACACAACCATATTAAAATACTTAAACGGGTTTACTCACGTCGTAGAAGTCGAATAACGCTCGACATGTTTCGAATCGGTACGCGATTCATCATCAGGAGAGTCGATCAGTCGCGGCGGTGTGGCGGAGTGTTCGGTTGGCCGCCGCCGCGACTGATCGTTTAAAAATTTCAGAAAGTTTGTTTTATTATAGAGTTAAAGACTGTACCTACTTTATAATATTAATCAATGAAAATAATTACAAATGAAACCGTATTAGAAGCCTGTTTCCTAACAGATTTTTGACTGCGTGAGCTTGTGGTATGGAATCCTTAGTGGGCGGGTCAGACTTGCACTTATCAAAGTAATTCTGAAAATTATTCGAATCTCTATCTTAAGGGCCTTATCAATCACACTTACGATTTGCGTATATTCCGTATGAAGGCAATCACGCAGCGAGTTCGCCGAGACGCTTATTTGTATAGAAAACTCGAGTAAATCGCAAGTACGATTCAAGAGTTAGGGCCTTGTGGCGGACAATCAGCGGAGGTTTAGTAATAAGATTCGTTTCGGAACCCTGAAGATTCAAACTTAATACGTCCGTTCGTCGTCCTGTGAAAAGAACATAGCATGTTCCCATGATGTCGGTGCCCATTTGCCCAGTGGCGTAGCGCCAAACCAAAACAACAAGTCGGGGTAGATGTCGCTTCAGCGTACGGACCGGTCAAAACCTAAAAAAAAACTTCAATTCACAAAAAATCACTATCCATCTCAGTCTATTACGCACGTCAACAATGAGGCACCTAATACCTCACGCCTCCCTCTGGCAGGCCGGTGGAATGAGTGCCCAGCGCCTACCCTACCCGCATAGGTCGACTTTCAATGTCGTGCGTTCGTTCCCCGGCCTAAAGGTCGCTTGCACCTAAATAGTAAATACAAAAAAGACGTTAGTTATATAAGGTTATTAAGTACTTAGGATGTTTCGTTGCTGAAGCCGCGGGTATATAAACAGTGGTTTATGTCAAAATGGCGTATGCGGCGTTACAGATTGGCGAAGGAGTGACATTTTGGTGGGAAGATGGAACTTTGCAACAAAATTATTCGAGCCATCTTTTACAACAATCGAGACACGTTGATTAATTGATCGTCTTGCTGCGTTATAAAATTGAAATTATTTCGGTAGAAATTGTTGATTTTTATTTAATTGAAGGACGTTCGCTGTCGTGCAGTTTCGAGCTTGTTTGTTTACATTATCTTCCCGGCTTCATCAAAGGCCAAAACACAAGTAACACAACTACGTTACCCCTTTGTGACGTATACGTCGTACAACAACGTTGTACAACGTACAACGTTGACGTGGAAGGATGCGACAACGTGCCAGGTTGCGACACAAGTTGAAAACTGTATTTTAGTTTAAAGGCTTAACCTGTTAGAGTTTTATACTCAGAAGACAATTTGAGGGGTAGGAACAAAAAAGTTCCATTGTATTTTTTTTTATGATTAATTGTTTTTACTCAGCCTCATTTTTTTTCAGTTTATCACATATGACTATCTTAAACTGGGGAAAAACTCGCTGGGTCCCGTTATTTTCTTTTTTGGCTGTAATTTCACGGAAGCCATAAAGTACTTACTTCAATAAAATTGTCTGTACTCTGTAGGCGCTGTAAAATTTTGCACATGTGACTCGGCCCTTCAAATGGTTTTGATTAATTTTGATATTACTTCAACGCGGCTTTGCATTATTGAGGTATCGATCCACGTGTCGTCCGAATTTCCACACTGCCTAACGTTAATTTCTCCGTTATAGAGACGGTACGTAACGTGAAATTTTGTGTGTAGTTAGGCTCAAAGTCTGCGTTAGTTTAGAAGTAATTTATTTTGATGTTGATTGCTCCCGAATCGTGTATTTCCAGCCAGTAAATTGACTTGACTTATTAACTTTTGTGACAAAATACAATATAAATTAATTGTACTAAAATAGATACAAGGAGACTGCTATTGCTCCAAACAAAGTGTTAGTCTGCGTACGGACGAACGAACAAAACATGCATCGAACACTTTATTCGCACGTGCGTATCACTAACGAACATCAAACACAACATGACCGTTCATACGATGTCGTGTTCACAAAGCTTCTGTTCATTAGCGCCAGGCTCTTTTCTTTAAGGATATTAGTAAACTTACTTAAACTTCTTACTATAGTCAAGCAAGTAAAAATAGTTCTACGAACGTAGCGCATTTTTTTTGGGTTAGCAAATTCATTTCTGACTCGCCCGTGGTCCGGCTGGCTTTCGTCACTTTCGTTACTATTCACCCGCGAACCCACTCCCATGAGTGTCACAAACTAAATAATTCGACATGTAGTCAGTTACTTTCCAACCCCCAATCAAAAATGAGGGGTATTATATACGTTTTTCTACTCCAGTACTTTTTTCTGCCATTCATCATCATCCTCCTAGCCTTTGTCCCATTTTTTTTTTGAGAATGAATTCTCAATCGGGGTCGGCTACCTAAATCCCAAGATGTGGCGTAGGCACTAGTTTTACGAAAGCGACTGCCATCTGACCTTCCAACCCAGAGGGGAAACTAGGCCTTATTGGGCTTAGCTTAGGTGGTTTCCTCACGATGTTTTCCTTCACCGAAAAGCGAGTGGTAAATATCAAATGACATTCCGTACATAAGTTCCGAAAATCTCATTGGTACGGGCCGGGTTCGAACCCGCGACCTGCGGATTTAAAGTCGCATGCCCTAACCACTAGGCTACTACCGCACTCTCTGTCATTTATATAGTTACTAACTCTAATATAGTTACTAACTCTAATATATTATATAGTTACTAACTCTAATATAAAGACATAAATTATGAAAGTCTGTAAAAGTCTATACTCTATTGCCTAAAAAAAACACTGCTTAACGATGTTACAATGTCGCCAAAAAAGCATCACTTAGTACCACAGATTACAAGATAAACAGCTGCATTCACACAACTTTGAATTAAAAAAAAAACTTATTGGACTAAGGCCATGCTGCCAACTTAATTTTTTTTTTATCTTTAGTGCATGGATGTTTAGTATAGTGAACGTATACCTTTATGTATAAGTTCATATTTTTTTGACAGATAGACGTCAATAAAAAAAAAAGTTTTTCAGAGACTTATTTTTTTTATTTTTGGCTTCCGGTTCGTGTCCCAAGATGGCCGCATGCGTTTAAGTTTAGTTGTTCATTATTTATTCATTTTAGTTGTTCAATGTGTAGTATTGATAGCGTATTGTGCAGTGATCTAACGTATGAGTGAATAGCTAATGAAGAATTCAACTTGAAGCGTTCATAGCCCTTCCTGGGTCAAGGCCCGATAGTCCGCGTGGTTTTTTGTAAATCGCTATCACTTTACAAAAAGCAAAACCTCACCGAACAACGGCATGCTCTACGAGCAAACTTGAAATTGGCGAAATCATCATTAACCTGATGGAAGCCATATTTTAAAATTAGAATTAGAATTTTTTTATTTTGTTGATTCCGAGCGGGAACATGTAATTATTTTCTTTGTTGTTTATTTGCATTTTATTTATGAAATGTGGAGTCGTAGAAAAAGTATTGTATGCAACGTTGTACAAGTAGGTCAAAACACGCTCGTGGCATCTTTCTTACGATGTTCGCTACGCTCACATCGTAACCCATGCTACTCGCGTTTTTTGCCCCCTCTTATACAACGGTTGCATAAAATACTATTAACATATGCATCTGTGTGTTTTTCTGTGGTATCAATAGCTTTCCACCGGATGACCCAATCACTGTATTTTTTCAAATCGTTTCTATCAAGATTTCGAGATGATTCTTAGATATGTTTGGCGGAAATTTAAGCGACCGTCTCTAATATTCCGCTTTAATTGGAACTAGTAACAGGATCTCAGCAAAAAAGTACAAATTTTGTAGTTAAATAAATTTTTAGAAGCGTTTTCTGCCACTGTATAAATGAGGGTCTTAGGATGAACAAGCTCAGCGGTATCGAATGATTTTTACATTTACAATTTAGGTTATTACGTTTTTTTCCAAACTGGATAACATCATTAAAGTACATCGTAAACTGACACTCGTAACTTTTTAGTGCGCCGAGTGAGTAGGTATACTTGTAGCGTAGGCATAGGGCTGACGTAGCTCTCAAAGGGCGGCCATGAACCGTTTCTACTTAGCTACAGACAGGGCTCTCAAATCATTACAGGCCTTTCAGTCTTAACTACAAAAGTATCGTGAAACTCATATTTAGTTTGATTACCGTACTTTACCGGATTAAGATCGCTTAATGCAAAACATTGGGGGAGGCCTTTATCGAACAGGTCCCCCCGGAAGATCAGCGCTGGCCACCGAGCTAGCATTATACTGAGGTGAGACTTTTTTGAGGGAAAATAATAGTTACAGTTTACAATTGTAAGGGGAGAAAGTTTATTTTAAAATAAACACATACAATATAATATTTACAATACTAAAAACTACAGATAAATATAAAAGAAACGATAATTATAATGTACAATTGTTTAAAACTAATTAGAAAAAATAAGAATAAAATATGTACATACATTTTCTATAAAAAGTATACTCCATCCAGCAGGTCTGCCTGCGGCATGGTTCCCATTACGCTGGCGGCGTAACCTCTTTAAATTGCAAATAATAATTATTATTTCTGTAATAGTAGTTGTAATATTTTTTTCTGTAGGTAATTTATGTTTAGTCCCCGAATAAATGTTTGTTTCTTTTTTTTTTTTGCAGTAGACGACGGCGTCGTTCGACTGATATGATGAACATATTACAAGCTTCGGTGGCTTTGGCATTCGATGTGGATGGGAGAGTACCACGCAATTAAAAGAGTGTTCCACAGAAGACCGACACCACCGGCAGGCCGCCCCAGATATCGGTGGACCGATGCGGCCGAAGTTGATCTAGGAGAGCTCCAAGCTCGATTGGCGAGAAACCGCACGAGACTGAGACCAGTCAGGCTATGAATGAATGAATGAATGAATGAAAACATTTATTTCAGGCAACTGTGGCTCATCTACCTTAAAAGTAACATACATATCAAATACGAAATAATAAAAACTTAAGAAACGAAACTAGGTCACATTTTTCAACAGCGACGTGTTACGCGTGTTCCAGGTGTAAAAAAGCATGGCAGAGCCAAGTGCGCACTGGTGCGTACGCCTTTAACTTGGCTCGGAGGGGGGCGTAGTGATCCCGTCTTGATATTGCCTACCAGGCTATTTGACTTCTCTAAGTTAAACTACAATTTTTGTACCTGCCTTCATACATTTGCGCGACTTTATAGTCCCAAACAGGGTGTAAACATCTAAAATGCATTCACAAATAGTGGTATTGCGTGTTCTGCGTGTATTAGAGCGGCTGCGTGGGCACCACAACAATGGTTTCAGATACGCCCATAAATGCAATATTAATATCAAGCTCTGTTGCCAATATACTTTGTACAACGTAAAAGAATTTGTAACAGAATTTTCAAATAAACGTACTAAAATATTTAACATTTTTATAATTTTAGAGAATTTTAGGATACGGTGTAAAAATTAAAATAAATAATTAGCACTCGCTAATTGTACTCTACTAATCGACAGATTCCAAATACAATTTCTCCAATAAACAGCAATTTTAATATACTTACGAAGGATAAGTAAACGCCAAAGATAATTATTGCCTAGTATCCTTTTAGATTTTTTTTTGTATATTTTATAGTAAGAACAGGAATGTTTCCTTTAAGTAAAATGAGCTAACTTAAGATTTTAAGGCAGTTTTCCTACAGAGCCGATATTTTTTTTTTACACTGTATATACCTACATCGATGAAATATTGATAGTATCCTGGGATGAATGCCGAGGGGATCCTTTTTACATGTACCCAATTGAATTATGAAAATGGGTTGTAGGTAATTAATATTAGGAGTAGATTAAAATTAACATGATAATAGGGATAACGACTGATGTTAAGTTCTACAGCATACTGTCGTTAAATTTGAATAAAATTAAGTTGCTCAAAATTACATGAAATAAAGAAAAAATTCAAAACAAGATTTTTTTTTTAACTGACTTCAAAGATACGCATTTTTTTAACCCAAAAGAAGTTCTGAAATTGTTTTCAGAATCCTCATAATTGATCAAAACAATAATTGTATGACAACTATGAACTTCAACGCAAATAAGAAATGGCAAGTTACTTATTGTCGCCATACAAATATTGGCACTCATAACCATATTACGTCGCGATTAAAGTGGCCATTCGTATGGAGCGTTTTTAGCGCGTAGGAATGCTGAACTTTGTCGGTCATTTCTGACATTTAGAGCAGTATAAGTGTAGATAGTCCCATATTAGACATTTTGATCCCAATTTTGTAGAATTTGTCTTTATGATACTTGTTGCGGCTCTAGCTGAAAACGAGTACCTACAATAAACTGATGAAAAGGCAAAATGCTTCCTTTGTTGTTGGACCATTAATGTTAATATGATAAAATATATCATTTATTAAATATATTATTATTTAATATCCATTTCAATTTACTTATGTCTCCAATTCCTGGGCTCACAATATGATCCTAATTCAGCCATTCTGTATTTGATTTTCTTCATAGAAAAAATAAATTGGCATAACTTCGCGGGTAGGCAATTTTACCCCGCCGTGAACTTTCTATGAATTCGTTAAGCCGCTTGTTAAGTGAAAGTTTCATAAACACCGTACTTATATTCGTACAAAATTACTTTTCCGTCGTCAACTTGGAAAGATTTTTCTCGGAATTCAGTGGCTATTTTAATGCGTAACAAATATAACAATGTAACTTTTACCTACTTACATAGATCTGGTTCTTGGAGTCATAAATGGAGCAATGACATTTACATAACGAAATAAAGCATCGGTATTTGCTACGTTTTCCTTATAAGATTTATGAAGCATATTTATTTTCTTAGGTTGTTGAAGTATGTGATTGGACACCACATGTCATGGAGTTCTGCGTATTTCTTCCTAATGTGTGACAAAATTACAGCAAGAATACGACAAAGATCTGATTACACTACAATTATATAACTTTAGGCGGCTACGGACCGATACGACCTTCAAACCTTCAAGAAAAGAGCGTACTCCTACCTGAAAGGCCGGCAACGCACTTGTGACTCCTATGGTGTTGCAGGCGTCTATGGGCGACGGTAATCAAAAGAATGCCACAACGACGTATTCTTAATCTAGTAGAACGACAGACACAAAAAAAAATATCACCTTTGTATAGGCGTATTTCAGTTACCTACTAAGTAACTGCAATTCAATTCGCTTCTAATGAGATATCATTTACTTACTACACGTTGACGCGAGTGCCAAGAGGTGAGGCTGACAATATGTTATGCCTGTGCCTGTAAAATAACGCCACAAAAAAAAAACAAATCTAATAAACACGCTGATGCATTGTTCTCAAAATTTGAATATCGATTCCTCCCACCCCCGTATTTCAGTTACAGACGCCCTCACAAGGTCGCAGACGACGCACACACACTACGCACTACGCACACTAATGCCTGCAGGCCGTTAAACCTTACGTACCTTAAGGGCGTTTTGGTGCTTCTAAAGGTCATAATTGCATGTTTGGTAGGGATGTTTTTTTTGTTGCGTGTTGGGGGATTAATGGTGATCGTTTTTGTCCAATATTTCAGGTGACTTTAGTTTCATGTGATGTGAGTAATAAGGTTTGAAAACTGCTAAATTATCTGCACATACTAAAATTAACATTGACATAAAATTGCATTTTAATTATCTTCGTTCAGCATGAAATATTGAACAAAAAATTAGTAAGCGAAGGTGACCCAATTACAGATTTTTATGTATATTATTCCATCTTTCATTAATTTTCATTACTAATAAATTTCGTTTACATTAGCATAAGTTACGCGGATGAAGTTGTTTATGTACTCATAATTGGCTAGTAAATTCCAGCAAACGGATAAGTAGTTAACCAGCGAAATAACAAAAAAACCAGATGCAAAAAGAATGTTGTACCCCTGGTGGGACTCGAACCCACAGTCCCCGGCTTAGGAGGCCGATGCCTTATCCATTAGGCCACAGGGGCGCGCAGGATGAAGGACGAACCACGTCTACACGTTCCCTTGAACAAATTCTCCGGCGGAAGCCGTACTAAGGTTTCGTTTACGGTTCTGAGCATTTCTCAAAAAGTTTGTACATTTCTCGGATAGTCGTAACAAAGAAAAAATATCACATTTTAATGATTTTGTTGTTGCTTATTATTTAACTGTTATGTAAGGATTCAGTTTATTAATTTTTGACAGAGATTAGATGTGTAATTTTAACTGTAAAGTTTATTTAATTGAGCCGAGGCAATCAAAATTTCCGGTTTTGTTACCCTAATTCAAACGGGAAATAAAATAAACACATACGAATTACATTGAATTTATTTATTAGTTAACATAGTAATAACCAATACGCGTATATTTTTTCATAAAAATTGCTTACTATATTCCGATAAGTTAAATATATAATGGTAACTACTCTTGTACGTTACCATTTAGTCAAAACTCAGGTTTGAAATTACATTATCACGCGTATTAAATTGAGTTATTTAAAATATCTTTGAAGAATAATTTATTAGACCATCTAAATTATATTTTAAACATGTATTAAATGTATGTTATTAAACAAATAATTAACAAAAAACAACAAAAACCTCTAATATTTTCAAGGGACAGTAACAATAATAGGAACCTTGGTAACAAAATCGGAACTATTAAGCATAGTGTACAATTAGTACACTTACAATATTAATTAGATGCTTAACAACTTACTTTAATAGTAATTACATTTCTTACTATATAATTGTTAGTTTTGTATCACAAAAAATAATCATACAGATTAATTAGTGCTTAAATAATGTGCCAATTCAAGCAGAATTGACATGAGATCTTCTGTTATTATTCAAGAGTATTGTTTATAGGAACAATACAATAAATCACAAAATGCAGTTTTGACTACTTGTAGACGTGATCAGATCACAATAAAGAATCCAAATAATAATAAAATTAAACATCAAAAAGTACAGTAAAATCAGAGTATTACAGTACCTACACGGCAATCTTTTTAAGTTATTATAGAAATGCCCATATTAAATGAGCGTTATGAAGTCTGGTTTTATTATTTTCAATTTGGCCCAATATTTAAATGTATTTTTATTCTTTATTCTGAGTATAATAAGCAGGGCATCACAAAACGAAATACAACAAAAAAAAATATACAATGCCACTTTTTTTTGTGCTCCATACATTAGGAACTTTTTTCTGGAGTAATCTGGAGGTAATAAAACGGAAATATAAAAATAAATAACAATATTGTATCCATTAATGACACTAAATGGCACCTTTTTTCAACTGTGCCCGTTAGAAATTAAAAAAGAAAAAAAAATGACTTACCCTAATAAATATGCAATCTGGGGCTTTACGAATTACCACCCGTGGTTTATGTAAAGTTTTACGTCTTGCCTTGGCCGGGATGTGTGATTTTCGTCCCGCGAAGCGGGCGTAAATCCCGCTTTACGGTCAAGGGTGACGTAAGTGGTTTTATTTAACAATTAATATTTACAATTACCAATGATAATAAACATATCGTTTGTACAGTATAAAAATAAAAAAAAACGTGAAAAAAGCCTCATTTTTTACTTCAGCTAGAAAAGAAATCAATAATATTATTTAACTCAAAATCAGAAACTTTTGGGTCGTTCTCTCGTTTCGTCCCAATTTGGTGTTTGGGCCCGAATCGAGTGTAAGAAATAATAATTTCCGAACATGGCTACTTCATAAAGTTTCGTTAACAAGTTACGCATAGGGAATAATTTAAATAATTAGGCTAAACCTGAAAATCTAAAAAATATTCTTGAAAATCCTATCAAAATTTCATTCCACTCCTGTGTCAAAATGCGTTCCATTAACTTTATAACCAAAATACCTCATTTTTAGGGTTCCGTACCTCAAAAGGAAAAAACGGAACCCTTATAGGATCACTTTGTTGTCTGTCTGTCCGTCCGTCCGTCTGTCAAGACCCTTTTTCTCAGGAACGCGTGGAGGTATGAAGCTGAAATTTATATCAATTACTCAGGTCTACTGTCCCTTGAAGCTGTGAAAAAATCAAAGTTCTAAGCCAACGCAATCAAAAGATACAGCCGTTTATGCCGCAAATTTTCGACACTTGCAAGGGAATCAAAACCTACAGGGTGCTTCCCGTGAACTCAGAATCTTGAAATTTGGTACGAAGCAACGTCTTATAGCATAGATAAAGGAATAATTACGAAAACCATATTTTTTTTTTTAATACCTAACTTTGCACCTAATTTATATGGGGCGCTATACATACCAGGTGCAAACTTAACTTAACCACTTAGGGATGGAAAGTGTTTGTACGGAACCCTCGGTGCGCGAGTCCGACTCGCACTTGGCCGGTTTTTTTCATAGAAACCCATCGTGTTTTTGTAGTTTATGCGTAAAATACGTATTTAATATTATGTGAGTGCATTGAAAACTTAACTAGAGTAGATATACCATACCGAGAACGCACTTTTTCACTTTGTCAAACGAATAACTTCATTTCCCTCCGCGAAAATTGAAATGTATTTTAAGTTTATATACGCATCCTTATCCACGACGACCGTAATCGCCGTTCGTACTCCCTACCTCAGACTACCAAAGCATCTCAACGAGGGAGACCGCACGCACGTGGTTTGAGAAATATTTGAATTCTCTCCGTTGGTTTTTGATTTTGTCACGGGTAAGCTTTAATTACTATCCTTGGTATATTTAGAAATTCTCTAATGCAAATTATTTCTCTAGCACGTTATTTATTAACATTTGAGTGGACCATCATTTAGTTTCCTTGGTGACCCTGAAGCACGAAAGAAAGTGAAATAATTTGGATTTAAGTGCTGAAAGTTCATTTCTTTCCAATTCATTTCCATCCGTTCCTTCCATTTTTTTCGAGGAAGGAAATGAATGGATTTGGATGGGAATGATTAAATATATTTCGTTGTTACATGTGACGTAGATACTGGCGTTCTATATTACATCGATGATCATAAATGTGATCATAAATGTGTAAGAACCAAATTCTGTACCATGAGCCAATACCCTCAATCATGACATGTTGACAAAATTGAAAGATGAAATCTATTCCTTGTTGGTGCAGTCGTAAAGAGGACGGCTGATAGTGGTCACTATGTAATATATGGAGGAGACGTTGGGTCTTTTCAAGATTTTGCACAAGTAGTTAAACAAAATGTTCAGATAGTGGAATTGATGATAATACCCGAGGAGGAGGTTTAAAAAAAAGGTTTTTGGCTCACATCCCCAGATTTAAAGGTACAACAAAAGTACATCAGGCAATTTAGACAAAAGATTTGCCGCACTCAGTTGCATTCAGATCTATTAGCTGTTTTGCGTGTCGAGGCAACTTTATACCCTGCGAACATATTGTGTTCTGGTTCAATTAGATTGAATGAGTGATAATTAGTTGTCAAAGTGATGATCAAAATTTTGGAGACAAAGTCAACAAGTCTGAAATAAAGTACTTATGGATATTTATTGTCTCGATGTGATTAAGTAAATTAGTAACACAACAAATTAACTATCCATACTAATATTATAAATGCGAAAGTGTGTCTGTCTGTCTGTCTGTCTGTCTGTCTGTTACCTCTTCACGCTTAAACCGCTGAACCGATTTAGATGAAATTTGGTATATAGATAGTTTCAGTCCCGGGGAAGGACATAGGATACTTTTCATCCCGAGTAAATATAGTGTTCCCGTGGGATGAGCGGGGTAACACCGCGGGGCACAGCTAGTAGCCTAATAAAAATAAGTCTATCTAAATCTAAACTAAGAAAACATTCATTTCTAGTTTTAAAATAACGCTGTGAAAATAACCAAGTTTCGATCATTCGAAACTTGGTCTGTTCTGGAGTCCTTGCAGCGATGTCAAGCCGACTGGAGGAGATGCTTATATTCAGCTGCCACGATGATTTTGCAAGTACAGAACCAGCAGGAAGAACATATATGGACCTGCGTCGAGGAGTGCGACAAGGTGACGTTATATCATCGTAACTGTTCACTAACGCATTGGAGGATATGTTCAAGATGCTGGGCTGGAAAAATAGTGGTATTAATATAAATGGTCAACAAGTCTTTCTCCTACGATTCGCAGACGACATCGTCATCATGGCTGAGACTCTGCAGGACCTGAAACTCATGCTAGATAGCCTGGAAAGTTCGTCTGTCTCTAGATGAATTTAGATAAAAACAAAGTAATGTTCAATGAACATATTGATCCGGGACTGGTCGCCGTAAATGGATTCTCCCTTGAAGTTGTTTACAAATACGTGTACCTTGGGCAAATGCTCCAACTAGGCAGAGTCAACATCGACAAGAAGGCTAAGAGGCGAATATAACTGGGCTGTGCAGCATTCGTAAAACTGCGTCGAGTCTTCACATCGCCCATACCTCAAAGCCTTAAAACGAAAGTTTTTAATCAGTGCATCCTACCTGTCATGACCTACGGAGCTGACACGTGGCCACGCACCATACGACTAGTCCACCAATTCAAAGCCACTCAGCGAGCCATAGAAAGAGCTATGCTGCTCGGTGTGTCTTAGGGATCAAATCCGAAACTAAGTATTTCGACAGACAGCCAAAGTTACCGGTATGGCACAACGAATAAGCAAGCTGAAGTGGCAGTAGGCTGGTCATATCTCTGTCGTTGAACCGATGTCCACTGGAGCGATGAGTTCTAGAGTGGAGGCCACGAATCGGTAAACGTAGTGTAGGACGCCCTGTAACAAAGTGGAGCGACGACATTCGTAGGACAGCGGGTAGTAACTGGAGGAGGAGAGCTGAAAACCGAGCTCACGCCACTGAGCTCTCCTCCATGGGAGAGTCCTCTATGTCCAGCAGTGGATTTTTGTAGTGGATTTGTGATTTATATATTAGGCTCGTTTGTTACTTTTCATTCAACAATTTAAAAGACCTGCACTCTTGTCTTTTGTATTGTTCTCTTGTATTGTAGTGCACTTGAACAGAATAATTTTTGCAAAACAATATTTTGGACTTTTGTTCATTAAGTCTAAGAAGGTTTTTTTTATTAAAATGTAACATGCACAATTTAAATTAAAAAAATTGTAATTAAAATTAAAATTAAAAATAAGAATTTAGAATTTAAAATTTAAGATCAAATTAAAATTAAAATTAAATTGAGATGAACCTTTTGTTTTTGGAAATTTAAATTAAACCCAAATTTAGAAGATGACATAGTGGTCAAATTAGATTTTTCCACACATCCACTCAACTTACCTCATGGCTTAAGGTATACACCATTTTCCAAATTTAATTCTGCATTGGGTCTGTCACTGTAATTTCCTGCTTCTTCAATGCCCTGGTCCTGTTCTGCGTGATCGAGACAGAAGCATAGCCGGAATCCCTCCGTAGCTGGGGTCCCGAGCACACTGCAAAGGAAGTGACATCAATCAGGACAGGTTCTGAGTACGGACTAAGCAAGGTGGGTGTCAGCCTCCTTTAGATATTAAAAAACGTAGGGAAGTAGGATTTCACTTAAAGTTAAATAACGTTGTTGGCACTGTTAAAAGTTAGGTTTGTTATATAGCCTAAGTCGAACATATTATACACCCAGTGATACTGGCTGAGCTACTTCCTAGAATTAAACAGTTCTATAAGTCTCCTGCCAAAGCAGGCATAGGTTAAGTCTGTACATAGCCTAGTGTGATACAATAAAGTTGTAGTAATTACCAAATTTTTCCTTTAATATTCCACGTAGGTCACCTGATTAATATTATTGAAAGGCATCCTTTTTCTAGGTCACGATATACTCAACAAACGAGTGTATTCATTTATTTAGTTGTGAGAATCTTTTAGTAGTGTTTTTTTTTTATCTCACAGTTGTTTTTTTTTTGGAAAGAGATTGGCTCTTTCCTTTTGGAACGGCCTTCCAAAAACATAATTTAGCCGAGCTTGGAAGGACTACGTTTCAAATGGGTTTTTGAATGTTAAGTCTGGAAAAGTAAATACCTACTTAGGAGTATATACTTTATTTTATTCCTAGGCCTCCATAAATTGCCATGAATCAAATTAATTCCAGTCTGGATTCAATACATTTTGTACACGTTTCATTCCCATACATTTTCGTTTCATTACGCCTTCATTACATTCCACCCCTTTTTTTTCTAAATAACTTTAATATAGACGTGCCTTTCATTGAATGATATATAAAACGAGTATCCACATAATTGATATCAATATCAACAAAATAGCTCCTAAAAAAAAACAAAATCGAAAAAAAGCCAAATTGGGACGAAACGAGAGAACGACCCTTTTGCTTTATAATATATGTTTTTATTAAAATTGAAAATATTTTTTTTTTTTTTTTAAAGAGAAATATATATATTGTATTACGTCATTCTCTATAGTCTATACTACTCCTTAGACTTTCTTTTTTGTTACCTTCACTTCCTAGTCATACGAAACGATTCAAAAGTAACAAAAAAGAAAGTAACGAAGTGATGCGCGGACGTTTAAAAAAATATTTTAACCTAATTTAATGAATAACTTGAACATTGTATGTACTGTATCTTAGTCGTCATAATATGATTAAGTGATGAGTTGAAACAAAACTGAAGAAAAAGTGAAACTTACCAAGTTATCCCGTAACAAACAAGGAGTTCAAATTTTCGGTTGCCACCAACGGCGAGCGTGTTTCTACCGCTGCGTTTGATAGACTGTCAATATGCCAAGATGGCCACTCTTAAAAATATCCCTAGTGTTACCACTTTCCTATAAAACTACAATTGAATTAACAAAACTCCAGAATTCTATGAAAATAGCGTAACAAACACCGGAAACAAAATTGGAACTTTTTCTAGGACAAATTATTATCTTTTATTATAAATATATACGTTAAATAACGACTACAATACTTATTTTTTATGAATTCTGAGTTATCTCTTTTGTAATGAAACACAACACTCAACCCGAAACACTAAGTTTTGTTACAGAAAATCGATAATTTAACTACAATTTTGTTAAGGGGACATTTGCATTGCCATACAAATGAGACCTACCCAATATTGTAAAATATTTTTATAAAATTATATTATGCATTATGATTTCAGACAATAATATTATCTTAGAGATACTAAACTTATTTTTAAGTTTTCAAGGTCAGATTATATTAGATATCGTCTCTTAATTTATTACAAGCTTCCAACCGGCCCGGACAAAGACGTAAAGTAAATGTACAAACTTTTTGAGAAATGCTCTTCTATTGTTGTGGTTGAGTTGAGATTGTCTGTGTAGGAGCACAAAACAGGTAGGAGTGATTTACAAGCAAATGTTTAATAAGTAAATGAAATGCAATGTACTGAAAATCGTAAAGTGGGAAGCCCAAATGCATACATGCAATTTTGCGTTGAAAAATATATTTCATTTCATTTAGGTACTTAGCGGTCCCCCGACGCAACGATGCTTGGATTCTTTTTCTACTGTACATTGTATAGGCACATTTCGTAGATTTTATTTCTTTCTTTTTATTGGTTGTCATGTCGGGGGTTTTTTAAATTTTAAATTTTATTTTTATTTCATATTTTTTAAGCAAACGGAAGTTTCGTCCCGGATTTTTTTTCTTTTGACACTATTTTTGTTTTACACCGTTTGAGGTCCAGGGTTTCCAATCCTTCGTCGAGCTTGATCCTTGACTATATGTAAGTAACTACAACAGGATCCCAAGCCAGTGGTAATGAATGCCGTCTTCTCTAAGATTGAAGTTAGGATATATTTAGATTTCAATAGCCTTAAGCAACATTCTGGGAAAAAATCGTTAAAGTCAGACTAAGTTAATGCTTACCTATAATGGCAAAATGGCGAAGTTATTAGCCAAGACAATCAAAATATATACTTTAAATGCACTGCATGAGTCGCAAGAACCTGCTACTTATGGCCTAAAACAGAACCAGGTTTCTAAGGATCCAAATAGTAGGCACGGGTGGCTTACTTAGCTCCAATAGCTCCATAAAAATTGCAGTTGGTGCTAGGTAACTTGACTTAGTTTTGAGAGACCTAATCATCGATACCCCACACCATGGGATAAACATCCCCACTTTTGTTACGTTTAGGGAAGGTCTCTGAGCTAAGCTGTGGACAGACTGACACAAACTACAAAATCCTAAAAAGCTGTTATTCACTTAGGCAAGAGTACCTACTTTTGCTAAAGCTTATGTGTCATTTAGTCGCGTTCAAATCTTGCAGGGTGTTGCTATTTGTGACCTCAATCAAAGGAACCTGTTCAATAGTCCTAATAACAATAAAATTCAGCTTTAGCAGAATTCCGAAACTTAAAAATAGTGACCCAGTACTGTGACAGAAATTATAATGAGTTTTTTTTTTGTCACAATTTTTTTTTGAGACTCTGTTTTATTATTGACTGTACTTTCTTACACAAATGTTAATTGCTCATCAAGAACAATCAAACGAGCCCAAACACTATCTAGGGTTAGGGTTCTATCACTAGGGTTTATCTTGTGCTGTTTAGGAGTTCCTACGGCCATCTTCAGCTCCAAGGTACCAAATTATTGTACTGTCAAAAATTTATTAATCTTGTTGATTACGCTAATAAAAATTAACATTTAACCAACATTAGAAATTCTTGGCTTAGATCCTTTCACAACTAGCTGGTCATCATGAGACCTTCATTTATAGAGTGATATAGAAAATGCTAATAATACTTAACCTATTGACCGCCAAGCGGTCTAGCAATTTACCGTGCCACTGACGCCAGAGTAAAAAAAAAAAGATGTGCCCCAATATCAACAGGGATTGAAAAATACTTGTAGCGGTTAGAATTACAAAGTTTTTGATCATTGAAATTTGGACGGCTGTGGCCGACGTGGCGTCAGGGGCACGATTTTTTGTAGACGGCCACAGCCGACTGTGGCGGTCAAAAGGTTAACATTTAGTCAAAACTTTGGAATCCTTGGCTTCAATATTGGCTGAAATCCAATAACAACTAGCTGGTCATCATGAGACCTTCATTTATTGAGTGATACGGAAAATGCTAATTATACTTAACATTTAACCAAAATTTGGAATCCTTAGTTTCAATATGGGCTGAGATCCATTAACAACTACCTGGTCATCATGAGACCTTCATTTAGTAAGTCATATAGAAAATGCTGATATACTTAACATTTAACCAAAATTTGGAATCCTTGGCTTCAATATTAGCTGAAATCCATTAACAACTAGCTGGTCATCATGAGACCTTCGTTTATTCAGTGATATAGAAAATGCTAATAAAACTTTTCATTTATCCAAAATTTGGAATTCTTGGCTTCAATATTGGCTGAGATCCATTAACAACTAGCTGGTCATCATGAGACCTTGATTTATTGAGTGATATAGAAAATGTTCATACAACTTAACATTTAACCAAAATTTGAAATCCTTAGCTTCAATATTGGCTGAGATCCATTAACAACTACCTGGTCATCATGAGACCCTCAATTAGCGAGTCATATAGAAAGTGCTAATAAAACTTAACATTTGGCCAATATTTCGAATTATTGACTTCATTATTAGCTGAGATCTCGTCACTTGTTCCAATTAAAGCTGAATATTTTGGAAACTACTAGTCCTATTTCCACCAAACATAGCTAAGAACCATCTCGACGGAAAAGTCTTTCGATTAAAAAAAACCGCACTTAAATTGGTCCATCCGCTTGGGCGCTACGATGCGACAGACAGATACACAGATACACAGATACACATGTTAAACTTATAACACCCCTCTTTTTTCGTCGGGGGTTAAAAATAAAGTAGTCCGAAAAATTCAATCAACAAATATGTACATATGTGAAAGCTTCGAATAGAGCTTTCAAATCTGTTTGTTAAAAAAGTCGGTTATTCTATACGTTTTCGTGTACAGAGACGAGTATTGAAGATATACGTTCCTAACAGCGTATATTATTATAAATTATTCTGTCTAGATTAGACTTCAAAAGTACCTACAGGATCGATTGCATTGAGGCATTCAGTGTGAAGCTTAATCCCCTATTTAGATTTAATAAGTAACTTGTGTTTGTTTTGCCTAAGTTTAAAAATCTATACACATTAGTATGACTTATACTTAGTAATATATTTTTGAACGGAACTGATGATGATTTTCTTCTACAGAAACTCAGGCAATTAAGAAAATAAAGACTGCTAAGATTTCACTGCTTGATTTTCATTTGATATAGATTTGAATTTGAGAATCATAGTACCAGTGGCGACAGCATGGTGTCGAACAAATACCTACTCAAGCCGGACCTAAATTCACCCTCTTCTGACGCAGTTTGGGTAAAAAACTCAGTTTCTCGGCGCGTCGTGTACCTAGTGACTGAGTGACGTCAGGACCCCTTACCTCGAGTTTACAGTGACCGTCCTCACTAGCGATTTCCTAAACGATTTCTTTGTACAAATCGCTTACGCTATCGCTAGCGAGTACAGTCACATCAACTGATAGTAAGGGTACAGAGCACTCAAGGGTGCTTGCGTCCGCTGACAAAGACGTTATTGAAGACAATCAAAGAGTCATTATTTGATTTGTTTCTGTTCAATATTCGACGCGACAGATGTAAATTAATATGAAAACAAACCTTCTTATAAATGTATGAAACATGTAGTCTCATTATTTTTTTAATGTGGGTACACACCACAAAGATGGTAGCACAAAGGAAAATTGAAATGCGTAACCTAGCGGACGAGACCGGGAATCGAACCCGGTACCTTTGGATTACCGGTCCAGAGTGTTAATCTTCCCACCACCCTAACACCACAAACAAACCTTCTAATGTAGTCGGATGTCGGATACGTATATATCCAGAATTAAGTCGAATTCTACATTTCTAAACCCGACTTGAAAAATCCATGCCGCCTTCTGACGCCGCCGTCGAAGAAAATACAAGGTTCCTCAGGTCTCTTCTCTCTTGTATCGTGACGTCACAGAGCGCTCAAGGGTGATTACAGTACTAACGCTGTTGGAAAAGTACAGGGCCATAATTTAATTGACCTGAATTCTTAATTTCTTATGACTTCCGACTTGAAAAACACTACCTACTTTCCGACGCAGTGGGAGTTTCTCGAGGCTTCGTACGAGTATAGTGACGTCACAATTAGAGCACTTAAGGGCTGTTGTAGCTGCCGACAAAGAAGCTATTTAAATGAATTAAACAGTCGGTATTTGATTTGGTTAAGTACAATGCTCGACACGTGAGACGCAACTTAAAATTAATTACCTAAGTTTCTCGGTAGTCAAGGTACCTAATTATAATTAATAAATAGTAAAATATTAGTCTTCAGTTTAAGGAATTCGCAAAATTTAAAAGAAATTGAGTGAATAAGAAATTAGTTTCATAACTTTTCATTTATCACGTCTTTCGACTTAAAACACACAACCCTCCTTCGGACGTAGGTTGGTGAGAATCAGTTTGCTGTGACAACCAGTGCTCCAGGGTGCTGGTCGCTGCCGCCGACAAAGACGCTATTGAGTTCATACAATATGTATTTGATACGTTTCAGTAGAATATTCGTAATTGCAAACATTGATTGAGGATAGTATGATAATTATCAATTGATAGTAAAATCTTAGCCATAACTCAATGTCACTCACAACCGCTTACGTGACATTTTACGTTACCGTCTTCTAGCGCAGCTAGCCAAATACCCAAAATAGGGTTGACCTGAATTCTTAATTTACGACTTTCGACTTAAAAACCACAACCCTCCATGTAACTCAGTCCGCTAAAAGTGAGAGCTTGCTGAGATTCTACCGTTTCGTGATGTCACGGCTAAAGCGCTTAAGTGTATGTCATGTGTGTATCCGCCGACACAACTTATTGACACTATTCAGGTTGATCAAGTAGTATACCTACAGGGTGGAACATTTGTAAAGACTGAGCTGACAGGATAGTGTCATCTGAGTGATCTACAATCGACCTATTACAATTGTAAAGGTGGATTTAAAAGTAAAAAAGTCATCAAAATAAAATATTTTAATATCAGTGACAACCCCACTAACTCAAAGGTTTTATTTACATTGTAAATTGACACCTGTCTTTAACTTAAGCGATGTTCAAAAGATGCTATGGTTGATATGTGCAGATTTTTACACTAATGTTTAACAAACTGTATCTGAAAAATGGATAGACATATTTACAAAGTTCATTGGTGAAAAATGAAATAATCAGTCTGAACCATTCCCTGTTTGCTTAAAAGTCCTTCGATCTGTTCCATCCTGTATGTGTATTTGATTTGTTTCAGTATACGTTCGACAGAGGAGCTGGTATAGGTAAGGTAAGTACAAAATACAAGATGTAGAAGTAAAGAAGGCCCATGGTAACCAGAAATTCAGTTCTACATTTCTGAAACCCGACGTTCAAAACACAACCCTCCTTCAGTCGTCTCGTAAAAACCGTAGTTTCTCGATGAGAGAAAGTTCTCCCGAGTTGTGACGTCACGGCCAGAGCCCTCAAGGGTGCTTGCATCCACCGACACAAAGACTATATTGAGGGCAATCAAATAGTCGGTATTTGATTTGTTTCAGTACGATGCTCGACACGAGAGATGTAAATTACGGTTACATACTGTTATAATAAAATGGGACTGATTACTGTAATAAATAAGTCACAAGAAATTCAACGTGTTTATTTCACAATTAACAACTTAAACTCAATTTCTAAACTTTTTTTAGTACTTACGTGCGTCGTTCAGTGATTATTTTCACATTTTAATTATGTTATTTTAAGTACTTTATACATTTAAAAAGGTTTTTTTTTTCATATTTAGACAAAATATATTGATAAATTCACCCAGTTCTCGATGGTACCTAACATAGCTATTTCATGCTTTCATTGCGTATTTGCGTGCAATCGAAAATATTATGAGTATTTTTTAATTTCGAGAAGTTTTTGAAATAAAAATTATCAGTGAAAAATTCAAACTGTGCGTTTTAAAAATATAGGTACCGTTTTCAACTACCCAAATATAGTCCAGTCGACACAACTATGGTCCAATTTAATCCGAAAATTACCTACTCGTTAATATTGACAATTATAACGAATAAACTCTAAAGTGAACAACATAATTAAACAAACTTAAATAAATACGTATAAAATCACTGATAGAATATGGATTTTGATAAAAATAAACGAGTTTTGTTTTGGCCCATAGTTGGATGATTTAACTATAGTTGGGTAGTTTTACAGTACCAATAAATCGCAATAATCCTGTTTTAAGTAGTAGCATTTATAATATGTTAAGGAACATGTTTGGTCATAGAGAAAAATGTCTAAAACAATCAGCACAACTATTAGAGTTTATTATGAATATTTAAAGCTCAATATATCTTCGAATCCGAATTTTTCAGTGCTCTCTTGTCACGTGTTGTGATGATATAAGAGCCATTGAGCTACATCCAGCGGAACAAAGACATTATTCAGGTCAATTGATTATGATTTTGCTTTTATTTCACACTTTTTTGTAAGTAGAGAACAAGCATGCTCTTATAGTTATTTTAATTATAACATAGTTCATAAGCACTAGATTACTTAAAAAAATATATCCTCTAAAAATGTACACGAATCAAGTTTTTTTATTCAGCCAACCTAACGATTTTAACAATTTTTTCACACCAAAACGTTAAACATACTGATATATACACAAAAGCAGTATTTTAAGAACTGTATTGCAAAACGTAAGTTTTTACACTTGGCAACTCAAGCGCGTATTATTTGTGACTTCACGCCTGCACCTCTAGCACAACTGTGACACACGACTCTTTAAAGAGAATTTTCGCGAAAGATACTACCTGTCACTTTCCATTCAATACTGTGCGAGTGAGACAGGTACCGCTGATTGAAGTCGCGGAAATATAGGCTAGCGATTTTTCCTATGGATCGTTTTTAACGTCCAGTAGACACACATCACACTTCGAGTCCTATTTCTGAAGTTTTCAGTGTCCTAATCATATTGGTTCGGATGGGATATATGTTGCGTGTGAAAATCTCAGGCATGCATGGCCCATTTATGACTGAATTCATTCATAAATGGGCCATGCATTTGTGCAGATGATTTTACAATCTATTTATTGCCTTCTACTAATGTTCCAGAGACACCCACACAGCACGTCACGTCTAAATAAGCAAAGTAAATACATAATTCCAGTAGCTTTGGTGGGTTCGTTTCGGGTTCACATTTCCGAATCTTTTTCTTAAGATTCTAAATGCCTCATAGTACCTAACAAAATTTCTCGGTTGCCTCTCATCATGTATCGTGGCGTCATGGAGACGAGAGCCCTCGAGGGCTCTCTGCGTCCGTGACAAAGACGCTATTCGGGTCAATCGATCATGGAACTTTTAATTTTTCATAGAGAACATTCGAGAGTTGCACCTAAGGTCTACAACCAAAGTAAAACGTGCTGTTTAAGAGCTTATACAGCCCTTACACAGCTAAAGTAAGTTGTGGGAACTTTCGAAATCGTTCACGTTTAGAAGGTAGCGTGAAAGACAGATAAGTCGAAAAAAATAGTCTTTGAAATTTCTGGCACACTACTACGTATAAATATCGCGACTCTAGATTATGGTACTCAGTCGCAACTCGTCAATGTCCCTGTATATGACGCAATGCGAATTGGACACAACAATAAAAAAAAACATTATTTTAAGTTTACGTACAACATTTGTCAATAAAATAATAATAATTCACATATACAGGGTGTCTCTGACCATGGGGCTTTAAATGCAAGGTTTAATTGTGCTCTCCAAACGAGCATCTTTTGTTCTGCAACTTTTTAAAAATATCTCCAGTCTTAATTAGATTATCACAAAAATTTAAATTATTTTCAATGTATTTATACAATTTAATGCTAAATTGACAGCATGCTCAGCTTTAAGAGTCGTCAAATGTCAAATTAATAATCGCAATTTACGATACACTGACTTAACGAGGTCTAATAAATTAGATCAGTTAAGTGACTACAATCGAACTTTACATTGAAAGTCCCATATTCAGAGGCAGGCTGTATAACGGAACTGTTATTTAAAAAACATGTTGTTTTACAGGTAGTTATGTAGTATAAAATCCACAAACGTCGTAACAAAATGTACTGTTATCATATCATTAATATTATGTAGCTCTGAACTCTATGCAATTCTAGATAGAATTACTACTTAAATCTACAGCAAATAAAAAACTAAATAAAAACCAGCCCTTAAGGGAAACAACCGAGCGTTTAAGCAATTTATATGTAAGTAACGATAACATAAGGAACACATGAGCTGAGACAGCGAAATCTAGATTTTTTACTACCCATAAAGCCTCCCTCCACGACTTATTGACTGGCAGTAAACGTAAAAAATGCGAAGAGGATGCCATTACCGAGGCAATTGAGATAAGCACACCGAATTCTGCCAATTTTAGGTCAATTCACGGTACAAATAAGTAAACTTTTTATTTGCATGTTAATAACCAGACGAAAATAACGAAAGATTTTTTTTAGCTAGCCTATAGGAGTGTCCCACTGCTGGGCAAAGGCCTCTCCCTTTGGTTTCCACAGGTTCCTGTATGCTTCTTCCGAATGGCTGAGGAATGCGTCTATGGTCGATCGATATATCGTCTGGGCCGGCCCCGTCTACGTCGCCCATTTTAGGGCATCCACTTGGTGGCTATGCTGGCCCAACTTTTCAGGTTCATACGGCAGACCTGGCCTGCCCAATCCCACTTGAGCCTGGCTGTTTTGTTGCCTACGTCAGCTATGCGTGTTTTGGACAATCCATCCTTTTCACCCCTAAAATACTGCGAAAAAAGTACTAGCACAACTTGGCTTCGCGACTCTTGTTGCGCGACATTGCATCGCCCGTCACTCTCTCACAGTACTGTGAAGATAAAGACAGGTAATATAAGGTCATATAGGTATAAGGACAATGGGAGGCAAAGACAGATTCCGGTCTCGGCAGTGCTTGGGTGAGGTCGTGCTTTTGGGTGCACTCCTTATCTTATCGCTCTCGCTACCTGAATTAGCCCCGATCCGTCGCTCTATCTACCGCTTTATAGCTCCCCTGCGTGGTGATTCTCATCGCCCGTGGAAGCATCGCGTGTGATAGTTAAGACTTTCTCAAGTCAAGACCCGCGTGTCTCTGCCCCCTTTGGAAATCCACGCTGCGTAGTGGTCCCACAGAGGAAACCGAACGGTGACAACACAATCTGTGTGGGGTGAGCACGTTGAAGAGTGTTCCCGAGCATCTCTCCTGAGGTGTACGTCCTCATATCTGCCCATCGTGAGTAGGTTGCGTAGTGTAGTGTGACAAGGACACGGCGAGGACTGCTCAAGACGTCAATCCAGACTACGACTTCGACTGTTAGGATTCTGTTTCCATCGTTTTTCGCCATGGATCCCGTAGTCCTTCTCCGCGAAGCGGCCCGTTCTGAGAACCCCGAGGAAGCCTTCGAATCGGTTGCTGGCTTGTTTTCACGCTTTTTCAAGCATGAAAAAGGGCTGAGCAAGAGGTTCGCTGACTTCTCGGTGGCCGATGCGTTCGGATCGCTGAGTGTGCCGGAAGAGTCATAGAGGACTCACCGTCTCCCACGGTCCCTCCGGCCCCGGTTGCCACTAAGGTAACCGAAGCCCCTAAGGCTCCCTCTGCCCCGCCGGCAGAGCAGAAGGCCCCTAAAAAGGCCAAGGCCCCTAAGGCCTTAAAGTCCCCAGAGCCCCCTGCCCCTAAGGCAATCGCGGCGCCGTTTAAAGTGCCGGAGCCCCCAGTAAAGGCGGCCGCGCCCGCCTCAGTTGCCCTCTCGGCCCCTAAGGCCAAGACGGACTCGGACGTCCGGAAATCCCGTTCCCGTACCCCTAAAGGTGCAGGAAAGGTAGTCCGGAGCCCGACCCGCAGTGTTAACCCCGCCTCTCGGATGTTAGCAGAGGTCGAAAGCCTCAAAGAGCCCATTAGAATCCCTCTCGAGCAAATCCCCTTAGACCACGTAACGCAGCCTCAAGAGGCTGGCGACGCGGCCCCGATGGAAACAGAATTTCAGGTCGCGATGTCTCGGAAGGAAAAACGCAAGCGCGCGCGTGCTTCCTCCGAGGCGAGGAAGTCGGTTTCCTCATCCCCTTCGTCCCCACGAACGAAGTCACCGGTGGCTAGGCTAGGCGGAGGCTCCCTCCTCTCAGACCCCCGGGGGTCCCGGTATAGGTCGTAAGGATAATAAGCTCGACTTCGTTATCCTGAGCGACAAAACTAAATGGTTCAAGCAAGGCAAGATTCTTGCAATGGCGGGGCATTAAGTGGGAGTCCGCTCAGGATCACGAAGAAGGGGTTAAAATCCAGCTTCGGGGATCCGAAGATTATCGCGCTTGTCTCCGCCTCCTAGTCGAGCAGAAGCACTACTATCGTAGGCGTCCGCACGACTACGAGCGCGATTTTAGAGTAGTGATCCGGGGCATTCCCAAAGAATTCGCCGAATCAGAAGTTCAGGCCTCGCTAGTCGAGCAAGGCATAGCGGTTAGGAGTGTCCATCGCCTCAGGAATAAGCGTATGGGCGCGTACGATATCGTTTTAGGTAAGATTGACCCCGAGCATGCTTCATGCAAGACCATCTTCACCGTGAAGGAGGTCTGCATGCTTCTAGGCTTGTTAGGATAGAGCGTCCACAGCCCCACACAAACGTGTGTGGATAGCGCAGTGTCATAGGTGTCAGCACTATGGTCACAGCCAGAAGGGTTGTTTTGCCCCCTGGCGTTGCGTAAAGTGCCTGGAGCCCCACTCGACCAAGGAGTGTGTGAAGCCGAAAGGCGTGCCGCCCTCATGCGTATTTTGCGGGCAAACAGGCCACACAGCCAGCTGGCTGGGTTGCCCGAAGGCCCCCAAGGTGCGACAGAGGGTCGAGCGCCCAAAAGCCTCGCCCAAACCTAAAGGTCCGGTGGTGCCTCAGCGTAATTCACGCAACTTCCCTGCACTTTCCGCGGCCCCTCAAAAGGGCAGGTACCTTCCGCCTTCAGCGGACGTAGCCCCCCGGCGCCTTCTGCGCCCCAGTCCAATCTTGGTCTCGACTTGTCCAAACAAGTCCAAACGTGCAGCCCGGGCTGCACCTGCTCCCTCAAAGTCTGGCATTTCCAATAAGGGTACGCCTCAATTGAAGCGTGCGAATGCTATAGCATCTCGCATAGCAGCAATTGAGGATGAGCTCAAGTCTGTGAAAGAGCCCTCCGTCGCACTAGCTCTTTATAAAGAGATAAATACTCTTTACAAAGAGCGGTGCGAACTTCTCTCAGCTCATATTAATTAATTAACTTCTCGCGTCAGCTCGCGGTGCCAATACTAACTATTATGGATAGTACGCTTAAACCTGGTTCGTTAATTATTGGCATCTTCAAAGCCAACGGTCTCCGTGGGATGAAAGATGAGGTGATGGAATTCCTACGCGCTCATTCTATCGATATATTTCTAGTTCAGGAAACTTTTTACAAACCGCATTTAAAATCATTTCGGATCCCCGGTTACGCAATGATTAGGAATGATAGGTTAGATAGGCCCTTCGGAGGGACCGCGATCTTCTACCGCAGATGTCTGCAGGTAGTTGCCCTCTCTCCCCCGCCCCTGACTCAGTTGGAGGCATCTGTCTGTCGTATTTTGTTAGAAGGTCACGACCCGATAACGATTGCGTCAGTCTACCTGTCTCCCTCTAACAAACTCTTACCGACAGTCTTAAACCTTCTTGCTCAATCAGATCCCAATGGAGTCGTCTTCGCAGCAGGCAACTTCAATTCTAAGCACACCGCGTGGAAGTGCGTAGCATCTAACCCAAACAGCGTTCAGCTTTTCAACTTCTTAGCCAGAGAAACAACCGAATTCTCAATTATCCCCCTAGGGAACCGACTCATTTTCCAACTATTGTCGAACACCGACCCGACAGATGTTAGGTGTGGCCCTTATACAGAACATAACCTTACAGTTGCGTTCTGTAGAAGTGGTTACTGCGTTAGATTCCGACCATTTTCCGGTCATTTATAAATTTGGACCAAACCCTGGTAACCTTCCACCTAGGACCAAGACGATCGTGGATTGGGCCAAGATGGAAACAAGTCTCTTAAAGACAACAACCCCCCACTTAGATTCAATCTCTTTTCCTAACGTAATAACTACGACTGACGAGACAGACACAGCTATTGCCGCTTTTACAAAGCACCTTATCACCATTCAAGGTGAGGCCTCGAGGGAGGTTGAAGCGGATGATATCGACCGCCGACCCCTCCCTCCGGACCTGGTTGATTGGTTAAAGCGGAAAAATAGAGCCCTTAAGGACAAAATAGCTTTCCCGTCTCCCGAAAACCGGTCCTTGCTGTGGTTTTTGCAAAGCGAATTCCGCAATAAGGCTACCGAGTTTCGGGCGAACTCATTCTGTGATCATTTGGAAGAGATAAAGCCTAGTCATCTAGCTTACTGGAAACTGGCTAGATTTCTTAAATCTGACACAGTCTATTCTATTCCCCCTTTGGATCGTCCGGATCACCCAACCCCCGCGGTACAAAACGATGAAAAAGCTGAATGCCTTGCGGGCAGTTTAGAGTCACAATATACCCCGAGTCTACTTCACGCCGATGACACTCATATCGCATGGATTGATTTGGAAGTGGAGCGGAAGTCTTAAGCCCCCCCCATTAGCCCCCCCACTAGAACCCGTAACAGTACGGGAGGTCAGTGATCTGGTCAAGGGACTACGCGTCAGAAAATCCCCGGGATCGGATGGCATCTCCAACCGTATCCTCAAGCTTCTTCCCGAAGAATTGCTCCTCGTTCTTGTCAGCATCTTCAATGCTCACTTTCCAAGAATATGCTAGCCGGAGGTTCGCCAAATGCAGTGAGGGCGTCAAGAGGCAACTCTTCCTCTCTTATTGCACTAGTGTCTACACTGTAGAACTGTGGTCTAGGTACACCTGCGCCGCACTGAGCGACATGCGAGTGCAGTACAACGACGCGTGGCGCGCAATGTTCCGGCTGCCGCGCTGGTGCAGCGCCAGCGCCATGTTCGCCGAGGGGCGCGCGCCGGGCTGTGCCGCGCTGCTACGCACGAGGAGTGCGAACGCTAGAAAGGCCATCTACGCTACGCCTCCTCCAACAACCTACTCGCGGCGGTGAGAGAGTGGAATGCCAGTCCGCTCCATGAGCGCTGGAGAGGCTACCATAAGCCTGTGGTCACGGGGCCGGGGTAACCTGTGGCTAATTATGTGTAAGTGTATGTCAATGTGTATTTGTAAATTGTATTTTATATAATTGTAATTATTATGGAATCTCTTGAATTCTGAAATAAATAATTTTCATTTCATTTCAATATTTCTCACGCGAGAAAGTCACATTTCACAGTTATGCTAGACGTGCATGTGCGTAAGCTACTTGGGCGGTTAGGGGCGCGTAAGCCTGTCTTACCCGCGGCTTCGGTCTTAGGCCTTGGTCTCCTATTAAACGCTGTACGCAGCGTGCAGCAGTTTTCCATACTAATAACACAATGCTTAGTATGGAAAGACGCTGTACGCTGCGTATAGCGTGTAATAGGAGACCCAGGCCTTAGCGGTGAGCAGCAACAGTGCGCGGTACCTGTGTCTCGCTAACTCGTATAGCCGCTGCGCTTGGATCTCTCGCTCAAGCGCTGACCGTGCCGTTTGTCGCCGAAAGTCGTGGCATGTCCATTAGCAATGAATTGAATGCAGAATAGGTAACGGCCCGGAGAGTGACGTAAATTATAGATTACATTATAAAAAACCGGCCAAGAGCATGTCGGGCCACGCTCAGTGTAGGGTTTCGTAGTTGCCCATCCTTCACAATAGACGGGTATAAAACCGCAGTTTTAAGTCCGAGGTTTAAATTAGTACGAGAAAGATTTCAAGCTCTATAAAAAAGGTCGTAAACGCTAAAGTACTTACGGCACTTACGTGACTTACGTCATTTTAAAGAAAATTATGAAATTTAGCGTTACTTAAAAACGGCTTGACCGAATTTATTCAATATAATTTTCATTGAAAGTACTTATAAGGCCTCATTTCATGAATTTTTCCATAATTTTTTGACCCGTGGTTGAATAGTTAGAGGGGGGACACTATTTTTTTAATTTTCGGAGCGAATATTTACAAAACTGCTGACTTTATCAAAAAATAATGTTAATAATGTTTGGGGACCCCTATTATTTTTAAAAGACCTATTCAATGACATCCCACACATTAGTGTCGGAACGAAAAAAAAAATTCACCCCCACTTTAGGTGTTCGGGAGGTAACCGAAAAAAAGTTTTTTTTTTAGATTTTATTTTACCGTTCTGTTGACGTGATACATACACATACTCATACTAAATTTCAGCTTTCTAGTACTAATGATCACGGAGCTAAGCCGCGGACGGACGGACAGACGGACAGACGGACATCGCGAAACTATAAGGGTTCCTAGTTGACTACGGAACCCTAAAAATGCGCAATTTTTTGATACGACCTTCAAACCTTCAAGAAAAGAGCGTACTCCCATGTAAAAGACCCGCAACGCAGTAACCCCTCTGGTGTTGCAAGTGCCATGGGTGATGATAATCGCTTACCATCAGGCAAACCGTTTGCTCGTTTGCCTCGTCATAAATAAAGGACTTCAGATAATTTAAATCCTTACTAACTTACGAAACGAATGAAAAGTGATCAAAACACAACATTCTGACTACCTAGGTAGGTAATAAATATTTCTTCATAATTCATATTTGGTTTGAACGTGACCATAGAACCATTTTAAATTGAACGTTTAATTTTATTTCTCGTAAATTTGGAGAATCCATACATCTCCTTTACGTGTACCCTTGTAATTAGTTATATCACAAATGTAATGTAATTACTTAAAGTAGGTACGTATTATTTACGAAAAAATTACTTACTGTTGAGTTTTCTCGGCTCTCTTCTCAACAGCGGTCTCCTCTTGCGAAATGCCGGTAGAGTCACAATCTGATTTGTAAAAGTGCCCTTGTGGCCTACTTACTGAATAAGTTATTTCATTTCATTTTATAGCTAATACACATTTACCTATACATGCTCATGTATTATGAGTAAGCCTTAATAGAATTTTCGCTGGAAAATATTTACATGTCAATATTGTGAAGGCAAAGTTATGATGTGTAGGAAGCTAATAGGAAAGTGAAAATATTTTGCTGTCGGATTTTATTTTCTATTCTATTGAGCGTGAAACCGAAATGTGTGGGATTTTGTTTGCGACTTCATATTAGCTTATTGGATAGATTTCATGCTACAATTATTATTACTTAGGAGACCGTTTTTCATTTAAATGCTTGAATGTAATAATTAGGTCGGACTAACATAGAAAAATAAGAGTTAAGTAAAAATTATTCGTTGGTTTGGTTTAAAAATATAATTCATATTTATATGTATAATTAAACCCAAAATTGGCCAACAGTTTGTTTTTCCGTATTTTTTTTCTTAACTCATGTTTTGCTATGTTAGTCCGACCTATGTGTAGATTGCAAATACCTACTAAATTAATTTTCAACAATTAAAGTTGATTGTACGTATTCGTTCATTTAATTTCATGATTTTAGTCATTCGATACCTATTTGCTATTTTAATTATCATCAGACTTAAACGCATCCGTTCTTAATCTGTTGTAATAATTGATTACTACCTACTATTAATACTATTAAGTATTCTGTGCTATTACTACAGATTAACTAGTTTGTCCAAGGTCCATCTGTAATATGCTAATAGCTACATAAATTAATTACCATTACCAATATTCAATATCTAGCGAATGTAGGTACCTATTTACCTGATACGCACGTGAATGTTAAGGAATGTAATTAAAACAAAACTTAATTAATTCCTTTGTGTAATTAAAGTTACTCGTATATTTTGTATGACTAACTTTCGTTACACAAAGGACGCTATCGTGATATTTTTTGTGCATTCAGTTTTTCGTAATTTTATAAAACGGATTTGAAAACCTAAAAATTTCAATGTTCAGTAATTTCGAAAAAAATCGCGATAGCCCACAAAGTGGCTAACAGAGCCACTCTAGTTAATATTGTTTATTAATTTATGTAATCGCATTAAGTTGGGTTAGGTTAGGTTATAAACGCGGCTCACTACGTATAGTGAACCCAGGACATCCATTATCAGTATTACGAGTATATTATAATATACAAGAATGTCCCCGCAACTTCGTACGCGTAATTTTTTTTTATACCGTAGACGAGTTAAAAATGTCCTATAACCATCTTAGGATGGCCAGCTATCCCTGTACCGAAATTGGTTAAAATTGGTCCAGCCGTTCCGGCGTGATGCGAGGACAAAGGAAAGTTTCATTGCCGGTAAATTAGAAGAAAATGCGACTGAATGCAAGTGCGATATAAAAATCAATTGCAAAACTAGTTGCGATTCCCTAACCGCCATTTTTACAAATCATGCGCGCCGGCGGCGCGAGCGCATCTCACGATGCAGCTAATGACCGCTGATTGATATTTATGACTTTTGAATCGACTGTATCGCATTACAAGCAGGGCTGTCACCGAAGACAGAATTTAATTCGCATGTGCGTACCCTAATGTATCGGTTTTATGGAAAATCTTTGTTTGGATTTGGGAATTCATGATGGGAGAGTTGTCGCTGTGTTATACTGCGGTCTTAATTTAATTAACAGTTAGGTATGAACTTCGAGAGTAATCAGGCACCATCTTACACGCAGGTTTGACGACTTGTAGCCTTCTGGACAAGCCGGTTTTCTGAAAAGCCTTCAGCACCATACACCAGATCCTCCCGCTGCGCCAGCGTCTGCAGAAGATCGAAGAGTATAACAAGCTATTGTGCAATGTGCATAGCATTTGTGGACTATGAGAGGGCTTTCGATTAAATCGAGACTTGGATGATGCTGCTCTCTCCTGCGGTCTCATGTTAACTACCGATATACTATAGAAAGAGTTAACGCTGCCAGCGTCCTAAAAGGGGAATTTATATATAACAATCATTCGGTACTGAGGTGTTTAGTATGAGACAAAAACTAGTATGTCAGTTCGTTTCCAAGATCAGAATTGTTAAGAAAAACCTATCAAATTGCAATGTGGTGTGAGTCACAGCTGTTCACAGCAGTCAACTGTTCATAGCCGACTTGGGAAAAAATCCATGCTTCTCAATTGGGACGAACTTCGTGTCAACATCTAAATACGGCGAATACAACATCTCTGCTTTGCCAATGATATGACTGATACCCTTGAAGACTTCGATAAAATGTTTAACGACTTTAATTGAGTCTCTCATCAATTGGGTCTTAAAATGAGTAGACGTAGCGTGGGCCTCCAAAGAAGGGCCGTAGACTCCCAGTAGTGTATACATGTCATACAGAAGCACTTACTTAGGCGGATTTAGTCTAGACATTTTACTACTGTTCTTTTCGTGCGTTATGACTGTCACAATTTGTTGGCAAGAACATTAATGTGGACAGTTTATGCTTCCCTTATATTTTTTTCAAACATCGTCAAAGCTTGTTGCTGATTGAACCGTTCTGGAATATCACAAATTAAAACCGAATACGGGTATCGCGTTAGATCCATAAAATGTCATTATGACTGGGATATGATTGTGGCAGAGTGTCAACCCTAATTAACTGCAGGCTTATGTCATTCATGCACCGACGTGTTGACGAGAGCCAGATCCCGCTCTTAATGCACTAGTTGTTATGCTGATAACCTCCATACCCTCAGATGTGATCAAACATGGGTAACTATCGTGCAATTTGATAAGTTAAGCAAAATTACATACAACGTAACTTGCCATTTAAATTTCACGCGCTTGTCAAAATGTGATGTGAATGTGAAAATCTCGAAAACCTGATCGTGGTTGGGAACACCGAAGGCAAAAGAGCGCGGGGTTTCACCAACAAGAAAGACCGATCAATTATAAGACTCATCGACCTCTAAATTTTACTCAGTTGTAAGAGACGCGCTGGACAGAAACCGGTAGAGGCAGATCATCCGCGCCAGATGCAACCCTGAAGCTGACTATGATCCTCAGACATGAGGGACCGAAGACAGAGAAAGAGGAATCAAAATGTGAATAGTTACTTCGACTAGAGCGCATCACATAGACTAAAGCAGACATAAAGCGAAGATCTCCGACACATCCCATTAGAAACATTTCGCTTTATCTCCCCGAGTGATATTAAGAGGCAACGTATTGGCATATAAGATTTTAATTTAAGAAATTTGATTCTTTCACAGGAAGAAAAAAAGATGCCCCATCGAATAGCCTCCTTTTTGAGCACTTAACAGCAGCCGATGTGTTTCGGCTGCGGGCACTTGAATGTACTAATTTTAATACATCGCATAACAGCCCTTATGGAACGCCCAATCCAATTGAACAGTAAAGTAGTGTATGCGCAGTGCATAATGCGCAGTGACATCACCACATTGACCTCCTGCCTCACAGTTCAGTCCTTATTGTTATCCTATGTGTATGAACTAACGTGTTGTAATAGAAACTTAACAACTGGCGAAACCCTCTTTTGCATAGCAATATTCAGCGTTTTTAGCGCGCTTTTTCATCATTCTTATCAAAAACAGAAAGTGGTCCTCTGATTACCGTTTTTATCCTCGACAGACAGAATGGAAGGGAGATGGTATACTCGTTTGGGGTTAGAGGTTGTTTGTGTGTTAGCATTTTCCGGGAAAACTGATCCGATTTCAATGCACTTTTTTGCATTCAACAGCTATTATTTGTTACATGAGCAGGCAGAGCAGGTTCTTAGATATGTTTTACGGTTATAGACCATTAGAGGCGCTGCAGTGTTAAGAAAATATCTATGGTTATCTTGTCATTATAATGACATATAGAAATTAGCAAGATGTCTTTATACTTTCTTAGAATTCGCGTCTCTCAATAAACGTCTTTAATATCTTTACTGTGTGATATCTCACCATCTAGACCATAATTATGATGTCAGGTGTAGGGTGAACCCACGCTCCCTCTCGAATATATCCTTGCAGCCTGGATACGTTTTAATATGGCGTGGGTTTTTCCAATATTTGTTATTTTGTTACTTGTTGTTCAGCCCGTCGTCAGCGTAGCCAGTCATACGAACGACCAATCCTTTTGATCAGTTAAGTGTGTATGCATAGCGTAGCTGCGGATAAAACAGCTAGTGACTATATAAAACTTTCCCTATGTTAGGCGATTGCTGATATTTGATTTTTTGACTCTTTCAACCCCCATTTTGAATAATATCTAAAAACTAAATTGACATAAAAATCGATTATATACTTATCGAACTCACATTTCTTGAGAATTGATTGAGAATTGCGATAACAGCCGCTAAGCATCTGGACTCTGAAAATCCAAATATCACACGAAAGAACTTCAGGCCCAACATAAACAGAGACGCTTCGCTCGCTCGGCGAATAAAGTGTAATTGGGCTTTGATATTGCTCACCAGCAAAACAGATATAGCTAGTTATTTGCTAAAATTACATTCAGCTGCATTGAACAGGAAGATACTGTAAGACCAGTGATGAAATCACACTTACTCGTGCGTGTGTTTAAGACGTACACTTAAAGGCTATTTACATGGAACATATCCGGTGAATCTAAATCCACTGCATTATGCATTCATTTCGGCCCTGAAAATGTTGTGGCAAAGTTTGGAATATGTTCAGTTGCACAAGCTACTTCACAATATGGTATACTGTAACGCTAAATATACAAGAAAGAAACACAACTTAGGTAAGCCTACGCCTAAGCCGAGTCACTGACTGTCCAACATCTGCCTAAGTAGAATCCTAGAATTTTTCGGTCATACAGCCAGGAAGAAGAAAGACAACCTGAAAAGCTTTTATAGTGACAGGAAAGATTCAAGGAAGAAGACCAAGAGGAAAGAGTCCGGAGCTGGACCGACCACATTCGAGACACAATGTTTGCCAAGTTTCCCGAGGCCATGCACTCTGCAGTAGATCGAAATAAGTGGAGAGTGATCGTCCGAAGACTGATAAATAGAGGTCACGAACCTCAGCAATGATAGGAATACGGAATACAGTAAATTAAAAAAAAGAAAACAGTACGTGATCTGTCAGATTGCGATTCGCGTTTTATACTGGTCTCGCTCTCGATCAGATAAGAACCGCTCAGGGGGATAATTCGACCAATTAAAGAGAGATGATGGAGATCTCTCTATTTCATCGCCATCCGTCACTTTTGACGTGTCCCTACTTGACAAGTGTTGATATCCCTAGAACATCGCAACTTCGGCAATCCGGCCGCGCTTGATTGCAGTTCCTTTGTATGTGACGGCATAAATAACAGGCACATACTTTAACTTGACCGTGTAGTGCGTGTAATTAGTCAGTTACGTTTCGCTCAAAACAGAAATTCATATGCATGAATAGCATTTTTGACAATAATTATCGCCTTCGTATTTCCAAATTTGAGATGAGCTACTTGAAGCTCATCGTATTTTAATGACAGTTCAAAGGCAACATCACTGTCATCAATAGATTTGACTCTTGGCGATCTCTCAAACAGCATTCTCGAATTAGGTCCCTGTTTCATCCGAATCCGAATCGCAATTAGAATCGTCACTAGAATCACTCACTGGGCAAGCTGAAAATCAGCGCTGGCACCGCGTCGCATCACAATCACTAGGCTTTCAGCACATTGCTGAAATTATTCTTTTGCCAGTCTTGTATTTAGTAAATCATTTGTCTTTCAACACGTTTCACATTTTTTGCTTTTGTTGTTGTTAATATATCTAATCTGCATATAAGCCTTGTTACTCCTATGTTATTATTTTGTGGCAATAAATGTTATTTCTTTCTTCCGTTCTTTCTTTCTTTCAATTCAACAATTCTGAAAAGGATAATTGAATAATGAATAAAAAATAGATAATGAAAATATAATATGTTGTCCAACAGGATGAAATCAGTGAATATCCAATCTCAACATCTCTATTAACGAATTCAACAAAAACTTGTACTAACTTCTCAAACTCACCTATATTTCTTCTTGTATGTCTTTTTGCTCCAGCAAAACCATCTCAAATTTTATTTTATCCCTTTTAGCCACAATCCGTCCATAAGTTGTCAAAACATTGCAAAATAAAAGGCTCGTCCAAACCACGGCGCGGCCAGACTGACAAATTGTTCCAGATTCCTCGCCCCGTCCCGCGGGATGCTCACACTTATTAGTTTGCATTTTTAGGGTTCCGCACCCAAAGGGTAAAAGCGGTACCCTTTTACTACCCTCCGCTGTCCGTCTGGGATAAATGTTTGTGCGGAACCCTCGGTGTGCGTGTCGACTCGTACTTGGCCGGTTTTTAAGATTTTCAATTAAGTGAAAACATCACGGCTTATTTTTCCATACAAATCGAGGTTTCGTTCTCGTCTGTTTTCTTCTCCAAAACTTAAGCAATCTTTATGTTTAAGGAACTGAACTGGAAAAGTAGCAGTGATATATCTTCATAAATTGCCAGTCTTGCAGAGGTTTAAAATTAGCCAATCCTAGCGTTTAACAGCATTTCTCAGTTTAGATAAGCTGTGTTTTTTTAATACAAAAAATTAGGAATTTTCCTAATTTTAGGAAACTCTGGGATTTAGAATGACTCGTGAATAATACTCGTAGGCATTGAATTAAATATTACTTTTAAGAACTCGGAATTAATTCGATAACTGTGACAAACTACAATATTCTCTTGAATTTCCACGATTGACGCTGATAAAACAACAATTAGTGACTCATATCCTTTTGAATTGCTTTATTTAAGTTAATGTTTATTTTATTAGACATTAATATATTTTGAATAACTGATTAAGAATAAAACCGAATAAGTATATAAACATCTTGGACTTTACAATTGTCATTCGCTATCGTATATCGTGCGGGGCCAAAGTATAAGTACTATTGTTTCCAACGTATCTTCATCCACGATTCGTAAAAAAATAACAATATATAAGCTGTTATTCAGGAAAGCGATTCATAATAACATTTTCTGCTTAGCTAATCGTACATTTAAAGATTAACACAAATTATAATGGGTCTGACGCGATATTTCTTATTTACCTTCATAATCTCCCTACCCATCCATTTTATTAGACAATTTCGTCGGGTAGTACTACATTTGGCCGACAGAGCTCCAGTAACAACTCGCTGTTTCACCAGTACATCTGAGACCACGGCGTGTGCAACCCCGCCGAAACGTTGGTTTATGAAGGTAAATAAGAAATATCGCGTTAGACCCGTTATAATTCGTTTTAATTATGTGTACAAACCGCGAGAGTATAAAGTGTCACATTTAAAGATTGTGTGCTAAGGAAATTAAACAGTTAACGATATAAGTTCACATATTATCTAGTTACTTTACTTTATCTTATCATGTAGGTATTTATTTTACCCATAAGGGTATTCTTAACGTTATTATTGTATCATTTGGTCTATCCTACGCTGCCCACTTTAGTCCAGTCCAGAGAGTCCTTCGCGTTCTTCGTGATATTCGTAATTTGGTAACTTTTTATTTACCAAAGATATTTGAGTTAAAATGCAAAAATCAATACATCGTAAGCCGACCTCCAATCGAGTGTAAACTAATCGTAGGGACGGACCAGTTTCGTGGCGATTAATCTTCAGAAGTCAATATCTTAAAACCATGATGGCTGGCTGTTATTTTCAACCGACTTTTAAAAAGGGGTTCTCATGGGGTTGCATTTTTTTTTACCACGATATTATTTTATAAAACAAGTAAGTAGAGAAAATAATCTAAAACCGTGAATGTAGAGAAATACCACAATAAATGTTGTTGTATTTAGTTCCCTCGATGTGCGAGCCCGACTCGCACTCGATCGGATTTTTGAGTTTTCGCTATGGAATATCCTAAATGTCTCGATTTTAATATTACCACATAATCTGTTTAAGACATCAGCGGCAGCTCTTGTCTGATTTAGAGCGTACCATCATTCAGATTAATCCACTAAGGTGCTTGCAACTTACAATCTGTCCACAGCGCTGATAATCTTGTTAAATCTGCACTTAGCATGGGAAGATTAATTCGCTTGTCCGATACGGGCCGCATTTTGCGAGATAACATCTACCATCTACCATGTTAGGTGACGTTGGGTATCGGAAAGCTTGAATAATTTAAATAAAGTGCTTCCACACTGTGCCTGCAATGTAATAACTTTATAACACTATCTCACTACTAACGAACATTCGTCCGTATTGTAACAAACTGAATGTAAAAAACGGTCACCTATCTAATCATTCCTTTCGGTTGCCATTGTGTACGATTTCATTAAAGGAAACAGTAGGTACTATGCGTGGTCTTGTACCTTATTATCGTCCGTCATAAAAAAAGAAGCGTGCTTCATAGATTGAATAGTATCGCGTTTACCTGACTTATACGAGAATAAAGCAATTTTTTACTCTTGGCAATGACATTACGCCTATAATAAGGTACAAAACCAAACAACAAGTACTGTTTTCTTTAACAGAACGCCAACCGAAAGACTATATATATATATATTGATAGAGATGCCTCTTAATAATTGCCTTCGTCCGATTTATTTATAGTAACTGTTATTGATATTAGCCTATACATAATTATTGTTGGACAAAGGCCTCCCTAAAGTACTTCACATTTATCGGACATGTTTTCCCAAATAAAAAATGAACAGATCGTCAGTCCGCGTTGCCAGAGGCCTTCCCATTGTATTAATGCTCAAAATTAAATCTCAGATATTAAAATATGAATTATGACGCTCCTTGTGAGAAACAACCTTTAGGATGATGTTTGGTATCTCGTTAATTCGTTTGAATATTTAAGTTATCGGCAACCAAATTACATATTTGATGCATCCAATCTGTCATGTTGGGTAAAACGGTTTAGAAGATTTTTATATAACTGCAATAAGATTTATAGGTAAATTCATTATTTTGAGCGATGTTATTAAATTGGCTGCGGATTACCTCTAAGATACCTCAATGCCTCTAAGCAGTAAAAAAGTCTTTGCGGTGTCGCGAGCGATGTTGATTGCATTAATAATAATAATATTATTTGCTTCATCGTGAAAAATCAAACAAGTGGCGTAATAGAAACATTAGTGGCTTGGTGAGCTTACAGACTCGTACACAAACCTCGATAGACTGTTTCGAAATTACTTAAATGTAAAAAAAACAAGCCGAGTCGACAAAAAATAACTTTTGTAATTATTGATTAATTTTCCTTTTAAATACATATTCGTTTGTTTCGCTATGAGTTTTTATTCTCATTCATTTATAAGAAAAAAAAAACTAACTAACATTTTGTTGCATTTACCATTTACGGCAAACTGGACCCTAAATGTAGGTACAGTTAAGATCGTAACACGTAAGGGACTCATTTGACTGCTTTGCTCCAAGGTCTGAACCCCTCAAGAATTTATGATATTAGGTACACATAGTACGGTTAGTCCTGAGCGCTAGGTGGCACTAGCAGTGCCCTTGAAGTGGCGTCGAGAATATATACTGCCTGGCTAAACGAGGCCGTTGTGCTGACACCGAAATTGGTGAGTGTTGCGTCCGTTGTGTACGAACAATTGGGATAAGTATACCAAAATATAAGAAACGCAATATTTATTAAAATCTAACTTGAAAAACTAATTTCATCAATTTTCCAATTAAACGCGTCTATTTTATTGTTTTACTCCTATATCATTTCATTTAAAAAAATATGAAAAAAAATTCAAATGTGTCATTTTCTCTACTTATTTTTTGCGATATTAAGGCTCCTTATCCGTTCAAAAATGCTGATTGTTTTAGATTTTTTTTCCGTGATTATTCATTTTATCAATGTTTCTTAACATACTATTAATGTTGCTACTTAGAAAAGCTATTGCGATTTATTGGTATATAAAAATTTGAAACCTATAGTTTGAAATCTTCATAGATAATTTTTGTTTCAACAACTAGGTACTCGATATTCGCAAAATTCACGCAGAAAACTGTTTTTTTTTTTCAACTTATTTTCGTGTCTGTACGCAATGAAAGCATGAAAATAGCTATGTTACTACCTAGAACTCAGGGAAAAGTATCTTTCACTTTGAAAAGTTGGTTGAAAATGTTGAAGTTATCAATATATTTGTCTAATATGAAAAAAAAAATGTATAATTCCTCTTAACACGTTCACTACGGCATCGGGTCGAATATATCCGATACAGTAGAACTTTCCTCCGATGCGGAAGAAATTGCTGTTCCAACCGCTGGTGCGGGATAGATATCTCTGGATTTTGCACGAGTAAAAAAGGGACAGTAAGTAATTTGACAATGTTTATTCGAATAGAGGTAATTTACGCTAAAAAAAGTCATCGGATCTTTTCGACCCCATGTCGACCAGAACGAAACTATTTTCATCTAGTACGGCTATCGGGTCTTAAAGATCCGATGCCCGGTGACCCGATGGCCGCACTAGATGAAAGCCTAGTTGAGCTAGTGGAGCCTAAGTGGGTAGATGGTCGCGCAAAAAAAAAGGTGTACTTAGATAGTTGTTAGTTGCAGTGAGAGATAACGTGAATTATCCATCATGAAGCGGTCGAGGAAAATGTTGCTTATGTTTGAAAAAAAAAGAAAACGAACGTTAATATAATATAAGTCTTGGTATCAGACTTTTCTGTCGCAAATGAATATATCACATAAATTCAACATGTCGTCATAAATCATATTAAAATTAATTAAAAAAATAGTCCTGACCATAAATTATTTATGCCAAAGGTCTTTGTTATCATATTAAAATTAATAACTTTCGATATCGATATTCGACTTGCAACACTAAAAAATATCGATAATGTAAACAATCTGTGCGGATATCGGGTCTAAAAGATCCGACAAATTGTTCTTTGTTTTGAAATAAAATCATAAAGTGAATCTACCTGCGTTTTGAAGACAAGACAACCTGACTGAGGTTGACTATGTAAGAATATGTTGTTTTAAATACATATTCATGAATCATCATAATTACGTAGATAATTACAATTAAACAAGACCATATCCACCGGATCTTTATGACCCGTTAACACACTAGAATATAGTTATGCGTCGTGTGATGTCCTGTGGTTCCATGCGGTAGTAGATTCAATAAAACACTTAAATGGGTTTTCTGTCGGCCATCACCTGCGCGCCCCCGTTGACGTCTGTCATAGCAATGGCGGCAGGCGGGCAGCCGCGGAGACGCTTTATTATCATAAAGGTGTCTATACACCACACCATCCTCTTTTCATAAATTCGAAATAGTTATTTATTGACACCTTATTTATTTAATTATTACTAGATATTAACATTTCATATCACCATTGCATAACATGTACATTTAATATATTTCTGGAATCTAGATTGATTCATATTATTAATAATTACAGATATTCTGCGGATTCGCTCACTGCTCCGTCTGAGTGAATTCAAGGCTCACCTCTAGATGCCCCACACCAGCCAGCTACGCCAAACACCAAGGTGCGAAGCATTTGCTCAGACTCAGGGTTCGGCTGAGCACGGTTATCGTGGCGGTGTAGTGCATCCAGCACGTTCGCTGTGACAGCGAGGATGAGAGTTTCGCCATTAACATGGGTTGCTTGTGCGTCGGCGCAGTGAGCAAAACAGACAACATAGTTCAAAGTAACTGGTATGCACAACATACCTATTAGTAATATCTCGGTCACTAGACGGTAGTAGTGTCTTTATTCTGTGACTGTAGTTGGAAATGTAATATTTCTAATTCAATCCTTAATCATGAATTTGAATGTACATTGAAATGTAACACGAGTTTAATCTTATCAACAACTGTATTGTAAATTTGTAATAAATGTGTCATAAAGAAATGTTTTGCTTTGTTACTATTCGCGTATTCGGTGTTTATTCTCCTTTTGAGACAAGGCTTTTAACCATAAGTTTATGCATACATGAAGTTAATTTAGTGAACTAGTGATACTTATTATTTAGTAGTTTCAAGTTCAATAATTTTGTCTTCCATTTTTACATCATTAAATAATTCTATGTTCTCGTTTCCGTTCCCTCCTCTTTCCATTTGTGTTGTTTTTTTTTTTGGAATGAATTAAGTAATGGAATATTTTGTATTTGGTATTGTAACAGTTATTTTTATTTTATTGCTTCCACCAATCATAACATTGGTTTACATATATATATTCATTTACCCGTGAATTAATGTACTATGCTATTATTACTAGCTATTATTTTCGAAAATTTAGGAATCTACCAGCGCTTCCAACTAAGGCCTTTGTGAGAAAGAAGCGCCGCAAGAAAACTCACAGTTTGCCTTTTTCAATGAAATATACATTTTCCAATTTTTGGTATGAAGTTAAAAATCTTCTCACGAAATGTAAGTATTTCAGAATACTAAACCGGCGTTGACTAGTCATCACTTGAAAAGAAAATCTGTTTACTTTAGAATTTCTATATAGTGAAAATTACACAATTCATTGGTACACCGACCATAATCTCAAATACCGTAGTAACTTCATAAGGAATTACAATTTTTTTTACTGCATTATCGAAATTTATATTGAAAGTTACAGGTGAGTATAACTCAAGGAAAAAGATAGGTAAACACAGTACCCACGTCTCTTATGAGGGCTCGTGGATCATTATTAACTAGACTAGATGCAAAATATTATAAATGCTGCGTCTCTCGATTAAAACAAAGTCTTTAATTTGGAAAACCCTCGTCCAACCCAAATTTTATTCATTTTACCATTTAATTCAGGGACAGCACTGTTTTAATGCGTGTATAATCACGAAGACTCATTTATCATAAGTACTGAAAGTCTAAAATTAGTTTGTTGAAAATAGGAACCACAATCGTTTACATTTCATTCTAAAACAGGTATAATTATTAATATCATCGTCTAGTACCCATAGTACAAGCTTTGCTTAGTTTAGGAATAGGTCGATTTGTATATGATTGTCCCTTGATATTTATTTATTATTTATTAATTATACATTTTATTATTTATATGTTCATTGGCAAGTTTTTTCACCTTTGTGATTCCTCTGGCACCTTGTTATTTTGTGCCCATTGGCATTTTTGTATGCACGTTAGCATTTTGTATATTATGTATACCGTGGTACATTTTGTACACCATGTTACATTTTGTACACCAAGGTACATTTTGTACACCATAGTACATTTTGAACATTATGGTACATTTTGTAGACTATAGTACGTTTTGTACACCATGGTACATTTTGTACACCATGGTACATTTTGTACACCAAGGTACATTTTGTACATCATAGTACATTTTATACACTATGGTACATTTTGTAGACTATAATACATTTTTTGTAGTTTGTGCACCTTCGGCATTTTTTGTTTAGACTGTGCTCCTTCGGCATTTTTTGTAGTTTGTGCACCTTCGGCATTTTTTTTTTGTTTGGAATTTGTGCTCCTTCGGCACTTTTTATACACCATTGTACCTTTATTATTGTAAACCCGATGTAATGATTATTCAGTCTACCTAGTCGTAGCGCGAACAACCGAGTACACTGCTAGAAAGGATATAACGGAATAACATAAATTCCTCAATCAAAATACCTTTAAAATATGTTTAGAGTATGAGAGCCACGATGAGGGTGGCATATGTAAAACCCTCTATAAATAATATAAGAATAAAAAAAAAAAAAAAAAAAAATTACATAATATTGAGAGGAAGTTTTTATTTGTTTATTGTAAGAATGTAGGTACTACAATATGATTACTTGATTACGATTTTTATGTACATACGTACCCCAAGAAATAAGCAAATACGTAGGTAACTGCGCTGTTATAGTGATTGATAATTTCTAATTGAAGATGTACTTTAAACGTCACAAACGACAATTTACTTTAAGACCTCTTTACCATAATACCTGTGTTAGGATTTGCTTGTACTCGTAATCGTTTATTTATAATGCATGGATACTTTAAATGTCGTTACTAATAGTATATATTCTTTTGTTATAATACCTTATTCTATAGTGAACTCAAATTCAAGTCAAATCGTTTCACTTCTAGAACACGTTTTATTTAAGTACCTAATAGAGTATAATACTGGTTGTCGAGTTTAAGTGTTGTTAAATAAATACCGCGTTTATTATAATTATATTCAATAAATTTCGCGATTAGCCCTCTACGACGGATTTACTATAATATTTTTGTATCCCTATTACGGCCATCTATACGACTTACATTTTAAAAGACTACTTTTTTTTTCTTTCATTGCCAACGCGTGACAGCTTCTTTTGTAGTTCATCTACTTTTTAAGGGACATTTCAAGTGAACATGAGAAATGGTATTTTGCTACGGTGTATGATGAAAATATATTTTTTCGAACATATATGTATACAGGCATGGTGTATTATTCTTTATAACGTTAATATTACTAAACTGACGTTGGCCGAAGCCGCGAGCTGCCATTCCTGTATTAATATATAATATATATTTTTAAGGCTGATCCGTAGATAATTTTATTTTCCCGCCTGTCATTTCCAATCAATGACAGCTTGTGTTGTAGTTGTTTCGTGCTGAAACAGCTCAACTGATTTTATTTTGATACCCTAAATAGGGTTGATTTCCGCCAATCCTGTTAGTTTTGTTTTAATCTCATAGACTTGTTTTAACTATGTGGTCCATCATCCTCCTAGCCTTTGTCCCATTTTTTTGAGAATGAATTCTCAATCGGGGTCGGCTTCCTAAATCCCAAGATGTGGCGTAGGCACTAGTTTTTACGAAAGCGACTGCCATCTGACCTTCCAACTCAGAGGGGAATCTAGGCCTTATTGGGCTTAGGTGGTTTCCTCACGATGTTTTCCTTCACCGAACAGCGAGTGGTAAATATCAAATGACATTCCGTACATAAGTTCCGAAAAACTGATTGGTACGGGCCGGGTTCGAACCCGCGACCTCCGGATTGAAAGTCGCATGCCCTAACCACTAGGCTACCACCGTTTCCAACTATTTACCGTTTTTAACTATCGTCCAATCCTATAATTTTATTTAAGTGTTTCTAGTTCCTTTATTTATTGGCTACTAGACAAAGAGATACCCAAATATTTAGGTAGTTATTTAAGCAAATTGTATTACGAATATTTGAATTTCCGATGCTTTGCATCATCTGTATAGCTAGCTCATTATCTTGTCGCGCGACTCAGCATCGCCTGTCTAGTTCGCACGACATTGGAATGAAAGTGACAGGTAGTTTATGTCGCGCAGTAAAGAGTTGTGTGTCACCATTATGATAGACACCCTGACGGGCTAGTTAAATATTGATTTATTTAGATGCGAATTTCCAACTGTACCTGTGCTTTTTGTAATAAGTAGTTTTATTTTTTAACTGCTTTTGTGTACATTAATGTGTTTGCTTACTTGTTTCTATACAACGTCTTTCAACCGAATAATGTACTCAATACTCAATCATTTATTGCAATATCACAAAAGTAGGTACAGATGCTAACTTAAAGTTACAGATCATTGTGAACCCTGTTGGGCACTGCAATGTTAGGGAGAGGAGGACTTACTAAGTGTTTATAATTTATCTTCTAAGTATTCATTTAGCGTGTAATAGGCTTTAGTTAGTAGTAGTTGCTTTAGTTTAATTATATACTTTTATCGTCTTCTTCTTCTTTTAAAGAATCAGGTTAATTATTATAAGTCTTAATTGACATTATTAATGGGCCTGAGGATAGCAGTTTCAGTTTAGCGGGCGGTGGAACGAGCTATTCTTATGACGGATAGATCGTGATGAGGGAATGTCACCGCGTTTTACATAGAGCTCTTTATGTTTCTGTACAAACTTACAGGTCTCAAAGATGTATATACTATGAAGAGTTAGTAGTTCATATTAATTATGTACTTTGATAAGTAGGTTATATTACTTAGTCATCAAGTGACTCTTATATTGTTATTCTTGTTTTATTTAGGTACTTGCACATAGTCTACTCCCAATGTCACAACTAATTCACGCATATATTGGCGATTAGTAACGTTAAATTTATTACTGCCGAACATCAGTCGATACTGCGGTTTGGTTGATAAAAGGAAACATAGGCATAAGACCCCACATTAGACAAAATTAAAAGTATCTGGATTAGGCCTTTCCACCTTTTGTCTGGTACCAGGGGTATTCAATTACTCTTGGCTCTTTTACAAAGAACCTCGAGGAATTTTCACTCCTTGATTCTTGATTGCTACATAAACATATAGTGTAAATAATTCACACATTATTTTCAGTCCCAAGACATGAGAAACTCGGTGAGCTTACGCTCTTTTGTGTTTATTATGTTATATTTACTATATTTACTCGCACTTAGCTCGCACTCAGAAGCATAATGATACTAAGGATTGCCCCGAGAATTATAAATGCGATTAGGCTCATTCAGTCTATGTAGAACTCATGCAGCTTTTACATATATGTTTGCATAGACAGGCAGTATGTAAGTAGGTTTGAATTGTATAAACTGATGTTATTTAGTTTCCAGTTTATGAGGAACTCGGGGCTTTACTTCCCCATAACTTATTTTAATCCACTAATATTTTTACAGGCACTCTTTGTTATTGTTGTTGTGTAGGTCATCCGTAAAACATGATATATTTTAACAATAACACACTAACCCATTTACATCGAAAGTATGTAGGTATATTTTAGTCCAGCTGATGCTAGCTATCCTGATCACGTTACGATGTAAATAGGTACAGGTAGGTGTGGGTTTTCAATATTAATCACTTACCTACCTACTAAGAATCGTATGGAATGGTAATATTGTTCAAGTTATTATCATAAATTGAACACAGATCCAAATAATATCATAACAACGTATTGCGCGACAGCTAGATAACTATGTACAAGAATGTTGAATACTTTCGTTACACAACAGTACTGCCTTCCTTTTGTTAGCTTCACGGTAGTCTTTATTTGAACATACTATTCTCAAGGCACTTAGATATTCAGTTTTAATGTGTAACTTTATTTAGAAATATTAATATGTACCGAAACATTTGTAGGTAGATAACGAATTTGTAGCTGGCTGTCTAACAACCGTCAAACATTTTTATTTAATACTTAACCAAATATTTTAATTGTATGTATATCTATGTCGAATTTAACAATTTGTTACCATAACACAACAACGGGAATGCAGTTAGGTAAACATTAGCGGGCACATTCTGTTCACGACTAATTACGCCGACCGTTATCAGTTTGTTTTCAATTCCTCTGCTTATTTTTTTGACATAAGTGCACAAAGTACTAGTCAGAATGTTATGCGACTTTTGTTGTAGGTACTTTAATATTCGAAACCACTATACCCACTTTTTCCTTTTCTTTTCCTTTTACAGAAATTAATTAAAAGGATTCCACTGATTATTATTATCGGTTATTTGTACACTTCCTTGTTGCGTTTTTAATCCTCGTCGCCAGTGTGATGTCCTGTGGTTCCATGCGGTAGTAGATTCCATAAAACACTTAAATGGGTTTTCTGTCGGCCATCACCTGCCCGCCCCCGTTGACGTCTGTCATAGCAATGGCGGCAGGCGGGCAGCCGCGGAGACACTTTATTATCATAAAGGTGTCTATACACCACACGTTGGATCTAAAAGACCCGATTTCGTACCCAGGTAAAGTCACAGAAATTCTTTACCGTAGTGAACGTGTTAAATATAAATATACATAATGTCTCTATTGAATCTGTTGCTAATTAACGTTGCTTGGTTACGAAACCTAGTGAAAACTAATGAAGGAATTATGAAGGTTCGCGTCTGATTGTGATACAGTAAGTGATGTCTTAATTTTTGTTCAGGTAAACAAAATACTCATCTATAGATGAATATGTCTTATTTCTTAATAAGGTCGTATAAAAAAAACATAAAAGTACGTATAGTTTCGGGTCATCTAAAAAAATTGGGCAAGTGCGAGTCCGACTCGCGCATGAAGGGTTCCGTACCATAATCTATAACAAGTGTGTTGTATGAGAGCCCCCCTTAAATATATATTTTTTAGTAGGTATATGTGTTGTTAAAGCGGCAATAGAAATACATCATCTGTGAAAATTTCAACTAGCTATTACCGTTCTTGAGATACAGCCGGGCAGATGGATGGACGGACGGATGGACAGCGAAGTCTCAGTAATAGGGTCCCGTTTTTACCCTTTGGGTACGGAACCCTAAAAAACATGCCTCAGACTTTCCAATTTTTCAATTTCCAACAGATCAATAAACTACGCCAAAGGTTTAATTTCTTCGCGCTCTAATAATAATTACCGGGTGTTTGCTGCATGTTGATCAAATATTTAGTCAATTGATAGGTACAATCAATCGTTAATAGCGAAAGGTGCATGGTAATATTGCACTAAAAACTCCTCTTTTTAATCTGCATTTCGGAAAAAGAAGAGCATTTCCATATCTGATAACAACATTTGAAAAGCAGCAAACATTGGAATACTTTACACAAATTCCACACACTGTAAAATGGAATTTAGGATCACTGAAGTAGTAGCCGTTTAGACGAATGTGCCGGCGGGAGGAAAGGGACAGAGAGTGCACTAGTGCAACTTCCCAAGGTCACCCTGTACCACGAACGTTTAAGGAAAACGGATCGCTTAAATCATTGGTGTTTAAAAATATTATATGAATGAATTTGGGTAGGAAGTGGAGTGCCATTTTATGGAATTGTTACCAATTGTATGCGGCGCCATGCATTTCTGGTGCAAACTTAACTCAACCAGGCCAATTAAGATTGGATAAGTGAAAGTGTGTAGGAACCCTCGGTGCGCGAGTCAGACTCGCACTTGGCCGGTTATGGTGGTTGAAAACAATATATTCCCAATTTCAGCCACATGCATGTCTGGGTAAAGGGTTGTAACTAGCGGCTAGCGAAACAGACATGTCCCGATCGCCGCAGTTTACTCCACACCCCGGGGAACGTTCAATTTCGAGGACAATTCAATGTATATTATTCTTGTCTAGTGAGTCTCAGGCATCAATCTCAGACTAACATATATGAAACAGGTCTACTCACGTCTTATAAGACATGATTCGAATCGGCTCGCGATTCATCATCAGGAGCGTTGATCAGTCGTGGCAGCAGCTAATCTTTTTTTTCTTTTTTTATAACGGCAGATCATAGTGGCTCCACTTGGCCTGTCGGCAAGCAAAAAGGGGAGCCCGACTCATATGGCAACTGACAAGAAACCAATGGTGTTATGTCAGTTGACACTGCTATGCTAGCCCGAGAGATGCTACTTCACGCTTCGTTTGAAGGTTGTTATAAGAAGGAGAAAACACACAAGCCTTCAAAGAGTTCAATTTTTTTATAGTTCGGCAGATGAAGTAGTTGCTAAACTTCTTGGTACGTGTGGGAATATTTTCCGCGGGTGGACAGAGCTATGGTGAGTAGTGTTCTATTTGCCGCCACCGCGATCAATCGATTTCATAGTAATAATGTTACGATTTCATAGTGCTAAAATTAACTGAATTTAAAATATAATAATACATTCGAACAATAAAACTTGTGCCTAGCATTTGATATTATGAGTTAGGGTGGCATTACAAGACGCAAACGCAAGACATGAAAAACATAATAACAAGTCCAAGTTTTAGACAGAGTGAATTTAAGTATGTACCCACCAAGTTGACACATTTTAGCGGACACTTAGATATATGACGATAATGCCCCTCTACACTCCATAATAATATTCCATGATGTAATGTAACACAGGTACAAATCTACTCAAATCAATCTAACTCAAAACATTAAAACTCTCTCTTGCTCATTGACTCGCGTAAGTTTTTAACAACGTATTGTATAGCGTGTGTATGCAAAGTTTTCCGAAATCATAGGCTTATAATGCCTATTCAGTATTCAAGTCACGTCTTTTGAATAGTATCGACTGATGAATATTCAAATATGTCATTAACTCATTGACTGCGGCGGCGGTCCTGAAAATATATTCACAATGTGTAAGGCTGTAATATTAGGAATATATGTACATTATCATCCATTGAATAAATTTTTAATAAAATGAAATAATTACCGCAAGGGCGGTTTACTTTCGTGCTAGGACTTTACACTATATGATTTTATTCAATTTTATTTTATTGGCACGTTTGCATCGGGTGGGGCGTGGGACAGTTTTTAGGCTAGCTGTTTTTGTTTATTTTTTTTGTTTTTAGGAATCTTTAACTTTGAAGGATTACAGTTTAGTGTGGTTGTAATATTTTATGTAAATTTTAATTATTAAATATGCTAATAGTACCTATAACTAAATACATTTCATTCAATTAGTAAACCCTGAAAAAGGTCCGCAAATTTTAAGTTTCTTTTAGTACATATACACGCTAATTTTAAATTGTTATCTTATCAGATACTATATAAGTCAATAAAACAATAATTATATGACAACCATGTACTTAAACGCACTATTTCAGGTCAAAATAGTAAAAAAGTTGTTTTTTCCATACATAATAATATTGTTTAAATTTTGGGGAGATGACGTCACGACTCGATCGCCATTTGTATGGAGCGTTTTCAGCTCTCCGTAAGAATATCGAACTTTAAAAGTAATTTCTGATTCTCATAGCATTCTAAATGTATTTAGTTTAATATAGACTGTTGATTCCAATAAAAAATAGGACTGAAAAATATCGTCCATCCATACAATATGCTTATACTATATACTATAATATTATTATTATTCCTGTATGTCGCACCCGCTCACGGGACAATAGTGTCCCGGACCTTTGGGAGGCGTGCACGGAGCCGAAGCCAACGCGTAGAGGCCCTTTCGACAATTTAATGAAATGCAAGGTGTACATCGAGCCGATGCTGTCCCTATCCGTGTCATGGGACGCACACAGAGACAGCGCCCGCTAGGTGCAAGAACTATTGATGGAGACATGGAATCTAAATACAAATTGGGCTATGGGGATGAAATGGAGGACTGGCTAATTGGGCTATGGGTTGAGACTATCGGGCGTCTTATTATTATTATTATTATTCCCTTTATTCATTTTTACACTTAGGCTAGGTTTTTTTTACAATAAATTTATATAAAAAGTAAAATATAAAAAATACATCACAAATATAAACACATTCTAAAAAAAACCTAACCTAGGGTGCCGCCGGCAGCGGGGCAGGGCCCAGGCTACAGGTGGTTAGGGCTGCAGAGAGAGGAACCTCCTGACGATGCGCGCCGTGTCCAGGAGTACCGCCTTTTGTATCTGGCCCTTGATCCAGCCATCTAGCGAGCGTCTCTTAAGATGTTTGTCGAGACTCTTCGCTATAAGACCGTTCGCCGAAACGACTATCGGGACAATGATCGTCGAGTCAACATCCCACATGGCGGTCATCTCGTGAGCCAAGTCAAGGTACTTGCTGAGTTTGTCCTTCTCGGCCTTCACGAGGTTCTCGTCATGGGGGATGGTGATGTCGACGAGCACTGTCTGGCGCTTGGATCGATCTACCAAAACGATGTCAGGCTTATTGGCTACAATAGTCCTGTCCGTGATGATAGATCGATCCCAATAGAGCGTGGCACGACCATTCTCAAGAACTGGCATCGGTGCGTACTTATAGTACGGCACCTCAGACCCCACAAGACCGTATTGAAGAGCAAGTTGCTGGTGAATGATCCTGGCTACTTGGTTATGTCTGTGCAAGTACTCGCCGTTAGCAAGATGAGAACAACCGGAGATTATATGCCTGAGTGACTCACCGGGACGGCGGCATGCCCGACAAATGTCGACCGTACCGTCCTTCAGGATATATCTCCGGTAATTGTTCGTCATCATTACTTCGTCCGCAATTGCACAGACAAAACCTTCGGTTTCCCCGAAGAGATCCCCGAAGCGTAGCCAGTTCACCGACGCGAGCAGATCTACATCGGGCCCCGTAAGGGCCTTGTAGAACCGCCCGTGTAGCTCCTTGCTCTTCCATACAGCCCTGAGGTCATCGGTGCTAAGCACCTTTGGTCTGCGCCAGTTCTCGTTTGCTAAGGAGAGAGAGGTGAGACCTTTGTCAACTGCTACTACATCGCGATGAATCCCACACTCGTTGTTTAGGAAATACTCCCTAAGACTGCACACCTCACGGTTATGGAGGTCCTTGGCGTTTAAAAAGCCATGGCCCCCACACTTACGCGGGATGTACATTCTCATAACTGACGAGCGTGGGTGCCTCATGCGATGTGTAGTGAGCAGTTGACGGACCCTCGTATCCAGGGCGTCCAGCTCAGTCTGAGTCCACCTTAGTATGCCAAAGGAGTAAGTGAGCAGAGGCATCACCCAAGTGTTGAAGGCGCGTGCCTTATTGCCACTGGACAAAAGACTGTTAAGTACTTTTGTCAAACGACAAAAGAAACGCTCCTTCAACGCCTGTCTAATGTCTCCGTCCGCAATACCCAATGACTGTGACATACCAAGGTACTTGTAGGTTTCAACTTCGGAGATAGACCTGAGGGTCATTGTCTCAGAAAGCTGTAAGTTCGCGGAATTTACGACTTTCCCCCGCTGTACATGCATGACCGCACACTTGTCTACGCCAAATTCCATTTTGATGGCACTACTGAAGGTTTCAGTTACTTCCAGTAGTTCCACCAGATCCTGGCGTTTTGGTGCATACAGCTTAAGATCATCCATGTACAGCAGATGAGAAATGACCTCACCTCCTCTTCGAAGCCGGCAACCTAGGCAGAACCACAGAGGACTCAAACTGTCACCCTGGAAAATACCTCTCTCAATCCTTATCAAGTCCCCCAGGGGGGCCATCCCCGCCTCCTGGTTGAGGAAGGACTGTGGTCCACTGCCTCATACACGCGCCTAAGAGGGATCTTAGAGCTGTATCGATTTTATACAGCTCTAAGATCCTCTCCAGCCATGAATGAGGCACCGAATCATAGGCCTTCTTATAGTCAATCCAAGCGGTTGAGAGGGACCCCCTGTTCCGCCGGACCTGTTGGCAAATGGTCGTGTCAATGAGGAGGAGCTCTTTAGTACCACGGGACCCAACCCTACACCCATTCTGAGAAAAGGCCAAAACGTTGTTCGCAACAATGTGCGAGTTAATTTTTGTTCTCAGAATGGACGTAAGAAGCTTGTATAAAGTGGGCAAGCACGTGATGGGTCTATAGTTTTTCGCTTCCGTGGTACTACCGGACTTATGGAGCAGGAAGGTAACACCAGTAGTCATGAAAGATGGCAGGGAACCAAGCTCGAGGGCGTCTTGAAATTGTGCTGCCAGACGTTCGTGTGAGGATCGAAACCACTTGATCCAAAAGTTGTGCAACCCGTCTGGCCCAGGACTTTTCCAGTTCTGGGTCGTACGGGCCGCACACCTTACATCATCGGGGCTTATAGTCACAGCCCCCATGGCTTCGATCGGCTCACACTCACGTCTGACAACATTCATCCATTCGCCCTCTGTGTGTTCGACTGGCACCGACCAGATACTAAGCCAGAAGTTAATCATGGCAGTAGGATCCGGCAGTTGCCCGTCGCTCACACATTGGTTGGTTCCCTCCCACTTTCGGTATACCTTCCTTTGGTCACTTTGAAAGAGACGATTCTGCTGGAATCGATCCACACGCTCTCTGTAGCGACGAATACGGCCTGCCCATGCATAAACTTTCTGCTTTAGGTAGTCGATGCGCTCCGTGACACATGCCATGTAATCGCAGGGCCTGGTGCCAGTCCCCGCGAAGGCTTGTGTCACGTAGCGCATCACACGGGGGCGGTTGTTGCCCCCCCTAAAACAGATTAGCTTGGCAATGAAAGTCCTAAACGAGCTGATACGCCGCTCGATCCGTACTTGCCAGGCAGGAACACCCCCGGCGGTCCGCGGTGCTCGGTCAGTATCCGGGAATCTGACACGAGCAACGCGGCACGCCGCGATGGCCCCACAGTACATGATCGAGTGGGTATCAGCTAAATCTTCGCTAGCCCGAAGGTACGGGCATCCAGGGCTCCCATCAGCGCTAGGTTACGTTTGTGCATTGGCAAGCGTGGTAATCGCGGCCTAGACTCAGGTGTGGATCGATATCGCTCAATCGCCTCCTCCAAAGCCCTCCTCAGCTGCTCATTGGCCTGGGTACTTACGCTGCTCGCATAGTCTTCCCCATCGGCTTCGGGATCCGTCTGCGGCACCCCCGGCACCAGGTTTGGCGCTGGCGCCGGAACCGGTGACGTAGCAGGCGTATCCCGAGCCGGCGTTGAAGCCGCGCGAGCGGCCAGTACTTCCAGGCGCAATCGATCAAGTGTCGCGTCGTCCAGCAGCTTGCGCCGCACTACACCGCCGGTAGCGGGAGCCGTGGTCGGAGCAGATTGCCCCGTAGGCCCCAAGCATGCCGGCAGCGGTGGCCGTCCACGTCGCGCAGGTGGTCGTGGCGGCGGGGGCGGCGGCCCGCGCACGTCGTCGCTCGACTCGCTGGTGTCGGGCGCTGTGGCGAACTCATCACCCGACGACGATGGCGAGGAGGACGACGAGACGGGCGGGGGTGTTGGACGTGCGTTCTGGGTGTGCGCGGCTGTGTTTCTTCTTGCCTGGCTCCTTGTGATCATCAGTATTTTTTCGTGGAACTCTTGTTTATTTTGCGTGACACATAGTTGTCAACGTGTATCGCGGACGATTTGTATTGAAAACTACACATTTTTCACTTCCCTTATGGTTTTCCATGGTGTTTAATAGGTTTTCATTGTAAACAACTCAAAATCCGCAATAAACAATTAATATTATTATTATGTTTGTGGATTTTTTCCCATCTCGACTTTACGTCGGGTTTTTTATAGGGCCAGATACGGGTTTAACCAAGTAATCTGGTCCTTGTGTATAGGTGTGGTGTGCTTACGGTGTTGGTTTTATATATTTTGTGTCTGGTGTATATCTGCCTGTGTTCTGTGGGATGTTTGTAATGTGGTTTGTGTATGTGGGGTAGGGGGAATAGTCGTAGTTTCCGGAACACTAAGCAGTGTGAGTGAAGTTGGGTTTAGGAACCGGCGTACTATCGAACAAGTGTCCAGTACTATTGATTTTTGTAGTGGGATATACGTTTTTGGGTGAAGATCTATTATTTTCAGGGCAGTGTGTAGGGTTTTAGGTATGATACCGGTTGAGGATATAATTATGGGTACTATCTTAACGGTTTCTTGGTGCCACATCTGTTTGATTTCGTCGGCTAATGGTATGTATTTTTGGATTTTTTCAACGTGTTTCTGTTTTAGGTTGTTTGTGTTGGGGACGGCGATATCTATCAGGTAAGTGGTTTTTGTGGGTTTGAAGGTAAGTGTGATATCAGGTCTATTGCTGAGGATAGTGCGGTCGGTGATGATGTCTCGGTCCCAGTACAGTTTTACTTTGTTATTTTCTAAAACAGGTTTCGGTTTGTATTTGTAGTAGGGTGTGTGTGTTTCTGTCAGGTCGTGTTTGAGTGCGAGCTGTTGGTGGATGTATTTGGCTACATTGTCGTGTCTGTGTGTGTAATCCTTGCTGGCTAGTGCGTTGCAGCCTCCGGTTATATGGTCTATGGATTCAGTGTATTGGTGGCATAATCTGCATCTATCTGTTTCTATTATTATTATTATTATTATCTCCTTTATTCATTTTATAGCTTAGATTAGGTTTTTTACAATAAATTATTATTATTATTATTATTATTCCTGTATGTCGCACCCGCTCACGGGACAATAGTGTCCCGGACCTTTGGGAGGCGTGCGCGGAGCCGAAGCCAACGCGTAGAGGCCCTTTCGACAATTTAATGAAATGTAATGTGTACATCGAGCGGATGCTGTCCCTATCCGTGTCATGGGACGCACACAGAGACAGCACCCGCTTGGTGCAAGAACTATTTATGAATATATGGAATCTAAATACAAATTATTATTATTATTATTCTCGACTCATAGTCTCGGGCTTATACGTCCCGGTCTTTTGAAAGGCTTGCGTGGGGATATGGATCCAACACGTAGAGGCCCCTTGGAGAAATTTGCTGTGGCTGTAGCCCTGCTGGGACCCGTTCCTGATCATATCAATAGGATGATACATCCATGAACAGGTCCCAGCAGGTGATTGAACTATTGCATTGATATGGAAAAGAAAAAACCGGGCTATTAAAATGGAGTATGGGTGGATTCTTTATTTGGGCTATTGCAATAGTAAAATGTCACCCGCCGTAACCATCAGTACGACTGTTACCTCTGGCGGGTGGTGACTCGCCCCTCACTATTATTATTATTCCCTTTATTCGTTTTTATACTTAGGCTAGGTTTTTTTACAATAAATTTATATAAAAAGTAAAATATAAAAAATACATTACAAATATAAACACATTCTAAAAAACCTAACCTAGGGTGCCGCCGGCAGCGGGGCAGGGCCCAGGCTACCGGTGGTTAGGGCTGCAGAGAGAGGAACCTCCTGACAATGCGCGCCGTGTCCAGGAGTACCGCCTTCTGTATCTGACCCTTGATCCAGCCATCTAGCGAAAGTCTCTTAAGATGTTTGTCGAGACTCTTCGCTATAAGACCGTTCGCCGAAACGACTATCGGGACAATGCTCGTCGAGTCGACATCCCACATGGCGGTTACCTCGTGAGCCAAGTCAAGGTACTTGCTGAGTTTGTCCTTCTCGGCCTTCACGAGGTTCTCGTCATGGGGGATGGTGATGTCGACGAGCACTGCCTGGCGCTTGGATCGATCTACCAACACGATGTCAGGCTTATTGGCTACAATAGTCCTGTCCGTGATGATAGATCGATCCCAATTATTATTATTATTATTATTATTATTTATTATAAATTATAAATGCGAAAGTGTGTCTGTCTGTCTGTCTGTCTGTCTGTCTGTCTGTCTGTCTGTCTGTCTGTCTGTCTCTGTTACCTCTTCACGCTTAAACCGCTGAGCCGATTTAAATGAAATTTGGTATAGAGATAGTTTGAGACCCGGGAAGGGACATAGGATACTTTTCATCCCGAATAAATTTAGTGTTCCCGTGGGATGAGCGGGTAACACCGCGGGGCACAGCTAGTATGCCTATATATTAGTATGTATGTATGTCCGTTGCTTTATTGGGTCGCCTACAGCAGGCCGCGTCATGTTGCAGCGTAAAATCAATTTCATTAATAAACCGTCACTACAACGACCAAACTGCGACCTCGTAGCGGTTCATGGCTACGCGTGTAGCTACGCCTTTCCCCTTATCAATTATGCTTGTTTGTTACCGCATTATTTTATCTAAGGCTACATTATCTAATATCCGATAGCGGGAGTTCAAGGTTGGTCGCTGTTTTATGACGCATCGGGCTCGCGGCTCACCTTGCGCTTTTATCAATACGATTCGCTCGCAGCGCCGCTAAGCGGCCGACGGCAGTAACCCGACGGTCTCGACTGCGCACGCTCGAAAACCCCGCGTCGCCGCACTCATCCACTCTTTCTCCTTCAAAACAATAAGAAACCAATTCAATTTCACGCAAAACGCATCCCTAACGCCTGAGATGCGTCCGAATCGCGCGCGTAAATCGTAATCGTGGTCGCCGTGATTACGTCGATAACCGGCCATTTCCCCGCCTATCGTTTTTATTATTTGTTATTGTTTTATTTCTTTACATTGATTTTGCCATACCTGTGAATTCGGCCGGAGTTCGCTGTCTAATACGGTGAGTGGCATGCTTTACACATTGATTTTCGGTGTTTATATTGGAACCGGGTTGCATTGACGCATGTGTTAGATGATGTGTTACTTTAGCTTGACAGCGCACTCAAAAATGAGGTTACTATATTAAAAATAAACTCAGATTTTTAACGAATGCGCAACGAAAATAAACATGCTTGTTTGAATGACGGTAGATTAAATAGGCCTATGTAGATATAAATAGTAAGTAAGTATGGTTTGATTATTTTCCAATAGATTAGTAGATAAAGTAGATAATGACTTTCGGCACTAGACTAGTTTAAGTTTGCCTGGAAATAGGTTAAGTGATTGTTTATTTATGCCAAAGCATGCGCCAGTTCCGAACTATTACGATGCAATTCTACGTTCATGAACTAACAATGTCGTCCCATATATGATTGGGCGTCCTATCGTTTCATCAAAATTGGCACGGTCTAGTTTCTGTTATATTGCATTTTATGCACCAATTGCCGCCAGTTCCCATAGCGCATTTTATACTAAATAAAAAACTTTTTTTATGTTCTTATGATGTGTATCAGTGTAGTTTACAATAACATAATTCCCATACATGCGCAAAGCGTTGCTCAGCTTTCAAATAGTAGAAGTATGACGCACAGTATATTATGCACAAACAAATACAAACATCAATACGTAGGTACTCATAGTATTTACTAAAACGGCCTGCAAATGAGCCAGTTTATCTAATAACGTTATTGGCAGTAAATAAAACACAAAAATGGACTAAAGAAAGATCTCAAGTCGACAATAACCGTTTGAAATAGCAGCGTTGTATTCGCAGTGACAGCTAACGGAAAATGGCTTCATCGTCTGTTCTCTACTGTTCGATATGTTATGGCGTAGGTATTTTCTATTGATATTTGTAGTCAATTCCTTGTTGACTTTATTTACTCGATAGTTCGCTTTTATCGAGATTAAGGGAGAACATAAATGTGGAAGAATAGGAATATCATGTTTCTTTTCGTAACAAGCTGCGTTGTTCGTCCTACGCGTCTAAGTAGAAAAAGCCGGTCAAGTGCGAATCGGACTCGCGCACCGAGGGTTTCGAACAAACAATGAAAGTACAGCATATTTCTCTAACGAAAAGATAAACTACACTGACCGCCAAACTTAACTTTGCCGTTGCAATACTGTTGTCCAGTTCAGCTTGATACCTCCACGTGTTACGGAGAAAAGAGGGCTGACAAACGGACTAACAGACGGGTAACAAAGTGTCCGTTTTTGCCAATTGAGGTACGAAACCCTAAAAGTAATAGAAGTTAATTTTATCAGTAAATTATGTTTCATCTTTTAATGTAAGTGCATCTTTTATGTTGGTTACGGCTTAGGGCAGGCTCTACTCTACTTTCAGTATGTAATATTAATCAGTGTCACACACTACCGTTATAACCAACCAAATAGAACCAGTTTAAGAAAATCTTACAACATAAAGATTATTAGGTACATGAGCCATGATAAACAAAAATCTGAATTGTGAATACTTAGTGGTTCGGTAGCTAAAATAAGCCTGTCCTGTTACATAAAGGCTGGACCATATATTATATTTCATATTTCATTTATTCATAATAATTATTTTACATGTCATATCATATATCCATCATAAATCCATGATATGGCCAATATCGAATATTGCTTAACGAATTAGGCTCTGAATCAAAGTATCCTTTGGAAGACGTTTCGATTATCAACTTCTACCGCCAGCGCAGTGCCAGCCATACAGCCTTAAATTAATTATTACTTAAACGATTTAACGGAGATACCAGCCCGTCTGGCACAACTATGCTTCGCGACTTGTCGCGTGACATAGCGTTACCCGTCACTCTCACATGACTGCACAAAAAGAGACGGGTAATTATCTCGCGCGAGAAATAGTCGCGTATGACAGTTATGCTTGAGGTGCAGGACATTGCGCGACAGGCAGCGGTGTTGGTACGTGTGTCTCGCTCACTCGTTATGCCGCCGCGTGCGGATCTCTCGCTCAACCGCTTGCCACGCCGCTGGTCGCCCATAGTCATGGCATCTCCGTCACCGTCCTATTAACATGTCCCCAATTTTGACGAACTCCGTATGAATTGTCGCGCCATTTTAGGTTGTCTTGTAGAAGTCGCGGCTTTTTACGATGTTTATTTAAATAATGATATAAAACAAATCAATTACAAAATACCTACACAATGAAAAAAAAAAGAAAACTTATGAACCTAAAAGATAAAAAAACATTACACCTAAAAAATTAGTGTTTTACAATTATTATCAAAATGATGTTGCTTTTATGAAATGGCCAATATTGCAGACAGAATAAATAAAAGAGTTAAAATACTCAAAAAACATTATTATAATTTGGCATCTCTCTCAATACGAATACAGACACGTAGCGAATCCTTTGTGCACGCATTTGGTCCAATAATTCACATGCTCAATGGCTTTCTTCGGTCCTTTTATAAATTGAACGATGGACTCCAATAGCGTCGATTTCTTCGAATTCTTTCAGGTCTCCGCTTCCTTATTATCTCTTTGTACAAAGTGTGACATTATGACTCACTAGAAGTTAAGTAGTAATAGTGTTGGAACTTCGTTCACGTAACTTTACTTTAATCGGGTAAAAATCCTATAACCACCGTTGGCTGTCCAAAAATCCACGTATCACTTTACAGTATTTATAAAATCCGTCCAGCCGTGTTGGATATAACAATAAGAAGATATTCCGGCCGATAGATGAAGTTATTGTAATTAATGTTATTACGAAAAAAAAGTAAATAAGTGGAAGAGATCCCTTATAGGGATAAGTTCGCATTTGTACATGTTTTTTTATTTTTAAAGTTTTGTGAATTATTTTTGTGTACAATTAAGTGTTTACATACATACACACATACGTAAATGTGCATCGCAATTTTGAGATTTTTCTTGGAATATAGTTTTATTCAGTATAGATAAGGCAATAATTTTAGGATATTAGGGACGATAGAATTACATAAGTGGTCTAATTTGAGCGATGTATCATCAGTCACAATAAGACAATGATTAGGTATGGTGTCTTTAACTTTCTTGTTACACAAAGTAGAAATTGTAACAAAAGAAAATAACGTTATTTTAATGGAAAACCTTTAAAAAGGTGATAATGATTACTTTTTATGTCTTAATGACTAGGACCGCGCTTCAATATCATTTAATAGTCGATTCAGACGCTTTCTGTGAACTCCTAATGTAATCTCATCGAAAATGCTCCCTTGGCTAAAATTCTGTCACGAATAGTCCATAGCTTGTACAAAGGATAAGTAATTAAGGACTCTTAAAGGTTCACGTAGGGCTCATAAACTCAATAACTGACCTAAATTCAGTAATCGACCGTCATTAAGGCTGTACGGTCCGTAACGAACCGGCTAATGAAAACAGAAATACCCAAAGTTCCTTAGAACGTACTAGCGGAAAAGTAAATCGTACCCTGATAAATGTAGGGCTAAATAAATCCATTTTGGAGCTCGGCCAGGTAGTTTTGCAAGGAGGCGCTAGAAATGAAATATTTAGTACGTAATTCCCAATAAAATGGCATGGTATTGAATTTTTATAGCAAAAATCAAAGTTTTGTGATCTCCCCAATACAAATACAAATACAAAATGCTTTATTGCACACCAAAAAAGTTTACGAATTCAATACAGAATTTTAATAACGGTAGACAACAGGCGGTCTTATCGCTAAAGAGCGATCTCTTCCAGACAACCCAATATAGTAATATCCCTGTTTTATTACGAACGTATATAGCTTACAGTTTTTTTAGGCAGCGATTTTGGGTCACCGTTATCCGAACATCCAGCAAACCTTGAATTGATATGTCGAAAAATTGTATCCTATTTTTTATTGGCATTAAATATGGGAGTAACTACATGTAGAGAGTTCTTTAGTTGTATTTTTATTCATAAAACTACAGTATTAGTAGAATTCTACATCAGACATCAGTCAACATTCCTAATAGAAGACGCGGTTGGCGCAGTTTGCAGACACCTGCCTATTGAACCGGCGGTCCCGGGTTCGAACCCGGCCGGGGCAAATATTTGTTCTTGGGTCATGGATGTTATGTATATATTATGTATTTATATATTATGTATATCGTCGTCTAGTACCCATTGTACAAACTGTCTGGCAAACTGTACAGCCTTTTGACTGCCCTGCTAACGTAGCCACTCCTGCGGCTCTCATTTTAGGGCTAAAGAATTCATCCATTCTTTCATCGCCCACCACATTAACTTACCTACACGTTTCTTAATAATCTGATTAGTTGGCTCAGTAGTATCAACAAAATGTATGTTATACGTTACGTCCGATGTAAAATTCTTATTATGGTGATATTGGTGACTTTGGAGGATCTTTGTTGTGTATACCTCTTTCCTATCCTTCCACTCTTGGTGATCTAACGCTCTGATCCAGTCCCGACGGCGTATAAAGTCACCTACATACAATACAGCTACATACTTTACCAAGTGTAATAAAAAGCATCTTGTGAAACATTTGCAGAACGAAATCTGGAACTGTTTACCGAGCATGAAAGCATCATTTCATTACAAGTTTGGCAAGCGTATTTTTTTGGGGCTAGCAAACAACCAAATGTGACCTAGTTTTGCTTCGATGTGAACTTTAATGTGCACGATTATATAGTATTCATCTACAATTGTTGTAATCGGTCCAGCCGTTTAGGTGTGATGAAAGTATAAAGATTTCAATTTACAATTTTATAATATTAATAGACTAGCGACCCGCCCTCGCTTCGCACGGGTGCAATGCTGATAAATTTTGCATGTATTATACATTTAAACCTTCCTCTTGAATCACTCTATGTATTAAAATACCGCATCAAAATCCGTCGAGTAGCATACTGTATAGGGACAGACAGACAGCACGTGACTTTGTTTCATACTATGTAGTGATGATATTAGCGTTAAGCATGAATGTGAATGGATATAGAAAAGGAAGTATAAACGACCAGATGACGAGTAATAGAGAAGAATGAAGAAAAAATGCTGCGCCGACACCAAATAAATGGAATAAGGGCAAGGGAAAGATGACATGATATTAACTCACCTGAATGGGGTATATAGAATCAAAGAAAATATAATATGTTCGGTCATTAAAAATCATCAGGATTTTTAGGTGTGTCTGAGTTCTATATCGTTTCAGCGATACTTAATATACTTGTTGTTTTTTTTAGTTATTTTAGCAAAACTGGTATTAGCTTGCACATATTGCTAAGTGCAAGCTACATAAAATGACGCACTCGCAACATAATTAATATAGACGTTTAATGCTTCCACCCACATAAATGTCTCCATAGAGAAATGATATCGTTGATGTTTTAGTCAAGACATGCGAAGTGAAATGGCGGGCGCGGCTGTGGTCGTTAAAAGCAGCTGCATTTATAATAAATAGACACGGATAAAACGATATATCTATGACGTTATAAAAGTAATTCTGTCATTAATGTCTGAACTTCATATTAGTCTGACATTCCTATCCGAGAGTAGGCGTTATTTTTGGAATTAAAGTTTGGTTAAATCCAGCCTTAGCCTGTTAAGGTATTATTAATATTAGTGATACTAGCCAACTTTATTTGCGCTAGCAACACTATCTCGGATGTTCGTTAGTTCATAATCTAACGCAGCGCAAATAATGTTGCCATGTTTAGTCAATTAATAGTTAACTGTCAATTATTTGTCACAAGGCTAAAAGTAAACTGGCAACTTATGAATGCTGGTCGTCAGGAGGTTAAGTCAGTATTATTTTCGGAATAACTCGACATTCCAAATTATCCGAGTAGACCTAAAGTCTTTCAGTAGATTTAACTCACCGGTGAAACATTTATCATGTCGGTAATCTAATTTTCAATATGATATGGATAAATGAGCAACCAACTCAGAACATCCGAACATCCCAGACATCTGGACATACGAAAGAAATTTTAGCCAACCTGAAGCAATGTCGCTTCACTCGCTCGGTAAATTATATTAGTTATTCTAGAAACCCTTCCAGTTTGACTAGCACAGACCAATTTTTGCAGGTTTCAACCGGATTTAAATTTACAAAAGGACGACATGATGTGCCGAAGGAAATGCCCATTTTATTGGCCCACAAAAGCTGGCGGGTGCATTGGAGTCACTCTGACCCCACAGGTGCATAGCGCTATCGGCTAGTTGTTATATTAAAACTGCATTTTACTGTTAGTTAGGTAAGGTTCTCTTGTGTGTTAATTTATTATAGCTTCAGCCTGCAATTCTGCGTCCGCGTACAATAGTTTATCGCGTTAATGGATTAATGAAACCCCTAAATAAAATTTAACGACAAACTTTCAATAAGAGCTTGTGCTGAGTGCTGTTCCATAGTAAATTACACTCTTCTTTTCACCCCCTAAAAAAATATTTCCGCGATAAAAATATCCTTTTCCATTCCTATATCCTTCCACGGGACTTAAACTATCTCTATCTATACCAAACATGTAAATCCGTTAAGCCGTTATTTCGAAATTGAATAACAAACATGTTCACAAACTTCTCATCTTCTCATATGTTTGTAGGACAGAAATAAAATAAAGATAACATTTAACAAACTAAAAACACACTTATTTACATTTATCAGAGACAGCACCAGTCCTTTTTGCTATAGTGACCATAAAGACATTTGAATAACATAAAAAATATTTGAGTCGACATCATGCTCTCTCTCTTCTAAAGTTGCCCGAAAAAGAGCTATTACCACGACAGACTAACAGCTAGACAGATGCGTTACACCTATAACTCCACTTCTTTGTCAGGGGTTGAAAATAGTAAACCATTATCGTGGGAAAGTATGTCAAGTTCAGGGTTATCGACGCACCGAATGCTTTCATCCATAAAATCAGGGGTGTGCAAAACCGGTTCAAGTGCACGCAAATTACTACATGTTTTGTAGTAATTTCTTTTTTGAAAAGAACGATCTAGTTATGCAAAAGTAAAGAATGTTGGGGCTAGTTCCTTTGTACTATTGTTGAAAGCTTATGTACTAGTTTTTAATAGGGTACACAATTATAAATAATAAGTACCCCTTTTACATAAAATAAGTACCTAGTATTGCAATAGTACGCGACGTAAAAGGAGAAAGCGGTAAACTTTTTAAAACCCCATTTAAGACTTTTTTTGAACTTCCAAAACGAGTCTGCTTAAGATACGCATTATGTAGTTACACTTCTTGATTAGATAGATAAATTCCAAAAATGGATGATTATCAATGTGAAGCATAAGTAAATCAGTTATTCCGCGACAGAACTCTAGTTTTTCTAAATAATTCTCAACAATTGATCTGCTTTGCCCGAAGGTTGACTGGTAGAGAATGCCTCATGGCATTAAGTCCGCCTTTTGTACGATAAGTTTTCTTTTGTGCAATAAAGATTAAATAAATAAATAAACAAATATGTCCACAATAAAAATGGCGTCCGTTACACAATAAGCTTGATGGCACCTGCCAGCCCCATAAAGTTACGTTTATTGAGCTTTTCACCTTGTATCTTAATGCGTATCGCCTCTTAAAATAAATAAGACTACAGTGCTACAGAGGATCTTAATTGCCCATAAAAGCTGTTTACAGTTTACTGGTTACGGAGATTTGAAGGATATATGTTTGTGAAAATGAAAAAAGAATTTGTAAAAGTGGTGTATCCGTGTATCTATAGGTATATATACGAGATGTCCCGCCAACTGATGCCGCCAATCCGAATATTTTACCTTATAAAATACATGACATTGACATTTATAGTTCTTTTGTAGTAGTAGAATTTGAATTTTATAATGTAATAATAATAGAAATGAATTTTATAATGTATTTACTTGTAAAATGTTGACATTTTATTAATAAATGAGTATAGTGCTACCACCTATTAGTTTCCGCACGTTCCCTATAGGTACCTAATTTACCGAGCGAGCGAAGCGTCCCCGTTCCGGCTTTGCCCTAAATGATTTCGTATGTCCTGATGTTTGGATGTCCAGATGCTTTTCAGCGTTTCTCGCCTAGAGGTCGCATTATCTCAACCAATTTTTCATAATCACGGATATATGGGGGTTGACACGAAATAAAAAATCAGGAATTCCGAAACAAACTCGCCAGTTCTCTACAGCCCACATGAGACGCTAGTTTACTCACGGCTGAATTTCATTTCCCTCTGTTCTCACCTACAGGCCGCATTTCTTAACCAACCCCAGCGAAATATGATTCAGTATTTCGAAGTTTTTCAAAATGGCGGCGTAATGGGGGTTGAAAACATAAAAATTAAAAATTTCAGCAAGTTTGCAATGAACTTGCGAGTGGTTTATATTATAGCTCACAGAGACATCTAGTGGATGTGTATAAAAACACACATACAGTAAATAAATAAATAATAAATATTGGACAACCTCGCACAAATCGATCTAGTCCCACTGTACTTTAAGCTCTAGTAGGCTTGTGTTATGGCCTCTAGACGACGATAATAGTATATTGTGTCATAAGGGTAGTAAGTAGGGGATTACTAACGAAGGCCTATTAGAAGCCCGACGCCGAAGGCGGAGGGCAAATAATGTCCTGAGTTTGTAATCCCCATACTACCCGCCTTACACACAATATTTTTCATCACATTTTGGAGTAAATAACAAATAAATAAGCCAAAAATAAACATTAAACGATAACGATTGACAACCAACTTTTTTCTGTAAGTATATATTTTTTTAATTTAATATAAGCACTGGCAAAACGGCCATCAGCTTAAAACAGAAAACAAATATACACAGAATCTTACCATCTATTACTAAACAAATAACAATTAACAATATTATGCAGCAATAATGAACAGCGTAATATTATTAAACTTAAATATGAACAGTAAGTTTGTTACAAACTAAATAGTTCCTGACCAATAATTTTATAACTTTTTTCCTTTTTTTTGTGTCGTCTACCACAGATAATGCTAAGAACTGCGTTTCGTTTAGAAACTTGTTAGGCTATACTGCCAGATTGTAACGATAATTCAAAATTTAATTTAATAAAATTATTGCAAAATACACATAAATAATTGTAAAACATAAATATTAAGGCAGTTACATATACCGTATTAATTCAATACACAATAAAATTTGCTAGTAGGCAAGTTGTTGATACAAAAAAAAACCTTGGCTGGATTGAAACCTCCTTAGTCTGAAGTAATCTGCGAGTGCGTACTAGATTTTTAAAACTAAAACCATAACTCCCGAGGGAGTTATGTCAATTTATAACTCCCGCGGGAACTATATAGGCCTTAGTCCTTCAGTACACCCGCATGTAATACCATCTTTTACGAGCAAATGTGATGAAAACATAATTATATAGATAAATACATACTTAAATATAAATAACATCCATCGGATTCAAGTTCATCACACAAATATTTGCCCTTGCCGAGATTCGAACCGCGTCATCAAATAGTAAACCATAGAACATCCTCCTTTTTTGGAAGTCGGTAAAAATTGAGTTCTGTTTTGTAAACGATTATTCATGTATCTCATCTGCACATCTCAATTTTGACACGTGTTAAACTATTTATGGATTTCATATTTAAAAAAACCTAAATCGGTTCATGAAAATTATAAAATCGGTTTAATCGTCTTTCAGAACGCGAACGAGAGCCAACTGTGCGATATCCGATAAGGATATTAAGAAAGGACCAATTAATACAATTTTAGATTTACATAAATGGATAATATTAAAACACATAAAGGTTTATACAAAAACCCTAATAACAAAGGGAAACCATTGCAATAACCAAGAAATAAGGGACTATTATATACTCGTACACTTATAGACCTAAGCTCCGGTTTTATTGTTTAAGTTGTTGTTATTCAATGGAACTATCAAATAAACACTTTACATAACGGAAGCCAAAACCCAACCACCGATACTGCTTCCTTAAGGGATCTACTTACGTGATTTGTGCTGATTTTCCCTAAAGGTGTGTCTATTTGTATGAATATTATATTTCGACTTCGAGATCATCTCCAACGCGGCAGCTGTCTACCTGAAACGGGCTGAATTCTAATTATAGGTTTTCTCTCTTTATATATATAATTTGATTGTTTTTTTACTGATCCAGTGTTTTGTTATGCCATTGCCATACGATAAATAAAATAAATAATATTATATTAAGAACTGATTATAAAATAAATTATAAGATCATAATATTTATCCAGGCAGCAAACAGACAAATAAAGTCTAACTTAACCGAACCTAACCTACAGAAATAATAACTTGGTAGCTACATTAATAAGTTGGCATCTATTCCCTGAACATACATGCCAAGTTATTATTTTAGCTTTCAAGCTAATTCGTTCACTCGTAGATGCCAAGTTATTATCTGCCTGGATAATAATAATTCTGTTATACACGGGAATATGGAGAAGAGTGACTTCCGATTTCGAAAATATTTCATTACTAGCTGCACCGCGCGGTATTACCTGCTCATCCCACGGCAACACTATTTTTTTTTCGGAATAAAAAGTTATATATATGTTTCTCAAAAAATATATTACTTTTTATTCCTAAATTATTTGAAAAAGGAAGAGTGGCGTTTTCTCGTGTCAGATTCTCTTTGGGTCACCGAGCCAGCTTAGTAAAGGTTTGTTGGTGTGCAATAAAGTATTGTTGTAAACCTTATGTGTTAATCCAGGGTGTCAGTTACCCTACCTTCATACCAAAAATTATCAAAATTTGAGCCATTTAAGCGTGAAGAAGTAACAAAGATACACGTAAACACACTCACAAACTTTCGCTTTTATAATATTAGTGTAATTTTGATTCATACAGAATATTAAGACTTTGACGGACAGTACATCCAGAGACGTAAATTAGGACCCTAGTGATACGGCACCACGTCTGCTGATAGTAACTTTTATCTTCACTGTCACTCCTTCTAGGCAGATGGTGAAATGGGTCTCGCATAGTTTCTATATAAAAGCAAATGCCTTGTGCCCTTTTTGCCCAGAACTTTTTGTACGAAATTTGTCTGTTTCGCAGCAAAATGTTCCTGTATCCGGGAACGTATCAATATTACATTATTATTTTCACTTAAAATACGTTCCGGTTTTATAACTTAAGAACAATTTTAATACATAAGCCTTATCCGACATAATACAAATATTTACCTACGAACTTGTTCCGTTAATTACTGCCGGAAATTCTTTGCTTCGTATAACACGCTCAAACTCTTTTGTAAGGTTGCTATTAACACGAAAATCATCTTGAACGGGTTAGTACTTAGTACTTTTCTTTTGTTGGCAACTTACTGTTCTGTTCTAATATTTCTGCCCAAACGCTTTAGGAGTTGACATATACCTACAACGAAGGAACAGTAATTTGTTCAATGATTTTATGATAAATATTTTTTATTCAGGCGGAAATTGCACCATCGCATTTTAATGCAAACGGTTGGTGCGTGGGAGTTGTGCATCGTAAAATATACAACGATTTTACCTGTAAAATGCAGATGACGTTGCGAATCGTGAGTATAAATATGATTAATGATTATTACTTAGATGATCTTACCAAACACCTATAACAAAAGAAAACATGAGGCATGATTTGCATGCAACGCTTTGCGTCTACCTTCATAAACAGGACAGTAAAAGAGTAGAACATGCTATTCCCTGCAAATTACAACTTGGATCACTTCAAGTAAAGGATGAAAAATCAATTATCAGCCAAAAATCCCATAACTCTCGCTTCGTCATCTCTTACCTGGTTTTGTAACAAGCTTCAAAATAGCTAAGGCACGAGTTAAATAAGGAAAACTCTTGAATTCCTCAATTGAGGAACTTTATCGATTCGTATTATATCTCATCATCAGGTCTCAATACCGGGTAGTATAATTTCTCATCATTAAAGGATTCCATGATCATCTTTCATCCAAACTTGTTCAGTTCACACCTTTTTTTTCACCCTGGCTAGGCGAAATAACGTACAAAGTATACCAAAATTGCCTAGAAAACTAAATAGGATTGACCCTTTTTTAGCTACGGTGAGCTAAGACGAACACTTTAAGAACTTTTCCATTTGATGGATCCCGAAGAAAACGTCGTAAAATTGCACATCAAATTCATTGACAGGATAAGCATTAAATTAAACGTTAGAAGCATTTGAAATGTGGTTCACGATCACACGCCTACTCGACGACACACATTCAATATCGAAAGAACCTATTCCAGTATCGTTTCCCTAGTGACATAAATCGTTTTCAAAATTACTGGTGTACATTTATTACCCCGAACAACGTGGCGGTTAACACATGAGCCTAATAAAGCCGGCCAATTAATATCCGTGACGAATGATTCCAATATCCTCTAGTCTATCAATCTCTCTGGAATAAACTAATTGAATTCCGGCCGGACCCATGTCTAGGTCTCGTCTTGACACACCTTTTGTTTATTTGGGTGTTGTAATGGGTACTGGATCCATTTATATCGAGTAGAGTTGGTAGTACCTATAGGGTATAAGTACAATTCTGTTGTGTAGGCGTGGGTACGGAATCTCATCTACGTTTCCGTTTTGATCTACCTTTTGTTGATTTGGGTGTTGTCATGGTTACTTAGGTACGTTTACATGGCAGAATAGGTGCATGCTGCCGTATAGCTTGGATGCAGAATCTCGAGAGGCCTTATTCCTTTGCAATTTTTTTTTTCATATTATGATTATGACAAACATAATTGTAACCAACTTTTTGATGTGAATAATACTTTTCTCTGTGTTCTAGAATGTAACATAGCTATTTCATGCTTTCATTGCGTGCAGTCGAAAATAAGTTGAAAAAAACTAGTTTTCCACGTGAATTTTATCAATTTCGAGTTTGAAACTAAAATTATCAATAAAAAATTCAAACTGTAGGTTTCAAATATATACCAATAAATCTCAATAGCCCTGTTCTTAAAGTAATAACAATGATAATAAATAATAATAAGCAAGTACCTTGACTTGGCTCACGAGGTAACCGCCATGTGGGATGTTGATTCGACGATCATTGTCCCGATAGTCGTTTCGGGAAACGGTCTTATAGCGAAGAGTCTCGACAAACACCTTAAGAGACTCTCGCTAGATGGCTGGATCAAGGGTCAGATTCAGAAGGCGGTACTCCTAGACACGGCGCGCATCGTCAGGAGGTTCCTCTCTCTGCAGCCCTAACCACCGGTAGCCTGAGCCCTGCCCCGCTGCCGGCGGCACCTTAGGTTAGGTTTTTTATAATGTAGGTATTTACCTATATTTTGTAATTACTTTATTATATTTTACTTTTTATTATCAATTTATTGTTAAAAACCCAGCCTAAGACGTAAGATAAATAAAGGAGATAATAATACTATGTTAAGAAACGTGTTTGATCATAGAGAGAAATCAGCATTTTTGAACGGATAAGGAGCCTTAAAAGCGAAAAGGCTCACTACGTGCTAACACATTAGTGCGCCTTAGTGCACCAGCTCCGATTTCCATTCCGCTTTTCACTCTGAACCAGTTGAATCGGTCTGTCAGTTGCGTCACTACACGCCACGACCAATTGGGTCACATTCCAAGTACCTAAACAATCAATAAAATAGTAGCCGAGGATCGCGTACAATGGCGTGCAGTTGGAGAGGCCTATGTCCAGCAGTGGACAAGAATAGGCTGATGATGATGAAACAACCAATAAAATACAGTTTTCCTGCGGCTTTTTACGAATATCAAAACCTTCAGTCAGCCTACCTAGTGTTTACTCTGTGACTCTGTGAATAGAAGGTTATCTTTCGCAGATTTCACAGATCTTTCCTATACTGTTCCCACTTCCAATTCCAAAAGGATAATATAAATGTCAATTAAGTTATATTAGTAATATTAACATACCTGTTCCTCCCATACGACAAAATCAAATTCTTGTTACTAGAAGCTAAACCGTGAATGTTACACATGGTTGCTAAAATATTCAATATTGTTTGTGAAGAGTCAAGTTACAAATCGTTGCAAACTAATAATGTGACGTGTGTGATAATAATAATCCACGTGTAATACAGACGTGAACTAATCGGCTATGTACAGTCGCGACTAATTGTTTATACTCGTTTTTATACTCGCAGACTTTAATCTGTCAATTATAATTTCACAGACAAAATCACAATAACGCACTTTTTAATCCTGTAACAAAATTCTATGCTCTATGGTATACCCGCTACAGAACTTTAATAATCAAAAGACATCTCTCTACACAACTCTAATAATTTCAAAAAGAGAACACAAGCTTATTTGATGCTCACTGATTGGTTGAAATTGAAATTACTTGTCAAAAAAAATCACCAATCACGAGGCACCCGCCATGGCCATCGCGATCATGTTTTTTTTTATAGGTCAGTTTTAGTTGAACGAAAAAGTTTACATCAAAAATAAAAAATCGTATCGGAGAATGACGATTAAAGTAAAATCTGTTTTTCTGAGTTTTGCTCGTATAAAAAGTATTGTATGGGTAAGGCCGCGGAAAGTTACCAATTTGGACGTTTCAAATTTGCCCAGCTGAAAAAAAAAATTGGTAACCGGTACTGTTTCAAAAATATTTTTATCATATGTAGATATAGGAATTCTCATGGTCGCAAGTAAGATAATTTATATAAACCCCTTTATAAAAATACTAAAAATATATTTCCGTCCAAAACGTAACGAAAGTTGGTTAAATTTTTCGACCACGAGTACTAAAAGCTCTGTTATTTTTATGATATTTCAACTTTCATGGGCATACTTTTGTTTTAAACTAAAATTTATGATATAAGGATAGTTCTACTGATTATGGAATAATGATAATATAATCATTTTAATTTTTTATCTTACATTATTTTAATGGATCAGCATTCCACACTTATGTTACAATACTTTCGTGACGCTTTATGTAGCTTATTTTTAAATATTTTATGGCGAAAATACGTTTACGTGCACTGGCAACTCATATTCTAGTAGGGCAACACCGATGAGCAAGTCCAAATCCGTCAGTTTGTCAACAAACGCAATTTAAAGTAGACACAGTCATAGTACCCCCAAAGTGTCGTGTGTGATTTTAAAGGTAAGGAGTGATTGTTTTTAATCAGTTTTTTTTGTACAATAGCGTAATGGTTTTCAAGCCAGTGACACGTATTATTGTATTAAAAATGTCTTTATTTCACCATAAAATCCACTTTTTTTCAAAAATACGTTACACTTTCGTTACGAATATGTTACATTTTTGCAAAATGATACGTATTTTCTACGTAACATAACGAATAAATGTTGTAAAGGGAAGTGCACACAGAATATACTAACTTAAATGAGTTTTATTAGATTTTTAATGACACGAAAATAACAAAGTCGAACAAAACTCCTGTACAATAATAAAATAAATAAAAACAACATCTTAATAAAAAAAACTGTTTTAAGAAGAAAATAATTTATTTTTACAGTAGAATCATTGATTCTTAAGCTGTTTTATTGTTATACGGTCGTCTTGTTACTAGTATTGGGTACCTACAGTAAACAAATAGTAATTACTGCCACCTGGTACAAAATGAGAGGCTTTAAAACACTAGAGCGGTTTGGGTTTCATTAGTTCCATCATACGCGTGTTTGATTATATTGAATTTAATGTGCCATGAAAATTTTGTTTACAGGCAATATAAAGCTAATAATTTTATAACTTGATTTTTTTTCTTAGCTACGTTATTTAATGGGAATATTTTCCAGTATGATCTAAGCTTTATAACGACTTATGTTACGTTTTATGATAACATAACGTAAATATTTTTATGTTACTTCTATGTCACATTGGTAAATTCCCGCAGCCTTACCCGTATGCAATAGTTACACAATTAGATCTTAAAGTCTCGTACCTTACATAGGCCACTCGGCAAGCCTCGTGACCTAAACCCGGTACTCGACTTTTAAGGACCTCCATTGTGCAACGATTGCATAAAATACTATTGAGAATCGAGGATTTAATGTATACTGACTGTACATTGTACATAATTTCATGTGAGGAATATGTCTTGGACCATGTAGTCTTGCGCGATTATCACTCAGAGAAATAAACAAATACTAATAAAACATCACGTGTACTATGCCGTTTGAATTCTTCCCATTTTTCTGCTTCACAGATTTTATAACTTTTTAGGATAACGAAGGATTTTTTTATAATGTCAAAGTGAAGCCGAAGACGTGAAATAAAATGGTAGTTTTAGAGTGTGCTCACAATTACGGTCAATGTTTAATACAAATAATATTACTTTATAGGAATAATAACATATTTTAAATAAAAACATATACTTTACACGAGACTTAGCGTAATTCAAGTATCAAATTAAATATTAATCTTAATACCAAATGACTTCGCACCGCTGTTCCATCGGCGTAATACTTATCTCGCAAATTGACTACACGTGACTTGATACTTTGCATCGCTTTGTAGCTTATGGGAGTTAATTAAACGATGTTTTCACTACTAGTCTATCAGGAAAGTATTACCTATACCTAATCTACAGTTCTCGGGTTTCTATACGGTTTATAAACTAGCTGATGACAACGACAACTTGGAGTACTTAAGTAGATTCTTGAGTGGAGACCCAAATGACAAACGTGGTGATAATCTTGTTTTTGTTGTCAGTAGGTGGTGGGAAATACTGCTGAGAGAGTGAGAACATTTTTTCAAACAAAATATTATGGTGACATAATGGTACTAAGCTTTATCTAAGTATTTATCTATTAAAACCTATTTAAGTTAGTTGCACCGCCCACAACTTATCTGCTTTGCCCGATGGTTGACTGGTAGGGAATGCCCTATGGCATTAAGTCCGCCTTTTGTACGATTTGTTTTTCTGTTGTGCAATAAAGATTAAATAAATAAATACTATAATATAATAAGGCTTTTTAAAACCTATCAATTTTGTCCTGAAATAATCTCCAAATTTACTGTGGCACCGCACCGCTTAAGAGATTTGCTTACTTATAATATAACATTTAAAAAGCATAGCTCACAGGATTGCACGGTTAAAGTGGTAATGGGCAGGCCATGAAGCCCGGAGAATGGACGGCCGTTGTGGCACCGAAGTTCTGGAGTGGCGACCACGTATAGGAAAGCGCAGCGGGGTCGGGCCCCGACTAGATGGACGGATGACCTCGTGAGGATAGCGGGGAATCATTGGACGCGGTCTGCATGGCCGCACTTTGTGACGAGTCATGGGGAGGCCTATGTTCAGCAGTGGACGTCTGTGGCTGATTAGATAGAATGAACATTTAAAAAGGGTGCCTGCTTGTGATAAGTATAGCATAACGCTTGACTGATTGAATACATTGGCGTATTTAGGGGGGTGGCCGGGTGGGCCGTGCCCACCCCAATATGGTCTAGTGTCCACCCCAGGATTTTGGATTATCCATAGAAATTCATGACTTCAACTCATAGGCCATGGCCAGGTCCCGCCCAGGCCCCACCTGAAAAATAATCTTAGATACCTACGCCAATGATTGAATGATAGAAAGGTGTGTTCCAAATCTGTTAAATACGTATAAGGCAGGGTTTTTCGCAGAACTGCGGTTGCGAAGGAAATTTTGAAGGCCGTGACTCTAAAAAGTATGAAAGCACTGGATTACAGGATGAAAAAAGAGGGTTAAGTTTTATTTATTTCGCATAATAAGCCACGTGTACATTCTAGTCGCTAATAAATTTGCTCTAAATTGCCATACCAAACGTAACTTTGTAATAGAACTATAATTAGCCAGATAAATACTTAAATAGCGGCTTTTTCTTTTTAAATTACAATTATCTCCAAGCCGCGACACATAATGAAACAATTTTACAAAAATGCGCAGCAATTTACTGAGAGCTCCGCTATGCAGTCTGGGATGGGTAACGAAAGTGTTTGCTACATTTCTTTCTAAGTGTTAGCGACAAAAAGTGTCTTCTAAAATACGTCGCTTAGCCTGTGATGGAGCAGGACCAAGGACTCAAATTTAAAAACAACGTGCCTGTTTAAAGGTGCATAATGATAACATTTCCATGTTATATATTTCAGTAGTGCACCTGCCAACTGAGCCGACGTTTCTGGGTTCGCGTCTCGGCAAGGACAAATATGTGTGTGATGAACTCGAATATATATGTATTTAGGTAATATACCTTACACCGTCGTTTAGTACAAGCATTGCTTAGTTTGGGACTAGATCGATTTGTGTAAGATTGTCCCCTTAATATTGATTTATTTACCTATTCACTAGCGACCCGCCCTTGCTTTGCACGGGTGAAATGCTGATACTAACTCTACTATACTATATTATGCATGTATTATACAATAAACCTTCCCCTTGAAACATTCTATTTGAAAACCGCATCAAAATCCGTTGCGCAGTTTTAAAGAGCATAAATAGGGACAGACAGACAGCGGGAAGCGACTTTGTTTTATATTATAATGTAGTGATTATGGCTTTGTGCGTGTGACGGCTCAGGTACATCGCCTTATAAACACGATGTATGCGGTTCGAGCTGCATAAAGTTACATTTAACGTTATTACCGGGTCAAATTAAGTTCACGCCTGATATCTGTGGCGTCCCATATAAAAGTGGCGCAAACTTAATGCGACCCGGTAAGCAAACCGGACACATACTAGGTATTATCATTATCACCAGTTTGGAGATCTCTCGGTGTACGTACATGGAATATTAGTCCCATCATCTGTCATTTTCTGACACGTTTATGAGTACGAGAGTGACGGATGCTTTATCATTTTTTGATTTCACCCTGCGCCAACATCACTAAATCCGAATGTCGGAATCTATTCATATACTTTATCAATAAAAGTCCTAAGTGTCACGTATTTTACGTTTTGTAGGTTAATAATAAAAGGAAGATATTTCGGTTGTCTTTTTGGACTTGGTAATTAAAACAGCTCACCTCCAAAGGTTACAAACAATTAGTCTTCCTAAACCAAAAAAAGGCAATACATTCGGCGGCAAGTTCGAGCCCGCATTGTTTTAGTCGGTATTAAAACACTCGAAACTTCACCTTGACGGCAAATTGGAGGACATGTTGGTTTTATTTTTTGCTTAAATCTTTTTGCGCCGATACATAATATCGGCTGACAATGGAGTGGATTTGAAAGGAATACATTAGTGCGCGGTCGTCGCTCCACCCGCCCCGCCGCTTAACGTGTGACAGATCGAATATACTGCTGCAAGATAATGTCCTGTAATTTACAAAGCGCGAACCGATGAAAGAGAGAAAAACCGGCCAAGAGTCGGGCCACGCTCAGTGTAGGGTTCCGTAGTTGCCCATCCTTCACAATAGACGGCTTAAAACAGCAGTTTTAAGCCCGAGGTTTATATTACGAGAAAGAATTCAAGCTCTATATAAAGGTCGTAAACGCCAAAGTAACTGTAATTACTTATTACCTTCAGAAAGTTATCGATTATACGTGCTAGATTGAGCGGAATGTTTTAATGCAGTATGACACTTAACTTATAGTAACGTTCGAAGTATAAGGACACCGCGCAGCAATTACCTAATTTTAAAGAAAATTTTGAAATTTTGCGATTACTCAAAAACGGCTCGACCGATTTTATTCAATATAGTTTTCATTGATAGTAAGTTTCATGAATTTATTTTACCGCTTTGTCAGCGTGATACATAGGTACACATACTCATACCAAATTTCAGCTTTCTAGTACTAATGATCACGGAGCTAAGACGCGGACGGACGGACAGACGGACAGACGAATATGGTAAAACTATAAGGGTTCCGTTGACTACGGAACCCTAAAAATGGCGCGCTTAGGCCTCCCGTCAACGGTTTTTGCAACGATCTAAGTCTTAAAGAGTTTTTAGGGAATATAGTGAATGTATAACATCACAGCGATTCGTAAAAATCACTGTGATTATCTCATGGAACAGCATTAACATAAGCATGTAGATCGTTTCTCCGCTGTTCCGATTTTATCTGATTAGGAAGATCGCGGATTTGCTGTTGATATTAATTTTGACTTTGCCAAGTTACTTCTGAATGACATTAAGCAACATAAACAACAAAATCAAAATACCTAATAATATTGTAATCACTTCGAGGAGAAATCTGTTACTGATTACAATTGAACGAATTACCATTCCTCCTACTCACGAATGTCGTATTCAGAACTTCACCAAAATGTTATGGAACCAATTTAGAGATGAGTACTTTTGAACGAAAAATCATAATTTGAAATCGGTTTTGGGGAAATGACGGACTTCTGAGATATTAAACATAAAAAAGAACCAACTGAATTAAGAACCTCCTGTTTTTTGAAGTCGATTGATAAGATCTAATTACAGTACAGTAACGTTTACGTGATTTGAGTAACAGGATTAACAATGTCACGGTGATATTTTCACAGTAATTTTTTTGGGAACTGGAATCATCTAGATACTGACGGCGATTGAAATGGCCTTTCAATCCCTAGGCCTTGAAATACTTTGTTGATCTTCTAAACGTTCAATAATTTGTCAATGTTCGCTTGGAAAAGTTCTCTGGACGTTTTAGTCTTTTTCCTGGTGTCTGAGTTTACTTTTAGATATCGCCAAATCTAAAACTTAACGCGATCGGTTGCCTAAAGCGGCAATATTTATACAACGTATTTCATATCTCAGGGATATCAGGGAAAAGATATATGAGGGATGTGGCTATACTATATTAAAATATTTGCCCTGGCCGGGATCCGAACTCAGGACCGCCGGCTCAGTAGGCAAGTACACTACAAACTGCGCTTACCGCGTCGTCAAAAAAGAAGACATACGCTATGGTGCATGCTGGCTCTTCTATCAGTTAGTCTTATGCGTTTGACTGTACTTAATTAAGAAAGATGTAAACAAAACAGAAGTTATTTCAAAAATCTTTTTTTGTTCCGTCCACCATGGCCGTTAACACGACACGTCACTTCGAATCAAGACATATCGGCTACTTCGGACGAGCCGGGAATGTTAACCGAACTTTTTGCCCTTGTGACGAAAATTACTTATTTATTTGCTAATGCCATATTGGATCATGCACGCACCGTGTTGGTGATGAGATACACTTTTAGAGATGTCATTGCTTGACAGTATTTAGCAGTGTAAGAGAAGAAGAATAGTTATTGGACCTTCACCATAAATTCGAAAAGTGACGAAGATTCATTCCCAGACAAAATCAAAGCAAGTGATTGACAAAATAATATGAGTTCTCCTAAAAAAATTATAGAATGATGCCGTTAACCACCAATACAATATTATTAAGATAAAAGTATTTGTAAAGATGAAATATAGGTACGTCTCTATAGTAAATTTAAGAGGATAATTGGGACCCAAAGTCCCTAAAGGGCCAAAAAGGAAAATCGGCGGCTCACCGCAGCGGACCAATTGAGTGCTGCCCGTTTGCGGTCTGACTCAAATAAATTGGTCTTTTATTATTTTACCATATAGATATACCTAAAATTGAAGAATCTTTGCGTTCATTTCGCCCTATTGCTTGATACAAATTTAATTATTTTATTGAAAAACTATATAGTCACATATTGTTAAGTAGTTAGGTATGTGATATGACTGGACAGACAAAGGTTATCTTTTATTATGGGTGTAGCAGTGTAGCAAACTCACTTCAGTACATAATTAAAAATATAGGATATCATTAAATTTGGTACATATAGATAATATTTAGTGAAATACCTAACATTCGCAAACAATTTAGCAGTTAGCACTCGGTCGAAAAAAACAACCATGTTTTTTTTTTACAATAAACAAAGTCAAGTCCAACGACAAAACAAGCTATGCATAGTATTCGCCATTTTCCTCAATACCCACTGTAGCCTACAGGACTAATAATAAAAAACTAGGTCAGGCAGGTGACCTCGCGGAAAATGTAATAAATATCACAAACGACACTAGCAACTTTATCGGGCACATCGATTACTCGAAGGCACTGAAATTGGCATATCAATAGAAAGAATGTAGACGATGACTAAAATATGCCTGTAATGTTATTAAAACTATCGTGAGACATCTTTACTAATTATAAAAACGGTATAAACTCACGTAAAAATTGTCAGGAACGGCCCGACATGTTTCGAACTCATTTGGAGCTCTTCATCAGGGGTAGCTATCCGTGCCGTTACGCGACTCGCGACCCACTGCACTTTTAATCGCTCTTCTTGCCGCCCTCTGCGCACGCGCAGATAGCGCGGCGCGGGGAGGGCAGGGCTCTTGCGCTGTCACCACTGGACTGTCTGTCACTGCATTTTCACTATTACCCACTGATACCACGCACACTTGACTTATTGTATCAACGACATTGTCTGAACGCGAGATGTTTTTTAACGCCGGAATCACAGGTTTCCATGCCGGAGGTAGAGCCCAACCACCGTCTCGGTTGAAATTCGGGCGCCGTCCAATTTCGATAGCTTCACGTATCTTCCGTTGTACACAGCGTTTCTCACGAACCAACAACCGTGCCTTATCGAAACGTACGAAATGGGACGCACCGGCCTCGACAACATGCTCCGCAACCGCGGAGTCTCTCGTGTCCATTTTTCTGACACTGCGTATATGCTCAGACAATCTTGTAGACACATTACGTCCCGTCTCTCCTATGTACGCCTTGCCACACTCACACGGTATTTCATACACCCCAGGGGTTCCAAATGGATCCCTATCTTTAGGAGACCGTAGCAACTGCCTCATCTTAGTCAAAGGACGGAACCAGGTTGTAATGCTATATCTACGGCGTAAAATGTGTCCGATGGTATCCGTCACACCTTTGATATAAGGTAAGTACGCAGGCGCTCTCTCTACAGTCTGCGGGCGTTGTGCTGTACTGGGGCTCGCTACACGCTGACACTGTCTCCACTTATAGCCATTTTTCTCCAATACCTGTCGCACATGCGCTAACTCCCCATTTACGTATTGAGGGTCACATAAACGGAGAGCCCTATTAATAAGCGCCCTCGGGACTGATGACAGGTGGGCCGGGTGGTGATGAGAATCAGCTTGTAGGTATCGGTCAGTATGCGTGGATTTACGATACACCGTATGAGTCAACCGTCCTTCCGGCAAGCGCTTCACCAACACGTCCAAAAACGGAAGTGCTCCATTCGACTCTTTCTCAATGGTGAATTTTATTCTTGCGTGTATCGCATTCAGATAGCTGAGAAACGGCTCTATATCACTATCCGTGACCACCGCGAAGACGTCATCAACATAGCGCCACCACAGCCTAGGTTTAAAGGGACAGTCTTCTAACGCCTTCTTCTCGAAGCTCTCCATGAAGATGTTAGCTACGACCGGCGCAATCGGCGATCCCATCGCTACACCATCGATCTGCAGATAAAACTCACCGTTAGCGTACGTTAGCGTAATATCCCACACATTTTAATTGATGCACTTTAATTATTCATTTAATTCGATGACAGAATTAATCCTACTGATATTTATAAAAGCAAAAGTTTGTGTACGTGTGGGTGTGAGTAAGTGAAGGTATTATGTTTGTTACTTCTCCACGCCGGTAGGGCTGGACGGATTTGAATTAGGAACATACTCTAATTTAACAAATACTTCTTAATCCCAAAAAAGGCGTAGGAAAGGTAACGCAACTGCGGAAAAAAAAAGTGCTGATATAAATGTTGTGATAAACAGCTAGAGTAGTTAAGGACTAAAACTTACATAAATCTATGTTTAAAACGAAGTCGCCTAAGTCAGATCCTTTATTCTTTCTGGATTGACATTTATTTTTATGAGGTACGAGCCGGTCTGATTTCAAGTGGCATCTGCTATATTCGTTATAGAACACATGTTTAGTCAGGGAAACATTGGCAAATTATTACACCACTAATTTCCCTCGCTTTTTCCCACATTCAATATACTCTATGCTTTTTCCTTTCATAAACGAAATTTGTTTCCTAGAAAAACGCATTTTTGTCGATAAAAGGATCCTCACACCCCGTCAAGTTTTTTTTCTAATAAATGGGAACAGTTTCTTTTTTGGAGCGTTGATGCCCCAATTTGAAGGCTTTCCTTTTACTGGATAAGATTATGTGGCTGAAAGTAAAGAAATGGAAAATGATCCAGTAAATCTTTTAAGTGTTCATTCAAATACATTTCAATACGAACTCCAGATTTCAAAATTCAGAGTTACTGCTTGGCATTGGATAAAGTGTCTACATTGTTCTCATAAAGAAATGTCAAAGTAATATAGAAAAGAACTAACTATATTGTTTTGACGAGGAAATAGCAAAGTAATGTAAACACTCTCACCATTTCACGTTCCCCTTTATAGTTTCCAACGCTAAGCGACGCTGCAGTATGCTGCTGGAGCACAAACCCACTAATGGGAATATCTCGGAACCACAGGAGTAAAATCAGGCCGCCCCACTACTGACACCAATACATTGCTGTACAGTGCGCCTCGCGTGACCTAAACATTAAACCTACCAACAAAGGAGTTTTTATTACAGTCTGAAATTGACCTACATGACCTATTTGGCTAGCTCCACGAACGCTGAAAGTTCGTGATTAATTGCTTTACCCTAAAATATGCCGACACGCCCCGTGATTCGGGGCACTTCGTATCCTGTCTCTGAGCTCAAGTGGAAACCAATTTAACTAGACTGGTACTAGGGACTAAGGAAGTCACAGAGATTTTTGGGTGGCTAATGGCAGTACCGTAGTCCGTACCGACAGACCGAGAATCTTTAATAATTATAAAAACGGTTTAAACTCACGTAAAAATTTACGGAAACGGCCCAAAATGTTTCGAACTCATATGGAGCTCTGCATCAGGGGCAGCTATCCGCGTTCGTACGCGACTCGCAGCCCGCTCAGAGAGAGTAGCAGAGTTTTTATAATTATTAAAGATGTCTCACGATAGTTTTAATAATATTATTACACTGAGAATCATTTCACGTTTAATACATAGAAGTTGCGAAATATGTATACGATGCTGGAAAACCGGAAATGTTGGGAAACTAATCAGTACGGGGAAAGATAAATTTCCCATTCATTAAAAACCTATTCTTCTTAGTTAGCGATATAAGTAGATAATTAGATACATACTTTCATGCTCTCTGTTGATACACTGTTATACTTAATTTGGGGACCGATACCAACATCAGTAAGCTAATTATTTTTTATTAAAGCAGTAACGTCTGCCAGCGTATACCAAATGTTTATATTAAAGCAAAAAAAAGTGTTTGCGAGGCATCCTAAGGCATATAAGAAATGAAGCAACTAGTTGAAAATGTCGATGCTTTAGCTACTGTCTAGTGGCTTTGATAGAATAATCAACAACGTATCAAATTTCCTGTCCAATTCGTAGGGTCGCGCGTGTTTGAATTATTTCAACTTTGTGAGGTCATTTAATTAAAATAGGATGTCGGGAAACTAATTGTATTTGCAAATGCTTGTCAGTTGAGATATTAAAATATAAAATAAATATTGAACAAAGAACAGTTTGCCTGCTTAAAGTTTAATTAAGAAATGTATCTCTAAACACTCTTTGTTCTCGACTGCTCGTTCTTCTTTTTCTCATTATTGCGTCTGGGCACTGATTCGACGAGGCTTTGCGATATCTCCAATAGCAATATGGCTTTATCACAGCTATGCTACGGACAAGCATCGATTTTTTGATTTTTGGAGGTATGGCGCCTGCCTTTTATGCTTTAGGGTTAAGTCTCGCCAGTTTCAGTTTGACGCCTATCAATATAAAATAAAGTGTCGGTAGCAGTTTTGTCTCTATAATAGAAAAAAATATATTATTATCAGTAGACATATCGCTGGCTTAATGTTACAGGGATACATTTTCAGGGTTATTAGATTTCGTTCATTTCAACCTACTAAAAATAGCCCTGTTTATTGAGTCAGTAATATACAGTCACTATGACTAGATCTCGGAAAATATGCCTATAGAAACGTCAAATTCAGCCCCTGATTTTAAAACAAATTCATAATTTAAATATCTCATCTCGAACCGCCATACTTGAAAATGTATTTACCGCAATTGAGCAAATCTAAACGCTGCTACCAATCAATTGGGCTTCCGTCGCCAAACTCCAAATTTCCAATTTGTGGATCCATCATCTTATTTACGCGGACGTGAATAAATTATTCTTTTATTGCGTCGGCGTGGCAGACGCCGATCATTGGTTTGACATTCAAACAGTCTAGCTAACTCATTGCAGCGTTGCACTCGCTTGGCAACCAAATGCATTATCGTTCAGCGGTTACTGAGCAAAATTCGACTCAACTGCGAGTGGATTTTTGTCGGATTTTCGAGGATCGTTTTCGATGATCGTTCTATATATAGCTATGCTATATAAGCAATGAAATGACCGTACGTTTCGTTTCCAAGGGCAAGGGTACAACGCGGATTTGTTGACCGATTCATCTCAACTCAACATGGCACGAGGTTAGTTATACTCGCGGTCAACCATTGTTCTGAACGATTCTTTTTCAAAATATGAGTGTGCGCAAAATGTATTTAGTTGATTAGAAAAAACCGCAGACGGTCGTTATTCAGTTTATTTTTAACATTGTGTTATTCTTTTTGGATTTATATGTCAATTGTGAGTTCGCCACTTACATTGCAATAATATAATATGTGTGATTGACGATGCAATTCTATGTTCAGGTATTTGGGCCTAATTCTAATAAAGTAATAACATTGACGTAGCCATTTCAACGTTGTTGAGCGATAAGTGATAAGTAGATATATGTCTTTGATATGGTCAGTACATGTAGGCACAACGAAGGAAAGAAGAAAGAAAAAGGCATTGACATTTAGACATTTATTTTAGACAAATGTCGTTAGAAACGGCGGAACTTTATTTATATAGCTTTCGATTCTGTTATTTGAACACCAGTAGAAAATAAATGATCTATTAATTGGACATAAACATAAGAATGCAGGTAAAAAACCATGTCAATTATTTTGATGACAGCTGTCATTCTTGTCAATCTATATAACAGGATAATACATGTATCGACAGTTGGATGAATCACCAGTGAGCTATGCATGTTAATTAATGCTAATATTCACGATCTAAAAGAATCACCGAACTGTTCGTTAATATTTACGTACTGCATTATCTAATGTATAATATCCCTGTCGTCACCCGATCGTTCCATACGTTGCTCTAATTGCTCAACCGATTCTCATGAAATTTTGTGAGTAAATTCTATAACTAGGAAAGTATATAGAAATTTACGTTATTTCGAAAATAAAATCAAAATGGCGGAGATAAAAACCCACAAAAAATATTACAAATTTCAGCTACTGAAACAAATTCGTTATACTTATTTAGGTGTAGAACGTAAGTTTATTTTATTTCATATTCTATTTGAAAATTTCCTGTGCACTTCCGTGGCTAGGGTTCCGTAGTCAACTAGGAACCCTTATAGTTTCGCCATGTCCGTCTGTCTGTCTGTCTGTCCGTCCGCGGCTTAGCTCCGTGATCATCAGTACTAGAAAGCTAAAATTTGGTATGAGTATGTGTATGTATCACGCCGACAAAACGGTAAAATAAAAACAAAAAAAAAATTTTTTTTTTCGGGTACACCTCAGTTGTGGGTGGTTTTTTTTTTCGTTCCAACACTAATATGTGGGATATCATTGAATAGGTCTTTTAAAAATAAGAGGGGTCTTTAAACATTATTTTTTGATAAAGTCAGCAGTTTCGTAAATATTCGCTCCGAAAATAAAATAAAAACATAGCGTCCCCCCCCCCCCCTCTAACTTTTCAACCACGGGTCAAAATATTATGGAAAAATTCATGAAAATGAGGCCTTATAAGTACTGTCAATGAAAACTATATTGAATAAAATCGGTCCAGCCATTTTTAGGTTTCCGTAGCCAAATGGCAAAAAACGGAACCCTCTCTGTCTGTCCGCCTGTCCGTCTGTCTGTCCGTCTGTGCGTCCGTATGTCACAGCCATTTTTTTCCGAAACTATAAGAGCTATACTGTTGAAACTTGAAACTTGGTAGGTAGATGTATTCTGTGAACCGCATTAAGATTTTGATGCAAAAATAAAAAAATAATAATAAATATTGGGGGCTCTCCATACTTAGAACTGAAACTCAAAACATTTTTTTTCATCAAACACATACGTGTTGGGTAGGTATCTATGGATAGGTCTTCAAAAATGATATCGAGGTTTCTAAAATATTTTTTTTCTAAACCGAATAGTTTGCGTGACAGACGCTGCCAAAGTGGAAAAAAGTTGGTCCCCCCCCTCTAACTTCTAAAATAAGAAAATGAAAAATCTAAAAAAAACTACCAACGAAAATTGTTTTGAACGAGATCTAGTAAGTAGTTTTTTTTTATACCTAACTGTGCACCTAATTTATATAGGGCGCTATACATACCAGGTGCAAACTTAACTGAACCACTTAGGGATGGAAAGTGTTTGTACGGAACCCTCGGTGCGCGAGTCCGACTCGCACTTGGTCGGTTTTTGAGTTATCGCAAAAATTCACGTAAGTGCCGCGCGGTGTCCTTATACTTCGAACGTTACACATATTAGTTAAGTGCCATAGGTACTGTAAATGTATTAAAACATTTCACTCAATCTGGCGCGTATAATCGATAACTTCCAGAAGGTAATAAGTAATTTCTGTTACTCTGGCGTTTACGACCTTTTTATAGAGCTTGAAATCTTTCTCGTAATTTAAATCTTTCTCGTAATTTTCGTCTTTTGTGAAGGATGGGCAACTACGGACCCTACACTGAGCGTGGCCCGACATGCTCTTGCCCGGTTTTTTAATTTTGGTGACACTGTCGCTGAATTGTTAGATAACAATATTAACGTTAATTTCTTTTGTTTCAGGTCTAAAATACCAATGTTCATCGTGAATCGAATAAGTCGTGAATAGCTTAGCTTAAGTTTATTAAGTCGTAGATAGGTTACCTTAAGTCGCGCCTCGCGCAATCGACGTGTATACACGTCGATCAATAATCAGTATTAGTTGGGTAAAGTCGGAAAAGTGGAGAACGTCACGGCAAACCGGAGCACCGGGTTTACCCCGGTCACAGACAGGTTAGTAAATTTTCAGTATTTATAAATATTAGTCATATTAGACTATAGTAACTAAAACTATGCATAAATATTAAAAAGATTGGGACCCAAGACGCAAGCAGCATTCCCACGCTGCGGGGCTAGCATATCTTGCCGCGGCTTCGTTTGTCGCGCGACTCAGCGGCATCTGTCTTGCTCGCACGGTATTGACAGGAAAGTGACAGGTAGTATTTGTCACACTGGATAGCAATGGCTAACCTTTGCGCGAGACAGCTGCCAGTTCCAGCACTTGGGTCGCCTGTCGCCTCCCGCAAACGCTTGCCGAAGGATAAGACCAGGCCAAGTGCCCCCTGGCTCCACGTTTCTTCATCAGAATCTCAGAAGAGTTTTAGAGTGAGAAAAATGTTGAGCGCTAGTTATGAAATGAAATAATGAACTTTTTTCTGTAAGTAGGTCACAAGGGCACTTTGACATGTCTACGGGTATTTCACAAAAAGAGACCACTGTTGAGAAGAAATTCCGAAAGAAACTCAAACGTATTTTTTTTTGTAAAGATGTAAAGGGCGCGCATTAAAAGGCCCTCTCAGAGTGCCGCATATGCAACAGTGTGTCGCGTTGTCTGCTTCACACTAACAACTAATAAATATAGAATTTTAAGGAGGATTGAAACTTCTGTGACTGAACTGAGAACTTTATACCTTTTCTAAACAGTTTAATACACAAATTTTCATTCAGATGAAAGTTTCAAGTCCTGTTATTTAACCCAACTTCGACTCACTCTCAACCTTTCAACCAATAAGTCTACCTAAACCTATACAATATTATACAGGGACAGAAAAACAGTCACCGTTTTATTCATAGCACGATTATACGGTCTTCGGTCGCTCCACATTTTAAATTTTAATCGTTTATCCGCAGACCTCGACATGGTTCCAGACACTTTCATGTCAAAACCGTTTTCAGAACAACCTTGGATCGGATCTCTAACAGATAAAACATCTGGACAATTTGCTTATTAGTATTGTATGTAAACAAATGTTTAATTAATCAAACAACTGGCCTCGACTCGACCACTGAATAAAATACTACTTACAGAAAATTCTCTTTTTTGTTATTCGTTAAAGCCGCCAAGAATTGCGTTTTATTGATTGTTTGCATAAGATACTATGCAATTGGTCGTGGGGAGTAGCGACAAGACCTACAAGCGCTTGTTTTTCGCTACGTACGACTGGATAAGATCGCGTCGTAATTCAGTCCAAATAAAGATACAAGACGAGAGCCAAGCGTAGGCCTGCGTACCTTCCCCTCTAGCACAACTATGGTCGCGACTCATGTCATAGTATCACCCGTCACTCTCTCACAGTACTGTACAGAAAGAGATAGGGAGTATATCTCGCACGAGAAAGAGTCGCGTGTCACAGTTGTGCTAGAAGTGATATGCAGTATTGTGAGAGAGTAACGGATGATACTATGTCACGCCACGACACCACGACATGAATCGCGAACCATATTGCCTGCACCTGCACGAACCGGGCAGGAAGGGATGGATAGTCGCGTGTCACAGGTCTGTTGTGCTAGAGGTGCTGATGTGTTGGCTGTTAGCGCGGCTCAAGGCGCGTAGTAGCCCATATTAGCCCGTATTGCTAAAAATTCTGACGTCACTGACATGAAATGTTTATATTAAAGCGAAAGATTAAAAAAAAATATGCTTTGAGCGGGATTTGAATTTGAACCCACTTCTTTCCGGGCCACACGGGTGATTTGCCAATTATTCTATCAAAGCCACTAGCCAAAGCATGGAATTTTTCAACCAGTTGCTTCGCTTCTTATATGTCTTGTGGCTTTGATGGAATAACTGGCAATTCACCTCCCCGCAGTCTTCTGTTTTAAATTTTTCGCTTTAATATAAACATTTGGTTTCCGCTAGCAGACGTTACTGCTTCATAAAAAAGTCACTAACACGATTTTAATCAACTCACCGACTGAATCAGATGCAAATGACGCTGCAATCTGGCAGATTAATTCATTCATCGCGACGAACAATAGATGCAAGAAAACATGCAAATTAACGTAAGTACTACCAGCACCTTTTGCATGCCAGATTACCTTTTAACAGCTAAAAGTACTGCAAACGGTATGGCATAAAGGTATTTTTATGTTTTTGCCGTGGTAAGAGATAACCTTGTTGCAGTTTACAATGTACTAAATCCACAAGGTGATTGACTTTAGCAAACAGATGTGTCACTATACTGTTTTAGTATCTGCTGAAAAGTAGGCATCACTTTGACCTTGACTTTGGCATCTTTTAAGGCTCCTTATCCGTTCAAAAATGCTGATTGTTTTAGAATTTTTTCTCTGTGATCAAAGATGTTTCTTAACATTTAACATATTTTAAATGTTACTAGTTAGAACAAGGCTAATGCGATTTATTGAAACCTATTACAGTTTGAATTTTTCATTGATAATTTTTGTTTCAAATAATTGTCAAAATGCACGCAAAACTCTGTTTTTTTTTAAACTTATTTTTGACTGTACGCAATGAAAGCATGAAATAGCTATGTTACTGTCTAGAACTCAGGGAAAAGTATTATTCGCATTAAAAAGTAAGTTGAAATTATCAATATATTTTTCATAATACGAAAAAAATACATTTTAAATTGTATAGAGCCTCATCTTAATGAATGGCTTGACAAATCCACAGTGATTGTTTGGAATTTTAATGACACTCACGCTGACTTAAATGTACTTACTATACAAGTCATTATTATTTAATAATATATTTCGTGATCAAAAGAGCGAAAATTCTGTAGTATTCCAGACACTTCAGATTTATGATCAATGAAAGATTCATTTTCTTTTGTGACATCGCACTTTAATGGTCTCCTAGGCGTAATACTCACTGTTAAAGTATTCCTATCTCCACTATCTACCAGGCAACAAAATACTACTTTAACTACCTAAGAAAGCCCTGAAACAGTGTGGTCAATTAACTCGTGGTTCGTGTCGTTATCTGCTTCATTATCTAGTCTGGGTGCGCACGATTTTGTAGATCTATCCGGAGGTGGAAAAAATAAATTTGCATACTGGTTTGGTTAGCTGGGTAAATAGAATACTTATTCACTTCAATTACAAATACAAATCCTTTATTGGTAATACCAAGTTACAAGTCAACAATTTTGATGGTACATCACAGGGTAAATGTGTTACGAGCATCAGTACTTATTTGACAAATAACAGAAGGTTTTAACTAATGTTCTATTATGATCTAAGGTAGATCCTATCCTATGAAGTTTATGATAGTTTCAATTACGAGAAAGTAAGATGTAACAAAAACAGAACTGAATACTTGAATAGGTACAAAAAATAAACTTGGATTTCACTTGCTATAAACTAGTAGGTTTTTACAGTAAAGAAAACTAAAACACGTATGTTTTCGACCCTTATTGTCATTGTAAGAGGAGCGAAAAAGGTACCTACGAGACTAATTTTGCTTGACTGTACATTAATCTTTGCTACTTTTACAACTAATTAATTAGAACTCACTCGTTTCCAAGAGTTAGAAGATTTGTCATTCCATTTATAGAAAACAACATGGACTAATAATTCTGGACGACTGCTAATGTCTGTATAAAGTATCGTTCCACCGATCTGGTATGTAGACGCCATACGTTTCGTATAACGCACTTTCTTCACAAACTAGTATCACAAGAAAAAAGCTCCTAAATAGATGGCGCTAGTGCATTAAGTTAGGTCTAAAATGTTAAGCACGTAATTAATCGTATAGCAAAGTGTGTACGAAACGTATGTAATCGAGACCCACCACCGGTAGTGGCGCTCTCTGCTACGTCGATGCAATGCGACTTTCTATTGCCAGTCTATTGAAAATTTTAGTCCATGGTTCAGCAAAAAAACTTCATAAGTATTTAGCCTTCAAAACAGCGGCAAACTTGCGAAACTTTGGCGAGAATACTTCTTAATAATTTATCCGCTGGGAACATTATTTATGGACGTTCTGTGCCGTGACGTCATCGGTGTTAGCGGACGCACAATAACATGAATTAGTGTGAAATCTGGTAAATGGATCCATGTCATGTGCGCTTGCATAACCAAATATGAGACTACTAGCACTCATTTTTTTTGGCACATATAAAATAAGTTTAGTTGTTTTTTTTGACACTCTTTTATTGTCCACAGTACTTTCTTGGGTGAATCAACTTTTAAGTGCACCTTGTTGCTATGGTTACGCAAAATTTGTCCCTCGGGCAACCTAAGCATTTTTCTATGAAACAGTATGAAGATGTCACTTGGACAACGGGGACAGAGTAAACAACACAAAAAAGTTGTTTCACCCTCTTACACAAATGTTATTTGCGCATCAAGACCAATCAAATGATCCTAAACATGATCGGTTTATCTTGTGGTTTATCTAACATCTCCATCATCAGAACAGCTCCAAGATACTTACCGGTTATGGTATTGCGCACCTGCAGTGTCACGCATTAATAAATCACGTTATTTTGGGCGGTTGTAAAAGACAAACAATGATCGTAACTCCAGTGTCTCTTTTATCAAACTATTTATTACATAGTAACTAATACTAAAAGTTATAGATGAAAGGAAGCATTACTTTCAACCGCCGTGATTGCCGTTCCATTATCAAAAAATCACTGCGATATGTCACTGTGACTTGTTACTTTCCCTTACTTTTCCTTATTAATATTAGCGCAACTTTGACACATTTCCTGCTTAATATGTGCGTTTCAGACAAAGAGACAGTTACTTGATGTTTTTACTTTAAAAACGGGCAGATATATCACTATTAAGCAGCAGCGAAATAACCTACGTAATTGCATAACGTTGTTCTTAGTTAAAAAAAGTCACAGTGACACATTTAGACGGCTGATCGCTGTGACATTTACATCGTGATGCATTTCATCTCTATTCTCTCTATTAAGTACCCCAGTTTCTTAGTATGCAACATTATTGGGTACAACATAGAAATTGATTCAGAGAAATAAATTCAGTTCAATGTACTAGGAATTATTTATAGTGCTGATGATTAACAACGCTGCTAGAGGCGCAATTTTTAAGCTTCATCATTATAACAGCTCCAATTAGACACCAAGACAGGTCGAATTAAGGTCAGTTGTGCAAATTACATGCTTATTATTCGATTGTCTAGAAATTAGTTCACTATAATTATCAGAAATGTTTGTGATCTTAGTAAATTTTGTTGTAGTATCTACGTCATACGTTTACAAATGTGTTTCATCTGGTACTTTTCTATATTTGTATTAAATTCATGATTCCCCGAAAGAGGGATGGAGGGTTGACGTAAGTTTATGAATTCGTACTTACCGGACGTCCGATCGTAGCCACCAGCATCGGTCGATCGCGTCGCCACGCCCAATCACTGCTTATCTGTGTCCGCAAGGGCTCATTCCACGGGAACACTACATTTTTTCAGAATAAAGGCAGCCTATGTGTTAATCCATGATGTCAGCTACCTTCATACCAAAATTTATCAAAATTCGTCCAGCCGTTTGAGCGTGAAGAAGTAAAAAAATGCTGCTCTATTGAATCACTGACCTGTCATCTACGAGGGTATGATAGCATATTCAGCATCGTTGAGGCTCCTCTACACAATGGGCTATCATGGGCCATGATAAGGGACGCAGCTATACGACAGGACAAGAAAGCAATATCGCTTGTCTCCTCTAACGCATAGCTGCGTCCTTTATCATGGCCTATGATGGCCCATTGTGTAGATGAGCCTTTATAGACAGAGGAAGGAAGCCTATGCCATCATTCACGGTCTCTCTTGGCTCGGCAGTACAGTACGTGTTAGTACCAGGAGTTCATAAATCATTGCATAACCTGATAGTGGGACCAGCCTTGCAAACGTTATCGCTTCCCGGGCTGATACGTCAGGATGACCTTTGCATTCGCCGCTCAGAAACTAGGTCGTCGGCTTCTGACCTTTTTGTTTGTATCATAGCGGATTAAAATAGACAAACGATGCAGCCCGAACGCAGTCGGAAACAGACGAGCGCAGCGCTATTTCGGAAGCGTTGCATGCCGCTCCGAGGCCTAGGTTTTTATCTATGTAACGTAGGTTAGAGGTCATTACAGACTTTACATAGGTATGTACATAGATATACCTGCCTAGCTATATTTTGCTGTAGCTGCAAACACGCAATGCTTCAGTACATATATAGCATAATAAAGTGGAGCATTGTAGAATATGTGGCGAAGTGGAGCCACTATATTGTGCCGTTATAAAAAAAATGGATACGGTCTTAGTTGCAGTACGTTGGGATAGGTTAATAGGCAATATTTCATATGCGTAGCGTCATTACGTATAGAACGTTGTAACGTTGCATCGCAGCGACATAAAATTGTACGTAGTTCAAAACAGAAATCATGGCACATCGACGCGACGAGAAACTTCCAACTTCCATAGTGTTGTAGACCTTCCTTTCTCTGCGTTTTTTTAAGTTTATCCATTTCAATTTATCGGTTTTGTCCACGCACCCTTCAATATGCTCTGATACCTTAGTAGGGATAATGCTTTGGACATCTCATTTTACATCAAATATTAAGGTAGGGAATTTTCAATTTGTTGTTTTTTAAGTAAACAAAATTGAATGTTTAATAATGATGAAAAATTCCCAACCTGCATTAGTTGTGCCGATAAGATAGCTTGATTTTAGTAAAATATCTAGGAACTTTACTTTCTAACCCTCCTTATGATGCAGTCCCGTCAGTTGTACCTATAAGTATAAAGTCATAACCAACATCACCCTTCTTTAGCAAGTTAATAATCTGACAACCATGTACAGAAAAATACTAAAATATACAAATTGCTACAACATGAAATATTACAGCAGAATTAGACTAACAAAACTCGCATGTGGAGTTAAATATTTAAAGCCAATTTTATCTCCGTAACAGTAGGTCTGTTTTTAGGGTTCCGTACCCAAAGGGTAAAAACGGGACCCTATTACTGAGACTTCGCTGTCCGTCCGTCCGTCTGTTACCAGGCTATGTATCTCAAGAACGGTGATAGCTAGACTGTTGAAATTTTCACAGATGATGTATTTCTATTGCCGCTATAACAACAAATACTAAAAAAAAAAAATTATAAGGGGGGCTCCCATACAACAAACTTGTTAAAGATTATGGTACGGAACCCGTCATGCGCGAGTCGGACTCGCACTTGCCCAATTTTTACATAAACATGTATTTATTTCATTGAATTACTTTTACGTTTATAAATGCACTTTGTCTCAAGTAATAACATAGGTATACCAGAAAACTTATAGCAAAAATGTAGTCTAACTTTTTCCATTCGTAGATAGGCTAATTTTAGGATAATTTTATATTGGTCGATAAATTTGCACTAATGATTATATCTAATTAGTTAGAGTCTTCTCTCTTTGAATCTTGATTACCCACTACTTCACTCAAAGCAACTGCCATTAAGCCCGATAACATCCCGCGTAACTTAATCTTGTACGATTAAGGGCCTTATTACACTGGTGGTTTGCGAAAGTTTTCTAAAGCAGAACGAGGGCGCAGTAAATACGCCGCGGATACGGAGCGAAGACGTCGTGGACGCGCAGCAGGAACGTCGCGAACAGCAGCAGCTTGCTCAGACTACTACCGTACCACCGAATTCACTTCATTTTGCTCTAACAAACAATGGGAACCTATAGGTAATATTGTGTGTATTATGAACTGCGGCCACAAACTGCACTTATGACACCTTTACATTCAAAGTAGCAGTTTGTAGCCGCAGTTCATTTGCTCGTTAGAACAAAGCGAAGTGAATTCGGCCTCATAATTATGCCTCCGGCCTCCTACTAGAGACTATCGTACAAAATTAAGTACACTAAGCGGCAAAACGGATCGTTTATTTTATCGTCAAACTTTTACTTAATAATTTTTTATGTTGTTGATGAAATGATAAACAAAAAATAATGCCAATAAAACAAAGCCAATAAAAATATGCCAAATCCGGGATTTTGTACTACCGCATCCAAAGTGTCTCGTCCGCGACGTTTACGTCGCGTATCTGCGGATAACCATGACCATGACACGAGATTATTTATTAATTTTACTTGTCTTTTTCTATTCCTTACATCTGTGACAGCGTGACGGGTGACACTATGTCGCGCGACAAGATTCGCGTAGAATAGTTGTGCTAGACGGGCTGCTCCGCTTCGTAAACGCTCGCAAACCGCTAGCGTGTAGGGAGCGTCTCCACTGGAACGGAGCGGAGCGGAGACGTGCGGATTCAACCAATCACAAAAGTGAAGCGAAACTGAGATTTCAACTCAAGTTATTGCTCTACTCCGCACGTTCCCTCTCCGTTCCGCTTCAGTGAAGACGCACCCTAAGGCCCTGAACAAAAACTCAATTACCACGCCGTTTAAGATATTATCGAGTCGAGTTGTGCACGTGTGCCGAATCATCCTTTTATGGGTTGGAGTGATTATAAACCCCCGAAAATTATTATGTTATTATCTTCGTGTTATTTATACGTGGGTATTTTGTGCCGAATATTTTCATGACCGTTTAAAATTGAAGTTATATTTTACAATTTATTATTGAATGAAATTTTCATATTTCTTCCACGAAACACAATTTTTTGAATGACGATAATCAGGAATAATTTACCTACTCATGTAATGAAAAACCACTGACCATCTGGTCAATACTCATAACCCGGAACGTTCATCCAATAACTTTCCAAACGTTTGTTTTCAGTGTTTAATTGCAGGCGATGCTAGGTCAGAAAAGTAGGTCATAATACTGTTCTAGGACGACCTGAATCAACATCCCGACTCGTACCGACAGCGCGCTTCTGAGGCTCAATTCGACTTTAATTTATTATACAGAGTGGGGTGGTCTCTGGGGTCCGACGTTTTTAATGATATCTGTCTGAGTTTTTGAATGTATACTTTAACTATTTGAAGTCACAGTAACGCCCCGGTCACGCCTTCGGCGGCAAGCGGCAGTCTGAGCGCGGCCGTAAGTGGGAGCGGAAGGTCCGATCGTGGTGTCTCCCTTACTGGTATGGCCGCCGCACGCCGATGCCGCTGGCCGCCGAGGGCGTATCATGTCCGTAATGGCATAATTTCTTTATCTTTGAGATGAAACTAGCACGTTACGTGTGTTATTTTGCTAAGCGTAAAATTCAAAACTAAACGGGCGCAATAAAAAAATAGTGCGTGGAGGCCCTCTGCTCGGAGGAATGAAACTTCGTAATGTGGAAATAAAAATAAGAAGGGGTAGAAATTGTAATTTCAAAAGAGAAACCTAATAATCAATTGATTTTATTTATCGTATGGCGATGTTATATGGCACACAGGTTACAAAATTTTCTATTTACAATAAATTATCTAAAATCTAAAATTAACAATGCCGCAGGTATACACGCGCTTCCTCGGTCAAGTTTCTGAAGTCCTCAGCTGGCCCGGAGTATCTGGTGGCGGGGCACTCGAACACTATGTGGCGTATGGTTTGTTTCGGGTCCCCACACTCGCACGACGCTGACTCGATCCATCCCCATTTCTGCCAAAGATATGCACAGTTTCCCATACCAGTCCTCAGGCGATTCATCAAGGTACGTCTCTTGTCAATATCAATCAATTGATATTCAAAAGAGACGTACCTTGACATAACCTTAAATCCGTCGCATTGTCCGTGGGATTGTTGCGTTGAACGTTTAACGCAACAGTGCTTTCCTACCCCCTCCACGGTGGTGTAAAACGTTTAACGCAACCTTGTTGGAAGTCGCATTAGAAGTTTCACTTCAATAATTCACTACCCACTGTTTGTCTGGAAGGGATCGCTTTTTGCCGATAAGACCTGTTATGTACAACTTTTTTCAACATAAGTATATGTATGTTTCTTGTACAAATATATTTTGGCGAGCAATAAAGCATATTTGTATTGTTGTATATTAAAATTCAATATATCCATTATATCGCCGTTATACAACAGAGATATTGCTAAATGCATGGTCAGGGAAGTAGGTCACATGCCGCTCTAGGACGACCATTCAACATCATCCCGCACTCCTGGCAACATCAAGTTTGCATTGTGGTAGGCTCTGTAGTCTATATGGTAATTTGGTTATTAATAGACTAGGCAAAAGTTGGTGATGGTAGCCATTTATATTCAGTTGTAGATATACGTACTCGTAAATTACATTGGAGCTTCAGGGAATTGTGGTTTGTTTTATAATTAATGTTTGTATATTTCGTCCTTAAAAAACAATACAAATAAAATACGACTGAACGGATTTTATTTGTAATGAATGTGAGGTGTAATGAATGAGAGGACGAAGATATTTATACTAACAGATGGAATTTTGCATCGCTCTGTTAAAATATTTCCCGAAATAATTAACCATTTCCAATTTCTCCATAGAAGAAGTGATTTTCAATATAATTTTAGCATTAAATTTATATAATTGTATACATTTGTCTCTCAGTTTGATACTTATGAGAAGTTTGAATAACAAGATAACATCCTCTTTTCTATATTTTACATTCCCTCGAGCACATGAGCGTTTTGATGTGAACTTGAAATTTCTCATTTACCTAGCTATTGACAGCAAGCAGTTCAAAGTAAATGGTAAACCGTTCGCGTATCAAATTACTGGTAGCGATACGTAGCGGAAAATGAGGGCACGTTGATGAACACACGAGTTGTACGCGGTAATAAGACTATTGCCACAGTGATGCCGGAGACAGTAGGAAAAGACATACTTACTAAGTTTACGTCGCCTTTTCGTTTCGGTGACTATACCCAGCCAGCAGTTCTGCTGCAAGGACGGGGAGACGTTGAGCATGCAAGAGAGGGAGGGACAAAGAAGCTCAGCAAAATGGCTCAGTAGCGCAAACTGACACAATATCTAAGGTTCAGGGTCATATTCCCTGGCTGGATCTTTTGGTTCTGAAGACAGGGCACATATCCCCGTATACGTGTCCTGTCTCAGATACGTGTCCTCTTGTGTACCCCTCCGTCCTCTGCCGCTCCGGTGTGATCAACGGGCCTTCCCGTCCGAGGCACCAGGGAGCCAGAAGGTATAGGTTAGGAGTGTGGTTTTTGTCGCAGTAAGGTTACGTTATCGATGCTATAATAAACCCTATAAAATATCTTATCAAACATAAACTTTTAGATATACATTACATTTTAGAAGTTAATACTTCAACCCGTGTCCAACAAAGGCGTTTGAACTTCCTCACTATACATTTCAAGTTGATATCTCAACCTGTTCGTGAAACCATTCGTTTTTGCACAGAGAATCAGACTATCACAAATTAAATGATCTTTATACCTAACAGTTCTGAGATCCTTATCTCAGAACGAAAACAATTGTTAGATAATATCAAATATTTTACAGTTCCTTAACTGTAAAATATTTGATATTATCTAACAAATTATTTTATAGAAAATAACTTAAGACCCTTAAATTCGAAACAATACGACAGGAGAGTAAGCACGAAGTAGACTAATTGATAAAAAACAATATCTTCCGCACACTTTTAGGATAATACAAGGTCAAGTTCCATTAAGCATATTTAAAAAATCATTACCACCTAGTAAATTGCCTGTACCTACCGAATATACGCGCTAAATTTAAACTTCATTTTCCACACTCCACAAATAAAACTAATATTGTACCTACTGCCAAAATTCACACCCCTACCGTGTTTAATGCTAATGTGCTAATATCAACTTTCCACATGGGGAGCGTTTAAAACGTAATTTTCCGCATTACGACTTAAAGGTTTTTGCTATTTATTGTTTGTCCCAATAAGGATAATAATGTTGTTTTTTGATAATTCGGCTCTGAGACGCCTATGATCTCAATGAATGCAAAAAAAAAACAGTCTTTTATCTCTGGACTCATTTCTCATTAAGATTGCCGAGAGACGTAATCCTATACGTATTCATATGGAAATTATCCATAAACTCGCACAAACACCTGACCTGTTATTGGCTATACTAAATGTATCTTATCTGTAGATTATTTTTGTATGTTACAAAGCTGTTGGTCTCCTAATAAAAAAATAAATAAAAAAAAATAGGTAATAAAACATTCGAGTTCATCAATCTAATATTTGTATTTTAAACTTAGCTTATCCAAAATGAGAATCTACTAACCCTTTCACGCGCTTTAGATTCAAAATAAGTAAATGATTGCAAGGTACCAAATCAAACGTTCATGCGACATAATAATTATTATCTAAACGATTCAACATCATTAATTCATCATATCAGCCGATAGACGTCCAATGCTGGACAAAGGCCTCCCCAATATCCTCCACTCATATAATTGCATCCCGCGATCGATGCCTTCCTACGCTCCGTCTTCCGTTACGTGGTTGCCACTAAAGAACCTTTAAATAAATACATAAAGTTTTAATAATAAATTAAGTTTGGCGACTGTCTGTGCTATATCTACAACCTTGGTTCTCTAAACGATTGTCGTTACTTTTGTAACACTTTAAAAAAAGTTGCTGATTCAAAATGTACATCCCTATTTCATAGTACATTCAGGCACGTATAGTCGCTAGCTACATTTTATCCTTCGATTATTGGCTTCTACATTACCCACATGCTTCTTATCACAAAAGGTCGTATTTCCATTGGAAATCCAAGTCGGTTAAGTCATGTCGGACGGGGCAGCCTTGGCTCATCGGGTCGGATGACGGATATTCGGATTGAGATTCGTCGGAGCCACTACCACTCATCCGTGAATGTCGAATTTGTCTGTCACATGCTCGCTCAGTTGCCTTCAACCGGGACGATGAAATAATGAGAATTTTTCCCTTTTTTTGAAAGATATAGGTCGATAAGTATGTTGATAGTCTATTTTCATCGACTCGTTCTCGTAACTCAGTCAATCTGAATGAAATCAGGAATTATAATAGTGACAGATGGGATATATTATAATGATGTACAGTTATAACCATGTGTAGGAAGTCAGAAAATATACATGACAGAAATCAAGTACCTACATTTTTTGATGATAAGTATCATAGAAAAAAATTACTTTTTCGCTTCTTCTGCTCAAAAAGTACGTTAGGTATTTTAGCTTCACAAAAGTTAAAACAATATAATAGAATTTAGTTCACTTTGCCTCTATTATTTTTCCCACCCAACATTAAAGTATACTAATCTCGTTTACTTAAAATTAAACATGCATATGCAAATGCGAATACATTGCATTTTCACTAACGTCTGTTTATTTCCAACGAGTTGGTTAGAACAATTAGCTTGTTTGTTTAAAATAACACGCTCCGTGGACGCTGGCAGTAACCAAGTCCTTGACTAAAGACGACTGACTCATAGTTCTATTTATTATTTTCTAAGAATACATCGAAAACTGCACGTATAACGCATAATTGCTCCCGTAAGATGATGCTTGGAGGGCAATGACATGTTGATCTTGTAAAATAACGAATGACGGATGGAAACAAAGGAAGTGATATGTCACTCGCGACAAAAACAAACTCGAGCGCACGATCAGAAAAAAGTGAATGCTGATTGTTTGCGAAAAGTTGGAGTAAATTGGAATGAATAAATGACAAAACAAAAAGATGACGTAAGTGCATTAAACAGTTTAATCACAAGAGGATTGAAAAAATTGTTGCAGTGAGCAAAACAAAAGATTGCGTAGCGGAGCTGATTTAAAATAAGGAAAATTTCTGGTGAAAAAAAAAATGTGGCAAGCGTTCTATTACCGATTGTGCTTTCCTAAAAATCAACTACTCAGGACTTTTTCGACGACTCGATACGATTTTAAGAGCTTGAACTTGATAGGATTGCCTTATTTAATTACAGATTTCCCATGACCATCTTTCAGCTTCAACATCAGACCAGTTCCATGGTGACGTAATTATTATTGTACTGTCGGCAATGTTACACTGCATACCTAATTACAGCACAATCGGTTCACGGTGATTCAAATCCTTGCAAGATTTGACCCAAACCTACATTCATGCATGTATCTAAACATTGCAAGTTAAATAAAAGCTTGTAAAATAGATAGAAATTATTGAAAAAGAATTACAATACAATACAATACAAATCCTCTTTATTGTACACCTCAAATACACAGGGACACAAATGTATGAGAGATATATACAGAAAAATAATAAACAGATCTAAATAACAGGCAACATAATTGTACATAAAGCTAAGAAAAGATTTGAGGCAAGTAATTAGAAGCTGAAACAAAATGACGAAGCTAATACAACTTTTACCCAGAAGCGAGTTCCAACTATCGTGGCAGCAGAACATTTACATTACGGACTTCTTAATTACAAACCGCCGAGATTCCAGCCAACTTGTATTAAACTAGTCTGCATCTGTTGAGATTCGCCGTCAAACCAAGGTTAACCCTGTCTTTATCCGATTTGCGGCGACTATGAGGGCTGGAAGTTGTGCAAGTCGGATCTATCTTTGAACACGTATATATGTCATTAGCATAATTGTTTAGGAAGGAATAGATTTGGGTTGCACAAAGACACAGAGAAGTTTGCTTAGATTTTAATTATAATAAGTGTTAACGAATGAGACAAACAAGAGAAAAGCGCCATCGGCTGCTTCATTCAGATAAGTAAAATGGTAGATTTACTTATTTTATATACATTCAGTAATGCAGGATAGAAGGTCCTTATTGTGACCCCGCCTGCATCATCAGACCGCCATGTATAAAGATGTGCCATTTTCCAAAACGTTTCCCCATTTTTATGGGGAATGAACGTTCTCGAAAATATTTGCTATGCAAATCGGGAAAAGTTATCGAGAACGGCAAATTTCTAGCCATAGTATACAACCGAAAAGCTTAGGCCCAATCAGCTTGAAAACAGAAATAGATGGAGACAAAAGTGATCTAACCGTGAGGATTTTATCCAGCAGTGGGTTACTAATGGGTTAGTTACAAAACGTTCAATTTCATAAATATATAGCGAATTTCTAAGCATGAACAGATAAATTACGAACTGTATGTAAAAGTCTATTACCGAGACTCTTTCTTTGCATACAACATTTCGTCTTCATCATCATTGTTTGTAAACGCGAAACTCTATATCTGGCAAAATCTTCGTTCCTTTCACAATGTGATCTTAAATCCAATTAGAAGTGACAGTAGATGCAAATATTAGACAAGCCTACGACATCATGAGATTCAATCTCAGGCATTGTTGACGTCATTTTGAGTATTTTAAGTACTTGTAGCATGGAAACAGGAATTAATGCGACAGAAAATGTGCATAATGGGAAGCAAACTAACTTATTGTTTGAATGTGATTTGTGCGACACTTATATAACGGCTTAGGCTGAGAAATGCATTTCTACTCTTATTCTGAGTGACATCACGAGTATTTCAGTCACACGCTTCGCTCAAAAATTATCTGTGTTCTTGTGGTGTTCTTCAAAGTAACCAGTATTACAACTTGAATTGTCTTATAACTTATTTGCTTAGTTTCCGACTAACTCCAAGCAAATACGTGCATAATATGCACCGCGTTTAAACTTTCAGGGAGCATAGTTAAATTAACTAGTTCAAAGGTACCGCGAGCCGCGACCGACATTATAAATATTTAATCTTTTCATACCGTCTTAGTTAGAGCAATTTTAAAAACTCGGCGTTAGCCAGTGAAGTTTAATAACATGTCCTTGTGGAGAACACACCCTGAGGATCCAAGATATGATTAAATCTCTATTATACAGTAGTTAAGGTTTCCATTAGTAATAAAGCGTTGGGATGATGGTCCTTCGTATCCGGTTCCGTCGTTAACAAATGAAAACGTCTAGTAATCTAGCTCTAATCAAGTTCAGTAATATTCTCCTTAGTTCTAACATTCTCCGTGTTTCATACGTCGCGATACGTATTATCATAAACTCGGGAGTATAGCGCAACTTGCACTGGATTATTTTAATGAATAGCTCGCCTTTGTTCCTCTGTCTGCAGAAGGTTTATTTGAATAAGAAAGTAGAACTTTCGCTGCGCCATAGCTGCTATTTTCTTTCGTAATTGAATTGGATGGATGAACGGTCACGTTAATTTTTTCTCGGGAGTTGGAAAAACTACAGTTTTAGATGTAGGTGGCTAATCAGATAAGAAACAAGTCCTTGGATTACTATTGTGGGATATTGACAAAGAAAGGATTTCATATTTGGAGGAAGGCCGCAATTTCGATTACGTATTTTTTTTCTTTAACGTACTCGTAGATGGGTAAAAATATCTATTGTCGATCAGATCTTAGAGTCGCAAGCCACCGCAAGAGCTCCTGTATATTCTCAAGCCTTGACGTAACAGACTCTTGACCAGTTGAAGGTTGAAGGACTGATCACGTTGCGTGTCAACGAACATCCTTCGGCTATTTATGCCCGCTAGGGAAATCGGATGCTTATCTTATAACATAGGGCAACTTCCGAGGACAGGGGCACCGAATCCTCGAGGGGTATTAGGACGCCAAATGTATTGAGGTTTCCAGTTACGTCTTCGGCTATGTTATTGTGAACAGCGTTACGAAACTTGTACGAGTACTTGTACAATGTACAATCAGGGCTACATTAGAGACCTTATCACAAGTAAGGTGGCCGGGACAGGCGCTCTAACGGGGTAAACGCACATAATATCGAACGATACAGATGATAACATCTGTACCTTTTGATATATGTTATGGTTGTATAAACTACTAACGCCATCTGACAACCACACAACTAAATATTGGTAAGCTTATTTTGCCCTGTCTTATTAATTTCTTCTAAGTAATTAAAGTAACATAAAATAGTTAACTCCACTAGTAATTAATGCGTCAGTTGCAAGCCTTTTCTATTGAAGTCGTCGCCTCAATTATTTGCGTTTCATCCTTGTTTATATTTACTCCGTTTAGAAACACTAGTACATTTTCTCTTCAATTAACAGGTTGCTGGGCAGCGGAGGGTAAACATTTGCCGACTACTGCTTCTGCGACCCGTAAAATAAGTAGGATAAGTAAACAGGGGTAGTTTTACGTCACGGTGACTTAGCCACGCCTACTTGCATGAAATATTGTATAAGGAGACTTGACAGTCGAAAATGAGTTGCGTGAATTTTGTCAATTTCGAGTAGTTTTTGAAACAAACATTATCAATAAAAAATTCAAAATATAGGTCTCAAATGTAAACAATCAGCATTTTTGAACGAATAGGGAGCCTTAAAATAAACCAAGACACCAATAATATCTAAACACATAGAAATACATGAAATTAAAATAAATAACACAGTACTACAGCAAGTCCAACAATTTCAATATTTAGGCAGTATAATAACTGAAGACTCGAGATGCACTACAGATATCAAAATGAGAATAGCGATAGCTAAAAACGCTTTTCACGGTAAAAAACATATTTCTAAAGTAAGTACAAAAATAGCCAATCTATAAAAAAAGTTTATCAGAACTTATATTTGGAGCATTGCACTTTATGGCTGCGAGACGTGGACCATGACACAACGGGACCGAGAAAAGCTTGAGGCGTTCGAGGTGTGGTGCTGGCAAAGGATGGAGGGCGCTGTTAGATTTTATAAATTTATTCATAGTTTAAATAAAAATTGTGGTGTACCCACATTAAAAAAAAAAAAAAAAAAAAATGAGACAAATTTATAAAATCTAACAGCGCCCTCTCTCGCTTGCTCGTTTACCGCTGTAAAGTGGTGCAGTAAGATGTGAATATTAACGTATTCACATAGAGGTCGCTAAGGTGTAAAAACCTTTCAAATAAACAATGCAAAGATCGACACACAAAGCATAAGGAAAAATTCGTCAGGTCTACGTGGAGCGAGGGTAGCGAAGTGGCTAACGCGCTGGACCGGTAATCCAGAGGTACCGGGTTCGATTCCCGGTCCCTTCCACCAGGTAGCTCCTTTTTCAATTTTTCTTTAAGCTTTGATCTTTGTATTCATAGTTTAAATGGAATCTTTTACTAAGCTCTGTCAATGTGCTTACTTAAGTATATGTGTTATAAGCGCGCTAATTTTCGAAAGTACTATAAATCTCTAAACTGTAATTAAATAAAAAATGAAGTGTTTTACTCTTTTTTTATGTCATAGGGGGCAAACGTGGAAACGGATCGCCTGATAGAAAGCGATTACCGTCGCCCACACCCTGCAACACCAGAGGAGTCACAAAGTGCGTAATACCAACTCGAATAAGGGCACCGATTTCAAACTCGAACTGTTGGAAAAATATCTCGTCTTTTTTTCCCTTTCAGCCCTTGGTGAACAATCTACTATTTAATCAAGTCCCTTGAGATAGTCAGCAGCAATAATCATAGCGAAGGGGAATAAGCCGAGCCAGTTTTATTTTTATGAGAGCTTACTTTAACACCGAACGACATTTAGGTACTTCAAATAACTCTTGCGGCCCACAAGTTTGACATAAAACTTTAATAAGGATTTTTATTTAATACAATCATAATTAATAAATGAAATAATCGCTTGTGTTTTTAAACAAGTTTAAATTTTCGAAAAATTTCGAATCTTCTTTTTAGTATCTGGTTAAGAAACGTAATAACGTTATCTCTACAATAATGTATTTAATAAGAAGGCTTGTTCTGTTATTGTGATTTTGAAGGCTTAATGTTGTTGATGTTTTTGATTGAAACCTTGAACCTCCAAAGGAGGAGGGACAGAGGACGCTCGCCTGAGGCAAGTAATCCCTCCCGAATAGATAAAAGCTGTTCCTCCGAACAATCCTTTTGCTTTTGTTTCTGTATCCTGAGATGAGATGCGAGTATATTGCGTCTGTATTGTTTGCTTTGAAAAGTTGCTGAGGATAAGATATTTACATTTAGACGCGAAGCGGCAATGCATCGAATAACATTGTTGTCTTGAATAAAACTAGCCACGTGTGAGTCGAAATCGCGCGTGAAGTTCAACTTCGTGCCATTTTTTTTTTTGTACTTTTATTTTAATAGCACGTACCTACTACTAGATCAGGTATACATCCGAAAATCTTAAACCTCTACATAGGTAGACCGTAATAGTTCGGTAGGAAGGATACAGCCCAGTGACCGATGGACAAACAGACAGGAAAATTATACATACTCGATAGTATCAGCTCAATATACAAAGGTGAAAATGGGTCAATCAACTATTTTATGCCACTTGTTGCCATGGTGATGCCCCTGGGTCACTTTTTAAAACTACGATTTTCAGTGGTTATATTTAGCAACAGCTTTGTAATTTGGGCAGTTATAAGCCCATTCTTATGTAGACTATCTCCTGACAATACCAGTAATATCAATTATCAACACTTTTCTTAGAAATGTAGTCACTATTATCCCCTGGGTCACGGACATTAAAACAGCTAGAAAAAGTTCATCCACCCAAATAATTCCAACAAAATATGAACTTTTCACGCATACAGACGTTAAATCATTGCGCGCATTTAAATTCCAATATCAGTTTTAAACAGAGTATGATTGATGCTTTTCATTTAATGCACGAGGGCTGAAAATTGTTCAGTGTGCGTAATATATGCGCTTTATGGTCCTGCGCAGATCACATTTATCATCTATACGGAATTTAATATTTTGCATTTATGTAAAATGTCGATGCGTGGCACGCTTCACGCTCTTAAGCGCTTGTGGTCGTTTGCGCAGCTTGTAATTTGTCGATTTTATTTGTAAAAATAATCAAGTTGCTTTCGGTCGACACGCGGATTAAAATATAATTTTATTTGAAAGCTCAAGAAGCGGAGCTGTACGGTAAGTTGCCTTTGATGAAGAGCAAATGGTTTTTAAGTGAGTTTTAAACCGCTTATAATAATGATTGAACATGTATCACGAAAGTTGATTGAAGAAGAAAAGATGATTGTTCAAAGAGAGGTTTCAGAATCGTTCCTTGTTTTTTTTTATTGTGACTAGTGGGCATCTGTTACAGCGTTGTCTTTTTGTTTGTTTTTAATATTACAACTATTTATAATAAAACTGTCATTAGAGAATGTATTGTAATTTTGTAAATGACAAATGAAATTAACTTGTGAAAACGATCTATCTGATATGTATGAAGATACGAAAACTCAATCATGTTTCATTTAATGTTTAAATGTCACCAAAATAATTTCATGAAAAATAAATTATAGATACAGTATGCCCACCTTATAAAATCGTTGAACCTAATATTTATAATTATAAGTGCGAGTTGTGATCGGCACATAACAGCCAAAAATAAGCCGTAGTAGTACATCACATATATGCGATCTGGGGCTTTACGAATTACCGCCCGTGGTTTGTCTTTTCTTGATCGGGAAGTGAGATTTTCTACCCGCGTAGCCACTAATTATTCTTCTTTGCCATCAAATTACATAGCATCTAAAATAATAATAAATAATAAGTTTTAGTTGCCTGGTTTGAATACGTGCCATTTTTAACCGACTTCAAAAAAAGGAGGGGGTTCTCAATTCGGTTGTATGTTTTTTTTTTTTTGTTAACGTATCCGTTTAAGCTATATGAAATACTTACAAGTATTGTTTTTATTATATCTTCTTGAGAAAGTCAATATTGCGTAGGTATAGGTCAACCTCGAGATCCGAGCTAAATAAAAGTTGGCTCGTTTTTTAGAACGGAAGTCAAAAAGTGCCACACAAAACTTTGTATGATGAAATCAGATAACGCAATCTTCGTAATCTTCTTTGATGTTTTTACAGGTGGTTTTAGTTTAGAACAAGTTGCTGTTTAATCTAAAGTATTATTTATTTTATACTGCTTGTGCTGTAACACAAAATTCGCCGTCGCCTCATATGTATATTAGGTACATACGAGTAAAGATAGTCGATGCACCAGTGTGCTTTTGTTCGGGCAAAATAACTAGCGTTCGTAGCCATTCGTAGCAGTGCGCACACGTCAGTTGGCCGCGATAGATAAAAATACGTCTCTCACGCTGTATTTGTGAAGATTAAAAAAGAGAACCTTATAGTACTTAGTGCTTTATTCTGGGCATGGCTGTCAATAGCGTACAATATTTAAGCGCTTTCGCCCCGTTCCGAATAGCACGCGCACGCGCAACGGATTACCACGTCTGTCGTGACGTCATCGCCTTCCCTTCAGTTTTCGAAATACAAAGAGGCTGATATATAATGTTAGTAACCAATTTGTGATTGCAAAATAAAATGATAGTTAAGAAAGTGACGTTTGGTCACCCTGGAACTCAACATTAGGTATTCGTCAATTTCCATACATTATCAAAAGATGGCAGGGTGACCACGTTACGGCCAAGTTTGTCTCCGATTACCAGAAAACAAAGAAAAGGGTTATTCCAGGCTGATACCCAAATGTAATATATTGGAGGACCGTTTTTTTAAATTGTTTTTTTTTTCCGTAGACCGGTACCAACGTTAATTGTTGTAACTAATGAAATTCGTGTGCAAGTTAATATATGAAGATAAGGGAATCTCTTAGTCTTTGTAATAAACACATCTGGTACTAAACGCGAGCGTAGGATTCCGAGAGCCGAGCTAGGTATTCTTTTATTTCGTAGGGCAGAACAAGTTTCTCGGCGACTTTATTGTTTTGCGCTGCACTTTGTACTTACCAGCTTTGCGCTTCACTTGATATTTTCTTGTAAACGTAACGTATATAGTGAATACTGTAACGTGACTACTTTATTTTATATTTCCGACACAAAGAGCTATAATGACACAGATAGACATACGTACACACAGTCATGTTAAACTTCGCTTTTCGTAGCGGGTTAAAAATGTAATTGCGACCCACACTACTCGCGAAGTTGATCGGAGTTGGCCGTGGCGAAATTGGCCAAAGTGCCTCTCTACGCTATCATATTCGCCCAGCCTCAGCCAATTTTGCGAGTAGTGTGGAGCTAGGGTAATATTTCTTTCTTGCAGTTACCTATTTTGCAAAAATTATATCTGAAATTCTCAAAAGTTTTTTTTAATTTTTTGTACGTATTCAAACTCATCATGCCTCGCTTGTCAAATGTTCTAGTTCATTTGTGTGTATGCGTCCTTTTGAGACATCTTAAATTGCAAGTCAACTCGAAACTATGTAAAAACCTTTGACAAATCCGACCCGATACTCTTTTATGTGTGTTTTATTTTAACAAAAATATCACGCGAAAGAGAATTTACTACATTAATTCAAATAAATTAATAATGTTTTCCTATGACAGCACAAGGTTGATTACAAAGGTAATAGTCCCTCAGTGAGTTCAAAAAATAGAGTAACGAGAGAAATTAATTAAATTCTTTAAATAGAACTTTCTGTCTACCATGTCTTTTTAACCCGAACAAAAACTAGAATACTCTGTACTGAACCTTTTAACGTCTTTCTAAGTAATTTAAGTCGACTCTAAAGACTGTTTATTATTTAATTCTATAAAATACCAGATACTAAAAGAAAATTGTTGACATAACTTCTTGCTAGTTAGAAGATAGCGATCTTTTAATGATAAAATATTTTAAAAAAAAAAAAATAAAAAAAAAAAAAATAAAATAAAATAAAAAAAAAAAGGTGTAGAGAATTGCTCGGTTACCTGTTTCTACGTGTGAATGTTGTCTTGGAGCTTTTAGACACAACCTTTCTTAACCGATTCTCATGTTTTTGTGAGTAGGTTGTATACGTATAAATTTTTGTAATAGCTAGGTTGCAAAGATAATGTTTTATGGACTAAATTGTTCGTATTTTTTTTTTAATGGCGAAGATAAGAGGGTTGAAGGCGTAAAAATAAATAAATAAAGCCATTTGGAAACACAGTCGCGAGGACTACAGCCCACCAAGCACATGCTTCGCGAGTCTTTTCGCGCGACAGCCACCCGTCACTCTCTCACATTACTGCATAGAAAGAGACGGGTACTTATCTCGCGCAAGAAATAGTCGCGCGAGATAATTACCCGTCTCTTTCTATGCAGTTTACTTTTTGATCCATTTACTCATTGTTTGCGAATTTATGTACATATAAATATAACTTTAGAGAAAATGCTACAGCCCATCTTTCCTTCCCGTCCGTTTACGTTCGGTTTGCATCTGGTAACTATGGCCTCGCATACAAACGAGGTTCAAACTACGTAACCGGATTGAAGAAATCGAGGTTTCTTTCTCGACTGTTTCCTTCTCCAAAACTTAACCATTGTAACGAAGTTTTGGAAGTTGAATGAAAAGGACAGTTTCTGTATTTTTTACCTAATACATAGGTACTCGACGTACTGTGAGCATAATTTTAGCTAAAAGCAGACGCCGAGTACACAAATTGTATAATAATAAGCAAAAATCGAAACGATCCGACATAGAACATTTTCTTCCCATTCAGTTGCCAAAATTTCGTAACGGTTGGTCAAGTTTTGGAGGAGAAACAGTCCAGAACCAAACTTCGATGTGTATGGAAAAATTAGTTGTGATATATATCCTCTTAACGTTTGAAGAAACCCTTGAATTTTCATACAAGGCGAACGTCTTTCTTTCGTAGGTGTGTACTGTCATATATGTACATACGGGTATATCGTATGAATGATTTGATTTCACAAACATCCAATCAAAACCGCTACCTCCATAAACACTCCAAAAACAATTCCCCGCAGCAATCGAAAGCAAATCTTACCGAGAACTGTATTTCTGCTTTCAAAACAAGTAAGTAGGTATTTTCTGGTAATTCCGCGTTGATGCCAAACTGAAATTGAGAGTCACGTTCATCATTAGCATAATAAACTCTGTGTGTCTTCATTTTCATGGCACGTATGCCAATTAATGTTTGGCGAGGCGAATTTGCGAGAGAAATTTTAACAGGTGAACTGTGCGGGATTGAGTAATTTTTAAACGAGTAAATCTGTTTAATTAAGTTTGGAGCGTTTTAATTGTGTTTCGTAATAGGATAATGTCTTTCAGTAATTTAAGATATCATGTGAAAACCGTTGTATTATTTCACAAACGCCCATGATTGTGTGGGGTTAAAGTATTTTCAGACCATGGCTTGGTTAATATCCAACATAATAATATCAATTTCAATACAATTGTTTTACGTCATATAAATTGCTGGGGTGTTAAGTTTAAGATTCGTTGTATTCTAGTTATGTTATGCAACTAAGATGGCTCGAATATGTATTTAGTAGGCCCCTTAGTCCCCGTAACTGTCGGCATACATAATATCCATTCCATTTTCCACATAAATTATCGTCCATTTTGCACTTCATCGTAGCCGCCTCTTATTCAAGTAAACACATTGTTTGTTTCAGATACAGTGTTATCCTGACGATATCGACCAACGCCTCGGACGGCTTCTTAATAAACGGTGAGTCAAGTCTTCATTTAGTCTCACACTATTTATATGTACAGTCTAACAAGTTGCAGTTTGGCCCTGGGATAGTGGCGCTACAGACAGCTTTCATATAGCAATAATGTTCTAACGAATATATAGTTATTGTATTGAACGCTTTACATCTCACGTGAAATTGTCAGGAATAACACGACATGTTTCGAACTCGTATGGAGCTCTTCAGCAGGACCCCTTGTGTCGCGCGGCATTTTTGTCACTGATTTCGATAACTAAATATGTCTCACGAAAGGTTTAATAAGATTAAACATCATATTCATATTATCATATAAAATATCAGTAGCGGCGTGTCAACAACCAAATGCAAAACATAGTACATCGGAAAGTTGCTCCTTCGTTCTTTCCCTGAATTAAAAATTGAATCCTGTTGAAAACAATTGTCTTGCATCTTGTAGATAGTTTTGGTCTTATTGTGCGAAAACTAATTGGAAATCGAGGAATATTGCTGAGTCGGCGGTGCCGGGTTCGAATCCCGAGATCCCGTTGGGATGACCCAAGAACAAATATTTGCACAAATATTTGCCCCGGCCGGGATTCGAACCCGGGACCGCCGACTCAGCAATATTCCTCGATTTCCATGAGGGTCATCCATGAGGATGTTATCTATATATGTATTTATATATTATGTATATCGTCGTCTAGTACCCATAGTACAAGCTTTGCTTAGTTTGGGACTAGGTCGATTTGTGTATGATTGTTCCTTAATATTTATTTATTTATTTATTTAGCCGTGTTTCTTTTTTGTTTACATCAGTAGTGTACGGTACGGGAATCTTCAATAGCTGACAGCAGCTTGACAGTGAAAATTTATTGACAAGGACTGTAAAAACAAAAGTATTTAAAAAAATCGACATAAACATAGACAACAATAGAAACAATATAAAACCTCAACAAGTAGCATTCGACGACTTTTAATATCAGTTACCAAAAAGTAGTAGGTAGGTACCTGCTAGTAAACATTAAAAATCCACAATAGGGCTAAAGAGCAAGTTATCTGGCTAAATAGGTACATTAACATAAGTGCAACTAGTCGTAATACATTTTTAGAATCATGAGTATATTTTAAAGCTGACAGAAATAAATATAATCTTAAAACTAATTCATATCTTACCAAATATAAAATAAAACATCATGATTTTGTTTCTAAAGACTGCTAAGTATAAACCTTATTAGCCTGTAGGCTTTTGGGGATTAAGTAGACTGTTGACTGAAAGCCGTGTTTCCGAAGTTTGTTATAAAACAAACATAAGTACCAAAGTTGACACTTTCATGGCATTAATTAAGAAACTAATACACTAACAATAAAAGTATGAACCATTTTAAAAATGAAGTATTATACGTTACAGTGTTGACTTATATTACTTGTGAAACCTTTACGGCAAACCCAGATCGAAGGCGGAGGTGTTTATTCCTAGAACCTCCCACTAGGTAAGTACAGAACGTGTCTGTATACCCACGCATCGAAGAAAAATCAAGAGGCAGAAAAATCGACAAGATCGAGTCCTAATCACAATCACATCCTACAGTGAATTTATGTTGCCGACTTTGTTATTGCACTCTCTGCGAAGGTATTTTTATTTAGGTACTTGATAAAAATCACGTTGAATTACCTCACAATTGTACCTAAGCGTCATCCTGGAGCACTTTTAGGCAGGGTAGGTAATTTGCTGTTGCTGTGTGCGAGAAAGGGTCTCTTTGATCACTCAAAACCTTAAACTCTCGCAATCAACGCATACCCAACATTTAGATAAGTGTCGATAATATTGACGTCCATCGGTGAGAGCGCGGCAAGCGAAAGCGATATCCGGAGCTGGCGACTATTAAATATTATCTAGTGACTGCTTATTGACTGCCTTCTGCTGTCGAGAGGGGCTCACTAAGCACCTTAAACTAGGTGCTTGACGGTTCTGTTGACGAGGCAAGGCGACACGAAATGGGACGAGAAATAAAATCACGCCGCCGGGCCATTTCTACCAAACGTTGCCATTCATTGCAATCGCGAGCGTAATACGTATTTCATTGATCATCTCGCACAATATAACTAGAAAGACTAGTTCTGTACCATAGTCGAGAAGAAGTGTCTTTTAATCACCTTTGAATGTCCAATGGTCTCTTTCATTAAATTCCGTCAATATCCAGCCATTTTACCGTGAGGAAATTTCTTATCCAATCATGCCGCCTGGTCTACTCTAAATCACTAAAATTTCTGTCGCTGCTTTTTAAAACCTCGTATTCTAGTAAGTAGATTGACGAGATGCGAGCTTGTTTTAAGTAGATATTTGTTGTTTACAAATGAAGCGAAAATTGAAAAATTTAATGATGAGGCATGTCGAAGCAACTGGTTGAAAAATTCAATGGCTCTGACATCTGATTCAGTGGTACAATTGGGAGGACGCCCGTGTTGGCCTCGAAACGTAGGTTCGAATCCTGTCCGCATCATTAAATTTTTCAATTTTCGCTTCATTTGTAAACATTTAGTTTACGTTAGCAGATGTTACTGCTTTAATAAAAATAAGTAGATATTTGTTACTTAGTGAATTTTGGTGGTCAACAGACGATGCATGACCCGTCTCATCATAGTAAATAATTTATTATAATAAATAATAAATATCGGACAACCTCACACAAACCGATCTAGTCCCAAATTAAGCTGAAGAAGGCTTTTGTTACGGGTACTAGACGACGATATACGCACTTATATAGATAAATATTATACTTAAAATATATACAACAACCATGATCCAAGCACAAATATTCGAGAATCCCACAATATTTGCGAACCCGGGACCGCCGGCTCAGTAGGCGGGTGTCTAAAAATTGCGCCAGATTTCGCCGTCAAATTTTATTTTAAAACTACCTATCTATAAGTAAATATAGACGTACTTATATGTATAAACATCTACGTTTGTATTAATAAACACAGTATGTAGATACGTAACCCTTTAGGACTTAGACCCGCCGTTTCACACACGTGTACACTTTAAAATTACTTCGCTAAATGCCGGCGCCTCACGCTCACTGATAAGCTCATAACAAATTTCAAACTGAAATCAAATAGGTATCTCGTTTATAACGTACTTAGTCTTTGCGTAATGGAGCAATCGTTATCAAATGTTAAATGGACTATAATCACTTCCTTAGATTTAAATTCACTTTTTAGGCTTCACAAATACACAACCTGGGACCTAATTCGAGAATACCGTTTGAGAGATCGCCAAACGTCAAATCTCTATTAGATAACAGTGGTGATGTTGCCTTTGAACTGTCATTAAAATTCGATGAGCTTCAAGTGACATATCTCATCTCAATTTTGTGAATAATGATTGTCAAAAATGGGATTCATGCAAAATGAATTTCTGTTTTGAACGAATCGTACCTGACTAATTTCACGCACTACACGGTCAAGTTAAAGTATGTGCCTGTTATTTATGCCGTCATATACAAAGGAAACGCAAATTAAGCACGACCGGATTGACGAAGTTGCGATGTTCTAAGGATATCGCCACTTGTCAAGTAGTGACACGTCAAAAGTGACGGATGGCGATGAAATGGAGAGATCTCCATCATCTCTCTACAATTGGTCGAATTTGTATCCGGCGCTATACAAACCAGGTGCACTTAAAACCGGCCAGTTAAGATGAGATAGGTGTTTCTAGGGAACCCTCGGTGCGCGAGTCCGACTCGCACTTGGCCGGTTTTCATTTATTTATATTTAGGACTAACCGACCCCAACAAGCGAGGCTGAGGTCGCCCTCTTGCTCCGTGGTAGTGCACCATATCAAAGGACTTGAAACAGGCTCAGCTGAACGAAGAGAACCCAGGATCGACCTACCTGGTGCATGAAAACGAAGGCCGACCCTAAAAAGGGAAGAGGCGTGCGGAAAGAAGAAGCAACAGAAAAATCTGTATTAGGTAAACTTTTTCTGGTACCTATTAAAAAAAACTCAAGATAATTGAAAAATTTCATCCATTCCTCATTGAAAAAGCCCAGGAACGATCCGATATCTTTATTCCTACTAATTTAGTTTGTTTCCTACAAATCGACGACAACAACGTATATGATTCTAATTGAAAAATTAAAATTTTACAGGAGAGCCAAAAAACCGAATCGTAGAAGTAGAATCGTTATATTTTTTTTCGTTTTAAAGATAATGAACTGAAATTTGGATCACATGATTATAATTATATTTTATTGCTTATTTTATTTTAATATAACTCAATTTACTGGTAGTTTTCGAGAAAATGCAGATAGACCACTAGATTAAGTCATAACTATTTGCTAACCGTTGTGTATAAAGTTCTATCTACCACTTAGAACATTATACTAGGTTAAAATTTTGTCCAACAACTGCGTAAGCAGGTCTATGTGGGACTTCGAATTTTATAATTGGTTATAGTTTTCTATAAAATCAACGTATGCAGGTCTATCGGGTACTTAGAATATTATACTTGGTAATAAAAGTGTCCTACTCACTGTAAAACGTTCTATGTGTGAATTAAATCATCAAACTTAAATCACGTATTTTGATTATTTTTTACAAATATATTACATAGCTCTAATGGACTAATTTTTATTTTATTTTTGGTTGTATAAACATTGTGTAAAAATGTGCTGAATTATAATTTTGACACATTTTGCAGATAGAATCATATTCGACATTTGATATAGCTTAATAATCAATATGTAGGAAGATCTATATAAAAATAAAAGAATATTAGGTGTAATATTTATTCAATATAAAATGTTAACATATTGTACATAATTATACATTTTACAAAGAGTTACTAGAACCTTACATCTCGGTCCTAATCACGGAATGGATTGGAAAAAAGGAGCAACGTATATAACATTGTTCTTAATTACTTATTTGTTTAGTCATAGTCTTGTTTATATAATCGAGAATGGAAAATTAATATAATTTTCGTATTCTGGTGTTCATTTTCACTTGTTGGAAGACTGTACTTAAAGTCTTTGACTATTTTGTCGAGATCTTCTAGGTTCTCCGCCGTGACTAGTATTGACAACGATACCATCAGATTACAGGAGGTTGGTCATGGTCAGGTCTTCGCCATTGATGGTAATTATTTACGTCCAGACTAAAACTAAATGCTTGGATATATTTATAACAAGCTGCTGTGAACACTTTAGGTATAGATATTGCGTCTCCGTGTCTCAGGCTACGCTGTAATTGGATAGGTTTCGATTTCTGGTCTTAGAAACGAACCTTTATCGTCGCGCTTTAGTATAAACATTAAAGACCTCAGCACCTCAATATACTGATTGATAGATGTTTGCACACCACTGGAGAGGCTACAGCACCGTCCATGTTGTATTTAAATCGAGAGCCTTCTTATATTACAAAGATGCTAAGTATAACGGCTGCTAGCTGATAAGTAATAACTTGTTTGTATTATAAACTGTAGCATATGGACGTTGTCTACAGTACTGAAGTTTTGCGGTAACCGGCTTGTTCAGGAGGTTGAAAGTCGTGTGCGACGCGGTCCATGATGAGTCTCGACAGCATGTTATACACATGACTCACAAGTGAAATGGGGATGTAATTTCTAAGAAGGGTCTTTTAAACTTCGTTAAAGAAGAGCAGTACCACACTTCTGGGACATGTTTGAGTTTTGCCCTCGAGTAAGTTGATTAAATTGCTTCGGAAGGGGTTTTCATCGCCAGTTTATCACCTGATTTCAGAATCTCAGATGTAGCTCCATATCATTATCCACTGCTCAGCTATTTGATAGCAATACTAATTTCGTATAGGCTACCAATCCGGGATTTATTCAGAGTATTGTGGGGTTAACCTGGCGCATGGAACTGTATGTAGAACATCTCAACCTCACCAAAAAACAAATACTATTGGATTTGTTAATGACGATACCCAAGAATGGATCTCATACCAGGGCCATTAATAAGATTGCTGTCTTACCAATTTACGATTAGTTTTTTTTTCTTTGTTATTAACAAGTGGCGGGAGATTTATGTTCATAAAAAATAAGTATGGCAACATTTTTGTTCCCTGCCCCCCCCCCCCCCCCTCTCTCTCACATACCTTTTGTAAGCTAACGTGCTCTTAAATAAATTCGTGTATAAAAATAGAATTATTTGTTTTTCATTAACAGGATTAAGGAATAAAATCTGTTGCATGAGCCTTTGATAGTAAATAACATCATCAGGGGAATGCACAATATATCGGGTCTTTCTTTCATGAGTTGAAAAGCTTAATGATGAGTATTTTTGTTTCTTTCTAAGGCATAAGTCCCAATCTCATCGTGGGTCGTCCCAATCACACGTAAAGAACTTAGATTCCATGGTTGAGACAGTTTCGACGGTTTAATAAACTGACTAAGAGCTAGACAACAAGCTATCGTTGAGGATGATGACCAATTGAGACCGATAAAGACAAATAATTATAGCGTTAGATAATGACGACTATAACGACTTTTAACGATCGTGATCGATTCTCAGGAATAAGAGATCGACTAGATTTCATCCCAGTCTTTTTACGTGGCTTATTAATACAGCATTCAATTTGGATCTCCAACTCGAGATGGACCTTAAAAGTATGATCCTTATTTTCAGCTGCATTATTTATTATAATCAGAGTCATTAACAAAACATGGGATTTGATTTTTGATTGACTAAACATGTTTATATTTGTGGAATACGTGTCTTTGTCTTCTCAAACGCAGTTCCTCGCACGATCCTTACAGGTGGGTCTGAAAATCAAATACCATGCATATTAAAGCAACAAAGATTAAGATTTCTTTACCACTATGAGCATATTTTCAAACGTGAAAGCTATATTAGTGGAGCAAAGTAAATTGTGATCGAAATAAGGATTACGTGCTTACCACAAAACCGCCCACATAAGAAAAAATAAACCTTAATCTGCGATAGTTATGATTACCTAACTATTGCAGATTATGATTACATAACACAATATAACTTTTAAAACTTAAATTAGCACTTGCAATTACAGATACTGCACTATTTGAGTGTGTCCAAAAACAATTTGAAAATGTTAATAGTTCCAAGTAACTGATTTAATGACGTAAACGATTCTAAGTGGTTCATAGAATTATGTACTTTGTTTAACTACAGGAATGATAATGACGAATACAGTTCTAAGTGGCAGATATACCTGTACACGTAGTTCTCTTAAATGATACTTTACATGTATGTAGGACTATGTGTCACATCGAACACTTTACATATATTTTTTTTAAATAATAACTAAGAAAAATAAAGTAAACGCAAAAATATATATTACATACCTCTTTTTATTGTGGCTGAATTATTTAGTTCTGTTTCGACGCAACCCAGACCCGATCTGCGCTCCTGATTTAGATTCCAACCATCTCGCTCGTTTCATCGTCATAATTTAACTTACGTATTTTTTTAGTACATTGGTCGATTGAATAAATTCAACAAATGTCTTAACTAAAACTGTGAATTAAGACAAAAGCAAGGTAGTAACATGTTAATATTCTCTAGGAAACGATCGAAGCATTCACGACCCAAACTTGCCAATCGGCCGCGTACTGAGTGCTATGTGGTAAATAGCGCTCTGTGTGCGCGAGTGAGCGAGATGGCATTCATTATGTATGGTTCGATGTGGCACTTAGAATGGTGTTCGTGTTAGTATACACATTTTTGATACATATGGAACTGTATGCGTCATTCATAAAATCTATACTAAGCGACATTTTAAGAAAAATTTTATACTAGGCGATAGGTTTCGACTTGTAGATCATTATGCTGCAGCTGGTGTAGTTCGAACCTTTTAGCACTTAGCACCTTGTACGTTGTTGCCGTCAAAATATGGATTGTTTTTATTGAGTAAAAGGACGATGGGCAGTATGAGGGTTGCAAATAATTATATTTTTAATGACCCATAAAAACTGGTATAACAATTATGAACTCAAAAATCAATGGGGTTTTTCCGTAATTAGAGTTAAACGTCCTGTAATTGAGTGCATGTGGCGAAAGTTGGTACTAATTAACTCATCTTATTACTTTAGTCCATCCTCCTTTATTTTTTATTTTTTAAAGGTTACAAAAAGACACCGATGCAATAGCTCATATACCAAATATTGCACCTGAATGGCCCCGTAATAAAATTAAATCAAATTAGGGCTTGGTATTCGTTACCTACCGTAATGAATATGGCCGGAGCAACCAAAATTTTTTTTTTAATTTGGGACTGATACTAAATTCAATGCTTTTCTTATGACATTATTCTTTTGTTGACGAAGTGGTTGGCGCAGTTGTAAAACAAAGTAATTGCCTACTGAGCCGGCGGTTCTGGGTTCGAGTCCCGGCAAGGGCAAATATTTGTGTGATGAACTCAAATATTTGTTCCTGGGTCATGGATGTCTTCTACGTATTTAAGCATATATTTGTCGATATAAGTATGTGTACCTACCGTCGTCTAGTGCCCATAATACAAGCTTACTAGAGCTTACTTTGGGACTAGATCGATTTGTGTGAGGTTGTCCAATATTTATTTTTATGACCTTCTCCGTGTAAGTTGTTTGTGTCGCGTCGACGCCACTAACGCGTGCGACTGGCTACGATTACGCGTCAAATCGGCCGAATAAAACTGGAAGGCGGAGCAGTGCAATATATTGCACCGTAAAACGATCGGTTCTTACAGTTACTCACGATGCATAATGCCTTTCTCAACAGCATTAATAATTATTCACCTTCCGATTTGGTGCACATTTATAACCAACATAAATAATAATATTTCATTGGTAACACAGATTTGAAATTTTATGACTCAAAAATTAAAACGACTGCTACCTTCTAAAGGGGCGATTAAGTCAAAAATGGGATAAGCGTTTTCGACAGATCATTAGCTGGGTATAATGAACGAGCCAAATGCTGCACTTGACCGCTCGTATATACCTAACGTACACTAAGGCTGGAGTCATGGCTAAGCGGTGCGATAAAACTAGTTTTAACCAACTAACTAACTGAGCGCAACGACCCAAAGTTGATCTCTGACACCAGATCACGCCATGCTCCACGATCCTGAGTTAGCTCTCGCTAGTTAAGGATGCCTAGGTCCCTGAGATCTTTTTGGACTTCATCACTCCAGCGAGCGATATCTAAGCCGTTCTGCGGGTCTGCGACCATTCGGTCGTCCCAGATAAGCGGTCCCAGTTTTAAGTAGCTAGAAGTTATTACTTTGCTCGTGATAAACGTATTTTCTTCAATATGCTATAGATGCTTGAAAAGTTGTTTAAGTTGTTAAGCGGTTACTCTATAAAAAATAACGATATTTCCTCAACAAATTAGGGAAAAATTAATAAAATAATACGACAGATATCCAATCACTGCCTGCCGTATTGAGGGTAACAAGATAAAAGCGTGAGTATTAATCAATTCAAATTTGGAGCTCTGCAATTCAATAAGATTGTAGACGTGTCGTTGATGTACGACAGACTCAATTATTTACTTAAATATCCTTTAATGAACATCAACACATTATTCCAGCGCAGAATCACCTATGGTACAAGTATGTAATAAAAATAAACATCTTAACTGCTGTGTCTCAAATAAGGCTTCCAATTCCGGGATTTTTAGCATACAAAAAACCTAAAGATTGAAAGCACTGGTCTCAATCCCTACTTTCGCGCCGCTTGTGCGATTCGAGGGCGACTACTCGGAACAGATATTTTGCCGTGCATAAAACGCTATAGCTGTGGCTCTACCCTTAATCTGAACCGGAGGACGTCGCAAGGGCGAACCTCAGGCTTGACTCGGCCGCTTTACAATCTTCGCAATGACTGCCTAAAGTAAAATCAACAGACCTACGGACTAACTAAATTGACAAGTAAGTATGAACAAATGTTGCCACAGTTTGGTTTCTCATCGATATTAAAATTATTGTTACATCGTGGGTTTAAGGTCCACCCAGACGGGACAATCAAATTGGCAATTTGATCGGCTAATCTATATACCAACTTTTTCCAGTGATTTTGACAGATCAAATGGTCTGTAGACCCCTAATTAGAGATAAAAATTTAATGTCAAACCAGCAATAATGCACATGAAAATTATATATTTATGATAATTGATAGTTAATTGAATTTAATTAACATTTAATTAAATGAATTAATAAAATTATTGTTCTTTATTTTCAAATTCCCAACAATGTGGTCCATCTTTATAACAAAAAAAAAGCGGGTATCTTCAGAAATAGTTGACCGCTGTTTACAAACTACTTTTATGTATCTTACGATATACGTTGTCATTGCTATTACGAGTGTTTATTGAAATTGTTACGTGTTATTATGGATTCGCAAGATTCGGGACCAGAGCCATGTTCATCAAAATGTTCGCCTCCGATATAAAAGAGAAAAAAATTAGTGAAACTGAAAAAGAGACGATTCATCAAGTTTACGTTTGTATTTATAATGAGATGGTAGACAGATTGCAGGACGAACAAGATATCCCAGAGGACATTCATGTCAATAAAAACGAGTGTGTCATGAAATCATCCGAAATTCTTGGTATTTCGAGAAGTTCAGTTTTTAAAGTTTTGAAGGAATATAAAGAACAAGAGAAGTTTACAAAATGTTACAACTCGACCATTTAGTGGACAATGTTTCGGATCGTTTTATTATAAATGTAACTGATGATGATGATGAAGATGACGAAATAAGGAGCATGGGAATGAATAATATTTTATAATAAAGACTAGTTATCGTCGGACAATGTTTTATTTTTTACCTACAGGCTCGGAAACCTTTTTATGCTTTAAAACTAGTGGGTAAAAATGTATTTTATCCATCCACTACCTCGAAAATCAAAGAAACCAAAATTTGTTCCTCCTATTTGAAACTAATATATGTACTTATTTTTGATTTAAACTAGTCTGTTATTTGCAGCGAACGAATAAAACATAGAACACGAGCTTCATACAAAATTACAATCAAAAACCGGCCCAACAGTCGAAATGCGCATGCTCACCGGTGTACCAATCACAGCCACTCAAATGTTTTCAATTACGCATAACAAATAAATGTGATTCGTCAATTTCCGAATGGCCAGCTGTGATTCGACAAAACGCATGACATTTGTCTATGGTAATATGGCGGTAAAAGTGAAAACTTATAATTGGTGAATCTTTAATGCAATAATGAGCCATTTTTGTTTCCTTCATTATAAATCTTGAATTTTAAGGTTATTGCTTACATACGAATTTCAAAAAAAAATTACATCTTTTAAGGAATCCTTGTTTGTTCCCTGTTGTTACTAATACTTTGAATGATTATTTTTAATGCGTGCTGTAACTGCTGTATATATTATTATTTCTCCTTCTTTGTAATAACTAATATTTTACATGTAAAGTCGATACAATCTTTGTAGTGAAAAATATCAAACATAATTAGGAACTTATACGTTTTCCTACCGGACTGACGGAAAACGCCTTTTAGGGACGGTCTTATACAAGCACAAAAGCCCGGCTTGCCCTAGTAATATTAACAAACGATAAAAAATTATTTACTTGAACAATATAAAATTGCGCGCCGTGACACGTGTTTCATAATTTCAAATTTTGTCGATGCCGCGTGGTTCAAAATTTGTCCGCGCACCGACCGCTCCGCGCTATGCCTTGTCACCGTTCTATGTCACCGCTAGTCATCTCCCTCGCACGCGTTGGCTTGCAATCGGGCTTCATACCGCCTATTCTAACACATGGAAGTAACCTATGTATCAACATAACTATACGTTGCTTCAAGTGAAGTGAAGTTAGATACGGATCGGCCACTTGCAAATTTCGCGTAAACGGGAGTGATTTAACTTCACGTTGTTTAGAAATATTTAGTTAGTGTAGTGTTTGTTTGAGCGTAGTAATAAGTAGAAGTAGGTAATATTATAGATAGTGATCGTGTTTTGATTTTGTTTGTTGTTGTGATTACTGTGGCTTTAAACAATGGAAGGAGTTGTTCCGTGCGATTGTGATGAGTTACAGTGTGCAGGTCTTTTAATAGGCGAAGGAAAGGTAGGCACTCTAACTTTCGCTCAGAAAAAACAGCTCATATTTTCCCCAAAACCCACGTCCAACCTGTGTATTATTGAAATTGTACTTTTACCCATATGCCTAGGCACGCCACTGATTGCATTATTTTTTTCAAACATCGTATATAAATTAGTCATATGGCATAACACCATCCCTATACAAAATCTGTTCCGTAAAATAAATTAAATTAATATGTGTACGGCTTTATTTACGTATGAAAACTGATACCAACTTTTTTTTTTGTGTTTTCCTGAGTGATTAATACACCATTTCACTGAACATTATGCCATATTTTGTTACTTTGAGACTTCATATATGTCATGTAATGCAACTGTTCGGATGCGTCGCCATTTGCAAACTAGACAGCCGTTTGACACAAAATTTACGCCCCGCCTTAACTGACACAAAATCCGTGGGGCCATTTTCCGACGCTAGTTAGGCTTCTATGTTTTATTCGTTCGCTGGTTATTTGTACTTTAAAACTTGTCGATATATTGTTATCGACATATACCCTTCACTATTTTTATTTTGCTGTTCCTGGTATCATTTTACCTGTCAGTCATTTGTCAATTTAGACCGTAGGTCTGTGGATTTTAGTTTACAGTCGCTTGTAAATTGTAAATCTGTGTAACAGTACACAAACAAAAAACGCTATGCTTGTGCTTGGTTTCAGCGTCGCTTGTTTCGTATACCTACTGCAATAATATGTGTCAAAGATTTTGTGAATGTCTTTGGTGATAACAGAAATAGATAATAAGCTATTAGGTACAGTACTTATCCAAAATTCTAGGGCAGCTCAACAGCGGCGTTCAATGAAATCATTCACGTGTTTTTGTGTGGGTAATTTGGTCAGACGTGGATAAAAGTAAGTATCCCTTACTTGCCAATAAAAAAAATACATTTAAATTCAATCGAAGGAATGTAGCTACTCTTATGGACACCCCTGTGATGTCCTACTAATGGGTAAAGGCATTCCTCTCTTTCTTCTAGACGTCTATTTAAGGCAGTGACAGACCAATCCCTTCGGAATGTGTCTAGATCATCCCACCATCTCCGCCGTAAGCTTATTGATTTTATATTTTGGCAATCATATTATGTATTGTGTGAAGTGATTTATTTTGTTAATGAAAATTATCAATCTTAGATAAAGTCTTAATGTTGTCCTTGACATCCTACCCATATTGTGTTTTGTAATTTTATAAATGGTTGGAAAAAATATAAGGACATTGACTCGCTCGCTCTGCGATTGACTGTTGTTTCCCCCCTCGTCGAAATAGGTAAGAAACGCGCCTTAGTTTAGTATTATTTATCATAAACCCAATTCATTAGTTGCAATTGCTCGCAAATTCTCTTCAATTACTCTTAAACTCTAGCTCCACACTACTCGCGAAGTTGGCCGAGGTTGGGCGAATATGAAAGTGTGGAGGGGCACTTCGCTGCGGAAACTCATACGGCCAACTTCGCCTCGGCCAACATTGCGAGTGGTGCCGTATCTGCCGTGGAGCCCCAGCCCTAGAAGCAGGACTTACACCATAGTTATGTTCTCTTACGGAAGAGGGCCCCAAATGTCAAGTGTCCAACTAAGTCCGGGCCTGGGCCGCAAAAATACTAAGAGCTCATCACGCCTCACTTTTGGCCCCAGCCTTAGCTGAGCCTGGAGGACAGCACAAGGACGGCCCTCAGACGTTGGTTGACTCACAGTTTACGATCGACTCTCTGACTGCAGTCGTCCGCAAATCCGTTTACGGTTACACATGCACCCTACTTCTGATCAAACGCTCCTTGTTTGTTATCATAACATTGTAAATTCGCACGCCGAAATTATTTTGCACAAAGCCAATTTTGTTTATTGATCGCGTGAAAGGCATGTACTGTACAGATAAATTTGATTACCTACTAATATGAAGTGAAGGCGAGCTTAAGAAGAAATGGGGTTTTTTACTAAAATCTTGTTTTTTTTTTGTTTTGAGGTAAGAATAACCCATAGAAAAAAAATTATAGATTATTTTGTAACTTGAAAATAATCTAAAGATGAAAAATGTTTGAAAATATGAGACGGAAAGATAATCTAAGGCTAATGGAATTTTACAAAAATCTTGCATTTTTTTTTGCTTCTAGGTAGGATAACTCATAGAAAATAGTTATAGATTTTTTTGTAACTTACAAAAATTTAAAATATGAAAATGTTTGAAAATATGAGGCGGAATGACAATCTAAGGCTAAAGTTACGAGCTTATGAGTAAATGAGGAATGGATGGTATTTTACAAAAATCTTGATTATTTTGTTTAGGAATACCCATACTCATAGATAATATTTATAAATTTTTCAGTAGCTTAAAAAATTAAAAAGATGACCATTATTTTGTTCCCGGGCATCGTATTCGAATGTCATATAACAAAAAAAGTCACAAGTTGAAAAACGTTTTTTTTTGCACACTGGTCACGTTTATAGAAAAAAATATATTAAGTATTCAAAAACATGACGACCTGGAATGGAAATTTTGGAACACCTTATTTTTGTATGAGGTTCGAAATGAAGAGTAAAATAAACTGAAACGGGTATCTCTTTGACCCGTAGTATCATTGTGACAAGAGCGAAAAGAATACGTGTTCCAATTTCCGTGACTTACCTACGATTCTAAGTACGATGCGCAAAAAAAATACTTTTTTCAAAAAAAATATACCCAAATACTTTTCATAAAACGCTCTGTCACAAACGTGTTCAAGTTGCAATAGAGTCTGTGTTCTGTAATTAAGCACAATACCTATAAAATTAAGTAAAGAAATACAAAGTCGTGAGAAAAAGCTAGTTAAAAAGTGAAAACAATGGATAAGTCTAATTAACCCAGCTATGTGCAGCTGGCTTATCGAACACCAACCCGACTTCAAACGTAAAAGAACAAAACGCACACTTTTAGTACCCGTCGCTTTGAATTTACGACATAATTAAAATGGAACCAGCAAAAATAAGTTGTTAAACATAAATTAAAATGCAACTTTTGGCACTAAAACTTCTAATACATTTTATATGGAACATAGATACATAACTTAAAAACTAGTTTAAAAAATCAAGGGTTTGTTCGTTTTTATATTTAAGCTAGTAATTGACAACATTTCATATTTATAACAGGTGGAAATTAATATAGAGATCGACAGGGCTTTATGTCGTGTACCTTAAAAAAAAAACTTGGAATTTATTCTTCTGTATTTAAAGAAATATAAGAAAATACATCAAATAACTGCAATCTAAGACAATACGGGCTGAATAGGGTTGTTGTCTAAACCAAAGAGCGAAAACATAGATTTTTTTTTATTTGACGTTGACAGATGACAGATGCATACCGAGTTTTATTAAGTTTTTTTTTTTAATAAGAAAACCGACTAAAGTAACCGTTCCATTAAGTTCTGGTTTTGGTGTTGCCACATTTTAAAATGAGTATGTTTTTATAAATTAATAATAAAATAAATAATCATCTCAGAAAATAAATAAAAACAGAGATTAGGTACTTCATCTTTTTAAGCAGAATTAAGAAAAGTAATAAAATGATAGTCTTAAAATATGAAATGTTGTCAATTGACATACCTACCATAATTGAGTTATTACTGTTTATATCACGATTCGTACAATAACGTAATTAAACTCATTAGAATAAATTTAGCATGCACATAAAATTGACGAACGCCACAGATCTACGCAATAGGTAGGTACAAGGAAAATACAATACAATACAAAATGCTTTATTGCACACCAAAAAAGTTTACAAAATCAATACAGAACAATAATTAAAATAGTAAGTAAACACGTAATAAAAAACTAAATCACTCGTAAAAAAAGTTCTAGCCCACAAAATACTGGCAGTGTACAAAAAACTTACGTTATTTAAAATTAAAAACTCAAAGTCAAACGTATGCGTACATTGAACATTGACGGCGCTATTTTTCATGTGCACTGGGAGGCGTCAAGGTCATTGGTGACGTCACCCGAGCACAATGACCTCAAAAGGCGGTCGGTGCCGCGTTCTACTGATTTTCGGGCTTCGATAGTTGGAGCCCATGCGCTAACCTATTTGAGCGGAATAAAAGTAAATGAACTGTCTAGAAAAGATTATAAGTTGAGGTGGTTATGGGGTATAATGAGCACGTATTTTTTTGCGTTTCGTAAGTTTGATTCGATAAGCGGGGACTAACGTTTATTTCTATGAATTAAAATATTTTGTATCCTGTCGTGATGTTGTAATGTGAATGGCAGCTATTAAACAGGTAAGTAACGGATTCATAGAAGATTTAATAAGGTTAGGATACAAAAAATCGGATACTAGTGCTAATTTATACTTTTAATTAAATCAGTATCTCGAGTCTGCCTTAAGTGTACTAAGCATACATCACCCACAGTCTTCTCAGTACTAATAATTTTATCCTGAATCTCAATGGAAGTTATTAATATTTTTTAAGATTATTTATTAATAATCCGCGTCGAGTTCAGAACGCACCGCAAAAACAATGATGGCCGCCCAATTTGTTGTGGTTTCAATGACACTTCTTGATTATAGGTTTGACTACTGCCTGGATGAAGCAGTTCCTAGGTCCAAAGCTCAAGGGTTTAAAAAGCAACGAAGTGCAAATCGAACTCGCACGTAAAGGATTCCGTGCTATACAAAAATGGCGGCAAAGACGTTTTCCAATAACTTTCGTTTTCCTTCCGTCCATCAGTTGCAAACTCCCATGACAATTAAAAAATATTTTTCAAGTAGAATGTCTTAGTCTATAAATAGTTAGGTATTTTTACTGTAAAATAAATTATTATTCAATAAATATCTTAAATATCCTATTTTGGAAAAAAATACAAAATTATGATATCTGCATGTCTAGCATATATCATAATATGCATCTGAAGCTGAAGTGGCAGTGGGCGGCGCACATAGCACGTAGAACTGACGGCCGATGGGGCAGTTAGGTTCTCGAATGGAGGCCACGCACCGGCAAGCGCAGCGTGGGACGTCCACCCACAAGGTGGACAGACGACCTGGTAAAGGTTGCAGGAAGCCGCTGGATGCAGGTCGCTTCCAACCGGCCGATCTGGAAGTCACTGGGGGAGGCCTATGTTCAGCAGTGGACGTCCTGTGGCTGAAATGATGATGGTGATGATGATATCTAGCATATCTGTGACACGCGACTGTTTGTCGCGCGACAAATAACTACGGAGGGTAGAAAATAAAGAAGCAATATTTTATAATTGTGGTACCATATTTCAAAAAGCGCCCTCAATTTAACGCTACTCCATATGTAGAATACTAAACACGTTTGGCATATTTGCTAAAAGAGATGGACACTATTTATTGGCAAGAAAATGGTCTTCAATTATAGTTGCCGGCAAACTTTTAGAACAAAAATGGCGGATCTGCGCATGCACATTTGTACGTAAATCGATTATTGCGCAGTCAAGGTTATGCTCAAGAAGTTTGCCGGCTACTGTATTTGTCTTGATAATGCACTAAAAACCAGTGCACTATGGGTATGTTCAGATGACAAGCGCTCAACGCGCGTTTACAACTACATTTTTGTTCTGGCCGTACACATGACAACGCGCTTTTTTGTATGGACTTATAAACGCGCGTTGAGCGCTTGTCATCTGAACATGGCCTACAACAACTGTCACAAGCAACCATTTCTCGCGCGAGATAATTGCCTGTCTCTTTCTGTGCAGTAATGTGAGAGGGTGACAGGTGGCACTATGTCGCGCGACAAGAGTCGCCAATCATACCTTAGTAACCATACGTTGGTAGACGGGCAGAATTGACACTCCTGTTGCGTTTGGGGGTTAGACCATAGTTTTAGAAACGTTTCAGCGTTCCAACCTCCGATTTTAGAAGTAATAACACGTGTAAAAACTGGTTAACTTGTGTGCCAAAGTTTGAACTATGTAGGTAAGTATGTAAATTTCAAGCAAACTAAGTTTTTTCTAATTTGCTTTTATGGTTAGTTAGTCTAGTAGCTGGCTCAACTAGGTACAGTGCTAATATTTGAATACCAAAAATTCCAAATTTACATAGAACATTGTGTAAGTAGGTACTGTGTTAACTGTTTTTTCACTATTGTCCAATATTATGATTTGGATGCTAGGTACATACAGAATTGTGAATAATACAGTTATATATCGTCCTCCTTGACGTATCCGTCAATGGCGAAACCTGGCTCCATGACCTTCACGAGCGTCGGTCATGTGCACGAATGTGGCTTGCAAAACCGAATTTGGTTTTGAAGGTTCTGTTACAAGGCGCACAAAACAACTCACCTTTATCATTATACGTGTAGGTATAGGAAGGCTTTCGACGGGTCTTTCTGTTTGGGCGTTTTGAATCGAGGTCTTGCAAGCGACGCTCCTCAAAATCAGTGACGGCCTCATGAACAGAGCTGCGCCATACTCCTCTCTGTTGTGCAATCCCCTCCCAACCCTCGCATGGGATGTTGCACGCGGTAAAATGACGTTTGATGACGTCTCTAAACCGCAAAAACTGACCCCCTGGCTTGCGCTTTCCATCTTTCAACTGCGAATAGAAGACAGCCTTTGGTAGTCTTGTGTCATCCATGCGTACGAGGTGTCCGCACCATCGCAGCTGACCCTTTATGAGCAGGGCCTCTATACCACTAAGATTGGTACGTCTCAATACTTCGGTGTTCGATACTCGATCCTGCCACTTAAGGCGAAGTATCGAACGTAAACACCTCATGTGAAAAGTATCAAGACGCTTAATATCGCCTCTGTAGAGACACCACGTCTCAGTCGCGTACAGCAGAATCGGCAAGATAACTGCTGGGTACACTTACTACTGGATAGGCAAAACAGCGAATGAACGTGCAGGTAGTGGCGTAGGCTTTGCTATCAAAAACAAAATAGTAAAAACACTTGCTGAAATACCCAAAGGCATAAATGACAGAGTCATGACACTCCGACTGCCTCTCAAAAACTCCAAGTATCTCCATTTAATAAGTGCCTATGCTCCCACCATGATGTACAGTGACGAAGACAAATTTAAATTCTATGAAGATCTAAGAGATGTTTTAAAAGGTATTCCTTGCAGCGATAAAATCGTCTTATTGGGCGATTTTAATGCTCGTGTTGGTTCTGATTTTCACGTTTGGAAGCAGGTTCTTGGTCGGAAAGGAACCGGAAAATGTAACTCCAATGGAGAACTGCTCTTAGCTTTATGTGCAGAATTTAACCTGCGTGTTACAAACAGTTTCTTCCGAATGGCCGATAAGTATAAGACATCTTGGATGCACCCACGCTCTAAGCACTGGCATCTTATAGACTATGTCATTGTGCGCAGAGCTGACTTGAAAGACGTTTTGATTACTAGAGCTATGCGAGGCGCTGAGGGTTGGACCGACCACCGGCTGATTAGGTCGAAAGTTCGCCTAAGCTATAAACCGCCTCGCCGAGCAAAACACAAAATTCCAACGCGTATGGCCTTTGACAAACTAAGGAACTCTTCAACAATGCAGGAAAATTTCAACGATATGTTCAAAACAACAGCTTCTCCCAACACAGAAGGCTCTGTCAATGAACATTGGCGTTCTTTAGCGCAATCACTTCACGACGTAGCCCAAGAGGTTGTTGGTAAGCCGGAGAAGAAAAATCAAGATTGGTTTGACGATTCAGATGCTGAGATCATGGCACTCGTCAATGAATCTAGGCGCTTTTTAAAAACTTCCTCCAAGGACTCTCGGCAAAAAACCACCCAGCGTCAACTCAAGTCCAAAATTCGCGATCTGAAGGATCGATGGTGGACAATGAAAGCGTCTGAGCTACAACATCTTGCTAACATCAAACAGACCGGTCTCTTTTTTCAAAGCCTTCGTACAGTTTTTGGTCCACGCTATAAAAAACTCTCACCTATATTTTCTCGCGACAAATCAAAACGCCTTACTGACCGTAATGACGTCATTAACCGTTGGGCGGAACATTTTGAGGACGTTCTCAATCCACCTGGCCATGGAGCGGATATCTCGCATATCAACTCTCTTCCGACTCTAAGTCTGTCACCTGAGCTTGATAACCCTCCATCTTTTGCCGAGTTCCGGGTTGCCGTCAGTCGACTCAAAAATGGAAAAGCTGCAGGTTCAGATAGTCTACCAGCTGAACTGTATAAATACGGAGGTTCCTGTGTCCAAAATAGAGTTTTTGAACTCATTCTGCGAGTTTGGGATGGAGGTATAATTCCTCAAGCTTGGAAGGATGCCACTATCTGTAAGCTCTACAAAGGAAAGGGTGACGCCTCTGACTGCGGGTCATATAGAGGTATTTCCCTTCTCAGTGCAGCTGGTAAAATTCTAGCCCATATTATAAATTGCCGTCTGTCGGAGCTCGCGGAGCGTTTACTACCTGAAAGCCAGTGCGGGTTCCGCCCAAACAGAGGTACGGTCGATGCTATCTTCATTGTCAAACAATAACAGGAAAAGTCGCTCGAACAACATAGACCGTTGAATATGTGTTTTGTAGACTTGGAGAAAGCATTCGACCGTGTGCGAAGATCTGCTCTGTGGATCGTTCTTGCCAAAGCCGGTTGTCCTGAGAAGTTCGTTAATTTAGTGCGCCAATTTCACGATGGCATGATGGCCAGAGTACAACACGAAAACGACTTCACGGAACAATTTACAGTTACATGCGGCGTCAAGCAGGGCTGTGTGATGGCTCCGACTCTCTTTGCCCTCTACTTCGCCTCCGTACTGATGGACTCGTATGACGATGGTACCGAGCAGATTTGCCTAAGTGTCAGAACAGACAAGGGCGTGTTCGATCTCACTCGTTTTAGAGCGAAAAAATCAGTGCATGAGCTCTCGATCGTGGACGCCCTCTATGCTGATGATGTCTGTCTGATGGCGAAAGCCGTCAACAGCTTGCAGCTATTTCTTAACCGCCTTGATGAGTCGTGTCGGAGATTTGGTTTAGTTATCAGTGTAGCGAAAACACAAGCGCTTAAACAACCCGCACGTAGTTCCACGCCAGACCCGACACCGATAATTTTAGGCGGTGAAGCATTCGAAGAAGTAACTTCTTTTCGGTATCTCGGCAGCTTCATTCGCGCCGACAATCGCCTTGATACCGAAATTTCTTCGCGAATCGCAAAAGCTGCAGCATCTTTTGGTATGCTTCGCAGTCGCAATACAGTTACACTTGAGTCGTAATAATTTTGCGCTACAAACAGCTTTCATATGGCAAGAATGTCTCCTACAATTCGCCAATGTCACCTACAATGCTTTGCCCTAAGGTTGACTGGTAGAGAAATGCCTCATGGCATTAAGTCCGCCTTTTGTACGATAAGTTTCTTTTTGTGCAATAAAGATTAAATAAATAAATACGTCATGTATTTGCATCATTAAACGTTAGTAGCGATTAGTTAAGGATTTGTCATTAACCAAATTTAAAACATTGTTTACCGGAATGCTACTCAAGCCTTCGTTCTTCTTGCTTTATAAATACTGAATGCTATTGAAAAAAAATCCTTGACTTCTTCTTGAAAATCACTGTAAATAGTTTTGGCTTTATTATGCAAAAAATACTTGAAATTTGCGGAATATTTAGTCCTGTTTCCTCTTTGTTTACATCAGTCACATTCACCGACTTATAACGTCAGTTACCAAAAATCGTTGCCAGTAAAATAAATTAGTACTACTAATAATCCGCAATATGGCGTGGCCTGAAAAACACCCTGTTGGCCTATAATTATGCTGAAGTACCAACTGAACTAAAAGATACTACTCGTAATTATTTAGCGCCTGACTACTAAATCACTAACGACTGTTTATTTTATCATTAATAAATCTTTAAGCAAACTTTTTCATATAACGATCTATTTTTAAATTTGTTTACATTGGCCAAAAGAAATTGCTGGTGACATTTATAAATTAACATGCAAATTATTTGGTAATTTTTATACATTTTGGCATCCCGCTGCTGCGTAGGCGCTCGTCTTCCATCCGTGTCTGTCAAGTGTCAGATGGACGGAATCCAATTGGGTACGTTTGAGGCAATGCAAAATGTCAAATAAATACTTGAACTATTTCAACATTTAATTTGCCTTACAATATAATATGATGTCTATACAATATTATGGATATGCATATGTTTCTACCAGTTTATTTTCTGTCTATAGTATGTTTTTGTCCAATTATTAGGAACATGCTTCTCTTGGCTGAATATTCGTTCATCTAGTCTAGTGAAGCTAACTCTTTATGGACCTCTTTATTTCCAACTATTTATGGACGCAACGGAACGCAAATGTTTGGGATGAGATGTTCTTTGTGCAACTTCTAGACCGATTTTGGTGCAGTTTTGGCATCAAAACGGAGAACCATATTCTTTTAAATTTTCAGGTCTGCAGCAGCCAGGATGGGGGAAGCTTGAGGGCTCCAAACTATTTAGCCATTTTCGAATCAGTTATCCGACGTGGAGTTTTTCAACATTATGAATTTTACACTTTTTTAATTACTACTAATTTATCAAGTGTAAAGAAAATTGAGGATATTTCTTGGAAGTTTTAAAAGTATTTATTCTATAAAACGCATGTTCTAACTAAAAGAATATTGACTCTTTCCTTCACAAGGCGTTGACCATTGCATTTTTTGCCTTAGCTTAGTCACGGCCAGATGTTTATAGGCAATCGACGAGCAAGGAGCGTTTCTCACATAAATCATGGAAAATCACTTGCTATGCCGTGCATGCGTTGTTGTCGTGTTTTTATGTATTGGAAGGTACTATGGATCACTATGGATAACCACGCATGTTTATAATTGGTCGATAAAATGTGAAGTAGACTTTGCTACTATGTATTTTAACCCCCAATGAAAAAAGACGGGTGTTATAAGTTTAAGATGTGTATCTATCTGTGGCATCGTAGCTTCCAAACAGATATACTCATTTGAATGCGGTTTTTTTTTAATTCGAAAGACTTGTCCGTTGAGATGGTTCTTACATAGCTTGATGTTTGATGGAAAAAGGACCAGTAGTTGCCAAGATACTATTGCTTTCATTAGAACAAGTGAAAATACCTCAGCTAATATTGGAGCTAAGAATTCAAAATTTTGTAGTTATGTTCAGTTTTAGCAGCATTTTGTATCACTCATTGAATTTTTAATTTAGATTATAGTAATTTCATTTATATTCACCTGAATGAAAAAATTGTGGTGGTACCGACGGATTTCCATAGGATACCTTCTGCTTCAATTGGTTCCTCATTTACTGAGTATCGTGGTCATTGGAATTCCTTAGGCGGACAATCTGCCTTTCATTTGGTCGTACCATCAAGTTGGCGACCTTCTGCGTGTTCTGCTCTCGGTGTTGCCAACGTTCTCCCATCTTCTTTCCTCATTCTCTTCTTCATCTCTGCCTAGAGACTCCCTTTAGAAACTATAGCTTTTGCATTTTACGCATTTTGCGACGCGACTGTCTAAAGTTTCTACAATACGTGGAATGTGAGCACGCGAACAAAAGAAGAAAGCGGAGCCAAGCACAATAGTGCGCGTTGATGCTTAGGCTATTATCCATATCCATATCCATTTATTCAGTATTAGTAATACATTGTCAACAAGTATAATACAATCAGCAATTATATTATAGTAACTTAATTTATATTAATTTATATTGGACTTAGGGATTAGCTTGGCTGGACTTCTAGAATTACTACTACCGCTGCAATTAGAATGACCGCCCACAGATCGGTATCACTCACATTAATTAGGGTTTTTTTTAAGTCACATTATATCTCTGGTTCTAAACAAAAGTTTACATAGAAAACGCTTGTATAGAGACCAAGAAATGGTGCTAGTGTCTTCGTAGTCTACAACAGGCCGGTGAAATGATACTTTGTCCATTTGGTCATTTTCTCTCTCTTACTCTGTCTCTTTTCTGTTTCCGAGAATTTCTCTTTTCGTAATCAGCAAAATGAATGACCGCCCACAGATAGGTCATAGACAGTTGTTTGACTCGAGTCACGTCAGAGGCAGTTAATCTGCGGGATCCGCGTCGAATATTGATGCGCGATTAATCATACCCTTGCGCAAGGACCGACTTTTTAGATACTTACATTGATTAGGGTTCCTTGGTAAGAAATAATGAAAGAAGAAAGAAATAAGTATATTTAGCATTGTATAGATATAAAAGAGAAAGATAAGCCATTGATACAAAGATCAAAGCTTAAAGTTTTTTTTTTAAATGAGTTACCTGTTGAAAGACAGTGAGAGAAATCGTGGTGTGTACCCACATAAAAAAAAGTTAGACATTACATGTTTCAGAAATTTGACAAAGATAAGGTTTTGTAATGGGTCGAGAGGACCGCCACTGTATAGCCTGTCCGATCTCTAAGGATAAATGAAGTCACTTTGGCACAAGGTACAAACAACCGTATGATTGTAAATTTAAGGTCGTTTTTACTTGTGCCAGTTTGACAGGATATTAATCTTAAAATTCCGGATAGACTAACACTAATAACGGCAACATAATTATTTCAAATCGTGGTATAAAATTAAGATGACCTAATTTTGCAAATGTATGTCCGTTTTGTCCACGTTGAAGAAAAATCATTCCTTTTTATGTTTCTGTAGTTGGGGTGAGAAGTGATCTATAATATCCAAAATTGTAACAAAGCGTGCCCTTCCAATGACCCATTCGCTATTTCGGTAACATATCCTCAAAGTACACATTTTCACAGTTTTATACTAGTATAGAGATACAGTGTGGTTGACTGGTTGAGAATGACATTTGACGTTAAGTTCACCATTTGTACTGACTTTTGTTTTGTGCATGAAAGTTTAAATAAATGAAGACAGAGAACCCTCGCTGGAAGGCACTCATAGGAAACTTGTTTTGAACAACTATTTCACGTCACAGCGCACGCGACATCAATGTAATATTTATTTAAACATCCTCAAGTCATTGTACTCATCAATGATTTATGTGTAATGTGTATCTTCACACTTTGAACATTGTGGGTGGCGAAGAGAAAAGACAGCAAAAGGTATGTATGGTCATGGAGATACACCACACTAGCGCCTTTTCAACCGACTTGCAAACGAGAAGATTCTCAATTTGGTTGTATTTTTTTTATGTCTGTTACCTCAGAACTCTGTCATTTAGAAACCGATCAGTTTTTTTTTTATTTCGTTCGAGACTCGATAACTTCAAATTGAACCCGTAAAATTTTGTTCTAGATTTGACGATTAGATCCATGAAGAATCTAAGGAAGTCCACAACTATCATAGGCACATCTATGACTATTTCGGTACTTTTGATACTCGTTGAGTTGTACTCGAAAGTACAATTTCTTCTGGGTAAAGTCCGTTATTTTTTGTGAACAAGTGATTAATACAGTACGTACCCTATACCTAACTCGTTTAGTTTTTTTCGAAATACGTTTTTTTTCGTCGACACTGCGCGAACGCCGTGCCGCTGCTGCAGCTGGCTGCTGCGCAGACGCTGCCCTTATCACTATTGTCTTGTATTGTCAAGATATCACCGGTATAGTTGCTGGCAAACTTTTTGAACAAAAATAGCGGATCTGCGCATGTACATTTGTACGTAAATCGGCAACTGTGCAGTGCAATGCTCAAAATGTTTGCCGGCAATTGTATGTCTGTTGTGGATTTGACAGCTGATATACTCGGATTGAATACCTACTTAATGAATGGTCGGAAAAAGTTATTTTTTTGAAAGGAGAGGCAACCAAAATTGGATAACGCTTATAGTTGTACGGTTTAGGGGTATAATCTGATAGATATCTGCAATCTTCGATGGCGTCATTTTTTGATTGAGCGAGCGAAGCATGTCCGTTACAGCTTGGCCAAAATTGTATTCAAACCATTGATAGAAAGATCAAAGCTCAAAAATAAATTGATATGCGTAACCTGGTGGAAGAGACCAGGAATCGAACTGATGCCGGGAATCAATCCAAAGGTACCGACCTCTGGATTGCCGGTCCAGCGCGTTAACCTTTCCGCCACCCTAACTCCCAAGCCACCTTTCGATATTTTTCCTAATGCTTTGCGTGTCGATCTAGGCATTGTTTATTTGAAAAGCATTAGGAAAAAATCGAAAGGTGTCGATTTTTTCCTAATGCTTTGCGTGTCGATCTAGGCATTGTTTATTTGAAAGGCTTTACACCTAAGCGACATCTATGTGAATACTTTAATATTCAAATCTTACCCCACTACTTTACAGCAGTGAACGAGCAAGCGAGAGAGGGCGCTGTTATTTCGTTGAAGTCCGAATTCCTTATGTTCGGATATCTGGCTGCTCTCATCTAAATGATACTTTTTACCTGACTACGACAAAGAAAAATATTTAACGCGGGCGAAGATGCTCACCTTCTACGATATAATATATCTCCACCAGTTTTATTACCTCATATAATCTAAACTAAATATGTACCTAAGGTCGATTAGCGATGGCAGCTGCAGATTTACGGCCTCATTTTCCAGCCACAGCCTGTTTCAAATTAATTACTTTGTTTACGATTACAACACATTGCCGACAATATCGACAGTCGTCTATCTGGGCCCGAATTCGGCGAGGTTTACGCTATCTCCAATTGAGCGATTAATCGGCTTTATCACGGCCCCATACAAGACATATAATTAGATAAATATCGGACACCCTCACATAAATCGACTTGGTCCCAAAAGTTCAAGGCTTGTGTTATGTGCACGTACATAGGTACTTATACAGCCTGTTACCGGCATGCGGGCATTTATTAAAACTGATAATAATATGATCCATTAGTAATTGTTGGCATGTATTAGCTAATCATAATTATGTGAATTAACTGCACAATTATATTTCTTAAATCCGCACATTCAATGTAGTGGGTGTACAGCGTAATTGTCGTTACTCATATCACGTTGTCATTTAACACTCACTTGTCAATTTATTTACTGTACATTACTGGCAATTAAAATTTTGTTAGAAAGTTAATAAAGCCTGAATTAAGGTCATAGATACGTTAAGGATCTATGTTACTTTACTCTACTTTAAGAAAAGCCTACTTGGCGTTAACACATTGTATAGATTAACATATTACTTAACTACATCCATGACCAAGAACAAAATATTCGAGTTCATCACAGGGATATTTGCTCTTGCCAGGATTCGAACCCGGGACCGTACATAAATACCGATTCTTGCTATGTATATCAACTGCATTATGGCACGCCGGTTGAACGCAATGTTGTAAAATACTTATTAACAATCACCTTGAATTATTTTTCTATAATGTAACGTTTACCCTTGTCAATTCTAGAGTCCCGTAGAGTCTATCATTAGGGTTCCATAGCCAAATGGCAAAAAACGGAACCCTTATAGATTCGTCATGTCTGTCTGTCTGTCCGTCTGTCCGTCCGTATTTCACAGGCATTTTTTTCCGAAACTATAAGAGCTATACTGTTGAAACTTGGTAGAAAGATGATTCTGTAAACCGCATTAAGATTTTGATGCATAAATAAAAAAAAAAATAATAAATATTGGGGGCTTCCCATACTTAGAACTGAAACTCAATTTTTTTTTTTTCATCAAACTCATACGTGTGGGGTATCTATGGATAGGTCTTCAAAAATGATATCGAGGTTTCTAAAATATTTTTTTTCTAAACCGAAAAGTTTGCGTGACAGACGCTTCCAAAGTGAAAAAAAGTTGCCCCCCCCCCCCCCCTCCCCCCTCGAACTTCTAAAATAAGAAAATGAAAAATCAAAAAAAAACATATGATGTACATTACTATAAAAACTACCAACGAAAATTGTTTTGACCGAGATCTAGTAAGTAGTTTTTTTAATACCTAACTTTGCACCTAATTTATATGGGGCGCTATACATACCAGGTGCAAACTTAACTTAACCACTTAGGGATGGAAAGTGTTTGTACGGAACCCTCGGTGCGCGAGTCCGACTCGCACTTGGCCGGTTTTTTTTCGTGTCAGTTCTTGACTTCTCTATACGATATCTATTCTATTCTTTTAAAAAATGGCAACCGGTCACGATGAAGCAACCATTACTACCAATGTCTCGTTGGGGTCTCCTTCGCAATCCATAATATCGTATGTCCTAAAGTCAAATGCCATAACTCTAAACACTTGACATATCAATCATTTGTCATAATGATTATTTGCCATAATGATCTTACATCCTAATGATCATAAACCATAATATTACATTGCCTAATGCTCTAAATACCTAATATGTTTTGTACTAATCTATTAACACATAAAACTTACGAGTCATAATATACAAAACCATAATTAAATTCGTAAGTAAATTCGGAATTAAATATTTCGGAGTATTTGGGTAAAGATTATTTTTTTAACCAATTTTTTTACGTTAGAACAAAAATAGAAAACCGGATTTGTCAAATATCGAATTGGCTAAACCCCGAAAACTGTAGGTTGGGTTAGGTTTGTATTTTGACCACGTATAGCGGAGCGAGCGAAGCGAGCGGAGCGTCAGACTTGCTGAACCCCGAAAACTATAGGTTAGGTTATTGGCTGAACCCCAAAAACTGTAGGTTAGGTTAGGTTTGTATTGTGACCACGTACAGCGGAGCGAGCGAAGCGAGCGGAGCGTCAGACTTTTCTGAACCCCGAAAACTATAGGTTAGGTTATTGGCTGAACCCCGAAAACTGTAGGTTAGGTTAGGTTTGTATTGTGACCACGTATAGCGGAGCGAGCGAAGCGAGCGGAGCGTCAAAAGACTTGCTGAACCCCGAAAACTGTAGGTTGGATTATTGGCTGAACCCCGAAAACCGTAGGTTAGGTTAGGTTTGTATTGTGACCACGTATAGCGGAGCGAGCGAAGCGTCAAAAGACTTGCTGAACCCCGAAAACTAACTAAGATAAGTAACTATAAAGACATATGATGATTATGGCAACTAGTATTAGGATATGTAACCGATAGGACACTTGATCATTAGTACTTAAGATAATAGTGCAAATAATCATTAGGATATTCAATATTAGGATGATCAATATTATGGCAATTACATTAGGATAAACGTTATTATGGCAAAAGATCATTATGACCACAGTTATTATGGAATTTACAAATAGGACAAAGGAAATTATGGATTCCAATATAGACCCGTCTCGTTGCCCTGCCAATCGCACACGGCGACAAGATAGAGGATTGATACCACGTTGTACGGTGAGGTGAGAAAATCGTGCTTTTTGTAAAGTGATAGCTATTTACAAAAAATCACGCGGACTATCGGGCCTTGACGCAAGAGGAGCTACGAGTATGTACGCTTCAAGTTGAATTCTTCAACACGTGCAAAAGTTGGTAAACTCTTTCTCATAAACATTAAAATTTCAAATAAGTAAAGTGAGTAGTGCGTCATGATCTGGTACGTTTCGAATAAATCCCTACAAGAATGTCTGGGTTTTACTCCAGCCAGTATTCTAAGTGCGCGCTTCCGGCCACGGCCTATACGATATCTGAAGTTTCTGATGGAGAGAATTACTCCAACAAGTATCAAACTGACATAATAATGAATGACGTAACATTAGACAGTGTGGAAATAGCCGTCCCAAATCGCTAAAATCTATTCCTATTTAGAATATGTAAATCATACTCGTGTATCACGTTCACGAATTGTACACCTTCAAACAGGTCGATTTTACTAGTAAATGCACGTACTAGATGACCGATAAAAAGGTCGTACGCACGTCAATTCCTCAATGTCGCAGGTTAGTGGCATCAATAGCGTAAAAACTAGTAGCATTCGTTCATAATTCACGGGGTTTTAGGAATGGTGGCCCATGGGGGCAATGGCCGACCTTGCTTTGAATTGGACCAAACGTTTTAGTTAATTATAGTCCAAATTACAATGATTGGTCACGCGAACGTAATAGTGCTTCTGTTATTTAGTTGGCTATGTGGTTGCATATTGAAGTGACCAAAGAGGTCGTTAACTCTAGACATTTTTCTCTCTCTCTCTCTCTCTCTCTTTCTCTGTGTGTCCCAGACAGTAGTGGGGTCGCTCTATTCCTGACGTCTTCGGAAACATTGCGTTCCTTCATGTCTGCCAGCAACATCAAACTCTATTACTGTTTATATGACACAACCTAGTGAATCCGCTTTGCCTGTTGGTAAAAGAAGAAGGAAGCCCAAATGCAATGGCGACGGACAAAAGACCAACGTGCAACGGTGCCCTGTCAGTTGACACTGCCATGGCTGGCCCGCGAGATGCTTCTTCAAGCATCGTTTGAAGGGTCCCAAACACGGCAAAGAGTTCCTTATTATCGAGAGTGTCTATAGCTGCTGCTGTTTTACTTTATGAACAAAATTAAAGTTCATGTAATGAAATAGCACCCTCTAAGTGTATCGATGATCTGAAAGGGCAGAGAAATACATCATATTTACCTAATTTAAAAAGCTAAGCTACATAATTAAATTACTGCTACTATGAAACGAATCGTCGAATAAACGAACCGAATTTATATGTTCTCGTCTCTGCTAATTGTTAACGAAGGTCCTGTCAACAAACATCCATTGCATTTTCTGACTAAATTTAATATGTTTTGTTTTGTTTTATAAACGACGTAGCCCCAAACTAAGCAATGCTTGTATACATACATCATCCTCCTAGCCTTTGTCCCATTTTTTGAGAATGAATTCTCAATCGGGGTCGGCTACCTAAATCCCAAGATGTGGCGTAGGCACTAGTTTTTACGCAAGCGACTGCCATCTGACCTTCCAACCCAGAGGGGAAACTAGGCCTTATTTGGGCTTAGGTGGTTTCCTCACGATGTTTTCCTTCACCGAAAAGCGAGTGGTAAATATCAAATGACATTCCGTACGTAAGTTCGGGAAAAACTCATTGGTACGGGCCGGGTATTTATTTATTTATTTACAATCAAAATTTATACAGCATTACAGTTATTACCAATACACTGTACAATTTATAAACATTTAAAAGAATATAAATAAAACTTAAAACATTTAAAAGAATATAAATAAAACTTAAAAGTTAGGAAATCCCGCAATCATCTATCACCTCACAATACCTCAGGAGCATTCGACACACATCCGTCCATCGACTCGCAAACAAATCAATCTCTGGTATGTAATGCTTGTATACATACATAGGTACTAAACGACGAGATACATAATACATTCATGAATCATTAACGAATGTTCGAGTTTATCATACAAATATTTGTCCTTGCCGGGATTCGAACCCAGGACCTCGCAGACCAGGCAACTGCACCACTGCGCCAACCGCATCGTTGATTTTATACTTGTGAATTTAATTAATAATGATACGAAATTCTTCAAACAACCTTTGTCCGTTCCTATGTAAAATAGTGACAATGGCTACATAGCAACTCGTAATTTCTGCCATATTCAGACACGATGACGTCACAAAGCACTACAAATGCACAGCGGTCAATCTCATTCACGATATAACATAAAGATAATATTTTACTCGCCGACGTAACACGTCAGCGTAGCAACGTACCTACAGTCGTACAGCGGTCATGCGGTGATGATGCATTTCTACTGATCACTAACCTTACCTAACCGTGGTCGTATCGTATCTCATAATTAGGGCTGCGACTTCTGGTGGCAACCGTGGTTCTAAAATATATAGAGTCGCTGAATTTTAAAATTGTTCACAGTCAATGTCTTAAATATGTGACTTTATGTTACATATCACCATTTATGCTATTACATAATTGTTACGAGATTCATTTAATTGGTAATTGGTAATTGTTTTTTTAATCACCACGAGGCAACTGGACTTTTACTGTTAAAATTGATTAAGGGAGTTCAGTAACAATTAAATGGTAATTTATGCCAATGTATTTGATTAGACTGAGAAAGTTAATGTCAAAATAGTTCTTTCGAATAAAGCACATCGCTAAGCAGATAATTAAAGAGAGTAGTTGAATGGTCTTGGTATCTCTACTATAATTTCTTGTGGCAATTAATTTATATGTAGTTAACCGAATTCACAATGTCTGCCCATGACAAACAGTATAAAAATATTTTTCCAATTGCCAATAATTATATTAACAATAATATTGATGAGTGTTAATGCCATATTTAAGAGGCCTTATTCCTTTTTTTTTAATATTATGACGAATATATTGATTATTTCAACCAACTTTTTTTTGTGAATAATACTTTTCCCCGAGTTCTAGGTAGTAACATAGCCATTTCATGCTTTCATTACGTGCAGACGAAAATAAGTTGAAAAATCTAATTTTCCGCGTTAATTTTGTCTATTTCGAGTAGTTTTCGAAACAAAAGTTATCAATGAAAAATTCAAACTGTAGGTTTCAAATATAAACCAATGAATTCCAATAGCCCTGTTCTAGGTAGTAACATCAATAATATGTTAATAAACATGTTTGATCATAGAGAAAAATGTATAAAACAATCAGCATTTTAAAAGGAATAAGGCCTCTTAAACAATAAGCTACAATCAGACAGCTCTGCTACCAATTCATACAATCATCGAAAAGATCCGTAATAGGTAGCGTTTAGAATTTATTTTATTAGAGTTTATAGTGCAATTCGGTCTGTTTGGGTGTCGCTACAATTGCGACATCCGACGCGCCGTCTGCCGCGCCAATTGCGCCCGCGCACCCATCGGTCACGGTGCAGCCGTTAGTCCAGTTTATGGAGCCGATTCCAACAGTAATTCAGGCAACTTAGCCTATACAGTGCGTTACCGGCAATCGGGCATTTAATAAAACTGATAATAATATGTTGCATTAGAGTGAATTCCAGCATTGTCTGATATTATTTACAATTACTTGTCAATTTACTGAGCAGTACATTGCTGGCAATTATCATTTTGCTACAAATGTAATGAATCTGAATTTTAGTTCATTAATTTAAAATTAAGGCCATGGTTAAGTTACGGAACCATGCTAGTTAACACTACTTTAAAAAAGCCTACTTGCCGGTAAAATACTGTATATAAATATAACAATAACATAAACAACGTTGTCGCATTTTTAAACTGTGATTTTCGTAAGTTCGTTGTATTACGTAGCCAACCGCGTACCTACTGGCCTGGCATCCTATGGAGATTTTCTCCATTCATGCAAAAAAAACGCAGGAATACGTATGTAAAATTTCGCCAATATTCTTCCTTTGTAAAAAGATTTCCCTGTTTAATATATTTTCCTATTATTCCCAATTTGTGCAAGCAGCAGCGAGGGTCACGTCGAAGATTATCTTGTATATCATACCTTCTAGCTTATTTTAAGACAATAACAGACGAGGCTTAAATTAGGTAAGACCCTTCTGAGTCAATCGAAACCTTTTATAATTTTTAATCACTTTGCATTTGAATCAGAAACTTATCCTATTTGAGAAATCAGCACTTAAGTTATTAGTAGCAGTAAGTAAATTAGAGCATTGGTAGTAAAAATCTGGAGCGTACCTATTGAAACTAAAATTCATTGATTGGGCTACGAGTTTGAGCTGCAGTTATGACTTCATCGACTGGAAGTGACCTGTGTTGCTTTGTTCTTTTTGACACCAGTGTATCCCTAGCTCCACACTACTCGCGAAGTTGACCGAGCTTGGGCGAATATGATAGTGTAGGAGGCACTTCGCTGCAGAAACTCATACTTCGGCTAACTTCGCCTCGGCTAACTTCGCGATAGTGTGGAGCCGGCGTGTCACTTCACTAGGAAAGGGGATTAAACACATCCGTTGTGAGTAAATGTTCCATGATTAAACAAAATAAATAAATAAATATTGCTCACAATCCTATTGCATAAATTGTGTAAACAAACCGACATAGTCCCTAACTATATTATTATTTATTTATTTATTTATTAGGAACTTTACAATTTCCTTAAATCTAAATACATTGTCCCACAAACCCAGTACTTAGCTGGTTTGACTGTGGGATCTTTGTTAGGGAATCTCTTTTTTAGGTACTAAGTATATAGGTAGTAGTGTGAAAAAGTTTTTTTTTTTTTTAACATTCTATTGAACTTGTTTTTGTTTGGCTCTCGTCGTATTTCCTCCGGTAAACTATTGATTAGGTACGGGATGCGTGTTTTTAGGGTTCTATCCCCAAAGAAATTGTTTACCCTTGGTACCATTAGTTTTCCGGAAGTCATAGACTTGGAGTTATAGATATGTTGTACAGGTTGCAACGCATAAATATAAGCAACGCTTTTATACTACGATGTACTAGACGACGGTATACATTATTTATATAAATTATAAACACAAATATAGATAACATGACTCAGGAACAAATATTTGAGTTCGTCGCACAAATATTTGTCCTTGCCGGGATTCGAACCTAGGACCGTCGGCTCAGTAGGCAGGTATAAACGTTGTCTGGTTGGTTTGACTATTCAAATATCTAGTACGGTAGGTAAGTACTTGTGGAATAACAGTTATGACCTTGTAAGAATTACCGAGGCATTTGATTGCTAAAGATTAGTATAGAAAGGACATTTCTCTACAACTGACAATATAAGATTACTTGTCACGCTGTGACGAACGATTTAAAATGGTAAATGAATCGTTATATTGCAATCAAATCGTAACAAGTATGTATAGTATGTATGGTATAGTATAGTAAGGATATTTCTGTCCCACAACGAAAAATATCCCCTTTCAAATCTATGTCCTCGACATTCTTGAAATTCTCTTTGTCAGTCCTCAATATGGCCAAACTACGAAAACGTAGGTAAATAATACCTCAATGAACTCGTTTTTTGTTACAATCGATACGCGTGCCAGAAACCAGTAAATAGTAGAAACGAGTAGAATCGAGCTAATTTTTACGATTCCGATCGAAATTGGCACACAGCCTTGAAACGATGCGGGCGCGACCTCGCGGCGGCCATACATCACATTATTCCGGTGGATCTGCTATGAAATATTGTAGCTGGGACATAGAACAACGAATGGAGCCATTTGAGAAACAAACGCTGTTTTATTGTGAAAAATGTGCTATTCCCAATCCCTCTGGTCACTATCAATTCACTTTACGTTTACATTTCGCAACTAGTGCAGACCTTCCATAATTTAGAGCCAGGCCTCATCAAAAATCTTCCTACCAGCCTCAAGCATCGTAGTTTGTTGACGAATCAATCTTTCAATACATTTCCATGAATTTGCTTCTCAACAATGCAGTCTGATTTGTCAAACCCACGCGCGTTCTCGAAAAACATCCACAAAGAAGGTACCAACTGGATTTCCATCATTGTCACTTTGTAACGCGGTGTTATAATTTTACAGACAACATCTTGGAATATAGGAGATGCGAACTGTTAAAGAGTCGAAATTGAGTACGCAGCTTTTTTAGACACAAATGATAACCATCGGTATTCAAAGAAAAAGGTTTGAATACCATATTAGATATACGTTCATGAGAGAAGCAATGTTCTAAAAAGTTTTGAATGAAGTTTGTTTTTTGTTAGATCTCACTTATTATTATTAGTGAAACCGTTTACGAATATATCATGTATGTATGTATGTATGTATGTATGTAAACACTTTATTGTACACAAAAACAGAAATACATTAAAACAAAAGAAATACATGTACAAAGGTGAACTTATCCCTTTAAGGGATCTCTTCCAGTTAACCTTTGAGTAAATGATGTTTTCACATTTATGTTTTTGATGGGATATATCAAATCAAATCAAATCAAATATATTTTATTTCAGACTAGGTTCATATGTTGTTAGTACATACAAAATGCTTAGAAACTATGTTAGCTTAAAAAGAAATACAAATAAGAAATAAAAAATGTTTTTTTTTTTTTACACTTAAGTTTAAGGGGTATGTCCGGTCTACTTAATATATCTTAACGTAGTCCTAACCTGCTCAATCCAGTGCTTCAATATGGGGCAATTAAATCTGTCAGCAATTACTTTCAGAATACTATTGCGACTCCTTCTGATGCGGCCCATCAACTAAGTGATTTTATTCCGCATAACCGCGTGGAAGTCGTCCGTGCGCGCCTCTGCAAACATTCCCGACGCACTGCACCATCTTGGAAATCCCAACAGCATTCTGAAAGCGTTATTATACTGAACGCGCAGGGCGTTATAAGCTCGTTTGGTATACCGGACCCAAAGGCCGCTAGAGTAAAAAGATTGACTATAGGCTTTGAAAAGCGTTATTTTTACCTCATTAGAGCTGCTAGCGAACCTGCGGGCCAGCATATTAGTCCTCACTGACAACGCTCTGCGCTCCCTCTCAATGTCACGGTCGTCACTCAGATTGTCTGTTATTATGTGTCCCAGGTATTTAAAATGGTCTACAACCTTTAGTACAACTCCACCAAGTGTTACTGGAGGAATAAAATATGGCCTACATTTTCCCGCTTTAAACACCATAATTTAACTCTTGGTGGAGTTATACAAAAGCCCATGCGCGGTTGCGTACTCCTCACATTTCCCGACCAACTGCCTAAGTGCCCCGATAGACGGACTCAGCAGCACCATGTCATCAGCATAGCTTTTTTAACACACGCATTTGTTAACACACGTATTTTCAATATAACACCCCGCATGCATGCCACTGAGTTCGCCTATCAAATCATTCATATAGAAGTTGAACAACTTAGGAGAAGTTAAGCCACCCTGTCGCACTCCACATTCCAATCTGTATACCGAAGACAAAGCCCCAGCCCTTCTCATCTGATTGGTTTGGTTCTGATACCAATATTTTAGCAAACCGGTAAAATCACCTGGTATGCCCGCTTCTCCCATTTTCCTACACAGGATATTATAATTGACTCTGTCAAATGCCTTGGAGAGGTCCAGGAAGCAAGCATAGATCGGTGTTTTTCTATCCGTGTAGTACCCCACAGTATGCTTCAAACACAAGATAGCACTCTCAGTTGACAGCCCAGTTCTGAAACCGAACTGGGCGTCATGAATGTCTAAGTAATTATCAAGTATCGAGTTGAGCATACTGTCGAGCACTTTCGCGGCAGTCGTAGCTAGAGAGATGGGCCGATAATTCGCCTTGTCCGACAGGTCACCCGTTTTGTTTTTGACAATAGGTACCACTATGGTTCTCATTAATGCCTCGGGCAGGTACGAATGACCCATACACAGACTGAACAACATAGAGAGTACCCTTGGCAGATGAACCCCCGCGTACCTGTAGTGCTCAATACTGAGACCATCATCTCCTGGTGACTTTCCCTTTTGCATACTTTTTATTACATCAGTAATCATTTTAGTTGTAAACAGAGTGGCCCCAGGTGTATTGATGATCTCAGTATCAGACACGGCAGGCAACTCCTGCGATGTATCCTGCAAAAGAGACTTCACCGTAAAATGCTTTCTAAATACCTCTGCAATTTCTCCTCGGTCAGTCTTGTCGTCCACGCTCACAGGCAAACCAGGCGCCACATTCCTGTATTTGGTCATCTTCCAGAACTCATTAAATTTACTACCGCTGTGAGCAAGAGCAAGTTTGTCCATATACAGCTGATCCTGCCTGTCTTGACACCATTTTAATTTGGCCTTGAACTCCTTCCTACTGTTGTTCATATGCTCAACTAGGCTATATATCTATCTAAATGTATCAACGTTAATGTTGTCAAGTAGCCTTCTGGTAAGTTACTACCCAGGGAACTACGATTCGCTGTGATGTATTACAGCTGTAGCACAACGCCACAATGAATAGCCGAGTCATTTGACAAATAACCACTATCTACTTAAAACGAGGTTTTAGGAAAATACTCAAGTATTTTAGTTTCCAGATCACATTCGAAACTTTCTTTTGAGACCACGAACGTTTTAAATCTAGTTTCACTTATCTTTTTGAAAGTCGTTAGTATTTCCATAAAAATGTGACCCAAATCTCTCAGGTTAGAATTCAAACTCAAAGATTTTACGACGCGTCGTATACTGATGTTGCATGTGCTTTTTCTGCTTAATAATAAGTTTAAAGTTTCATCTTCCAAGGCTTTAAAAGGTACCTACAATCTACTTTATAGTTGGATGCACCATCAAATCGTGGAGATCATTGGAAGGGGCCTTTGTACACTAGTCGGCGTCATTCAGTTGATGGTGATGCTAAAGGGTTGGTCAAATTCGGTTGATAAATTGTTACCGGTAATTTATTACTTTAGAAAAAGCAGTATATTTATTAAAAATCCATGGCATGAGGTACAAATTACACATAACTGGAAAATTTAGTTATTACAAAATACAAGAGAGAATATAAGTAGGATGAAAAAGGACGGGGTTATGGCGCAGAATTTTCATCAGATGCTTTCTTAAAATTTTCATGCTACTTTTGTAAATTGTTTTCGGCATTTATTTAAACTTTATTGCACAAAATACATGAGTAAAAGTACAAATGGCGGACTTAATGCATTTATGGAGCAAGTCATTCGAATTTAGAATTACCAATTGATAAAGCTGCTCTAATCTGTGCCCTGGAGCCTAAGTACAGTCAGGCACAAAAGTGACTTATAATTAATGTTCAACAAAAGGCATGCATCTTCATAGCCTCGCGGCTTACAGTACAGTCAACCAACTGATTCTCCCTTCACCCAATCAAACAATAATAGTCTCTTTAATAAACGTGTTATGAATCTAAGCAACTTACACACAAACTTTGTCTTTCAGATAAACCACAAATCTATCTAGCATAAGATTCAGGGTAACATGGACATTATGTTAATGTAACTAGATCTATAGTGAGTTACATGTTACTTGGCGGACCTGTAATGATGATAAATCACTATTTGACCGCCACTAAATTACCTCACTGATTACATTTGCTCTCATGCACTTGGCTCTGACTTTCTCGGGCAGGCATCTTGGTTCATTATCGTTTCTAAATGTTCAGATTAAATAACATTACCAAAAAGAAAGGCAATTTGACGAAAATAAATAGGTAATACTTTCCCACATACTAGGGGAAATGCATGGGTTTATATGAAAAACAAAAAACTATACGTATCCTTACAAAGGTGAGGAGTTCCTTGGATTCTTCATAGATAGAATATTATAGAATTATAGAATAGGTCTGTTTCAGTTACAATTGAGATTTGATGATAGGTCATCAAATCTCAATTGTAACTGAAACAGACCTATTCAGAAATTCAAGCTATCGGCTGAAAACATATTTTCAATTATGACGGAGTTCTATAGGCACTATAAATACATAATAAATAAATAAAGATCGGACAACCTCACATTCTCGATACCTTATCGCTAAACTAAGACACAACGTAGTGAGTTTTGGACAAGTAATACTACCTAGTATACATAACAACGTTGATTTTAGACCCAGGTAAGTATTAAACCTCAACACTGGTGCTGGTACATCTGTCCGGCATCTCCTAATCGGCTATAACCTCACTTAAATTGGCCCGTTCCGTGACTTGTCCAAACGTCCCCACCGACTCGCACTTGGCCGCGTTTTTTACCGCATTCAAGAGCTACTTGTTTACCGAATCGAAAGGAGATTGGCCCTTCATCGGTCATCGGCCCTAACTCACCTTGAGATAAAAGAAGTTATGCTAATGTTGTTTCAATTCGCTGGAAAAAATCATTCTTAACTTAATGGTTGTCTGGAGGATCACGATTTCATGATAATACCCTTGCGTTACTATAATATATCTAGGTTGAATATAACTGCATTATGTGGTGAGAGGCTTCACGCACGTACTACGCAACTACGTGAAGGCGGATAAAGTCACAACCCTCTTTTTTTGTCCCTAGACGGATAAAAAGTATCTTATAACAACTTGACAGCTACACGTGGTATTGTCTAAAAAAATATTGAAATCCGACCAGCAGTTTTGAAGTCATTAAGATGCAAAATAAAACGATTTCAGTCGAAAAAGGATAACGGCTTAATAGGTATTAACGTTATCTACACAATGAAATTGCTTATGACTTTATTAGAGAAATTTAATAGCGACTTTAATTAATAATATTTATTTTAACGGAGATGCCACGATTATGAGTGACAGCGACAGCGGTGTTGGTACGTGTGTCTCGCTCACTCGTTATGCCGCGCTCGGATCTCTCGCTCAACCGCTTGTCGCGCCACTGGTCGCGCAAAGTTATCTAAATAGAAAATACTCTCTCTAAATAAAGTAATTTTCAGTTTTAAACTCTGTTGGACATTATTAAATTGGTGACAGTTACCTACATATTTAATGAATTGTATGTTTCACAGTAGCATTTGAAGACGATAAAGTAAGATAGGTAATCTTGAAAGCCATGCGGACCAGTGATAGTTTCGCGTGTCACACTATAAATAAATAAATCATAAAGCATCAAATTTGTAACGTCTGCTAGCGTAAACAAATTTTTTTATATAAAAGCGAAAAATTAAAAAAAAAACATGCTTTTAGCTGGATTTTGTACCCATCACGTCCTCACGGCTTTCCGGGCCAGACGTGTTCATTGTATTTCTCTTCTAAAAATGCATAAAGCATCCATTACACTCGAACCCACTTGTCAAAAAGTGACGAATGCTTTATCATTTATCCATCACATGAGAAAAACAGTCATCAATTCATCTGAAAATAAATTCCAGTAAGTAGGTACAATTCGTGTAGAATTTGATACCGAAACCATACTAGCGATTCCCACCCTTTAGTTAACTAACGAAATTCGCCTTAGAGCTAACATTGGATACTTGTGGTTTGGTTTACCAACCCAGCCAAGTTCGCTTCTCTAATTATGCCCACTATCCTGCTCTACAGGTTTTACGCGTCTTTCTATAAATAGTAGTCCTTCGCCCCACCCAGAAGAACCTACGTGCCATCTTTCGCAAGGCATTTTAGACCAAATAGAGCAGCTACATAAAGATGATATTCAAAAATGTCTAGTCAGTGTTTCAGCCTTTTAAAAACTGTCAGGATAGTGGCCCAGTCGCATGGTAGGAATGAATTTTGTTGACGGCTTGCACTTTCAATAAGACCTGTTGCCGTTCAAGTATTTGTTCAGTCTGAATAACTCGCAATTAGTGAGTAGTTTAAACACAAGACAATTAAATTGTAACCCAGACTAGACGCTGTACCCTAAATTTAGTTGTAAACAAGAAAAGCAGGTCAAAGAAACAGACTGAGTTTTATAGCTTTACATATTTTAGACAGATCTTGATACATCTTTAATCTAAGACGAGTTTTATTTTAAGTAGTTTTTGTTCATTGTTATCTTAAGAACTTAGGGATACAAAAAACCTTAAATTAGATGCAAGCAGAGAAGAAGAAATATAACAAATAGATAGGTAGGTACCTAATACATATAGCACCATGTAGGTAGATAGGATCTTAAAATAATGATGCCACTTTTTTATATTGTTTCCTTCAGAGACAACTTGCAAAAAGAAAACACAATGTGCCTTGGACATTTAATCTTCGACAGCTTAATAAAAATATTGTAAATGGAATTTTAGCTTTAGGTCAGGGTCTATTCACTAAATCCTTCTACTTCTAGACTAGTTAACTGCCTATTCAACCTAGTTTTTTTCTTTTGACGTATTATTTCACTAATAATATCGATTACATTCGCTTTTGTTTGTTAAAATAGTTATTGGTTGTAGCTTTGTTTGAATTAATCAAACTTCCACCAACAGTAGAAACTGAAAACGTGCTTTACCAATACTTATTTGAAGGACACATTAGAAGGCTTCTGAGCGTCAATACAAAGGCGAAAAGTTGGTAACAAGTTAATTGTATAAATGGTTTTTCATGTCCTTTGAGCGTAACAAAATTCGTTGCTAGGGTTCTATAATCGAACTCTGTTACAGCAGTTATAGTGCTGCCATTACTAACTATATCACTACACAAAGCAAAGTCGAACAAAGTCGCATTCTGCTGTCTGTCTGTCCTTATGTATGCTTAGATCTTTAAAACTACGCAACGGATTTTGATGCGTTTTTTTTAATAGATAGAGTGATTCAAGAGGAAAGTTTATAATATGAGTAATACATGCATAATTTATCAGCATTGCACCCGTGCAAAGCCGGGGCGGGTCGCTAGTTACAGATTAAATCACTACAAATAGTTCTACCTTGATATAAAAATTAAGACCTTTATTTTATTGTTTGATTGTAACGCATTTGGTCATACATAGGGCGTGGTGGGGTGATCATTTTTAGCGCGTGCGCATCGGTACGACTCAATTGGAACGCGCGCCGAACAAAAGTGGAAGGTGGACCGGGTGCGATAGTGCGGTAGGTAATGTAGGTTATACTATTTGCTATTAGGAATCAAAACTTTCATTTTTTGTGGAGGTTTGTAATTCGTAGGATATTTATACTGGTTACGATCATTATAAATTTTATAGAAGAAGTTTTATAATTTTCATTGGATTTTATATATTCCGCTTCTTAATTTTCCCTAAATTGTGTCGATTAGATGTCTATAAAAAGTGTAAATTAGTGGTTTACAATTCATTGGTACATAGTTAAAGGCTTAATAAAAATAAAACTACGACCGTGTCCCATGTCCTTCGCTAAGGATTCAATTAGGTAACATTTGTTTTAATTATAATCCTTAAAAAGTACATATTTCACAAGGTACAAGTAAAAGGTTTTGAAAACTTCTCAAATACCTTATTCTTAATTAAAAAAGCCTTAATATAAAAGTTACTTTCAGCACACTACAATAAGTATTTGGAAGTCCGCTTTCTTCATAATTTTTTTGTTGTTGACTTAGGACAAAAGTATAAATACGCTTCCTTCTGTTATTTATAAAAAGATACAAGCATTATATGTCTATAGTACGTATTCAAACGAAAGTAATGAATTATCTGTGAAGAATATTTAAATTTCTTTGACGGATGTCTTTGTATTAATAGTAGGTACCTATTTTGATTGGTAGATAGCTAGATTACAACGTGCATATAGCTACTCATGAAAGGACAATCTCAGTATAATGAGAAAATTCACGATATACTTAATGTCAGTAGGCAACAAAGGTACTTTTATAAGTCGAGGAACTTTTCCAAGAGGAAGCCACTGTTGAAGAAACATTTTTTTTTTCATTTGAATCAAGCATAATTATGAACTAGCGAGCAAATTTTTCGACTTCACTTCACGGCTTCCTCATCGGGGCTCAAATTCGATATACAAATCTCGGAGAGATCTCAAAAGTGTATCACCATTTCGCCAACCTGGTCACGTTAAGTTTGCGACTCATTTATACGCGAAGCCATATCAGGCGTAAATTTAACTTGACCTTGACTTGGGTAATAGTAACGCGAAATGTCATCGTATGCAGAGTGAATCGCAAACATGGCCTTTTACTGACAGTTAATGGCGATATAGGTACCTTACGCCTGTAACATCACTTATTTGGCAATATCTCAAAATAGGTACACTCGAATGAGCGCCCAGACTAATGAACAGACTTAGTTCCATCATCAGGTTATACCTTCTCGGCTAAGTTATTGGTTAGTCTTGCTCTAAAGGAAATAATATATTAAATTTAATAGGACCTATCACTAACTAACCAACTGTACTCTGATTGTAGGTATATGAATCAAAACAATTTTCCGTAAAAATAACAAACTTTCCCGTTATCCTACTAATAACGGCCCACAGCCTTCGCGGCACAGAATAGATGATATCAGTACCATTGATAATCCATTATAAGCAGATAATAAGATATTTCATAAGAAAACAATTTACTAAATCAGCAGTTACACCAAAGTTTGACGTTGCCGCGCGTAATGAGCTGGCCCCGAATATATTACCAAAGTTTCTGGAATACGAAATTTTCCAGACTCCCAGTTATTATAAATGAACTTCGAAGTATTAGCGGGAAGTTTTTAATGCTTAGGGGTGTTACTTATTACACGAGTTGTAAATAGTCGTCATAACTCATCTCCGCCTGCTTAAATAAAACGTCTCAATTGGAATATTCACCAAGCAATCTGATCCCCGTAAAGACGATAAAACGATTTACAAAGAAATAAAAGCCGTTGACTGTCTCCATTAAAGCATTAATTATTGGTTAACTTATGGATTCTTCCTTTAGTAGCAATCAAGGATGGCTAGCCGGGATAATAAGCTAGCCTACAATTAGGGTCTGTCCTCATCTGAGAAGTCTGAAAACAAGTCAATATTACGTAATTCTCTTGCCCATATCGCATTTATTTGGGATCAGCGCAGTATGTTTTTTCTTTCATTCTTCCTCATCATCATCATTCGCTATGCTTAACTATTTCTTTGGCCCGCCTCTTCTTCTAAAGGCCTCCATAATAATCCCCAACGCATTTCTCATCACGTGTCTCCACTTTAGGCAAAGTATAGGTAAGTCTACAAATGCCAGCTAAATGAAATTCCTTGACTCCTGATGACAGCAGTGCCGTAGCTACCGGAAGGTTAGCCGGATGGTATTCTGGACCCCTGAGCTGATAGGGACTCACGGGAGCCCTAAAGTTTAACCTGAAACTCACCTAGGACACCAATCTTTTCTTTTGCACCGGGGTGTCCTTAATCACCTCGTTACGTGACCACTCCTGAGACAACTTTGACAAGTCAACTTAGACAAATTCCGTTCGTATTTCGATTGCAGCGTCATTGTTCTGACTCTCCTCTTCATTTTCAGTTTTTCATTAGCCTTCGTCATTCGAATACAACTTTACTGTGATGCCAATTATATATAACATTGCCTGTGCGGGTTATATGCCTCTGCAGAACATACGTATAATACGTCTGATCTAAGACCTGGTACCCTAAACCGATTCTTGATTTGTCTTGAGTCTCTGCTTATTGTATACGCATATTCCTAACTTAAACGTTTTAGAACGTTTTGTTGCGCAACATACGGTCACTTTCCTTTCAATACTAATGCTGAGTCGGGCGACAAATGAAGTCGCGCCAAGACATAACCCCACAGGGCGTCCTATATCTAGTTCGCGGTCTCCACTCTGATCTAACCATAAACTGCGCTACCCTAGGCGACTAAGATGGACTCAAATAGAGATAAAGCCTTTACCACGCTCGTGCCCGCGGTGTCTTTGCGTATCCATAAACAAACTGGAGGCACCGACACCGCCTTAAAAGTGCATGTACGATGTACTGTGGATTATTTAATGTGCACCATTGTAGCGCCTTATTGATTCGCTTGCGATGGCTTTGCTGCGATAGTTAAATGTGACTTTATTACATTTACATTTTTGCGTTCGTCGTTCGGAAATTAAAATGTTTAAAGCGAATAACCTCTAAAATTCATTTTTAGGGTTCCGTACCCAAAGGGTAAAAACGGGACCCTATTACTGAGACTTCGCTGTCCGTCCGTCCGTCCGTCCGTCTGTCACCAGGCTGTATCTCAAGAACGGTGATAGCTAGACAGTTGAAATTTTCACAGATGATGTATTTATATTGCCGCTATAACAAAAAATACTAAAAATAGAATAAAATAAATATTGAAGGGGGGTTCCCATACAACAAACTTGTTATAGATTATAAATATATATATATATATATATATAGGTACGGAACCCTTCATGCGCGAGTCGGACTCGCACTTGCCCAATTTTTAATTAATCTTTCTATACATATTCTGTTATATTTTTTTACTTGTATTGAATAAAATGTTTCTTCAGAGAGGAGCATGGTTTTAGGAGAGAAAAGTTGTTTTTCTTATCTACATTTTATGATATAAATTCTTCATTAGACTAGACCAAATTGGCTCGATGGATCTTAACCAATTTTGGTACCTGTTAAAGGCGTAATTGTACATCCAAGATGATTTTACCCGACAACAGTTAAAAAAAGAGAGTTACGCAGACGAAGGGCATCAGGCTCTCGAATATTCTTCTCCCTCAATTATAGTATCGCCAAACTGACCAACGATTCAATGTTTCCCTGGGTCATGGTTGTTAGTGCTGATGAGCAGTGGCGCGAAAAATAAAAGCTTATGGACTGTTGGAACTTCAATAAAGTTAGGCCCTTTTGTATATAAGCATGGCCTAATCGGGCCGATCCCGTTACGCTGAGAAACGCAAGAAAGCTCAAAACCGGTCAAGCGCAACTCCCCTCGAAACCCACCACATTATAAAGCTACGAAACATAAATTATCAAAATGATATTGTTATCTAGTTACGCTTTGAAAACACGAGGTTTCGGTTTAAAATTCTGTTTAATTAGCTCTTGATATTTCTTGTGTGGTCAGTTTAAATATAGGTATGCATATATAGGGATATGTATATGTCTCACTTAAATCCTCGTTGTATGGTATGGAGGATGTTAATTTAATAACTCACGATTTCATAGTGCCAAATTAATGTGGAGTCTGATTGCAAAATTGAAAGTTGTGATTGCAGTCCAGACTTCCAAAGACGTCTTAACCACGTTCACGGACACATGACCATTTTGAAAATGGCTCCGGCCTGTGCCTTTGTCTGTACAAAACTCATACAAAAAAGTACTAACCAGAAACGGCACGAGGCATTTGCTTTTAGATAAAAACTACGAAAAATGTTCGGCTGTAGACGGAGTTACAGTTTTGCGAAGATAAATGTTGCCATCCATAGACGTAGTGCCGTATCACTAGGGTCCTAATCTACATCTCACGACGTACTCTCCATGAAAGTGTTTAAATTCCTGAATATAAGTTTTGGGAACTCAAAAGCTAGAGTAAAAGTAACACTGTTACTATCGACCAAAAAAAGTTGTGATCAATCTTATCCTGCAATATTTCGAGTTGTCAGACAACATATTGAAGACTGTTCATTTTGTAATAAATTCAGTTATTTTATTTTATTAATCCAATGAAACAGGTCCAATTAGCTCTTCAACATTCTACCACCTCAAGTTGTCCGATTACATCGAGAACATTCCAAACAATGGCCTCCACGTTGCCCGCGGTACCCTAAAAACTGGCTCCCATGCATTCCGCGTCGTTTTGTTTGTCTAACCCGAGTTACGTCAAGCGGTCGTTCGCCCTCGATGTTTTTTACATCGAATCGGGTCAAAAATTTAGGTTGAACCATGCCGAACTCGAATATCGGCCGTTTGTTCACCTCTCTAGGTCATGATCCCGTTCCTTCTTAAATCCGCTGTTAAATATGTCGACTACCTAGTTCTTAAATATAGATTTAACCGCGTGGAATTCGTATAAATAAGCCCCAAGAAGCTTTGTTAGAATCGGGTTCCGTCGTTAGCCGCAATTAGTCAAATGTTTGTAAATCACTTACTCTAGAATTTTTGGAAAGCTCGTCGAGAGAAGCTTTCCGATTAGGTTAGATTTCTTTGAAGATATTCCTGAAAAAAATACTTACACAGAAAAATAAAATGATGACTACCGCAAATTCAGACAAATCTTACATATTACCTCCTCCTCCTTCAGATAACATGGGACCCTTCAAACGAAGCGTGAAGAAGCATCTCTCGGGCCAACATGGCACTGTGGCTTGGGCTCCCCTTTTTGCTTACCTTCAGGCAGAGTGAAGCCACTATGTTGTGCCGTTATAAAAAACTACATTATGACACCCGGCACAAATGACAATTAGTCGACATAAAGCTTGAGGACAACAGTTTCTGTTTCATAAACTCGCCAGCAAGCCAGTTTAAGTATTCAGCAGCTCTTCAACACCTTGCCCCATGACCTCGTCTTTGTCATTTTGTGTTTTATTCCTACGTGTGCAAACGAATGAATACAGGTCAGCAAAGAGTGGATATTTATATATTCACGCCACTACACTAGACTAAGTCAAGTCAGTAAGTATTTGGGTCGATGGCCTAATCGTCGGCCCAATTATTTATGTTCTTTTTATTGCACGTTCCTTTTTCATATTTTGTAGGTAACCGAGCCAGCAATGTCTATGGGACTTTGTTCCTCTGATCATGTTAGATTCGGTTAACAACTTCTCAATATCGTCATTACTCTGGATCTTTCTCTCCCTTGACTGGTTCCACGATCTTCCGAAGGAACTTCTGTTCCGCTACCGAGAGCAGACTCTCATGTTCTTTTGTTTTTGTTTTATTTCTTGATTAGGTATCTAGTTATGTTTTTTTTGCCTTTTCCCCCATCATCGTTTCGTCCTTCTATAAGACGAGTGTAGTCTAGAAAGGAAGAGTCTCAAAATAACACTGTCTTTGGATTACCAGTTCTACTAGCGTTTATCGTATCAAAACCTTGAAGCTATTTAGGTTTTGAGACGATACACAATAGTTATTGTGCGTAAACTATGGTTTATTGTAGTTATCAAACAAAATGTAACAGAAAAAACGTAGGCCGTAGTTTGGATTGCCAATCCATCTTTCTTCTCCGATGAAAGCACAATCGAATAGTAAGTAAAATAGTTTTTTTTTAATGTGTTTTGTCCCCACTATCCGAGCCCTGCGTTCCTCGCACACTGACCCAATGATGGACGAGTGTAGTCTAAAAAGGAAATCCTACTTGCGCCGCGCAACCGATACGCGAGTCTAGCGCGCATTTACGATTACAGCCATTTAAATTAAACACACATGGTTTGAACGTGTAGGTTTTTTTACAGAAGAAATGGTCAATGATACGAAAGATAAAGTAAGGACATAAAAAAATGTAAGTTCTGTAGCGTTTTCAAATGGAAGTCGGTTGAAAAAGGGTTTGCAGAAGCGGTATACATAACATTTAAAAAAACAGCTGCTATCTCATTGTAATTGGAATGCATCCGCTTCGCCAATTGAGATAATTCAGCCAAGTCCAATTTCATTTTAATAGCGTATCGCTTTGACATTTGACCGAACAATAGATTTAATGATTTGGTGGTGAATAACAATGTTTGTTTGTATTTTTATCTTTTTTGGTACTCGCAGCGAAGTACGTACTTATTTAGTTGGGAAGAAATTATTAGAAACACTGTAAAGCGTGATTTGAACCGGGAGTGAGGGAGGCAACAGGCACTACCAACTGGTTCCATCATCCGATATATGAAGGTGGTGGAACAATCCTTTGAGTAGGCGCGATGGGGGTAACTACACAAAAGATCCCATTGGGTCGAAGTGTATCCGCAAGGACCCCTTCCTAATAAGATAAGATAAGAGGGAGGCAACAAATATAAAGCTGAAATTAGGTTTTTTATCAATATGCGTAATCAAAGGAAGTAGGCCGATTTACAATCAGCTGCAGAAAAAAGAAACAGAGATGCTCACTTTGTACCCAAACCTTACCTTTTTACAATTTAAAGACAAATCAAGGAAATAATGTAGGTACCTACTTCATAATTATTGTTTTAGTGTCAGTTTTATTTACAAAAATGAAAAAGTATTTCAAATTATGTATTGCATTCGTAGCCTCTTATCCGATTGAAGTTCTCGTAACATATGTTATCTTTTATTGATTCCTCCCTCGCTTACCAAAACGACTTAAAAATACCGAAGCGACGAATATTATAAGCCCTTTTTGAATTTGTTCCCATAATCGTGATGTAGGTGTTTAAGCCCCAGCACCCGGGCCCTAATTCCATATACACATCGCTAATACCTCGAAGAGATCTCCGAAGTAGCGATATAGCTAAGTATTTCGACACTTCGTCAACCTGATCGCGGAAACATTTAAATGCGACGCTGTAGATATCAGGTGCAAAATTCGCTTGACCGGGTAGTAACTGAAATGTCACTTTAGGCAGCTCGAACCGCTAACTTCGCGTTTTGACAGTTAAACGCGATATACCTGAGTCATTGCTTATTTGGCGATACTTAAAGTACCTACACTCGAATGAGCGCCCAGGGTCCACTCCATTTATCATTTCGCCGGATACCGAAACGTCGAACGTTCCAATATCTCGTGCCCGATCGATCACACCCAAATACGGACACGGTTCATCCCTAAACGCAGAGTTATATGAGGCCCGCTGTGAAATTAATACCATGATATAAATCAAATAGCCTCCATAATTATACAATCACGAGCGTACATATTCATTTGGGTGTATTGATTTATCTGATTTTAGCGAGTGACATTGGGTGCGCGTGGGCATGCGCGTAGGCGAGGCGGTGGCGCCGCGGGATCTTCGTTATAGATTGAGATCCCACTGCATAACATTTCTTCTACCACCCGCACACCAAGCAGTTACACGACCAGAGCGTAAGCATGAAGACCCCCAACTGCCTTGGGTTACTACGCTCAGGCGTGAATAAGAAATCCATACGAGTCTGAAAATGTATTTATTTAATTTACATAAAAGTTTACCCATAATATTTCACAATTAAGGCTTTGTTATAAATTGTATATCTATCATACCACTGCTTCACAAAATGTTGTATACCTACCTATATTTGCACTTGATAGTTTTCGCGTATCAATTTGGTATAAAAATTATCCACAAAAAACATTCCTAGGTGTCATGTCAAATCATCAAATTAACCCAAATTGTGGTGTTGCGAATAAATATTGACATGCGACCCAGTTCCCAGTTCATAGAGAAAATAGATGACTGCAGATATTTTATAGTGGGATCTCAGCCTATTAGAGGAAGTGGCCTCTGCAGGTGTTAATTGCAAACCTTGTAAAAGAAAACCAATCGAACCTAACCTACACTTAACACTAAGTCTTAATGCTTTATTATCGTGGTCTACACACCACTGATAACACTACTGCAAACTTCAGCTGAAGCACCTGCTTTTTTTTACCCTCGGGAAATAATTTAAAGGGTCTTTAGTTATGGGAATTTAATTGCAAAGTACTAGAACTAATTATGCTGATGTTTAAATATGCAAATACCAATACCAATGTTTTTTGTGAGACAAAAAGGAATATTCTGCCAGCACGTTAGGTGGTTATCACACTGGCGCCGCATCCCGCTGCGAAGTGCGGATGTCAATGGAAAATCGTCCGCACGAAGATACCGAGTCAATGTTTTGAACCATGCGGTTTTTATACACCTACGTACAAATCAAGATTCTACAGTGCAAATGAAGAGTAATACCTACCTGCCGCTGCTTATTTTTTCGCTACAATTTAAACGCTCACCAAAATGGCTTTTATACCCTAAAACTAAATTCCAAATAAAATGAATTGCCTCCATATAAATTAAACCCACTCTATACAGAGCTCCCTAAACTAAATCATTTTGTATTCCAAAATTGATATACATTACACCAGAATAATTTTATTTTTGCTCACCAAATATTGTTTTCATAAAACATCAAAACTATTACCAAAAATTGCAGTCTATTTTGCCTTAGTGTAATCAAATTATCTAACCTTTAGTCAAAATATATAACTGTCAATCTAAAATTATTATTGCACAGCAAATAAAATAAATGCCTAGCAAAAATTGTACTGCAGATAATTTGAAAATACACATCAGCACGACATTACTTTCACCTTTTTAAAGAACCCAGTAGGTTAGGTTTGTTTCATAATTATTCTGAAAAATAAACAGTTTTTGAAAAAAAATAGTGTTTCAGCTAGGTAACCATCTAATCCTGATCACCTTTCAGAGCAGATCCAACTCGGCCGGGTTAGGTTAGGTTAGTTTTTTTTTATATCCATACGCTCCATAATGTGCGGTAGTCATTATTAGCTATGCATTACTTAAATATGCTTTACTTTTAAATAAATAGATGCACGCCACAAATATAAATTGTAGTATATTTAGTAACATTTTGAGTGCAATATTTGCTGTGCAATCAGTAATTTTGATATAAATTTTGATTATTTTTGCATAGAAAAAGGTATTTTTTTTTATGTGCGTTTAAATACTACCCGTATATGAAACCTCAATATTTATTAATTTATTTTAGGGTATAAAAGCCATTTTGGTGAGCATTTAAATAGTAGCGAATATTTATTTAAGTACTATATCATATATTAATTGAATGCATAAAGTGATAAACAAGTTACTTGTGTTTGGGGTACGTAGTAATATGTTTGGTATAACAAAAAATTTCATGGTCAGCAGTTAGTTTTTTGCCTCAGCAAAAATGACTAAAATGGAAGTAATAATATAAAATATTGGTGACATCCATTTAACAATAATATAGATTATTTGGTCTGAAATTAACTTTAACGGTGTTCACATATTTTTATAGCATGTAAGAAAAAGAAATATTATATACAATAGTTTGCGATATACTATTTGGTGAGCATTCATCCGTTTTGGCAAGCATTAAGAATTTATTGGAAGTAATTTATTAGGTAGGCGTTTAAACACAAGCCTTATTTTTTCATACAAATCGAGCTTTATTTCTTGTAAAGATTGGGTAGGTTTTGAAGGTGAAAACAAACGAGAACAAAAGCTTGATTTGTGTAAGGCGGTTACGTTAAGTTTTTACCTCATTTGTATCCGACGCCATAATTACCAGGTGCAAACTTAACCTAAACTGATAGTGTAGGAAAGGGAGCAGTGTTAAAAACACTTTACGTTCGCTCTTTATCGCGCGAGATATACTTCCTGTCTCTATCTGTACAGTATTATGAGATAGTGACGGATGATGCTATCTCGCGCGACATGAGTCGCGTGTCAAAATTATGCTAGACGTGCAGAATGCGGCGGGCAGTGTGATAACTGCCTTATTATCGTCAAGGCCCAACCTAGCCATTGGTACAAACAGAATAACAAACAACACAAAGTTCTCCCTCTTGATCTACGAGCGTTGATTGTTTAAAACAGGATGTTACTGGTCATCGCTAAGTTGTTTAGTGCATCATCATATATTTAAGAGCTAAGCTCTTGTCGGTGGAGTAATTTCCAGCTTATTCTACATTCCGCCTTCTCTTTTACGTCTTTATACAATGAAACATTTATTTTTTTCTTTTATTTGCTCCATATATGTCCTTCTCGGTCTTCCCCTCTTACTTCTCCCTTCTATTTTTCCTTCTATTATACTCGTAGTCCTCATGTAATTATCGTGACGCAAGAGATGACCTAACATTTTTCCTCTCCTGTTCTCAATTATTTTCAATAATGATCTTACTTTAAGTTGTTTAGTTAGTGATCCAATAATAAAGTAGGTAATTTAGTTTATATCAAATGATACCTATCATTTCAAAGTGGTACAATACAAATAAAACTCACAAAAAAAAGAAACAAATTAGAAGGCTGTCTTAAAAATTACACAACTTATATGTACCTATAGGTATACATAATTTAGCCTTTATCTCCATGGCAACAATATTTTCGTCATGATCCAATGTGCCAAACTTGTTTGAAACTACGCCACTAATGTTAAAATATTGTTTAAACATATACATATAGCTATTAGCATGTTGATACTCGTACGTATGAATTTCATTGAGGTGCTTGAAATGGTAACTATTTGGAAAAATACTGAACTTCATTTTTACTAATTTGGGTGTTAGTTTAAAAGAAAATCTTGTTATTAGCAGTTTGAGTTCGATCCTATTGTGTGTCTTGAACATTGAATCGTGGAGCGCTGTCCAAAACGACGCAACTGAGGGTGACCCGAAGGACTTCTATTTCTATATCAATTTGTTACCTAAGTAACAGAGTGGTTGCGTAATCTGCCCGTCTAGCACAACCTATGCTTTGCGGGTCTTGTCGCGCGAAATAGCATCACTTGTCACTCTCTAACAGTACTGCGATGGACAGAGATGTGTACAGACAGAGATGGGTAATATTTCTCGCCCGGGAAAGAGTCGCGTGTCACAGTTGTGCTAGATATCCTACAGCAGAGTTTTCACCATACGATTAAATAAATAAAAAATAATAGCACTCTCGCGTATACAGGTATACAGTCAAGCGTAAATCCTCTAATAAATAATAATATTATTTTCTCAAACATGCAATTAAATATCGTCATAACGTGTGTTAAAACAGGCTTCGAAGTGTCACGTTTCGGGCGGAAAAAATCGAGAGAACTGTAAAGGAATTTCATACAAAATTTAAGGCCTAGGCCGGGAAGTATTTTTTTTTTAACATGGCGTCTGTGTTTATGAACGGGCTAAACAGCTGACTTACATTTTTTTGGGTAGTTTTTTTTTTCATTGCATATGTTTGTGCCTATACATGCCTTGGCCGTAAAAAGACGAAGGCGGCAAGCCCTTATTTCTCGGCGTCTGCACTAATGTACTATTATTTCGTGGGCATAAAGTAATAGCGATGGAACATGTTTTTGAGGATTTAGTAAGTGGTCATTTATTATGCTGACCAGACGTAGAGATTTCTTTTATGTAAAGTTTATTGATGATGTTAGAAATCTATAACTTAAGAGGCCTTATTCCTTTTAAAATGCTGTTTGCTTTAGACATTTTTCTCTATGATCAAACATGTTTCTTAACATATTATTGATGTTAATATCTAGAACAGGGCTATTGGGATTTATTAGTAAGTATATATTTGAAACCTACAGTTTGAATTTTTCATTGATAATTTTTGTTTCAAAAACTACTCGAAATTGTCAAAATCCACGCGGAAAATTAGTTTTTACAACTTATTTTCGACTGCACGCAATGTAAGCATGAAATAGCTATGTTACTACCAGAACTCAGGGAAAAAATATTTTTGACTTCAAAAAGTTGGTTGAAAGTTATTAAATATTTGTCATAATAATGAAAAAAAAAAATTTAAAAGGAATAAGGTCTCTAAGTTATTTAGTTATAGGTATATTATAAGTCACGTATGTATTCTAATTGTACATAATTATAAACAATACACAAAACTTCAAAGCTAGATATGCAGAAAAACTAATTTATCCTTACCAGTAATATTACAAAAGAACGCTGAAATGTTTCCAAAAATCCCTACGTTCCGTATTCATTTTGGTCTGATGATGATAGTGATGACCCGGTGACTCAACGATCGAGGGATCTCAAATTATTTGACATAAACATTTCCATAAACGTGATCGGGTCTCGTTAGCCACTTTTTCGGGCCTGAGTAATTTTATGACGTAAAATTAACTTTTTATGCTTCAAATAAATGATTTTAATATGTGTGATTTGCGAGTTTAACGGTAGGTTAAAATAATGGTCGAGCACGGCAAGACCAATAGGGAATGTATGACATTTATCAAAAAACTTTGAGATAGGATTGATTTGATAGAGGTGCTAAATAAGAAAAATAAACTAAATTACGTTATTATTGGACCACTATAAAAATCTTGACTGCACTCTCGAGAGTTGGTTTAGATGAAACTTTGTATCGAGAATGATGGAAAGTATTAAAAAATTGGGCAAGTGCGAGTCCGACTCGCGCATGAAGGGTTTCGTACCATAAAACAAGTTTGTTGTATGGGAGCCCCCCTTAAATATTTATTTTATTTTATTTTTAGTATTTGTTGTTATAGCGGCAATATAAATACATCATCTGTGAAAATTTCAACTGTCTAGCTATGACTGTTCTTGAGATACAGCCTGGTGACAACGGACGGACGGACGGACGGACAGAGAAGTCTCAGTAATAGAGTCCCGTTTTTACCCTTTGGGTACGGAACCCTAAAAAAGAATATTTCTCATAATATCTTCAATAGTTTTTCTTTATATTAAAATTTATCGAGTAGTGACCTACTTATTTCATATGGTAAACTGCTGCTGTTACAAACAGTGAATGGCGTGAAGTAGTTATAGAACACTGAAAAAAATATCAAGTGGAGCCTACTGACATTACAGTAAGACTTACTGCAATAACAGTTAGGCCTACTGACATTTCAGTAAACCTAACTGTAATAACGGTTACGCTTACTGTAATTTCAGTAGGCTCCACTGGGTATTTTTTTCAGTGAATAGTTCAAAACTATTGATATGAACTACTTAAACAGCTTGGCGATTCCGCAGCATCATAGAATTTCATAAGCCTCATCCACAGCTTTACCTACTAGAACATTCTGCGAAACTCAAGTGAATATATTCTAGCAAAATCGTGTGAAGCATGTCCATTACTACACGCTGAACTTCGTCCGTAATGGCTTGTTTGTACTCAGTTACGACCATTTGTTGCCAACTTTATGTTTGTACAAATCGCTAGAACGCTTTGACGCGCAACAAAAATATCGGAACGTTTATGTCGCATTGTCCACCGGCGAAATACATATTCTGGGCAATCGGGTACTACATGGCGGCTAGTGCAAAGGACTGTGCTTAAATTCTATGAGCGTACGAATTGCTATGTAGTGCCTGGTCGGAAGTATGGTCAAGTCAAACTATAGAGAAGATAAGGGAGCGAGGCGTCTTCGATTCAGCTTGGGCAAAAAATCTTTCGTGTGTCTGAATTCCTGATGTTTGAATGTTCCACATTTTGAATGGTATATGCAGGGCCTCGCTAATCCAGAAATGATAAAACAAACCCCTACGCTTACGCTGTTGATTAATTTATTACGCTACAGTCTCGATACCCGAATGGGTCATTGTCAGTTCAAAAAATAAAAGTTGTCTCTTAGGTGGCCAATAGTTAACAGCGTATGTGCATAGAAGTTATGTTTTAACACGCAAGCCCATAGAAAAGGAAACGTCGTTTATGCTAATATAATTTTGATCGGAAAATTAGGCCTAAAAGTCCTTAACTTTGTACGTGTCCACCGAATAGACGCGCACCTAAATCTGACAATGACCCGAATAAGCGGGAGTCCGGTTTACCGAGACATTATTGTGCTTAGGTACTTTATGTGATGGATTATGTATATACTTCGGTATACCTTCACTTGCCCGAATTTCATATGCCCGAATTTCGTCTGCCATAATATTCAATTGTCCGAATCTTGTTTCTTATAATTATGTTTCCCATAATCATTGTTTGCCATATTAATCCTATGCCCGAATCTTTGTTTCCCATAATATTAATTCCAATAATCACATTTTCCATAAAGATTGTAATCCATAATTGTCACATGCTATCCAAATGGAACATAGGTCGAAAACCGATATCTGTAGGTTAGGTTAGTTTTATGATCCCGTATAGCGGAGCGTCAAAATACAAACCCAATCTAATCTAGTTTTAGAAGAACTGCTACCAAATAGTACATGGATCTAGAACCGAAAACTATAGGTTAGGTTAGGTTTCTTTTGTGACCCGTATAGCGGAGCGTCAGAATGTTTGCTTCAAAATACAAATCCTAATCTAATTTACAGTTTCCTAATTTACAATCTAACCTAGTTTTAGAAGAACTGCTACCAAATAGTACATGGATCTAAAACCGAAAACTATAGGTTAGGTTAGTTTTGTGACCCGTATAGCGGAGCGAGCGAAGCGAGCGGAGCGTCAGAATGTTTGCTTCAAAATACAAATACAAATCTAATTTACAGTTTCCTAATTTACAATCTAACCTAGTTTTAGAAGAACTGCTACCAAATAGTACATGGATCTAAAACCGAGGTTAGGTTAGGTTTGTTTTGTGACCCGTATAGCGGAGCGAGCGAAGCGAGCGGAGCGTCAGAATGTTTGCTTCAAAATACAAATACTAATCTAATTTACAGTTTCCTAATTTACAATCTAACCTAGTTTTAGAAGAACTGCTACCAAATAGTACATGGATCTAAAACCGAAAACTATAGGTTAGGTTAGGTTTGTGTTGTGACCCGTATAGCGAAGCGAGCGGAGCGTCAGAATGTTTGCTTCAAAATACAAATCCTAGCCTAATTTACAGTTTTAGAAGAACTACGATAAAAGGACGTACGAAATTCGACCATAACCGAAAACTTTATGTTAGCTTTGTATTGTGACCATGTAGTAGGTACATAGTGTCTATGTACATACGTGGCCACAATATGTTTATAGTCAAGTCGATTATTACATCAAAATGCTAGAAATGACTAGAAAAAAAAACACAATTTTAGACATGTCAAATGCATAGCCAGGTTGGATTCGCACAGAAACAATATTTAGTATGGCGTTTAAATATTCTATCAAACAATATTATGGCACTTAATACTATGGAAAACAATACTTATGGCATACGTATCATTATGGCATATAATATTCGGGAATACAAGAGTATGTCAAATGACTTTTTTAGGAAACGAAACATTCGGGCAAATGAAATTCGGGTAAGTGAAATTCGAGCAAATCAATATTATTGCATATAAATTTCGGTCAAACAATAGACAATCATATATTTCAATGACAACTTGTTAATGTTACTTAATACACATTGAATAGTAAACATGTTAATAAGCTCTTTAATAGAAAAGTGAGTCGCAAATAAATTATCTAACTTAAATGCGGTTTCATTCTCCTATTAATACAAAATAATAATACCTCCTAAGGCACAATTGATAATAAAATATTTGAGCTCTTTGTGAAACGGTCCTCTACACCCACATAAACTAAACGATAACACAATCTACTTTGGTATCAAGACGCTTAACTTGCCAAACAAGAAACTCGAAACGAAGAAAACCATTTGTCTTAAGCACGTGTGTAACTAATTATCGGCAAAACGACCAATAATTTCATCAATAAATAAGCCAAATAGGATTTGCGTCGCCTTGGTAATGTTTTCATGTCACGAAGTATACGTAGTAAAAATAATTTGTAGGTTTGAATTAATCCCGCGTCTCAAAACGAGAAGTATTGTTGAGACTGTCAGTATGAAAAGCTAATTGAGGTGGTGCGCAGTTTTGCCCTGCGCCAACATGCCCGCTACTGAAAGTTTCATGGACATCACTTGTTGCTTGACACACTATTTTTGTTTCTCTCACTTTTGGCGGATTCCCCAATATAATTAATACACGAAAAATAAAATTAATACATTCACTAGAAATGTTTCTCTCTTCGTCTCGTGTCGTAATCCATGCATATTTGAACTATGTCTAAGTACTCGTGTATAGCAGTAATAAAACGTAATTCAAATTTTAAAGTAACAGCAAAAAAGATAGCATGAAATAAAAAATACGTTTTGGAGCACTATCATTTAAATATACACGTAATCTTAATCGTGGAGGCTCGTTTCAACCCACGCCACGTGGCTTCAATAAAAAAATAACAAATTCCTCTGATAACAATCTTGGCTTCCATCTTCCAATAAACTGTTTTTGGAATGGTCTTAATCGTTGTCGTCACTAGAGATTTTGTTGAATTTCTCGAGTCACGAAGCGTTTCGAAGTCTTAGTTTTTCCTTTAAGTGTTTCTGGCAATGATTCGTCGCCGGCGGATGTCGAGATTGGCATCCCGAGCGGCCACCCGGACAGACCATCCTTGTCTGTAGTCGTCACCATCTCCTTTTCAACTTCAGTCTGTGAACTATAAAATAAGAAATATTCCCCACCAACAGCTTTGTCATCGATTTCACCCGTTTTGTCATTTGTACCAATGTTTCCAACGGCAATCAATTTGCTCCTTTCAGACCCTGCATTATTAACTCAGACTTGCTATTTTTATGTTAATCTTGTTTTTCTTTCTTCCGTTGTTGGTTGGTCGTTATGTAATTTTAGTAGGTGCCTACTTTGATTTATTACACTTGTTTAGCTAGTTATAAATTCATACTTTTAGCCTGATATTGTAATTTATTATGCAGATAAATGATTATTAATTACCGCGTGTAGGCGTATCGAGTCAAAATATCCTGATGGTTTTCTTAAGCCTTTTGCGTTGTTGGAGTATTTTTTGTTTTGTTATTTAATTTCGCTGGAACGGGGCTGAGAGCAGAGATTTCGTAAATTAAAAGCCCCTGTTCAACCGTAATTTGTTGTCGCCGAAACTCGTCCCAAAGTACGTCCCCGATGAGACAAGCTTCTCATTTTGTATCTACATCATTCATCATTGCGGTGGCTCATACTTCATCTAAAGTGTTGTGATCAATTTACATTTTTGTTGTTATTCGTGAGAAATATGCCGCTCAAACGTCCCATTTTGACTCATTTGCATGTGTTCGAATATTGTAGCGTCATCCTCATTCACGAATCCGCGTAGCTGTGTTTTTTGCTAGTGCTATGCGCCCGTCTACGGATCCTGACAAAATTTATGCGATTTGTTACGAGTCGAGTAGTCTTTCTAGCCGACATCACTTCCTACGCTAGTATCATCAGTGACGCCCGCGGTACGCCCGCTATTATTAAACGAGTTCATTGGAACATTGGAACATCTATTTGCGCAATTTGTAGCATAGCAGCTATAGCTCCGCGCTGACCTTCTCTGCCTCCGCACGATTCGCGGTGCACCGCTGCCACTGGCATAACGTGGGCACTCTATCAACATTACATTAATTATGATGTCACCTTCATCGAGAAGTGAAATATGTTCATGCAAAATGAAACTTTTGAAAACACTTCACTCTCGGACAGTGTGTACCTATTTTACATAAGGATCCAGTAAGGCTTATTTTGCACGTCCCATTTTAGTCTCGCATAGACACAAGTGTTCGAATTTCTAGTAGACGTTTCGTTGCCGAGTGTGCGTGGCGCATGCGCTCTCGTCGTTTCTACACGCGCCGTCCATTCAATGCGCAACTAATTAAATCTGTCCTGTGTTATCGCTTTGGTTTCGGTAAATATTCCTGTCCAATGGCCCTCGTCTTGTGGCGTATCTGATATGATTTTAAAGTCAAATTCAGTTGAAAATATCATCGAATCTCCAAGTCCGAAGAGACGTGGAGTGGCGGCGGTGGCAGCGTTGTGACGGCGTGCCGCGGGGAGGAGGAGGAGGCGAGCGAGGTGGCAGCGGGCGCGAGTGTGCGCGAGTGCGCGTGTGTTGGTGCGGCCTAGGCTCGTCGCGGCGCGCCCCGTCAGTCGACGGCGGCGAGTCGCGCACGGCGTCTCGTTCAACTCTCTCGTTCTGCACGCCGCACACCTGCCGCTTCAGGCTTCGACGGCTCTCGAGCGTGGAGGTCGGCCTCGCGACGTGGTTTCAGTGCGCGGCGATTTCACCCGAGCGTGGACTGATGTTCCCGCCGATCCTATAGTATAATCTGCTGTCAAAACATCTAGTGCCGTGACTCCGGCGGGCCGGTTGGCCGCGTGCTGTGACAGTGAAATCGTGAGTCTAGCCGTATCGTGCGGATGTGCAGTGATGGATGAATAGACAGAGGCGCGTTTATACCGGACCGCCCGCGCCGAGTCGTCCGTATTTCTGGCTGAGTGCAAGAGTGGGCCGTCAAAATTGAGCCCAAACTGTATCTAGGTGGGTATCGTTAGGAGTATCGTCGGTGAGAGCGGCTGGCAGAGTGGACGTTGAATATTTATAGCTGGCAAGTTGGAAAGTGTCACTTGTCGACGAGTATGGGGGCTCCGGCCGGCCGACCGCCTGCTGACAACGCACAGCTGATCAAGTAGTTTGTTATTCATTCGATGTCATGATATACAGTGACTGGACAATTTAGAAATATGTGTACTGAGCACACAAATGAAGTTTTTATTTTAAAGTTTCTTCTTCGCTACAAACCTCGACCAAGTCAAAAAACTTATACCTAATAGTAAATTCTATTGCTGCCAAGCAGTAAGTTGTGTAAATTTGTTCAGGAGTAAAGTATATTCTGCTACTTAATTCCACGATCTTGTAACAAATAATCTACACGCACCAAACCTATTTAACTTTCAAAGTTTGCTGGCTCACCTTTCAATAACCTACTTACTTACTCAATGTGCGTCTTCATTAATATGATATTGGATGAGAATTTTCCGAAATTTTCCACAGTTTAGTTACGAAATCATCTAAACCTTAGATTGCAATAATTCATATTCCAATAAGATTTTTGTGTAGATATCTAGATAATTTATAAAAAAAACACAATCCTAAGTTGTATTAGCAGCTAAAAAGAAACTAAAATTAAAATCGAATGAAAGGCAAAACTATTATGTAGGTATAAATTATTTAGGTTTTTCCGATACATTTTTAAGGTCTAGGTAAACATCATAATAAGATAAGACAATGTTTGTTATGGATAATTCGGGCCAATCTAATTATGAGTTTGAAGTTGACAGTTTATTTCTTTGTAAGTTATTTCATAGCCTCATTGGTTATAACTCTGTTTCATTATATTTAAAAAATGCAACCAGTTCGCGCAAGAGTAGAAATGCGATATTTAATTTTAAATGGCTAGCACAAAACAATTGTATAAGCCTATCCACTGACTACTTTGCTGTGAGCTAGCTTAGCCCCAGTCTTAGCTTCGTTAAATTGAATTAGTGCAATCCATCTTCAATAGTATTAAACCAGTTAATACATGGCATAATCCAATCAAGAGCCACTACAATAATACGTTCATTAAAATGCTTCAAATAAAATGTGTTTAGAACTTTTCCAGCCGTTTTCCGGCAGATTTTTATTGTTTCGTCGCTTCTGAATCCTTTGTTTCAATTACTGACGTCTGTATTGTGTAAGTTTCATTAACAAAATTAAAGATATTGTCAACGTTTTTATTAAATTCATCTTACCTATGAGGAACTTGTGACTCTGTGAGTTAAAGACCTCGCGAGTTTGTTCAAAATTGTTGATATTTGTTTTTTTTTTTGATGTCTTCCACCTCTATTATCTCTGTCATCTTGAAAGAATTCGAAAAACTGAATCGACAAAAAAATATATTTACTCATCGAATTTTCTCACAGTTTCATGAGAATTTTGTAAAAAATTTTTTTTTTTGCTTTTTAGTGATTCATATAAAATACTTATGGCGGGGTGATCAGGGAGGTCTTGAAGGCATGCATCTCGTTTGAATTATCTGCTGACTCCTAACCGTTAAGGAGTTGTACCTTCCATCATCAGTTCAGAATTGGAAGATGATGACTACAAATAAAATATTTTACCGCGGATACAGTCGGGGTTACGTAGCGATCATGGTACCGCCACTGCACTTGCTCATGTTACCGACGACATTATCACTGCCTCTGATGAAGGAAAAGGTAGTATCCTAGTACTTCTAGATTTTTCCAGAGCATTCGACTGTGTTAGTACCGATCTGCTTTTGGAAAAGATGACGTACTATGGAGTCATGCCGCTTGCTCGAAACTGGTTTTCATCGTATTTGACGGGACGGAAGCAGTTTGTAATAACTGAAACCGAAACGGGAAGTGAATCGCAGTCATCAGTCAAAAATATTGTAAAAGGAACTCCGCAAGGTTCAATTTTGAGCCCAATCCTATTTGCCTTATTTACCGCCGACCTTCATAATCGTTTAAAATATTGTAAAATCCATCTCTATGCTGACGATACGCAAATCTATTACTCTTTCTATCCCCGAGATACTCAAAATGCCGTACAGATAATTAATAACGACCTGGCTATTATTTCAAAATGGGCAAGTGATAATGACCTTATTTTGAATCCCACAAAATCTAAGTTTCTCGTATTGGGTACTAAACACCAATGCCAAAAGGTAATTGAATTTCAACCCGTTCTAAGAATGAACTCTGCAAACATAGAACGATCTCTAACGGCTAAAAACCTCGGTCTCATAATTGATAGCGAACTACGTTACATCGAACATATTAACGGGAAGATTCGTAATGCATTCTATCGACTCAAGGTGCTTTACGGGCTGAGAGAGCACCTTTCTGAAAAGGTTCGAGTGTTGCTTACTGAATCATTAGTCCTCTCACAATTCAATTATTGTGACACAGTATACGGACCCAGGCTTTTCGCGAAAACTGCACATGCAATACAAAGAGTGCAGAATGCCTGCGCGCGGTTTTGTTTCAACATTCCACGTAGGTCGCATGTCACACCTTATCTCAATGAGAAAGGAATCCTCAAAATGGCTTTGCGTAGAGAATTGCACATGGCCTCGTTTGTACATAAAATAGTGTATAAAAAAAGGCCAGAATATCTTTTTGAAAAGATTAATTGGGTAAGAGACCAACATAGTTTTAATACCCGCAGTAAAATATTAAATAAAGCCGTCATTCCTAAACATAAAACTAAAGGGAGCAAAGGAGGGTTTAAAGTTAGAGCGGCTAAAGTTTGGAATGACCTTCCTCCACCACTTCGTCTAAATATGTCCCAACCATTGTTTAAGTCTAAACTGAAAACCATGTTGTTACACAGGCAAACTGACAGCGTTTTTTAAAGGACTGGCACCCATATTCACTGTTTATAAAAAAAAAAAAAAAACTACATATCTGAATTAACTAATATTGCAGTAGACTGATAATTTCTTTTTTATACAGCTTTCTCTTTTTTTTTATGTGTTTCGTTAAATATGTTAAAAAATAGTAGTGTATTAGTCGCCGAAAAGTCACTCACTGGGCAAGCTGAAAATCAGCGCTGGAACTGCGCCGCACCGCAGCGGCTGGGTTTCCAGCACATTGCTGAGCTTGTCCTTTTGCCAGTGTTCAATTATTTGATCTTTTTTCTTGGTGTTTCTTTTTTTTGTATTTTTTTGATGTACATAAAACTGTGTTCTGTTATTTTGGCAATAAATGTATTTTCTTTCTTTCTTTCTTTCATATGCAAATACTTAAATAGTTTTAGAAAATATATGAAAAATATTAGGAGTGCCTATAAAATTTCAGGAATTCCTTCGATTTCTCATAGATTTCGTCATCCGATCTTCACCAAAATTTTATGGGACCAACCTTAAGATGCCTATTCATGAACCTAAAAAGAATTTTCCAAATCGACTCATAAATGACGGAGTTATGCCTTCAAGACCTCCCTGATCACCCCGCCATAAGTATTTTATATGAATCACTAAAAAGCGAAAAAAAAAAATTTAAAAAAAAAAAAGAACCGACTTCAGTAAAACTAAAAAGCCGAAAATAACCCGTTCAAGTACAGATTACATTTGATCACCCTTTGAAGTCGGTGCCAAACCTCACGTAAACTTTAATATATAAATATAATAACTGAGTGGTTTGGGATCGATTTCAAAGGGTGAGTCAAATGTAATCTGTACTTGAACGGGTTATTTTCGGCTTTTTAGTTTTACTGAAGTCGGTTCTTTTTTTTGTTAAAAATTTTTTATGTGTATCCTGACGGCACTCGATTTTAGTTCTTGATTTATTGAGTTAAAGTACTTTCATTACTTATCAATCTAACGAATTAGTATCGGTTTATGCAGTCTAGTCTCGTAAAAAGAAAACCTATTAGAATTCACGATTTTTCTCGGCAGTGATGTGTAAAACGTGAACCACCCTATTAGTGATTGTAATTGTTGTTATATCGGTAATTGCAACTTGTTCATCAGTTCGACTTCTCTTTTTACATAATTTCAACATTATGCTTTGTACTTTTTAACAATACAAGCATTACATATTTGATAGCAATATATATAAGTTTTTAAGTACAATCTATCGCATTTGAATTGATCCATGACGCTACGCTATCGGCGGGAAGCCATTGACAATGCGCAGTGTAGACAATATACGTCCCAAATATAAGGCACGTTCCAGAAGTCGGCTAACAGTACCAATTAAATTTGCCCTCTTTTTTTGTTTTGCTAAATCTCGCAGGAAGCGTAAATTTTTTAAACGTTCTTACACCAATCGTCATAATTTATTCACAAGATGCATTTCACATTGCACGTGATAAGTTATGTTTGCGTCAATTCTGTTTTTAAATTAAAGGAAAAAATATATATTTTTTTACCAGATCTAAATAAGGGACATTGAATCACTCCATCCCCAGCGAATACAAACAAATAAATTCTTTAAAAAAAAATTTAACAAAAAAAATAACCGACTTCAGTAAAACTAAAAAGCCAACAATAACCCGTTCAAGTACAGATTACATTTGACTCACCCTTCGAAGTCGATCCCAAACCACTCAGTTCTTATATTTATATATTATAGTTTACGCGAGGTTTGGCACCGACTTCGAAGGGTGAGTCAAATGTAATCTGTACTTGAACGGGTTATTGTTGGCTTTTTAGTTTTACTGAAGTCGGTTCTTTTTTTTGTTAATTTTTTTTTTTTTGCTTTTTAGTCCACCAAATCCTATTTACTGAATGTAAATTCTTGACTTTATCAATAAATTACCGAAAGCGCCGTACATGTCCCTATAACATTTGAAGAGTTCCCTCGATTTCTCCAAGATTCCATCATCAGATCCCGACTTAGTGCCAACGGGACCAACTTGGAGTTATACCCTTCCGATTAAAAAAAAAATTGAAAATCGGTTCACGATTCTCGGTGATGGGTAACATTCATAGAAAAAAAAAAAAATATAGTTCGAATTGAGAACCTCCTCTTTTTTTGAAGTCGGTTAAAAAAAAGGTTAGCTTTTTTAATATATGATGCTACAAACTTTGTATGTTTCACTTTCAACCTTTCCTTTAAGCTTATACAAAATTCAATATTTTGTTCTTAACGGCAATCCTTCCAGGGATTTGCGAATCATCAATCAAACAAAACCCTAGTCCGCTTTGGACGTTCAAAGAGCAAATAAAAAGTACCAATCTTGAGAAATGGGACAAGGACGCGGCCCCGATCCCACGCGGGAACGCTAACTCTAATGAACTACTGTCTACGTAATTTGATACAGCACTGGCTTTTCATGAAACCGTTTTAAAAAACCGAATTCATCTGGGTTAATTCAATTCTGTAAAATTTACGATTCATCACGAAATGAATCCTCAGAATCTCAATTTATTCAATTTATTTATTGCATCCATGGTTTACATTTGGCTGTTACAGTAGTTAATAGGTTTCTCATGGGCCCTGGTAGGGCACAGCAATTCGAAGTCTTAAGTCTAATATTAAGTCTAAATTAATTAAATAATCAAATAAATAAATAATTAAATAATTAAATTGCATCTGAATGATAATTGGGTAATTGAACAATATAAGACAATAGTAATAATTTAAGAAATAAAAATAATTTAAGATGTACAATATAAGACAATAACAATAATTAAAAGAATAATACACTATGAATATTACAATGGGTCATTGAAAAAATCTTTAAGGCTATAATAACATTTATCTATTAAGAAAGTCTTTAATTGTTTATTGAACTGCTTGTCATTTATAATCATTTTAAGGTCATCATTAATTTTATTATATATTTTGACTGCCATCATGTTTGGACTTGCTTGATGGAGTTTAAGTTTGGAGCTGGTAAGTGGTGCCAGGTTATACTTGAATCTGGTTTCATATCGCCGATTTTGCTCTTCTAGTTTAGTAAACAACTGTGGATAATTTCTTACAAACTTGCACATTTCTAAGATATATATTGAGGTTACTGTCAAAATTTTGTGTTTGACAAAATATGATCTGCAGCTATCTCTGTTTTTAATATTAACTAAAATCCGTATGCATTTTTTTTGTAAAATAAATAAATCGTCTATGTCAGTGCTATTGCCCCAAAGTATTATTCCGTATGTTAACCATGAAAAAGCGTATGCGTAATAAGCAGTTAAAGCGCATTGAAAACTTGTTGCTCTCTTCAATTCTCTTAATGCGTACACAAATTGAGAAAGTTTGTTTTTTATTTTTTTTTATATGTGATTTCCAGTTTATATGTTTATCGATATCTAATCCGAGGAGGGTAAATGTGTCAACACATTCCAATGCTATGCCGTTGAAAGTGATGTTAATGTCCAATGGTTTTTTTTGATGGGGTCTAAATTGCATAATTTTCGTTTTCATATAATTAATTTCCAAATTGTGGTCAGTTAGCCAATCCGACAGTTTTGTGAGTATATTGTTTATGTCAGAATGTCTAATGTCAGAATGTCAAATCTAAGTCATTTCTGCATGGCATTAGGACCGAAATATCGTCTGCAAAAAGTACACAGGACTCTTCTATACTTTGTGGCAGATTATTGATATAAATCAAGAATAAAATACAACCGATGCAACTTCCTTGAGGTATTGAATGTGTGACCTGTTGTATATCCGAATTTACAAAATGTATGTAGCCTGTTTTGTAGTCTAGTTCTGACTTTCATGAAATACTAGATATTTTTCGCAAAAGGAGTTCAAGCGTTTGCACATTGCTAGTTCAAAAATCTTTGATGATGTGGGTAGTAGCGCTATAGGCCTGTAATTACTGGGGTCTGTTTTTATGCCTTTTTTATGGATGGGTTTTACGACGGATTTTTTTAGAAGTTCAGGGAATGTTCCTTCAGAAAAGGACTGATTAATCATCAAATAGTATGGTAAATTTAATTCATCAGCACAATTCCTAATTAATCTAGGGGGTAGTTCATCGATACCGTAGCTATTTTTATTTTTCAGGTTACGTATTATTGCATAAACTTCGCGCGGCTCGACCGGGCGTAAGTACATGGTGTTGAGCGTGCGGGGGCCCGGCTGCCCGCGCGGCACCGTCCTCCCGTGCACTGCTCCTATAGAAGTAAAAAACGCATTGAATTCGTTTGCCACTTCTTTCGGGTCCGAAGTAAGATGACTGTGGATCTCTAGCTCGATATTATGACGCGATGGTTTTGCGGTTTTGTTTGTACGCTCTTTTATTATTTTCCACATAGTTTGGGAGATGTTTTCAGCTTTGCGTATTTGAAATATATATTGGTTTTTTTTTGATCTTATAATTGCGCGTTTGAGAAGTTTCCCATATTGCTTATAATGTTTTGTGAGCACTGGATCCTTTGTATACGTGACTAGGATTTTTAGACGTCTTTTGTTTTTGCACGATGTTCTTATTCCTTTTGTAAGCCATGTCTTTTTGTTATTTGACCTGATTTTAGTTGGCTGGATAGGTATACATAGGTTTAAAATGTCTCTCAGTGTATTCTCAAAAATTTCATAGTTTTTATTTAGGTCGTTTTTAGGATTAAGTTTTTGCTCCCAATCAATTTCCTGTACTGCCAATTTAAATTTGAGCATGTTTTTTGCATTAAAAGATCGCTTGTGAATTTTCCACGATATGTGTTGTTTAGTGTGTATCTCATCTGCTATGTGAAACTGTATAATGGTGGCCTTGTGGTCGGAAAACCCGTAATCGTGGGGGTATGTTTTTAAAGATTTGTGTCTAAAATTTGTAAAAATCAAGTCCAGACAAGTTGATGATGTCTTTGTAACTCGTGTTGGTTTTTCAATGTATTGTTTGAAGTTATATTCTGACATGCAGTTCAACAAAGTCAATGAGCTTTTACTGTTTTCCAAGATATTTGTGTTAAAGTCGCCGCCCAGAACAATTGACTTCTTGCTATATTTCTTTTTACTTAAACATTTTAAAACAAGTTTTAATTGCTTGTAGAATACATCAGCATTTCTATTGTTCCAATAAATAACAATTATAATTACATTTAGTTTTATAAGTTCTATCGCAGCAATTTCAATAACATATTCTATAGAATAGTAAACAATATCCTGCCTCACTTCGTACTGCAGGTCTCTCTGATTATTCATGTTTACATAAGAAATAAATAACAATCACATGTTAAGAAAATGTCTTTATCAATTAAAAAGGCAACGCAACTAAATCCAAAGCCACGACAACCGCACATTTGCCATAGAACGGTAATCGTAACATTAAAAATGTTAACCTAATTCCCGTATCAAACTAACCCGTCCCATAAATAACGAATTCAAGAATACTAAGCAGTAGTACGTTGCACCGCCGTCATTATCACTTGAGAACCACGCGTGTCAGTTGGTTGTGTCAACAGCGACGCGATTGCAGGTGCCTGCGAACCGACTGAGGTCATTCACCCACGCCTCCGATATTTGGCTACACTATACACCCCAAGTTTCAACACCATAGCTAGCTATAGAGCCTATTACGCCCGACTGATAGAACGTCACGTGCCGGCTTCAAAATATCATTATGTTGCCCATGTGGGTACGCACATTCATTAGGGAATTAGGCGGGCTATTGTTAACTGTTTGTGCCAGGGCCCTTCCGATATTTATCATTAGAACGACGCTTATTTTATCATTGCTTAACGTTGCCTGTTTTTCTATTATCTGAATTATTCTCATTGTTCGAATCATTATCTTCGTCAATTTCACTTATTTTGTCGTAATTTCTTAAAGCTATACGATCTGTTGCTTTGTCTTGTGTATGATTATAGTCTGTATTTTTTTCATTGTCAATTCCACGTGGCGCCGTGTCACCTCTGCCGTACGTTTCTAGTGGGAGCCCGCTGGGAGCGCGGGGCAGATCTGGGACAGATCGTGGTTTATTTTGGGGCCTGAATTGGGGCGTCCCGTTAACATCAGGGTTTCCGAGCCACAGACGATGATAACAAATAGCTAACTCACCTAAGTGGGCGTCTTGAACCAATAGAAGTGCTTAGAAGTTTTGGGTTACAATTATAATGCGTTTGTTCCTATTTCACTATCATATCAATTGGCCTAAATAATGCTAAAAGTATTATTTAGGTGTATTGCTCGGTTAATTTGTTCTAGATTTCAATTTAAGGTCACAAATTTGTAGTCAATTTGATGACATAGCCACGGTACTACATGACAAATCAGTTTGTGGCAAAATTACTGAATTGGGCTGTAAAATTGAGTCAGAAAACACCGTTGTATTGAAAACTTTTGTTTGAAGTTAACTAATTGCTCGTGAACGGAAAGTAATTGACTTTCGGACCTCTAGACAATAAATACATTAGTAGGTACAATACCGGAACGGTTCCCCTTGCTTATGCATAATTATTAATTTATTTATTTAAACTCTATGCACAAAACAAAAGTCAGTACAAATGACGAACTTAATGCCTAATGGCATTCTCTACCAGTCCAAACAGAGATGCTTCAATTATCGCATTTTATTAAACGATGATGAAGCCTAAATTGATCTTCGTCGACGACTTAACGAGGAAATTAAAAAGATGGCTACGCTGGTTACGCATAACTTTTTAATGCCGAAAGCCTACTATTTTGCAACTATTTTCGTCTGTTCCTAATTGCAGTTATAACTTAACGTAACCTATTTTTCTGGCAGCATCTGTTTTTTATTGGTAGAGGTCGAATTTGCAATATACAATATGTATATGAAAAAATCGGCAATACAATATTACGCGTATTACGATCCGGACAAAGGATGATTCGACAACATAATAAATAATAATAATAAATATCAGACAACCTCACACAAATCAACCTAGTCCCAAATTAAGCTCAAGAAGGCTTGTGTTATGGGTACTAGGAGACGATATACATAGTATTCATTATTTCGCTTGGGCCTTTTGTGTGCCGCATCGACCAAAATTGATCTATTGTGGCAGCCCTGTCTTAAAGCTCACTGCTGAGGCCCGTTGAGTCCAGGAATTCCCAGATTCTTTGGGCCGTGAGTTGTTGTATCTCCTCTGGGGGCACAAAGTGTTGCCCTAAGTGGATAATTCTTTTGTGCATAAGTGGTCCACAGGAGCAGAGGATATGCATAGCTGTCTCCTCTGACTCTTGGCAGAACCTGCACGTTGCGTCCTGTTCCATACCCATTATGGACAGGTGTTTTTTCAGCTTGCAGTGACCGGTCAGAGTTCTAGTCACCGCACAGACTTTTGACCTTTTGAGCTGTAGTAACTCTTTAGATAACTTTTGAACAAAGCCTTTTATAAGGGTTTTTGAGTGATTTTGTCCTTTCACAGCCACCCACATCTCGATCGCCTTAGATTTGTGTAAATCGTTGAGCAGAGAATAAGCCTGGCGTTTTGTGATTCTACAGAACGGTTCTGGGCCGACAAGGGGCTTGTCCGCGCCATCTCTCGCGAGTTTATCTGCTCGTTCATTTCCGTCAATATCGGAGTGACCTGGTACCCATCTAAGAGTGACTTTGTTGGTTTCGCCTAGGGCATTTAAATTGTTTTTGCATAGTTGGACTAGTTTAGATTTAACCTCTAGTGATTCCAGTGCCAACAGGGCAGCTTGGCTGTCCGAGTTGATGTATATGTGGCAGTGTCTTATGTTCTTGTCAAGGTTTATCTCTGCGCATTTGTTTATGGCAAAGATCTCCGCTTGGAAGATTGAGGCCTCTGTGCCCATGCTGACGCTTGCATTGAGCTTTGGTCTCTGTCCATAGACCCCACATCCTACATCTTTTCCTTTTTTGGAGCCATCCGTATATCAGATGTGGCAGCCCTCTTTGAGAGACATTTGGTCGTTTAGCCATTCGTCTCTTGAGGGTAGTTCCACTGAGTAGTATTGCGTAAAGATACATTCAGTGAGCATGTCGTCAGAGGGCATGCACAGTAGTTTGTTTTCGAACACTGAAGCCTTTAGTTTGTTCAGTGCTTGTGAGCGCCATTTCGTCTTGGACAGTGTGCAGAGCCTGTAGATGCACTGCTCGGCCTCTTTCTGCACCTGTAGGTGCAGAGGTGTTAGGTCGAGCAGTGCGTCCAGGGCCGCACCCGGCGTCGAAGACAGGGCTCCTGTTGCAATAATGCAGGCAGTGCGTTGTAGGCTGCTTAGTTTTAGGATCGCTGTCTTTTGGTTGGCCTTATTGCACCAGACAGCGGAGGCATAGGTTATTATAGGCCTCACGACTGCTGTGTATAGCCACATAGCAATGTTGGGTCTTACGCCCCATCTTGCTCCTGCCATTCAACAGCATGTCCACAGTGCCATTTTCGCTTTTTGGATTATATTGTTCAAATGCGTGTTCCAAGTTAGCCTTTGGTCAAAGGTGACCCCTAGATACTTGGCTTCATTTGTAAATGGTATAGTTTGTCCGTTTAGCTTTAAAGTGTTTAGCTTGTCGAGTTTCCTTTTATTTGTGAAGGGCACTATAATGGTTTTGTTTGCATTGATAGACAATTCGTTTTCTCTGCACCATATACAGATAGTGTTGAGAGCTCCTTGCATGATGTTCGAGATTTCGTTAAGGCAGGGTCCTTGGATTATGACTACGATATCGTCGGCATATCCTTGTACGTCATAATCCCTGGCCGCCATTCGAACAAGGAGTTGGTCCACCGCTAGAGTCCACAGAAGTGGTGATAAGACCCCTCCCTGTGGACATCCTCTTTTGGTGTGAAATTCATGCGTGGTGGCATTTAGGGTTAGTATTACTGTTCTGTTCGAGAGCATATTCCGAACCCAATTTTTTGTGGTGCTGTCTACACCTTTTGATTCCATACCTTTAATGATGGTATCTGTGGGTGTGTTGTCGAAGGCCCCTTCTACATCTAAGAACGCGCATAGAGCTGTTTGCTTATCCTCTAGGGTTTTCTGCACCTTGTCGACCAGATCTAGCAGGGCAGTTTCTGTGGATTTCCCCTTTTGGTAGGCATGCTGGCAGGGACTGAGTGGCCTTGTTACCAGATATTTAGCTCGTACGTGTTGGTCAATTACCCTTTCCATAGTCTTTAGTAGGAAGGATGTTAGACTAATGGGTCTGAAGGATTTAGGTTGTGAATAGTCCTTTTTCCCTGCTTTTGGTATGAAGCGTACCTTGACCTTAGTCCATTGCTCTGGTATCACGCTCAGGGCGAAGCTTGCCCTAAATATTTTTACCAGAAGCGGGAGGAGTATATCGCGGGCTTCCTGTAGTAAGGCAGGGAATATTCCATCATCTCCCGCCGATTTAAATGGTTTGAATTTTTCCAAGGCCCATTTAATTTGGTTTGGTCTGAAAATATTTGCAGCCAAGTTCCAGTCAGTATTGTGTGCCCTATGAGATTGGTAGCTCTTGTGGGCGCATCGTCGTGTATCGCTGGTGGAGTACGATCCGGGGAAGTGTGTGTCCCTGAGGAGTTCTAGCGTCTCCTCTTCTGTGGTCGTAAAGGTATTATCTGGTTTCTTCAAGAGTCCGAGATAGTTTGTTGGTGTCTTGGCTAGTATTTTGTGAATTCTCGCTCCTTTATGGGTTTGGGCAATCTCTTCACAGAATCTTTTCCAAGACGCTCTCTTGGCTTTTCTGATCTCTTTATTATATTCTGTTAGCGCTCTTTTGTACCTTTCCCATTCGCTAGGTTTGGTAGAGTGATTGAATATGCGTCGCGTGGAGACACGGAGCCTTTCCAGCTTTTTGTTCCACCACGTCATCTTGTTTTTGTTGTTCGGTTCCCTCAGAGGACAGCTCCTTTCGTAGGCCCTGTTGATGCCTTCTGTCAGGAGCTCTACGGCCGAGTTGAGAGAATCTGGTGTTTTTATGTGTTTTGGGGTTTCCTTTAGGTACTCTTTTAGCAGGGCACCGTATGTGTCCCAGGCGGTCTCTTTTGGATTCCTGCGCTTTTCCTGTTCGGCGATTTCTAATCCTTTAACACTAAAAAGAATATGTTTATGGTCCGACATCGAGTTTTCACAACTAACGTGCCAGTCGGCGAGGCAATTGGCTACCTTTTCAGTTGCAAATGTTATATCGAGTACTTCCTGCCTGGCCCTAGTAACGAAGGTCGGCGTGTTGCCGTTATTCAACAGATGCAGACAGTTAGTAAAGATAAAGTTAGAGAGTAACTTACCTCTATTATTGATTCCTGTGCTCCCCCAGATGGTGTGGTGAGCGTTGGCATCACAACCCACTATCAGTTCCGACTTTTGTTCTTTGGCATATTCCAGAACTTTAGTCAGTTCTTCAGTGGGATCTACTTTCTCTCCGGGCAGATATGCAGAGCGATATACATACTTATATAGATAAATAAATACTTAAATACATAGAACATCCATGACCCAGGCACAAATATTCGTGTTCATCACACAAATATTTGCCCTTGCCGGGATTCGAACCCGGGACCGTCGGCTCAGTAGGCAGTTGCTTAACCACTGCGCCAACCGCGTCGTCAAGATGAACATGATATATAAACTAAATTATATGCGAAACGTTTTTGGCGAAATAAGTTTCATAAATATAAAAAAATCTAACTTTTCGTTCGATACCTATTTCTTCATATTTACTTTTTGAAAGTCGTTTCTAAATCAGTCGTGTGATTGTAAAAGCAACCTTGCTACGGAGTGCATAAAGTTCGTTTTTGATAAAAGTAAAGAAAGAGATATGAGTTTTTTGAAGCAGAAAAGTCGACTTATACAAAGGCACTATTCAATGTTGCTAACAAATACGCTTGTAATGTAGGTTATTAATACTGTCGATATCGGAACATGATACCTTTACAAAGCAAATCCACGGAATGTAGACGAGTGACAGCCATTTCGCAAATCTATGTTCAATTCACTGCCGGAATGAGAGGTTTTTTTTGTGCCAATAGGGGTTTGATTAAGACTATTAAACATTACAAGGTCGCTTTATTTTAATATATGCAATATTAAGGCACTGACAAAAATGAGAGATAAAAGTCGTTTCTTGATTCAGAAAAAGAGAATTCTACGTAGATTTATAAATATTCTCAAAACGTATCTTCATAGAAGTTCGAATGGTACCTTATTATTATTTCAAAGCAACTTTGGCTTTACTATTCTACGCGTGTTAATGATGTTTACAAATGAAGCGAAAATTGAAAAATTTAATTCGGACAGGATTCGAACCTGTGTTTCCAACGGCTTTCCGGGCCAACACTGGCGTCCTCCCAATTGGACAACCGAATCAGATGTCAGAGCCATTGAATTTTTCAACCAGTTGGTTCGACATGCCTTAGGGTGGCATCGTAGCGCCATCTACCGTAAAGATTTAGACTTTATCGTCGGCACCATCGTCTCAAATTTGTTGAGAATCGATAGTAACGATGTGCTACACCCGAATTACTTATTTTTATTAAAGCAGTAACGTCTGCTAACGTAAACTAAATGATTAAAAATGAATCGAAAATTGAAAAATTTAATGATTCGGACAGGATTCGAACTTGCGTTTCCAACGGCTTTCCGGGCCAACACTGGCGTCCTCCCAAATTTGTAAACATTTAGTTTACGTTAGCAGACGTTACTGCTTTAATAAAAATACGTGTTAATGATCTTTTATCTTTACGTCATCGATCAGCTATTAGATGTTTTCTACCAGTTTCTTAACTAGGAACAACACAAGGTCCCCAACATGCGTTCGTGACACCTAGCTATGACATTTGACACTTTGCCTTGTTAATATTTATTTTCTTGAGGAAATATTCGTATTACTCAACAATTTAATTAGGTAATTTTAATTTCTTAAACCTCTGCTATTTAGTCCGTGTATTTTTTTATATCATCTATAAAATACACAGTTTTGATTTTTTATATATGCCACCGCTTACAAGCCTGCAAACTGCAAACAAATTTAACCTGAAAAAAATTTGACATTACCTATTAACCTGAAAATTCACCGTGTCAAATAAAACCGTGTCAAATATGTATGAATCGGTGTTATTGAATACAAATCAACAAATTTACAAAAAATATATATGTATATGTACGAATAAGTTAATCTATTACATTATAAACAATAATGTTCTAAAAGTTTTGTACATTATCGTAGGTACTGGAAGTGAAGTTGCCCGAAACCGCAAAGATGATGCAACCCATTTTAATTCAGAGCCAAAATTAGATGTGGTCAAAAAACAGATTGTAAGGGTTTACGAGAAATATTTCGAAGTCAGTGACCCGAAAAAAACGAGCTCACTACGGCAAGCGGTCCAAGGAGCTCGAGTTAGCGATCAAATCGAACGAGGCATTAATACCGGGATAAATAAATATACGTACTGTTACTGTTAGATATGTAGCTAGTGAAATGTCCATAGAAGAAAACGGGCTGAAAATTCATCTAACATTATCTTTTTAAAAAGTTTTTTATCAGAAATTCACTGATCAACCAAACTCAAGACAGCTTGCTTTGCGGTACACTAATATTTCTTAACCGAAATAATGATATGTTGGATTTTTTTATACACGATATATATATGTTAATTTTATTATGTCTATAGACCGTAATGATAATACAAAACCACCTAACCCATTATAATGGGGCACGACCATAAAAATTACAGCGTATGATTACAGGAACTAATTTTGAATTACCAAACAATTGCCGGTGCGTTCAAAATTGAATGTGCAAAAAGTAGAACCCACGCTCATGTAATTATTGCAATCGCAGGATTAAAATGGTAATCGAAATTTGAAGTTAGACAGAAGATTTCACTGTTATAAAGATCTAAGTGTGTAATGGGTTCGTGAATCGATAACCGAAAATGCTGCACAGTTTGAAATCATGGTCCGTCCCATGCATTCCACAACTTGCTCACCCACAACGGAAAGGACCGGTCTTGAGCATTGTACGAAACGTGAATACGCTCCCACTTCTGAGACGGCTGTTACAGTGTACAAGTTCGAAACTAGACAGTGTTACTTTTCTCGGTTGGGTTATAAGAGGCGATACTGGTTGTCGAGGCGCGGCGCGGTCTCAAGGTGAATCGTCCGGTCAACACACGATCGAATGCCTAGACCAAACACGCGTGCTATTAAGAATTTGGGTAATACGGTAGCAACGATTTGCTTGGAAACCTTTGTTTTCCGAATGCGGGTATTCAATCTGGAACGATTAATGGTGCTTGGTGAGTTATGACGTTTGTGTGGGAGACTTTTAGTAGTTTACCTCCTTTGATTTTCTATCGTCCTGGTAGTCTGTGCAAAATAAAAACAGTACTATTATTATGTTTATATTTTTGGTCCAAGTATCTTTCTTATTTACTTACTTAAAATGTTTTAGATGAATCAATGCAATCATAAAAGTCAAGAACAGTTCTAGACAGGTATTCAATATTTTCTCATAAACTCTATTGAGTACTATCCTAATACTTGGTTCGAATATTCACGCAACTACCTATTTCTTAATACCTAACCAGTTTCCTTGCAATCACCTCCATCTTGGTACTATATAATAAAATCTAACGTTAATTCCTTTCAAGCTGACCCTTCCATTCCGCTTGGTTGACATAATTGTGTAATTCTAAAGCATATTAAGTTTTAATATTACTCATTGAAACGCCACGAGACCCTAACCAGTTTCGCGATTTTCAAAGCCTTTATCCCATAAATGTACCCTCTTTGCACGTGTTGAGTGAATAGACAAAGAAGTCAGTCCTATAAGACCTATTTAGGTAGCATTAAAGCTAAGGATCGATGTCAATGGAGCGCTCAATAGGCACGGCCGTTGACCGAAATGAAAATAAACATAAAAGGCCCAGCCACTAAGGAATAGGGAAATAGAACGATCAAAGTAATTGTTCAGAGCTTGGTCCAAATATTTTGTAACGGACGAGGTATAGATATGATTGAAACCGGTATTCCATTATCAAAATAGTATCTGTATTTAGTTTATAAACGAGACTGATAATTTGGTAGACCGGCGTTCGCATCTTGAATTAGGTTAAGTTAATATAAAGGTACATTCGTGAATATCAACAAACAATATAATATAGGTAATTTCAGGTCATATTATCATAATAAGATGTTGGTTTAATTACCTAAAATCAAATCTTTTAGGCCAAGATAATCCAATTCGAATCTTATTGGAATCAAAAATGTAGTTACCCTTACAAATGCACTTCAAAATTTCTAATAGTACCTATTTGTAAGTCACAGTAACAAACAACTTGGTACCACGGTCCCAAACAAAAGCATCTACAAGTATGTTTGTTTTAAATCTTCAAGCATCTAACTGTCAGTATCTCACAAGTCTCACAACCAAAATTAAAACAAAAGAATTGACGGCTGTCAAAGAAAGAAACAAAAGTATAGCAGATTACAAACCCATGAGGCCATGATTGACAATGGGCAGAGCCGTGCCACTTCTCCGCCGGACCGTCACGGGCAGATGTGAAAACCGGCCAAGGTGATTTTAGGTTATAAATGCCCGCGATCTATTCTCACGTTCTTGCTACAATGTCAATAGATCTTTAAAGACGAACTCATAACAAAGCAATGAATTGCGTACTTTTATTATTGTTGAGAACTGGTTCAACGTAATTCGCATTTTTGTGAGAAGATTGGACGGTATATTAAAATATTCTGGTTTAAAATCAATGTAAAAATAGTACACATTACTTTTACCACACTTTCGTTGCGACTGTAATTACGATCCAGGAATTTAAATATTAGTTCCAGAAAATTTATAACATAGATTTTTTTTTTGGTTCTTCCTCCTAAAACTTGCCCCATTATCTGAGGTCGGCTCTTTTTGTTTACGTATTGGTTTTAATACTTTTAATATTCATTTTGACACTGCATTTACTCCAAGTTCTACAGCATTCTTTGTTTTACGCAAAACACGTAGGTCGTTCGTAAATGTGCTCTCAAGTTCTAAATGGTTATCGGACCGTTAAGCCATCTAATTTCATCGTCTAGGTTGTCGACTAAAAACAAGACTTCATCGTCATCCTATCAATGTTCACTCGTTCCACAAAATAATAATATAGCCCGACTTCGTCAAGGGGGCCAGGGACATATTTACAAGTATAGATACTACGCTGTTACTATTTTTCGTTACGTAACCAACAATAGGATGTTTGCGTGATGTGGCACTCTTCACGCCGATTTAAAACAACGGAAATGTTTTTTCTAGTCGCAAATTGCAAAAAGCACATAGGTAATCATAATCAAACTCGTGGAGTGATTAAATGTACCGACAACTGTAAAGTATCGGCGATTCAACTGAGACAAACTATTTATTCAGAACAGACCCTTTAGTCCTTCAGAAGATTGTTTTATTAGGTATAGATTTTATTATCTAGACCTAATTAGATTCAGATGCAGACATGATTGACCTGGTGAAGGGTATGATTAACCCACACAATTTAGGCGAACTGAACAAAATCTTATTACTGCTACTTATAATTATCTAGATTACATTGTAGTCAGGTCAGAAACTATGGCTCAGAGCCCAACCACCTTTGTATTGTTATGAAACAGCGAAGCACAAATTCGCGAAGTAATGGCACTAATTGGCACATTTAAAATAAATGTGTGCATAGTTTAAATCTCCTTTTAATATCATGATCGGGTCAGAAATTTTATTACAACATAAGGTCTGACTCATGATAAAAGAAATTGATCTTGATGTGCTGCTCAAACTCACTAAGCTAGTACGCGTGCGTCATTGTGCAACGAAAGGGTAGTTTGTAATCTGTTGTAAAAATCACCGACCCATGCTAACCCGTGTTAAACCCTCCGATCGAACGCGTGCATGCTTTGATAGGGTTAGTCTCATGCAAGAATTTTGTAGCCCTTTCAAGAATATACATCGCATCGTTCAGTGTATACAGTATTCGATCAACTTAACAAGTTAACAGCTCTAATAATTACACTACTATAATAATGATTAAAATGTTTCTTCGACAAACGATGACTGAACATATTTTTTAATGTCTGACTGTAAGATTAGTGAAACTCATTATCAGCCATGCTACACCAACGAAGTAGCCCAAATCACAAGTTGAAAAGCCACCCAGGGCTACTTACAGATTTTTATGTTTCAATGTTGCCTGTAGCACTGTACGCACGAAATAACGCTATTTGTTAGATATTTAAATCCTATCCTATATCTTTCATAATGTTTAACCGTGTTTAATGTTGATGTCATGTTCATTCGAATAACAAAGTTGAATCGTTTAATATTGTACTATCTGGTATATTGCCAATCTTAAATATTATTGTAAGATGTCATGCACTTAATCAAAACAATATTTGATCCAGTTTCTCTACGTCGAAAACATCTGAACTGTCTGAAAATAACTCGGCATCTGCGTGTCGCAAATTACTGATTAGACGTTTACTCTTCGGATTCCTAGTTACGAAAAGAAGAATTCTCTACAAATATACCGCTTTCTGCTGTCTTTCTACTGGAGCTAAGTAGATAGCTAAACTGCGTGTAATTTTTTTGGTCGTGACTTGAACCATATCAGGCCTGGTCAGCCCTCACTACCAGTGAGTCGGACTTGCTATGGGAGTACAAACCCACTAACGGGAATGTCTCCGCGCCATAGAACCGCTGCGTGCCAAAGAAAACCCTGGGTGGGTTTTATAGAATCACTTAACGTTCTCGGGTGCGATGCGGCTCGGTGTTGGTGGTTTATTTCCTCGCAGCTGCGTAACTTAACACTGATGGAAAGGCAGCTTTAGGCGCAAGACAAACAGAAGAAACGTAGGATGAGGACGCATCGCAGACCCGGCATCTCTTTAATGAATTTTTATACAAAATGTATAGAAACTATGCGTAGCAAAACAAAGAAAAGAGACGGGGTGCGGACACGTCCCCGTCCTACGTCTTTTCTGTTTAGCTTGACTAGTTTGAAATTTCTAATCGAGTTCTTGTACATTATCTTACATAATAACTAGGTTTTCGAATATCTCTGTCAGTATGAACGCACGCATCTGATAATGCTTACTGCTTTAGTGCCTGTAGCTGATAACCAAAATAATGTTGTTGGATCATTTTGTGTTTACAACAAATAATTTTTATTTCATTTCATACATATGATATGACGCTTGCCGCAGCGTATTCATATTTGAAACAGTAGCAAAAACCATCCGGATAGGGGTCACGAAAACCCTTACACATTTTTCTGTCGACGCTTCAAAAGTGTTCTGCTGTCGAATCATTTTGTTAGGCTGAAGTCGGCGAAAATAGGCACGTGTAAGCCGGAAACTGTGTAAGTAGGAAGCTATTGATCAGGGTGGGGAAGTAGGGCAGGGAGGCCGATAGGGCTGCCAAACTGGCTGAGACAATCCCTGTCGCCTTCAGATTGAGATTTCCGTGAGAAATATATGGAGAATATTTGAGGACAGGTGCTTGGAATATGATAGCTATATTCTTGTAATGGAAAGAGGGCTCTCTTTTAGGTTAAGAAGCCGTAAATGAATATGAAATACCTTCACGTGTCGAGAAATGTTTTTTTATGTCATTTTTTAGTTGCCATGGATGTACATGTATTAATATTTCATAGAACATAAGGCTGGTACAGTACAAAATGCAGATTATCGGATTGAACAGTTGAGTTTATTGTTGGATTTTGTGAGTTTTAGAAATAAATGAGCATAATTTCCAAACTTCTTCTTATCATTGTTCGCTAGAATTAGTGCATAGATAGAACCTCAGTTTTAGGTACTCATTATCGTTCATTCCCTCTAGTGTAAGTAGGAGAGGCAAAAAAACCTCTCCTTCGCGTTTAAGTTACCCATATAAATTTGCGTTCTAGTTCTTTGCGTGCACTACTACTCAAAAGATCTATTCCACACGTAACCGGCGAATTCCGGATTTGGTAAATACGTTTGCCGCCAAATCTGGGGAAGCCCGTGCAACCCTGGGGCCGGGCGATTGGGCGGTGCGTGGCGTGCGTTCCCCTCGGCCCGAGTTCAAGGGCAAGGCCTGCCCCCATTCAGCTAGAAACACGTGCCCGAAGGTAAATATAGTATTACCCGTTACGCCATCGTTGTAATACGCCAGCCAAATCCGCGCGTCACTCCGTTTTCTTAAATCACAGCGCTGAGTTGAGTCACGTTATCAATGTGGCGTCTAGCGTTTATAAGACGGTGGCTATCGCGATTCGCTGCTAACTAAAACTGTGCCTTAAGTGGAGGAGGCATTGTCACATCCCCATGTTAGTAATATCTTTATCAGTTTTATCACGGCCATGTAACAGACTTATACTGATTTTTGCTATTCGAGCTACACACTTATTAACGTCAATACGGGTATTTTGAATAACATTGATAAGTAGACATACGTAATAATATAACGGTGATCCTTCGGTCAAATGGAATTAAGGCAATGTGTATGTACTAAAAACGATTCTGGTTTGAAATATAAAGTTATAATTATGCTGGCGAATGATGACTATGGAGTACAGAAGGGGAGGAGCAGCATCTTCATATATCCAAAAGTGGCCGCTGAAAGGTGTTAAATTGGTGGGGCTAGTACTGCAAGAGAGCTAGGCTAGTTTACTGTTCCTGACAGATCAAATCAGCTAGTCAAAACGCTGGAAAAGTTTGCATGACGTTCCCCATTTTTCCTCTATTTTAAATATTTTCTTAAAAAATCACACAACAATCAATCACGAGTCTCCCTCATTTTGAATATTTGACAACGCAAAGAAGGAAAAACCTCTGCCTTCATAAATTGAGGTTTAATATCCTGCATTTTCGGGCCGGTAGACAGTTTCACCTTACTTACTCCTGCTGTTCCAGCACTGCCATTTGGTTCTATTATTAGCTGGTAGCTGGACACTTTTTCAAAAAATTTCCTATGAAAGATGTCGCTCCTCCCCGCTACACTCCATCCCTGAGACACTTCATTTGACATTTGACACAAAAATCATAGTTCGCCTTGTATGTCACATTAAAATTTTTGTAATTGTAAATATAAAACGGTTTTTTTCGGATAAAAACTTCGCATTCAAGCAATATTACTATCTCATTTTGTGAAGTGTCCCAGTCATCATCATTCGACGACCGGTGTATAGGTAATTATTATTTTACTCACTCGCTGATAGGTACGCAAATTTATTATAGCATTTGCTTTAAGCAATAAAGCTGGAACAATCGTATTCATAAATTATAGTTAGAGAGTTGCCAAGTCACCAAACGGTAATACATCTAAGTGGTCTATACCTATTGATATCCGTTGTCAATAGTAGTGGTTGTCGGCCGAATAGTTGAGAGTGCGTCTTTAAGGTCACAGACTCAAACCAATGATTGGAAATTGGTCACATAAGGCCTCTTAAATTGTACCATTTGTACATGACATGACCGTTTACAATGTTTTCTACTGGTGGGCCAAGACCTCTCTTTTTCACCCACTCGTCCCCATCTACAGTGGCAACAGACAAATCCTTACGGAATAGGTAAGTCTACGTCGTCCGGCTATCTCCGAACCTATTTTCTATTTCAGACTAAAAATTACACAAGTTTCGTTAAAATACGTTCCCATTTAAGTCATGCCTGTCAGGGCGAATTTGGCATATTCCCAAATAGACCATGCATGCAGGGCCAGCCTTAGCCATACAGGCGCCCTGAGCGAGTCATTCATTATGTGTTGCTCTAGCGCCCTAGTCCTGGTTGTAAAAACGCCCTTTAGCAGCCAGCGCCCTAGGCGGCTGCCCGGGTAGACCCCGCCACTGCATGCATGTTGTATTACTTAGACTGTGCAAATGGGTATACATTTTGTATTATTAACTGACAATAAAACTAAAAGAAGACGGCGTTTAAAATGAATAGACATTTACGTAACTCCATTTTTTCGTTCATTTCAAACACAATTGAGAAAACTACGGACTCATCAAAGTTAGTAAAAGTGAACAGGAAGTTTCAGTTAACTTCCCTGAGACCGCTTTCAGTGCCGCGGTGTTCAAGGTTCTAATAAAAATAACTTCGCTAATAGCTAAAAGTTCTGCGCGTTTTTATGGAGAGTACGAACGGAAATAGACGTGTAGTGAGATTCGCTTTGTGTCAGAAGAAATTTTGTTAATAATTTTCAAAGCATAAGTACTTATTATATATAAGTACCTATCTGCACGGGTATTGAAAATGAATGTATTCTTCATATTATCTTTCTTTGTTGCAATCATATATCATAATGCTTATCGAATTACACCGCTAATATAAATTGAAAAGATGGATTGTATTTTTCTCATATTACCAATTGAACTAAAAAAATGTATGATCGGTCTACATTTTAAATGTTTACCATATTCAAAACATATAACTAAAAATAACATCCACTACGTCTTAATTTCAGAATTATTTGGATTTAGCAGAACTCCGATCGTTCGAACCCGAGATATAACAAATTGTGAAATAATATTTACAGAACGGTGCTGACTGAGGCTATTTATCTTGGACTGACGTTGGCAGCTTGGCACGCTGTTATTTTACGAGTATTGCGATGGCCCATTTAGGAGATACCGTGTGGAATATTATTGGAGAAATTTTACTGGATTCTGATAAAATTTGGCCAGACAAAAAATGGAGTAGAACCTAAAAAACGCTCTCATATCCCGCACATATTCCCATTGTTGCTAACTTCACAGTATTAGAGCTTTTTTTAGGTCAAGTGTAAATACAATTGTGATGTGATATTATCGTAGGTAGAAATTTATTTGAATTTTGAGCTTCCTGTACAAGTATCATGATTGATATACGAATACTTGCCACATATTTAATTATTAAGCACAAATGTGCTCAAGTTTTTACATAATTTTAGCCCTAAGTAAATTTCAGAGTTGGCAACACCGTGCAATCATGCATTCCTTCGCAATAGCTCCATAATAACTACATCGCTGAGTATCGTGATTATAATTCTGCGACGATGCACCTCTTTCAGACTGTAGCAACCGGCATTCAAAGTAACCCTTGTACGTGTTCTCCTATAAACATAAACATGGAAAACGCACAAAAGCCTCTGGGCGTCGCTGTCGGATAAAGTCGTAGAGTTTCTTTTGCTAGACAAGCTAGACTGACGGCGGCGGGCGGCGAGTGCGAGCGGGACGGAGAAAGCACGCCGATCGTTAGCCCTGATCTTCAACGCGCCACAAACACACAGCCCGACCGAGAGCGAAATTGCAGCGAGAATGCACCTAGCTGTGTTATTATGCCGCCGCTCCGTTCATAAACGGCCTACATCGGACCACCCGCCCGCTTAATTTAAGACTTAAATCCACGACTATTAGATTGAAGATAGCTGGAGTCGGTATCACAACCGGTTATTTTCTCCGAACAAGCAATTGTAGACGTTGTCGTTGCGCCATAAGTTCCGTTCGGGGCGATGCAGGCGGGAACGCGGCGAAGTCTGTACTCTTTTATATATAGCCCGCATTGCAATCGGCGCGGCGGCGGCGTGTAGTAGGTGTATAGGTCGCTCGCACGCACTGCTGAACTAGTCTGAGGGCTTCCTATTATCGATTTACTGGTGTGCTCGCCGCCGCGATATCCTCTACATCAACTCCACGTACAAGTTTTTCTTGATTTTCCACCGCGTCGTCCGGTTTCTCTTTCGCAGAAAGCTTATCTAAGTGAAACTTCTTATTTGAAAGTATGATGTGCGTTTCACTTGTTATTGTTTTGCAGATGCTTTGAAGTTTTAGAGCTTATTTATCTTATATGCTGTGTAGACTTCGTATCTTTGTCTTGTTTTGTATCTGGAAATTATAAATCTTATTTAATTGTACTTAATTAACCTAACTAAATCTGAACTATAAATTCCCGGGTCACGGCACCAAGGGGTAATATTACCCCAAGATGAAACCTGTTTAGCGTAGTAAATCATAAATTGTGCCATATTTATAATGACATCGTGACTCCAGTCATGTGTCGGTTATTCTATTGCCACAAGCTGTTCGTGTGGTGAGTTTAGGGGGAGCAAAAGGCTAAGGGGGCGAAGGGATAGGGCTGCGGTTACGCCTACACACGATGACACCTTCATAAACTTGCTACATATAGATATCCTTTGGAGTAATCACTGAAGCTAAGCGGAAGTGATCACGTACCTATATCTAGCTGTGTTTGGTAGCCTTTATAAATATATTTCCTACTAGCTCATGCCCGCGACTATGTACGCGTGGAACTTGATAAAATAAGGGATTTAAAAGCGTCTAAGCAAATGTAAGAGCAATTGCGCTTTTGGTCTAATAATTACATTTCCTACAGGGTTACCGCACCCCAACAGAAATGTTCACTCACTTTTCAATCTTTTTAGGTATAATTTCCAGGATGAAAATTATCCTATGTCCTTCCTCGTATCTTAAACTATCTATATGCCAAATTTCATCAAAATCGATTCAGCGGTTTAAGCGTGAAGAGGTAACAGACAGAGAGAGACACACTTTCTCATTTATAATATTAGTATGGATGTTCTAATTATACTTCTGAAGGCTACCCAACTAAAAGTAATAATATTGTGCTTCACACACGCGGCACAAGTCCGGTCCCAAAGGAAATCGTCACGTTATTCTCACAGTTCAATGTCATAATTTCCTATGGCGATACAATGTTGGCACAACAAAGGCGTAATAACATACAAGTGTATTTTTCCCTGGCACTTATGATGTAAAGCCAGCAAACCTACCATCAAACAACAAAGAACATCTAAATAACAAGTTCATTTGATTACTAAATGATATTCCATTTCACGGTCTCGCCACGTTTGCCAACACTTATTTATTTTACTAAAATGTAAGATCTTAGAAAAATAAACAAACTTGTACCTATTGTTTTTATTTAACATGGCAGAATGAGTATCATAGCATGTTGAAAGAAAATAACATAAAAGTATTTATATGGACAACCTGTAATCAGAATCGGATACTTTTGTAGCTCGTTTTCAATGGCATGTTATTTTGTGAAATTACACTTGATAGTTGCTCATGGTCAAATAATGGTTTTATGAGAACTACCATGGAACTACATTTAATAATAACTGGGACAAAATGTATGAAGAAACTTACTGACAAGAAGTTTGTAATGATTTACTTTTTATGGAAGTAAGAAAGAAAGATAACTTATTAACGATTGGTAAATATTTTAGCCGCCTTAAATACTAACAAATGCCATTAAACTAAAATTATTTATATGATAATGTTAGACAAGTTGATAAACAGTACACGTTTTGGTACTCTCGCTGTGTTCGAAAAAAAGGTAGTCAAAGTACCAACTAAAATTTTATTACAGTCAGATATTTTTTTTATCCCGCTCGAAAGTTAAAAAATAACCTAAAATCATATACGGCAGCGTCATATATTGAAAGACCTGCAATCCCCGTTCAATACTGCATTTCTCTGTGCTAAATATAGCGCGGCAGGGACGCGTTGTGCGTGGTCAGGACTCCCCCCTGCCAGGGGGGGAGGCAGGGCTGCCAGGGTACCTAGGTCACAAGGTACTGCGCAGCGTTGAGGCAGGCTTGAGTGCGTGCATTCTAGGGGAAGGTTAGTTTTAGCATTATCGATCTGTGTGCGCTTGAGAGAGATGTCTGTTTTGTTTTGACGGGAAGGAATTAGACGCAAGGATGTTGACTATTTTTTTAATGAATGAATTGCATAGATTAAGTTGGCCGCTTTGTTTAAATTAGATTCGAAAGTACTTATTAAGATTAGTGAATAGCGATTGATAATATCATCTATTCAGGTAGCTACAGTAGCGGCTAAAAATCCATGATATCTGTGTATTTTGTTTGGAAGATGGCACACATTTACAATTGCAAATCATCTTACAACAAGATACTAACTTACCATGTCACTTTAAGCAAACTTACATGTATTTTTCTAGCCAAATTTGGTAATTTATAAGTTATACAACAACTTCGCCGACATATTGTGCGTGTTTTAAAAAAGTACGCGTTTTTAGGGTTCCGCAGTCAACTAGGAACCCTCTTGTAGTTTCGCCATGTCTGTCTTTCCGTCTGTCCGTCCGTAAAACCGCTGTTTTAAGCCCGTCTATAGTGAAGGATGGGCAACTACGGAACCCTACACTGAGCGTGGGCCGACATGCTCTTGGCCACAAAACTGCTGACTTTATTAAAAAAATAATGTTTGGAGACCCCTATTATTTTTAAAAGACCTATTTAACGACACCCCGCACTAGTGTGCGGGGTGTCGTTGGAATGAAAAAAATAAACACCAAGAGTGCTAGGTGTACGAGAGGTACCCGAAAAACCCCTTACTACCCTTATTTTCAGTTTTTATTTTACCGTTTTGTCGGCGTGATACATAGACATACTCATACGAAACTTCAGCTTTCTAGTACTAATGATCACGGAGCTAAGCCGCTGACGGACAGACGGACATGCCGAAACTATAAGGGTTTTCCTAGTTGACTACGGAACCCTAAAAAGAAACGTATGAACTTAAAACACACTTGCATCCAACGATAACTTCCCAAATATCATTAAAAACTTCCGTAATATTAACAGCAATTTCACGCTAGTCATCGCGATAATATATAATGAATTGATATGCGGTTGTCAGCCCTGCCGTCTTACATAAACGAGGAGAGTACCTAAGGGAGCTTGCGTGCGGCTATTATGCACATAATATGCATGCGTAATATGCACACAAGCGCATGTGCCGCATATGCGCATATGCGCCGCTCGGTTACTCGGGCATCTTGCTTAGCGTAGGTCAAGAATAACAAAACGTGTACAAGGGGCTTTAAAGGGAAATAAGTTTTGAGTTCCAAGCCTTTGTTAATGCAATGCATTAAAAAAAACTATTGTTTATAAATTTCTCACAGCTTTAAATAACAGATAGAGTATTTAACGTCAGTGTCTGACTTTTAGGAACCAAGCAGTGAAATACAAACACTGGGTTTAAAATATGATTTTTATACATAACACTCCAGGTCGCAATTTTTTTAGTATCACTGAAAAAATATATATAAAAAAGGAACAAATATATAGGTAGTTTCTGCTAGGAATTTGTTGAACAGTAACTAGATAGAGGTATATTATAGAATATTGGGTATGTCACATTTTCGAGGTTAAAATTTACTTACTAAACCTTAACGAACTTATGATCTTAATAAAAATAATAAACCTATATAACTTAACCTATTGGGACCTAAACTATATGTACCTTAATATTATATCCTCAAAGTCACTACCATTGGGCTGGGTGTACTTAATTAATAAATACATTGGTTTTCCCTACGATGTGTAATGATTAAAATGCACAATTAATCATTCTAAAAAAACTAATAACTACTTTCTTTGAAACAAATTTCAACATTGTCAGGCCCAAGTTTAACGGCAAAACATCAGACTGTCAAAGGTTATCGGAAGCGCAGATTTTATGACTCGCTTATAACTTTTAACTGTCTGAACTGTATTTAGCAGATTGTTATAGTAATCAAAACATTTTATATCACATTACACCAAATAAACGAGTTTATTTTTTTACTAAATTTTAATCGACAGACAATGATAGCTCTTAAATATTTTGTGTGTGAATGTTAACATTCTTTAATTCGAAAACTGAGAAAATCAGTCGCTCAGTCTGGCGTCAGTTCAGTCCCCTCAGTTTGATTAGAATGGCCAGTGGAATGATGAATGACTGACTGACTGGTGAAACTGAATGAATGACAATAAACTGACAATCCAGAATGATGGACTGAATTGACGCCGGAATGAGCGTGTCACCGATGTCTATGATTATGAAATATCAACCACAATTCGCTTAAAACAATGACAGAAGTGTCGAATTTATTACTTAGTCTTAAACAATTGAAAGCTGTGGTAGCTAGTAGCTACTTATTGTTAGGTGCTTACCTTTATCTTCGAAAATTCACCAATAAAAGTAATTTATTCCATTCCTGTATGGACCGACCAATAAAGGTTCTATTATTATAATATTGTTCATTCATTTGTCGAATGAAATGCTTCTTGAATTTCGTCTGATATTTATGATTTTGAATTAATATTTTCTTACGCAAAAATGCTTTTACATTCCAATTTGCAGACTTTTCCGGTAGCGGCACAAATATAATAAAGAGGAGCCTTAGAAAGCTATTGAAGAATCTTGTGATCTTATTTTCTAAATAAAAATTGAGACGGATATTTCTACCAGCCTATCTTATTTTTAAAACAGAAGAGCTATTCTGATGTTCGAATTTCGACCGTCAATAGCCGTCCCAATCACCTGAATATAGTATGACAGGAGACTCGAACATATATAGGAGTACCTCTTTAGAACGCTAACTTGACCAAGCTTTGCATCATCTTTAATTAAGCAATATCTCGGCTTTAACTATATAAACATCTCAATTAATAATAAATAATAATGGGCAATCTTTCACAAATCAACCTCGTTCCAATCTAAGCAATGCGTGTACTAGACGACGTATACTTGTATATAGATGACATCCATGACCCAGTAACAAATATTCGAATTATTCACACAAATATTTGCCCTTGCCTAGATTCGAACCCAAGACCGCCGGCTCAGTAGGCAGCTATTTCGGGCTACATTGAGTGACATAATATACATATATCACAGTAGATACTTTATATTGATAGTTTATATTGGAGATATACGTCAAATTACATAGGTATGTAACTCTGATTGTAAAATGGCAATGTAATACGAAATGCCATAGTTACCCCGATTGTCTGTACTAGCTAGAGTATTCAGTATTATAATATGTAAATGTTTTACATTACCCGCTTTAATCTACCTAAACTTTATTTCTTTACAAAACCAAGACAATACATTACGAAATTCCAACAAAAACTGTTACTAACACCGAGAATAAACTTGTCTACATACTTTTAGTTAGCAGCTAAGTTTGTAGGCATGTAAAGAGGGCGACCACACGTGTAAGTGTGTTGGTGTGTGTGTACATCATTTATTCTCACAGACGTTACCTCTGTGTGTGTAGACGGATATTTGCATGCAATGCGTATTGCCGGCATTATCGTAGACGATTCACTGAATACGCGATCAGTGTGTCAGTCTGACTATGTAGCATGGAAATGTAGAAAAGTCGACAGCGTGAAATTACTTTTTGTGTGTTGATGTTGTTAAATACACTTTTAAGCTATAATATGTGCTATAATATTAAACTATTGGCACTAGCACTTTTTTATTCCGTAATAAAGAGACAGGGCTATAATTATCAAGCTACGGACGGAGTAACTAAATATTTACTTATACATATAGTCTCATAATATTCGAAATACGAAATGTTTTCGATGGTGATATCAGAGATGGGGCGAAGTGGAGGATGAAGATAAGAAAGGTTGGCCATACCACCATGTCGGACACATCACATATCCAGAGTCCTAATCTTCGAAATGGAAACTTAATGTTACTTTTCAACATACCTAATCTTTATCTAATTAGACAACAGTCCTGATCTTATCTAGAATTCTCATTCAAAGTACTAAGTAAACAAATACCTAGATTGCGTATATCAAATGCATCGTTATTTTCGTCCCATCCAACTGTAATGCGCCCCCGGGCATGAATGGAAAAACAAATGCACAACCATTGTTATTCATTCTAAACCGCCACACGGCTCGTAGGGCTTGCTGATCCATGGGCGACGTAAGCTAATCTTATACTATACATATATGTTACGAAAATAGAGGTTCAATTTTGTTATGATCGATTTTCGGGGTTGGTAAAGGATTAATTATAGATGTCTTAGGTCAGGCAAGTATACAACATTGCGCTTATTTCCTCTACCCTACTGATGACACGTGACTCACGGTAGGAGCGATTTCCATTATCCTTTACCTCGCACCATAGAGTTTTACTAGAAAATCGCATTGAAAACATTCTGAACAATTTACAATCAAACTTAAAGATGCGTATCAAACGTATATTTTGGATATAATCCGCGATATATCGCGGATTGGCAAAGCAATATTATCATTTTAATTAATATGGATTTCCGCAAAGTAACGCCTGATTCAATTAAGTATATTTTGGAGTTTGGTGCTCCCTAGACCTTGAATTTTTTCATCCCGTCATCTCATGACCCTGACTATTCTGCATCTCTCAATGATTTCTATGGGCGCGTTAGCAGCCGTACAGCCATCTGTTGATAAACATTTGTTTGTCATCACGCCGAAACGGCTGGACGGATTTAAACCAATTTTGGTACAAGGCTAGCTGGACATCTAAAGATTATGATTAGGTACTTTTTATTCGACTGCGGTATAAAAAAAAATACGCGTACGAAATTCTACTGCCTAAGAGGCCTTATTCCTTTTAATTTTTTTCATATTATGACAAATAAGTATATTGATGATTTCAACCAACTTTTTAAAGTGCACTTTTCCCTGATTTCTAGAGAATAACATAGCTATTTCATCTGTTCATTGCGTGCAGTCAAAAATAAGTTGAAAATAAAAACAGGTTTCTGCGTGAATTTTGTCAATTTCGAGTAGTTTTTAAAACAAAAATTACTTATATACCAATAAATCTCAATAGACCTGTTCTAAGTACTAACATTGATAATATGTTAAGTAACATGTTTGATCATAGAGAAAAACGTCTAAAACATTCAGCATTTTTGAACGGATAAGGGAGCCCTAATATTTATATCTCTATTATTTTTGAAATTTAGAACGTAACCATGTCATTGGTTACGCAGTTGCGTAAGCGACGGTGTCGTTTACCTCGCGGCCTTCGCCACGCTTCCCGCTTTACGCGCCAACAGCCATCCGTTCCACTTTGGAACGTGACGAGACTCGGCGGAACCTTATCGGACACTAGTTTGATAGATTGAATTTACGAGCTAAAACGATCGGACCTGATTTCCGACAGCTTGTTCGCTAATTTCATAATAACACTTATTTACTTAGAAAACTCCTTAGAGACATTAAAACACAAATAAAACGGGTATACTCAAGTCATATAAGTCGAATATCGGTCGACATGTTTCGAGTCGGTTCATGCTCATCATCAGAAGTGTTCGATTGGCTCTCACTTTTACCGGGTGGACACTATAATTAGAATAGTGCTTTTTGCACAACAGCTAGCATTTTCCTTTTCATAAACATAGAAAGAAAATTAACTTCACAAATTAACAAACTCAATCTCAAAATGATCTATATTTATCCATTTGAAAGTAAAAAGAATGCTCAAATTATATGAAATTGGAGTATTTTATGAGCGGTATTTTTCTTTTCAGATTACAACGCCGCCCCGCTGTTCGCCTCGGAAAACGCCTCCAGTGGTGAGTTAGCTAAAAAAATGCCTCTATAAATCTACGACAGATACAAATCAAGGTGTAAATTGTTAGTGCGCGGCAATTGCGTGATTCGAGCGCGTTAACGAGTATTTATTTTAGATTTTTAGTCAGGTTGAAGTTGAACTGATATACGATGTGAAATAAGGTCTTAAATTAGGCTTCTGTGTTACACAATTTATCAGTTCGAGTATTAGAAAGCAATCAATACGAAACGTGCTTCTAGACCTGAGATTTTTTTGGTTATCTGGTTTAAATTTTATAACCATATATTAATGGGTATACCACAACACCTTGTCAGATGTCTTTATGAAAATGGCACAGCCGCGGTCCGAGTTGACAGTATTGACTCCGAACCTTTCAAAACTCAAGCCGGCGTAAGACAGGGCTGTATAATATTGTCCCCTCTGTTGTTTAATATATACACAGAATACATAATGCGGATAGTTCTCGAAGATTGGGATAAGGGAATATCTGTGGGAGGGCAAAAAATATGCAATCTAAGATATGCAGATGATACTACCCTCCTAGCGTCATCCAAATACGAAATTGAATTTCTTCTTTGTCGTCTTGAGATTACAGCTTTAGATTTTGGACTTGCTATCAATCGTGATAAGACAAAAATGATGATTGTAGACCGTGTTAACAACAACCAACCGGATGTCCAAGTTCTAGCGGGATGCGAGGTAGTCAATACCTATGTTTATCTAGGCTCCACTATCACCAATACTGGAGGCTGCGAGGACGAGATCCGAAGACGCTGCGCCATGACTAAATCCTCGGTGGAAAAATTAACAAAGATTTGGAAGGACCGCAGAATAACCAGAAACACTAAAGTTCGATTGATGAGGTGCCTGGTCTTTCCAATCTTTCTGTACGGAGCTGAGACGTGGACACTGAGGATGCGAGATCGCCACAAGATTGACGCATTGGAAATGTGGTGCTGGAGACGCATGCTCAGAATCCCGTGGACTGCGCACCGAACCAACGTTTCAATCCTGAAAGAACTCAACATCAAAGAGAGATTATCGTCGGCTGTGCAAATACGAATCCTCAAGTTCTTCGGTCACATCACCCGCAACGAGGACTCCATGGAACGATTGGTGGTGCAAGGGAAAGTGGAGGGCAAAAGATCTCGTGGGCGCTCTCCAACGCGATGGACAGATCTCATCAAATCTGTGACACAATGCGGCATAAACGAGAATTCTCACTCCGCCAAACATAGGACTACATGGCGGCGCATCACGAGAGAAGCGGTGGCGAACGAATCGACCTAACCATGACCACGACCACTCTGCCAAGAGTGCACGACTACGAAGAAGAATTATTGTGTTTTAAATAGAAAATGCGATATGAACCTGTACATATAGGCCGACCGAGATCTATGTCTGAATACTCTGTTAAAAGACGAAGTCTATAAAACTTGCTACGACTTTTACTTTAGCCGTATGATAGTGAGTAAAGTGGTTTATTTTATTACTGCCGAAGGTCAGCTTAATTAGAAATGCTATTTTCCTGGAGAGTATCAATTTGCCTCCGTACTATCATACAATATTAACGGCCTATCCCATGAAGTGATGGAAAATAATTACATACGTAAATTCTCATGAAACTTTACTACTTAAAGTAAAGTACATTAAGTACAAGCTTCATTCGTGAAGGCAAATAAATACGTGATAGAAATAACATGATTTATGTTAAAGGTGTTCCTTTTTGATGATAGTCGTGAACTGAATGGGTGCTCAGGGTGGAACAGGTCTGATCTGAGCATCGCGTTTGACGCGGCCTCTAGGTCATTTGCCATCAACCTTACCAGTGAAGATAAACTGTTCGAGATTATGGCCTTCTTTCCTGACTATGTATCCGTTAATGAACGATAAACAGGGCCGCTCTTATAGCCAGATAGAGGCGCCTCCAGTCGAGTCATTTGCTGTGTGGAGTTCTAGGCGTCCTAGACTTACCTAGTAAAAGAAACCACCTTTAGCAGCCTGCGCCTTGGGTGACAGGGTCGACACCCCCTAACGATTAACGAACCCCCCGCCACTGACGATTAATAAGATAGGGAATCCTTCAATTAGATAAAACTAGGTCTATTATATCCACACGCTTTCTATAACAATGATACTTCATCGTAACACTAAAACTAATACCGACTCAAAGCCCTCGATAATTACGACCATTTCGCATTTGAAATCTCGGACCAATCGTCTGGAGAGGTGAACGAGTGATTGCAGATAGTCGGCTGTAGGTTGTTAACCTAATAAGATAACGTATCGTGCCCCCGACGCGCGTCCTACATACTTCCGTGCGCTCGAAAACAACAGCGTACTTACATAATGTTTATAGGTTGCACTTAAATGGGATTTTCGAAGACACGTTCACGAAATAATTGCTATATGGAAGGAGATATAGTTGTTCTACTCATTATTTTAACCGACATCGACAAATGAGTTCATGACTTGCTAATTTACTATCTACGGCTACGCATGACGAAAACAAAATTCAAATTTTCGTTCATAATGGATTGTTTTTTTGCAATAGATGGTACAAATTTAGTCAGTGCTTTTTTATCAAAATCTATGAGTTCAGTTCCAAAACCTGAAAAAAGGACTAGAGAAATGCAACACATAACTAAGTGGAAAGTGGGTTTTCGCCGTCACTTCAGTGATCATTTTGACACTACAAATTGGGTTTTTAGAGTAAGGTTTTGTACATACGTTATTCTTCTGTGTAGTTAAAAAGATTGTTTCTTGACTTAAATGATAACTATAACATAGCCTTTCAATTTAAATGCAAAATACATAATTCGAAACCCTTTAGTGCCATAATTCATTTGACCGAAGATATTTTAACTGCATAACAATGCTTCTGATACAGACTTTCTGTTACTGGACAGACTAAATATTAATTTAATAATTTATGATAAGCTATAATTTAATTTAATTTGTACATTTCACGTATAGACATTAGCCAAGATCATTTATAAATACCTACTTTTGACAAATAATTATTCTCATTCAGTCTCTCATTTTCATAAAATGTGGATACGTAATTTATACAATATTGAATATGGAATCTGGACACTGAAATCTGGAAATAAGATCGGTGACAATGTTTCTACCTATAATGGCTGATGACACACTTAACTATCGTGACTCACACGTTTACAAATCAGATCTAAAAACGTAAATCGATAACTCTGTTATCGGTTACCGGCCGTCGCGTCACCACAGTGCAGTGGGCTTGTAGGCCGGTTTCACCTTCTTGCGTGTGTTGCACATATACAACACACGTACTATAACCCGGCGAAACTATAATACACCTTCGACTACGGCAGTAAGGTCCTACATAGTGACTTCGTAAGTTGGACGCCGTATACACGATTGGAATCGAGAATTGGAACGAATGGTCGGTAGATTAATATAGAAATTCGTGGCGTTTAAGGTTAGTGTTTTGTTTTTCTTTTGGGGTTATTAAGGAATAATTGTGTTTTATATTGATTGAATCGATGTAGCAGTCCATTAACTTTCATCAATATGTAGGTCTTACTAGATATCACAATAGAAAAGTGAATGGAAAGCGTTTAGTGGGATGGCCAAACTATATTTTGCTAGTTTATGTTAGTTTGAACACTGATATTTGGACTTTATTATCCCAAAAACGTCACACCATACATTTTAACATCAAAATGCTTTAGAAACGTAACCACGTATACCCACATTAGCATTATTTTGACATGGCTTGAGTTTTGGCTAAAGTTCACGGTCATGAAAGCAATCTAATCTAAATTCATGTACCCTCGCTTAGCAACTTAAATTTACCAATTATTTCAAAAATTGTAACTCAATTTGTCTCCAAATTGGAAGGCTACTATTACACAATTTTACCTATTAATGAACTCTTTACTTACAATTCATAATATCACAACAAGAATGCGACACAAACCGACGACGACGTGCTAAGATAGCGTTTCTCACTAGAGAAATCTTCAACTGGTTCCTTCATAATATAGTATGTAATATTCAACTGGTTAGCTTCAGTCTTCAGGCCAACGGAGTAAGAACTAAAACTGTTTGGATTTCGCATTATTGTAAAGTTTATAGTCACATATTTCTGTTCGCAGACATATGTGATGCTGCTATTAAAATTAAAGTGGTGTACTTGCTTCTCTGAAGTTAATCTTTGGGTGGACGAACCGTAGTTAAGATAAAAGGTTTATATTTACTATGATTGTAAACCACTCATAATAAAATTGCAACGATAATAACGCACAAGCTAATCAAGATTTTTGACACACTATTTTTAATTAGCTTTTTATGCTTCTTATAAATAAACTGAGACATGATCGTTCACAATGGGACTCAAAAGGCGACTAAGAGTCACGCAACGTACAATGGAAAGGGCTATGCTCGGAGTTTCTTGGCGTGATAGAACAGAAATGAGGATATCCGCAGAAGAAACAAGGTAACCGATATACCTCACAGGATTGCACGGTGGAAGTGGCAATGGGCAGGCCATGTAGCCCGGAGAATGGACGGCCGGTGGTGCAGTAAAGTCCCGGAGTGGCGACCGCGTATAGAAAAGCGCAGCGTGGGTCGGCCCCCGACTAGGTGGACGGATGACCTCGTGAGGATAGCGGGGAATCAATGGATGCGGTCTACACGGGATGCCACTTTGTGGCGAGTCATGGGGGAGGTCTATGTTCAAATTCAAATGCAAATTCAAAATTCAAATTAGCTTAATTGACACAACATTAGAACAGAATATTAACAATATAGGTATACATACAGGAGAAAAAGAAAAGAAGAAAAGTGCTATAGGTTTCTGATCTATGTGTATACAATACTAACTACAAAAAACAATAATTTTGGCCATGGGCACCAAGCTCAGCATATGCTGCCCGTTGGACGACCAGCGCTGATTTTCAGCTTGGCCCCATTTATTTCTTTCTATATAGATCATCATCATCATCATCATCATCTCAGCCATAGGACGTCCACTGCTGAACATTGGCCTCCCCTTTGGACTTCCATATATACCGGTATGAAGCGACCTGCATCCAGCGCTTTCCGGCGACCTTTATAAGGTCATCTGTCCATCTTGTAGGTGGACGTCCTACGCTGCGCTTGCTGGTCCGAGGTCTCCACTCGAGCACTTTTCGGCCCCATCGGCCATCTGCTCTGCGTGCTATGTGGCCTGCCCATTGCCACTTCAACTTGCTAATCCGGTGAGCTATATCGGTCACTTTAGTTCGTCTACGGATTTCCTCATTTCTGATTCGATCACGTAGAGACACCCCGAGCATAGCCCTCTCCATTGCTCGTTGAGCGACTTTGAGCTTTGAGATGAGGCCGATAGTGAAAGACCACGTTTCGGTGCCGTAAGTCATCACTGGTAACACACATTGGTTGAAGACTTTCGTCTTGAGGCACTGAGGTATGTCGGATGAAAAGACATTGCGTAGTTTCCCGAACGCTGCCCAGCCGAGTTGGATTCGGCGGTTGACCTCTTTCTCGAAGTTGGACCTACCTAAATGGACCACTTGTCCTAGGTAGATGTATGAGTCAACAACTTCGAGTACCGAGTTTTCAACAGAGACTGGGATGGGCACAACCTTGGCATTTGACATGAGTTTCGTCTTGTCCATGTTCATTTTTAAGCCCACCTGTTGAGAAACTCGATTGAGGTCATCGAGCATCATGCTGAGTTCGTCCATCGACTTTGCCATGACTACGATGTCGTCGGCAAACCGAAGGTGAGTGATGTATTCGCCATTGATGTTGATGCCAAGTCCTTGCCATTCCAGGAGCTTGAAGGCGTCTTCCATAACGGCCGTAAACAGTTTCGGGGATATAACGTCCCCCTGTCTTACACCTCTTCTCAATGGAATGGCCTTTGTGCTCTGCTCCTGAACTCGGACCGACATGGTGGCGTTACTTTACAAACACTTCAACACTTCAATGTACCGATAGTCAATATGGCATCGCTGAAGTGACTCGAGCACCGCCCATGTTTCCACCGAATCGAAGGCTTGCTCATAGTCCACAAACGCTAAGCATAATGGCAAGTTATACTCTTCAGTCTTCTGTATAACTTGCCGCAGCGTATGTTTGTGGTCTATGGTACTATAGCTTCTTCGGAAACCGGCTTGTTCGGGAGGCTGGAAGTCATCAAGTCTATGTTCGAGACGGTTCGTGATGACCCTTGAAAACAACTTATAAACATGGCTTAGAAGCGTGATGGGCCTGTAGTTCTTCAATAGGCTTAAAGAACAGTACCACCTCGCCTCTATTCCATGCTTCAGGCGTTTTGCCCTCGGACAAGACGGAATTAAAGAGCTTCTGGAGGACCTTAAGTACCGGTGTTCCACCCGCTCTCAGAAGCTCTGAGGTGATTCCGTCTTCGTCCGGCGCCTTGTTGTTCTTAAGCTGCTTCAGGGCCATCCTAATCTCGTACAGACTGATGTCCGGGATGTCTTCGGTATAATGTCGGGACAGCTTGGCTCTTGGATCGCCTACCAAGCTGTCAACGGGCTTTGCGACTGAAGTGTATAACTGACCATAGAACCTCTCGATCTCGCCTAGAACCTCTGCTTTGGTCGACGCTATGCTGCCATCTTCCCGTTTCAGCTTGGTCAGCTGGCTTCGTCCAATATACTTGTCCTTTGCGAACACTTTGGAGCCTTTGTTCTGCTCAATGGTCTCTTTAACACGGTTCGTATTAAAGAGCCGCAGATCATGTCGCAAGGACTTCGATATACGTCTATTAAGCTGCCTATATGACCTCGCGTCATCGGGAGACTGCAACTGTAGCGAGCGTTGTTCAGCCATGAGGTTTAAGGTTCGATCAGACAATTTCTGAGGTCTATCTTTACGGCGGGGTCTGAAAAACTTAGACCCTACCGCGTGGACAGTTTCCACTAGCCCGTCGTTGATCTCGTCCACTGAGACAAAGTTCTCCAGACAAGCGAAGCGGTTGGAGAGCTCGAGTTGAAAGCTATCGGGGTTTTGAATATGGGCCCGAGTAGGTCGGAGCGTAGACTTCATCAGACTGGACCTTTCCAGTTTAACATTAATATTCAGTGTGCCTCTTACGATTCGATGATCACTGCCGGTCTTTACCCTATTGATCACAGACACATCCCTGAAAATCCGTTTCTTGTCGGTCATGATGAAGTCAATCTCGTTTCTCGTGGAACCATCGGGACTTATCCAGGTCTATTTCCTTTGAGGCGGCTTCTGGAAGAAAGAGTTCATCATGAAGAGTTCCTCTTTCTCTAGGAAGTCGGCCAGCCTCTATCCCCTAGGGTTCCGTTGCCCGTATCCAAATTGCCCCACTCTCAACTCATCACCGCTGTTCTTGCCCAACTTTGCATTGAAGTCCCCCATAACAACAGTGAAGTAGGTTTTGGAAGTATGTATGGCCCTACTTACGTCCTCATACATAGCCTCTACTTCCTCATCAGAATGTGACGAGGTCGGTGCGTATACCTGAATGACCTTCAACGAATATCTTTTGGATATTCTGAGTATTAGGTATACCACCCTGCTCGACACACTGGCGATGGTAGTTATGTTGTTAACGAGGGACCTGTGAACGAGAAACCCGACACCACCTTGGGACTGTTGGGCGCCCTCCCGGTAGTAGAGCAGGTTACCAGACTTCAGGGTTACGGTGTCCTCCCCCTCTCTACGGACTTCGCATAATCCCACAATGTCCCAGTGTAACCTGCTCAGTTCCTTTTCCAACTCGCAAATCTCTTCATTTATTTATATCTATATAGATAGATATAAATAAATGGTTTAGTTATTAATTTTGATATGATTGAATAGTATAATTGCATCATTTACTAGCGCATCCTGTCGGTATTTTGCGTAGAAAACCCCCGTGAGTCTCAAACATATTAATACATACGAAACGGGTTTATTCACGTCGTAGAAGTCGAATATCAGTCGACATGTTTCGAATCGGTTCGCGATTCACCATCAGGAGAGCCGATCATGAGTAAACCCGTTTCGTACAGTGCGACACAAAAGAGTAGAATACGGATGATAAAGGAACTACAATTTTTCATACAAAATTGTTACCATATTCAAGCACTTTACGTCAAAAATGTGGCAGTTGCGAAGGAAGTGGCGCCCTCATTTATTTTCTACTCTTTTATGTTGCACTGTATGTATTTTAATACATCCTGTCTGTATGTAAATAAGAAAAAGTTATTTTAAAAATATTGGTATTAGGATTTTCATTTAGGTACTTACTTAATTTAATTTTTAACATCTGTGCCCTTACCATGAATTAACGTGACCGTACTCACTAGCGACAGCGTCAATGATTTGTATGGTGAATCAGCGCCTCTAGCAGTTACTTTGTAGAACTACAATTCTACATACAAATCCTTTCCCGGCCAGCGAGTAAATACTGCCACTGTAAACTCATGGTAAGGACTGTCAATTTTGTTAGCGTTATACAACAATTTTATTATGAAGACAAGCATATTTATTAATTCTACTAAGTTTTCTCGCCTACAAAACTATTTAAACAACGCTATCGCTACGGTTCAACTTAGTTCAACGCCGATAAATCTTACAGTTACCATCACCACATACATCGAAAGTTCTCGAGTAACGAGTAAGCATCACTTATAAAATGCAAATCGCACCCTTCTACATCCTGCCTTTATTTTTAATAATTCATACAGATTTGACTTTGAAAGCGGACCAGGTGCTGTCCACACTGAACTGCATCCAGGATAGAATCCATAGTTATCGCCGATCATCTAAGTGTTAACATGTTTCTCGTTTGGTCGATACGTGTTAAATAAAGATTAGTCTGCCATGAATGTATTTATTGAATGGTATTACAATAACATGAACTTGCGTCAACGGGGCTGCAGGACAGAATGATCTTGAATGTCCGACTCGATGATTAACCATTTATTCCAAACCATTACCTACACTTTAAAGGAAAATGCTGCCAGTTTTTTGTTGCCAAAAGCTTAAAAAATTAAAAATATCACGCGGTGGAGCATGTTTATAGAGATAGCTTCAATGCTAAAATGATACTAAGCAATTTGGTAGATATCTACTTATTTCGCTTGTATGACATGGGTATACGTATATTTTTGTGAGGTTTAGTCATTTCCTTTAGAAAAACGGTCAAATTAATAAGTTTAAATATAAATGAAAGTCGAGGTCATGGAAGGGTGACCCCAAGTATAAGGGAACAAGTCTAGACGGAACAAGAAGTAAAATTTATTATAAATCCAATGACAAAAAGAAAACACAAATTTATCGTTTTTTATTTATAATTCGACATCCAAGTCTTTGGCAGCCAGCCTCTTTTTTTATTGGGTTTGGTATTGGGGATTTTTGCCTTCGAACCTCGACAGGTTCGGAGGCAAAAATCCCTTCAGCCAATTTTATTGCGAACTGTCAAATTGACAATTTAAAATAACATTTTGGAAAAAAACACGGTAAAGATAAATGAATAAACTGCAGTTGGAGTACACTCAAATTCACGGAGTGGGTAATATGAGAAACATTGTTTCTGCCAGATTTTAATTTGATACCCAGTTTGTATTGGTCGATTTATTGGTTTGTGACCGGTGTGGCAAACACGTATAGGAAAGCGCAGCGTGGGTCTGCCCCCGACTAGATGGACGGATGGCCTCGTGAGGGTAACGGGGAGTCAATGGATGCGGCGCGGATCACTTTGTGGCAAGTTATGTGGGTGGCCTATGTTCACAGTGGATGTCTTTGGCTGACAGATAGATAGATAGACCCGGTTTGTAGCGTGAAATAATGATCCAAGCTTCAATTAAATATTGCAAAATATGTCCATATTCAAGGGTAGTACTTATACTTTCAATACCTATAAAGAGAATCCATTATAATATGCACATTTTACGTTACATAATGACAAGAGAAATCGTAATGAGTTATACAGCATCAAACCCATTGACGTGAATAATAATTGATGTAACTTTTAACCCCGAGGCTCTCTTTAATTGCTATTTAAACACTCCATTTCTCTCGATTACTTCGCATGTTGTTATTGACAGTCAAGAATTTGTTTTGAACGATCGATTGAATTTTAACGATCGCGAAATTAACCATCGACATTATTGCGCTTTCACATGTATTGTAGGAAAAATACAGACCAGAACACACAGTACACACTACAGTTATGCAGAAAGGGACCAAAGATTTTTTTCATAATGCAAAAAGCGACCAAACTCATTCATTGATTAAGACTTAAGTTAAGTCACTGACAAAAAATCCACGCTGGTCGCTTTCTGCATAACTACGGTCTTCATACGTGGTTTTTTAATGTTGACCTAAAAGGGATTGTTTACGAATTATAGCGCCCTCTCTGTAGCCATGTGACAACTGTAAAGTTCGCCCTGTTGGGACGAGCAAGTTAGTTTCATAGTTTGTCGCTAGAGGCGTTAATAATAACCCCGTAAAATTAAAAAAAAAAAAAACTGTAGTTAATCATTAATAATTCATGACGCATTCTTAGCCAGTCGTGGCAACGCTAACACACGTCGCGTCGGTCGGTTGTTTAGTTTCCTAATAAAAATACAATAAATCCGTCAGTAAGAATCTCACTCACTGAGAAATCAAAAAAATTGGGCATGTATTTTTAAACAAAAAAATATAAAGATAGAGCGCTTTCTCGGAAAAATTAAAGTAACAATTTTATATCCAGTAAACTTTCAATCGCGTTGCATTTCGGACAAACAATCAATAAAACACAACACTCAAGGGACTTGTGCGAAGTTCAAAAGACTGAACCTTCTGTAGTACTTTATGCTGTGATATTAAACATTTGGAACATTGGAGTACTTCAACTCCACGTTACGCATTAGCGGCTCCGCGGGGAGAGCGGTCACATTTATCATCCAACGTGTGTTTTCATAAATAATCTTCCTTTGCCTTAGAAAATACTTATTTTCTTCTTTGTGTTTTATCTTTACTTAACGGTCGCTTAAGGGAGCAAATATTTCTAACATGTACATAAGTATACCAGATTATTTGTTATTAGAAAATTCTAAAACTGTGTATGGACTATGGAGAGGGGTTATTCTTTTATGAACAGATTTGTTTTGGCGCGCGGCGCCTGTCATACAACGCCATCTGGGTTGGACAGATTTCAACCAATTTGTAACACACACACTTACCTTCCACAGAATGTAAAGCCCAGGTACCTAGATGACAATCACATACTGACAGGCCAAGAGACCAGTATTAATATTACGTGGTGCCGAGGTTTATGCTGCGGCAAGCCTACCACCACATCACCGTGCCTAACGATCACAGCCCAAGCCAAGAGCTATTCGTTAGCTAAAGCTTCACCTAAAAAGCAAAATACAGAATCGGTAATTTTACCCGACTATTAAAGAAAAAAATTACGTGGACGACGAAGTACCTTCTAGTATGCTACATAGTATAGGTAGGGCCACTTCACTAACCAGATCCCATTTACATATATGCGACGCGATAGATATCAGGTGCAAACTTATTTTTATTTTGACACCCCGGATTTTTTTAATCGAAAGCCTTAGTCTGTCGCGATGTTTCTTGGCTATGTTTGGTAAAAACTACCTGAAACTGTTTCCAAGATATTCAGCTTTGATTGGAACTAATGACAGGATTTCAGCCAATATTGAAGCTGAAAATTCAAAATGTTGTTGTTATATTCAGGTTTAGTACCCCACTCATTAAATGAGGGCCTCATGATGACCAGCTGTATTAAAGTTTTTTATTTATTTGAATTTAGGTTATCCGGTTATAATTGGCTATTAGTCTCCGTTAGATTTTTTATCACCGGCTCTGTCATTTCCAAACTTTACTAAAGTTTTTACTTAGCGGCTGAGATAAGTTACGCAAATGATATATTTTTTTATCAAAGTCATAGGTACCAAATTACGAGAAACATGAGAAGTTTTAGACCAACGATCAAATTTAAATCATAAGACTGGTAAAATCAAGGGATTCTCAGAGGTACGCGTAATTGACCAAGCGAGTGAACCGTCTACGTTTCAGTATGGCTATTTTTTTCGTATGTCCGCATGTTTGGTTCAGATGTTACAGTTTTCCGGCTGTTCTCGACTAAACGTTGCAGTTTTCAACCAAACCAAAGAGCTCCTGGTGTTGGAGTGTTGGAATGGTTGACATGTTAAGCCGGTGGTCCACAGGTGCCAACCCGGTCTATTCCACTTACGCATATAATTTTATCTTTGTGATTTATTTTATTATCTTTGTGTCAATGGTTCAATAAAAAAATATGGTGTTTCCACATTAATAAATTTATAACGAAAGACGTTTGTCAAAAAAAAATATGAAATAATTGTTTTCACAACACGGGTTCAACAAGCGTAACTTAGCTAAGCTACCTTTAAAGATAACACGTCAACATTATCAAAGATAAACAAAAGAGAACAATATATCTTTGCCATCAAAAGTCTATTAATATCTATTTCGACAAAGACAAATAGTCTATGGTGTGTCATTTCAGAACACGATAATGGCAAGAAAGAATGACGGTGTGGGGTTGACACGGGAGATGTCTCATCAATGGGGCGATCACCTTGTAAGATTACACGTGTTTTTCGCACATAATGGATAAGCGGATTAAGGGGTGCAGATTTGGGTAACCTGAGATACTTGTTTTCCAACCATTGGGAGTAGGCATATTTGGCAGGTAAGGTTGGTGAATAAATAGTTGAAGGCAACAAACTTACAAAGCTGAAAAAACTAAATTTACATTTGAAATATGCTTTGTTGTGACAGTTTTTTCTGACGACTTTATTTTGTTATATGAAATGCTAGCTACAATAGAGAACGTGAATATCAGCAAATATTAACATGGTATATCTACGCTGTCACCGTGTGCTGGATATTGTTTTTAAATTATTTTAATAAAATACTTTTATTTACTCGTATTTGCAACCAAACTCGGGTAAATTGCTGCGTGTGCATGCATACCATTGGCACATGGTTATTATTCGTTGAAAATAAATTATGTAGGTAGTTACGAGGTTTTTAAAAGTAGTCACGTTGTGTAGGTTAAGAGGCCTTATTCCTTTTAAAATGCTGATTGTTTTATACATTTTTCTCTGTGATCAAACATGTTTATTAAAATATTATTGATGTTGCTACCTAGAACTATTGGAATTTATTGGTTTATATTTGAAACCTACAGTTTGAATTTATCATTGATAATTTTTGTTTCGAAAACTACTTACTCGAAATTGACAAAATTAACGCGGAAAATTAGTCTTTTCATCTTATTTTCGACTGCACGCAATGAAAGCTTGAAATAGCTATGTTACTACCTAGAACTCGGGGAAAAGTATTATTTACTTAAAAAAGTTGGTTGAAATAATCAATATAGGTATTCGTCATAATATGAAAAAAAAAAAATTAAAAGGAATAAGGCCAATCTTAAGTAATAAGGCCAATCAAAAGGAATAATCTTTTAGTGAAAAAGTTAAGATAGAAGTATGAATACGAGCATTCCGAAAAAAAATACTTAAAAGGTTTATAGGGGCTAACGCGTCAATAAGTTTAATGTAAAAGAGTCTCCCCGTCGTATTTTGATCCTAAAAGATGTATTTTCCGCTAGATAGACATTTACATATAAAAAGTAAGTATGCAAATAACACATTCCCGTACACCTTAATATCGGACCCGTGTTCACGGAAACGAACAATTTTCCCGCAAATGAACGCAACCCTTCCAAAATTTTAATGAAAAAATTGTATTCGCATTCGCAAATTGTTATTCTTTCTTGCAAATTTGTTCTACACCTTTACTTCGTTTCTTATAAAATATATACTAGATAATGTTCGTACATTTGCTATGGGACTTTTCAAATATGTACTTATACGAAAAATTCAATTCTTCACAAGCTTCCGATATGAAGATGCTATTTTTTTGGCTTTGAAAACAATGTGAGGTGATTTAGAATACAATTTCTTTCTAAACGGTTGTAATTAATTATCAATAAGTAACTGCATAAAATTAAGCCATACTAAACCTCTATTACACAACAAAGGACTTCGTTAGCGCGGCTAGATCGCGACCAGCAATTTTTCATAGAAAACGGCGAAGCTTTGATCGTCGACCCATCCCGAATTAAGAAAAGAAACGTGTAAGACGGGATTCACAAATATTTAAAAGCTTCAACTATTGCGCAGCGCAGGTCCGCCACCCCTGAATTGCCTTTTACACAAAGTAATATAGGTATAGCACACACCATTCTCTGCAAATCAATAAAACAAAACCGTATCTGGCGTCGACAACCTTTCCCGAATCCATAAGGCTGAACGTGTGCGCGGATCGTCAACCCGTGCGGGAACCATCTTCGGGTAGGTCAGGCTGTCCCGGGCTACAGAAACCGAAAGTCCGGGATTCAGTTCAAGTGCAGGGCGTGACCCGGTCGCGGCACCTCGCGCCCGGGCGAGCCGCGCGACTTTGGAACCGTATTTCTATAGAAACAGGGTTCCGGGTTGGTTTGACATATTTTTAGAGCGTACGGTTCTGGAAATATGACGGTTGGGTAAAAGGATCTGTCGGGTCACGGTTTTAAAAATTTGAAATTGGAATTTGAGTTACGCGAGTGAAGGTTTCGGATTATTGACATTTTGCGGGATATTAAAAATGCTTACGTATATCATACATTTTAATCAATGCTGAGGTATCATACATTTTAGTCGATACTTATAAATAGTAAGTATATACATGTGTTTATTTATTTTTAAGTTCATGAAATTTAAGCATTTAGTACCATCACATATATTTCCTAATATTATGTTAGTTAAAATAAAACGTTGCATCGATTAAAATTCACAATATTATATGTGTGTATACGTACAATTTTTTTTCAAGTATGTTACGCCGACAACAAAAAAATAATACTTGATTTATATCGTTTAGATTTACGTTAATTAAAAGTGCATAAAACAGCACTTAAACCTTTAATCCCTCGTAAATCTTATGTGATTCGCTGAATGAACGTACAAAATTCAATCCGGGGCATTGCGTAAGAACGTCTAAGTAGGTCACAAGGGTCAAAGGTCGCGGGTAGGTCGGTCGGCGCGTAAATAGTCTACCCGCTTCACCTTCTCAAGGAGAAGAGGCCTATAAAAATACATTGTTAAATTACGGTCAGGCTATAAAATGGGAGCGGACGGGATCATAATTTCACAAGCCTTCACAATTGAGTTTTGTCAATTGTTTTATTAAATTTATATTGTTTTAGGTGCGTATAACAAATACAAGTATTTAAAACTGGATCCAATTCTTTCAAGGAATAAATCTGAAATAAGGTGGTTGTTGATCCGACAAGAGCCTAGCTCTCAAATATACGATGATGATTATGAAGATTGTGGTAGTCAAACCAAACATAAATCAAGCACTAAAATGTACACTATCTCTGCCTTTCCTCAATCGAGCAGTTGTAACACTTTGAACACTATAATAGTACTTACATTAAAAAAATACCTTACTCGTACTCGGTAATCCATAACTCGAAAGTATGTATAATATTTTCTTCTATATAAGTATGTAGTTTAAATTTAAAGTCGAGTTTCTTTCGGCATTACCTACTTCTCAACAGTGGGCTGCTCTTGTGAAACGCCGTTAGACACAGACATGTAAAAGTGTCCTTGTATCCTAATTATTTATAATTTATTTATTCAAGTGAGTTACACAGCATTACAGTAATTTAACCAAGGTACTGTGAACTACATTTTTTTTATCTAGTTTGATTTAGGCGACGTAACAGCGTGGCTCCGTTGCGTCGTCTGATCTGGCGCAGGATTCGGCAGATTGCCTCGAAACCGCCGAAGCGCAACACCATTCGTATACTTAAAGTTGATTATTTTAACTCAAATGCCGGTCTAACTGCCCTTATATCCTATTTACATAATAAAGCTCATTATTTAATACTACAAGCGAAGTAACGACCTCCCACCTAGCACACGGGCTGCGTAAGAGCATACAGCTCTTTTACGACTTATTTCAGCTTTGTAAGGTCTGTATAAACTCTTATACAGCGTATGTGAGCTATTTCGTAATATCTTTACTTTTCATCATAAATCTCTTTGACAATAAATCTTTCACTGGTCACATCCAGACTGCCTAGGTAGCAGCTATTCAGACGCAAGGCTTGAGCGTATAATTATGTAAATCTGTTAACAATAGCCTTACAAAATGAAATTGTCCATCACGAACTGAACTACACGTCTTTGAACCGATATTGTAGTCGTACATTGTTTGTTAAGTTTTGTTCTGAAATCAGGTTATTTCAGTAGCTGTGAGTTGCTGAAGAAATTCGGAATATCATTGGTTTATTTATTATTCAAATTTGTTACATAGCATTACAGTCTAACCAAGGCACTGTGAACTACAAAATTACATATAAAGAAACTTAAAACTAGTTACGTGACATCTAATTTAGCAGACGTAGACGATTTATGATAGGGTCATGATAAACTAAAGGAGTTATGATATCGAATATAACCTTAACATTATGTTATCCATATATCTATATAATATATAGATGATATAGGGATAACATACTTGTAGATTTGCAATTGCATTAATTCCATCAGTTGTCTTCTAGCATGGGTCTTTTACTATCCCCTTAATTTGTGATCTCATTATAATTAAAAGATATGAAACCAGACAAATCCCAAGTCATGCAATAGAAGCTGCAGGGAAAAATTACACAAATGTCCAAGGTACTATCACTTTTTGGCATAAAATACCCGACTTCATCGAAATGAAGGTATGTTTTATGACAATGGAACCTATGGCTTCAAATCCCGGTACTATTTGTATGGGCAATCCCGAGATCCCAAGATTTTCCTTACAAAGAATTCCTAGATTGGAAGCCCCAAATGGGACCAACCAGAACACAAATAAAGAATTTTCCAAATCGGTTCAGCAGTTTTTGAGTAATCGGGGAGCTTACATAAAAAAAAAACTCCCTGACGAATTGAGAACTGGCTCCGGTTTTGACGTCGGTTGAAAATACCGTTTGCTACACAATTGGGTAGTGTTAGTTTAGCTTCGTTCGCGGACTGCACCTGCATTAAACTTATGCACTTTCTCACGCTCGCCCCGTATTCAATGCAACCAATTTTCCTCCAGAGCAAAAACAACACAAATTCAATTAGGGAAATGGTTTCTGTTTTGCACAGTACAAAGGAGAAATTTATGGGTGTAACGTAAATAGTGGTGCTGAGAAGTAATCAGCAGATGGGGCTGGAAATAGAACGCTGCGGAAGCGGTGCATTTCTGCTTATTCCATAAGGATGAGCAAAGAATGCTTTAAGAAGAAATGGCATTTAACTGTCAGTGTTGTCATTTGACTGTCCAGCTGTAAGCTGAGGGTGATATATCGCCAAATACGCGATGTCTCTGGAATATCGCCTTTAACTGTCATTGAAACGCAATGTTTGCGATTCGAGCTGCGTGAAGTTACTATTACCCTGTCGAGTTATCGCCTGATATCTATTGCCTCGTGTACAAATGAGGCGCAAATTTAACGCGACCGGTTGACGAAGTGGCGACATACCAGGTATATTGCCGCTTCGGAAATCTTTTCGAGATTTCTGAGTGCCTCATTTTTTCGCCTGTAAACTCTGATGCGATAGTGACAGTGGGGCACACAAGTTTGTCATTTCTGCAGAGGGTTGTTAGGTGATCTCTACTTTTTGAATTTGCTTTCGTGTTTCTTACATAGCAAGAAACTGACTTTCATTGTTCTAACGTCAGTTCGTCCAAATATTTACATACTCTAAATGTCTGTCCTACATAAAGAGCTTAACTTTTGTGGAAATCAAAAGTTTTTAGTGCCCGTGTTGTGACATGTTTTTCCAAGGCGTTTATAACAAACAAACATCAAACAAAAAAAATTATAAGTAAATAGGTACACCAATATAACTAAGTCATTTGTGTACCTATCCGGAATACACAGTTTTCGTTGGGAACTCTCTGCCACAAAATAGGGGTAACTGCTCAGTTTAACTAAAAGCACCGCGCGAACTTGTTTATGTTTATCGATTAATTAGCTAAGTGCATGCCGGGCAGCTAACAAGATTAACTTGATCGGACTTGCTAAGCTTCCACCGACAACATTCTCCAGATGCTGGTCGGCTAATAGATTATTTAAGTAAGTCTCTATTTTACGATACTTGGCGGAAATTGACGAAGGGGCGAAAATTTTGAACGAATTTTATATATTCTGTGGAATAGAAGTATGTCAATGTTAGATAATTATATACGAGTAATATGTCCTTTCTCAAGGTATCATACAACTTTGTGGACCAATTTTGGAATGAGTGCATCTCCAATCTGGTCATAAAATTGGAAACAAGATTTGATTTTGCTAGAAATATTACGCAAACCTAAATATTCACTTCGATAAGAATGAAAATGTGAATGTAACAGTGATGTTGCATAGAACATTTCGTTGAAGTAGACTTACTGTCAATATTGTGTCCTATCCAAGGAAGTAAAGCAGACGATCAAATATTGTCTATCAATTATTAAAATTTCGATTTTATTTTTCATAACAATCATTGAATCCACGCGAATCGCGTGACGAAATTATAAAGAATGATGGAGTCTCAATTTGACGTGGGATGGTTTACAAAATAATATACGAGTGCTTATTCGTTTAAAATTGTGTAAATACAAACAAGTCATCGGCGGAAATTGGATACCATTCGAGATTGGAATTGTAAAGGAAATTGGAGCCGAGGAGAGGACTCCCAAGACGTCTTCAAACTTACAAATACTTACTTACGTAATACGTAAGTAAGTATAGTAGCTTCAAGTTCTTCGATTTTCAAGTCTCATCTGGAAAAGAAATCGAGTAGAAAATGAAATGTAGGTTATAACCTCACATAGGATGATACAGAATTCATGGACCGCGTCAACAGATTATTGGATATTGAAGGGTACTACGAAAAATATGCGATATATGAAGATAAACTTATCTAAAAGGTGCGCCCTTCCAAGTAAATGTTCATTGAATTTGACATAATATTCGTTTTTATTATCAATCCATAGTAACCAAAACACTATAATATATATAAATTGAGGAAGTTTTTAAATTGTGTTGTCACCTTTTGCTTTACTTTTTCCAAAATGCGTCTATCTTTTGGGGTATTTGTTAAAGCAAAACAGCGATATATTTTCCATGTTTTAGTTTGTCAAATTTTACATTATCCGCACTTGTGGCGATCAGCTCTGGTGCAAGAGAAAAGTTTTCCTTTCAATTCACTAGACAGCTTACGTAGTAACAGGATTAAACTAGTTTATAGTTAGAAATCACAGGAGGTTAGACTAAAATAACTATTGCTAGCATATTTTAGTCTATTCCTTTATTAATATACTTTGTTGAAGTATCTAAGACGAACATTTATATGACGCATGAAGACGAATATCGTCGCTCTGTCAAAATTGGGTAAAGTTGTTGGTAGCTTGACTGTTGCAAAGTTAATAAGTACTTACTTATGCTTGTGTCAAACCTGGACTAGTACTTCAACAAAACAGTGATTAGATTACACGATGCCACAAGCCACAACCATTGCACGCACCCCAGTAACTGTATAGATACCAGTAAGCCTTTAGCAAACGGTTCTACCGAACGAATATAATTATCAAAGCTACTCGCCGTAAGTACTACAATGATGGATCCCTATTTTATACCCACTAAAAATTTGTTAACGATTGAATCTTTCTCATTTCCGATTTAATCAAAGATTTGCTTATCTAGATTGATTTTATCTCTAGGTTATTTGAATTTGGTTACGGTTAGGCCGGCTCGTATTTATTTATAGTAGGAAACGTTTTCAAATTATGTTAGACTAAATAATTGAATTAATTCAGCATCCCACAAGTTGTGTAATATCAACAGAAATAATGCAAGGAGCGTGTGAATCGAAACACAATATACACAAACAAACATCCATATAATTATATAACAAGAGCATAGTAAATAAAGTATATCAGATACGTGTTAGGTAGCAAACAATGTATAACAAACCCGACGAGCCGCCAACCCCGCCACGTTGGCTACCTGCTAAAGATATTCAAAGATACAGGATAAGACATGAAATATGAGCTGTTATTTATAAGAAAGAAGAAGAAATAAACGAGAGACCTTCACACTGTACGATTAATAAAATAATGCAGAATAGTGATAAACACGGTACGGTATGCAATAAACTTGATATTGAACAATTAATTGAGCGAAATAGAAGGACCAATTGAAGTAGCATTTCCTTGCATTAATATCGGAGGTTTATTTGTGTTAGTGTAATTGGATCGTTAAATTAGATTTCGATAAACAATCTTGGGGTTTGTGGCACCGTAGATTCCTTACAATTGCCAGTGAAACTGACAGCAGCTCTCGGGCAAGGTAATATGACATTTGATATAATTGTAAAGTGAACAAAGCCCTAGTTTCTGTTTAATGCAGTGGACAAAGGCTACTTTGGAATGTATCGTACCTAGTTAAATGAAAGAAAAACAACAGCAACATACTCTACAATGCTAAAAGTTTATTCTCGAAGTACATTTTCTCCCTTGACCGATATTTCGTAACCTCATTCAATAGGTGCGCTGTATATACTCGTAATTCTACATCCAAAATGGTGCAAAAATATTAGACATAGACTTGAACGCTACCGTACCCTTATAAACCTAGATCATATTATAAGCTTTTAACAAAACCATATGAACTCATTATTATCAACAAAACAGGACTAAATCGCGTTCAAAAAGAGTTTATTTACCTCGACGTTTTGAACGTGATATTACGTCCATAGTCTCGAAGGAACTGAAAAGGAGGACCTCTTCTTGACGCGCGAGTATTTCGAACTACCCGCACTTGGTTATATTGTTAGTTCACTCACTGGGGTTGCCACTCGATCGACATCGATGATGATTGATGTGGATCGACTGGTCGTCGAGAGAAACGTCGAGGTAAGGTAACTTTTTGAACGCGATTAAGTCCCGATTTGCTAGAATAATGTGTGAAAATCTTTAAGCTTAAATCAATATACCACGAACTCAGACTAAATTCAAGTGCGTGTACAAACTAAACCTCTTAGCACAACTCATTATTTATTACAACTTTACGCACTGTCACATCCAGGCACTCTTCACATCTAAAAACAAAAAGGAGTGAGCGTGTTGGAGCGGTACATCGTATAGGTCTTTTTAGTACTACGCTAGTAAGCTTATAAACGGTCGAAAAGCGCCGTTGAATGTGGTGGCGTTGTCAGCGTATAGGCCTTTCCGTTCCGAGCCTACGGACTCGGCCGAAGCCTGAATCGAGGGCGACGGATCGATACTCCCAGACGGTAGACACAACACGCGCACTGCGGCCCGATTCATTCACGTCTCGATAGCCAGAGGACCCGAGAACGCAGCACCTCTAGCAGAACTGTCATACGCGACTATTTCTCGCGCGAGATAATTACCTGTCTCTTTCTGTGCAGTAATGGGAGAGAGTGACGGGTAGCGCTATGTCGCGCGACAAGAACCGCAATGCATAGTTGTGCTAGACGGGCTGGTGTGGTAAGACCCGGGGCCTATCGAGGCCCAACGTAGTAGAAACATATGGTAGGACATGAGCGGATGCGTCAGTGTGTTGAAGGTGCTTTATTTTGGACAGTAAGAACTTCACGTTTGAATGGAAATTCAGTTGCATTTCCAGGCAATTAAGTATGTGCCTTGAATAGTAGTTTATGCAACTGATACATAATGAGAGCCCTTAAAATACGAGTGTGGTTTTATGAAACGAGCGTCAGCGAGTTTCATAATAGGATCACACGAGTGTTTTAAGGCCTAATTATGTACAGTTGTATACACTACTTTATCTACACACATATCATAAGTACTCTAAGATGGGTTCAGAAGCCATAAGGAAATGACCGGCACCACTAGTGCTACCTGTAAAATATCTAAAAACGACATATACTCATGCAGTAAGAAATAAATCTGAACAAATACATAAACAGATTATGTATTGTAATAGTTGTAATTTACATTTACATTGAAACAATATTTACAACTAAAATGTGAATTACAATAAACTTCACAATTCTACTTTCGTAACAGCAAAGAACCAACAAACAAATGACAACAATAATGGCGGCAATTCGAACCTCCATCAAGACGAATGTTGTTTTTTTCTAAATCATATACAAACGAATGTATCCATTTTCTCATGTCACTCGAGATCAAATGTCGTGCGGTTTTTATAAAAAAAACATACTGAATTGAAGTTTCGTATCGATAACAATATTAATATCTATGGATACTAGAATAGAGACCAACTTGTGTTTTGACAGCTGTTCCTAATTTCGTAACCTTACAAAAATCGGTACTGTAATAACATTACAGTACAGATTTTACTTACTACCACAGACAAAAAAATCTCATAGTAAAATTGGTTGTAATAATGCTGGTCATTTCCTACGATTTCTGAACGCATTTTAGAGCACTAATGATATGTGCGTAGATAAAATCTATTACGTGTTTGAATTGTTTGCAATTCACAATAATGTCAAAAGGGGATAAATATGACTGAGGAACTTTAACGAAATACTTATGTTTTATGACACTTCATACTCTCGCGGTTTGTACAAATAAAAGAATTACAAATACAAATACAAATACACTTTATTGCACACCTCCAACATCAAGGAATATACAACACAACAGGAGATACATTAAAAATAAATAAATAATTAACACTTATTCTAACGGATATATCGCGATATTCCTTATTTACCTTCATTATCTAACGTTTCGGTACATCTAAGTCCACGGGGTGTGCAACCACGCCGCAACGTTAAATTATGAAGGTAAAAAAAATAGCTAAGGCATATCTTGATAGACCCGTTATAATTTGTGTTCATTACTTCTGATTTTGTATGATAGATAGATAGAAAAATTAAGAAAACTGTTACAGGTATGAATATATTGGCGAAAGCTATTTTTAGTATCGCCTGTAACTTTTGTGCTAAATTAAATGTGTGTATTCTATTCCTGGTCTTTTACTTTGTGATTGTATCATTTTATCAATGGATGTTGCGTAAGATTACTTTAACTAAAAATCTGTTAGAACGGCACTTTAATTTGTTAAAGACTCAGCTTTCCTTTGATACAAGCACTCTCAACCTTTTCTTTGTTCTATTTTCCACTCGAGTGTTCTTTTTATTTCCCGTTATCTATAAGTTTTTGAAACAAAGAAAATGTTAAAGGTCGGGGCCATTATCTGCGCATCGCTTAACGTTTGATTCGTTCAGAATTAACAAAGCATTTACTGTGAAAATATTCTAGAAAATCTTGTAATGGCGTGAATTATACTTGTTGAAAATAGCCCCGGGGTTAAATTGACGGCGTCTTGGTTTGTTATTCCGAAACGCCGCTTCATAAAGTGTATCAAATTTACGAAAAATATTGAAGTAGAAAATTAAACTGTTTACGTGTAACGATTGGAATAATTTAAGAATGAATTTGTTATTTGCTGCATTTTTGTATAAATTGTAACAAAATAATGGGAACAACGGTTTCAAAGTACCATGACTATAGTAGGTGTAACCATGAGCGATACCTACTGTCAAATTTTATGTTAATGCCGAATGCCGATGTGCTTTAAACAGAATTCACAAATTAAAGCTGATAACCATAATACTTCGTTATTATCATAACATATAATAGACATAGCATACTCCAAATCTCTGGAGAATTCCATATATTTATTGAGTTACCTAGTCTTTTAATCCTCTTATAACATTAAAGTGTTGCCACGCTCATAATGCCGGGATTTAAGTAAATGTCTGATGAGCTACTTTGGCTGTTGGAGAAATTGAAAGCGTCTCGTAAAAGTGTTCTCAGATTTAGTGTTCCGGCCGGCTCCTATAAACCATCTATACAACCGCTGAGGAAAACCATTCTTTGTTAGTTTTTATCGTTTGATATTTAGATATTTTTTTCTTTCACGATTGCTTTGCGGTATTGCGTTTAATTTATTTATGTGGAAGGGATTTGAACTCAAAATTTTGAAAATGGATATTATGTGTTGTGTTTTCCTTAGGGACGGATTCAAAATAGTTTAGAATTCCTCGAGAACCTTTATTACGATCACCCTGCTCATCCAATAGTCCACTCATGGTTATTACTTGATGTCTGATGAAAGTTCAAAACCATGCGAATATTGTCCTTCCTTGACTGAACTAAACCATAAAATCGTCCTCCAAAACACTACGAGTATTATTTCGTCACCACCTTTACAGCCATTGGTTTTTATCACAGTTCCATTCTCCGGAGCCATCGTGGCACTGGCATAGTGTAACTATGTCCTCTGGGACATCTGGAAGATTTCGCTATTTAGCGATAAGACCGCCTGTTGTCTTTTCTGTGTTAGTATTTTTTTCGTGTTGGGGTGTGCAATAAAGAACATTCTATCTGTCAAGGTAAAAACTTTTGGTTTAATAAGATATGTATATTTATTTAAAAATTAATTTAATTTATCTGACCGTCTTTATAATAAGACTAGTACCGGGGCCCTTTGGCTGCCTATCAAGCTCCTTTAAATGACAGTGGTAAGTTTTAGTAAGATAGATTTAGTCCTTATGCCACACAAGCTTTCATTAACCAAAATAAACCTTATTATCGCCCTCCAAAACACTATTATTTCGTCACCGCCCGATTACAGCCATTGGTTTTTATCACAGTTCCATTCTCCGGAGCCATCGTGGCACTGGCATAGTGTAACTATGTCTGGGCACTTAGACGGGACACATTTGCATGCAAACTGCAACCGGCGCTCGTGTGAGTCGTGCTATAAGAATCACTCCCCGTGATTACGGGGTATTGATTTCTTGGCGCCCTTCTTTTAAGAACTTGGCAATCCAGGCAAGGTTGATACTTTTGTTTCAATTAGAAATATTTCTTACATCCAGATTAAAAATGTATTTAATTTCTCTTGCCGTCTTTACACTAGACTAGAGCCCGTTTGGTTGGTTATCAAGCTCCTTTAAATGACATTGGTAAGTTTTAGTAACACTTAAACTTTTGTTTTTTCTTATAAATATTTATTTCATCTGGGTTAAAAATTTAATAAATGGTTACTAGGTTGGCTATTCAAGGTGCTTTAAGTAACATTCGCAAGTTGGCATTTTAGTTAAAGGATATTTAGCTAAATATGTATATAAAAATTGGATTATTGCCCGCGCCTGTAATATTCTCTTCAGTGATACGAATCATCATAATCAATAAATTTACTAATAACATATAATAGTTACTATGAGTAAAGCACATCGCTAAATTAGATATACCTACATTGGCGCGCGTGCGTGCACACGCGTATCCTAAGAAACACCAAATGCAGCCTTAGTCAGATATTTTGTATAGATTCTAGTTTGATGATGAGATTATCATTGATATTTTACGCTTCTGACTTAATTTAGGTCGACCTTCCTTCGCGCTAATAATATATGTATTTATTATGACTTTATAATTAAATTCCTTTTATCTTTGCGCGTATTATACAATGCACCTGTACCATGATTGGACGTGGGACGATACATTCAGATTCCGCAGAAAATTCTCGATTATTTCTTCGCTATAAATGAAACGAGGTGTGGGTGGTAAAATATAGACAATACCTCATTTTCATAGACGATACTGGGTGAGTTCAGTGGTAACCTGATAAATTTAGGAGAAACAATTAAATATCTGCTCTTCTTATTCTTTGTGTTAAATTATCTTTCTACGGAAATAAAGCCAAGTAGTTGATTCTTCTTCTAAATTCATTATTTTCATTAATAAAGGTCCTTTTCGTCTTGAAAAGTTTTGGCGGCTTCTGCCTTATTACTTCATAAACATTTCATGATAATGGCTGCTTTTAATGAATTATGACATAGTTGGTTCATTAGAATTCATATCGAAGAATACATTGTGTACATTGTATTCAGTATTCTTGGATATGAATTACCTATATAATAATATTACAAATATCATTAAAAGTAAAAGCCGGTGTTGTATGGAGAAGATAGAAGTCTTAAACTCTTATTTCATCGCCATTGATGCTTTCTCTTGTTCTCTCGAAGTTAACAAAAAATTTGCATATCGCAAGATGCGCGAAAGCGCTACCATCTCAAGAAAACAAAGTCTTTTACAAATATTCTATACAGTAGTAGCTAGAATAGTCTAGCTAGTTCCTTCGATAAAGGAAGATACCATTCAATGGAAGTAATATTTTCCATTTTGAAATTTGCATTCTTCGCACCTGAGCGCAATGCATTCGCATAAAAATGTATTGGAACATGAAATAACAATAAAACTATTACACAAACAGTTTTACTTGGAGTTGGGACAATCGCAACTTGGTTTTATGCGGGAACTTCTGAAATATCTCGCGCGCTCGAGGGAAATTTCAGAATTTACCGACACCCGGGTGTCATACGTGAATAATTTTAAAAATTACATTAATTTTGCGCTTTGCTTTAAAAGTGCTATTTCAACTTTGGGAATGTGACACTTAAGTGATTTGAGAAATGATTTTCTAATCAAAAATAGTTTACTAGTATGAGCACATTTGTGCTCTCACAAGCGTGTTAGAAATCTGGTTAGGGATTTGAAATGTGAACACTTTAGAAACTGGGTGAAATTTGAAAAAATAATAAATTTAGGAAAGTTCACCGATTAGTAAGTGTGGGTTTATATAAGGTGTTGTTATGCTGGAACAACGATAACACATATCCCCCACAGCAAAGGTCCAAACCTCGAACTAAATCAACATCTATTACGAGCTGCAACACGAAGTTGATTTTCAAGACTTTCAACATTACCAGTGTAGCCGGTGCCACGTGGGAGTGCTTCGGTAATGCCAATTCCAGACATGTTCAGAATGTGAAATCGGATATTCAGCGAGATGACAGTCTGTGTGTTTACGGCTTACTGGTCTAGTGGATAGATGAAAAGATAGCTATACAGGAATCGGTTCAGGGACATCACGTAGCCATTTTATCGCCACAAGGAGTCTGATGGTCTGCCAATGCAGGGATTTTGTTTAATAAAATATATCATCACGTCTTAGGGGTTTGACATCCAGTAGGAACGTAGTAAAGATATACAATGTTAAATAACTATTAAAATAAATGCAACAAGTTAACATTTCAGAGTTTTCAGACATAGTTAACGTTTCAGATAAACAATGAAGTTAAACAGGAAGTATTTCCAAGCAACCATTTTTATGTATTTTTATCTTGCAATCGAATAAGATTCTTATGTTAATTTTACTTCGTGTTCATACAATTCAGTTGCATTTAAGCATAAATGTGGCAGAATTACCAACAACAACAACAACAAATACTTTTTATTGCATGCACACCTTGAGGTGTCAGGTGACATCAAGGAAAACACAACACAACATGAAATACAGTAAAATAACAGGCAGACGTAAACAGCAGGCGGTCTTATTGCTACATAGTGATCTCTTCAAGACAACCTTTAACATTCAGAAACGAGCAAATATATATTATAAATGCATATTCACCAGCGAAAATTTTCTGAATGATATCACAAAAAGCCGTAAGCCCGCATTATTACCCCGAAGGGCATGATGCGCCCGATGCCATTGCGCCATACAAATTGCTCAACTGTACAATTCTTTATGAGAGCACAATAACAAATATGGGCTCGATTTGTTATAAGACGCGGACCAGTTTGGTTTTGTTTGACACTTCGTTTGCTATTGCGAAAGTAGTTACGTATATAGATCTGTGTAAAGCTGATTGTAAGAGTGTCACTTTGATTGGTTAGAGAAACGTTGTACAGTATTAAATATTATGACTCACTAAATTTGACCCAGTTGTGAGGAAAGAATGTGATAGATAGCGGTTCCATTTTAGTACTTACCAGTAGCGCGTCTTTATTAGAATTGGATTCTCACTAACTGGCCTACAAGGCTTAGAGCGCAATAAGTACATGGTAAAATTGGAAAATCCCCTCCGGTTTGCTCAAGTATATTTTTGTCGCAATGCCACTGGTAAGTACCAAGTCACAAGTTCGTAAATGAAGCTGTAACAATATCCTCCTGACGACCAGCATTCATAATTTGTCAGTTTAATTTTAACCTTATGACAAATAGTTGACAGTTAACTATTAATTGAAGTTTTTGTACTATGTGTAGGACACTGGAAGTCAGGAGGGTATAACCGGAAAGCATCATATTGTTATGTTGAACGATAATGGAGTGTAGTGGCCATCGAATGAAATATCAAAGCACAGAGAAACGACAATATAAATAACGATTGAAAATATTGAAAACAATACTACGCCATTGCATTCTCGGATCTGAAAAGGTCTCGGATGCAATTTTAACTTAAGCGAGGACTCGCCGTTTCATAAAAATGCCAATTGCAACGACAACAGGAAAATAATATAGAAGTCAATGTGGAAAGAATTGCGAATAACACGATATCGAATGCTTACCTAAGATATTACTTATTCATTCGTGAATGGCTCTGTTTTCTTCTAACAAACCCTTGTCCCAAAGATAAACTTTACATCGCTGCATACTCCATGAAGCGACGACTAAATTATTTTATAGTCGCTGTAACTTGCGTTCAATTCTTTGAAAGTCACAAATATCGAGTCTGTGCTATGATTTGTTATTGGACGATTTTAGGTGCTTCTTTGAATCTAGTATTTTTCTTGTAAAAGATTTATTTCACTGATCGGACCGTTTGCAGTTATTTCTTTTATATTCTGAATCTGACTCCGAAATAGAGTTAACGTGTTCTTTACATTGTTATAAGTATTAGTCATCAGTACTAACGGCTATGTTTTTCCGATACATATTATTTACCAAGTCCGTGTCTAACTTGTCCAAAAAACCTGAGCCTGATGCATAAAGGTTAATTTTACCCCCCGATGTGCATCGATGCCGACTGATAAGACGCTTAAGGAAATACCGATTCAAACAAATTGCCAATAGATCTAGATAAATGAGTTAGGTCTTTAATATGACTCGTTGGTCTGAAATTGCTTGTTATTTTTGTAATGTGCACGTTGAAATGACCGATCGCGGTCACCTTGTGGATGAGCTCTTCCTTTATTCCACTAACGTATTTTGTTGAACTTGTGGCATTGACTCAGGCGCACGAAGCTGTGACATTAGTGAACTGTTTGCATTCATTGTTTATATATACCACACCATTATTGCATCATTTTGTTTGCATTGCTCTTCAATCGTTGTTCTTAGGTTAGAATATATCATAAAAATTACCTAAAAAAACCGGCCAAGAGCATGTTGGGCCACGCTCAGTGTAGGGTTCCGTAGTTGCTCATCCTTCACAATAGACTTAAGTATCGAGAAAGATTTCAAGCTCTATAAAACGGTCGTAAACGCCAAAGTAATTGTAATTACTTATTACCTTAAGAAAAATTATGAAATTTTGCGATAACTCAAAAACGGCTTGTCCAATTTTGTTCAATATAGTTTTCATTGAAAGTGCTTATAAGGCCTCATTTTCATGAATTTTTCCACAATTTTTTGACCCGTGGTTGAAAAGTTAGAGGGGGGACACTATTTTTTTTTTGATTTCGGAGCGAATATTTACAAAACCGCTGACATTATCAAAAAATAATGTTAAGAGAACCCTATTACTTTTAAAAGACCTATTCAACGACAACCCACACATTAGTGTTGAAATGAAAAAAAAAATCACCCCCACTTTATGTGTTCGAGAGGTACCCCAAAAAAAAATTTTTTTTTAGTTTTTTTTTACCGTTTTGTCGGTGTGATACATACACATACTCATACCAAATTTCAGCTTTCTAGTACTAATTATCACGGAGCTAAGCCGCGGCCGGACAGACGGACAGACGGACATGGCGAAACTATAAGGGTTCCTAGTTGACTACGGAACTTTAAAAACAAATTAGAAAGTGACCAAACTTTAAATCTGATGAAAAAAATATTTTATCAACCACATGCTCCTATTCCTTTTTTTATATTGCGTGCCTATTTGATCGCTTCTTCAAGAAATCCATGATACGAAAATAGCAAAACACTAGGAATTCGCATGTAGACATTTCCAACCATTCAGTTTGTGATAGAAATAAAACGTATGATCCTTAAAACCAATACTAGACTCCCTTAATAGGGATCATAATTATTCCTCTAGCGCCAAGCGAAATGGGGACAGTAGTTGGCAGCAGTTTACAAAGTACCTCCGAATACTTCCTGCTAAATTATTATAGTTCTTAGTATTCAACTACGATATGGCTAGTATATGCTTGAAATAATAGCCCAGTGACAGTAAGCCTTAGCCAAGGTGAAGCAGCAAGGGCGCGACGACCTCGACAACCCTGGTGCAGTATTAATGGCATTGTTCCCGACTAATATTGCTATTGAAAGGAACGAATCAAACCGAACAATATGTTTTACCTACCATGTCTGTTTTTCATTGTATATAGGTATCCAACGATATTCAAAAAACGTTCCTACAGTTTCAACCTTTTACAGCCTCTAGTTTTTTATTTATATAATTTTTTTATGTGTTTATCCTTTTTAGGTTTTTTTTTATTTCTATAATGTTGTTTTTTATGTTTTTTTTATTTTATTTTTAGTATAAGATTATCAATAAATTTCTCTGCTCTCTGTAATTGACGATTCGAAAGTGCTTGTAGCTAGGCCTACTTGAATAAAGAATACTATTATGCAGGTACTTAATTGAAACCACCACGGAAAATTTTAAGACGTATATTGGTATGAGAACCAAACAAACCACAGTAAATAAGGTAAAAACAGTAAGGCAAGCGAAAGCAAAACAGTCGGGCAACTAAAACTAATTAATATAAGGCAAGCAAAAATATTAAATTTAGGCTAATAGGCAAAGCATTAACATTAAAGTGTGCTAACGTTACTAGAAAACAAACTTAAAACAATCACAGTTAAAACGTTGGAGACTTAATGAGGCAAGGTTCTAAATAAACTTAATGAGAAACAGAGCATTAAGCATATAAAACAAACGAGGTAAAGTTATTATGCAAAAACTAAGCAAAACAAGAGTAAGAAGCTTAAAGCGACAAGGTTCTAACTATAAAAATAAGCGTATACGCGTTATACTAAAAGCAAACTCGCAAAACTAATATATTTACACAGCAAAGAGATCAAATCTAACATTTAAGCACTAAAGCGCAAGCTTAAACTATGAAGTTAAATAACAACAAGCAATAACTAAATAAATACACTAACTACCTACACGTACAATAATAACAAGCGGCGAGGCGAACGCAGTGCGCTTCGGATAGCCCGTGTTCACGGATGTATCTTTATCGCGCAGCAGCACCCTAAGTACATGAAGTGTACGTCCTAACAAAAATACTAAGTGACGCGTCACGGCTGAACGGTAAGTTCCGTGCTACGAAAGCAGTACCGGGCGGTCGTGACGTGTGCGCTCGTCAGGTCAGTTTTCGTTCCAAGTCATTGGAAGCGGTCAACTGCGCAAGGCGAACTGACTGACGGCAGGTCCGCCGGGCGGTTATAAAGCCGACCGGGGGCTGCGCGGGCGCGCGGGACGGACGCTGGACGGCATACGTACTTGCAGCGCGCGTTCCTTATCTCGGGCGCATTATACTTAAGGCCGTTCCCTGAGCCAGAACCCCGAGCCCCTCCTCAGGCCACCCGTCCCTGTCACATCACAGTCACATTTCAAAAGAGTGACGGAGACAGAGCTTGCGGGTCGTAAGGCGATATCTTTTTTCGTAAGAATTTGTCGATGATTATTTATTTTAAAAATATTGGCTTCAATTATTGAAATTCGGAAGCTGTAAAATTACTATTTTAGTTATGATTGATTTTTCTCCTTTTTTTGTTTCATAGTGTCACGTAGAAAAAAAACAAGTAAAGTTGGAGTAAAAATTCGAATTGGAGGTTACTTTGGGAATTAATTGTATCGAGCGAAGTGTTATGAATCGTGTATCGAATGCTGTGTTATTAAAGATAATATAATCAAGAATGATATATATTTTTCCCTCGTTTACTAATATCAACGTTTCGTAGAAAAATAGGATAATTTTTGGGGTATTTTTGCATTTCTGGCTCAGGGAACGGCCTTAATACTAAGCGCGGTGGTTCCAATTTAGTTGCATTATAATACCTATTTTGACTTTGACTTTGACTTTTACAGTTGTAGGAGTAAAGCCCTTGAAAATATGCTCCACTTTATGAACTTTATGATGTCGTAAAAACCGGCCAAGTGCAAGTCGGACTCGCGCACCGAGGGTTCCGTACAAACACTTTCCATCCCTAAGTGGTTAAGTTAAGTTTGCACCTGGTATGTATAGCGCCCCATATAAATTAGGTGCAAAGCTAGGTATTACATTATAAAAAAAAACTACTTACTAGATCTCGTTCAAAACAATTTTCGTTGGTAGTTTTTATAGTAATGTATACATCATATGTTTTTTTTAGATTTTTCATTTTCTTATTTTAGAAGTTAGAGGGGGGGGACCAACTTTTTTCCACTTTGGAAACGTCTGTCACGCAAACTATTCGGTTTAGAAAAAAATATATTTTAGAAACCTTGAATATCATTTTTGAAGACCTATCCATAGATACCCAACACGTACATGTGTTTGATGAAATAAACAATTTTGAGTTTCAGTTCTAAGTATGGGGAGCCCCCAATATTCATTATTATTTTTTTATTTTTGTATCAAAATCTTAATGCGGTTCACAGAATACATCTACCTACCAAGTTTCAACAGTATAGCTCTTATTGTTTCGGAATAAAATGGCTGTGACATACGGACGGACAGACGGACAGACAGACAGACAGACAGACAGACAGACAGACAGACATGACGAATCTATAAGGGTTCCGTTTTTTGCCATTTGGCTACGGAACCCTAAAAATGTAGCCCATTATGAATTTCATATCATCAACGCTGACGGAATAGGATCAAATAGGCGTGAGGAACTCTATGAACCATGAAATTAATATAAGTTAGATTATGTTAACTAGCTACTAGGAGGCAGTAAGCCCCGTGGGAATTCACGAGTGTTGGCAATCACATTTAGAACGCATGTATATGTTACCTTTAGTGTGGTCTACGCTTAATAATTTAGGGGGCTCGTACCGCCTATAATTACAGGCTACACAGTTTCCACATCTCCGGTTATCGAACCCAGGCCTAGTTCTACGAAAACGTATTCAAAACAAGGTCCGATGATGACGCAACGGCGTGCAGAACGCTCTGACCACGCTTAATTTACCAACTGAACGGTGCCCTCGGGGTCGCGCCAATCGTAAATTCTATTTCCGCGTCATCGACGTCTTGTAATGTGCGACAAGAGGGAGCCCCGTAGCTTTGCATTTAGATTACAAATGTGCAGTCCAGATACTTATGGCGCGCCAGGCGGGCTGCGACACATCACTAGCCACCGCTCAATGCATTCCAGAACATTCCCAGGGCGCTGCCACCAATATCCGCCGCTCCTACATGCTCATCCCTCCCCGATAAATCTCTTTATTCGATCTAAGCGAATATCCGCTGGCCACTCCACGGATTCTTAACGTCCACTCTGGCGAACCGTACCTGATTTATTTCAAGCAGTGAATATTTTCTGAGCGTGAACAGAGAATAAAATCGCGCATAAATCTGTTGATCGCAATCGGTAAGACTAGCGACTGCGGTGTATAAATTTCTGAAAACAGAATACAGTGCACTTACATTCTTCCGATTGTGGTCGTCGTATTTTATCCTGACGTTATTGTAATGAGCTATAAAAGTTTATTGGGCGAGTCGTAAAAGAGAATCTCCGGTTATTCTAGCAGCAGTGTGAAGGCGAGACCCAATGTCACGTATGTGGAGCTGAACAATAGACGTCGCGATGGCAGATCCGGCGCCGCGACCTGCCAAGCGATCCGTAAAAATCGAAGCAAGGCTTGTCAGTTATACGCGAAATCGCTTCCTCGCATTCAGTTTGAAAGGTCACATAAAACGTAAGTGTTAGGTGCTTTGAAAAATAACGAACCGACGCCAGACCGAACCTAGCTTTCACACCAAGTCGTAACGACTGATGTTATGATTATGAGCCACATTAGCTGGAGGATGATTAATGAGTTCCATCATAATAAAATGGGTAAACTTTTTAGTGGTTGCTATTCCTTGTTACTACCGAGTCTACCGACTACCAGGCGCTTGAAGTTGATACATGAAACTTGAAGTCTTCTTGAATCTCAATAACTAGGATTCATTTCAAATGTCGACTTACTTTGTTCGAAGATTTAACGACTCATTAATTGTTACGCTTACGACTACAGTTGTTAAAAGTAGACTATCCGACCTACTTCCAACGGCCTTGAGGGAGTATAACAAAAAACATTTGCAGAGCTAAAAGCTATTGTTTAAGTAGAAGAAATTTTCTTCAGTACAATGCTTTTAGTTAATGATCAGACTGTTGAGAATGTGATATCTGGAGATGGTGAAATTGAACTAGACTTAAAACGAAAATTCAACATATTCATTTTGGTGAGTGGATCACTAAGTATCTACATTTTACAGACGTTCCTCTTGTTTTTAAAAGGACCTTATAACGATGATGTCGGCGGTTATAAAACTCGAAAGCCCCGATGAAAAATTTACCTACAATTTGAAAGAAAGAGCAGTGATGATAAAAAATTCAAGGATAACGGGTAACGTCGATACTATACTTTTCAATAAATTTATATAATACCCAAAAAAGCCATAGCCACTCTTACCATAAAATTTCAAATTACGTAAATTACGATACGAAGTTATTTCAGATTCTCGCTCCAGGCAGGTGCGGCCGGCTAGCCCCGCCCCCTGCTAATTATTGACCATCGGATGCAGCCATACTAGGCTTCCGGCTTCTCAAGTTAAAGAAATTTCAGATTCTAAATAGAAACGGAATGTTCTTCGGACCACAGAGCCGGCTCATTCCTCGGCCAAAGGATTAGCTTGGATATTCAGCGGGGGAACGTAGCCTCATCATGGGTATCCTGGCAGAGGGCCGTGCTCTGAGGACATAGAAGTTAGTTAAGTTCTCTTAGAATAGGTTATTGTGGTTTTTTACTTGTTTAATAATTAACTTACTAATTATTATAATAGAAACGTCAAATTTTTACGTGTCTATTCAGGATCACAATTTTTCGTGCATTTCTTAATCGTGTGTTATTTGGGTTCACCCGGTACATTTGTCTCATTTTTTCGTTAACAACATAAAAAATTTGGTGGAAAATTCTCCCAGTGCCTTATAAAGCTTTAATGAGACTATCTTTTTTATGACAAAGGCGGCAAACGAGCAAACGGATCGCATGATTGAAAGCGATTACCGCCGCCCATGGACACCTGACCTACTTCATTTAAAATATCAAATACCTTCATCCGAGATCCCTTAGAACAGATTGGTTTGGCGTATGTGAGGCCACGCACGGCGCACGACCAGAGAAAGCTCTCAGCGACATTGGGCGTCGGCGCCGGTGGGGAGCAAGTAGGTGAGCGTGTCGAGGTCGTGACGTCACGCGCTTTCTCTGCGCTCGCGCAGGTTGTGCAACGCTTGCACTATGCCCCGTGCAGCGACCTGCTGAATTTGGTTGTTTTGTGCTCCAATTTTTATAAACATGTGAGAACATGTAGCAATTTTTATAAACATGTGAGTAATGCATCAATCATCACGGAGACATGGATGTGATATGTTTATGCTACACTGAAAAAAAGATTTGTTAACAGTAGCCCAAAATGATAGCTGTTAGTGAATAAATCGGAGAACTGACCAACTGAGGGCTACTAGTAACCAAAATAAGTTGTGTAAGATTTGCATAATTTTGGTTACTACTAAGCACAATTTGGCTATTTCTCAAGTAGTTAAACTAGTTGAACTTTTTTTTCAGAGTATACGAACTACATAGAGTGATATAAAGAAGAGAGCATGCTAATATCACATTTCAAGGAAGGCCCGGAATGCAATAACAATTAAAGTCATAATATCAAATATGTATATCCAACCTGCCTAAAATCGAAACTCCAGCGGGCCTATGATGGTCACGTTTATCACGTCACGCTAAAGATAAACGATAAAGCATATATCTCTTATCGACTGGAGCCAGTACGAGAGAGACAGCTGATGCTTCACATTGACCATCATAGACCCGCATTTGCACGCATAAATTCTTCTAGTCCACAAATGTCCTTGACATCAATTCTAACATCAGGTTTATGTAGATGAATTCCACAGAAGTCGTAATTGTTACCCTCGATTACCCGCTTATATCGAAAATGTTGGAAATAATTACATTTAGAAGCGATTCAAAAGAAATTTTAGTTAACTCCACCAGAATGGTTATATTGTTATTATAAAAATAGAAAATTACAGAAATCTTGATAGGAAACTAAACTACATTTTCCCTGAAGACATTAAGGTAACGATTGGGGGGAAAGAGGCAAGAGCAAGGTGAATTTCCTTTCAACAGACAACGAAGAAGGCTAAGGTCATGTCATTATAGCCAGTAAAGAAAATAGGAAAACGTAGAAACGTCTAGCGATAATTTCACTAAATAATACGAAGCAAATAACGCGATTGTCAAAAAATATGTAATTTTCCTCATTTCAAAACCTATCTCTATACCTGTCGGTTTGCAAACTATATTCCATCAAATAATATAATTCATAGGCACGCCATTAACTTTAAGACCTTACGACTGGCCCTTCCATCACCCATTTGAAAATAAAAGTATATATTTTTCAAAGGAACTTCGTACATCCCAGGAGTGTTGTGAGAACAAAATCGCGTGTATTGCATATATTTTACGTTGCGTCGTAAAGTCTTTGAAACTTTACTGTGTACCATCATAAAACTTGGCGCATATATCTACGTGTACACTTTGACTTGGAGTCAGTTAATTGGGTAGTATATTAGTTCTAAAAATAGCTAGTGCCTTAATGTACAATCGCTTACAGCACCTGAGTGTACAAGGCGCTCAAACTTACCTACTGTCGTTCTACGTAAGTGAAACAAATCGTTGCCCCTTGGTATACGAAAACTAGGACTAATTATATATAAGTATATAATTAGTCCTAGCATTTTATAGCATAAACTCCACTACCCAAAGGTTGTCTGGAAGAGATCGCTCTTTAGCGATAAGATCGCCTGTTGTCTACCGTTTTTAATTTGTTTATATGTGATTTCTTGAGTAAATGTTTTTGGTGTGCAATAAAGCGTACTTGTATTGTATTGTTTGTATATCACAAGCGTTCTTGAGCTTCATTTGGGACTAGATCGATTTGTGTGAGGTTTTCCGATATTTATTTATTATTATTTATTTATTATCCATGTTGATGAAATGAAAAACAGTGAAAATCATTATATACACAATCACTACTTATTTATAACGTAGCCGGGTAAAAATGTCTCATATAACCATCGTCGGATATCCGCAGCTATCCCTGTACCGAAAGTGGTTAAAATTTGTTCAGCCGTTTCGGCGTGATGAGAGGTCAAAGGAAGCTATAAAAACAGATGGCGCCAGACTGGCATGATAGGCTGGCATGTAAGTAATACAGCGGCCCGGTAATCGATAGGTACCAGGTTCGAATCCCGTTCTCTTCCGCCGGGTTACGCATTCAATGTCCTTTGTGCTGTGATCTTTGTATATATAACTGACCAGCTTCATTTAATATTACCAAGACACATTTTCACTGCACACGTATCTCTGGGATCCGATTATACAGGAACAAGACAGCATGTGAGCCTAGAACAAGTATTTAAAACTAGACTGCCGAATGAACTATTGAACTCATATTTCTTTATTGCAGCATTGTATTATCATTTATTATTCAAATAAGTTACACAGCATTACAGTAAAAACCAAGTTACTATATGAACTACAAAAATACATTATAAACAAAGATTTAAAACTAGTTAGATTTAGGCGACACAATGGCGTGGCTCCGTCGCGTCGTCTGATCTGGTGTAGAATACGGCAGACTTTCCGGAACTGTCGAAACACGACACCCTTCGGCCAGAATTCTCATATCATATAAATAAACTTTGATTATATTGATCATGATATCATATCGAAAAAGATCAGCACATTTTTATCCACAAATACATTACTGCAAATACTATCCCATATCGCTTCAATAATGCGAACATCTTTCGCCATATTTTACGGAGTTATTTTATTACGCCCAACAATATACGACGAATGATTCTTTTATGTTAATTTCCGTGTCTGCAATTGCAAAGCCGCGACGCGAAATGTGAATGTAATACTAATTAGATGCCGTGGAATGACAGGATGCTTGACATTTTCATCCATCAGGGTGTCTCGTTTAGTTTATTACATTTGGATACAAGATATATGCACATGCATTTGTGTCGCATATGTTACAAGGCCACTGTCTGTTTCTCCGGAATAAACTCAAAAAGGAAAGACGTGATGAGTCTCGATCGTAACGTGAGTGAGGTATTAATTGCATATCGTCACTATAATGAAGACTCATTTTCTCCAACGAAAAACGTAGTAGGTACCTTATATAATTTTCTTATTGTCTTATCCACGGAGGATGGATTCAGGAACATTTTTTTTATAGTAGTGATGATAGACCAAGAAGGACATATATAGAGCAAATAAAATAAAAAATAAATGTTTCATTGTATAAAAGATGTAAAAGAGAAGGCGGAATGTAGAATAAGCTGGAAATTACTCCACCGACAAGAGCTTAGCTCTTAAATATATGATGATGATGATGAGTGATGATAGGTAATTATGTATCACTGCGGGTCTATGATGGTTGCGTTTATCGCGATTTAAATAAGTGACAAAGCATCTGTCACTTTATGACAAACTGCGAGTGTGAGTGACAGATGCTTTATCATTTATTTATCACGTGATAAACGCAACCATCATAGGCCGGCTGGACAATAGTTTTCATGAAAAAGGGTAAATTTTTGTAATTTGCCTGTACATGTATCATGACGCATTCACAAACAAGCCTAGATATTTCGCCTCTCAACATGGTATCATCAGCACCTCTAGCACAATTGTGACCCGCGACTCAGTCTTGCGTGAAATATATTGCCTATCTCTTTCTGTACAGTACTGTGAGAGAGTGACGGGTGATGCTATGTCGCGCGACAAGAGTCGCGAAGCATTTCTGTGCTAGACGGGCAGGATATGTTGACAGTTCAGCATTTTAATATTGTAAAGGCGACGGTTTGTAAGTGTGTTTGTGTGTATGTTTATTACTTCTCACGCTCGAACGGCTGAACCAATTATTTTGATCATTTTTCGTATGCAAGTAGCTGACACCCTGGATTAACACATAGGCTACTTTTTATCTCGAAAAATGTAGTGTTCCTGTGGGATGAGCGGGTACCAGCGCGCGGCGCAGCTAATTGATAAGAAAAATGCCAAGTAGGTACTCGTATTACAATGCATTAGACAGGTTTGCTGGTTATTGTTGTAAGAGCCAAAAGCACGTCAAAAACCAAGCAATAACCAATAAAATTAACCCGAATTCAATCTTATCTACTCACATAACTTCCTGCGTTTTAAACAAAACCATTCAATACAAGCGTCCCGAAATAGTCGTAATACCCATGCGTCTCTTTTACGACAGTCCAACAATGTAGCCAATTGCCAACGACGCTAACCGGGAATGGTTAAGGCGATTTGTTAGCAGCGAGCGTGCGTCGTTACATTTTTGTTTTTCTCCATTTTCATTCCCAATAATAAGACACGACGAATGTGAATAGGCTACCTAAGTGAGTGTGGTCAAATCCAGATCCATTTAATATTTCCTTGCAGGAAATCGCCCATAGAAATAACAACATTAACAACGATGCCACTGTAAATTATAACTATGCTATGATATGATGAAAATTAGGTAGTAATTCTAATAAATCCGATAATTTGCATATTTAAAATAATGTTGATGGTTGGATCGAATTTGGATAGTAATAAATACGTCCAATTTTTTCTCGGTGTGTCAAATTATAATAAATTTTAAATGATCCATAAGTGTAAAAATGTTTAACTCAGTAATCACTGTGGAGTTTTCAATTGTTTTATTCAGTGGACGTGGAAAAAATCAGAAAAAAGCATTTTTAAATAAGTTCAAACAAAAGTAAGATGTCTATTAAAGTTCAACTATAATTTTCCCATCTTGTTATCTTCTTTGTGATTTCCAATACAATGTTTACAGATTATTTCTAATTGAGAAAGTATAAGTAAAACATAACCATAATTATCAATTATTGTTTTAATATAATTAGTAAAATAATTGATAACTGAAGTCTTAACTTCGTAAAAACTTTTTTAGGATTGCAGTATACGTCATAAAATTCAGCTATTTCCACGCTCGCCGCTGACATATTGCCTTAATAATGCCGGTTAACCCGGGCTGCGTTAGCGGGACGACGCGGTTAATCCGATCACGATGCTGGTTTAGGAGACGATTCCAGATAGGGCTAGATTTAAGATAATACATGTGAAATTTACTCGGATTCCCATCATAGGAACCCCCGCAGGCAAGTCGACTCACAGTCACATATACAATAAAGCTTGAATTTCTATTCGTATTTTGTTGAAAAAAAAGAGGTATTATTTGATAAGTACTCGTTACTCGTATAAAAGCATTCATCTCCCATTACGCGTCCTTTGGAGTCGATTTCCGGAGATTCCTTTCTCCTCCCTAACCCCTACGGAACGTGTTCTAAATATTATTTTCTATATTCAGTTACTTGTCATTGTATGAGCCAGAATTGCCATATATAGAAGACGAACTAAATCAGTAGAGTCGGACCACAATAACTTCCAAGCAAATGAACTGTCACACCCATAAAAACTAAGTAGGTATGTCAATGTTTTGTATTTTACATCGATGTCAAGTTGATGGCCGGTATCAGTATAACCAACAATCTTAGTACCTACTTGCATATTTTTGATAAATAAACATATTTGATCATTCTGAAAAATGCAGGCTTGTTTTTATGTTAATTTAATTTCAATAAACGCTTAAGTTACTGTTTTGAAGTACAATATGTAAACTCACTATAACAAGTCAAAAGTCCTCCGAAATATCTTATTTTGTAAATATTTTTATTCAATACATCAGTATTTCAAAGCATAACTTACCAAAAATTTTTTTTTTTTTAATATAAAACGTGGTAATATCTTATACTAGTTTAAGGATAAATAATAATGATGGTACCGGTACCGCCTCAAGGAAAAAATAAATACCCAACTGGGCTGAATAGCTCCTTCGTGGTCTTTAAAACTTGCGTTCTATTACTATTTTGATTTTAAGCATGGTAAGCTAAAAAAGAAGACTAAATCTTTCACAGAAAATGTGGGATTATGAATTTTATTAGCTATAATAATATAATATTTTTCGATAGGTTATTTAAATTCGCCCACTATTGTAAGATCGAATGAATGTCTGGGGATTATTTTGTTTTTAATATTCAAAGCACATTTAATGTGTTCTTTATTTATAAAGTAGATTCAAGAATTTCTTAGCCTATTCATAAATAATACTAGTAGCTTTGTGAGATTGTTTTGTTGACCTTGTGAGTTTCTTTCGAAATGGTAGATATTTGAATTGTTTTATGTTTAAAACCCCCACATCATCCCCATTTTCAAAGAAATCGAGAAACTGAATCGACAAAAAAGATATAAGTATACGACATACTCACATAATTTCATGAGTATTAGTTGAGTAATGTGAATTGTAGGCGAGGACATCCGTACTGCCAGAATTCGGACGTATGAAAGAATTTTCGGCTAAGCAAAAGCTTTGCTGCCTCGGTCAATTAATTGAAATAAACCTAGTACTTTATACATTTAAGGGTGTTCTCTTGGCTTCTTCCTTCAGTCCTTGGGGGTCTTTGTTCTTTCATCAAAGTAACATTAACTGTACTTCACTGTTTGAGCTACTGATCTTAAGATGGGATCAAAGATTGCAAAAATACCATAAGAATTGTTCTTTGTTAGAGCAACCGAATAAACGGTAATTGAACTAGAAACGTATTCCATACCGTAAAAGCTCCGTCATAAATACAAGTATGTATTTATTTGAAGGACTCGTAGAAACATGTAACAGTAATGTACTGTATGCGTAAAATTTAAGAATTTCACCTAGTTTTAGAATGTAGACCACGCATGAGAAAAGACAGACCAGCAAATAGGCATACTATTATATTACTGGAAACGTTCGAAATTCAACGAGAAAACCTAAAATCGAACCAGTAAGTCATATTAAAGATCCATCAGCAATGCTTTGTATACATAGGTTAATAGGAAACACATTGATGAGAACTATGACGACAATGACGGTAAAGACGAGAGTGATTATTGTATTGATGATAGAGATGATAGTGGGTAGTGATGATGATGGTGATGTTTATGTCGATATCAATGGTAATGATAATGATAAGATTAATGATACGGATACGAAGCATTATTATATTGATACTGATAATGACGGTGATGTCAATAATGATGGTGGTGATAATGACGATGCTGAACCTAAATGTTCTCTTCCAGAAGTGTGGAGTGCGGGCGGCGGGGCCGGCGCCGGCGCGACAGCATGCGGTAGCAGCGGCATGGATCTCAAACACGAGGTGGCGTACCGCGGGGTCCTGCCGGTGAAGGCTGAGCCGGGGGTCAGCCACAACGGACAGGTGAACGGCCACGTGAGGGACTGGATGGCGGGGGGCGCGGGGCCCAACTCTCCCTCGCCTGGCGCGGTGCAGACCCAGCCGAACAACGGGTACTCCTCGCCATTGTCCTCGAGCAGCTACGGGCCGTACAGTCCGAATGGAAAAATAGGTGAGTGCCATTGGTGTCCAAAGACATCGATTCTCATCGGATTGTCTGATTTGGAGCGTTTCAGCAGCCGTCTCTATTGATCTTGACAATGAAGCGGAATCTGGTGGTGCACAGAGACTTTTCTGATGCCACCACTGATGCTTAGTCATGTTCAACTAGGCACTAGGACTAAAAGCTACGACCATGAATCTTATGTTATACTAGTTTAAGCTTCGAAAGTAATCGTTGTGCCCTCGCTAGCCAATAAACAAGTCATAGCGTCAGGGTAGTGAAGGTAGGCGATCGCACCGTGAACCTCGCTAGTAGCGCACACAGAGATACTCGGCTCTGCCATCTGCCTTTGTTTGAACAAAATTGGCACACGTTCAGAGCCAGTAGTAGCAGCGCACACATTTAAGCAAAGATCACATAAGAAAACAGTAAATAGTATTTTATTCTGTGCGAAGTGTTTTTGTCCCGCAGTCACACTCGCACGTTTTGAATATATTTCGTCTATGAAAATCTATCACATTAATAAGGGGAAAATTTGTAAGTGTGTTCGTATGTTTCTTACTTCTTAACATTGAAACGGCTGAACCAATTGAGCCTTCATGCATAAAGCGACCAGCGTAGATTTTTGTCAAAGTGACTTATGTCTTAAACACTGAATAAGTTTGGTCGCATGACATAACTATGGTCAATTTTGATAAAATTCGGTATGGAGGTAGCTAAATGACGTAGATTTTTTTTATTACCACGGGTACAATCGCGGGCGCAGCTATTTAAAACTAATTCTAATATGAAGAAGTATTTTGGCTTAGCTCGTATATTATACACGTCCATAAAATTGACAAACCAAAACTATAATTTTCAATTTATTGGCTACGCCGTCATTCATATACAATGTAGTTTTAATGAGTTATTCCATAAGTTACAAAGTTGATGACATTTTAGAATGGCACAGATTATGAATATCTGTTTGGTCAGTAATCAGTATTAATAATATAATAAGAAACACCTAGACCCTAGCAATCTAGCCCCATACGGGTTGATTACTACAAACATTATGTTGACTAGTTTTTCTCAAAATGTTACCCGTATGTACTTAAGATATCGTGTTAAAGCCTTCATAAGCTGAAAGACCTATAATGTCTAAGAAAATTACCAACTTCTTTAGCCTTTTATAACCGCAAAGAGGCTGTAACATAACAGTAGGGAGCTTAGAAATGAGCGCTATTGTACACGACCCATATCGTCAACAAAGAAACTACAGTAATAGTCCATTTCCTGGAGCCTTCATTAATACCCCATGAGGCGTGTAACCGATGCTTAATGTAACCATTTAGTTAGTTGCTAGCACAATAGCCAATGTCAAACTATTGTGCTGAATGCTGAGATTACTTTATCCGTAGTGTTTCTTCGTAATTGTAAGTATACAACACGGCGTCGCAAACTCGGTATTGCTATTGCAAAATTAACAACTTCATTCTCCTATTTACATTGGAAACCATAATATATTCCGTCCGAGTTAGCTAGCAGCGCGAATAGAAATGCAAACTGTCTTTTTAAACATTATGCTGTATTTAATTACTTACGGCAAGATGCTAGAATTCAAGTAGTTTCAATATTTACAATAGCGTCCTCTCGAGACGACCTCTGTTTGGCCACAGCCAAGGACATTTGCAGCATATTTACACTATCGTTAACGTATCTTATCCAATCAGAACAGACCTCCGACACCTATTACTAACTCCTATTTCGGGCCTCAACAACCTAAGTGGAGGGGAGCCACGGAAGATCAACTGAAACTGGCGAAAAAATTTATCTGTAGCCATATTGAGGACGGATTTTTTAGTGTAAATGTTATCGTCCAAAGCGATAGGCGGGGGCAACGACCCTAATATTGCGTGATTTAGACATCGTAATTTAACATACGTAAAACGTTATCTTTCATATCGCAGATAGTGAAAGTATTTAGTCCAGCTTAAAACCCGATCCTACCTTCATTAACATGGTTGATTAGCGGTGACGTTAAGTTGAACAGTTTTATGTTTGGTTTGGCATCGCGTCATGAGATTTTCCATTTCCTGGCAGTTCTAGTCAAATTAACCGCGAGGTCAACGCGAGTTCCTCGCCTCGACTAACAACTGAGAGAACAGGTAATTTGAAAGTCTATACGTCAACTAAAGCTTAGTTCTGAATATATAGAAACCAGTTTTTGCCTCGTGGAATAATCTCGTGATCGTTCAAGCCGCGATCGTCTCACGATAACGTTCCGTAACAGTTTATTTTATTAATTATCGTTAACTAGAGGTGACGTGATAATTCACGCGATGAATAACTTTGTCTTTTGAGAATTCCCCTCGAAAATCGCAAACGAAAATGAGGCCAAGCTCTGAGAATCGATTAAGAAAAACTCGTCCAACCGGAATGTTCTCCGCCGTGCATACAGATATGCGGGTACTTCGCTCATTAATATCTCGTTAAGAATTTACTCGACGTCGTTTCGTTGCAGTTTTTTTGCGGATACAAAAAGTGCACAAACGATAGCTTTGACCTCACGCTACAGTGAGAGCGTTTGCAAAAAAATATAGAAAACGTTTACTCTGTACGAGCATCGTGGCTAAATCTAGCCAGGGACCTAATTCAACGAGGCTTTGCACTATCCTCATCATAGCAATGTCGCGGGACGGCATTATAATGACCAAATTACGGACATATTAGGCATCGATTTTTCCACCCAAATTCCAGCTGTATTAAACTATTAACTGACAATGTAAGTTGAAATTTTTAAGGAAATGTCGCGTCGCTTTATATTAGGTATGCAAAACAGCAATATTGCCGGTGCCTTTAATTTGTAATTTAGCGATAGATACGCTATTTGGGCAAAGTTTTATTTTGCTTTCGATTTTGTTTTTTAATTAGAGTTGAGTTACAAAAAAATGTATGGATTTTTTGTAACTCAATGGAAAATTTTGTAGGACATATCGTGAAACTTGCCTTACCTTGTTCAGAATAAGCAACTTTACCAACTCACCAAATTCTATTGAAATCTGAGAAAAAAACGAAATCTACAACAAAATAAAAAGTTGCCCATTTAGCATATTTTAAATATTATCAAAACAATTACTTCGAAATGATTGAATAGAACACATCTGTCTGGTGAAATAACGGTCAAATGTTATCGGCTCGAGAATAAATTCCTTCGTGTTCTACAATTTTATCCTTCCGAGTAAAATTTCTGCGAGCGAAAGTCCCACCGCCGATACAAATAGGAGCCCGTTCGGTATTGATTAATTGAACGATAAATTACTTGATTACGAGCTATAAGACGAGGCTGTAATAAACTGGCGAGGAACTTTTTAATTCTTGTTGGGAATTTTGCATCGCACGGCAGGCAACACGGTCGGGTGAAAAGGAAAAATAAAAAGAAGGGAGCGCCATCTTACAAGTCGTTTGAGCGCAAAAGCGGTAGGTATTTAGGGAATTCTAATTTCATTTTGTGAATTTAGTATGCGGACGGTGTTAGGTATTGATCTCGCGCGTGATTTGTTGCCAAGCAGATTCTTTAAATTGATTATGAGTCGATATTTTTTTTGTAGATGATCCAATGCAAAGGTGTGATCTAAAAGATTTATATATCCTCTGGCGGTACCTTGTACTAATGATTCCAGAACATATTTTTTAAATATTTGAACGCCCTTGTTTTAGCTGTGTAAAAAAAACATAATATAGTAGGCGGTATTTGACTAAAGTAAAAATGAATTGTATCATTGAAATCACTAAACACACATTAAAAAATGCACCGAACCAAATACTATACTAACTTTTAGACAATACACTATTATCAATTGGACAACATGTTGTGCCTAATACTGATTTTTAGGGTTCCGTACTCAAAGCGTAAAAACGGGACCCTATTACTGAGACTTCGCTGTCCGTCCGTCCGTCCGTCCGTCCGTCCGTCTGTCACCAGGCTGTATCTCAACAACGGTGATAGCTAGACAGTTGAAATTTTCACAGATGATGTATTTCTATTGTCGATATAACAACAAATACTAAAAATTAAATAAAATAAATATTTAAGGGGGGCTCCCATACAACAAACTTGTTATAGATTATATATATGTATAGGTACGGAACCCTTCATGCGCGGGTCGGGCTCGCACTTGCCCAATTTTTTAACGTTCAGTAGACACACATCACTTCGAGTCCTATCCCACTTCTGATGTCGGGGACGGGTCTGGATGGCCGGTGCCGTGTGTAGCACATTAGATGAGCTGTTCTATATAGTTGTGGACGAGGAGGTAGTTCGAGCGAGATGAAACACTTCAGATACAATTAACTTGATTTATTCCTTATACAACGAAGCACAAAATAACAGTTCCTGGGACAGAGGTCTGTAAGCTAGGTTATCAAAGTCTCGAACAGAATAGTCTTTATTAAATTAACACTGTATTGTTGAGTTATAACCTTTCACTGATTCTAACTTGGTATAGCACAACGAAACGGGACAGTTCCAAGGCAGTAGTGCACTCGACGGTGACCCAGAGTGAAGTGTCGGTGGTCGTTCGCTGAGTGAACCGCCAAGAATCTGTCTAGCGCGCCAAAACAGGTTCAAGGGGGCGCTACTGTCGCCTTCCAATGGCGCGCCGGTTTCGTTAAGCTTCCATACTCATGACCGTCTCCAACATATGTATAGGTACGGAACCCTTCATGCGCGAGTCGGGCTCGCACTTGCCCAATTTTATTATGACGTCACAAGCCAGTATCTTCATAGAAATTTCATACTAACGAATCGTTTTCGACATTTCATAAAGAGTAGCTGTCATTATTTGATTTATGACACCGTATTGAGAACGTCCTTCTTTCTTGAAGTCGTTTGCATGGTACAGAATTTTGAAAACATTACAAATGTGTTAACCATGCGTACATTGGACTGATTTTCTTACCTGCCAAATATAGGACATGGACTTGTAGCTTCGTGAGGTACCTATAGACCCCGCGAGTTTTAATCTTTAAGTTTTCGACCCCCAAGAGGACAACCGGAAATCCGGACATACGAACGAATTTTAGGCCAAACTGAAACAGGTCGGTGGCTCGGTCCGACAAAGCGGTCTTGATGATAACTCGACAATTCTCAGCAAATCGAATGCTGAAACAAAACAGTCTTCGATATTTTCTATTCCAGCAATGGAAACAATAAAGCTACCGAAGACAATATTTTAAATGAGCAATTTAGCAATCTGTTTCGCCGTAAAATCTTTCCAGCGCGGAATAAGACCAATTTCCAATAGCTATAACTTTTACCGAGTTTATGCTTTGTCGATAAAATATTTCAGTGGTGTTATTTTACAACGTCATAGCTTTGGGCTCCTAAGGCAGGGTTGCCAGATGCAGGCTTATCAATTCCTGGACATTTAATGACCGAGAAAGCGAAGCGTCGAAAAGATAAAGATTTCCGGCTGTTCTCGCCCAAAGGTCACATTTCTCAACCGATTTTCATGACATTTCGTAAGTAGGTAGTAGGTAGGTTCGTAGGTAGGTTTCGTACTTAGGTTCGATAATTTTATTTTATATTTTTTTTATTAGAGAAACGTACCTATATTAGGGGTATTTGACTGACTAAGCTCAGCAGTTGCGCGCGCGTCGCCGGCCAGAGTGGATCGCGCGAAAAATACTGGTATTCCGGGACAAAAAGTGTAATTACTGGACACGGGACGAGACTCCGAATTCCAGGACTTCTCCGATTTCTCGGCCATCTGGCAACCCTACTCCTAGGAGATGTAATAAGCCGTCCGATTTATGTTTCGTTGGTATCTCTGCAATATTTATGGGAGTCTGTTCACTGAACCCGACGTTTGACTGACGCGGAGCAGAATTTTATTGGAGGTTTAATTAGACTCTTAACGTGCCGTGCGTGAGCTGTCAGTGCCCTTACCATAAGTTTACGGTGAGATTACTCGCTCATCATCATCAGCATCAGTCGTTCACTCTTGGCAGAGTGGTCGTGGTTACGTAGTGGACTGTATTCTCTAGCGACTGTGTAAACGATTTGTGTGGAGAATTGTAGTTCTACAAAGTAATCGCTAGGGCCGCTGTACTATTCTCCATACAAATCATTTACGTTGTCGCTAGCGGGTACTTACGTTAAGTCATCAACTCGGGTACTGAATGCGATTCGCGTTTTATACCTGTCTCGCTCGCTCTCACGCGATCCAGATAAGAACCGCTCAGTTTATACCCGAACCCGAATCGCAATCTAGGAGCTCACGGACTGTAAATATTTATTCCTGTAACAGCTTGTACAGTCAATACCAAAAGAAACTGACATTTGACTACTCGTACATATTTGGTGAGAAAAGTTTTGTCATCGCATTTTGTCGGGAAAGTTGTATTTATATGTTCTATCGCAACTGTTTCATTGAAATTTGTTGATACAACACAACAACTGTTTCACGTTATTTGAGCAAAATTTCTTAATTTTTTTCAAGAAAATACTATGGCATAACAATAGTAACTACATTTATAAGTGTGCAGTCGGCCAAGAAACTGGTATTCCACTTTTGGATCTTAATACTTATGAAATAGAATCGAAACGTGCCTACACCAATTGTTTGGTGACTGTACATATCGTCGGTGGAAAATAAAAGTTCTTTAACCAATTTTGGTACAGTGATAGCTGGAAATCGAAAGATGAAGAGGGTACATTACCTATACTTTTTACCCAACTACGGCTAAAAGGGGAAGACGCGCATTATTTGCGGGCGCCATCTAGTTGCCTTTGAAATTATAATCTCGATCTTAATAGAATCACATACCAGAATACCATATTCAGAAACAACGTTACTTGCAGATCTAAAGTGGATCCTAAGGATTTCTGTTTGTTATTGCATGCTCCATTCCCATTGGTGAACTTGAGTCGAGATCTGCTTGAAGAGCTCTAGAGAGATCTGTTTAGTTTGTTGATGAAGATATTAGATACAAAATGCAGTGGATACTTTGAAGGAATTTCTCTTATTACTAGTTTGTAGTTGAAAGATATATCTGACGATTCTAGAATTTTTTAGTGTAAGCTATAGCTATATAAAATTGGGAGAAATATTGGGTAGATATCGACGACGCGGATGGCGCAGTGGTAGTGCAGCTGCCTACTGAGTCGGCAGTCTTGGGTTCAAATCCCGTCGAGGCCAAATATTTGTGACTTTTTTAAACTCGAATGTTCCTTGGTCATAGATGCTGTCTATGCATAATTTTTGACCGAGTTTGAAATCATTCATACACACACACACACTCATACATACAATACATAAACACACAACATCAATGCAACACCTGTCATTCCAAATCTCTTTATTTATTCAGCTTACCATTGGTTCCTCAATAACTATTAAAACATTTACTTTTATTTTTATTTTTCAGTTTATTATAATATGTTTCCACCTTGGAAATTTACTTACTCAGTTGATTACTTATCTGAATGCGTCTCCTACCGCAACGTCAGTTTTTATTTGCTAGTGATAAGTCTGTATAATGTAAATCCGTAATTGGCCAATGTTAAACAAATATGTATCTGTTTAAAAAAATATTGTAATTTGTGCTGTGGATTTTGTATCAATAAATAAATACATAAATAAATAAATATATTAATATTGATAATTTATTTTTTATTAAAGCAGTAACGTTTGCTAACGTAAACTACATATTTACAAATGAAGCGAAAATCGAAAAATTTAATGACTCGGACAGGATTCGAACCTGCGTTTCCAACGGCTTTCCGGTGGTGCCGACGATAAAGTCTAAATCTTTACGGTAGATGGCGCTACGATGCCACCCTAAGGCATGTCGAAGCAACTGGTTGAAAAATTCAATGACTCTGACATCTGATTCGGTGGTCCAATTGGGAGGACGCCAGTGTTGGCCCGGAAAGCCGTTGGAAACGCAGGTTCGAATCCTGTCCGAGTCATTAAATTTTTCGATTTTCGCTTCATTTGTAAACATTTAATATTGATGATATGTATATCGTCGTCTAGTACTCATTGTACAAGTATTGCTTATTTTGGAATTATGTCGATTTGTGTAAGATTGTTCCTTAACATTAATGTATGCTAAAGTCTGATACCAACTCCTATCTCCCTCTCTTGTCAGTGTCATTCGCAAAGATAACATTACAATTAACCTTTTCCAATAAAACCATAAAGAGCAATTATCAAGATAAGATGCATTAATAACTCACAAACAATGCGGCAATAATAAATTATCGTATTCTGTATTATTTAACCACCTTTATCTTAAATTACGGTTCAACTCATGGACCTATTAATTGGATGGTTGATATATCATCGGTGTTAATCGCATGTCAGCTTGGAATATTATAGCAAACACTCTCGATATTTCTGGACATGGTTAACCTTTTAATCTTAACGAAGAATATAATTTTTTCCTACTAGACAAAACATTGTCTAATAGGAAAATATTATATTTAAACAAGGTCACACAGGTTGCCAGATTGAATCCATATAATAAATAATTAGTTAGGGGTCATCATATAAATAATATTAAGAGAAAATATCCAACACTAAAAGACAAATATAGGAGCTCTACTAAGGCAACTAACTGTAGCACGCAAATTAAACATAACTCATCATCCTCATCATCCTCCTAGCCTTTATTTATTTATTTATTTATTTAAACTTTATTGCACAAAAAAAGTCAGTACAAATAGCGGACTTTATGCCAAATGGCATTCTCTACCAGTCAACCATAGGGCCAAACAGAGATACTAGAAGTGGGTGCAAATTAGAAATCTGATGGTACAGAGAGGATCTAGAGTACAAGTAAATACAAAATATTAATTATATTACTGTTTATACAAAAATACATATATATATATATATAAATATATACGAAAGTCTACAACATGGGATGATGGATGATCTATTCGAGCTCTTGTTCCAGCAGATGCTTACGCAGCATACACTTGAAAGCTACCTTGCTTGGAGCTTGTCTGATAGAGAGAGGGAGTGAATTCCAGAGACGGCATGCCTGAACGGCGAAAGAATTAGACATAAAACTAGTATGGTGCGAAGGAATGGAAAGTTTGAGAGTTCGAGAGGAACGAAGTTCACAGCCTGGACGGGGAGTTTGAAAAATGCCTTTGTCCCATATCTTTGTAGATAATGAATTCTCAATCGGGGTCGGCTACCTAAATCCCAAGATGTGGCGTAGGCACTAGTTTTTACACAAGCGACTGCCATCCGACCTTCCAACCCAGAGGGGAAACTAGGCCTTATTTGGGTTTCCTCACGATGTTTTCCTTCACCGAAAAGTGAGTGGTAAATATCAAATGACATTCCGGATAAAGTTCCGAAAAACTCATAAATCATCATCCTCCTAGCCTTTGTCCCATATCCTTGTAGAGAATGAATTCTCAATCGGGGTCGGCTACCTAACTCATAACTATATCTATATATTTACAAAAGACAATGTATCCCATTCACCTAATTTTGCTCAAAAAAGGTAGGCATTGAAAAAAATAGAACACAACCTATTACGTGGCCTCAATGCTCTTATTACCTACCTTCTCTTCGTAACTAGCTTTAACAGCAAATACACAAGATTCCCTTCGAAACACTAATGTCTATAGACAAAGTAAGGCATAGTATTTTGTATTTCTTTCACCCACGCTACACTACACGTGTACTTACCTCTCTGTTCAATAAAGGCTTATGTTCGATAAAATCTTAATACACTTACTCCTTTCCCAAGGCTTATAGATTTAAGGTTTAGAACGTGGGCGCCGTAGCTATGTCATTATGTTGTTCACGTAATATCATTGACAACGCGCCATAATGTGCTTGTTGAAATTGTGTCAATGCGGCGCTTTAGTCAACAACTAACGCCATCTGTTCACAAAAAAATGTAACTTTATATCGAAATAGAAACTTTGGTGACTTTACAAGTGTTGATTGACTTAGTTTATTGAAGTGACATATAAGTAAGTACATCAAAAAGAATAAATGGTTATAAAAGAAATAGATTCAAATTTTTAGTAGCCAGTTATACAACTAGTGATACTGACAATGTATTGTGTATTGTATGTTGTATCAATATTCTAATTTATGATTTCATTTAATTGGTCAATAGAAAATATTTACTTCGCTAAAATAAACACATCTCGGATGTTTTCCATCAGATACTAGCGAATTTAGGATAGCTTTTATCAGACCTAGAAAGACAGTATGATTTCGCAAGCAAGAGATTGTATCGTTAGTTTCCCTACCGCTAAATACTGTTGTACAGTACAGGGGTTCCCAAACTGTGCGCCGTAGAAAATATAAAGAGAGAATTGGCGCTGATACAAAATCTAAACCTGTTAATATACTACGAACTGAAAACGTTTGAGAACTCGTTTAATATCTACAGTAACACGTATTTTCATATGTCAATGTTGACAAATCACTCCAAATATCGCAACTCGGTCAAAGACCTTCAAAAATGTAAACTATTCAGACATTCAGTTGCATATTGACTTACATAAATAGCTGTAGGTCACAGTGCTAGGAGCGGCGGTGTGCCAAGTTGGCACCGACGATTCATTGAGTTGGTTTAGCGCAGTGATGTTCGAGAATTCGAGTTAGAGACTGCGGCAGGAGCCCTGAAAATAAAGATAAACAGATTAACTTAGTACCTAAACGTACTTGATAGTAGGTTTATCAACAAAAAAAATAAAGTTAAAATCCGTTTAGGCGTTGTGAAGCCACAGATGAAATCGAAGCTTCTTACACAGAATAAACTAGTAACGCCCGACTATTGATCTGTAATCATCGAAGGATTAATATTTAATGTAATGGACATAGATAAATGCAATCGGATTGAGAGCACATACACATTTTTAGAAGATTGTTAAACTAATCCATACTAATATTATAAATGCGAAAGTGTGTCTGTCTGTCTGTCTGTCTGTCTGTCTGTTACCTCTTCACGCTAAAACCGCTGAACCGATTTAGATGAAATTTGGTATATAGATAGTTTAAGTCCCGGGAAAGGACATAGGATACTTTTCATCCCGAATAAATTTAGTGTTCCCGTGGGATGAGCGGGTAACACCGCGGGGCACAGCTAGTTTATTAATATAATCATTATTAAGTTTAATAATTATGAAAATAAACTTCAACAAAATAGCATCCTGAGTTTTGATTACGTAGCAGATTAAATTATAATTAAGCACCTGCTACAGAATTGAATGCAAATAAGAGAATACCACTGCAGAAGTAAAACAAGGCATACCTAATTCTAAATTGCTGCAGCATATATTCAGTTTTTCACACGAATGTTGCATGTTTGAAAGAGTTTAATTTACTATATTCTTGATTATATTTACGTACACACACAACTCCAAATATCTAAAAATACATAGATTTTTTTGTTGTGCCATTCTTTACATAGAAGACTCTCGTGAGTCTCGGACCTCCGAGCAAACTCGTTGTATTCTTTTAATACCTATTCAAAGAATACAACGAGTTTGCTCACGTCGTAGAATTCGAATATTGCTCGACATGTTTCGAGTCGGTTCGCGATTCACCATCATGGTAGTTTGTCATGATGTTTATCATCATCGATTCGAAGCATGTCGAGCGATATTTGACTTCTACGACGTGAGTAAACACGTTTCGTATGTACTCTTAAACCTCGACAAAAAGAGGTGTTATAAAAGGTAACAATGTCAAAAAAATTGGTTAAATTAACATATTGTGTGTTTATCTGTGTGTCTGTCTGGCATCGTAGCTCCCAGATGGATGATCCGGTTTTAATGCGTTTTTTTTTTTAATCGAAAGCCTGTCTTTTGAGATAGTTCTTAGTTATGTATGGTTGGAATTAGGTTCGGTTAGGTTAGGATTGTAGGTAATTTAGGTTATATTACGTGTCATTCTTACCACACAGTATGTTTTGGTTGTAAAGATGCATTAAAAGTCCAGTTTTTTTGTATCATTTTGAATGCTGAACAAAAAACACGGAAATTCTTAAGCATGTTTAGTGTTTATGTTGGTGTAACGAACCGTATCAGTAATTGTAACAGTTTTTTGTAAAATTATCTTATTTTAATGACCATACCCTTGCCCGCATTACGTAATTGCAATGATAATCTTCAGTTTTAATTTAAAAGTTACAGTAATAAACATAAACTATAACTTTGTTTTGGCCCATAAATCGGTGTAATATACCTAGGTACCTACAAACGGGTAGTAACCTCATTTTTTCTTTTATGTAATGTTTTCAAAGTTATTGACAGGAAATTAATTCAGTTTTTTGCAAATTTTTCAAATTAGCGGGGAGTGGAAAACATAAAAAAGAGTCTGCCATTTTGAAAATTCTCTCTTGGTTAACTGCTCACAGACCTACTAAGTACTTATATTTTTTACGCGCTCACAGCACCGTAGCGATGCAGCGGGGAATTATATTGATTTAAACATACAATACTATCTGGACGATTGTCTTCAAGACAAACCGCAACGATCTTTTACAGCAGCTTTATTATTTATTTATTTATTTAATCTTTATTGCACAAAAGAAAACTTATCGTACAAAAGGCGGACTTAATGCCATGAGGCATTCTCTACCAGTCAACCTTAGGGCAAAGCGGAAAAATTGTAGGCGGTGCAACTAACTTACACATAAGTAACAAAACATAATTATAATAGTTATACATAATTTTGCTATACATGTAAATATATACATACATCTAATATAATATAAACATATATAATATAAATAAATATATACATAAATACATACAGAGATGAAACATACTAAGCAGATAGACTACGAGACTTCATTTCTGCCAGCAAAGAAGCTGCACACGGACTTTTTAAACGCTAGCTTACTCGGTGCCTGTTTAATTGAGAGAGGAAGACCGTTCCAGAGGCGAGCCACTTGAATTGAGAATGAATTGGACATGAAACCAGTGCGGTGAAGAGGGATAGAAAGGGCGAGATTGCCGGAAGAGCGAAAATGACGGTTACGAGTGGATTCGATATAACAGAAGAAAGTCTTGAGGTATTCAGGAGATTGTGGATCGTTAAGAATCGAATAGAGAATGCAAAGCATACGAATGTTGCGTCGTTGACGGATGGGAAACCAGCCAAGTTGAGAGCGAAATGAGGACACGTGATCATATTTACGGAGACAGAAAATGAAACGAATACAATTATTTAGAAGTCGATCCAACTTATCAAGAAGATCTTCATTTAAGTCCGGATAACACACATCACCATAGTCAATTATCGGCAGAATTAGGGTATTTACTAGTAACACCTTGGTTTTAATGGGCAAGAAGTTCTTAAGTTTGTTCAGAGCATGAAGCGAGCCAATGACTTTCCTGCTGATTTCGCTCACCTGTACCTTCCAGCTCAGTGTGCTATCCAAGTGAACTCCTAAATTCTTGACACTGGGACTAAACCTAATAGGCATTCCATTGAAATTAGGTGGTGTGAGAGAGTCCAGATCAAGTTTGGCAAGCTGGCGAGAGCTACCAATGACAATAGCCTGACACTTAGAAGGGTTCACAAACAGGCCAAATTTCTCCGACCATTGTTGAATGTGAAACAGGTCTAAGTTTAATTTGTCAATGGTAGCGGTAACGTCAGCCACTTTACATTTATCATAGATCTGTAGGTCGTCCGCATACAGATGGTAAGAACAGCGAAGATCGGGAGTGATAAAGTTGACGAAGGTGGAAAATAGCAGTGGAGAAAGAATGCCTCCTTGAGGTACGCCAGTGGCTAAGTCACACCAGTCGGACAAAGATCGGTCTACACGGACTGCCTGCCGGCGACCACGAAGATAACTGGAAAACCAACTTAGGGCAGAGGGACACACATTTAGATGTTCGAGCAAGGCAAGAAGGATGTCGTGATCAACAGTATTGAATGCGTTGGAGAAATCAATCAGAATAAGTACTGTGACCATTTGATCCTCCATGCCCCGTCTTAAATCTTCAGTAACTTTGAGAAGCGCGGTGCATGTACTATGGCTGGGTCGAAAACCAGACTGAAAAGGGCTCAGCAGATTATGAGAGTATATAAAGTTAGATAGTTGTTTGTGAACCACCGCTTCAGCAATTTTTGACAGAAAAGGGAGAATTGAAATAGGCCTAAAGTTATTAAGTGATGTGGGGTTACTAATTTTAGGTAATGGTATAACAAAAGCACTACGCCAAAGAGAAGGGAAGTCGCCATTAAACAGCGAGGAGTTAATGATGTCAGTTATTATAGGAAGCACACAGTCTAGAACAGATACTATCATATACCGACCGACATCATCACATCCGACGGCTTTAGATTTTATTTTATTAATGATGGTCTTGACAGTTGCTTCAGAAGTGGGCGAAAATGAGAAGCTTTCTGAGACGGAAAGAGGAAGCGACGAAATATCAGAGAGGGTGCTGATCTTAACATGGTTATCAATTGATAAGGCAGAAGAAAAATGTCTGTTTAAATCGTTGAGAGAAAAGGAAATGCCATCGAAACCGTTAGTAGGTTTACCCAGGCCAAGCGACTTAAGGAATTTCCAGACATCAGCCATAGATGAAGAGGATACGTTTTGGTGAATGAATCGCCGCTTCGCTGTTCGCACCATCTGATTGCATCGGTTGCGGGCTGTTTTAAAAAGTGTCCAGTTCTCGTCAGTCCGATCACGTTTAAAGATCCTGAAAGCACGGTCCCTCCTTCTCATGGCCATGCGTACGCCCTCAGTGATCCAAGGAGCGGGGGGACGCCGGACTCTAACGGCATGCAAGGGAGCATGCGTATCGAAAAGTGACAAAATGGCGGCATTAAATAGAGAAATCTTGGAGTCAGTTGTTGGAGCATCTAGATCAGGGGTCCAGTCAATGTTCTTAGCATCCCTCTCGAGAGCCTCAGGATCTACTTTGTTGAAGCTCCGCATCAGAACCAAAGCAGGTTTACATTTTGGGGGCTTAATTTTATATGATGCATACAGTAAGTCATGGTGAGAGAACCCAGGAGCTAAAAACTGTCCATGCTTTACTACATCATCGGGGGACGACGTAATTATGACATCAAGCCATGTGTCAGTAGAACCAGTGTGGTGGGTGGGATCCAGTGGAAGTATGGAAAATTTTACAGACCGCACAATAGACGCAAGTTTTTCATGCTGTGGAGAATTTTTACCAAGGTCGGTGTTAAGGTCACCCATAATTAGGTGATGTGTGTAGTCCGAGCTTAAGGACTCAAATACTTGTTCTAGTTTAGAAAAATAATCAACAGTGGGGGGACAGTAAACTACACCTAGAACGGCCTTTACCCCTTTAATATTTAATTCAAGAAAAATCCATTCCGCTGTGCTTGAATAAAGGGACGGGGATATATTCAAAATTTTGTATGGAATTGAGCTTTTCAAGTAAATAGCGACACCACCGCCGCCCTTGCCCGTTCGGTCATTTCTTATTAGTACAAATCCAGGCAGCGCGTATGATGTCGAGTCAAGTGTGGGCTTCAACCAACTCTCCGACACCAGTATTGCGTGGATAAATTCAGACTGGAATGTATCAATAAGATTGGTGTAGTGAGAAGGAATGCTTTGGGCGTTAATATGGCACACATTAAAGAAACAGGAATTATGAAATTCACGGGACAAAAGTTCGCCTACAGTGTGAGAAGTGTCAAGTGAATTTAAAGACAGAAATGCAGAGCTATGATCACTGGCAGAATAAAAAGTTTCATCATCTGACATAAATAAACTAATATAAATAAATAAATATAATAATATTATAGAGATAATACGATAAAAAAAAATAACTACAATAATGCACACACACAATCCTGCTCATCCTGCCGGTTAGCTTGTGAGAAATAACCAAACAAAGTCATGATGACCAGAGTTAATAATGTTATAAGACTAATACAATAAGTAGCAGCAGGCGGTAAAAAAACTAACTCGAACAACTTGAGTACAATGTCAAATGAAAGTGACAGTGACAGTGTCAAAACTTATACGCAGATCGCAGATATGATATTAAATAAACTAAAACTGAAATACAAATTAAAAGTGGGTACACTCAAATAGGTAAGAAAATTAAGACAAAGAAGTTGTCTGCGTCTTTTATAGCTATGGTAACCTGCTGCTATGTGGAAAATTATGCAAAGAATGAACGAAAACGCTATAATACTACTACACTGCTGACCTATGGCACCGGTTTCGCAGCACGCCGCGACCGGGATCCTTGGCCACTGGGACCAGGCGCGCTCTCCTCCTCGACATCATCGGACTGTACTGCGGGATTAGGCGTTGATGATACAGGCGGCTGCTTCGACCGGGACTCCTTCCCTTTGGTACCGTTTGGTAACTGAAAGTTCGTAACCAGCTTCGAAACGGGAAAAAAATCCCATTCGGTAACTGGCTTCAAAAAGGGACTTTTCCATTACCGATTCGTAACCGCGGTTACAAACCAGCTTCAAAACGGGAAAAAAAATCCCGTATTGTAACTGGCTTCAAAACGGGAATTTTCTATTATCGATTCGTAACCGCGGTTACAAACCAGCTTCAAAACGGGAATTTTCTATTACCGATTCGTAACCGCGGTTACAAACCAGCTTCGATAGGGGAAAAAAAATCCCGTATTGTAACTGGCTTCAAAACGGGAATTTTCTATTACCGATTCGTAACCGCGGTTACAAACCAAAATACAACCTTTCAAATCACCGAATTAACGTCATTGTCATTTTTTTTTCAATAATATCACAAGTAGTTAGAGTGGACTTATCAGAGTTTGAAGTTAAGCGACACACATGGTGTGTGTGGCCAACGGCACTACGCAGGCCCATTACGTAACCGGCTACAAACAGGGAATTTCGGATTCCCATTCTGTAGCCAGTTACAAAATTTGGCTACCAAATGGCATAACGCAGGCCCATTACGTAACCGGCTACAAACAGGGAATTTCGGATTCCCATTCTGTAGCCAGTTACAAAACTTGGCTACCAAACGGCACTACGCAGGCCCATTACGTAACCGGCTACAAACTGGGAATTTCGGATTCCCATTCTGTAGCCAGTTACAAAACTTGGCTACCAAACGGCACCAAAGGACTCCTTCAGCCGAACAATGTCCTCCTCGGACTCAACGCGTTCACGTCCACCGTTGGGCAATTTGACAAAGATATTGCCATCGAGCGACCAGCAGCTCCTCATACCAAACACTTTACGTGCCTGTATAAACAGTGTTTGCCGCTGAGGTGTGAGAAATTCAGAGATTGCAAAAGTTGTTCCCTTGAATGCAGTCTTCTTTTTCCAAACTGAAGATTTCACAGCAACATCAGCGAACCGCACCAAGACGGGCCTATTACGATCTCCAGTGGGCTTGCCTAGCCTGTGGCAGGCTTTGAAAGATGCAGATGTGACACCCGGGATCTTCAGTTGCTCAGAAATGATGGAAGCTATTCTATTGCTTATATTTTCATCGGCTTGTTCCGGAACACCATTAAATAGAAGGAATTTTCTTCGATGCCGCATTTCAACAATGTCCTGAGATTTTGTGAGAGCCTTTATTTGCTCCCGGAGCAGTTTCAGCATTGTTATTGTTTGCTCTTTGAAGGTGGCAAACTCTTCACTCAAGACATTGAGAGTTACCTTGACTGCAGGAGCCCTGTTCAGCTTGGACTCGAACTCGGAGAACATCTTGAGCACAGTGGCTTCCAAACTTTTCTGCGACTCAGCAATTTCCATATAGTTTGCCATTGTTCTTTGTTTTTAGGTTATGAAATGTCAAATGTCAAAACCAGCAGGATTACACAGTGAAATTTACTGGTAATTAGTGCATGTGCAGTGCAACAAATACTTCTACAGGAAATGTAAAAGTTAAATTTTATATGGAAGTGGTGAAAACTTGGTAATGTAACTGTTTTATTTTAATTTTAATATATTTCATAAGATTGATGTGTTACTTGTTTTTATGTCTACCGCCCAAAAAAAACGATTATTCTATATAATTATTCTATAGAATAAATAAATAAATATCAGACAACATCACACAAATCGATCTAGTCCCAAATTAAGCACAAGCAGGCTTGTGTTAAGGGTACTAGACGACGATATACATACTTATATAGATAAATACATGAATGGTTTAGAATACATACTATTTTCTCACACATTATAACAAAACTGGACAATCGCGTTCAATTAGGTGTTTAATTATGTTTCCAACGTGATTGTACGTCCACGGTTTCCAAGTGATTCAGGTGGATCCTTTAAGAACGTGACTATCTTTTGTTATAATAATTCAGAGGCGAATGCTTAATGTTCCTCAACTTTACTCGCCGCCTTGTTTCGCAAAATGTCGGTCTTATTTCACAACTACATTTGAACAGAGCACGCGACTCCGCGAATAAAAGTTGCAATTTATTTAAGAAAATGCTAATGAGAATATTAGGTCGTAAGTTGACCTAGTTTTTAGTAAATTCAAACTAATCCAGCTTAACTAAAAGTTAAAAAAACTAGTCAAATAACCAAACTTTTTTTTTCAGAAATAACGCTTTCTCCTGGGAAGTAATGTCAAAGTAATGTCATGTCACTTTAGGCCCACTTGCGCCAAAACTTCGAGTTAAATATATAACTCAACGTTTACTAACTCAGGGTGAAAATGTTAAATTTTTAACTCATACTTTTCGTTGCACCAAGAGAAATTCAGTCCCAGTTAACTAACCCGAGGTTAATGTAACATTCATTCACTCTATTCATATCTGACCAAATGTGATAAAATAAATGATGAATGATATGTGTATATATATAGATGAATATATGTATTTATCTAAATATTATTTATTAAAACTTGTTTAAGTCCGCCGTCACCGTTTGTTTAAGTGCACCGCCCACAATTTATCTGCATTGCCCGAAGGTTGACTGGTAGAGCATTCTCTACTTTAAGAAAACTTATCGTACAAAAGGCGGACTTAATGCCATGAGGAATGCCTTTGTACGATAAGTTTTCTTTTGTGCAATAAAGATTAAATAAATAAATAAATAAATAAATAAATAAATGGTTTAAGTGTTGTGCTCTCTGTCGCTCTACAGTACTTTGCATAAGTTTATTCCATTATGTCAGATTTGGAATGACATTTCATTTTTTAACGGTATTAACTGTCAGTCAAGCGTCATTATTGTTTTTGCGCGAGTTGTGTCTGCTTTGTATATTTTGTTATTTTGTTTTAAACTGCTAAAAATGGAAAATAATTCTCGTTTATGTGCCCCAAATTTTACAAATAGCGACAGATTGCCACTTTGTGATATAGTAGCGAAGTTTAAGCATATACTTGAAAACAAAAAACAAGACGAAAAATCGTTGTCTCTGTGAGTAAAATGATCAGTTCTTTCTGCAATTTTTGTATTGTAAAAGTTCGAACTAATGTATTTGATGATCTCTTCATCATCATCAGACACAACAACTATTCATTTATCATTGTTCTGGACAAAACATAACAAAATAAAATAACCTAAGTTATACGTCAAGTCGCTTTTGATACTTGTTTGACACTACTAACCCAGGGTTAAATGGCATTAACCCTCACACTTCGGCGGGTTAAAAAAATATTTTTTTAACTCAAGGTTAGCTTCTAACTCTCGGTGGTGCAAGACGTACTACTAATTTAACCCTAGAGTAGCATTTAACTCCGAGTTAATTGTGTTAACCCAGCGTGGTGCAAGTGGGCCTTAGTCTTAGTCTTTTAAGTATAGTTGTAAATTTTCATTAAATTTAGTGTTTTTTTTTTTTCTAGTTTACCTATTGAACTTAAAGTCAGTTATTAACGTAAGCGAATTTTCGTTCATAACGCATGTTGTGTTTGCCTGTAATTGGGTAAATAAATACTATGATATGTTTCGTACCTGCATTTGTTTTTTATGTAAATAAATAAACTAATTTAGGGTTTTGACATAACTATCCTAGAGTAAGCGTTATTTCTGGAATAAAAGTTTTGTTAGTTTCATCCTAAGACGTTTAGAACATAAACATTGTTGAATTTGTTGGGTAAATCACATAATATCATGAAAAGTATCCGTCCAGTGAACAATTTGTTATTATTATAAATAAATTGTCTGTGTTGATACCTATAAAGAATTAAGTATATAACCCGCCATCGGTTAGGAAAATACACGAGTAACAAGCAGTTATGATAATTATAATTACCTAATTACATCCATAACAACTTACTATTCAAACATATATGAAAATTATCGGTTTGACCTAGAAAATATTCCAGCGAAATAAGTAAACAGATTTAAACCGCCGAGCTCAAATTGAAGGTCTTTTATCCAATCCAAAGTTACACGTGACTTGCTTCGCAAGTAACAGAAGATATATCAGAGACGTTGATTGATCTGTTTATAGAGCCGGAACGCTGCTTTAAAGGTCGTATCTTATTATAAAACCCATACCAAGATACGGCCTTTTTCCGTAGCACAGATAATTCACAAGTACAGAAGCAAGAGTAACTACAAACGCCGGCGCCGTTTCTAAAGCTATAAGGGACTCGCATTTCTGCAATGTTTGTTTTTTCTGTCGTTTTATCGAATCAGATCGCAATGTCTGCCAGAAAGCTTGGTCGATATTATAAACAAAATGAATTAATTATGCTCCATAGCGCGAGAATAAAGGAACTGGTCAATTTTGTCGGCGAGCCGGTTCTGATTCTGACTGATGCTGAGTCATACTTAAAACTTTTTAGCAACGTGTTTTCGTGGAATATTATCTGATGAATATAATAATATTTTTCCGTCTCCCCGGACGATCGAATGCACAATTTTGTTTTTTAACGGTCTATGTTACTACAGGATGTTGATTTAAAATATCATTGTTGAAAGGCCTTAGTCAAACATTCATGATCACTATATCGCGGTCACTATATTGGATCACGGTCTTTTACGCTGCATTAGGAATCGGGATAGACTTCACACCAAATCTAATAAAGATACCAATAATTTAATCCTAAAAAAAAACTTATCAACGCTATAAAAACTATTGCAATAACCTTTTAAAGAGAGTTAAATTGGCTTATGATAAACAACTAATTGAGAATGCTAAAAGTAAACCAAAGGATACCTGGAACGCCATTAAGAAAGTTGCTAATATCCAACATAATAAAAAATCTTCCCGTGAACTACTGTCTCTCTGTGCAGATGCTCGGTCGTCGGTTGACCGTGTAAATGTTTTCTTTGCTGGTATTGGCAACTCGCTCGCTCAGAGTATAACCAGCGCTAGTAACTACGAGAATATGTCTAAAGCCAATGTAAATTATGGTCTCGATAAAGCGAGGGACTCTATGGTAATTCTTCCAGTTGATGACGCAGAAGTTGAGCGAATTATTCTTGACCTTAAAAATCATTGCTCGGTTGGCCACGATAGTATACCAACCTCTGTATTAAAGGCTTCTCGGAATAAACTTGTTCCTGTCCTGACATATATCTTTAATCTGTGCATTTCTACCGGTAGCTTCCCTACTGTGTTCAAAAAAGCTCTTGTTCACCCGATTTTCAAAAGTGGCAGTAAAAACAATGTTAGCAATTTTCGCCCAATTTCAGTCCTCACTAGCATTTCTAAAATTTTTGAAAAACTTTTAAATAATCGCTTGATTAACTTCCTAAATAAAAATAACATCCTGGCCCCCAATCAATTTGGATTCAGAAGTGGTAAATCTACAGAGGACGCCGTAGTTACGCTGATAGACGATATTGTTAAAAACTTAGAAGACAAACAGAAAACTATTGGCGTCTTCTTAGACTTGTCTAAAGCGTTTGACACAGTATCTGTCCCTATATTACTTTCGAAGATGTCTGCTATGGGTATCAGAGGTGTAGCCTTGGAAATTTTTAAAAGTTACTTGACAGGACGGACTCAATGTGTCGTTATTGATCAAATAATAAGCACTGAAACACAACTTGATTACGGGGTCCCCCAGGGTAGTGTCCTAGGACCTACCCTTTTCTTAATCTATATAAATGATCTGTGCACACTTCGGCTTGACCACTGTCAAATTATCACTTACGCTGATGATACAGCTCTTATTATTAAGGGTGAAAGCTGGAACGCTGCCCTCATAGCAACTGAAAACGCGCTTCGTCATATAGCTAAATGGTTAACAGCTAATTTACTGACCTTAAACGTAAATAAATCAAATTTTCTTACCTTTTCTCCTACCTGGGGTCATTCAAAATATATGTCCATACTTGCCCATCTGCTCCTCAAGCCCAGCCTCGACCTAATCAGTATCCTAATTTAAACATAGACAACCCCTGCAGATTATTATAAGGAAACACAAAATGTTACCCTTCAATCAGAATCTAGTCAAAAACAAACGTCGCATTGACCTCATCTGTACAATTCACACTCACCGTATGGCTTTGTCTGGACGGCAATTGTTCTATCTGAGTCCGAAACTATATAACCGTATCAATAAAATATTTTTTATCTACAGTGCCTCATTAAAAGAATGCAAGTCAAAAATTACAAAATGGCTGGTCACATTAACATATAATGAGCTCGAGGATCTCCTCGAGTTTCGGTAACCCACTTTCTTCCACCCTCTCTCACACATACACACACACACGCACACACACACACACGCACACACACACACACACACACACACACACACACACACACACACACACACACACACACACACACACACACACACACACACACACACACACACACACACACACACACACACACACACACACACACACACACACACACACACACACACACGCGCGCACGCATGCAAAAGCGCAACTGCGCGTGCCATTGCTTTGTTCCAAATTTTTATTGTAAGTTTTCTACTAAAGCTTTTTATAGTACTTCATTTATCTACCTCATAAGTTCCCATAAGTGCAAAACGGGTATTTACTAGATGTACTTAACTGTGTCGCTTTCCAGGGTGAGGGCCTGGAGATCTGTATTACAGGTTTTTCAATACCTAGTTCAGACTCCAGTCCCTCACAAAGGATACTTTGTAACACTTTCATGTTTACCAACTAGTTGTCAAACTGTTTTATATGTCCTTTGTGAGGTGAAAATAAATGATATTTTTATTTTTATTTATTTAGTTTATCGTTACTATATTATACCAGAGAATAAATATAATTCTATTATGTGTGTTGAATTAAAAGCCCATTTTACATAAAACCTCTGAGCTCTCATCTGTAATATGTATAGCCAAGGGTAATCATCATTAGTTTCCATTATTATTACGCTCCTCTTCACGCATAGTTAGTGAAATCTAAATCTAGCAGTGACTTGCAAATTGTTTCACATCTTTGGTAAAACAAAAGACATGATGCTCATAAGCATGGTATGGTATCTCTTAGGACATGGCCTGTAATTGAAAACAGCGCCATCTACTGTTTCTATTCCAAGTCTACTCGACGTCAGTGTTGCTGTGTATTTTGTAGTGTGTATTTGGTAGAAAAAAATAATCTAAGAAATGTTTAAAAAATTCAGGAAAACATAATATTATAATTTTTTTTTAAATTATAATTTTTAAAATTATAGAGAATATATTTTTAATAATAATATTCTAACAGAGTTACTAATATTACAGTGCAAATAAACTAGGAAATAAAATGTATTTTAAACTTTGGTACTTAACTTTTTTCTTAAAAGGTGGCAATACCATACAAAGTCGGTGACGTTTTAGTTTTACTCCGTCGTTTGTATTTGCAAATTTTCAGTTTGTGAAGTTCTGGCAAAGTTCTCATTTGGTGTTTTCTGGTTACCGTGCATGCGCTTTTGTGTTTTGTACGTTTGTTCCTTAGTTCACCGCATTATATCTGTGTTTAATTTGTGTCGACTTGAGTCTTCCTAGTGCTCCTCCATTAATTACCACGCATTGGATAAATGGATATATGAACTTTGTGGTCTTACTTATGACAAATAATATACCAAAACCAGCATTTGCTTTGTTTTATTTTTTCCTTATCACTATAAAAAATAACTGATTTATGTGGTTTTCTATGTCAAATCCGTTAAAAGCACAGATACGCATTTACACAAAATACCACATAAATCAGTTTCCATCCTTAAATTTTTTAACTGCGTGTAGGCACCTATACAAGCTATATACACGGGTTGTAGTTATCCATTAGTTGAGAGCACGCCCGCTTGGGGCAGCACTAGTAGCGACGTGAAACTAGCAAGAGTTTCGTATCTATTTCCGATTATTACATTCTTATCTATGCTCATAAGATGAGTTTATTTGAATACCTTTATATATTCAATTGAGAGCCTAAAAGTTGCTCCTTAAGGGCAGATGGAATTTAAATAATTTGAACTGCAACACAGACGCAAAATGAGAGATTTCGTGCAGTTGCTGAATGTGGATCGTTTCCAGTGTAATGTCCAACATTGTACCTACTCTAAATAATTCTTTAATCTTCATATGCTAGACCGCTGATGCTCCAAATTCTATTGCTGTATTTTTCCAGTAATAAATAGTACATTACATCAGAGGCCGGGAAAATGAGGATTTCAAATTGGAATCCGTTTTCACGACGAGGCATGTATAGTGCTTTTCTCAAACATACAATGAAATAAAAAAAATTACTTCAAAGAATAACACTTAATATTGTTTGTCCGATATTTTCCGAATTTGACCGAATTTTAAAAATCCAATTTCAGATTCTGACTCAGGAGCCCCAAAAACCCCCGGATACCGAATTTCAGCCTCCTAGGACCAATTTGAAATTTTCTCCATACAAATCGGTTTTTTTTTTTCGATATTTTCTGAATTTGACCGAATTTTCGGACAAGATTTCAGATTCATATTTTTGAGCCCCGAGAGCCCCCCGATACCGAATTTGACCGAATTTAAAAAATCCGATTTCAGATTCTGACTCAGGAGCCCCAAAAACCCCCGGATACCGAATTTCAGCCTCCTAGGACCAATTTGAAATTTTCTCCATACAAATCGTTTTTTTTCGACATTTTCCGAATTTGACCGAATTTTCGGACAAGATTTCAGATTCATATTTTTGAGCCCCGAGAGCCCCCCGATACCGAATTTGACCGAATTTAAAAAATCCGATTTCAGATTCTGACTCAGGAGCCCCAAAAACCCCCGGATACCGAATTTCAGCCTCCTAGGACCAATTTGAAATTTTCTCCATACAAATCGTTTTTTTTCGACATATTCCGAATTTGACCGAATTTTCGGACATGATTTCAGATTCATATTTTTGAGCCCCGAGAGCCCCCGAATCCGAATTTGACCGAATTTTAAAAATCCGATTTCAGATTCTGACTCAGGAGCCCCAAAAACCCCCGGATACTGAATTTCAGCCTCCTAGGACCAATTTGAAATTTTCTCCATACAAATCGTTTTTTTTTTCGATATTTTCCGAATTTGACCGAATTTTCGGACAAGATTTCAGATTCATATTTTTGAGCCCCGAGAGTTTTAGCCGCCTAGCACCAATTTGAAATTTTGAAAAATAAAAACCGGCCAAGAGCATGTCGGGCCACGCTCAGTGTAGGGTTCCGTAGTTGCTCATCCTTCACAATAAACTGCTGTTTTAAGCCCGACGTTTACGTAAAGAAAGATTTTAAGCTCTATTAAATGGTCGTAAACGCCCTAGAAACTGTAATCACTTATTACCTTCTGGAAGTCAACTTACGACCTTTTAAAGAAAAAATATGAAATTTGGCGATAACTCAAAAACGGCTAGACCGATTTTATTCAATATAGTTTTCATTGAAAGTACTTATAAGCATACATCGGGCTTTTCAGAGCGGGAACGGTTTGAAAAAGAGTAGAGATAAACAGATACGTTAGTCTGAGAAGATATCATATTATGCCTAACGAATAACTACCTCTCTGCGAATTGTATGCACTCTACGAGACAGTTTACTTTAATTCATGTAGTAATGTAGCTTTACTACCAAGCCTCGTAAGATAACAATAAAAAGAACTTTTATTAATTACCTGCACTAAATTTAGTAGTTGACACGATTTTCAGAATAAACTATTTATATTTTTTCCATATTTGGAATAGTTAATCTGCGGCGACTTGTTGTAAATATCCTTTTCAATGAACTGAACGATCTTTCCACGTTGACAGTTGTAATATGTGCATATTTAAACTTTTTGAAGGAATCAATTGATGCACGAGAAGTTTGCGATTGAAGTTCTATTTCGTTGCCTTTTAGCAATTCATTTATAATGTTTAGCGTGCTATTGCTATAGCCATAATTTTTATTCAACACCAACTTCAGTTTATTAAAAATAATTTACCCTTTTACGCTCAAAATTAATGTAGAAACATCTTGATAGGTTTTATAAAATGTATGTTTTTAAATTATCACTGGTGGACAGACTTGCACCCTGTAGTTTTTAATAGCATTTGGGATAGTCATTAAATAATTTTCTATGAAGATTAAGTCGCTTCTTATATTTGCATTACCAAAAGTTATTTTTGCTGTATTAATTATTATATAGTACTAGCTTTTGCCGGCGACCACGTTACGTACGCGTGGAACTTGATAAAAGGTATTAAGTATTAAAAGCGCCTAAGCAAATGTAAGAGCAATTGTGCCTTTGGTCTAATAATTTATTTATTTATTTACACGTAAATTCACAGTATAGGTACACCAAAACATAGACAATAATTACATTTCCTACAGGGTCACCGCACCCCAACAGAAATGCTCACTCACTTTTCAATCTTTTTTTTTTTAGTTATAATTTCCAGGTTGACAACTATCCTATGTCCTTCCTCGTATCGTAAACTATCTCTATACCAAATTTCATCAAAATCGATTCAGCGGTTTAAGCGTGAAGAGGTAACAGACAGACAGACACACTTTCGCATTTATAATATTAGTATGGATTTTAAAATGCAATTGCATATAAGTAATTAATCTACTAGACAAGGGTACGGTATGGCAATAAGTGTCTAATATAATGTCAATATTGACACCCGATATCTATGAACTATTTGCTTATAAATGAGGAGGGACTTAACTGTAGAGGTTGCTGACCATTATAACACATGTATACCTATATGAATGATTATTATTTTATATTTTTCAATTAATTATTCATGACCTAGAAACTTGCTAGAGTACATTCTGTTTTTTAAGTCAATACGTACTCTTTGGCAAATGTCAAACGTTCCCGCTCTGAAAACCCCGATGTATGCTTATAAGGCTTCATTAACATGAATTTTTTAAATTTTTTTGACCCGTGGTTGAAAAGTTAGAGGGGGGGGGGACACTATTTTTTTTGTTTTTGGAGCGAATATTTACAAAACTGCCAAAAAATAATGTTAAAAGACCCCTATTATTTTTACAAGACCATTTTTACAACGACACCCCACACACCAGTATTGAAAAGAAAAAAAAAATTCACGCCCACTAGGTGTTCGAGAGGTACCCGAAAAAATTTTTTTATTTTATATTACCGTTCTGTCGGCGTTATACATACACATACTCATACCAAATTTCAGCTTTCTAGTACTAATGATCACAGAGCTAAGCCGCGGACGGACGGACGGACGGACGGACGGTCGGACGGACAGACGGACATGGCGAAACTATAAGGGTTCCTAGTTGACTACGGAACCCTAAAAAAAGTCACCATCTTGATTTTTTTTTCACAAGTGTCTAACAACCAACCTTTAAAAACAAAACCTGCTTTTTGTCAAACCAGCCAGCTGTGTGAATGACCTTGTTGTTGAAACCAAAAAAAAGTTACTTTGCAGGCCTAGGCCTGAAAAGCAGTATGAAATCCCTTTACAGTCCTCTCGAGTTATTGCGCCCAAAAACCGATACTTCTGAGCCTATTATAAGGAACGCAAAGACAATATTTCATTGGATGTTTGACAAAACTTCTTATAGTCAAGTTCATGACCATACCCCGGGATTTTCGTAGCACGAATGAAATAATAGAATATAGAATAGAATATTCTTTTCTCAAACATGCAATGAAATACCATCATAACTTGCGTTAAAACAGGCTTCGAAGTGTCACGTTTCAGGCGGAACAATTCGAGAGAACTGTAAAGGAATTTCATACAAAATTTAAGGCCTAGGCCGGGAAGTAATTTTTTTTAATACATGGCGTCTGTGTTCATGAACGGGTTAAACAGCTGAATAATGTTTTTTTGAGTGGTGTATTTTTTATTTCATTGCATATGTTTGAGAAAAGCACTATACATGCCTGAGCTGTGAAAAGGGCTTTCCGGCTTCGTATCACTATCCGGCCTCTTTACGGTCGGCCGTCTATCTACTCAGCCGGCAAGCCCTTATTTCCCGGCGTCTGCAGTAATGTACTATTAAATAAATACAAACAAATTCAGATTACACGTAACATTCAATAGAGGTAAACAACAGGCGGTCTTATCGCTAAAGAGCGATGATTTGACGCCTTACTGTCGGCCTAGTGTTCAATCCTTCGTGCACCGTCTTCGGGGTACATGTTCATGACATGGCATTCAAGCGGTGAAGAAACGCCACCAACTGTGTTTTTAGGGTTCCATACCTCAATCGGAAAGAACGGAACCCTTATAGGATCACTTTGCTGTCCGTCCGTCCGTCTGTCTGTCTGTCAAGACCCTTTATTTTCGCATTTTACTCTACGAGTACTGGAAATATAGGAATTCTGAAAACTCAATGTTTCAAACGCGGCGCTTTATGCTTAACTTATGCCATTCATCTTGTGACGTCACCCAAAAGTGAAGTCACGCGCAGTCACCCAATTTCGAAGTACAGATCGTTGGTTAGTTACATAGTCGATTTTGTAATAGCCACCATTGTTTATAGCGACTGGGGCCAAGGCCAGTATCGCGCCGTTGAACCCGTGCGAACTCGTGGCGCAATCTCTCCTACCACCCTTGGATCGTAAAGTCGTAAGCGATTACGTAGCTTTCAATCACTTGTGACATTACTGAACTGAGTAGATTTCCTACATTTATGTCATACCTTTGGTTATTGTAAAAACGTCTTAAGAGATTATGTACCTTTTTATCACTTGTGACATTATTGAACTGAGTATAGATCTCCTACATCTATAATATCATATCTTTGGTACAATAATGTATTATGTGAGTATGTGGCTTTTTAGTGTCATTAATGAACTAAGTTAACTGTCTCCTAATATACTTGAAACGAAAAGTCTTGGATTTTGGACCTCTATGCGCAACTGACGTTACTCTCACGACTACGTCTATTATGACAATATCAATATCAAAATGTCGTATGTACTGTGAACCTACACGAATATAAGACGTTGTTCCGGTATAGAGCAAAACTGGCGTTCTTGGGTGCAGTGATTTATAGTAGCGGAAAATAAAGATAAAATGGAAGTAACCCTTCCGCGTCTGAGCCAGTGAATTTAATAAAATCAAAGCGTCATAACTGACAAGTTTTGGCTACTAAAATAACTTATATTTTCGAAAAACAAATATGAAACATCTTTCTGAATGGAGTGAATTCATTACATAAATAATTGTAACCCTTCCTTTTGGCTTTGGAGTAGCTGGTTAAAAAGGAATAACAACTAATGTCTCCTGACGAAATTGCGACAACAGAGGAAAATGTGACTTTCGATGCTACCATAGAAGCTCAATATTGTAAGACCACCCATACCCCTGCTCCCTAAAATTTGGGACTATTAAATATAGAAAAAAAGATAACAGTGGAAGTTATAAAGTATTGCGTTTGTACGATATTATCAAAAGACGCATTTGCGTCTATAGTCAGAATTTCTGAGGGGCCTTAACTAATAATAGTAATTGATTAAATTATTACATCTGTTTGATAATACACAGAAAAATCAGTAAGGCTGTATCCGGGTACGTCGAAGAAAAAGCAAAAGACATTTAGCGATTCAACTCCATCTAAGTACTTACACAGTCATTATCATTACCCACCAACGTAAGTAAGTGATTCTTATGAAGCTCCTCTTTAAAACCTTTTTTTTATGAACAAGCTATTAGTGCATAAATCCTTAACTGAGCAAAATCACTTCAAAAGCGAGACTGAATCAACTTCACTCAGCAATCATTTCAATTTGAAAAGAATGGCTCCATTGAGCGAACAACAACAGCGATGTGTTCACTGATTCAGTACTGCAACTGATAATTAAACTCACCAACCAATACTGAACCTTACCATGTTTAAGTAAAGTCACAATTTAATACATCGGAACGCATCGCAAGCGACAATTAAGCGATTCAAGCTACAAAAGACGTTATTATCCAATAATACGTAACAGTATTGCAGTTGCAGTGATATGCGCAATGGAATTGACAATCTCATTGAGTTCGAAAATATTCAATTATGTGGAGTTCTAAATATAAATTGAGTTAATAACATGGTTTATAAACGTAGCTGTATGTCGGTTTGTGCTGATTGTACCCATCTTCCTTTGTAACCTAGCTAATTCAGTTTTCATTTCATAGATTACTTTTATCGGAGAACCTCTCACAAATCGACTTATTCCAAATAAATCACTAGTATATTTATATTTACTTTATAAAATAGATAAACACTTAAATACATAGAATCATTCAATCGTTCTTCAGGTTCAAAAGGTTTATTCTGTCAAAGGAGAACTGACGATCTTCAAACGCCGTATAAATATTATAATCTTTACGTCACCCTAGCCCGTAAGCGAGATTTGACTGTCTCTCACTTCCTGCCAAGGCATGACGTAAAATTTTAGACAAACCACGCGCAGTAATGTATTTATTACTATTAATGTCGTGAACACTGTCTACTATAGTTACTTAGTTTGAATGCATCACAATAAAACGGTTGGGTACTAAAAAAACTGACCTGAAACACTGAATGAACAAGTATAACATACATGTGTAAAGTACTTGTCACTAGTTTCCAAGAATATAATTGATTATATATAGGTAACAATTTGAATGACAATACCTACCCATCAGTTATACTGGAATTGCGTTTGCTATGGCATCCGTAACACAAATGATAGGATGTGTAGGTGTGACACAATGGTATTGGAAAATTGCCACCAAGGCTATTATGAGATGGGTGTGAGAACCTCCATGACATGCAGAATAAATAGGAAATTTATTTACGCTATAATTGAAAAAGTAAATTCATGGACGAGGTTAAAATTTGCTAGAATACAACAGAGATTGTAGACTCACAATACTGTGTCAATTAAATTATATATGTCGCAGTGAAATGGTAAAATCAGGGATTTGGTTCACGACAGATGACAAAATTGCAACTGAGTTTTGTTATTTCCCTAAATAAATCTAGGGATTTGATCAAATCGCTAGACTAGTTATAGGACATTCGTATAAAATTTGTATACAACATGCTCCTGTAATACCTACTTCAGAGTAGTCTTTCTTTTGAGAAAAACATACATTTCGCCTACGATACCAGTTGAAAACTGGTACATTTGAGTATGACTTAGTATAGAAGGTCTATTTCACTAAGAAGCATTTTAGACGACAAAATAATAAAAAAACATATTGTTATGTTAATTCAGAATCGATGTGTAAGGTAACTTTACTGCAGTTAACCCAGATAGCCCGACCAGGTGTTATAACACCGCTCATATTTTTTTTAATAATTTACTCTAATGCTTGTTGCGATTTCAAATATCGCAAAATTTACCCAGGTTCCAAAAAGTGCGTTTAGGCGAAAGTGGGTTAATAATACACTTGAATAAAAAAGGCTCACTTCACTTCGCAAAGAATCCCAACGAGGCGGAAGTTAGCCCAAGTATTCCATTTTTAGGCACGTTCGTAATCGTTACGAACATTTCGTAAAATACCTACTCGAGTTTACTCCAAATACTGGGGAATTTTACGTCCTCTGTGATGATTCCAGTTACGTCATCGATTACCAGAGATGAGGCTGAACTCACAAACTTTACGGAGTTCTGGGAATATAAACAATAAGGCGATAAGACTGCCTCGCCCGTTGTTTACCTCTAATTGTAATTTCTTGCGTTGTATTTCTTCTGTATGTTTTGTAAGGTGTGCAATAAATAATACTTGTATCGTATTGTATTGCATTGCACTGAATTGCATTGCATTGCATTGCACTGAATTGCATTGCATTGCATTGCACTGAATTGCATTGCATTGCCTTGCATTGTAGTGTATTGCATTGCATTACATTACATTGTATTGCAAGAATGTTGAAAACCATCAGCATTGCGGTTCAGCAAGGAAATACTGCCAGCGTCTTCGAATCCATGCTGAGGGGTCGTTTTTTAGAGTTATTTGAACTGTATTTAATTGATCTTAGTTTTTAGGGTTCCGTACCCAAAGGGTAAAAACGGGACCCTACTACTGAGACTTCGCTGTCCGTCCGTCCGTCCATCCGTCTGTCACCAGGCTGTATCTCAAGAACGGTGATAGCTAGACAGTTGAAATTTTCACAGATGATGTATTTCTATTGTCGCTATAACAACAAATACTAAAAATAAAATAAAATAAATATTTAACTATCGAAATATTTATACTATATTTAAGGGGGGCTCCCATACAACAAACTTGTTATAGATTATGGTACGGAACCCTTCATGCGCGAGTCGGACGCGCACTTGCCCATTTTTAGGGTTCCGTAGCCAAATGGCAAAAAACGGAACCCTTATAAATTCGTCATGTCAGTCTGTCCGTCTGTCCGTCCGTCCGTATGTCACAGCCATTTTTTTCCGAAACTATAAGAGCTATAGGTACTGTTGAAACTTGGTAGGTAGATGTATTCTGTGAACCGCATTAAGATTTTGATGCAAAAATAAAAATAATAATAATAAATATTGGGGCTCCCCATACTTAGAACTGAAACTCAAAAAAATTTTTTCATCAAACACATAGGTACGTGTGGGGTATCTATGGATAGGTCTTCAAAAATGATATCGAGGTTTTTAAAATATTTTTTTTCTAAACCGAATAGTTTGCGTGACAGACGCTTCCAAAGTGGAAAAAAGTTGGTCCCCCCCCCCTCTAACTTCTAAAATAAGAAAATGAAAAATAAAAAAAAACATATGATGTACATTACTATAAAATCTACCAACGAAAATTGTTTTGAACGAGATCTAGTAAGTAGTTTTTTTTTAATAGCTAACTTTGCACCTAATTCATATGGGGCGTTATACATACCAGGTGCAAACTTAACTTAACCACTTAGGGATGGAAAGTGTTTGTACGGAACCCTCGGTGCGCGAGTCCGACTCGCACTTGGCCAGTTTTTTTGTTCTTTAGTTTTATCTGTTACTTCTTATTTACTCGTATATATATATATATTTATTTTTACTATAAACATTGTAATTAGGTCGTATCAGATTAATAATAATCATTTGATTGATTCTTAAATAATATAATTAGATATTTAAATGTAAGTTTAATGCGTTTTATATATGAGAGACACACATTTTTAAAATACTTATGCGTAAGATAAAAATATATGCAAAAAAAAACGTTTTTTCGCTACAAATACACATCGTAATGTATGACGGTGTGGGCGTAAGTAAAACGCATAATAAAAATAACCTCAAACATTCGACAAAACATTAATCGTGCGAGATAGCCGAAGTTCACTGAAACCACTTAATTTATGGTAATTTAATCCTGTATTTTTTAGTTTGCGTTGTTTAGTAAAAAAATATAGTTTAGCGTATGAATAATAATCGCCTGCTTAAGTGTTTACGTAGGTGGTTCAAATACGTTCCGCCTTCAGTTGTTTAAATCGAAAAGAGACAACTCAAAATTGTGTAATTAATTGTTTTTATGTCCGGTTACTGAAAGAATGGCTAGTGTGACTATGTGTGTGTGTGTGTGTGTGTCAAGAAGGATGGCATAGACCGCATATACAAACTTACCTTGAAATGAAAGGTAGGTACATAGGTATACGTACGGGTACGTGGTACGTAGGGGTACGTGCAGAGCTATATAGGTAGATTGTCTGAAATTATACCACATCTAAACAACACATTATTGTTTCCGTGCATTACTTTATTTTATTTTTGTATGCAATGACCGCATATTTTTGTTCGATTTTTTAATTTTAGCCTCCCAGCGGAAGTCGGGCATTTTTTCTTGCGTGGGCCGGTTTATTCACGATCTCGAAAGTCGTATGTGTATCTGTGTCGTATGTGTTTGTGAATATAATTACAGATTAGAACCTTGCTACTTTAAATAATTGTATAGGGTCACTGCTACGAAACAGCTACCTTACAGTGATAAAGTTAATATCGTTTTGTGTCTGACCAATATCATTAATATAATTCTACTTATACAATTTGTTACGATCAATATGATTTTAAATTATGTTTAGATATACGTACGTACACATTCTCGCTGATTCGAACAGATCATCTCTTGTCTCAAGGTTGGATTAAATTTGTCAATCAATGAAATCATTACAAATATGGTATTAAATATTACTAGAATGCGTCTCAACTTGGTCCACGAATTTCTCAAGAGATTACGCTGTTTAGCGTTTTGTTTACCCTTATCCTGACACGAATATATGGAACTTAATAATTATTTTCTGACACTTTAGTTGTTCGCTGAATCCATCTGAAACTTTGAAAATAATTTTTTTTACTACTTATTCAAACTTACTTCGAGTCAGCCTTTTCATTTAAAGAAAACGTGTTTAGATTTCTGTGTTATTGGATACAGATTCACTGGACCGGGGTGCGAATAATGATCGCACGCGCAACTCCAAAGCACCGACAAACGCCATTACAGACCTAGCACGGACCCTTAACGTCATAAGCGCACTCATTTCAACTAAACGCTTAAGACCGTTTGGTTACTGTAGCCTTTACAGTAGCCTAACAAATTAAATAGGTCGTATGTGTCCTTTGCATCTTTTGCACAGAAGCTGTTTTCAGTTAGTGACGTTATGGGCGTCGTGCGCGCAATAACGTACAATTGGAATACGAATGTTTGGAGTCATTGTGCCGCAAATAGAGGAAACGCTGTAGGACTTTATTATGCCCATTTCGCAGTATATTGGATGAGATTTTCTTTAGTAGTTAGTTTTCTTTCACAAAGATGTGCAGTTCAGTTGACGATGTGTTTTACATTTGCCATCTTATTCTTTTAATTTCTGTGCATAGAAGATATTTGTATAAAAGTTGAGTTATTAAAAGAGTTATGGTACAATTAGAAAGACTGCTCGCTTCTGTCATTTGGCTTTAGTCATATTACAGCGTATATATTTGATACAACCGCATATTGTAGCCAGACAGAGATTATAGTGCTATAATCTGATATTTATAACAATTATTAACTTAGCGTTAACTACCATAGCGTAATTAATTTTTGAAAATTTTCTGAGCAGCAATGTATGGCGTAGTTATTACTAGTGACAGCTGTGACACCGCGATGTTATGTGTCAACAAATAACAACAAACAAGTACATTGCTTGCTGATTTATTTTATATGGAAAAAATGTTCGATTTTTTTTATAATTTATGGATAAATATATATTAATAAGTGCCTATACTAAGCCCCAGTAAAGTATGTATGTATGGATGTAAACTCTTTATTGTACATTAAAATATACATATACATAGCAAGGACATTAAACTAATGATATGTACAAAGGCGAACTTATCCCTGTAAGGGATTTCTTCCAGTTAACCTAAGTCGAATATTTTCATATCGCCGAAAAATCATTTCGTAGAAAAAAAAATCTTTGCAACCATAAACTCTTTGGGAAGGTTATAAAACAAACCTAACCTGATCAATAGGATGACATTTTCAAGAGTTATGAAAAATTTACTACAGAGGAATAAAAATTCTGCAAACCAAAACATTCGACGAAATAACGGCTCCCGTCCAATACACTTACGGTCAAACTAGAAATATAAAGAGAATTCGCATAAAATAATGTCAGTGTCAAACGTCGAATTGATGCCCCGCATTAAATACTATTTTCAGTTTACACAACCCTATGCATTTCCGATGAAACGCAACATAGTATTAGAATATAAATTACCCCTAAAGTGTCTCTAAAATGATTTTTAAATCCATATACATGTCTTGCAGTCACGAACAACGTACGTTAGGCATAATGGCACTATAGCTTTTTCTCCGGCGGGCAACAATCGTGACTCTATTAAACTAAATGAGTTTTCAGAAATGGTAAAAGCCACCATTTTGCCTCTAAGAAGCCTCTTATTCTACTATGGACATGTTCAAGGGAACTGACTGAAACCGCATATACACCCGCCATTTTCTAGCATTCCGTTTTTTTTTGTAGACATGGAAAGTTACAATAGACAAATATGCGTATTTTTTTAACACTCATAATCATAAATTGGATTCAAATCGAAAAAATTGGGCAAGTGCGAGTCCGACTCGCACATGAAGGGTTCCGTACCATAATCTAACAAGTTTGTTGTATGGGAGCCCCTCTTAAATATTTATTTTATTTTATTTTTAGTATTTGTTGTTATAGCGGCAATAGAAATACATCATCTGTGAAAATTTCAACTGTAGCTATCACCGTTCTTGAAATACAGCCTGGTGACAGACGGACGGACGGACGGACGGACAGCGAAGTCTCAATAATAGGGTCCCGTTTTTACCCTTTGGGTAGGTACGGAACCCTAAAAAGTGTACACTTTTGCACTGTCCCTATACGAGTATTTACATCTGGTATGTTCTGTTTTAGATTGTATCTTGGGTCCCCCTGTTTCTATCAAATTGAGTAAGTAGTCTATGAAAAAAAAAAACATTCATTTAATTTTTTTTTATTCTCTACGTTAGGTGTATAATGAAACATTAACTGACTGTACAATCGAATTGCATAATGTGAAGGCAAATAAATTCAAACAAAGGTAAAATTAAATGCGTCGTACTATTATTTCCTCACCTATGACGACTTTTAATGTTATACAACCGGGTTGCCCTAGGTACATCTTAATTCTATTTTTAAAGCCCGCGAACCGTGGCTTCTTACGTATTTTTATTATTTACATATCTACGGCAAAGGCGGAAACGTATTAACCGCCAAGATAACTCATTGGCGTTTATAACCTTTCCGCTTTTCAGCGTTGATGTTCAATCGTACTTTTAAAACAGCTTAAGTCACAAAGACGAACACTGTTCATACGTCGCCTTGTTTGTGCGTGTTTTATTGCATTGAATGCCTGCTTACACATGTTTTACACACACTAAGAGACACCTAATTTTACGCACGAATGCGGGCGAACAATGTAATACGTACTATTGAATAAATCTGTATAGGTACGTACGTACTGGTTAGGACTGTACTAAACGGATTTGATAGCCGGTAAAATTTAAAATAATTTTAGAAGAATTTTTTTTTAGTTACGAATAGGGCTGCCAATCTCCACAGATTTGCGGTACATTCGCGATCAAATTGCGGGACTTGGCTTTAAAATGCGGGGTCTAACTGTTCAAAGTTTTGTTAGGCGTTTCCGAACGCATCGCGATATTATTAAAAAATAATAAGAATCTCTCTCTCTTTCTCCTTCCGGGCTAGCTAGAAGTAAGAAGTGCCTGTAAGAAATATATCATAAGAAAGCACATAGAATAAATGCGTGTCTCCTCAACTAGCATCATCTTTTATTTACATCAAGTCATTACACTAAGGGGTAAGGTATAGTGACCGTCAAGTCAACATATTCAAAAACATGGAAAGAAAAAGGAAAGAAGAGCTGAAAAGAAGACTTAGGGTAGTCCTATGCGAGCCTTGAGCAAGCAACCGCGTCGTGATATATTCAAATTAATATCATCTCTAATTTATTTATTTTTTAATATAGTCTATATTCTGAAAACAATAAATTTTAAGCTTACTTTTGTATTTAAAAAAATAAACAATAAATTTTTGCTTTTCAAGTCTCATATCACAAAGTCCCTTCATTTATTTATTTTCGAGTATTTCATGACAAATGTTGAGCAATTTTTTTTTTTTTCATATAGAGTATGTTGTAAAATTTAACAATAGGTAGGTAGGTAGTCATCAACCCTATTATCAACTATCATCGGAGTGACGTCTACAATCATTCTTCTAATCCCTTGCTCTTCAATTAAAGATACCTAAGATTAACAACAGGTCCTTCTCACCTTACGCATGTCAGTATCCCGGCCGGCGTATCTAGGTCACCCGGTCGCGACCTGGATGCGACCTGCCCCACGACCCACTTATGGCTTGGCCGAATTTCGGGATGCAACAATGGAATGAAGTGCGAATGTGAGGTTGCGTTGCATGCATAAGTGATTGAGGCTTTGACCACGTACCGACGTAACGAAAAGGGAAACAAATTACTATTTTATATAATACTTATGCCAGCGAGCCTATGATGGTTGCTTATATCGCGCGATAAATCCATATCCATACTATATACTATACTATATATACTATAATACTATTATACTTACTATATAATATTATAAATGCGAAAGTGTGTCTGTCTGTCTGTCTGTCTGTTACCTCTTCACGCTTCAACCGCTGAACCGATTTTGATGAAATTTAGCATGGAGATAGTTTAAGATCCGAGGAAGGACATAAGATAGTTTTCATCCTGGATATTATCCCTAAAAAGATTGAAAAGTGAGTAAGTCATGATGACATTGATGACCCTGTAGAAAATGTAATAATTAGACCAAAAGCACAATTGCTCTTACATTTGCTCAGGCGCTTTTAACAATCCCTTTTGTTACGTGTGTGTGTTGTACGAGGTTGCTTCCATACTTCCAAGTTCCACGCGGACGTAGTCGCGGGCAAAAGCTAGTAAATGATAAAGCATCCGTCACGATTTAAAATGAGTGTGAGGGACAGATGCTTTAACATTTATTTATCAGGTGATAAACGCAACCATCATAGGCTCGCAGATCAGAGGACGCAATGGAGCGTCGCCTTACGTTAGTTTCGTGGTCTAAATCTAACTATTACGAGTATGAACTAACAGTTTTAAGTTTTTCTATTTGTAGTTTTGTAGTTCACAATTCCCTGGTTTAATTACTTTAATGTTGTATTGGTATAATTATTAAATAAATATACAAAATTGTACGGCCAATTAGCCAGATCCGCCTTTCTTTCCTGATTTGTCGATGACAACCCTAAAGCGACAGGGATGTGCGAATGCCATACAATGACATTGATATCTTCTTTACAATGTTAGTACAGTTTTTCTACAATTAATATAATCATCTTACTTCAACGAGATCCCTAAAACACATCAAAAGAGACGAAATACCATCAAAAATTGACTACGTACTTATTTTACAGTTCAACAAATACAATAATAATGATAACTGAAATAACCTTCAGTAAGAGATAAAACTTCGAGTCAACATCAAAGTGCATCCCATCCAATAATAACATTGTTATTTACCTCCAGATTTTCAGTATATTTTTATTCGATTAGTAGAATTTATTATTGCACTTGTTAATTTACGGCGATATTTTGAACGTATGAAATAAAAAATCTCTTTGTTCGCGTTTTAGACGGACTTTAAATAACATTTTCTGTTTAATATTGTCGTAAATATTATTTTGGTTCATACTGGCATTATTTTATTTTATGATGGCAGTTAATTATTGGCATGATACAATCAACATCATAAGATCATGATTACCTTTTCACTGGGGCTTGCAGAATCGGGAAATTCTATCATGGGAGTACCGGGAAATTATTGGGAAATTTTAGTGCAGCTGCCATACTAAATTTACTTTTCTGGCATCGCAAGCCCTTCTTTTCACTGCAGTTGACTGCTTTCACACATTTAAAAAGTCACGCTAGTATGCTTTATTGCGACAAAGTACCTAAAGTATCACATCCGAACCTATCCCGCTACCATTTCACTATCCTTCAACTCAGTACATTATAATCCATAACTTCAGCGCCAATAGGTGTTTAATATTCAGCTATTACAACGCTACGGTTATTTACCTACCGCGGGCGGAAAGTGAGCTATTTATAACAAGTTGGGTTATGTAAACATCTATATGCGAGCTGATCAATAATTCTGTTTATTTTGCGTGGAGATGGGTCACTATGACGTTGCTATGGCAATTTAGTTGGCGCTCCAGTGCACGATACTTTAACAAATTGCTTAGGATTATTTGAAAATGTCTATACCATTTTTGTTGACATGTCTCAATGATAAAAGAGTCCTTACCTAGGAGATCTTAGAGTACTGCACTATAAAAACTACCTTGTATTGCTGTAACAAGTTAATTTCACACAGCACACTAGAATGTTTTTTCTAGTTAAAATACTTACAATAAAACTATACCCAAAAGAGTTGTTTAACATTTGTGCCATGTTCATCAGTCGCGCAGTCGAAGTCAAGTTTTCATTATACCTACAATATCCAACGTATACCACTAGTGTTGTATTAACCCATAACAGAACACGCCAACGCTTCACACACAGACACATAATCATAGTACACTAACGAACACATAGGTACCTATACGTTCTTGTTACCCATCTTTTCACATTTCCGTTCACTGCACCTTCATTTCCTTGTACGAATGTCTTCAAATGTTCAATACCGAAGCAAAGCTCATTGAAGCATCGTAAGATTGATATTCTAGAAATAATGGACATGAATTTCTCAAGAAAAATGGAAAATCTGATATTATAAAATGAATTTTAAAATGAAGAAGCTACTGAAATGTGCACTTGAAGGATTTCTCTTGTAAAAATATAACAATGTTCTTTTGCTAACGAGTGCTCTTTTGTTTTGGAATTTCGAATTATCTATTTACTAAATTAAGCAGTTAAGAAATAAGGCAAAATGATATATAAAGTGGACTATACCTTGCCTGAGTAAAGTTAATTCAAGTCCAATTAATTACGAGGGGTGGTTTTTAAAACAGGAAAAATTTCGACATTTTTGTATTACTATAAATAAATTTCGATTGTCTTTTGTCTTCCTCAGGTTATTTTATCGTCGACTCTTAGTTTGTTATTTTCTTTTTGATTTTCGTATCTTTAGTTTCCCTCTACTACTGCTTTGATAGTCGGTTTTGATGTAGGTAATTATAATACTTTTCTCATTCACTCTTTCTCAGTTGCCCTGGCTTCAGTTCTGCTATCAAAACCGTGTTATCCATGAGGTAACTGCTTATGGGCCCGAAGCTCATGATGGTTAACTACGCAGAAAAGTGTAGGGGGTCGCAAACTTTAATTGCCTATTGGTATGATTTCGTAGCCGATTCCACGCAGCAGCACCAGACACGGTGTCGCGTTAATGTTGCAGCGGCATAGCGATAGTGATAGCGGTTTACTTTTGTTAGAAGAGAAAGAGGACAATGATGACTCGTTTTTATGCTTCAAATCAACATGAAAAGCCACGCGTTCTATGCTCAATTCACGTGTTGGTGCTCCAACGTCGGCGGTACTACTGATCAACGGTCAGGGGACAGTGTCGTCTGCCGCTCGCCAACATGTCGCTAACTTCGTGTCACTGTCTACGAGTGGTAATTCATAGAAATACATGGGAACCAGTAGTGTCGCTACGACACGTCATCTGCTGCTGCTACCTGCGGTCAGGTCGAACTTATACTTGGCTTAATCCATCCTGTTTTTTCATGTCATAGGGGACAAATGAGCAATCGGATCGCCTGATGGAAAGTGATTACCGTCGCTTATAGACACCAGCAACACAAGAGGAGTCACAAGTGCATTGCCGGCCTTTGAGGTGGGAGTAGGTACGCTCTTTTCTTGTGGTGAGGATGAAAGGATTCTCTCGGAGATCGGCGGAAATATGCTATGAGTTGATGGATGGAGATGATGTTCTCAAAACTTGTGATTCGTAATCCAATATGTAACGTTTAAGGATATTTAAGAGGTGAGAGCTGGCTTGCAGCATGCATAACGCATGACGCCTCATCCGTATTCAAGGGTATGCGGCCCGGTTGCACGCTGGAACGTTCGAGAGTTTCGCAATGCATTCGATAATGTTTACCTACCTGCAGAAGGTTTTCCCTTTCTTTAGAACAAAATGTTTTCGGAATTTATATGCAAACATACTGGCTGATTAAAATGTATTAGCAGTCTAGATTACAAGTTTTGAAGAGAGAATAATCGTTTGACAAGGTAGGTCATCTTAGTTTCGACACAATTTTGAAGAACATCATGTCCTGAGTTAATTATCTTCTCAGGAGGTAATTTTTATCATCATACCTTTATCGTCTAACCTTTCCTAAGCACGGTTAACTAAGCAACAGAAAACTGCCCCTGAACTGAGTCCTTTATTTTTAATACGAGTACTTACAATATTATCTGAGATGGGATAACTTGTACCTTTGATATCAAAGTACAAAGAAAAAATTAAATGTCTAACCTGGCGGTAGAGACTGAGAATCGAACCCGGTACCTCTAGATTACAGGTCCAACTTGTCAGCCTCTCCACCACCCAAACACCAGAATGCCTCTGTAATTCTTCCTTGTGCTTTTGTGTTGTTGTTCTGTGTGTTGATCTTTGCATTGTTTATTTGAAAGGCTTTTACACGTAAACTTGTGTCATTTTCTTATTTTATGCGGTTACTGTATCGAAATTAATATATCCTAAATCTCGATCACTTCATTAAACATCTGTTACCTTACCAGTGTAACAAATGTAGCTCACTTATCGCTGAACGCTTAGACTTCTGCTATCTTGTAACCGCTAATTCTAACACATGTTGAGCAATTAGAAAATCTTGTAACAAAAGGCGGCTATCTTTAAGGCAATTTGTAGGGTATTTTCTGCTCTGCGGTTGAGCAGCTGCTCAACCTTCCCTTAATTGAAACACCCACAAAAGTAGTTGCTTTTGCAAGGGAAGCGTTTGGCCTTGCACCTTTGTTTGTTGCTATTTTTGTGATAACGTGGTGACAATACTGTGAACCTCATTTAGAATCGCTGAAATGAATTGAAATAACTCAACAAAAAGTATTATATACTTGACTAAAGCGAATATTTAGGTGAAAATGGTATTTGTATGCGTACCAGTGGCGTGGCATCCATAGAACCCCTTTCCCACTGGCTTGAACACTTAAAAGCATTTAGGACTGTTCTCGATTCCTCTTAAAGAATAAACCTGCTCCATATTTCCCAGGGAAATCTTTGACGCAATGCTACTCTGATGTGTACTACCCTATATGAATGCTGTTTTATTATTGAATAGCTAGTTTTTTCGTGGTGGTATTCAGCCACTTATGCTTGAAAAGCATCATATCAGACAGTTTTATTAGATCAAGTTATTTTTTTACAATTGATTGTTATGTTTAAACTATTCGTATTTATAAAGTCTGAAAAATAATGTTACATCTCTCGGCATTCAGTACCGATGTTTCTAAATCCTTTCGTCCCCCGACAATGCTCCAGGTCCAGGAACGTGTCTGTTTGCGACTTTCTATTCTACTTTGAACTCAAGCACTGCAGTATATTCTAGGTATACAAGTAATCCCCTTTAGAGCGTTGAGCTGATGCCCTGCACGAAGGTTGTTCATTTGTTACTGTTAGAATTAATAGAATTGTATTTCTATTAAGTTAAAACTGAACTGTTGGCGGTGTTATTGTTAGCATGGGCATCAGAAGGCCTGGGTGAGCGAGAAAGCAATCTAACAATAGCAATATATCATTGTCTATACACAGCTTTGGTCTAAATGAATTTATCGGAACGAGATTATTTACATAAGTATACAAAAAGATCGCAAAAGACGTGGAACTGCCAAGCATTTCTTTTAAAAGAAATAATTACCTAATGCTTATGATCTAAAAAGAATCTGACTGAGAATATTCATGAATCATCCCTCAGAGATGCCACGTCTTTGCACGACCAGTGGCGAGAGAGCGGCGGCCAAATGAGTGAGCGAGACACGCGTACCTACAGCAAAGCGCTGCCGCTGCTGCTGTCGCGCAATATCGTGGCATCTCCGTCAGATTCCTTGCTCACCATCTAGCACAACTGCGCTTTGCGACTCTTGTCGCGCGACGTAACGTCAAAGTAGAAGTCATCCGTCACGCTCTCACAGTACTGCATAGAAAGACTGTCACAGTTGTACTATGAGAAGTGTATGTACTATGTATGCATGTAAACACATTATTGTACACAAAAACAATTCACAACACTTCAAAACAATAAACATGTACAAAGGCGAAGTTATCCCTAAAAGGGATCTCTTCCAGTTAACCTTTGAGCAAATGAGAAAATAATGGGAAGAAGAAGTGTTATTAGAAGGTCTGTAGTGGGTCACACCATTTTAAAATGTTCTCTTCACTTTGTTGGATAATCCGCGTTATATTTCTTTTCGCTCTTGGACTTTTTCACTCATACTAATGAATAATTTTTCTTTGTTTTAGGTAAGCGTCAATTAATCACTTCACAAAGGAAATTCAAGGAATACGAATCATGAATAGTAAGTACGAATACAAAGTCAAAAAAGTATTAAGTAGCAAAACAGTTTCGCGCCAGATAAACGCAACGCAATCCACCGCAATGCAGAAAGAAGCCTGCAATCCATTAAAGTGGTCTGTTTACATGTAAACAATACTCGAGTAAACAAGAAACATGCCAGCATCAGAGAAATCGGTAGAAAGCTGTGGGTAACCGCTATCCCGCCCTCTTATTTAAACTAGGCAACTGACTACTTACTCACGAATACTCTTACAGTTCTTAATCTAGACGCTAAAAGAGAACCTTGATGTGCCGAATTGAAGTTCAATTCGCAGTGCGTTTAGAACGCGAGTTGTGAGTTTGTGGAAGTAATTGAGAGCACTTATCTCGTTATGGCTTTCCAATCCCTTGCCGACGTAATTATGCATGTTGCAATCAATATTAAATCTTCTTGGTTTCGCCATGATTTATGAAAGATTAGCGCCGTGCAGTGTTATCCGCTCATCCCACGGTAACAGTTTTTATTTTCGGGATAAAAGTAGCCTATGTTTTAATCCAGGATGCGAGCTACCTTCATACCAAAATATATCAAAACTAGCTTGTGCCCGCGGCTTCGCTCGCGTTAAGAAGTATTATTATTAATTATGTATAGTTTTTGCGGCTTTACTTTTGTTTAGCGTGTGTAAAAAAATAGGGCCTACAAAACTTCTTTGTACACAATATTCTTGAGTCTTGACTAATCTGTCATTAGGCGCTAAAACTATCAAGCTACTGGGTGAACTTACTCGAGAGCAAGCAACGTAAAACTGTCCATGAGAGAAGCAATGTTCTCTCAAGTCAATAACCGCAAATTTGAGAGTTTGCCCCTGAGACTTGTTATTCGAGATTGGTTTAATGATTCTAAGCCATGTTATAAGTTACGTCATGTTCTATTGTAAGATATTGAGGTTCTCTTCGTTGATGAATAAAAAATGTATTATTCTGAGCCAGATAAACGTAATTCAGAATTCTGAAATGACTTATTATTGAAAAGCTTGAATGTATTTATTACTGATGCAGGAAGTTTCCCGATCATTACTCATCCCGTCCCAACGCGCCGCCCGCCTATAGGTACCGATTGACGACGATCGAGATGCCACCAAATACTACTTTTTTAATCTATTAGGATAACACGGGTCTCTATCCATACCTCAAAAGCAAAAAAAGAACCCCCTTATAGGATCACGTGTAGCTGTCTTTCAGACCGTCTGTTATAATCGATTTGCTGCAAAACTACTGGACCTATTAAATTGCAATTTGGCGCAAATGCTTTCAAGAATTTTCATGACCACAAATAAAATTTCAAAATCGGTGGCATTTTCGTAATTAACGTCCAAACAAACCATAAAAATTACACCCGTACTCATTTCAACCCCATCGCACCTCAAAAGGCGACCCGACCCGATAAACCATTAAAGCATTACCAATGGATTTTCAGACTTTGTCACCACATTTCTCCCTTTTAGGGGTTGAATTAAAAAAAAACCTGAAACACGTGTTAACTCATTTATTGTTAGAAATACTGCTGTAAAGTTTCGAATAAAATAGTCTAACTAATCTTCTTTCGCCATACAAACTTTGGACCCCCATTTCACCCCTTAGGGGGTAAATTTTTGAAAAATCCTTTCTTAGTGCACCCCTTCACCTTATAAGGAACCTACGTGCCAAATTTGAACTCTCTAGAACCAGCGGTTTAGTATTTAGACATTTCAACCCCATTTCACTCCAACAGGGGAGATGGTAACTCACGTCCGCCACGTTGGATTTTAAAATCGTTGCGGTTTTTGTAATCAGCGACCCGATAAACCATAAAAACAATACCCATGCTGATTTTCAGACTTTGTCACCACATTTCTCCCTTTTAGGGGTTGAATTTTCAAAAAACCTGAAACACGTGTTTACTTATTTATTGTTAGGAATACTCCTGTGAAGTTTCGAATAAAATGGTCTAACTAATCTTGTTTCCCCATACAAACTTTGGACCCCCATTTCACCCCTTTAGGGGGTGAATTTTGAAAAATCCTTTCTTAGCGGATGCCTACGTCATAACATCTACCTGCATGCCAAATTTCAGCCCGATCCGTCCAGTGGTTTGGGCTGTGCGTTGATAGATCACTATGTCAGTCAGTCAGTCACCTTTGAGTTTTATATATATAGATTGGTCATAATCCACGACGGGACTCGAACTCTGCCGTGCGTAACTTGAAGTATAGGAATATATTCGGTCTCATTTAACTTCTGTAAGTTAGGTTTTGCACTAATTACAGAACTCAGACCTTTGGATTACGGTACAACGTCCACTTCTTAAAAAATATCGTGTAGTCGCGAGGTGAAGCCTCATATTTGCACCGTAATAAGTAAAAAAAAGGTTCTACAATAAAAATGCAAAAGAACGTGTCAAACTACATACGTGGCCCCTTCCTTAGCTGAGGGGATAAAAGATGCAGTATGTATTATATAGATGGCGCATTGTTGCATTTTTCGAATAAGTTAGGTACGTTGCATTGTAATTCTTGCACATATATCACATTGTATCGAAGGTTGACGCTAATTAAGCGTAAAATACGTTATTATCTGAAGACTAATTACCAGCCGACCATTGTGGATCGGTTGCGCTCCGTCGCGCCGACAGAGGGCGCGACCGGCGACACAATGGCGGCGGATGTGATGTTTATATTGCTAAATAGGGTTGGCACTTGCACTCATGCTCTACGTATGTCAACGTGGGTACTAACACGGTTTGACGCCTAATGCAACTACGTGTGTACAGACTGTGGTACAGAGATGACAAAATACAAGTACAATCCGCGATTTTTCTCGGTAGTGAAATTTACTCGTAGTTTCCTCGTAATTCTGAATGAACTTGGATGTTCTGTCCAATAGAACATTTGTGTTGCTTAATAGGGTTGTCACTTGCACTTATGTTTTGCATATGTTAACGTGGATACTATACGGTTTGACACCTTTGGAATGCAACTCCGTTTAGACTGTGGTACAGATGACAACGTACAAGTACTGTCAGCGGTTTTTCTCAGTAGCGGAATTAGCTCGTAGTATCCTCGTTATTCTGAATGGATTTGTAGGTTCTGTCCACTGGAACATTTGTGTTGCTTAATAGGGTTGTCACCTGCACTGCTGCTCTTCATACTCAAACGTGGGTAATAAACGGTTTGACGCGTTCGGAATGCAACCACGGACAACCTGTGGTACAGATGACAACATACAATTGTCAGCGATTTTTCTCGGCCGCAGAATTTGCTTGTAGGTCGTATTTCCGAATAGACTTGTAGGGTCTGTCCAGTAGAGCATTTGTGTTGCTTAATAGGGCTGTTACTCGCACTCCTGCTTTGCATACTTACTCAACGTAGGTACTAAATTGCTTGAGTCCTTACAGAAAACAGCGGTGGCTGTGATGTCATAATTTGTGTCTACAACCTAGTTTTTATAGGAATAAAGGATATGGAGGTTATGTCCTGCCCACCATTCGTAGAAGAACAGTTTTTTTTCCTAAACGACGGCGACATCTTTCCAAACCACGCTTTCTTCCACGACATACAACCTCCGTTGGTATCCTGCAGGCCTAGGATGATTGTGTTAATCACTTTTAGCAGGTGGTAAATGAGTAAAAAAATATCCGTCACATTTTGACAAGTACGTAAGTGCGAGAGAGACCGATGCTTAGTCATTTATTTATCGAGTGATAAACGCGAGCATCATAGGCCGCTGGAGAGGACCTATAGAGTCGAATCATACGGGAAATTTTAGAATAGCAGTCCCGGAAACAGCTACAAAATTTTCCCTGCACTGCACACCCTATCGGACATGCCAGTGCTTTAGGCGGCAAGTGGCGTGGCGAGCGGTCGAGCGAGAGATCGAGTGAACGAGACACACGTACCGTGCACCGCTCGCCGCAAAGACCGAAGTCTTGGACGACTGCAGCGCCATGCACGTTTTCCCAATCGTTGTTCAAGGACCTTTTTACAAGCTTTTATTTAGCTTGCATGGTATGTTTAAAGTATGTATGTGCGGGTGAAATCTTGCAACTCAATTTTAAAGCAGATATCGTCAACCGATTGAGCTGAAATTTTGCATACTTACTTAACTTTGATGACAATACAATAATATGGTACCATGGGGCTGATCTGATGATGGAGCCGAAAGGTGGCCATAGGAACTCTATAATAGAAAAAGCAATCCTACCGAGCTTGGGCTCTTTAGAATCGTCTCAGTGAGCATTTGATGGATATCCAAAGAAAAGTACAGTCGGCTATAAAAGCTTGCCACTAAAATGTAATTTTTGACGGAAACTTATTGAAGCATTAATTGACTACGTAACGATTATTTTAAAGATCTCCCTCTGAACGGGTTACATAAATTGGCACGTTCCATAAAGTAGATCTTTCGGACAATATGTCCATTAGCCACAAGGAATTTAGACCCAGCACGTCTAACGTAACTGTGACACGCGACTCATGTCGCGCGAGATAGCACCATCCGTCACTATCTCATAGTACTCTACAGATAGAGGTAGCATATCCCGCGCGAGAAACAGTCGCGTGTCAAAGTTATGCTAGCCGTGCAGATCTTTCTTTATCATTGTCAAACTGTCCACAACGATTTCGCTATTGTCATTGCGTTGCCCGCATTAGTATTATTTGTGTAATTTAGTCCACTAATAAGTGTATAGCTATGCCACGCCGTCCGACAGTCGATGAGTAATGTCCCAATGAGATCACTTTCAAACGCTGCTAATTTCATACTGGCAACAATACAGGGTCGTTACTCTTTATGCCTGTGCTAGCGTCTTAATTGCCAGCCAGAAAACAAATGGTTATGAAACTACAATTTCAAGGCCAATACAAATTTACTATACCCGGAACTTTAATCCCAATATTCCACAACCGATTAACAAGACGCACGGCTAAATAAAAAGTAAGTTTAACAAAAATGTATTTAAAACCTGTAAGTATAAGTCATTAAAAAAAACCGGTTAGGTATAATATAAACAAAATCAAAACCGATTTCACTAAACAGCGTCCACGTGTTTGTTATCAGCACAACACACTACTAGCGCCATCTGCGGAGTTATCGTGGAACTCGCTATGGCGGCCGCGTCATCGTCGTGCCGACATTGACCGATAGATGGGGCCACTAGTACACGCAACGCGAGTAACGCGCGGCGCGGTGTAAACGAACGTTCTTGACTGCGCTACTTCGAGTTCATGACACAACAGACGAACTCACGCCTAGTAACGTAACACAACATCGAATGCCTAGGTAAACAAACCATTTTATACGAATTTCCTGAACGTCACGCTATATTCGTTAATGACATCATTCCCATTCCCACAACAGTACATTAACCTTTGCACATGTGAGGTGTTTAGTGTCATTATCGCTGACCTTGATTTATTACACTTGCAATTATTAATCGAACAATATTTACGTACCAATACATTGAAAACAAGTGTTTCCATTTCACACGGCACTACAATCGCGCCAAACTTTTCTTTCCGGCGTTCAAAACATTCGTTTGTTGATGTTGATGCCAGTATCGCGCAACAGATGGCGTTAACGACATCGTAAAACCAAATTAGATCGGAAACTCGGCTTTTGACTTTTACAAGATCAGCAAACCATTCTGTCGTGATTAAGGATTGTTTTTGCTCTATGCAAATTTGTATTTCGCATCGTTATTGTGCAAATTTTAATTGAAAACCTGCGTGATATTATTGCAAATAATAATAACGCAAAACATTTTTTTTTGCGTCGATTAAACCGAATAAAACATCAAATTATGTTGAACGCATATTATTTTATTTCTGAACGTTCCGATTTAAAAAATAAATCCAATACCTACTCGAATGCACTTGAAGTGTCCTCCGCTCGTAAAAAAACAAACATCGTAATGTACGACGTGTAGTTTGGAATTTTTATATTCTTGGTCACTATAAACCAGTGGTACCCAACCTTTTCTTGACCATGGAACATTTTTATTTCTTTGTAAACATACCTATTCCTCTCCTCCATCGGACTGGAAATTGTTTGCAGACCATACTCTGACCCCTGCGGACTACCAATTGGAAACCATTTGCTATAAACCGAGGGACAAAGGTCTAAACTCGACTTAGTAGGTACTGTATTTTATTTGGTGGATTTTTCGGCCTTTTTAGCCTAATGGCCGCACCAAGGTAAGGCTATCGGGCTTATGCAAATTAAATCTACGTTCCTAATAAATTGCTAAACGGGTTTTGTACAGTCAGGTCACACACGAATTAAGGTGTTATTTAATAAAAAGCTTTACTAATTTGTAAGTTAAGGTTGGTGGGAATAAATTTGAATAGCAAAAGCGATCTGTCCCAGCTTAATCTATTTATGCTTAGAGGGAATGCAAACCCGGTTATTTTGTCATAGTAAAACCAGTTATAACCGATTATTTATATAGTAAAGTAACAAATAGTTTATAGCAAATAGATGAAGCAAAGTTTACAGGTCACAGAAAAACAGCCGAATTGTATTATATTTTTTGCAGTCTTTGTAAAGTAACTATAATATGATCAGGTGTTTATGAATGTTAAAGCACGTGTGACGTGACGATAAACGTTATGTTATGTTATGGCTTTGTTGAATGCTAGGGCTGCCAATACCGGGTTTTTTAACAAAGACGACGCGGAACATACAAAGATACAAAGACGACGTGGTTGGCGCAGTGGTTAAGCAACAGCCTACTGAGCCAACGGTCCTGGGTTCGAATCCCGGCAAGGGCAAATATTTGTGTGATGAACTCGAATATTTGAGCCTTGGTCATGGATGTTATTTGTATTTAAGTATGTATTTTTCTATATAAGTATATGTTTATCGTCATCTAGAGTATCCATAAAACACGCCTACTAGAGCTTACTGTGGGACTAGATATGTGTGAGGTTGTCCGATATTTATTTATTTTATTTATAAAGATCCAGGGATTGAAAGCCCGATTGAATACTTTTAATTAGGTAGGTACATCAGTTGTACAACGGAACAGTCTAAAGGCTACCTACCTATCCCACCTAAGATGCACTTTGGTCCTAAAGAGCATGCATCTATAAAACCTATACCTACTAACATAATTAAACTATAGAACAAAACCTTCAAATCAAAAACTTTTCACTGTGACTGTCCATTAGCATAAAACGCATATATTATTTTAATCGTATGACAAAAAGAGTAGATCCTAAATTGCCGTGATTTTTATTTGCACGGATACCGACACGATTAATTATTTCTGTCCGTTTGCCCATCAATTTGGTATTTGATTGGGCACAGGACAGCGTGATCCTAATAAATAAGTACATATTGTTTTTATTCTTAAAGTTTATTTCGTTCCAGTCGTATCAGTAATGTACAAATGAATATCAAATATATTTTATAAAAAAAGTAAATTGGCTAATTGGGGGTTATAATTCAATATGTACCTAACCATTACCTTTTGATAATATTGGTTTATTCATAAGTATCTTTGAACGGACACAGATAGTTAAATATAAGTTACTTTTTATCCGACTAGGGCTAGAGGAAGGCAAAAATTAGGGTATTGAGTTTTCCTTCCATCATATACTCGATATCGTTTCGCAGCAACGTCTGTTTTGATTCCTTACATATGAAAACCGTGAATTAATGAATTTATAGAATACCTTCCTTTCCTTGCGCGAACGAAGTGGAAGTTCAAGTCCTGATAAGATTGTTATTAAAATCCAAGGATTCCAAGGGTACAACTGCCATTTCACCTGTTTCCTATACCTATTGAATTACTATGACCTAGAAATCAAAGATATTAAATAAGTTTTATTAACGTCTGAAGTACTTACCTAAAAACTCCTAAATTTACGCCGTTCCCCAAAAAACTTTTGAGTTATTTAGCATCATGGCATTTGGTTCGCTTTATCGCTAAATTATCAAGGTGCAAGAAAATCTTGCTACACACCTGTCTATTGAATAAAGTTTGTTTTGTTTTTCTTTCGTATAATAGTCGGTTTCCGTGCTAGGGACAGGGTGGGATTAAAGGTGCGTTCTGCCAGTTTAAGTAAAAACATATTATAATATATCTAACTATGAAACTCATATCTTAGTGTGTTATTTATGCTACTGTGAAATTTAATGTTTGCTAGAGCATTCCGAGAAAGTTTTTACGTTTGTGAGTAATTATTATGTGAGACAATCCCCAATAGCTTTGATACTTGCGGTACTGTGGGCCTCTATGTATAAATTTATGAATATAATAAGCATATACCTACAGATATGTATATGCAAATTGATGAATGCGATATTTAATGGACATGCGCCCCGTGGAGTCATATAAAGATTTTCCTTGCTGCCATAATGTGATTATCTAGTTCTGAGTTTTTGTTGAAGGTTGGAATACTCAATTATACTAGAATTTTCCTTAAAAACACACAATTTTCGTCTTGTTCGCCCCGTGGAGACACGTGAAGATTTTCCTTGCTGCCATAATGTGATTATCTAGATCTGAGTTTATGCTGAAGGTTGGAACACTCTCAATTATACTAGAAATTTTCTTAAAAATATAGAAAAAACACGCAATTTTCGTCCTGTTAGTATATAAACAGGCTTGATATTACGTCGGTTCTTTCCTACCACTTATCTCAGGAGTACGATATATAGTCTATTTCTTTTTATTATTTAGTATGTGTTTTCCACCGTCGGGGACAGCCTTCTTTCTCGCCAGTCATCTCGGTGAAAAGCAAGTCTCAAGGGTCTAGTTTTCCAGTTTAATATAGGTAAGTATTTTCGGCTTTATTCTGGAGTTATGAATGAATATTCTATTCTCGTAGTCTCCCAGTACGACTTAATTGTAGCTGTTGTTGTCATATATTTATCTAAAAAGAATACAGTAAATAATATGTCTAGACTCTTAAATTAGCACTAGTATGGATATGTTCCTATTCGATCATTCGGCAGTTCAAGGTCTTGTTAAAACAAAAACGAAAAACGTGCTATTAAGACGCTTGTACCGGACGATATATTTATCATTCTAAATACCAACATATATTTTAATGTTATGATTTGAATCGGTTGTTCTATTGATTTGTTCTATTATCATGCTAATGCGGTGTTATTTTTTTAGTATGCATTTTAATGACTTCCTCTTATTAAAGCCTCTTAAAATGGTCGTGATTCTTCGTTAGATATAAATTCGTTGTGATTTCGGATAAGGAATAACATTTATCCCTGGCTGGTAATATTCTATTTGTCCCAGATGGTTATTATCCAATCTCGGAATCATTTGTTTCAATTTATCAACCACTCCAAGTTCAAGAAAGCAATCAAAATAATAAATTGCCCCATTGCACCCTGTTATTTGAGAAAATTGCCATGGTACTAATTACTCAATTCATTGGCTTGAAAGACGTTTGCCACGAAGCAAGACCTAGTAAGTGCTGCATTGCTGCTACATTGCTTCTGGCAGTTGTCTGTACTATTTTATAAAATTATAAAAATAAAATTGTAATTGTTACTAAATGTAATGAATAGGCCTTGTCATCTATAACAGATGATATAAGCAGCCTCGCAACACTTGCGGTCCTGACTAAATAGTCCTATTCGGGACTGAAACCCTTGGACGCATTTGCTACAAGTGTATGCACCCCCAGGTGGTCAGGGGTTGGCGGTTACTAAATGTAGGTAACTGGAATATTTGGTGGTTTTTGAAAGGGAAAATATTGTTTTTTTGTTCATTCGTCATTATAATCATCCATTATATTACTGGCTGGACCGATTTTCAGATCAAGATACTTTCCTTTTTGGCCATTTCGGCAGATATTACTGGCTGGACCGATTTTCAGATCAAGATACTTTCCTTTTTGGCCATTTCGGCAGAAAAACGCTAGTTATACTTACATTGAAAAACTAAAAATAACATTGAACGCAGCGGTTTTCATACTTAACGTAATGCAATCAGTCAGGTCAAAATTAGTCATATAAGATTAGGAGGGGTAACACTAGTTATTTTCAGTCGAATCGGGACAAGTGGCATCTCGTTTGGGGCGCTAAGATCCTGTCTGGGTCACTGAGCCAAAAATAGTTAGTTTCTTAGTGGCAGTCTTCGGACTGATAGTTTTACCCCACCTTAACTTAATTACGATATTATGTACGTAATAAACAGAAAATCGGGCACACAGCAGATTACAAATGTCATTTACTTGGTTCTGTTTGCCGCATGGAGTTCCTTATTGAAGCAATTCCTTCAATTAGAGATCGACGGATAGCGCCGTGTAATTTGTAAGCGAACGTTAATCACCATGTCCAGTAAGATCACTCGCATGGAGACATACTTTTCAGATCTACTGAATTCCTTTTTGTTTGTATATTACGCGATTATTCCCCCAATTATGAATCGTTTTTGATGGCTGGTTTTTTGTTTGGTAGATCAAATTTTACCAAAATTGATTTAACGCTTTTTGAAAAATCAACAAAATACAAAATATATACCCATTTCGCTCATTGAAGTCGGTTTCTTTTTGTGAAATAGTGAGTATATCTTCACAATTCTCCACTTCACGCGTCACTTCGTCCCCAACTGTGTCCGTGAACTTGTACCTAAATTCTGTAACTTACTTTAATATACCATTGACGACTATCGAAAATCGATTATGCAGACTTAATAGTATCATTTCGTATCTTATTACGAAAAATCTTAATAGATGTTAAGCGATTCAAGGATCCTATTTGGCATAAAATAGCAATGCCATAATGAATAGTGTCAGTTACAAAATGATATTTGATTAATAAGGTTGTAACCAATGCTAAATATGTTTTATTGAACCTCATACACTTACGTGACTGATTTACTGTATTTTAATTAGGTATAGTCCATTTCATCAACAATATTCTATATATACGGGACATCTTAAATTAAATGAACTGCCAGACAAGATGTGAGACTGACTGATGATGTGACTTATTGGAACTTCCGCGCTACATACCTAATGAATTTACGAAATATTAGACTGACCCATAATACAAAAATCTAAGCCGTTTCTAGAACTTACGATTACATCTTAGAATGATATCATCGCAAGACATCATTAGCTGTCGATGCCGCTAATGACCGAGACGCGAAACACCCACATTATAGAACCTCCTTCATATAACGTGTATCATACAATCAAGTAATCACTTGATTAGCAATTACTGGGCTTCATGACTATGACTAATTTGAAACCCTTCGGAACTCCGCGATTAATGTTTGAATAGCAAACAAGATGGGTGGCGACGTACAAGCAGACCGTGACGTGACAGGAATGGCTGGACGATTTGGACGCATTCTTAGTAGACTGGCCGGAAGAAACGGCTAATAGGAAGTTGTGGACATTTTAACCGAGAGGCTTAATGCCTAGCAAAAAAAAATAGCAGCAACTTGTCTCTGTAACCAGCGGCGCAAATAGGGTGGTGCCAGTGGTGCCCTGGGCGATGTGACCAAATAATTAAAAAAAAGGGTGCACTTTATAGAAGCTCGCTTTGGGCGCAATGTTACGACACTTGTAAACCATAATCGGGTATCTAAAATTATCCTACAAACTTTGGATGTTCAATCTTGCACAATGTCTGCAATGCGAGAAATGTAGCTACCTATATTATCAGCATAAATCGGAAAATCCCTTATGTTATTCCACAAAGACATTGTTTGTTAGTATAGTATGCTTTTACTATAGATACACTTAGTGCTACCATTGATATGTGTATGTATATACCTATCATGATTTAAGAGTGAATCAGGACCACTGAATGCCGAATTCGCCTAATTCTTAAGATTCCTATACAACTTATTTTTTTCTTTCAGACTACTTAAAACGTTTAGGTAAACTACCAAGTTAACACCTAAATACACTTTTTACTGGTGCATTAGACTTTCGAGTGACAGTAGGTAACATAATTCAGCAACCACCGACTTAAATAATATATGTATTTAAATTAATAGAATCAGGTGACTGTTAATTTATGCGGGCAGTTGTTTTCGTCAAATTCTTAGCCGCCAAAGAAGCATTGTTTTGCCGCAATATGTCTAAACTCGTTAAAAGGGAATGAATAACTGGACTTATTTATGCAAAAGAGAACCAACCCACATTCAACGTTTGTACTCTATGCTATAGTTACAGGGTTCAATGTAAACGGTTTTGATATGTGGACAGGTTCCCTTCTGCATAAAAACGTCCGACTTAGAATCGAATAAAGTGGATAGTGGTGGTGTTACCGCCCAAATCAATAACTAGGTGCGGTTAGTAATATTCCGTGCAGGCGGAATACAGACTTTCGTGGTTTTCCACTTCGTTAATAAAAACAGATCTAAAAAAAAGAAAAAAAAATATGCTATGTCGCTCCGTTAAAAATAATACAATTGATAACATTTCATTATATTTTAAGACTATCATTTTATAACTTTTCTGAATTCTGCTTAAAAAGATGAAGTAATCTCTGTTTTTATTTATTTTTTCGCTCTTTGGTTTAGACAACAACCCTATTCAGACCGTATTGTCTTAGATTGCAGTTATTTGATGTAATTTCTTATATTTCTTTAAATACAGAAGAATAAATGCAAAGATTTTTTTTTAAGGTACACGACTTAAAGCCCTGTCGATCTCTATATTAATTTCCACCTGTTATATTATAAATATGAAATGTTGTCAAATACAGAAAGCGGCTCATAAAATTATTGTAGCCCGTATTTTGACGCACAAAAGAACGTTCAAGAATTCATTCAAAATTATTGAATTCAAAAATAGAACAACATTGGTGCTTCATTGGTTTTCATTTGTATTTAAATACGTCGATGAATATTGATCGGTGGTGATCGTTCAGTGGCAAATTGAAATTAATTTTAAATGAAATTGACGTTTCTTACTTACCTATTGAAATTCGATACGTTTTTAAACAGGTCATAGACATTACATTGTTGACTGTTAACTGTATAAAATAAAATAAATTGATCAGAATGTATGTAGGTTGACCGAATAAATGAAAAAGAAACGGATTCATATTTTCAAAATCCGCCTTCTCTATTTAAGCTATGCTTTTTAGTATGGCTACTAGATGACGATGTAATATTAACTACATATTTTTATATAGATAAATTGTTTAAAGGACGTTTAAAGTAACAAATAAATAGCAAATCCTTCTCCAATACGCAACTGACCAACATAACGATCAAATGCGTCATAAATAAAAAATAATAAAACCGATATAACCCTAACAATAGCCTTTTGTTGCGTTGATATTATGGCTTAAGCTATAATGGAATGGCATATGCGTCGGACAGGTTGTATTTTGCAAGCTCTAGGTTGCGCAAACTCTTTCTTTTCAACTTGTATTTTCTGCCAACAAAGGACTTGCAGATTCTGTGATGGTTGACTGGTAGAGAATGCCATTAGACATTAAGTTCGTCATTTGCACTGACTTTTGTTTTGTGCAATAAAGTTTAAATCAATAAATAAAAAATATGAACTTATTTCAACCATTTTGAAAAATGTTCGCGAACCTCACACGAGCCACTTGTTATTCAATGAAACATCAAAATTTTTATGAATAAAACAGGAAGTACAAGCAAGCTCATCTGACCTCCAAGACTTCCGGTCTAGTCCAAACCGCTTTGATCTGCCTTACATTACATGGGCACCATACCGTCACGTGAGACCAAAATAAAACATCCATAAAATGAAACATTAAATTTAATGTCGCATTAACTACAGAAACTACGAGGAACTGCGCAATGTAGACTCGTAGGCTTGAGGACATTAGTCAAGTGTGACCACAAAATTAAACACTAGAAAGGATAATATTATTAAAACCAACTTAATAATTATAAAAACAAACACAGTAAACATTGTCAGGAACGGCCCATCGGCTTCCTGCGCGGGCGCTAAAAGCGGCGAGGAGAGCAAAAACCAGTGCAGTAGGCCGTGAGTGGCGTAGCAGCACGGATAGCTGTCCCCAATGAAGAGCTCCATAAACCACTAAAGACGATCTCTTTAGATCTTTACAAAAGCCCCCTAGAAACTAAAATTTATTGGTTGTTCGTGAATAATAAGCCAGAATTGATAACCCCGGCGACGCGCCGACCGACCGACGCGTGCGACTGACTTGGAACGCGCGCCGAATTATCCCAAAAAAAGCGGAAGGCGAACTGCCTTACAGACATGCCACCTTTCGGTCCAGCCACGACTTTCGACAGCGGTAAGCGATACGTGTATCTCGCTTACTCATAAGGCTGCCGCGCTCAGATCTCTCGCTCAACCGCTCGTCGCACCGCTTGCCGCCTAATTGAAATCCGTTTTGCGCAGCTGACCAATCGTCGCATTTTACAGAACAACCAATTAAATACACTTTTCAAGCGGCTTTCGCGAAGGTCAAAGGGAAGGACCCTCGGTAATGTTTGTTGTCCCCAGCAATCCAGTGCACCATTACATTAATGACTATAATTTCCATGTTGAATATATGCATACCTACTTCCATGTACATACCTGATCTAATTTAAAAACCAACGCACCGACAAGCGTAAAAAATATCAAGTGATCTTATGAATGTATGTAGGCCGCGACAGTATAGGTCACTGTTTTCTCACGTAGCAAAAACAGGAAAAGTTCAGAGAGCAAGTCATAACCATAATCATAACCTGACGGCAACTTTATCTTCGGCATCTAACGCTTCAATGACAGTCAGCATCACATCATTAAGACTAAAATGACTGGGGATATATATACCATTTTGTTGGTATATTTCCAAGACAGTTCTACTTGCGCCAAGTGTTTGTTTCTAGAAGTTTTCATGGCTTTCAATTTTTTGTTAAAAAACTTGCATCTAATCTCATTGTGTTCATCATGCCTTGGCAATACTATCTATTCTGGAAATATTGTAAACTCAAAAATATATCCTTAAAGTTTGTTTTTTATTTTTCAAAAAAAATGTGTTGTTATTAAATTAATATTACTTATGTTATGGTAGATTGAAAAAACCCTTGTAGACTGAATTTTTAATTAGGGAATACAAACCCGGCTCTTTTACCATACCAATAACCGGGGTTACTATTAGAAAATAACCGGCTTTGCATTCCCTATTTGTAATTAAATTCAAACCAGAAATTGACTGACTTTGAATCCAAATAAATTACGATAATAATAACGAAGCTCATGTTAAAGACAAGACAACATACTGTCATCAAAATGGCAGTGTTTTATCCTGTGAAACAGGCAATTTTGAATATGGGGTTTGAACATTTTTGTAATAACACAGACACATCGAAACTATGTAACGGAATTTTAGTAAAAAAACAAATTCATAGGCATGTTAACGCTATATCTGGTTTCATTGTATTTTATTGCCTTGGAAAATTACATCGATGTGGGATGAACTCAAATGTCAAGGATTTCATACCAGTTCTGTACTACATGTTAAAAGCTATGGTGTATCCGACGTTAAATGATTATAATTTAACCTTTTGTGTTCATCGGATTGGTTAAAAGTTGCCATGATAATGAGGCCATATATCAATGCGTTAATGATGCGAAAAGGCTTCTTATTGAGTTGTGAAATGTCGAAAAAAATCGTTCGGAGTAAAGTCAGGCATACAAATGTCCATACGTATGTCATTTAATTAAGTAACGAGCTTAAAAATATGTAAGGCCACTGATTTGGAATAATAATGTTCAGATTTCCAATTGAAATTCATGTGCTTAATTAAGGGTGTTTATTTCTTTTTTATCTGGTTTTTTGGCTGTAGTTTGTACACCATATAAATCAATTAAAAAATCTTAATTTGATAGAAAATAATATACAGTTATTTAAGCAATATATTACGATATAATATATTGTTATGGCGACAATTTCGAGTAAGAATAAGTAAGTACAGTAAAATAAAAAGTAAGGTATATAAGAATGTAATCTATCTATCTTTTAGCTACTGATGAACTTAAGGTCTCCTATAACTCGCTACCAGATGCCATCCACTCCTTGCGACCTTCACAAGGGCATCCGTCCACCTAGTTGAAGGCCGTCCCACGGTACGTTCTCCTATACGTGGTCGCCACTCCAGGACTTTGCTACCCCAACGGCACGTATTTGAATAACTGTAGTTGGTGTAGGTAAAGCTACAAATTGAATTTCTATAAACTTAATTTCAAGTTAAGTTATCCTCTCTCTGATGGAAAGCCCTCTCCACAAGGCAAATATTTATTTATTGAATCAACAATTTGGTTGCGTCTACGCCTTCTTTACCCTTTTAAGTATTTACTGCTGGGTTTGTAAGCCCGTGGCTATCAAATAACGTAGTGTATATATTTTCCATTAATTTCAATACAGAATCCAGTAAACAAATACTTTAGAAATTACATATCAGTTCATAAAATAGAAAGAAATAGTTAGTAGAGATTCAGGCAGAAACAAAAAAAAAGTTAAAACTGCCATTTAGAATTCAAATAACAGAATCAGACTAAGGGCACTCCTTAGGGCGTTATCGTGTTCTAAACAGATAAACGGACCAAGGGAACATGTAATGCCTTACATAGCAAATATGCAGAGCGGTGATAACCCATGTGATAACGTTTAACCTTGTGGTGAGGAAGGCTGAAGCTTGTCTGAGATGTCCCTCGGTAAAAAAATGGAGTGGTTTATTTGTAAAATGTGTTTTTTCTATGCTATGAACGCAGTTAAGCAAACTATTTCCTATACATGGTCACTACTTCCAGACTTTGCTACCCCAATGGCCATCCGCAGCAGAATCACTACATTATAAAATAAAGTCGCTTCCAGTCTGTCTGTCCCTATGTATGCTTAGATCTTTAAAACTACGCAAAGGATTTTGATGTGATGGTTTTTATTAAATAGTGATTCAAGAGGAAGGTTTTTATGTATAATACATGCATAATTTATCAGCATTGCGCCCGTGCGAAGCCGGGGCGGGTTGCTAGTTAGTTATTAACTAAATTAGCAGTAAAAAGTGAGTTTCTTTGTAGAAATGAGTATTCTACAAAGACTAAAATTTATATAAATATATTTCACTTCAAACATTTACCATAACATAACACACGCATGTTTTCACAACCTACTGCGTATATTCAAGTTCATTGACTCGATTTCCCGCCATTTCCACGAAAAAGTATACATACCTACATGCAAAGCATATGTGAATAGGTACGAACAGTGTTTGCCGAATCAATTGCGTGAGCAAATATGCAGTAGGTACTTGTGGTCTTGAGATATATCGAGTGTTTGTTTGCACACTCGAACTAACTCCCAACTACACCCTATATCGATACCAAATTGTATACAGAATTATTCGATTATAAGTGCTTTTTTAGGGTTCCGTACCCAAAAAGGGTAAAAAACGAGACCCTAAATACCTACTAAGATTCCGCTGTCCGTCTGTCACCAGGCTGTATCTCATGAACCGTGATAGTGAGACAGTTGACATTTTCACAGATGATGTATTTCTGTTGTCGCTATAGCAATAAACACAAAAAAAAACGAATAAAAAAAATATTTAAAGGAGCTCCAAATACAATAAACGTGATCGGTTGCGTTAACTTTGCACGTCATTTGTATCCTGCGCTATACATACTAGGTGCAAACTTAACTTAACCTGGCCAGTTAAGATGGTATGAGTCTTTGTACGGAACCCTCGGTGCGTGAGTCAGACTCACACTTGGCCGGTTTTTTCAATCTCATATCCAACTATGGCATGGCTATTCAAAGTAAACAAAGTGACTGAGTCGTCTGCGAGCCGATCTTTTACGCGATTGGCGAAGTGGTATTGCAGCTGCGGTACCGGATTCGATTCCAGGCCAGGGCAAATATTTGTGTGATGAACTCGAATATTTGATCCAGGATCATGGATGTTTCCATGTATTTAAGTATATATTTTCCTAAATACCTAAGTATGTATATCGTCGTCAAGTACCCATAACACAAGCCTGCTATAGCTTAATTTGAGTCGATTTGTGTGAGGTTGTCCGTTTTTTTAACAAACAATAAAATCGCATACCTAAGTAAGAAAAGAACCAAAAACACCATCTGCCTAGCACTGATGATCAAATGAAATTGATGAAACTGCTATTAAGATCCTTTAAAGTTATTTCTTCCAGTTAATGGCCTAATAAAGATCTAGATCATTCTCAGCCTTTTACTTTTAAGTGCCTGTGACGCAAAATTTATTTATTTATTTATCCACACTTACAGCTATTTTTACGGGACAAACCTAAGACAAAAACGTTATTAAACTTACTCCTATTTATCTATACTACTGCGTTCAAAACTAATTACGAATAATGCAGTCTTTGTCCATTCAGAGAACACGAAAATAAATCTAAATCTTCCGCTATTAAATTGCAAGTACAAAATATAAAACAAATACTTGTACACGCGCGACTGAGAAAGCAATGCAGCTATGCCGTTGACCCAGCTAAATTCGGCCAAGGTCTTCAGATGCGACATTCATCCTGATGAGTGTCCAGTAAAAGTAAACATACTCAGACACAAATCCAATAAATTTAAACGAGAAAGGTCATCTTGATCTTGCACTAAAAGTGCGTTGCAAAAATCTAAATATATCGCATTTTTTCCAAATTACATACATGATTAACGTCTTGAATTGTTGCCGACATTAAAGCGAGCCGGTGAAATATTTTTACACCATTACACTGCACAGAACATCTGGCTGATGTATTTATATCTACTGATCATGAAGAAACAAAGTTCAGACGTAAACTTTATGGCCGGGGAAAGTTATAAAACGATGGTGAATCGGACATCGATCGTTGAACTTGCGTTTAAAATCGGCCAAGGTTCTTCGGTGGCTGACCTCCCGAGCAGGTTCCCGAATCCAAACAACAATCTCAAGTATGCCAAACCTGCTGAAATTAGAAAAATGCGTTAAAATCATGCGTTAACACTTGTTTGAAGAGATAATGCAATAAAAGGGTCTAGGGGGATCAGTATCAAAACAAATGACAAACGACGAGTCCGTCGAACTCCGTCTAAATCCATCCAAGGTCTCATCGCTTGAAGGACGCGCCGACCGTCCGAAGTGGTCGTTTACACCGCGATAACAAAGGTTTGCTGCCTCAAATACCTACGACTGACTCACGAGCCGACTAAAAACGAAGCTGTAAAACTAAAACACATTCGAGAATTGGAAAAGCAAAGAGTATGTGATTCATAATACCAATTGCAGGGCTAAATAGTTTCCGATCGAACATCGATTTAGGGACCGCCCGCCGCGCAACACGAAAGGTATGAAAGGAATTATGAACAAAAGCTTGCAGATCTATAGAATGTTTATTTATTCGATTATTAATAAAACGAAAGTAAGAATACGTATTCGGTTATAATGGAAGTGTTAAATTATACGGAACGGCGTCTAGACGTGGTTTTGCTCACAGTGAGATGCGCCATAATGCTTGCGGTGGACTCCTGCTGCGTTCCCACCGATTCCAACCCGATGATTACAGAAAAAATTATCTGTAATCAAGATCCCAAGGCATTAGAAAAAGAAGCCGATCAAATAACATATCGCCCGTGTTTCAATATTTACGGATCGATCGTATTCGTATAAATTATATGCAAGTTTGTTCATTTATCGTTACGCCTGCGTCTATAAATATTGCGCAAAAAGACATTGAAATGTTATTAGCATTCTTATCAGCAGGTGTACTGAACTGACCCCGCACAATATTTAAGCGCAATTTAAAAAGTAACAAGAGAAATTGCTTTCCGGTCGGCGTCCGTTGTTCCCTTCATGACCTAAATACTCCCCTAGTGCTTTAGGGTTTACGGTGGAGTGCTCGCCCTGACCTGCCGCAACTGCAGTCTGGTTGCGGACAAAAATAAACGGGCTATCAGCTGTCCCCACAGGACCATATCCGCAATCATTTAAGTACGGCTTCAATTTTAATTAATTTAAACGGACTTCCTACGTTGTTTTGACTTGAAACTCCTTTACCTAAATGTTTCTTGGGTCAAGGAAAGGGATATTTGTGTCGAATTCTGAGGTGACCCAGATACTTTATCTTTAGGACCCTTGTTGTATCTTCTACGCGGCCCAAGGGAATAGAACTTTACGGAATTTAACTTAAAAAGAAAACTTAGTAAATAAATGTTTTATGGATATACTTTTATCCTTGTCTTTAACTTTCGATATAAAGTTATAAAACCGGATCTTTAGGTTGGTACCATAAATACGACACCAGATACTTTAATATTGACATTATCTGATCCTATAAAAGAGTTATTTCGAAGACGATGACTATAATTTCACCTACGTCTGAGCTGTGTAAAGTTTAATCATTGCAGAATCTTTTCTCTTTATAAACGACTTTGTAGCAACAAATTATTCATGGTAAACAAATACATACATACGTCAAAGGCTCCCAGACGCAATCAATACACTGTTAATAATAAGTAATGTCGTGAGGCCGTAGCCGATTAAAAACTTAAAACAATGTTGCTTGTTGCAAGTAATAATACAATTTCACCATTTATGTCAGTTAGGATCAGCTATAATTATAATACAAGTTCAGTAGACTTAATATTGTGTCTGAAGCGCGACAAATAGGTATACCTAGGTGATAAGACATCCTTACTTTTGCTATATTGTTATATTTATCAGGCAGTTGAGGCATCCTTTGATCATTAATCTATTACTTTATAAACGGGACCAGAACTCCGCGGTGTACTTATACTAGTTCCGAAATTGATTCCTAATTGAAAAGTGAAATGGCGTGCCGCGCGGCATCCATTATTGATTGTCCGTCGTTGCAGTCGCGTCGCCAATCGATGGCGCGTCTGTCGTGTTGCCCCCGTCTATTTTTACCGCTTCATCGCCTCCTCCCCTCGCTGCTGCTTCCTGCCTTTTATTAAACTCTGTATGTTAATTAACAAGGGCCTCGACTGGCCTATGTTTATCTTCCTTACGATTGTTTTTCTACTTTCAAAGTGCAATGCACGCTCGTCATTGCCACGACTTTATATTCTGAATCATAGTTAGATTTGAAGGATATCTACTTATACTTGTTAAAACTCTTTTATCTTGATAAACTCTATTAAGTCCTATTATTTCTCGACCTTCATTCGACAATGCTTAATTAATAGCTCCCTGCGCGTTGTCAAACCGAACCGCAGTCTTTGGCTTGGTTGGCTTATCTTTTCTTTCACATTATTCGTCTATAACTACGTCCCTCTCTATAGGGGCATCTGGTACACATAACCTGCGCGTGTTTACGTTGGGCCTACGTTTATTTCCCCTTGTGCATGTGTGTGTCACAGGGGTGCACGCATGTGTTGCGCCCGTGCACAGCTGTTGTGGGTTTGTGAAGCTACGCTACTATCGACTCTTCTAAATTTATTCTTCCTCATGGCCCACGCCCCTCCTTTAACTATACATCACCAAGTTGCATTCAAAACGCGAGTTGAAACTGCTTAAAATGCTATTCAAACATTTAAATAAGAAATAACACACTAAAGCTACGTGTTTCTTTAAAAGCGTCCGTCGATCAGACAGGCCAGGCGGATCTGTAGGTATGAAGCATTTATTTGGTGACTGTGATGGATGTTCGATCTTGATTCAGCGGGTCCTGCGTCGACTTTTACAACTATCGTTTGTTCTGTCGTCCTCATTATCGCGACTGCTTGTGTAGAAAATAATGATGTCATTATTCACGGCTCTTTTGTTACGGATCGAATAAAAGAGTGTACCGGTATGATTCCTTAGTAACTCGTCTTACCATGCGCTTGCGACTTACAATAGTAAACAGCTGGCGAGAGGTCAATGACTCCGAGCTAGTGCAAATTGTATAGTTACACTTAAAGGAAAGCAAAAAATTACATCAAATTTGGACGCGCATGCGTGCTCTCTCAGAAGGATTCTCGGAACGTAGCGGAAATGCAATACCGCGAATGTGTTCAAGTTTTTATCCTATCCATTGTTTGTTTTATAAGCCAAAAAACCGCCAAATAAACAGACGACTCACTGCTCAAGCTAGCGGATCTGATTTGGGGAAAACCTTCTTTGAAAACCCACGTACTATAAAAGTACCTACATGTGTCATCTGCGTGCACATAGTTGATTTCGAACTCCCACAATGTAGGGACATCTTGTTTGATGACGTCACCATCCGAGCCCCTGGGGTCGTTGCTCGGGCCCCTACCTGCATTTTTTGTTGCATCCCTCTGTGACGCAAGCAGAATCCACAAGAAACTATATTCATTCCATTTACGATCCTCTACATTCCAGAAACCAACCCTTTTTGGTGTAGTCCGTTAACGTCAACCTAACCGTATATTATAGTTAGTTTTAAAATAGCACTTTAGATAATGTTACCAGAATTTTTTGAGGTGTTACTTAGACGTTTGTCATTTAGTTCATAATGATTGACGAGACTTCACAACACAAATCTCATGAACTTTAACATTCATTAACTACTTGCAGGAAGATGCAATATAATGCAATATACTCAAGATTACGTCAGATAAACATTATAAGTATTATATCATGATCAATAAACTTATAATTATCAAACGCGGCATGTTCATACCTTATTAGCCAAACGAGCGGTCGTCGGTTAAATACCTATGACCGACCTTACTATACAAGGGCGGCGGCGGCGGGGCATTTAGTTTTAAGTTTAAGGCCCTCATTATCTACAGTTGCATACACTACTAAAGCAATAGGCGTAGAAACATACACAGATATACCAAATACCCAACATATAGGTAGGTACCTATCTACACAAAAAAGAACGAGAAAGATCGAAAAAGGAGTCGTTAACTAGTTTAGTTATTTATTCAAACTGCATCTTTAGCAATGATAGGCAATGGGTATACGCATAACAACATCAAATTTTTAAATTTACGTAGCCCACGTTTACTTTAAGATCAGTTTTACCCTACTTAAAAAGGTGTGTATGTATGTATTGCGCAGCACAGGGTCACTCGTGCGAGCGAAGCCGTACCCGGTCATAAAGAGGGCTTTTAAAAGTGAATTTAACGCGTAAGTCCTCCACAATCGTCTTCCCGTTGCGCAAGCCGCGGCCATCCCGCACAATTGGGCCGCCCAGAAATGTGTCAAGTTGAACTCGGGTCGTTCACCTCTTGTGTTTACGTTTTCAACTCTTCGCGGCGCGGTTAGCAGGTAGGCAGGTTGGAAAAGTTGATATTTGAGGATGGTTCGTAACGGGATGACTCATGAAACAATTTACAATCAGAGAAGACAAGCGATCAGAGTCAATACTATTATAAAATACTATAATTGTATTAAAAATCAATATTCTATTATTTTAAGATAAACCATAACAGCTCGATGCAGCAGTGAACAGTGCCATCTATTGGCAAATTTTGTTTGTCCTCTCATCATGCCGAAACGACTGGACGGATTTTAATAAATGTTGGTACGGGGATAGCTGAGCATCCAAAGGTTGTAGGATATTTTTTAGCCGACTATGGTCAAGAAGAAGAACAAATACGCGAAATTGCAGGCACCTTCTAGACAATTTGTATTTGCAAGTATTTTCTTTTTGATTAGATTAAGTAAAAATGAAGTTGATTTGTTGTTGCAAATTGCAATTCATTCTTCATCGGAACAGCTGGCGTTCAACTCAAGTCAAATTAGACAAAGGAATTTTATGATTGAATATACCTACTTAAATTGACACTTAAATATGCATTGTAAGTAGAAACATTTTTTGCCGTAGTTATATTTGCACTTTAACAACAAAAACCTTCTCGGTCAGGCTTCGCTGATCCCATGTTTGCTCGATACTATACGCTATAAAACTCCGAAGTTAAATTCCGAATTCATCCGTATTCCGAATTTTTGTAATTCCGAAAACCATGTTCAGTTTTTCTGTCATGTATTTTTAGGTAATTTATCATATAATTATATTAACCTAATTATATTGTAGAGGGGATCCTGAATGCTTCTTTACTTGGAGTTTTTTCAGTTTTGTTGTTCTGTATTGTTGGATGTTCCGGCTAGATTCAAGTATGATTCAAATAAGGACAGAACTTTATTTCACCGTTTCCGAGTGTTCCGAGCTGCTTGCTTATTATTCATAAGTCGTTTCTCCTACAAAAAGAAATAATTGTAATGGTGTGTCTACGTGAGAAATAAATAATTCATAGATATCTTTTGAAAAATATCATGGTCTCCGCGGGGCCATTATACTTTTAGATATGATGTAAACGCGGTGTTACCACCATATTGTTGCGGTGAATTGTTGCCAGCTTCGAGTGTTGACTAAGTTGTAATTAAGACAGGTCATGGCTTACACCTGTTTTGGGTTTGAACTTGTGAAAGGGATTTTTATTACCTACAATATTTTGAAATTTTACTGATTGCATTCGAGCGGTAAGCAGCTTATTGCTTAAACTATTATATATTTCCGACGTTTGTATTTCTGTTCTATATTCCTTAATATATATACCAAAGCTAAACATATGAAGAAGTTTGGTTTATACACCAAATAAAGATCGAGACAATAACTGAACTGTCGTCAGGAATCATGTTTTCAGGAAAAATATTATTAGCGCGATGCAGGATCATCTTTTGCGCCATGCCAGCAGAGCTCCCTAAACTAAATCATTTTGTATTCCAAAATCAATATACATACACCAGAATAATTTTACGTTGAGTCTGTATATCTTTTTGCTTCCCAAAATGGATTTTTTGCTCACCAGATATTGTTTTCATAAAACATCAACATTAATACCAAAAACTGCAGTCTAATTTGCTTTAGTGTAATCAAATTATCTAACCTTTAGTCAAAATATATTATTGTCAATCTAAAATTACAATAGCTTCCCTTTATTTCTTTACCCGCCGGACATCCAAATATGGTTATAGGATACTTTTTGACGCTTTTCGCATACGAAGTTTATTACTAGGAGGTACCACCGAGTAATAAATAAAACACAAACTTACGCAAATCATGTATTACATTACTTTACACGTAGCCACCACACTGTCCATACTTCGCCGTATTAACTCAATATTCTACGTCTCTTTCGTTTGACATTGAAAACAAAAAACGCAAAATCTTGCGCTAGTTATTTTACACTTTAGAAAATCTGCTATAATAGTAAAACTTTACTCTAAAACAGTTGGCTTCCTTTGTCGTATCATCTTTGGCGGTTATTTTGAAATGCACGTGGATGTTGAAAATATGGAGGGCGGACCCACCCGGTCTGTATAAGGCTTGTAGCCACTGAGTCACTTGGAAGTAAAAAACTCGTGCCAAATATGGAAACTCTTCCAGACTAGTTGTTTGACTCGTTCGTTATACATGATGTGGCCTGTAACAGGAGCAATTAATTAAAACATCCATTCTACCCTTCAAACTGAATAAATTTTTTTTTATGATTTATTAAAATAATGTTTATTCAAAAAAACTATTTATTGCCAAATATTTGCTATTTAGTAGAGTGACACGATGTCAAATGCAAAGGGGATGTCGATCTTGGACGGCGTACATTGAAAATAAGGGTTTTTTTTTTAAGCATCATTAATTGCTACGCATGCCACATGCTTAAAATTATGTGCATACGCACAGAGATGGGCAAACGATTAAACTTCACGATTAAATCTTTATTAAAAGTTGGAACTCGCTCATTTGTGCACGATATACAAAAATGCAATTGGTCTGGCTCTGGTTATGTAGACAAACACTTGAAAAATCATTCTATTGTGTTGTGTGAGATAAACTTGTTCCAGTAATACAAGGTGGTTTTTATATTTAGTTCAGTAAGTACTTACTTACTCTAGGGTCTTGTAGGTAGGGGCGAGACTTAAACTTACAAAAATATCTTGTTTCTTCCAAGTATTAATCAGATTAATTAATCGATTAATTTTTTTATCGGTGCATATTAATCTACGATTCATGTTAATCATAATGTTTTGCACATCTCTGCATACGAACTCTATTCTCAATATAGTAAGGGTTGTACAGATAATTGTGTGTTATTCTGCTTAGCTATTTCTGCTGCTGACTGTACCCTTGTTACCTCAGTTCATGTCGCATTTATAATTAATTTAATTGCGTTAACATTATCAAACAAAACGGTTGTTTTGATTACCACCTGCATTTGCGTCGCTTTGCGGTTGAAAAGAAAAACGCTGGAACTCCGTATAAAGCCAGTAATTTGTTACGACCTTATTCTTTTAGATAGATAATTGCAGCCGCTATTTTTTCAGTTGGTTAAAGGTTAAGTTCTTTATCTGTATAATGAAACATTTATGCATGTACTTACTTATACGTTAGGCGTGGTATATAGGGAATTTATTATTGAATATGTGTTTTGAATTGTTGATGTTGTTATAGATGGTGACTCGGTATATTTATGTAGGTACCATATCGTATTAACCATATGCATTACAATACAATCACGTTCGTCAAGCAATTAAAATACTTTAAACCGCTTAGCGCTAACTCACACATACATTAGTTTCCATAAAATCGCCTTTCATGTTTACGATGCCTTAAATAAACCAGGACATTAAAATCCGTCTCGTAAAAAACATTTGAATAAATAACTGGTCGTATGCAGCCATGTCTCATCCACGCTCCTTTTAGTTTTATTCCAACTTAATATGAAGGTAATGATGGATGTTTTATTTTTCATTCACATAAATCAGCCTCGGGCCGAATTCAAGCGGTGTCAACAGCTAGCACAATTAAAATGCAGTTATATATTGTCTATTCATGTCTGATTCTCTATTGTAAGTACCATATGCACAAAATAGGGCTGGATACACGCGTTGCCAGGCAACGTGATTCAAAGCAGGGGATGGATGTGCCCTTTTAAGATCACCCACGAAATATCACGCGGTGGAATTCCCCCGGTGAACTTTTTTTCTGCCGATCGTATCGCCTCATACGGTTGCATGGATAGTATTGTAATATTTTGCTGTTGAATGCGTTTTGAGATTTCATAATGAAGAATGCAATGGACGTAAAAATATATATTTATTACTTTACATTTTGTAGAGAAGCTCAAATTTTGAAGCTAAATATCAAAGCTGCAAAACATTTCTCGAGAACGGTGTAAGTAGCTAAAACTCGGGAGTGTTTGCTTAGTTAGAGTACCGTCGTCCGTCGGATACTCATCTTGCGGTGCCTCAATTTCTTTCCAGACCATTTAGACTAAAAGTTTCCTTCCCTCGTACTCCGAAATGCATGCTGAAAAGGGTAAAAATTCAAAATGACTCGCCGGGAATCGAGAAACTTAGGTGAAAAATGATTCGCTTCCACTTTTAAGACCGCCGTATATCGGAGGTGTGAAGCGACGTGGGAACGAGCATAGTTTGATGCTCTCAACAAACTTGGAGCGTCACAAACAACTTCGATGTGAATATTTAAGTAATTCTTCCTATGTATGAGCAACGTCCATGGAACATTTCTACGTATTCACTATTAACGTTCAATTTCGAATGCCCTACATAAGAATAAGAAATAAACCGCGGTGAGTGCACAAAAAACTAATCTAAAATGCGACGCGGACTCTGCACGGAGGATAACAAAACAACAAAGCTTATGCAACATCCTGCTATAGGAGGGATAGTTAGGTGTATGGGTTGAGCTCGCATTTTGTGTGGCGTGACCTTGATTCCTCCAAATCGCTGCGCCTGAGTTGGCCTCGAGCCGGCAGGTGATTAGGTTACATAAACCAAGTCCGTCCCCACTTCCTGTTGCCCCGCTTCGCAGTTGTCGATGTCGGAGGCTTCTAAGAAAAAACCGAATTTGCAGCCCGTCCCTCCTTACTGTTTTGCTCTTGCTTTTCCGCTTTTGCCGTCTAAAGCTACGGACACATTGGCCGAACACAATTTCATCTAAGAAAATTCGTTGTTAAAAATATCTTAGCAATCACACGGTAGTCGGGCATTTTATCGTTCGTGTGCGGGTGTAATAAAATGAGATTAGATCAATTACAACAACGATAGTTCCATCAGAGCGAGGAAATAAAAACTTTGATTGTAATGGGCACACTGCTTTACGTGTGGAGTGGAGAATAGCTCTCAAACTGGTTTGGGCCGCACGCGAGGCGGCTCCAATCCAAGGGACATGCAACGAATAAAACGAAACCTAAATGCAGCTCTAGGAAACACTGGCCTTGGACGCAAGAGGCGAGGCACCTGGCGTTTTTATCTGACCTTCGAATAATCCGCCATATTTTCAAGTCTTCCACCCTTCATTCGGTGTTCCTTTGTGTGCTTTTTTGGTATGATGTAATAACTTATTTTAGAAAGTTTGTGGGGAGACAATATTTGAAGACGAGTTAATGGTGGTGCCGGACAACTTTGATGTTGTTGGAGTAAATAGTCGGACGTGCGAGCGATGCGATATGTCGGTCGTGTCGGTTGCGTAACCGGTGTGAGTCGTGAGGAAAGTGAATGCAGCATTTCGAGGTCACGTAGAAAGTTGCCGCCAACGTCAGTTTATAGCTTCCTCCGTAGGAGACATATCGCTACTCGAACCATTCAAGACTCACTAGACTACTATTTCTCCGTGGGCGAAGGCACAAGGCCACATATTTGTAAACCGATAATCACGCAATGTTTTTGCCAAAATCTAAGAATGGCGATACAAAACAAAACATGTGATCAAAATCGAACAAAAATTAAAATTGATTCAGATCCTATTAAAATGTTGCATAATAAACGGTCCGACGCGGCCGATTCCTCAGTATTATAAAATAATTCCAAGGAATTTTGCAAAAAAAGTTGTACACGTGCCAGCTCAATCGCTCAGAGCTATTGAAATTTTGACCATGGTCCGGCCATCTGACTTGCATATAATGGGACCCCAATCCGACTCGACGATCTGAATTAAGGAGACAGGAACTCAGATTCGCGAGCAAATTTAATAATGGCGTTTTGCGCCGAAATTGATGACTCTGAGCAAATTCGGGACAGGCGTCGCAGACATCAGAGACTCGATTGAGAGGCCGCTCGAGAATATAATAATAGCCACTTCTCGTGCGCTCGTTTCTTGAAATTTACCGACATACATTTAAGTATCTTCGTATAGTTTACGTGGCCACATTGTATCATTGCTCGGCTCCGCCGATGGACACGGCGCATACTAAGCAGCCTCACAATAGCTGCTATAAAAAGCAGTCGGTCCTGACGGGACGCACTCATAGGCAAAAAGAACAACGAACATATCCATAAAAGTACGAGGAATTGCAGCGGCTTTAAGATACCAGCATTGTAGAACACTAAACCTGCTCTACCATAATTTAAAACTTGATCTTAAAGGAATCTGTTTCAACGTGTTGAGAATTAATTCTGGTAACATTTATAAGGAGGAGAAATCATGAATCAAATGAAGCTATACATTAAGTATGTTATTCATAACATAATTTAATTGATTATTGGCAATATTTACCTTTTGGGGCAGGTTATAAAGAAGTATTACATGATATTTTGATATTTATCTACATAATATGAAACACAAAATGTCAAATGAGAGCATTTAATTTAGAAATGTTTCGCCATTGCCACAATGTATGGCTTTGTTTCGAAGTCATCCGGGACAAACGCACCTGTATGGTAATACAGAAATATCGAAAAGTGCAGATGTTATACTGTGTACTAACTAAATCTTACAACCACTCAATATAGTTAGTTAGCAAAAGTAAGATAGCGTTAGTAATATAACATTCTGTACTTTTCGACGTTTCGATATGCGTTTGCCTCGCATGTGGACTTGTCCCGACTGCCTTTAAACATCTTCTATTCGTATTGCGTGTGTGTATCACAAAACGTTGTCCATTTGCAAACCGCGTAAGCCGCTTACGTCTCACACTCACATGTTAAATATTAAAGCACGAGTCTGTAACGTGCGAACCATGATCCGAAGATATTTTAATCCTTAAAGCCTGTTTTAACCTTTGTCTTTTTTTGTTTCAGGTATGTCTGGATGTATACTCAATCAAGTAACTGAAGGTGAGGTATGTGTGTGTATAGAGGCCGTTGTAGGCGTGCTAAAGCTGTGCTACATATTGTAGTCATTAATCCGCAATGAGGCCAGTTTATTTACGTCTGGTTAACCTAATTAATTTTACAACATATTTCCTTTTGATAACCTTCAGCGCGAGAAGCAACGAATAATATAGGATGTTAATTTAAAAGACTCAAAGATTATCGTAGTAGCACATCTCGAGCCACTAGGCGCTTTAAATTCTTCACTTGACCTAAGTAAGACTTGGTGATTCATCGGAAATTCTCAGTTTTTACCGTTGCAGGAAAGGGACGTGTTCTGAGAACGGGGAAAGCTTATCATTAAATGTAGCATTAATTTGCCTTTAGTTTTATTGTGAACTAGCTGTGCCCGCGGCTCCGCACGCGTGGAAATCGGTCTGTGTCAGTAAACGACTAATTCACCCCTTATTACTCTCCCTCTCTCCTGGAGGCGGAACTTGAAGTAAAGTAAATTGAATACGATCGATGACTTGTCCAGAGTAAATATTTTACAATTACCACTAAAGAACTACACACCAAAATCAATAGGTTTTATCGCACGAAATGCACGTTTGTTGATATCCGTACCCGTCTTCTAAACTTAGAGTTAGTTTGGCAAAATTGCAGGCACAACATATTAATTTCAGCGCCATCTGTTAGTGTATCAGGGTACTCAATAGTCTTATCACATGTTTGGAAAAAGTTTGCACCTCCTTCCTAAGTAGCGCCATTAGATTCAGGTGCAAACTTAACTCAATCGAGTGCAGTGGCTACCTCCCTTTTATTGGTTAAGTTTTTATAGCCTATAATATGGCCGGGGATTTTCTCGACAGATTAATGAAGTTTTCATCAAAATCACGTGATGTGCGGTCAAATAAACAGACAAACCGATAAACAGACCAAAATTCTAAAAACTGTTCGAACGTGTTACTGATTCTAAGTATCCCCGCCTTTTTTTTTCGAATATCTTCCTTGAACAGACTTTCGACCCTCTTCAACTTTATTATATATTGCCTCCGCCTGGAACACCGATTATAGGTAGTCTGGACGAGAGCTCTTTAGCGGTAAGACTGCCTGTATATTCAAATGCATAAACGGGTTTACTCACGTCGTAGAAGTTGTATTTACTTTTTTTTCAAAGGATTGGCTTGTTGATGCCAATGCCCACGCTTCAAGTTCTGAATAATTGAATAGTCAGGAAAAATTGTATTCCAATCAAAATTGACAAACACCTAAAAGGCAATCGACATTCACAACAATCATACTAAGTCTGATAAATAAAATAGCATTTATTGGGTACGCGTTATTAGGTACAAGAAACACGATTCTGGATACTGATCTAGGATTCTCGAAGGCTTTAAAAGCAAGACAAGGTAACATACAGTAGAAGGGAATACATTTGAATTCAGCCCATGTCAGTTATCGTTGTCTGGATCTGGTTTCATCTTGTCTGCGTCTAAACCTTCGTTCTCCTGTAGATACGAATATGTAGGTATAGGCTAAAAATAAAATTTGATCAAAATATTTCAGCAATGCGACTGCCCCGAGGTGTATACTAACGGTCTGAACCGATTCAAAGATAAGAGCTAACGGACCACAAGAGCAAAGGGCGCACCAAAAATATTATCGGCCACATCGCATCCAGAGGTTGTAATTATAAATCGTAACTTATGCATTGGTTGCGGTTAAGTTCCAAAAGCAATTTCGAAATTCGAACGAGATTTAAACGGTATTTCAAATCGTTATGGTTTATATGGTGTTCGTTACCGCGGTATTTTGTTTTCTTGTTCACAATGATTGGTATTGTATTAAGTATTAATCAATGAGAAGTATAAGCTAAATCAAATCACTGGTTATTATACCAAAAATGGACTCAATCGCGTTCAAAAACTATATTTCGCACGATGCTACGTTCATGTCGAAGGGAGTCCCGAGTGTTATAATAACTTGTGAAAATCGTTTAAAAAATTTAAATCAAATCGCCGATACTGCAATCTGCAATTTATATTCGGTCGCAAAGAGCATGCTTTAATTGCATTGCTTTAAAGCTTTTCTTCTCTGATACTTACTTGAAACTGTTCTGTTATCTTGGTCGTAGATCCTCCGTCCATTAGATTTGGTGTCATTCCATACTCCGATCAACCGATAGATGGCGGTATGATGACCTCCTCAACAAATCCCCAATCCCCATACATGTTTATATCGCGCTGCTAAGTTTTTTCTTGAAATCATGGCATGACCTAAAGGTAACAGGATTGTTTTTTTTTTAACAGAAGGTATAGACAAAACAATAGCGGGTATTAAACTATAAGTACGCAAAAGTGACAGAAAATTTACTTATTTGAAACATTTCATTGATACAACAATCATCCAGGAATTTTATAAGACTTTAAGCTGAATCAAGATTATTTGTTTTGTATTTTTTGGCAAGCTAGCAGACTCGTATTAAAAACAAAACGTCGGACACCACACCAGTAAAACCTGTTGCGAAATATTCGCGACCTGGATTTAATATCCTCGTCGCGTTTCATGCCCGTTTTCAGAGAAAGAAAGAGATGCAAGACACAATTAAACACTTGAACAATATCCCAGGGTTCTCTTTCCATCGAGTGATTGTGATTTGTTTGCTTCTTTTATCCTTATTTTGTCTAATTAAAGTGTGTAAAGTCTAAATATTTCGCGAATATAACTACTCTGCTCTACTTTAGCGATGTGTTCTTTTAGGTATGACTTGAACTGGAACAGCTGTAGTGGTGAGATCTCGGATAGGTGTATTTGATATGACGACCGTCATATTAAGGTCCTGGGTGCTAATTCGAGTACCTATACCTACTTTGAAATATCAAATAAGCGATGTCTTAGATAGGCATTTCTCATTCATATCTCTTTTAAATGTCAATAAAACAGGATGTTTGTGATTCGAGGGGCATAAAGTGACATTTCACGTTATTACCCGGTCAAGTTAAGTTTGCGCCTGATATCCATTTGACGATAGTGATGTATTAGGTATATCGCCACTGCGGAGATTTCTCCGAGATATTAGAGAGATCTATTTGGAAATAACGCCCTGGTTAGTAAGTTGTACTAAGTGTATCTACAACAAACTCACTTACGTTGGACTAAGTGTACAAACCCACTTACGGGAAGGTAATTCGGCAAAACGCACTTGCATTTTTTTTATGCATTTAACTCGGATACCAAATCGCTAAATCGAGTCCAAAATATTAAAATAATGTTGGCTTTTCGCTAAATGGCCTGTATTTTTATCGAGTATCGGCGCTCTCGGCAAATAAAGACGAGGCCGGCGTTTTCTTTTTAGTTTTAAATAAGCGTAATTTTAAAAGAATTCAGCAACCGGCCGCTTCTACAAATAATACGGCGCAGGCGCAGGGAACGTAAAAAGTGTTGGCGCTGTAGTAATAAAACACTCGTAGGTATGCTAGTATATGCATTATTTTGTAGAAGTATATATGTACATATTTACAAAAGCAATTCAATTGGGTTTTTTTATGAAAAAGCAATTCGACATTCACATGTATTCAATTATCACGGACATTCCGGCTCGGGCTGCATTAAGTGACATTGACGCTTAGTCATTTATATGTAAACTATCTGCGCCGCGCGTTGTTACCCGCTCATCCTACGGGAACACTACATTTTCGTTACAAAAAGTAGCCTATGTGTTAATACAGGGTGTCAGCTACCTTCATACCAAAATTTATCAAAATTAGTCCAGCCGTTCGAGCGTGAAGAAGTGATAAACATATTACACATAAACATACTTACAAACTTTCGCCTTTATAGTATTAGTGTGATAGAACACACTGTTAAACAAGATATATATACAGGGTGATCAATCCAAATAGGTCATACGGAGAAGTCAGAAACTATGAGAGATAGTCAAATCTGTTCTTAGGAACCATGGCGTCGATTTTAGATTTAATCAAAATGACATTCAATGTTCCTTTATTCCCATACATAGGAGTAACACTTCCGAGGAATTAAAATCGTCTCATCTTTGCAATAATTTCACCCCAAATAAGGAGGCTGCGTGTGCGACCCTACCGACCAGACACCGTGGGCGTAGAAGATAAGAGAAATACCTTTTCATTTTGCTCATTTTGTTAAATAATGCTCTCAACTTGAGCCTTTTTAAATTCACGATAACATCAGTAAAGTGTTTTAAAACGGGCCACACGACACTTTTGGTCTTCAAAAATTCGCTTAAAAAGTTTTTTATAAAACTATTTAACGAGGTCGCTTTTAAATTGTAACATTCCTTGAGATAAAAATACACCATCAGTCATGATTGCGTGAGCGTTCAAGAACCTTTTAAAATGTCGTCATTAATTATCATAAGCACTAAAACTAATCTATGATTCCTGACTTTAGACTTGATACCTGTATCACTCAAGGCTACAGGTTGGAGGAACTTTAGAGGAATAACATTGTATGTGTTGAGGCTTCGTAGGGGACATATGTCATTATTAGTCTAAAGTGTGATGTCTCGTTAACATTAATATCATGCTTGAGTGTACATCCGCTCGGACGTGTTAATGTAATAAAGTCTTGTGCTTGTGTAAGGATTCTGCAAATCATTTAACTGATTTGCAGAATCCTTACGTATATTTTCTTTTAATTAAGAGCCACCGTCCTTGTTGGTGGCACCATTTTATCTTGGGCTAACTTCTTGTCTTACAGTATGTTGTTTTTTTATGACTATGACTTTGTATCGCCCATCGCACCCGCTCATGGGACAATGGTGTCCTAGATCTTGGCAAGACCTTGGGGGGTGTGTGCTTGGCGAAACCAACACGTATAGAGTCCGTGGGTATAGACTGTAAACTGTTGTTGAATTATACAACATACTGTAGTTATGTATATGAATAAAATTAGCTCAATATAGCAAGAATCAAAGAAAAGAAATATATATGTTTTTTAAATATGTATGTAACTTCAAAGGTATGCATTTTTTTTTTATCCAAAAGAAATTTTGAAATTGTTTTCAGAATTCTCATAATTTAACAAAATAATAATTTCATGACGACCATGAACTTAAACGCACTTGGCAAATTGGCAAATTCTTTATTGTCTCCACACAAATATTGGTACTCAAACCACGAAATGATGCACATGTAGGTGGCATTTGTATGGAGCGTTTTTAGCGCTCCTAGTTGAATTTTGACGGTCATTTCGTTAGAGCAGTCTAAGTATAGTTAGTCTTATAAAGACACTTAATCCCAATAAAAAAATAATGGATGACATGCTCAAAAAAATGTTTAAACGCCTATTACGAACAACATTTCGTTAGTAATTCAGACCGATTCTTTACGGCGTTTTCCCAATGCACAGCAGTGTCACCTCTCCAGAGATCTGCGAACGTTTCTCTAGAGTATTCATACGTCGCAAATAAAAAATGTACCTACATTCCGTCTTGACCACTAGACAAAACCATACAGTGTTAATTGTTCGCCGTTCCAGTGAAGAACTCGAAACAAAAAAAGCCCCTAGCATGATTCCGCGACTATACAACACAAACCTATTTCCCATGACTGAATTAATTTCGAGTTATTATGATTTTATGGCTCCTAATTATCAATTAAAGGCATTTGCTCTGTTTTATTGAATTCATTCAATGATTCAATTTTGATAACATATAGCTGTAAGATTTACATAAAATGTATCACCTGACATACTTTCATAATAGAAAAATAACATTGTATGTAGTTCCTTACGCTGCCTCGAAACGGGTCAAATTTAAATTCGAAAGCTTTTAGGCTTTCTTCTCAACAGTGTTCTCTTGTTGGGATATTAGGCATAGCATACGCAGACTTGTGAAAATGCTTACCTACAAAATAAAGTTATTTTTTACGACACATTTCATAAAGAATGCCATCATAAATACGCCTTCCCGCTTAGGGCGTTTAATTTGAATCTACTTTTACCAAATTACCGTACCGATATCTATTTCATGACAAGATTGAGTCCTAAAACCCGACTTTGATCGAGAGATAGGACGCAATCAAATCAACGTCCCTGTTAATTGAACCATTCTCGCATGTAATTGATATCTCAGCCCACTGAATTTCAGCTTTTAATTAAACTATTGTGGCCAGAAACCAATTACAAACACACTTTTTTCCATTCATTCGAAGTCAAAGTACGGGTAAACAACATTCCACAGTTTTGGCACCTCATTGGAATAAATATTTTTTTCGCTCACTGGATCTTTTAGAATCTGCATGTTGACGCAATGCAACGTGAGACGAAAGACAAGAAGGCTTCTCGTTCATTTATTGCGTGTTCGATTCGAATTGATTGATTTTCAAGTTTTAAAAGAATAGGTACTTAACGTCTTTTATTAAAGCGATACACATCTGTCTGATATCTCGGGGACATCTCCGATCGGGAGATCGGGGCGATATACCTCTTAAGTATATCACCACTTCGCCAACCCGGTCAAGTTTAGTTTGCGCCTGATGGCTATGACGCTACGATGCAGCTCGAATCACAAACGTCGCGTTTTATTTAAATATGATATACCTGAGACTTCGCTTATTTGGCGATATCTCAAAACAAACTCGAATTAGCGCCCTGCTTTATTACTTCTTTATCTCCTTATTATTCGTTTTCCCACAGATTTTGCACAAATACGTTAGTATTTTTTGTAATACCAACTCGGCAACCGGTTTTAAGTGTCGGTGGTCTTAAGTAAAAATCACATAGAATTGAAATAAACTGCGTAGAAATAGTCATGGATCATGCAAGTGGCATTTTCTCACGTGATATAGCGATACGAATGTTGACCAGCCCAATCTAAAGCTATCTTTTCTTTCTCTATTCTGTATATTTGAAAACGGAAAACTCAATTTGGGTTCATTTTCATCATGCTCTTTACGTCAGTCATTAACACCTCTGTGTGAGAAATATGATTTCAAGGAAAAATGTACCTAACGATTTCCGTATTAGGAAACAGCGTCATCTGCCGAGCAAAGATACAGACAGTTTCTAATAATTGTCAAACTTATTTCAATACTAGAATGTGCCGGCAGCTTCGGCTGCGTTTCTTTTTACTTTAGGGGTGGCTCTTTACGGGGCTTTACTTACATAGTGGGGTAAAAAGTATCCTATAACCATCTTTGGTTGTCAGCTATCCCTGTACTAAATTTGCCATCCAGCTATTTAGGTGTGATGAGAGGACGAAGAAAACTTTACTAACAGATGGCGCTATACGCACGCCGCTGCATCGCGCTTTTAAGATTTTTCTTGAAATAATGACCACTTTCTATACAAAACTGATTTTGAATAAATCAGTTGTAGAATTTTATAATATTAGAACAACCCATTAACCCCTCGTATACAATGTCAAAAATTTGCTCATCAAATTGAAATTAACTGATATTCTTACGTAAGGTTCAAATGTCCCGCATAGATCTGTGTCTAAGCATACAACGGACTTAGGGCGTGGCCACATGTCCACGACACGGCGTCGTAAACGTAAAACGACACGGTGTCGCGTCGGAGCGCGACACATTATCCACCGTGCGAATATACGTTGCCGCGTCGTGAAAACACACGACACGGCGTCGTAAACGTAAAACGACACGGTGTCGCGTCGGAGCGCGACACATTATCCACCGTGCGAATATACGTTGCCGCGTCGTGAAAACACACGACAATCCCAACATCTCCAGAGGTCGAACTGGTTTCCTAAATACATTTTGCCTTTTTAAACGAGGCGATATTTTCCATAATAGTTCTTCAAAACTTGACACAGACATTCTAAAATAATCATAAAACTTGTGATCACTTATTTTTAAAGCCTCGTACTTCCTTTTGAAATGACTGCCATCATGGTTCATGATAGAAAGATATGGATTTATCCAACATTTTCGTTTCTTCTGCTTTTTCTTCATGCTTCTTCTTAAAAGCACCAAGAGCAGAATACGTGTGATAGGATCTATGTCGAATTGAAAACTGATCGCAAAATATTATGAACATGTACGAGAAGCTGCGGCGTCGTAATCGAACGTGGCACCGCACCGTGCATCTACTCAACACAGCAAAGTTAATCTGCCCGGCGCGCGGCGCGACCTGCGGTGCCCGGTGCAGCATGTGTTTTCACGACGCGGCAACGTATATTCGCACGGTGGATAATGTGTCGCGCTCCGACGCGACACAGCGTCGTTTTACGTTTACGACGCCGTGTCGTGTGTTTTCACGACGCGGCAACGTATATTCGCACGGTGGATAATGTGTCGCGCTCCGACGCGACACCGTGTCGTTTTACGTTTACGACGCCGTGTCGTGTGTTTTCACGACGCGGCAACGTATATTCGCACGGTGGATAATGTGTCGCGCTCCGACGCGACACCGTGTCGTTTTACGTTTACGACGCCGTGTCGTGTGTTTTCACGACGCGGCAACGTATATTCGCACGGTGGATAATGTGTCGCGCTCCGACGCGACACCGTGTCGTTTTACGTTTACGACGCCGTGTCGTGTGTTTTCACGACGCGGCAACGTATATTCGCACGGTGGATAATGTGTCGCGCTCCGACGCGACACCGTGTCGTTTTACGTTTACGACGCCGTGTCGTGGACATGTGGCCACGCCCTAAGTCCGTTGTATGCTTAGACACAGATCTATGCGGGACATTTGAACCTTACGTTAGAATATCAGTTAATTTCAATTTGATGAGCAAATTTTTGACATTGTATACGAGGGGTTAATGGGTTGTTCTAATATTATAAAATTCTACAACTGATTTATTCAAAATCAGTTTTGTATAGAAAGAGGTCATTATTTCAAGAAAAATCTTAAAAGCGCGATGCAGCGGCGTGCGTATAGCGCCATCTGTTAGTAAAGTTTTCTTCGTCCTCTCATCACACCTAAATAGCTGGATGGCAAATTTAGTACAGGGATAGCTGACAACCAAAGATGGTTATAGGATACTTTTTACCCCACTATGTAAGTAAAGCCCCGTAAAGAGCCACCCCTAAAGTAAAAAGAAACGCAGCCGAAGCTGCCGGCACATTCTAGTATTGACATAAGTTTGACAATTATTAGAAACTGTCTGTATCTTTGCTCGGCAGATGACGCTGTTTACTAATACGGAAATCGTTAGGTACATTTTTCCTTGAAATCATATTTCTCACACAGAGGTGTTAATGACTGACGTAAAGAGCATGATGAAAATGAACCCAAATTGAGTTTTCCGTTTTCAAATATACAGAATAGAGGAAGAAAAGATAGCTTTAGATTGGGCTGGTCAACATTCGTATCGCTATATCACGTGAGAAAATGCCACTTGCATGATCCATGACTATTTCTACGCAGTTTATTTCAATTCTATGTGATTTTTACTTAAGACCACCGACCCTTAAAACCGGTTGCCGAGTTGGTATTACAAAAAATACTAACGTATTTGTGCAAAATCTGTGGGAAAACGAATAATAAGGAGATAAAGAAGTAATAAAGCAGGGCGCTAATTCGAGTTTGTTTTGAGATATCGCCAAATAAGCGAAGTCTCAGGTATATCATATTTAAATACATTTTGCCTTTTTAAACGAGGCGATATTTTCCATAATAGTTCTTCAAAACTTGACACAGACATTCTAAAATAATCATAAAACTTGTGATCACTTATTTTTAAAGCCTCGTACTTCCTTTTGAAATGACTGCCATCATGGTTCATGATAGAAAAATATGGATTTATCCAACATTTTCGTTTCTTCTGCTTTTTCTTCATGCTTCTTCTTAAAAGCACCAAGAGCAGAATACGTGTGATAGGATCCATGTCGAATTGAAAACTGATCGCAAAATATTATGAACATGTACGAGAAGCTGCGGCGTCGTAATCGAACGTGGCACCGCACCGTGCATCTACTCAACACAGCAAAGTTAATCTGCCCGGCGCGCGGCGCGACCTGCGGTGCCCGGTGCAGCATGTGTTTTCACGACGCGGCAACGTATATTCGCACGGTGGATAATGTGTCGCGCTCCGACGCGACACAGCGTCGTTTTACGTTTACGACGCCGTGTCGTGTGTTTTCACGACGCGGCAACGTATATTCGCACGGTGGATAATGTGTCGCGCTCCGACGCGACACCGTGTCGTTTTACGTTTACGACGCCGTGTCGTGGACATGTGGCCACGCCCTTAGGGCGAAAACAGGAACGAATTTGTTTGCAAAGCGAATCAATCGGTCATTGATTTAGAATGAAGCAACAAGCGAATTATAAAAAGCGCGAGGCAAATAAACTATACAAACTTAGTCTATGACTTCCCGGCTGCCGTGGCCTTGGTCGCCGGACCTTGAGATGCTCAAGTAAAGCTACGTGTTTTATTCGACGCAGCGGCTAGCGGAGCGACAGCAGGTTGAAGCAAAATCATATCCGTCGCAAAGAAATAAATCATATTATTTATGGTCATAAATTCTGCTAATAAGAGTTTAATAGGTATCGTAAATGTGAAAGTTTGGGAAATGTGAAGGTGTTTGTGAAACAAAAGCCGAAATTTTATTTCTTTATACTTCCCAGTTGCGTATCTTAAATCCATCAATATCTTTCAATAAACGTATGAGAATTTTGATTTCAATTCGTCAATAATTCGCCTGAAAAAAACGTACGTAGGTTTCCTAGTATCAAAAACTAAAAAGATAACGGTGTTTGGTGAATATTTACACGGTTTTGACTTACCTACTGGCAATGGCCATGGCGGCTCGATGGAGTATTCGTTAAGTGGTGTTTCGCAGCATTCCACATCAGGTTAATATTCAGGGCTGCTTACAGATCAGGACGATTGAACAGGTATTTGGAAATGTCTCATTCTAAATTTCACTTCAAGTCATGTTGTGTCAAACATTGGTCGCTCAGTCGGCGTCTTAGACATGTCCTTATCCGGCGTCGCTCTGCGCTCGCGCACTTTACGGTGGCGTGCGTTCACTAAACTTTGTGATTACGTCACCTTTGTTTTTTGGAACTTAGATGAATAGCCTCCAACCGATCTATGACCGTAATATACCTTGTTTATCGTCAAACAGACGATTTCGATCAAACCAAACGATCCAATCAATATAATCCTAATAGAATTCGAAGTTTAGAATACGTAGTCTTTTAAATTAATGGATGTTTTGGTGGATGCTTTAAAATCATAATTTTTTACTTATCAAAGTCTGATTACATTAGCGATAATAATATTAAACAATAAAAGAAAATTGTTGCCAGAGACCGTGAAACGGGCTAAAAATGAGAGACAATTGTAGGCAAAACAAGGGACAATTTAACGTGTTAACGTTCGTTGCCTAAAACGTAATGATGATGGTTGTGATTCGACGTACCGTGAGATCATTGCACCGCCATGGCGAAATACATTAGTCATGAGCCGATCAAGATCTTTCCTGTTCAGGTGATTGTATAAAAATGGGCGAGACAAAAGTCACATCTCGAGTTGGTTGATTTTGATTGTGATTGTGAGTTTGGGCGCTGAATGTAACCCGTTAACGGTAAAAACCATGGTTAAAAGAATGTGCGCTCTTTTTCGATTGATGTTGAAAAAGAAAATGTAGGTACAATTTGAGGATGACGTATCTTTTTCGTTAAAAGGAAAATGGCTAATCAATGGTTAAATTAAGTGCGAAATAACCTTTCACTAAACGACTGTATTTTCATTCATAAAAATTTGCATTATGTTTTTATTGCGGCGATTTCCTTTTACTTTTTAAGTTTATTACTCCTTGTGAAACTAAATTTCTTCATCGCAATTGTATTGTTCCGTTTATGTGCCAATGCATTCGCAACTTCCGTTAAAAAAATACAATCTCTGTCGTTTACGATAAGATACGAAGAAAGAAAAGCAAATACATGTAGCATCATAACAGACACACCTTAACTAGAATATTCAACAGTATTGGCGTCGCATTTAATCATTGGCATACATAATGCGTATATGTATACGTAAAAGCTAATTATATCGGTATCACTGTATTTGTTCCGTCAATGTCACCGAGTTGTCGAGAGGGCAACGGTCGTGATATATGAAAACATACATTCTCATACACTCACACATACAAGCGATATTTAACCGATATTTTTTAATTGACATTGGAGTATGGATTCATTTTTTAATTGATAGTACCGTCTACCTAAAAAATACGGTATACTTAGTTCCAACTTACTGATTACTGCTAGAATTTGATTTGAACCCATTATCTGCCTTGTGTTTTAGACTATTTCTTATCATTACTATTATTGCGAACTTGATATACTTAGTACCTACGAATTAAAATTAATTTAGGTATCTTAGATCGTTCAACCTTGAAAAACCCGAAAATAGACTTACAAAGGCGGCGCATGGCGGCGAAGGCACTATTATGGCGTTACTCGATTTCTCACGCGCTTTCGATACTATAGATCATACTTTGTTACTTTCCAAGCTGTCCTATTACGGTTTTGAGCCTAGTAGTGTAAAATGGTTTGCTAGCTATTTAAGCGGACGCACTCAACGTGTTGAACTAAGCAATCCTGACGGTACTTCTACAGTTTCTGACACTCAACCTGTCACTAGAGGAGTACCTCAAGGATCTATTCTTGGTCCTATACTTTTTATTTTATACAGTGCTGATATCGTTGACAGTGTTTGTTCACTCTATTTTTGGTTCAATGGGAATATGAGTGTATCGTGCAGTCCTGTTTCGCTCAACTTGTGGATCCACATAATACCAGCCGTCAAGTCACCCCCGTGGTTTGGCAATGTGCTGAGTGGACTCCTTTTTCGCACACTACTTATAATTTTTATGTTATATAATATGTAATACTAATTGCGGCGAAATAAATTTTCTTTCTTTCTTTCTTTCTTTCAAATATATTTCTATCCTTTGGCTATAAATAGTGTACCTACTATTTAGATAGCTACCAAAGAAGAGTCCTATTTATAGCGTAATGAGTAATGAGTTTCGAGAAATTGTTAATGATTAATTCTATATACTGTATTTTGTACAAGGTTTATGCAACGGTTGCTTATCTCATTGTCATTAAATTTCCTTTGCGCAAATATTTATCCTGTATATAATTATGAATCTTGGAAATCGAGAGCGAGTAGGCAATAGCGAAGAAGGCTTCTTGATCTTCTTCAATGGCGTCTAAAATTATATGGATTCTTCAGCCTGACCGATTTCAATCACTCCAACCATTGGGCTCGGCACTTGCAGTCACTTTACTTGCAAAATTAAATAACGACTTAGCATTAGCATCAGCCGTCTTTGTTGCATGGTATTGAAAAGAAAGAAACAGACAGAAGGGAATTTTACTTATTATGTTGTCAACTAACGCTCCACAAAAATGGTATATATACCTAAACATTTTAAAATCCACAGACATTTTCGAAGATAAACTACGCTGTGGCGACTGACTATGCTGCAGCGACAGATTCATAGTCCACTGCATTGGCTGCTTTAAGGGTCTGACTGAGGAAAATACCTTACACCTGATCTACCACTAACTTCTATTAGCCTACTAGCGCTTGAACATTTAAAACTTTAAACTCATACTCAGCCTGAGCCTCTAATTACTAACCAACCAGTGTGTGAAGCTGTCTTTTGTTGCGCTTATACGGTGTGTCTCCATAAATCATTTTTGGGAATCAGAGCCAAGAAGATCTAGCCACGTGCCGCGCCAGAGCGTGACGGCGCTCACGCCGCGTTATTGGGTCAGCTGCGTTTGCGCAACTGTATGCGTGAACTTGTAATAGTAACTTCCAATCTCGAATTACCTCTGCTTGGGATCTTTGATAAAGTTGGGTAAAAGTACCTGTCTGTACCCAGGAATCTGTAATTCTGTACATTAACCCTTTGATATTCTATACAGGATCTTTTAATATATTTGTATTAACTGGCTTCTACTCTCGACGGCTACCTCTGATACGGAACTCGATAAATTGGATGAAAAAATCTGCCCTAGGAATATGTAGTGTGATGAATTTGTAAAAAGTTGTAAAGGATCCAGATAGTAAAGTTGATAAAGTGATATTTGAACCCACTTCTCGTGGGTTACCTCTGCTTGGTGCATCTTAGACTTGAATAAAACATGTTTCATCCGTCTTTCGCAGTGATTTCAAATGTTTTTCCTATAATATGTCTTTTTAAAATGCTCAACTTCATTATAAGACAAACATACAGTTTTATAAATGGAATTGCACACAATTCGTGTGAAACTTGCAAGATTTCAAATATTCGTGACTAAGTGCCAAAGTCACCGAACAAGATGTTAATATTTTGAGACTTGATGGAAACATTTGACTAAACTATTTGCCAAAAAACGAAAATAAGGAAAGATTAGTCAATTTTGACGTAGCCACCATACCATAGTTGAGTTTCATGATTGAAACATATTAATTGATATTTTTGTTACAGAAGTTTATCATTTATTATTAACAAGATGAGCTTTAAATTAGTTCCGATTCCGAAATGTATGCCGTACAACCATTTTGGATGTAAGTATCATACCCCAGTTATTAGAAGTGCTACCGTTATTTCATCAATCTCAACCGTTATCTGATGAAACTCCACATATTCGGTACATATACGCGTGTTGTAATTTTACCGTAAATCTTTTGAAATATACGACGTTAATGGACACGCAGTAAAACAGTTTTGTAAATATTTAGTGAGTTCTTGTGACACATTGCCCTATCGGTGCATGACTTTAACATTCCCAACATGGCCAGCTAAGTACATGCACGGAATACCACTTATGGTGGATAAATAAGCCTAGAAACAGCCACAATTTAAAAGGCATGTTACTTTATAAATTATGTTTAAGAATTGAGATAAAGTTTATTCCAAGTTGCTCAAAAAGTACTCATATTGCGGTATAGAATTTGAGGTTCTTGGGGTAGTCATCAATCAAATCAGAAATTGGCAGTATCATGAGTGGCGATATACAGTAGACGTGATGTAGATTTTAATGGAAATCATTGATTTCAACTGCTGTTTTGATATTGCTTTTGAAGGATTGATATTATCTATTTTTCTGAATATATAAGTTACACATACATAGAGCGAATCCCTACCAGAAGTTATCTCGACGAGTCTAAAGGCATATATCATTAGTACTAAACTATAGTGATTCTAAAACGGACAACTTCTAAACTCACTCTAAACAATTTAAACTAATTTGCATTGTCCATGAGCTTTCATTTAAATAGGTTAAGTTATCCAATTGTTAGCTGTCTCATTAGTAGAAAATACGGACTCCTAAAAGTACCTATTAAAACATTTGAATTACGCATTACTGCTGATCTACTTCTGTTTACTAGTTTCTTTTATGTTTTCATTTTATAGTTAACTTTAGTTAGCCATTATTCTGTTTTACTGTATTAAGCTGTAACTGTGCGTATTATAGCCAGATAAACAAATGTATTATCTACCTTTCTATTTGAAATTTAACCTATACGAGCGTCTGATGAAAAGTGATTTCAAAACATGGAAAAACTGCATCGGAAATTGGATCGTTAAGTTAATTTTAGTCCCACGGGAACCGAGTCGGGCCGGGCCGAGGCCGTTGGGATGCGAGTCTGTCGCACGATGCTAGGTCAATAGCAACTCGCATTACAGTGATTCCAATATATTATAGACCACTACCTACAGAAGTAGTACAAGCAAGCAACCAATTACACAAACGACCTAGTTCACTTTTGTGGCCTTTTATATTAAATGTAATTAGTTATGACATAAATGTAATTGATTGTTCTAAGTATTATTTACGAAAAAAATACTTACTGTTGAGTTTCTTTCGGCTTTCCTCTCAACAGCGGTATCTTGGTAAATGCCGGTAGATTCACAATCTGTTTTGTAAAAGTGCCCTTATGGCCTACTTACTAAATAAATTATTTCGTGTCATTTCATTGGTAGTTAGGTACCGGCTTGTAAGTAAGTGGCGGTGACATTTTTGACAAGCATCGCCTTCGTATATCCAAAGTTGACACATATATGATAAGTATATCAAAGCATAATGTTACACCCAAAAATAATTTATCTGATAATAGCCGAGATATTGCTTATTTAGCCATATCACAAAGGACACTCGAATTAGCACCCTACATGTTACTTCGTGGCCTGTATGGGCATGCTGCTATTGACAGCCTGCAAAAAGCCGCTAATGACAAAGACGACCGGGAAACGTGTTGTTACATGGATCAAAACGTAATTTAATCAAAATTAATTTATCAGCTATTTTATAACCCAGATATTGCTTATTTAGCCATATCTCAAAGGACACGGATAAGCGCCCTCCATGTTACTTTGCGGCCTGTAATCGGCATGCACCTAATGACAGCTTGCAAGGAGCCGCTAACGAACAAACACCGGAAAAAGTGTTATTACATGGATCAAAGCATAATGTAATCACGATTAATTTGCTCACTGATGAATTTATACAAACATCTTATCAGAGGTTCTTTTTTAATTGATATATACTAAATCAATAGTTAATAGAAAGATAACTGTAAATATGTATATGTAGTCTATAGTTAATAGACTCCAGTATTCCTGGTCACAGTAAGCTTAGTCTTTGATTTATAAAACGTATGGTTTCTATATGTAGTATATGTATTTTTATTTATTTATTTAAAATGGCAGATTAAATGTGATTAGTCAATCTCCACGCGTCAACCAAAAGGCTAAACAGAGAAAAAAAACATTTTTAATTACAGAAGTCGATTTTTTTATACTTTTAAGTAGACGACAATCACTAAGCATAGTCCTGGTGTTATTTATGATTGGAATGAAGAATATAGAAAAAATGTAACATAAAATTTAACGACATCCTGTTTAGCGAATACATTTTACATCTGAAATTCATCATAACTATTGTATGACTTATCACAACACATATTTCAAAATGATGGGACAGTCTCACAGGTCACAGTTCAAATGATAATCAATTTGAAAACAGGTTTACGACTGTAGGTACACAGTGATAAAACGAGTGGATTCCAAGCAAAATACTTCATTAATTGTGATTTATGGAAATCTTATCAAAGTACAATATTCTGATAAATATAGGTACTATGCTTATATTTACAATGAAGCGAAAAGTTGAAAGATTTATCGGGTCAGGCAGGGTTCGAGCCTACGTCTCCAACGGCTTTCCGGGCCAACACGGGCATCCTACCTATTGGACCACCGAACCTGATGAGCGAGCCATTGAATTTTTCAACCAGTTGCTTCTACATGCCTTAGGGTGGCATCGTAGCACCACGTTTACGTTACGTTAGCAGCCGTTACTGCTTTAATAATAATAAAAAAATAATTAAACTATGCGTGTTAATACCGCTTGCTTTTTAGGGCTCCGTACCCAAAGTCCCTATCCGTCCGTCCGTCCGTCCGTCCGTCCGTCTGTCGTCAGGCTGTATCTCAAGAACGGTGATAGCTAGACAGTTGAAATTTTCACAGATAATGTATTTTTATTGCCGCTATAACAACAATTAAATGTATTTTTATTGCCGCTATAACAACAATTACTAAAAATAAAATTAAATAAATATTTAAGGAGCCACGCAACAAACTTGTTATAGATTATGGTACGGAACCCTTCATGCGCGAGTCGGACTCGCACTTGCCCAATTTTTAACATCGTCAAGAAAGTTTGTACATTGTAAATTCTAGATTTACCAGTCGAATGACTGTTGGATGTGAATTTTCAAAGATTTGATAGCCTATCAAGTTATCGCGGCGCTACAAACAGCTTTCATATGGCAATAATGAGCATACGTCATATAATTGCATTATTAAACGTCAGTAGCGAATTGTCAAGGAGCAATTTATCATTAACCAAATTATTGTTTCCCGGTACGCTGCTCGACATTCGTTCTTCTTGTGAAAAAAATACTGAATCCTATTGAGAAAAACTTGACTTTCATCACATTGGATAGCTTTGGCTTTATTATGTGAGAAATATTTGAAATTTGCGGAATAGTTACTCCGGTTACTCTTGTTTACATCGGTGACATTCAACGACTTTCAACCTCAGTTAGCAAAAATTGGTCGTTACCAGTAAAATAAATTAGTAACACTAAAAATTCTCATTATCGCGTGGGCTGCAAAACACCCTTTTGGGCATTACGTTGACGATTATCATATTAGGGAACGTGCACAACAAAGGTGCTGCCAACGTGCTGCCAACTGATGCTGCCAATCCGAAACTATTACCTTGACATTGATTTTCAAACTACTGTTCTGTGGAATTCTTTACCTTCTGAATTAAGGCGTGCACAATCTCGTGCTATGTTTAAATCACAACTTAAACGTCATTATTTATCTCTGCCTCAATTTACATTACAAAGAAAATCGCTCCTATTACTTTGCGACTGACTATGGTTTGCTATCTATTTTACTCTGCTATACGTATTTATTATGTATTATGTGTAGGTATATCTGCTTATTATTATTTATGCATGTTTAATGCTTTTTTTTTATTTTTTGTCGTTAATTTTTGAGGCATAAAGTTATTTTGCATCACCTACTCAATTCCTATTTCTGTAGGTCTACTCCGCTACCTAACTAAAGGTACCATTCCGCGATGGGCTGCAGATCGCAACCGCAGGCGACACTGCGGCTGGTGGCTGCGGTCAACCGCAGTGCTGCCTGCGGTCGCGTTCCAAGCACGGCGGCATGCCACGGCTGCACAATTCATCTTTGACTCAATTATTGCGGTAATTTGGATTAGATGTATTGTAAAGGACTGGATGACCAGCAACAAAGTTAATTAATTTCTCTTCATCGTCTTCGGAAAAAGTCGCAATTTTTTATACGTGTGAACTCTCTGCGGTTCGCGTCACCACTGGCGCTGCAGCCTGCGGTCGCTGCGCGCCGCGGCCGCAGGATACGCGCCGCGGCTGCAGGCCGCAGTGCTGCCACGCTCGGAATACATTTCATAGAGATTCGTAGAAACAAGTGGTGTCGCTTGCAGTTTGCGGTCTGCAGCCCAACTCGGAATGGTACCTTAAAGGTTAGCGATTAGACTACCTCTTGTTTACCTCTGTTTTTAGGGTTCCGTACCTCAAAAGGAAAAAACGGAACCCTTATAGGATCACTTTGTTGTCCGTCTGTCCGTCCGTCCGTCTGTCAAGACCCTTTTTCTCAGGAACGCGTGGAGGTATGAAGCTGAAATTTATATCAATTACTCAGGTCTACTGTCCCTTGAAGCTGTGAAAAAATCAAACTTCTAAGCCAACGCAATCAAAAGATACAGCCGTTTATGCCGCAAATTTTCGACACTTGCAAGGGAATCAAAACCTACAGGGTGCTTCCCGTGAACTCAGAATCTTGAAATTTGGTACGAAGCAACGTCTTATAGCATAAATAAAGGAAAAATTACGAAAACCATAAATTTTTAGTTACATCACATAATATACTTTTTTTTAATAATTTTAAACTTACTACCCATTTCCTCATAAACGCGTAGAGGTATTAAATTGAAATTCATACCAAATACTCAGGTCTATAATACCTTTAAGCTGTAACAAAATCAAACTTCTATGTCAACGCAATCAAAAGAAACAGCAATTTAAGCTGCATATTTTGAAACTCGCAAGTACTCGCAAGGGAATCAAAACCTAAAGGGTACTTCCAGTCGACCTAGAATCTTGAAATTTGGCATGAAGCAACGTTTTATAGCACACATAAAGGAAAAATTCCGAAAACCTTAAATTTTTAGTTACATTACAAAATATATATTTTTTAATAAATATAAACTTATTACTTTTTTCCTCATGAACGCGTAGAGCTATCAAGTTGAAATTCATATCAAATACTTAGATCTAATTGCCTTTAACCCGTGAAAAAAAAAATATAAGAACTTTGTAAACCTTGCAGGTTTGGACGGAACCCTCGGTGCGCGAGTCCGATTCGCACTTGGCCGGTTTTTTTTTTTTTTATTTATATCTCATATTTTGTATCCCTGTGTATATGAGGTGCGCAATAAAGTGGTTTTCTATTGTATTGATGTTGATAGTGCTGCCTTTAGTCATTATACATTATTTTGCTCAACAAAGGTTCTGCCAACTGGTGTCACCAATCTGGAAATAAATGTCTTTAAAGTGACATTACGGTCACCCGGAATAACAATAATTGTTGACAATTATTGCCAAAGATAGTGGACAATAGCAGTATATCAGATATATATCGACAACATGTTATTATAAGACACCCCGAAGTAATCCCTAGGATTCTGAACTTTATTTGCGAGGTATTGGAGAGCGAAATAATAATTATTGCATTCACTGAACTCTTAATCAATAATGGAAAAGTCTGGCCGACGGCGGCAACCCCTAGTTGACCGTTAATCAATAATAAACCCAGTCAAATAACGACGTATCTCACATTGATGTTCATGAAAAGTTACGTCTTTTTAACGGCTTGAGGGCCGTTGGCCTAGTAAACAGCTTGTAATCAATAAACTCAGTCAAACAACAACGTATCTGACATTGATGTTCATAGAAAGATACGTCTTTGTTTAAATAAAAAAAATAAAAAATCTGTTTATTACCAAAATGAACACAAGTATTTTAGTACAGTAAATAATACACAAATGTAGGTACAATTTTCATAAACAAAAAGAAAACACATTTTTAATACGTACCTAGTGCACATTTTTGGTAATTGGGTACCCAGTCTCAGCATGTGCCGGGCTAGTAGCCCAGCGCTGATTTTCAGGCTGGCCCCTTTTTGGCGTAACAATACGCTACAAATACTCAAAGAAAATTAAATATTGAAATATATATACCTACATATAGTATAAATTCGCTAGATTATTACAATTTCTAGTTGTGTTGAATATTGTCCAGTGTAGGTGAAGTGTGTAGGTACGGATAGTTATGTATATTGTGTGTGTATGTGTGTGTTTTATATATAATATGTATAATCATCTTGAATATGAATTTTTAATATGATATATTATAATATATGTATGAATATACTTTGATTTATATTTTAAGTAACTGTCAAGCACCGTGCGTCTGGCATACAGCTTGCAAACACACAAGCATAAAGTTAGTAATTATATCGTTTGTATAGCCCGACAAATTTCTTTTCGGCCTACGCCATATTGCGGATTATTTGTGTTGTTTTTACAGGCAACGACTATTTTTTGGTAACGGACGTAGAACGTCATCGAATTTCCCTGATGCAAACAAAAAGGAAACCGCTAAATATTCCGCTCAAGTAATACATATATAAATTGGTTGTTTAGGAAATTTTATAATGCATGCGCATTGCACATTATTTGACGAAACGCTGAGTGTTAGGGTATAAACCGTTCTCAAGATCGCTATTATTATAGCCTAACAAGGGGTCATCCACATATTACGTCACGCAAAATGTCGACTTTTTGAACCCCTCCCCCCCCCCCCCCCCTATGTCACGCTTTTTTGCTATACCTTTAACATGTACTGTCACGTTTGGTATGACCCCCCCCTCCCCCTTAACGTGTGACGTAATTTATGGATGACCCCCAAGTCTGTCGGTCCGGCCCAGGGATAGTGGCGCTACAAACAGCTTTTATATGGCAATAATGAGCATAAACGTCAGTATTGACTTTTCAAGGATTTATCATTAACCAAATTCAAAACATTACTTTTTTTTTTTTTTTAGGTCATAGGGGGCAAACAAGCAAACGTATCGCCTGATGGAAAGCGATAACCGTCGCCCATAAACACCTGCAAAACCAGAGGAGTCACAAGTGCTTGCCTACCCGGAGGACGAAGATAGAATGCCTCTATGCTAGTAATTTCACCGGCTATCTTACCCCCACACCGGAACACAACAATGCGAACATTGCTGTTTGGCGGTGGGTTAGCAGGCAAGACGGTAGTAACAATCCGGACGGACCCTGCACGAGGCCCTACTACTCCAAAAATTATTTACCGGGATGCTGCTCAATCGATCGTTTTTCTTGCGAAATAAATACTGAATCCTATTGAAAAAACTTACTTTCATCACTGTGGATAGTTTTGATTTATTATGCAAGAATTACTGTTTCCTCTTTGTTTACATCAGTGACATTCACCGACCTTCAACGTCAGTTACCAAAAAATTGTCGTCACCAGTTAAATAAATTAGTACCACTAAAATCCGCAATATGACGTGGGCTGAAAAACACCCTCTAGTTTCGGTTCATAATTTTTTATGTACTCGTAAATGTTGCTAGTAGTTGGCAGCTGGACGTATACTTTGAATTTTTCTCGCATTGATACAAACCGGATAGGTGTCTATGTCTGAAGGCTGTTTAAGAATGCTGGGCAGGTGTAGAGTCTCGCAGGTGTCACATTGTCCGTATGAACTTTGCATAACAACACAGTTTTGCGCTTCTGACCGTTCAGTTATAATATTATTTGTCTATGACTTAAGTTGTAGTGTTTACTATGTAGTATGTTTAACCTATTTACATTTTAGCACGTTCACTGACACGGGACCGTTTTGAAAATTGAATGCAGCGACTGGCAAAACTCGTACAAAAACTAGCCTAAAACGCATAAGGTCTTAATATAAAAACTATGAGAAGTATTCAGGTATTTTGCGAAGATGCAAATAGCCGTCCATAGGCGTGGTGCCGTATCATGGGGCTCCTAATTCACGTTTTTCGAAGTAGGTACCTACCGTCTGTGAAAGTGTAAAACAAAAATTTACAATAGCTTTCTGAAAAAAAATTTCGAGGGCAAAGCATGGCTTTTTACAAACTGGGTCTGCGTAAAAAAATAGCTGAATACCAGAAGGAAATATTATTTTAGATGAAAGTAAATTACCTCCTCGTTATTCTCTTTTCGTTCATTAATTGCTCTATTTTCGACGATTATATAAATGTCATTCTTAATCGAATGCCCATAATCGCCTCCAGTAGGTCATTGCCATCACCCACATTTGCCATATCACTTTGCCTGGAAGTGGTACAAAAACATCCGTGGTCATCACGTGAACTAATATTATAAGCGGAGCGAGCGATCCCAAATAGCACGCATTTGCACGCAGTTGCATAATTGAATTGAATTGAAAAAAATATTTCAGGTATAAACCCATATATGGTTAATAGCAATCAACTTAAAACTATATTAGTAGCAACAATTCACAATAAGTTTTACATTAAATTCAAGTCTATAAATAAAAATTAAATCAATATCAAAATGTCAAAAGTCAATTGAAATAATTAATCAAATAAACAAATTAAATTATAAACAGTCTGCCATAATTACACGAATGCTATTCAATTTTTTCATAAAAGGACAGTCAAATTTGGAGGATATAGTGCATAATGCATTCAGGATCGTACCGGTGCCGCGTGACAGCCCGCGCATGAGAGACGCCACCCTCTTACGGATGATGGCATAAGCACTAATGCAGCCTTTATACAGCTTAAATTTGAGTTATAATGGCTGATAAGTTATTACACAGCCTGTTTGCTACCTGGATATCGCCTCCGTTTCAGCTTCGCCAAATACTCTTTCTTATGGCCGGATTTTCGGATGTTCGGATGTCCAGTTCTCGCATACAGATCGCATTTGACACCCGATCCTCGTGAAGATTTAACTTCCATTAGTAGGTATAGGTATATATTTTTTGTCGATACAGCTATTCGTTTTTTTTAACAGTAGAAGCCGTTACCGCCATTTTGACAAATGTGCCAAATTTAAAACGTACTAAAATTACAAATTTCAGCCATTTCATTTTTGTTTCGATCCTTGAAAAAAAATAATTCTAAGACGTCGTCTGTATCGATTGTCGATAAAACAACATCCTAATGGTATTGTAGTCTGCGGCGAGACTATTGAATGCAAGTTTTTGCGATACTAATATTCGACAATGACGAATTGAACCAGAAGTATCACGGAAAAAACGACAGCAAGAAACAAAATCGAATCACGTATCGTAGCTATCGGTTTTGTAATCATAAAAGCTTGTGGGTACAATTTCTTATAATTCCCAAAACAATTTGTATTGTTCGGAACAGAAATAATGAGACTCGAAATAAAATGGTCTGGTATGAAATAAATTACCTATAGATACATAGAATATTCGTTATTGGATACCTCAAAAAGAAAAAAATACAAGCCCAGATAACATGTAGCAATACAATACAATGGAGGTAAACAACAGCGATCGTATCGCTGAAGAATGATATCTTCCCGACAACCTTTGATTAGCGGTAGGCGATGCAAAAATATATCTAGGTACCTACTAAAAAATATTAAATTCTACTTAAACAGATAATAATAATGAACATTTACCTAAATCGTCATAATCAGTCGTTAACTCTTAGCAGAGTGGTCGTGCTTACGGCAATGGTCTTCACATTTGGGTCCTTGTCTTCGTCCTTCCTCTGGTAGACAGATAGCAGTTCTCGCATTGCATCTCCATTTCTCTCGGTTGTCTACGGAGCGAGAGCACTGCACCATGGAGCTCCGTGTGGTCTTTTTAATAAGGTCGGTCCATCGATTCGGTGATCGGTCTCATGCTCTCTTGCCCTAATATACTTAAATATATACGTCCAAATAAACGTACTTAAACCTAAATAGTATTTTGTGTAACGAAGCACATGCCAGCATACACCGTCTGCTAACATCAACTGAATATGGATCTTAGTCGCTTCTCTAAATTGTACCATACGTTACAGTATTAAGGTAGATGAGAAACCGTGTCACAGTGCTCTTTATCAGATGCCTGCGATGTACCCGAGATAGCCGGTAAGTGGACCAAGGGCAGACCGCCGATAAGGCAAGGTTGTCGTACTATACTGCCATTATGACGAGAACAGTTGTATTCGTTACGTGAACTCGTGTATGGTGAATACTGCAGCGAGAAAGCTGTATAGACATAAAGCTGGTGCTGATATAACACTTGACTACCAAGAAGACGATCATATTTAATCTAAAATATAGAATAATGTAGGTAATTACTAATTATAGAATTAAAAATAGCATACTCGTAGGTAGTGGGCGTTTTACAGAAGCCACAACGCGTACTATAATTTATTTTGGTCAATGAGCGTTTTCACTCTTTAAGCGTTAACATAAATTACAATTTATGACTAAAATAAGATAAAAATCTTGTAACCCAGCGTTATGGCCTTAAGAAGGCTGACAGTATTTCCTCGCAGTATATATGTACACTAAACATAACAAGAATAGATGGGAATCACAACCTTAAATTTGGAATTCATTCTTTAGTGGATGGACTTCCGCAAATTATTGACGGTCAAACAGGGGATGAAAGTTTGTGCGAAAAAGTTGGAGAATTCACGCAGACGAAAACTTTTCTTTTCATAAATGTTTTTTTTTGTGACGAAAAAATGCTGTTTCTTGCAATAAACATTTATTTACTAATCGTTATAATCTATAGTAAACACAATATCAATGAGAAATAATTCATATGGTCGAAAGCAATGCAGGAACGAAATGCTCAAGTAAAACAACAAGGTGCATTCGTTCTTGAAGTTTATTACGAATATTTAAAACCGTGTTCCAACCGACTCTTAATGCCAACACTCTCATTAAAGTTGCAGCAGATCCAATTACTGGTTGTTTTAACGTAATTAACTCAGTCTACGTGTATTCAGCACTAAAACATGGTTATATACAGCTGCAGCAATGTAAACTGTGTTACCTATTGTATGGTTCTATTGTATTTCTGAGGCATTCTGCTTCGATAACAAAGAACCCTCAACTAACTACATATCAACGTGATTATCGGATGATATGACGGTGCTTGGTTCAGTCTATTGACTGACAATTGACAGAAACGACATCGAAGCAACTCTGAATCAACCACGGCCAACGTTTGCAGGTTTGCAATCGGATATGACGAACTCGTAACTGTTTTTTCACACTAAATACGTGTGTGCAGCAACGTCTTTAGAGGCTGCTGAAGACCACAAGTAATTCGTAATGGACCCAAGGATTCATAGGCTCTTTATGACTGGATGATTGATAGTCCGTAACAGGAAGGTTGCGTGATAACAAAATGCATCTGTTTTGATTATAAATCCACTGATAACGATTATCGTGACCTCGAGAACACGGAAGCAATCGTTAAAATGTTATATTACACCAAATTAAAGAAGTAGCTTGCAATGCCAGAGTTGTGAGCGTCGTCTGACTCACATTTTTTGTCAGTTTAACGATACTGGAAATATGTATGTCGTCTGCGAGGAAACTCAAGGTTGGACTTAGATAAGCTGCGATAATTTGGGACGACCTCACATTTTTTTCGTTAAGGTTTAACGGAACGTTTACATTAGGTAGCTCAAGTATTTAATGACACTACTATGACATTGAACTTGATTTGCACTCGTAAGGAATATTAATAGATATGACGCAGAATGCATTCATTAATTTTATTAGACAAGTAACTTCAAGAAAACGCAACTCGTATGTTGGATATCTAAGTAAATTGTGTTTCTGAATAACCTAAATAAAAAATTTAAAACACCCCGGCACAAGTAGCTGGCCATCATAATACCCTTATTCAATGAGTCACATAGAAAATGCAGTAGCATTTTCTTAGTCAATTTTAGTATAAACTGACCATAACTACAAAATTTGGAATTCTTACTTAGCTTCAATATTGACTGAGATCTTTTCATTTCTTCCAATTAAAGCTGAATATCTTGGAAACTAGTGATCCTATTTCCACCAATCATAACTAAGACCCATCTCGACGGACAAGTCTTTCGATTAGAACTGCACTCAAATTGGTCCATCCGTTTGGGAGCAGACAGACTGACACAGATAGACATGTTAAACTTATAATACCCCTCTTATTACGTCGCGTTTAAAAATTTCACCTACTGCTATACTTACTCAGATTTTATCTGACATTTCACTAACGCCTCTTTATATCACCTCTTTTACCTAACTGACATTTGCAAATTGATATCATAGAATGCAACAGAATAGAGTAAAAATACACCCAGTGGATTCCAGTTTCCTCCTCCTCTTTAATCTAACTTTGTTATTATAAACAGTTTTAAAACCTCATCCATTATTCCATTGTGACCCTGCTAGCCCTTGAGTGAAGCACGGGACAAAAATAGGCCTAATGGATAAACTAGTATTTATGGCCTCGCGTTTGCACCGCTTTTGGATTAAGTTACAATGTTATGTCTTGTACTGTAATAGCTTTCATATTATACTGCACAGTTTATGGAGTTTAAATAGTTAGCGTTTAAGCGAGATATTTCTGCACCACCTACACAATGTCATAACGATTTTACTGATCGTCTTGCAACTCTTTTCTTTCTCCTTTTTTCTCTTCTTCTTGACTCTGGAAACATGAGGATATAGTTGTTTTAGTATCATCGCTAATACCATCATAATTACACAACTTTCACCTTAATAAGCCTAGTAAAGTGAAACTGAAAATTATCATGTAATCTTATGTTGACCGCCAGCTACCCGTGAACGAATGTGGTAAAGTTGTGTTTAGACAAAACTTTAACGTTAGAGTTAGCTCTAACTGAATAGGTTCATATATAAGTAAATGAAAATAGTCAGTTGGTAACAGCAAAGTAACTCATGTCTCTAAGAGGATAACGTCTCTAAACTTGTTTGAAGTTTATCTCTTGTGGTTGACAACTCTACGCTCTTATTATAATTGCGAGTGAAACTACATATATGTACCTACTTATAATTCAAATATGTATAAAAGAGCCGCAACTGTATCCAACAGCAAAACGACATGATCGTTTGTATATTTCTCTCGTATATAAAATTTTGACGAACAATCCGTTAGATGATTTTGTTCCTGACATTAAATATTCTTGCTTATATTGCTTCCAGTTTTGACTGTGGTTTTTTTAATTGCATGTCTACGTTCAAGGGAACAAGTGATTTGTCCTCTACCAATTTTAAAGGCAAAAATTCAAAATTTTACTTTTATTTTAATTCTATTTTTCCTATGATGAGTTGTATCTGGAATGTATTGAAATTTAATTTAGGTAGTATTTTTACGTTAAAAGCAAACTCAAACTAGAGCATCACTCTGAGAACCATACAGCTATGTTTAGTTTAGAACATCCTGCGGCTAACTGGGAAGCCGAAGTGGGACAAGGTTTGGACATTATTCTATTACGCCGGACCAGCTATTTCTGTTGCAGCTACGCGGGGCAAAGGCAAAATTAAGCAAACAGCCTTTCATCGAAGTAATACCTATCTATACACCAGAAATAACTCGCTTCCGATAAATAAATGACAAAGACACAATGATCACGTATTGAGTTGTAAGCTAGTTGTGAGAGCGACAGGATGGATTATCATTTATTTACACCTATGATGGTTGCGTATGGATAAAGCATCTGTCACTCACACTCGCATTTTGTCAACGTGACGGATGCTTTGTCACATATTTATCGCGTGATAAAAGCAACAACCATAGGCCCGCTGGTTATAGGTATACAGATTTTCAATTTGTGACAAACCACTGAAGAAAAACAGTAGTTTTGAAACACCGTACCTGACGATTAATTATTATAATAACATTACATAGTATTTATTAGGTAAGGTTACAAATTATTGTTGTTTAAAATAACAGCAACCTACGGTTTTCGAAGCATTTATTAGAATTACCCGTTTTTCTCTTCATGTAAACATGGTAAGGTTTTTAACTTGGTTTTCGCTTGTTCTGAGTAAAATTCATTAACTCGTAAGACTTCTTTGGCCTTCTTACTGTTTTATACAAATAGAGTTGGTGGAAAAGACAATTAAAAATGTTATAATAATTTACAGTTACTTAAAATTATCTTTGATTCATGACTGTCGAATTTTGCCAGTAAATAATTAAACATCTTTTTTTTTGTTCCAGGTACGTACATACACATACTTATATGGAAATCGATGTCCTACAACGTCAAAAGTAAAGTATACCCCAAACAGCACATTAGTGAATTTTGCAGCTTATCTTATAGCTTTAAGTTCTAAATGAGTGGTTTAACAGTGTTTGATACCACTTATAGCTTTAAACACAACTCAAAACTGTATATGAGTTCATCCTATCACTTGTAGTTGCATAGGAACGTTTTTTGTTTCTACTTTATTACTTATGGTGGGATAAAGTCGATTTTGCTACTTAAAGTTGCATGCAGGTTCAAATTGTCACTCAATAAGAAGCAATAGTGCTATATAAGGCCTTAAAATCACTTATAAGCAACTTTTACATATAAGTGGGAACATACCCTTATTTGGAACTAAAAGTTCCAAATGACTAGTACAATAGCGAATTATATCACCAATAGGGGCTAAAGGGATAATTTTACGGCTCTTTTGGAACCAAAAATTATTGCCACTTTAAGGCCTAAGAAGTACCTTATTGCCACTCCAACGCATAAATAGGTCTCAAGAGGAGGTTCTTGGAACCAAAAGAAGTTATTTTCACTTTTTTCAAACCACTAACGAACTAAAAGTTCTATTATTGTTCCTATTGCGCCTTGTCAAAATATAATTTAATAGTCTTGCTTGTTTAATAGTCTACAAAAGAGCAAATAATTACTATTGGTAATAGCATTCACTGCTTTGCCACTCGCAAGATACAAATAAGTGATTATTAGACTTGATAGTTCCAAATAAGGAACAAATAAGTGAAAATAGACACTGTAGGATCTTTTTTGTTTCGCCATGTTTACAAATGGAAGCCTATGAAAATTAATTATTTTAGCCAGAATTTTATCACACTCACGCATAATCACAGACTTTTGATAGATGTGACGATGCTACTTTACCATTGTACGTAACCTACAACCATTAGGTCAGGTTTTTAACAGTTTTATTTCTTATCAGTATCTATTCCTTATTTGATTTAGCACTCTCTTTTTCATTATTCCTGATCAAATCAAAGGCGCGTCGAAATTTACAAAGAAACCATACTATAGTTTCACAGTAACAAAACATTCGCAAGAATTTCGTGCTTATTTCAATGCTTGTATAACGTAAAGTTTTAATCATTCACCAAACAGACGTATAAATCCAAAATGAATATGGCAGATATAATAAGGTAATTGTGAGATCTCTTATGGATTCTATTTAGCGCCAAAAATAGGCTGCAATTTTTCTCCTTTTGGTTCTATACTGGTGGCATAAGGGTTTTTGCCACCTATATAGCACTTAGTCATGGTGGTAAATTTCACTTAAGCATCTAATTAGATATGATATACGAGCTATTTAGACCCAGTTGTGCTACTTGGGACGTATTAACTGAGTCAGAACCGTGTGAAGCATAATTTTTTCACTCGAAAACCGGCAAAGTCCGTCATTATTTGCGACTAATCATGTCAGGCATTTCACAACTCTTCGTAGTACAGAAATAACTTTTCCTGTTCGAACAAGTTTCAAGGATAATATTGGTGATAAAAAACGAGACGGTATGACGCAGTTTTAGTGCATTTCCACACAAATGCCGATGCAATAGTGATCTTTCAAGCGCAGCTGCAGCCAATATTTATTAAATTGTCTGACATTGGGCTTGCTTTGATCTATGATAATGTTGTAGAGCAGCTTGGCGGCGTTGTACATCTTGTCCTCGAAGCACCGGTCGCCGATCTTCTGGATGTCCGCGTGGTTGGGTCCGGAGATGAACTCTTCTAAGTCGGCCAGTCGTCCGGTGCGCGCGTACGCGTATATCAGCTCGGATTCGAATGATAATACCTGGGCTGGCTGGTCACTCTCACTTCACTAGTACACTGCACTTCACTATACTTATACTTAACTATATATTACACTGTTTGGTTACTGACTTGGGCTTTGGGAGGCTTGGGACGTCATCATTTTTATAAACACTTCGTTAGCTAGTTTGTGGATGGCAAAGCGACATCTAGCAGGCAATTGGGTAAACTTAATTTGAAATCACTGTTTGTATGCGGCGTGGAGGTACTACTAGCGACATCTATCACCAGTTTGTAACTCTAATTCTCAACATCCTCCGCCGCCAAGGAAGTATTCCTGGTACTAGTTAGGAAGTCTGCACAGCTTGGTGATTGGGCGTTGGGTGATCCCAAAGGCTGTGCGAATGTCATACATACGAGTCAATCCATCAGTGCCTGGGTACTTCTTCAGTACTCTACCTATTCTCCAGTGCGCTGGTGGGAATCTTGCATCCTTAATCAAAACTAACTCTCCAATTTCCAAATCCTTTTGAGTTGTGTTCCACTTTGGACGTAGCTGAAGGCGAGAAAGATACTCAGTCTGCCATTTATTCCAAAAATCTCTTAACATGCGTTGGGTTAACTGCCATCTTGATAGACTGGATATGTTACTCTGCTCATTACTGCGATCTGGTAAAGTTATCAAGGGCTCTCCAACCAGGAAATGTCCAGGTGTTAAATAATCTAAGTTGTCACCTAGTGGAGCCAAGGGGCGAGAATTGAGACATGCTTCGATTTGAGCAAGCACGGTGTACATTTCTTCGAATGTTAAAGTTGAATCCTTCATAATTCTCTTCAGATGATATTTCGTTGACTTTACACCGGCTTCCCATAATCCTCCGAAGTTTGGTGCTCCAGGTGGAATATATCTCCACCTTGTTCCTTTATCGTCTAAATTCTTAAGTAACTCGTCAGGGACTTCGTTGCGACCTTGCTGCCACATTTTGATAAATTCCTTTTCAGCTGCGATGAATGTAGTGCCATGGTCACTCCAAAGCTCCTTACAATGGCCTCGTCTGGACACAAACCTTTTAAAAGCAGCGATAAACGCTTCGGTGGTCATATCGCTAACCAATTCAAGATGTATGGCTTTGGTAGACATACATATAAACAATGCAATATAAGCCTTGAATGTTTTTGCTCCTCGTCCTTTGCTCATTCTGCATGAGATGGGACCCGCAAAATCCACACCACTAATAAGAAAGGGACGTGATGGCTTCACTCGAACTTCAGGTAGGTTTCCCATCAATTGAGTATTTGCTTTTGCATTGTGCCGAGCACATGTTATACATTTTTGATAAAAATACTTTATAGAAGAACCTCCTTTAATAATCCAGTATTTACTTCTCAGGTAAGGTGTCATGAGCTGAGGTCCACCATGAAGAGTATGTTTGTGTGCATCATCCAACAAAACAGGTAAGAGTGCGTTATCTTTAGTTATAAGAATAGGATGCTTCTCCTCCATACTCATATCTGCATACTTCAATCGTCCACCTAATCTCAATAGTCCTTTGTCATCTAGGTATGGTGTAAAAGGTAGTAAACGACTGCTCTTCTTAATTGCCTTCCCATTCTTAAGACTATTAATTTCTTCAGGGAACTCCATCTGCTGCGACATCTTCAAACATAAAGTAAGTGCTTCATCTCTCTCTTCACAGGTTATATGCTTTGTAAACTTCTTTTCATTTTTCAGGATTTTCAACCATCTTCTACAGTAGGCAACAACATCCAGGTGTTTCTGCAGGGACGAATATTTCTTTAACCAGGTAAGTTTTTCACTATCTGAAGGAAGTGTTGTTATGTTACATTTTATTAACAAGCGTTTCTCTAAATCTGTTTCAGGTACATCTTCTACAGGTATGTTAAAATCACGTTGATGTAAGAACTCTGGACCGTTGAACCACATTTCATGTTGTTTCAGTTTAGTCGGTGACAGCCCTCTGGAAGCTGGATCACACGGATTCTCCTTTGTGTTTACATACAACCAGTGAGTATCTAAATTGTTTCTAATATCTATTACTCTATTCTTTACATAAGATGTCCATCTATTTGGATCTCCTTTTATCCATGCTAAAACCACTTTTGAATCCACCCAAGCATAAGTTTGATGCAGGTCAATATTTAAAACTGTCATGACATGTCTCATTAATTTACTAAGCAGTGATGCACCACATAGTTCCAGGCGTGGTAAAGAGAGAGGCTTAGCCACTGGGGCTACTTTTGTCTTGGCTGTAATTAAAGACACTTGACACTGTGATCTATCCTTTGGCATTACTCGCAGGTATACTACAGCAGCATAGCCTGCCTGGGATGCATCAGAAAACCCGTGTAACTCGGTCACAGAATCTTGACTCGAACCTGTCCATCGCTGAAGTTGTATCTCTGACAAAACAGGTAATTCCTTTTGATACTTCAGCCATTCTTCTTTTAAGTCTTCAGGAATCTCTTGATCCCAATCCACATGAGCAAGCCACAAACGTTGCATGAATATCTTGGCTGTCATCAAAGCCGGAGCTAACCATCCATGAGGATCGAAGAGAGAAGCAATCTGACCGAGTATGTTTCTCTTGGTGACAGGTTTGTCTATATCAGTATTGATATCCTTTTGCGCTACCTTCAGGTTATCCTCATCTATATCCCATATGATACCGAGTGTCTTTATGTGATTCTTCCTATTCATATCTAATGTGGTCGAGTTATCTCTCTTTTCAGGTTGAATAGCTGACATAAACTCTGTACTGTTGGAAGCTACCTTTTGCAATTCAAAGCACCCTTTACTCATCACATGCTGGAGCTGCTCATGTGCTTCCAATGCTGCTTGTTCGCTATCAAACCCTGTCAGCACATCATCCATATAAAAGTCTCTATTAATGATTTCAGATGCTATGGGGTAAGTATTCTTCTCTTCTTTGGCCAGTTGTTTAAGAGTTCTGATTGCTAAGTACGGGGCGCAGGCCGTACCGAAGGTCACGGTCAATAATCTGAAATCTTGAATTTCTTCGTCTGGACCAAACCTATACACTATCCGCTGATAGTCAGCATCTGTCTCTCTAACTTTAATTTGCCTGTACATTTTAATTATGTCAGCAACAAAGCAGATCTTGTGTTGTCTCCATCTCATGATGATGTCTCGTAGCTCCTCTTGTAGGGATGGCCCCACTAATAGTTCATCATTGAGGGATACTCCATTAATTCCTTTACATGATGCGTCATAGACAACACGCACTTTAGAGGTCTCCTTATCTTCGCGTATAACTGCATGGTGTGGCAGGTAAACTGTATTATTGCTCCCTCCTATAGGTTTGTCTACCTGTTCCATGTGATTTAAGGTGAGATATTCCTTAATGACACTAGCATAATCTTCTTTCAATTTGCTGTCGCGTGCTAATTTCCTCTCTAGACATTCAAGTCTCTTCACAGCAATTGCTCGGGACTCCTCAGGTAGAATCGGTGTATCTCTTGCGAATGGTAGGCTCACTATAAATCTTCCATCCTGGTCTCTCGCTAGTGTTTTCTCATAAATCTCCTCAGCTCTCTTTTCTAGAGGTGTTAGAGTGTGTTTGCTCTCAGTATCTAGCGTCTCCGATTCCCAAAATCGTTGCAGCATGTTGTCTAAGCTCACATTCAAATGCATGCTGACAATTCTTCCATTTTTTCCATACTCTTGAGCGGGTGCTCCTCCTGATATTATCCAGCCGAGGGAAGTCTCTTGGGCTAATGGTGATCCTGGCTTACCCTTTATGATGCCACTCATTAATATGTCTGTATAGACATTGACTCCTAGCAACAGATCTATCTTACCAGGATTGCAGTATGTTGGATCCGCTAATTCCAAACCATGTAGCTGTGTCCATTGTTTGCTATCAATCTTAGTAACAGGCATAATTTCAGTGACTTGATTTATCACGTAGGCGGTGCAGTTTAGCTTATAAGTCTCATTAATTCTCGATACAATTTGTATCTCCGCCGCATGCTTGATTGGAGTTGACATCTTCCCAACACCTGTCACCTGACCATCTACTCTTATTCGCTTGAGTTGTAGCTTTCTTGCTGTCTCCTCAGTTATGAATGACTCCTGCGAACATGGGTCTATAAGTGCTCGAACCACTTGTGCTCCTCTGTTAGTCATAATATTCACTAGTGCTGTCGCCAAAAGAGTAACCTGATTTTGTGATGCACAGTGAGATACTATGTTGATTGGTGGTTTAGGTTTCTCATTGTTTTCTTTTTTTTGGTGTAGCTTCTTGTTTCTCCGGGCGTGGCTTAGTAACATGTAATAGTGTATGATGTTTCCTTTTACAGCGAAGGCATGTGGTACTCCGTCTACAAAATCTGACACTATGTCCAGGTTTCAGACAGTTGAAACAAAGGCCTAGTGTTTGAACTTCCTGGGATCGTTTCTCGGGATCCAGTTTTGCAAACTCCTTACAGTTGTAGATCAAGTGTTCCTCATTACAAAAACTACATTGTTGACTGGAATCTGTAGTACCAGTACTGTCAGACTGAGCAGTCACATGGAATGATTTGGATTTTATTTGAGGTTTATCTTTAGGGTGTGCAGTTTGAATCATTTCTAGTACTCTAAACCTTCCTTCTAGAAATGCACTAAAGCGTTCCAAAGTTGGCAACTCTTCTACAGAAAATGTCTTCAAATTCTCTTCCCATTGTTTATGTGACTCGCTATCTAATTTATTCACTATGACATGAATAATGATGGGATCCCAGTTAGAGATGCTTATGTCATTGTTCTTCAAGCTATTCAGACATTCTGTAGTTGTATCCAGCAATTCTTTGACACCTTTGCCTGATTCCATGCTTAGTTTCTTCTGCCCCAATAATCTGTTCAAAATAGTGTTGACTACAATTCTCTTATTATTATACCTATTCTGTAAAGTTGTCCATGCCACCTCATAGTTCTTGTCTGTTATTTGAATGTGTTTAAGCAGTTGCTCCGCTTCACCAGTAAGGCAACTTTTCAAGTAGTGCAATTTCTGTACCGGGCTCAACGAACTCTGATTATGAATGAGAGATGTATACAAATCCTTAAAAGTCCCCCAATCATTGTAATTCCCGTGAAATTGTGGAATATTAATTTTAGGTAGTTTCACTTCTTGGCACTGTGGTCTAATGGATTGACTTTCGTTTCTTTCAATGACGTGATCTGAACGGCCTGGTTGTGGCTGACTCTCTTCTAACAACGTGGTTATGTCTACTTTAGTTTGCAAATACTCTTCTGATACAATCCATACTAATATTATAAATGCGAAAGTGTGTCTGTCTGTCTGTCTGTCTGTCTGTCTGTTACCTCTTCACGCTAAAACCGCTGAACCGATTTAGATGAAATTTGGTATATAGATAGTTTAAGTCCCGGGGAAGGACATAGGATACTTTTCATCCCGAATAAATTTAGTGTTCCCGTGGGATGAGCGGGTAACACCGCGGGGCACAGCTAGTGTCGTATAAATCTTGCTCAAAATATTCATGGCTGTTTCGTTGTTCTGGTGTTGCTAATTTCACCATCTCTCTGTGCGTTTCTTGAAATATTTCCCACTGTTTATTTAAATTATCAATTCTCACTTCCAAATAAGCTTTTGTAAGTCGCGTCTTGGGAGTCTTCTTAAAGTTCGCAGTCGCTTTTCTAAGTACCTTTATGTTATCCAATTGAACTTCGTATAATGCCTCCATTTTGAATGTTCCGGTCCCAAGCCTAACCTCAAAAACACGCAACGCAAATCAGTGAAAATATTTCAAGTCCATACCACGTTTTTTAACTTTAACACTTAAATTTTCAAAGTTCAAACTACGAAATTATAACCAAGTCCAAAACACTGATTTTTTCTAAGTTTTTACACTGATTCACTAAGTCCACGTTTACTTACGAATTTTAGGTTAAGTTCAAATTACGTTAAAATATTCTAAGTCTTTTTTGCACGCAAATTTTCTAAGTCCAAATAAATGAAACGATCTTACTCAGTTACAATCCTTAAGGCAATCCAATAGAGTTCACTTTTCACTGCACTACCGTAACACAAAACACTCGCGCGCAACACAGCCTGATCCGGCTCGAAGGACCAAATGATAATACCTGGGCTGGCTGGTCACTCTCACTTCACTAGTACACTGCACTTCACTATACTTATACTTAACTATATATTACACTGTTTGGTTACTGACTTGGGCTTTGGGAGGCTTGGGACGTCATCATTTTTATAAACACTTCGTTAGCTAGTTTGTGGATGGCAAAGCGACATCTAGCAGGCAATTGGGTAAACTTAATTTTAAATCACTGTTTGTATGCGGCGTGGAGGTACTACTAGCGACATCTATCACCAGTTTGTAACTCTAATTCTCAACAGATAAAGTCTTGGTTTCTGAAAAAAGTACTTATTTCACTTTATTCACACACTATTGAACAATTTGGCTAATAACTTAATTTAATAATTAATATCATTGTTTCAATTTAAAACTCCACATTAGTTTAAAAATACTGTCACGGTGAAACGGTTAATTAAGATTCGTCATCGCGTCATATGAACGGAATAATCCCAAATAGAGGAACTAAGGCCTGGTTGGTACCGGATTTGCCAAATTGAAAAATGTATAACTGTGTGCTAAGTGGTTTAATTGACATAAATATATAATTTTATATTAAAAACATAGTATTAAATTATCATGTCATGACTATTTTTCAAATTCAACTTTTTCTCCCACTCCTGTCGCAATTTTTGTCGAATACCCTCCATCAGCCGTGCGACAGTGTCCTTAGCCACTTTATGCTCGCTGCGTTCCACTTTCTCAGGAAGTCTTGCTGGTTACGGCAGTCTTACCTGTCTTACGCAAGATTCCTTTGACTAGAGCCCAATATCTTTCGATAGGGCCGCACTGTGGAATATTTGGCGGATTACTGAATCCTTCTTCAGGTCTTCTTCAGCTTCAGGCACAATCTGGACATCATTCCGTTTGAGGAACTTTAGGGTATCCGTTGCATAGTGGACGGTTGCTAGATCTGGCCAAAATAAGGCCTAAGTATTGTATTTCTGAATTAATGGTATTAACCGTTTCTTTAAACATTCATTGATATAAATATCCATCTTGATTGTGCCAGTTGTAACATTTATGCAGTATTGTGATCACCGCAAGGGAAAATACCCTGCCAATCCAGATACTTGGAGCCAAACTTCTCCATTAGCTATAGTATAAAACTGATCGCCAGAAAGTGTAGAAAGTCCACCTTCACATAGGTTTCGTCTTAAAAAATTAAGTGAAAAATCAATTGTCTGTACCCAGAAACTCGTACAGCTCTCGAGACCTGGCTTTGATAGTGAGTCTTTGCTTTTCTAATGTTTTCGGCTCTTTCTGTTTCTTTAATATGTTCATAGCAGCCCGTTCCTTAACACGTCTCACCATTGACTGACTTGTAGTTTTTTTTTTTGCTATGATCGCGTTCGGACATGCTTCGATTTTTGAAAATCGTCTTAATGATTTTCCTATCTAGCCCAGGATCATGAGCATCACCGTGTTCTACGTTTCGAGGCTTCTGAGCGGTAGATAAAGTCTCAAAGTATCGTTTTAGGACCGTATCAACAGTTCTTCTTGGAATTTTTAATACTTTTGCGATGAAGGGGTTCGGATGCTGTTTATTTTCCATCAATTTGGCGATTATCTGCTCACGGCGTTCACGTCGATTCATGTTTTTATAGTTTTGTTAACTTTTACGTAAATAAAAAACCATTCTTACATAATTTGGTAAAATTAGTAATTGTCAATGATAAAAACAAAAGCAGGATATCCGTCTTTACAGCTAGATAAAAAGCAGGCCTTAAAAGACAAATTAAATTTTCCTTTATTTCATCCACTTAATGCTTCCAGTGGTAACGTTACTTTCGGTAAACCCACAAGTCTTCACTACAGTAGGTATGTTTTCTCTATCAACTTCGGTGAAAAAGTTGAGATGGACATATTAAAAAAAGCTTACCCGACAAAATACGATGGAAAACTATGATTCACTACATCTGTATATTTGTACTAGCTGTGGCCCGCGGTGTTACCTACTCATTCCACGGGAACACTAAATTTATTCGGGATGAAAATTATCCTATGTCCTTCCCTAGGACTCTAACTATCTCCATACCAAATTTCATCAAAATCGGTTCAGTGGCTTAAGCGTGAAGAGGTAACCGACAGACAGACACACTTTCAAATTTATAATAATATAAGTATAAGTATATAAGTATGGATACGTTAACAATGGATGACTTAACCGGACTGTCAATACTCAATACTTTATTGCACATGGTTTTACAGGTGGTAATGCTACTGAGAACACATCATGTGTAAGTAGGGCGCAGTAATTTGTGAGATATTTTTATTTACTTTAGGTATACAATTTAACAAAAAAAAACTTAATTTAGGGACATGGTATACAAATTAATAAAATATGAAAATGTATGCACAAAAAATATTTCTTTGAAATTATAAATATAATGGTGACTGCATATACTTTAAAACAATTTACAATTTAAATTGAATAAATAAAGTGCATGTTAAATTTTGTTCACAAATCTTGCATTAATTCGATATGAGCATAATTATTATTCAAGTTTATGTTCGTGTTATATGCGTGTATGTATGTAACTTGGGTCAGTGACGCGCTCCGAATCAAACTGTGGTACCGGCGTCACTGGCAGACACGTCGGTCGCTGAGTCGACTGAGTCAGGCGGGTCAAGGCTGCGAGCTGCGCTTGCGCGGGACACGGCCACGCCGGGGTGACCTGGTTCACTAAATTCATAATAGCTACCAATTGCACTTTGTTGGTTGACATGTTGTTTAAAAGAGATCATGTTTGTTCTGTGTTCTCTTCAGATTTAAATTAAGTGTCCTACATATATTGTCTGTTGACAACTAAAACTCAGTAAGTGACAAATAACCACTTAAGAGGCCTTATTCCTTTTAAAATTTATTTTTTTCATATTATGACAAATATATTGATACATTTAAACTGAATAATACTTTTCCCCGAGTTCTGGGTAGTAACATAGCTATTTCATGCTTTCATTGCGTACAGTCGAAAAAAAGTTGAAAAAACGAATTTTCCGCGTGAATTTTGTAAATTTCGAGTAGCTTTTGAAACAAAAATAATCAATGAAAAATTCAAACTGTAGGTTTCAAATATATACCAATAAATCCCAATAGCCCTGTTTTAGGTAGTAACATCAATAATATGTTAAGAAACACAAACAAACCGGGCGATCTACAGACAAATGAAATAGAGGATATCTAACGTTCAGGATCTGAAACGACACGCTTGTGATCATCACTCTTCTAAATTTTACCGAGGTTCGAACCTTAAATTGCTAGTCTTTTTCAATCAACGCCCAAAGAAAAATTTGATTACCGGTCCAGCCTGTTAATCCATAGGTACCGGGTTCGATTCTCGGTCTTTTCCGCCAGGTAACGCATTTCAATTCTGCTTTGTGCTTTGATTTTTGTATCATTGGTTTAATACAAAAATTGTGTGGTGTGTACCCACTTTACAAAATAATGAGACATTACATGTTTCATAAATATGCTAGGTTTTGTATTTAAGCATGACTTATAGATATTATTTATTTCATCATAACAAAATATATAAATGGTCAATTAAATTCAAATTAAAACTAAAGAACTAAAATCTAAAATAAAGTAAATTAAATTAATCTAAAATAAATCTACGTACAAAACTGTGCCCCCGCGGATAGTCCCGAAGACGCTGGCAGCATTTCCTTGCTGAATCGCAATGGCAATGCTGATGCGTTGTGCGAGGAAGCTGCCAGCTCTTCGGTCACCAGTGGACTCAATGAGCCTTTTACTCATCTCATTTAGTAGTTTGTGGGCACTGCAATGGGACCCCACAGACCTAAGGTCACGACCCCAAAAGGAACAAAATTATATTAGCATGACTTGAACTGTATCATGGCTGGTTAGTCTCACTACCAGTGAGTTGGACTTTGTGTGGGAATACAAAAACACTAACGGGAGACTACGCGATTGTATAAAATTGTATTTCATAACGAACAATCATGTTTTGATCAAACTTATTTTTTAACGTCTACTTTCGTTAATCATGTATGGCATCGCGCTTTATAATATGGAAGATTTACATATTACAGATTATATATTACAGATACCTAGCTGTATTTGTTATGTAATGATTTACGATACCCATTCTAACCTTTCCGGTACGTTCCTATTTACTACCTCATTGGAGGTTACAAAGTAGATACAAAGTATGTTTTAACATACAAAATCCTTATAATCCAACACAATAACCACAAAATGAATAAAAACGCAGACAATACACATAACAAAGCCGCGAACGCAAATGTTGTATACACCGTGATGAGTTGTGGGCGTCGAACAAATGGTAAATATAATAAATAACGTCCACCTTAGCGTAGGCGACGACCGACGACCTTCCGTTTGGTTTTCATTTGATTTCAATAAGTAACTGACGGTGATGTCACGACCGATTCCCTTGATAATTTATGTTGTCAGTTATCGCATTATCGTTGAGGTTTATGTCGCAAAAACATGATGTCAATTTTTTGGACGATGTCAATCGATCCTTTTTTTATTGTGATCAAATGTCTATAAGGGACGAAATGAAGGTTAAAATACGACATTCCTTCGGGGCGCTGAAAACGCTCCATACAAACGGTCATCATACCATGACAATTTTTGCCAGGGCCATTCGTTGTACGTTTTTAGATGACATTTACAAACTGACAGGACAAGAGACCAGCTGCTCCAGATAAGTACTCATCCGCTGTTCCAAGCGCCCGCGCGCGACAGCAACCCACACGTGGTACTGAGGTTTAGGGTGCGTCTCCGCTGAAGCGGAGCGGAGCGGAGCGGAGCGGAGACATGCGGAATCGACCAATTACCTGAGTTGAAATCTGTATCTCAGCGCTTAACTTTTGCGATTGGTCGATCGCCGCTCCGCTCCGCATCATTCGACGCACCCTTGTCCCTTATGCTGCGGTAAGCCTTCCACCACAACACAGTGTTTAACGATCACAGCCCTAGCGCAGCATGTAATTTTTTTTTTTCCTGTGAAGCTTCTTACACCTCGACACTATTACATTATGTCATGTCATCGTGTTCTTATCTGCATGACATAATTGCATAGTCGGATCGTCCTATTAATTTTCATTTAATTTCAATGTAAGCGTCTATGATGTCACTGTAAATTTCCTTGATTACCTGTCTGACACTTATTACAATGTCAGCATTATCTGCATGTTGCATAGTCGGCTTATGACGTTAATGTGGTTTGAGCACAAGTCATTACGAAAACCAGTACCCGTACCATGAGTTACCGTGACCGTACTTGCTAATAGTTACTGTAAAAACAATTTGTATGAAGAATAGCACACCCTGACGGTTACTTATGTTAGAACTACAATTCTCAATACGCAGTCGCTAGCGAGCACGGTCACTGTAAACCCATGGTAAGGTTCCTGTTAGATATTCGCGTTTTGCGTGCGATTTTCAAATAAATAAATAAATAAATAAATAAATATCAGACAACCTCACACAAATCGATCTAGTCCCAAATTAAGCTCAAGAAGGCTTGTGTTATGGGTACTAGACGACGATATATATACTTATATAGATAAATATATAATTAAATACATAGGAACAACCATGACCCAAGCACAAATATTCGAGTTCATCACACAAATATTTGCCCTGGCCGGGATTCGAACCCGGGATCGCTGCTCAGTAGGCAGGTGCTTGCAAACTGAGCCAACCTCAAAATTCAAAGTGACCACGAATGGCTTACCTTTTTGTGGGCAAGGGCAATGGAACGAGCACTGCTTGGAGTTTTCGTGCTCGAGAGAATCCGAAATAGAGGTCCGCAGGAAAATGAATGGGTAGAAGAATGTATGTATGTGGTTTGGAATCATGTAATTGTCAGAATTAAGTGACAGAAGGTGGACCACGTTGATTTTAAAACAGCGAAAGGTAAGTGGCGACGAATGAGGTAAACCCAACGGAACGGATAGATGAATAAAGTCGAAGCCGTAAGACGCTAGGACGAGAGAATAGAATAGAATAGAATGTTTTTATTTGCCAGAATACGTATGGTACGAGATGACACAGGATGTTTGAACGTATCAGTATCAGTACCTATTCAGTCGAAAACACGACATGCTAATCATTCGGAAATTAAAAATATCACAAAATTTCAGCGGTGCAAGTCCTATTTTTTGTGGCAGGTGTTTATCCAGCAGTGGGCTTATTTCGTCTGATGACGAGTGAAGAAATTCACGACAGAAAAAAAAATAAGTTTAGTGAAACAATGTTTAAAAAGTGAAACTATTAATTACCTTCATTGTTGCCTCTCACCTGTTACATTATGTCAGTCTTATCTATACTGTTGCCTTGTCGGTCGGACGTTAGTTCGGTTCATGAACAAGTCATTACCAAGTTCTACTTGCCCTTGAAACGCGATAACTGCCCGACGAGACTTTACGCAAACATAATGCAACATTCCAGAGGCATTTTATGAAACTTTAGGTAGACACAATTTTTAAATTAAATCATTGATCAAATCTCAAAGAAAAATTGAAATGAGTTACTTGGTGGCTAAGGTGTAGCCTTTCAAATAAACAATGCAAAGATCGACACACTAAGAATAAGGAAAAATTCGTAAGGTTGCTTGGGAGTTAGGGTGGCGGAAAGGTTAACGCACTGGACTTGCAATCCAGAGGTACCGGGTTCGATTCCCAGTCTCTTCCATCAGGTAAGTTTGAGCTTTGTATCAATAATTCCAGAGGCATTTTCATCTAGTATTATGTAACAAGAGCATGTCGGGCCACGCTCAGTGTAGGGTTCCGTAGTTGCTCATCCTTCACAATAAACTGCTGTTTTAAGCCAGAGGTTTACGTTAAGAAAGATTTTAAGGTCGTAAAAAGGTCGTAAACGCCCTAGAAATTGTAATCACTTATTACCTTCTGGAAGTCAACTTACGACCTTTTAAAGAAAAAATATGAAATTTGGCGATAACTCGAAAACGGCTCAACCGATTTTGTTCAATATATAGTTTTCATTGAAAGTACTTATAAGGCCTCATTAACATGAATTTTTCCGATTTTTTTTTGACCCGTGGTTGAAAACTTAGAGGGGGGGACACTATTTTTTTTGTTTTTGGAGCGAATATTTACAAAAATGCTGACCTTATCAAAAAATAATGTTAGAAGACCCCTATTATTTTTACAAGACCTATTCAACGACACCCCACACACCAGTGTTGAAAAGAAAAAAAACTTTAGGTGTTCGAGAAGTACCCTTAATTTTTTTTTTTTTTTACCGTTCTGTTGTCGTTTTAAACATACACATACTCATACCAAATTTCAGCTTTCTAGTACTTATGATCGGACAGACGGACAGACGTACATGGCGAAACTATAAGGGTTCCTAGTTGACTACGGAACCCTAAAACGAAAAAGCAATAAAATGAAGAGATTCGTTAGAATGCATATTGGTGTATTACCAGTACATAATACATATATACCTAGACAACTTTGGAGAGGTAACTTTGCGGATATCCAAATTAATGGAGAGAAAATATGATACTTTACCACTTTATATTTTGTTATACTTATTTACTTCACTCCAAAGCTATCCATTCTGTCAATTTGCACTTCAACGATTTAATCCTATTATTGTACTTATTATTCTTCGGGCCAATTTAGGGCATTTTGAAATATGGAATCAACTTAAGACAAAATATCATCGTAAGCACTCATATTATGTTAATTTTCCGAAGAAAATGATAAGTAAGTAAGTAAGTATTTAAGTAAGTAAGTAATTTATTCATAACAACATACAGTCGTGTTGAAATACAATAATTTAAAATAATAAAAAAAATATTATCAACTATACAGCTATGCTAAATTATTATTTATAATATACTATACAATTTTAATAATTAATGTAATATGTCAATATCAGAAGAAACCATTATATGTACAATCATGTCAACCAATAGATAGAGTAAAATTATAAATTCATTCACCAAACATAAGTAAAATTATCAAATTGACAAAATAAATAAGCATTAAGTATGAGCGTAAAAATCATCAACCGAATAATAACACTTCTCTAACAAGAAAGCTTTCAATTTATTTCCAAAAATAGAACTGTTGTTTATTGATTTTAATTCCACTGGCAATTCATTGAATAACCTTATTGCTTGATAACCCGAAGCGTGCTTTACTACTTTGAGTCGGGTGTTGGTCGGCTGTAGCAGATCTTTTCTTCTTGTAGCTAGCCGTTTATCTTTCTGTTCTGGTGTTTCTATGTCGTTCATATGCTTTATCAGATCCGTTAGAACTACCAGAATGTATAGGCTAGGAACAGTAAGACTAAATTAAGAGTAGAAATAAAAAAATGTACCTATCTAATAGAAAGAAAAATTGTGTTAAATACGATGCACCGCCGTTTCCCAATAGGCTTGGTTACAGTTTTCGAAAAACCATTATATGTATATTATATTTTATTTGGATAATCCTGACTGTCAGGATCTACGGACTGCAGCTCGAAACTTAATAAAAAAAACATGGCTGAAAAATTTATTTACAAGAAAACATTAAAAAAAAACAAATAAGCTTATACTAAAAGGTGGCTAAAACTATTATAAAGAATTATAAAAACATGGTCCTTTAGGCAGCGTGCCCATCACACAGGCAGCATTCCCGCGTTGTATTGCGATGGCAATTCTTTGTGCGAGAAAGCTGCCTGCGCGAGGGTCACCCGTTGCCTCCCTTAGGCGTTTGCTTAGCGCCTTGTGGAGCCCACGCGCAGCCCTACCCCACGGACCTAGTGTCTCGACGCCAAAAGGGATAAACTCGTACTGGGCGCCGAGACACTTATATTTATTGAATTTAAAACTCTCCCGAGCGTCAGCCGCCGCCCCGGCCGCTTTAGAAGTTGCTGCGAGGTAGGACGCCGCCAGCGTATCAGCGCAAGTGGCGTCCCACACCAACGCGCGGCCCATTCTCCAGGGGATCAACGACATCCCGTCGGGGCGCTTGCCATCGTCCCGCACGATATGGGGCTCCAGTGCTGCGGGCACGTTGGCGCTGACGAGCGCTCTTCTGAGGATGTCGTTGATCACAGCATGTCGGGAGAGACGGCCGGCGCCCGAGGAGCAGGAGAGTCCGTGGTGGCCAAGACGATCTACTGGGGCCCCACAAGAGGCGCAGCTGTGTTCTACACACACATCAGCCCCAACCCGGAGACCGACAGCTATGCGAAGCGTGCAGGGGTCAATGAATGTGCCAGTGGTAGGTGAAGGGTAGGCATGGAGCCATTGTCCGGCCTCGGGTCTTGACACTGCGAGTAGTCGTGCCCGGTCCTTACCTGAAGATGTGGCAATTAATGAATTTGTAGTGATGACGGAGGCTATGGTGTCCCAGGCCCTTTGACTCTTCGGTTTAGAAGGTAAATTTGGGTTCGGTCCAGCTTCCCAGGCATTCAAGGCTTCATCCAAGCATGCAATCTCGCAGTTTGTAGCCGTTGTGGCTTTTAGGATTTTACCTGCGAGATCAGCAGTGCTGTGGACTGAAGCCAAGAAAGCCGGCAAAGCAACACTTGAAATTTTGCGGGTTCCCAAACCACCGTGCCTTATCGGTAAAGCAGCTTGGGTCCAGGCCTGCTCGCTGAAACGAATGTTTAGAACAGATTCAATTTGGGATTTCAAAACAATGTCGATGGGTTGGATCAAATGTGGGAATTTCCAAATGGGGCAGCAGCGGAGCAGGTAAGTGAATTTAGGGATGAGTAAACAAAATTTTTGAATAAAAAGAGCTGAATGACTACTGATCTTGAGGAGTCGGTCTGAATAAAAACTAAATTTAGAAATCGATTTTCTCAAGAGGGGAGGGATGGCATCATCAAAAATGGGTGATCCGAGAAGATGCAGACTGTCTTTGGAGATGATTTTAATATTTGGGGCGATGTCGTGGAATTTTTCGTGGATTTGAGAAGCCAAAGAAGGATTAATGTTTGGAGAAATGTACAATTCACATTTTCCAAAGTTTAGTTCCAGACCGATGTCACTAAACTTATTTTTAACTTTTAATAAGTCTGCCAAGACAGTCTGTGAGTCTCCTCCATGTGTGCCATCGTCAAGGTACCATACGTTTAATTTTGAATTTAGGCTGTTTATTATCGGATTAATGGCTAAACTAAAAATGGCTGGACCGAGGGGATCACCCTGCTGACAACCCGTGGCCGAAAAGATCTCATTATTTTTGTGAGTTAAAATGGAAGGACAGTGGTAACACTGGAGAAGAAAGTTATAAATTTCCGGGACATGTATTTTAATTTCGTTTAGCAGGGTGTCCCTGTTGACCGAATTGAAGGCGTTCTTCACGTCTAATTTTATGAGAACTTCGCACAAATCGCTTTCGCCGAAGGTGCGCACTGCATGTACTGCTGCTTCACAACCTCCACGTGTACCGAAACCGACTTGCACTGGTTCAAAGAGTTTTTGCAATTTATTTCGAGTGAGCCGGACGCAGATCTTAGCTGCTAAACGCCGAAAAGTTGACCCAACAGCGATGGGGCGTACACCACCGTCCTTTTTGGTAAGGGCAATGAGATTAGCCCCATATATAATAGGTGTCACTTCCTGGCAGACATCTCCCAACAGCATGAGATTTACCAACTTCATGAGGCTTGCAGTCAGCTGCTCACCGACCACCCCTGTGCCGTGGCCGGTGAGGTCAACGAGGTGCTGTGGGGAGATGCCGTCCAGACCGGATGCTGATCCCTTTGGGAAGGACGCAAGGGCGGCCAGTATATCTTGTTGTGTAGCGCATAGGCAGGCTGAAGGGTCAGAGGGGGGGTCAACGAAAATGGGGGTGGATGGGCCTGGGGGGTGTTTAGACTTTAAAGCAGCTGTGGTCTCCGGTGTATCTGGTGCAAGAGTGTCGTTAGAGAAAAGGAGACGCGTCGCTCCCTTAAGGTCTCCGTCGTGCACTTTCTCCTCGACCTTCTCAAACAGGTCATACTTCTTTCGACGCATTGGTGAAGAAGGCGTGGGATTGAGTGAAGACGGGTTCCTAACATTATTTTTAATTTTTTGTGTAAGTGAAATTTTGCTATGATCGTGATCGGAAACATGGAGAATTTTGTATGAAAAAGTCAAAAGATCTTGCCAGGAATTTGTGTTATTGTGGTGAACGCATTTGTTTATTGTATCAGTAAGCGCTTCCGACACGGCTGATCGGGCACCACGAGGAATCCGTTTAATTAAGGAAGTTGACCGCTTGAGCTGACCGAGGAGAGTGGTGATTGGGACGTCGGGAGATGACGGAGGGGAGCTGGTGTTTTGTGGATTTGAGACTGATGATATTACAGGAATGATACGGACCTGGTGAATGCGGGACTGATGAATGTGTAGACCTTTTGTGGTCGTAAATTTGCGGGCACATACGACGCACTCCATAAGGGGCAACAGGCGGGGTATTTATAATTCACTCACTTAAGAAAATAAAGCTAAAACTAACACAATTATTTACAAAATGTCAAAATATAAAAACAATGAAAATAAATTGTCACTCCGACAGAAAAGTCTGCAAGGCGCCTGCGTTGTTTTTCGGTTCCCCCGGAGACGCAGTGATTCGGCCAATAGCGACCACGGACAGATTTGTTGCCGTTGGTTACTGCTGTCGGAAATGGCTGAGGCGTCAAATATGACGATCAGATCTAGGCCGGCTTGTGTTTGTGTGCCTACAACAGCTGATCCAGGGCCTATCACGAGCCACCCACACTTATAAGGCTGCATCGCAAGTATGTGCGCGGGCCTGACACATTTATTCGTTAAATGCTCCGATAATAGATTTTTTTATATTAAATTTTGCTCAGCCGTCAACAAAACAGTATTGTCAGTTTTTTTTCTCTCTTTTCGACTAAGTGTATTTGTATTATTAAATATACGACGCTGACATCTTTACTGTCCCTCTTGTGATCGTGTGTTTATTGAACTAAACATTGTTGATGGTTGGCTGTCAATGTCAAACCGTCGAAATTTTGATATTGACAAGTGTCAACCATCGACTAGTTTTTTTTAATGTTGTTAAATACTCAAGAAACAAGCGAAAACTACAAGAACGTAAAAATAGTATATTGCCCGTTCAGAAACTCGAGCTATTAAAGCCGTCTGCTTCGTCGCCTTCCCAAGCTTTACTAAGTCTATTCGCTCTCCGAGTCTCCGGCGAATACTTAACCCTATTGTTGTATTGTTATTGGGGCCAAGGGATCGAAATATGGGATTATTTGCGCGTCGCCGAACTTGAGATGAAATATCTCGAAAATTGTAGTCGTATATTAGGTTAATTGTTCAACGAAGGCGTTACAACGCAACTTTATTAAATGTCCATAGAGTACCTACAGTACCTATCTATATTATTTACTTCCAAAATTTAATTAAGAAGATATTTTCCCATACTATCAGTTTTCACCTAATGGTAACTATTCATATTCATATATTCATATGCACTATGGCGTCTGATAAAAATGAGATCCAACCGGTTTAATAGTTTGGTTATTTGTTTGTTTAAGTATTCGGGATAGACAATTCGAGGTTTCGTTCCACCGCAAACGGCGTACTGTGTACTAGGTCACATATTCTATAATCATTTACGCTAAAATCCAACCGTAACATAATTTTGATAATTAAATTGGATTAGGTCAAAAAAGACGCACAAATACACAAATAGTAATATTGCGCAAAAATTGAAACTGTCCGACACAGAACACTTCCTTCCTATTCAATTCAAGTCCTAAAATTGCTTAATAAATGGTTAATTTTGGAGGATGAAACAGGCGAGAGCGAAACCTCGACTTGTGTGGAAAAATTTGCAGTACTATTTCCTCTTAAATGTGTCCATGAAACAGTGTGAAAAGTTGTGAATACATTTTTTGTGAAGGAATCGGAATGTAGCCAAAAGTATATCAGAATAAATACAATTTTGAGTAAATTATAAATGGTAAAGGCTTCACGAGCGTTTCAGCCGCCTTGTGTTATTAATTTCATGGATAAAGCATTTTGAAGTAAGATGACGTTTATTAATGAGCTCACAATACGACGATAATACGACACGTATTGAAATTTAACCGTTCGTGGTAATGAAAAGGGTCAGAATGTAATCATAGGTATTGCTCTAGGAAGCGTACAGAAATAAGCACAGAAATAAATCTTCATCAGATAAAATTACGCCCTATACATTTACAAGTAAAGCTAAGGTATAATGAAAACAATTTCCTGGATAGTAAACCGAACATTTATAACTTAATACGAACCCAAGTCGCGTTTAAGGCGCTGTAACGACTGTAAGATATAATAACTTAGTACTTAAACACACTTCTGTTATTATTTATCATCAGGAGGTTCCTTAGTGCCCGAGCGATAGAGACATATATATAAGTAACAACATGAGGGATAAGGACACAGGAGTAAGGCTGTAATTAAGCAGATGGTGACCGTTGAAATGTCAGACTTAATGCGTAGTATAAAATGTCTTGTAAAAAGTCGACGCATGCGCCTGTACGAGTGTACGTGATCGGTTACACTGTGAAGATGGAAAAGACCGCTTTATCGCGACGGTGTTACCATTATTCTGAGTAAAAAAAATATTGCTCGCTTTCATGTTTTTTTGTACATAGGTATGCGAAATTAGTGATGGCATCGAAATATACTCTGCGCTGTACAAGGTTGTTGTAAACTATTTTACATTTAAAACGTATTCATCTACCTACACACTCACTAACGAACATCGTGTAGGTACTATGCATTGACTGTACTTACTACGAGTACCTATATGGTTGGCTGTAATAGTACATTACATACCTACCTAGGGCGGTGAATTAATGAATGTGAATATCGTTGCTGTTTGTAGCCGCAACCGAAGGTGAAGGTATGTCATAACTATGAGGGCTGATTTGGGGCCTTACTAATTACCGCCCGTGGTTTACCGTCGATGACCGTAACTTCGCCTAGGCTTCCTATCTTCGCCTACCAAATATCTCTAGAGTTTTCAGAAGTATCTAAGTGTTTCTAAGAGATATCTAAAGGTCGTATGAGGAGCTATGCGCATCTCTTAGAAACACTTAGATACTTCTGAAAACTCTAGAGATATTTGGTAGGCGAAGATAGGAAGCCTAGGCGAAGTTACGGTCATCGACGGTATCTAAAGTTTTACATCTTGCCTTGGCCAGGAAAGAGATTTTCTCCCCGTAAATCCTACTTACGGCCTAGAGTGACGTAAAGTATACTTCATTCCTGCTTAAATAAACAACACTCCACTTTCCAAATATATGGGTTGTTCTACAAACTAAGGACGAAAATGAGTCAGATTCCTGCCCGACGTTTTTTTTACATTATGGTTACAGAATATAGTTTATCATAAAGATTACACCGTCTTTTAGCCTATATTAAGTGGAACGGTCAAAATATTTAAAAATATTAGATTTATGGTAATTTTAAGAAATCAAGCAGCAGGAAACTGAGATTGTAACCAGGAAACTGAGGATTCAAACAAATATCAATCAAAATCAAAGTTTATTTAATAATAAATTCACAAATAAAAATTATGCTTCAAACCATTAGTTTGTAATAGTACAAATATCTTGAACTATGGTGAAAATTAGGTCTATTTATATTAGAGCTTTAATTAAGTAATAATTTTAACAAACATTATGTAATAAAATCTCTTTTATAACAAAGTAACAATATTATTGTTAATAATTTAAATAAGAACGACACTTATCATAAACAATAGTATGACGGAAACCAAAAACATTTAGCAGTCTTATTAATTTTGCTTTTCTTAGGCATTTATTTTTTAATGCGAACACTAATCGTTAAATATTTTTTGAGCATTTTCTAGTATTTCTTCTCTGGTCTGTTTTTTCTTTGGTATCGCCATTTTATCTACAAAAAATCAATCTAATGAGCTTTCAAATAATGAAAATCAATGAAATCATACTTTAAAATATCACAGTTTTATGCCTATGTTACCGTCCGTAAGTATTTGTCCAACTTTAGTTTTCAGTATTAAAAGTTACGCTATAGGATAAAAGTATTTATGGAAATGTCTATTCTTATTTATTTATCACATTATAATCTGCAACCAACATGTAACTGTAAACCTCATATTTACAACAGTACTTACGCGATTTAATAATTTTGTTTATAATTCGAGGTTAGGCAAATACTTAAATAGTATATAATGTTTAATGTAAATAGACATAGGCACAGGTTTTAAATGTGCGTTTACGTTGTTTTTATCTTTTTTTCTGATGTTTTGAGACGATTATACGAATTGCCCTGCTTAGTTCAGTGATAATACTTATAAGTTATAGATAAATTGATTATTAGAACTAGTTAAACGCTTTATTATTTTGACTTCATAGTATATAGCAGAAAAAGTAACAATTATCTTGCACAAAAATAATATTTCAATATAAACACTCAAGATCCTGCATTTTTCTCAGTATCCTGGCTATTTATTTGACAGGATCCTGAGACCAGGTTCCTGAGAATTTTTGAACAATATTCAAAAATAACGTCTATTTATAACTTTCAACCAAAATTAAGCAGCATTAAGCCTTCGTGTAAGTAATTAATAAATCAAAATGCTACAATTACCATTACTATATGAATTTCGTAATTAAATATCTTACCAGGATCCTGTGAACTCGACTGATTACGACGCAACTTCCTCCATCAAATGTGCCGGGCAGACTAAGCAATACACTGGGTGCAAAGCGATAGGTGGTATTCATTGTCTCTTTCGTAGCGGCAACGAACTCAGCTAAACCTCAAGGTCGTGCGGCTAATGGAATATTGAATATTCGCTTATTTTACATTGGACAGGATCCTGATATAAAACTGTTGGGACAAATTCTGGACAAAGTTTTTATAATGTTTTTGCTACAATAAAGTAGTAATATGTCACCTAGGTAACAATAATAATAGGAAGTCATTTATATTGGTTTAACTTATGGTCTCAATGTAGTAGAAAATAAATTATATTGCACATTAGATTCGATTTTGCTCGTGGGACACACCAGGATCCTGAAAATTTGACGATTTGAATATTTTTTTTCTTAAGAAAATATTTTGTCATCTAAATTATTTTTAGAGACCAGGTAGATATAGGTATGGTAAACAGTATGTTATGTAAATAAACTAGGTTGTAACCATTTTTTTATGATATTTTAGCTGAGCTGTCGAAAATTCTTTACTTTGTAGAACTACCCATATACTTCTTCTTCAACAATGTACAGTAATAATTGGTAAAAGTCCATACAAGAGATGAAATTGTAGTGATAACCCTTTCAATCATAGCAACACCAAACGATCTGACTAGGTTTTTTTTTCAATATCTTATTGTCCAGTTTACGCATATTTTCCTTGTAGACCCAGAACTTGCGTTTGAAACCTATTATAAGTTAGCTACATTCTGTAATAGACACTTCAGAGTCTATAGCATGTTTGTGGACGAACTCACTAACCGCAAAAAATATTGGTTCGACTTCGCAAGCACGAGCATGATTCGAGTTATCGAAGTACCGATTCAAGCTGAACATGACTGTTAGCTTGCTTAATATTATTATGGTTTTATGGATGGATGCCCTGTCCCGGCTAGCCATTTACGACGTCTACATGATGTATGTCTGCGTAGAATACTCGTAGTACATAATTTTCCTCCACTACAGGCAGATGTATCATAATCCTTGAACTTAACAGTATTTACGTAAATTGAAATGAATATAGTTGTATAGATAATTAAAGAATGTTCTAGCATGGATAATTGTCTGTTCCAATACTTATCTCTGTTTGACCCTATGGTTGCTGGTAGAGAATGCCATTGTTAGATATTTTTTTTATTAATAAGTATAAGTAATTTCCGTCACAGCCAAAACCAACTAATACTGATTACTGTAAATATGTTTTTTATGTTTCATTTTTGAACGTGACGTACTGGAAAAATAGTTTTTCAAACCAAATTTTCGGACACTTTCATCGCACGATTCTTAGTAAGATGAAAACATCAATTTTCTGGAATATAAAAGTTCATGTAGGTACACTTTTTTTTTTATTTTACTGTAAAAATAATATTTTCATTACAGATTTTTTACACTTTCAGTCATTATTTTTATCTACGTGCTTCTTTAAATAAGTATTTTTTTAATTTAATATTCCATACTAGCGACCCGCCCCGGCTTCGCACGGGTGAAATGCTGGTAAATGATGCATGTATTGTACCATATAAACTTTCCTCTTGAATCACGCTACCTATTAAAAACCGCATCAAAAACGCAATCCGTTGCGTAGGTAGTTTTAAAGATCTAAGCATACATATGGACAGACAGACAGACAGACAGCAGGGAGCAACTTTGTTTTATACTATGTAGTGATAAGTTATTTCTGTAAGCACAATAAGATACTCGAAACATTCTATTCCGGTACTGATCCAATCATGCTGTATATTAATTAAGTTCGTTTTTAATGTCTGTGTGATTCTCTGAAATTACTTAAAGGTCTTATTAAAGGGCATGCAGCGGCCGAGCTATTGTGCGAAGTTTTACATAAAAGGTCATATGTTTGTCCGAAAGTAAGGTCGTCTAAGCCCTTTTACTTACGTCGGATTTATGTATCCTGCGTTCAATAAAATTAAAAGTTGGAGGTCCTTCTTTATGGTCCAAGTTGATTATAAGCTTGTGGTTGCAGAAAGGTACTCGTTTCAATTCCTTATACTGTTATTTTAATTTATTTCCGTGAGATTTTAACAGAGTGAATAAATCGATATTAATTTTTCCATCAAAAAGTCATAACATGTTAAATACTTAATTCAAAACTTTAAGTCCTTCGGTACCTATGTACGGTGAGCATCGAAAGAAGCTGGCAATTTTATGGCGTATGTCAAATTTCATACTAAAATTGTCAGACATTATATTTCAATAGCTTCATCAATTTCCAGGAATTTATTTATTTAAAACCATTGTGAAATCTTGTCCTGCGTAAATCACAACTTCTCGTCAGAAAAAAATAACCGAGTCGGTTAAATTGCTTAGATGGAATACAATTTCAATGATCAATGGAATTTTTTGAAACGGCGAATACATTGCAAAAAAAAAAAAACTAGAATATGATTCAATAACTTAAATAAATATAATGATTGTTAGGTTTTATATTTTACAAGCTTTAATTTGTCTACGTGTTTGTACTCATTTCATTCATTTCGACAAAACCAGTTGTTGGCAATAAAATAACGCTTAAAATACTCTTTTAATAGAAACTTGTATAAATATGAATTATAAATTAGATGAATTACTATGCAAGGGCGACCTGTATCTTGTAATGGCGACCTTTATCTAAGTATGTTGAACAAAATTGTCTAACTTTACTGTATACAATTCACTGTGAACGGTTCGTATGTCACGTTGCTGCAGTTACATTAAAAATACATGAAACTCTCGTTACCGTCCACAATTCCTTTGTATGAAATCCCGAATCTACCCCATTGGCAGGAAACAAAGGAGTTAAAACAAGTGCATATCGAGTCGCCATTTATTCCTAGCCTAGCCGAACAATAGGCGGTATTACCGCGTTCATTCCATCATTCCTGAGTTACGGGGCTATAAATACTCGAGACGTGCCCATGACCTGTGCGACACGTATTCTACAATAGTGGGTAAGGTATACACTTAAGTGTAAACCAATATCGTGTAGCTACGCTAAAAGAGCGCAAGTTTATTACGCTTTCAATGGCACATACGTCATTTTGTGAGCCGAGGACTGGTTTACGGGCAAGTTGAATTGAAACTGCGGACCGATAATTCGCGCCCTTTGGTAGCACAAAGAGGTCTCTTATATTATAAGAAGCATTTTATTATAAGATACGTTGTTATTCCACTAAGATTCTATTGTATTGTTATAGAAAGTTCTAAATTCAAATAATTGTTTTATTGCAGAGCAGTTTTTTTACAATTCCAAAAAGCTAATATTCCAGCGTTGCTCGACGCAATACTGAAGCTACTCAATAGATATATTATGTGTCACCGAGCTCACCGAGATATGTATCACTCTTTTAGCTCAGTAGATCTTTGGACTATATCGTTCACGAGTGAGTAGAGAACTAGAGATGTCGATCAATTAGATTCACGGCAGCATGACAACATTCCTTTCATGAGCGAGAGAGAATGAGTAATACTGAGATGATAGATGATATACTGAGCTACTTGAACTTGAATTTTCAGTGAGCTAAACCAAAAGATAATATTAGTAGAGTTGCTAAGCCGCGAAATTGTGCGCATCGGGTTACAAGCATGAAATTTCTACCACACATAGAGCCAGAGCGTTCCACGGTGATTATTTTCAGATGTGGAGGGAAGTCAGATTCGTCCCCTGTGCGGCGGGAAAGTGGGGTGAATAGGACAAAGGAGTCCTCTTTTTCTTTTTATATTACTGATCAGGTAACGCTAGTAGGACTTGTGTCGTGTCGTTTTCGTGGAAAACAGATATCAGGAATTAATTTTTCATGTTACTTATTCATAGTACCATATAAAAATATGGTTGTATTTCCGAAAATGTAAAAATCACAAGTTTTTTTATTCAGGGAGTTAAATTAGTTATATTTCCTGATTATTTACAACTAAGAAAAATATTCCAAAATAGAAAATTTAATCTAGTTTCTAAAAATATATAAACATTGGGCACTCTTCATACAAACAGTAACTTAAATAAATTGTTGATGTTGAGATTAGCCCGTGTGCTCGTGATACATTAGCAAAAAAATATTTTGTTTTTCTAGGACGTATATAGTAAATATTATATGTAAAAGTATATTAACAATCATTATTTAATAAATACATTAAATAATGATTGTTAATATGAAGCGAAATAGGATGCGTTCGGAGATTTACGTTGGTTATGCCGACGTAAAGATATATTTTAAGCTACTGTTTGTATGAGAAGTGCCCAACATGCATATATTTTTAGAAACCAGATTAAATGAACTTTTTGAAATAATAATAATAATTTGAAAATGTTCCCGAAATGTAACTAATTTACCTCACTGAATAAAAAAACTTGTTGCGATTTTTACCTTTTCAGCCACACCCATATTTTTATATAGAACTATACAAAAATAACATAAAAAATGAATTTCTGATATTTTTTTAACACGGAAACGATACCAAACACGTCCTGGTAGACTTAACTGACCAGCAATAAAGAAAGAAAAGAGGGATACTTGGCCGTATTCAGTCCGCTCTCCCGCCTGACAAGGGACGAATCTGACTTCCCTCCACATCTGAAAATAATCACCGTGGAACACTCTATCTGTGGTAGAAATTTCATGCTTGTAACCCGATGCGCACAATTATGTTAGAAAACAGCGGACTAACAACTCTACTATATAGCTCGTTTGAATCACTCACTCGCGAGCTACAACACATCTCTACTACTCAACAAACAAAATTCAAACGGACGCGTATGAATGCTAATATGTTCAGTCAGAGAAAAATATTGAATTCATGTCTCAATTTTAATGAAAAATGTGTAAAGTTCAAACTTTTAAAACCTTTAATATAGTTCCAGTCCAGTGCGAACTCATTCTAGAATGTTCTAAAGAGCATCATTTATGTAATGCAGTCTTCGAGATATGAAACCAGAACTCAAAATGCTTCTTATTTACACGAAGTTTGTTATTTTTCGTGACGTATTTCAGACAGATACGATGTTACCACTTACCAAGTGAGTTCATATGATTGGTATGTGATTGTGAATTGATTATGTTATCAATGTTTGTGTAACAAACATATACGTAGGCAAGACGTCAGTGAAAGTTGGGATTGTCATTTTGTGACCGTGGAAGGAATATTAATATATATGTACATGTATATTTTCTTTCTTCATACATGGTAATAACATTACGGAAGGAATTTCTATTATTTACATGTACTTGATACATCAGTTTTTCTGATACTTAGTTCATATTAGTCATAGTACTAAAATCTTATGAGCCTTAAAAATCAGATATTTACGTATTTTGATGGTATTTTATCGACGATGTTTTATTATATAGCCAGTTCATATTAATTGCACACTTTATAAATTGTGTTTGACGGACACACTACGCATAGCCAGGTTCTATATTTATTTCTCCAATTCGCAACTATTCAATAAAATTGCGAGTAAATTGCCTAAATTCTAACAACAATTCAATCGGAAGTTCGGCCGGTTCGGAACAGACATTTATATTCAGAGGGCAGATCCCACATCTCTGAGCATTAAAGGATCAGCTCTAACAAATCGAGATAGATATCTGGAAATACCTAATGCCATTGGCGTCAGGCCAGTGGAAGTAGGGCAGGCGTCCGTAGGTGTCTATCGACGGACCGTTGTTGGCAATCGCCTTAATAGGTTACGTGGAATTTCTACTAAACCTACATGCTGGAATACGTGCAAACACTTATGCAAACGTTTTGCTACAACGATTTATGACCACGCGAAGGGTCTCATTGTACCGCACTTATATCTGTCGTATAAATTACATGTGGTGGTACAATAACTAGTCGTCTGTGGACCTTCGGTCCTTAGTTCCCATGTTATCGCTTATTGGTGCTTATTGGCCATGACCGTGACTTGCAATTAGTTGTAATTACCTTCAATTTGCGGCGCTACCAATGTTATTCGCAAAGGTCTTGTCTAACTCGTAACTCTTCGAGCGTACTCAATTATTCTGTCTTTCGACTGCCTACCTCATTCTCGTTTATGAACTGATGATGTTTGTTCCGGATTCGTATTCTCGGCAAACATATTCTCAACATACATTCCGAACTTAATTGCTGTCGTAAAACAAAATATGACACGAACAAAATTGCGACTTCCTTATGGTCCAGTACTTAAATCGCATCTGGCTCGCGGAATAACGTGGATCTTAAAATAATCCGAGCAAAAAACTAACGAGGTAGCTCAGCACATGTGGTTGTTTTTTAATAAAATAAGAAACGTATTATTCTGTCTAATTGCAAACTTGGCAAGGAAACGGGCGACTTAGACTGCCAGTCCGGTCCTATTTTAATTTTCCATGTTTTTGGAGTTCCGTATTACCTTTGGGTAATACGGAACTCCAAAAAAAAAGGCTTAGTAATAGGGTCCCGTTAGCACCCCAAAGGGTGCTAACGGGACCCTATTACTAAGCCTCCACTGTCTGTCTGTCTGTCCGTCGATCGCAGGGCTGTGTCTTTCCAACCGTAGTCGGTACGTAGATACTGTGTTTTTTTCGGTATTCTACGTTTTTTTTCCAACGGTTTTTTCCAACACATCGATTTTTGAAATTTGCATATAGCATGTTTTATCTACTATGGCCACTATAACAACATTTAATAAAAATATATATTATAGAGACGCGCGGCTGTGAGAGAAGAATGTCGCCGGGTGGTTAGGCTTGCCACACAAGGAATGCCAACCACGACCACTCTGCCAACAGTGTAACGACAAAGAAGAAGAGACCTATTTTATAGATGTTACGGAACCCTTCGTACGCAAGTCCGACTCGTGCTTGTCCAGTTTTTCATTTGGCAAATCCCCTTGCGCTAGCCGAAGTCAACGTTTCCTTGACATCCGACACGGCACACGTCAAAGAAATGAATCGTCTCTGTAAAAGTGTACGAAAATAAAAAAATGCTTGTCGACGTATTGTTCCACGGCTGGCTGATCGTGAGAAATTGCTTCCCGAGTCTGAAGATGCCATCTTGAGCTATTTAATAATAAAGCTAGAAAGCGTTGCTTTCGAATACCTATGTAATGACGGATCAGAAGCGTTTAGCTCAAAATTTCAGCCGCTCTTTCCCGCAAGTTCATTAAAGAATGGAGTTCAAATTCGGAGTCTAAATTTTTGGTGCATTTTACCATCTCTTTATTTTTGGTAACGCACGTAAAGGGAGTTTGAAACGCCTTGCGACTTAACCAAATAGTTACTCTCCCGTAACTCCCCACTACCTAAACCCAGCGCAACCCCACGCGCATAAAATGACTGTTCTATTTTAAACCCGGCCATTATTTAACCGTATCTTAAGTTTCTAATGACGACGCCGTAAAAACTGGTGATGACATCAGTAATGTTTACAAAAACTAAGTGGTATATAGTTAAAACTTAAAGCTCCTTATCCGTTTAAAAATGCTGATTGTTTTAGACATTTTTCTCTATGATCAAACATGTTTCCTAACATATTATCAACTAGCTTTTGCCCGCGACTACGTCCTCGTGGAACTTGGAAGTATGGAAGCAACCTCGTACAACACGATAGATATCCACCTAATCACCTTAATTAATAAAAGGGATTATTTAAAGCGCCTAAGCAAATGTAAGAGCAATTGTGCTTTTGGTCTAATCATTACATTTCCGACAGGGTCATCAATGTCATCATGAATTACTTACTCACTTTCCAATCTTCCAATTTCCAGGATGAAAACTATCCTATGTCCTTCCTCGGATCTTAAACTATCTCCATGCCAAATTTCATCAAAATCGATTCAGCGGCTTAAGCGTGAAGAGGTAACAGACAGACAGACTTTCGCATTTATAATATCAATATATGTATATATATATATATAATATATATGCTTTTGCCCGCGACTACGTACGCGTGAAACTTGATAAAAGGGATTATTAAAAGTGCCTAAGCAAATGTAAGAGCAATTGTGCTTTTGGTCGAATAATTACTTTTCTTACAGGGTCACCGCATCCCAACAGAAATGTTCACTGACTTTTCAATCTTTTTAGGTATAATTTCCAGGATGAAAACTATCCTATGTCCTTCCTCGGATCTTAAACTATCTCCATGCCAAATTTCATCAAAATCGGTTCAGCGGTTTAGGCGTGAAGAGGTAACAGACAGACAGACCGACAGACAGACAGACACACTTTCGCATTTATAATATTAGTATGGATGTTACTACTTAGAACAAGGCTATTGAGATTTACTGGTATATATTTGAAACCTATAATTTGAATTTTTCTTTGATGAATTTTTGTTTCAAAAACTACCCGAAATTTTCAAAATTCACGCAGGAAACGCTTTTTTTAACTTATTTTCGACTGGACGCAAGCATGAACTAGCTATGTTACTTTCTGGAACTCAGGGAAAAGTATTATTAAAAAGTTGGTTGAAATTATCGATATGGCATAATATGAAAAAAAAAAAAGGAATAAGGCCTCTTAATGCATTAGGCTCCTGGCAACAGTCGCCCCTATTGCATCGTTGTGTCATCGCACACTTAGAAGGTAGTGAGGACAATCGTGTTACGCAACGTATGAAATGCATTCGGTAAAACACTCACGCGCAGGCAACGGTCGTGATGGACGCAGCGTGTCCGGTGCTGACCTATTTGCACTATAAGTCTGGTGCATTCTAGGTATTGAAAGGATGTATAGGATTGGTAATAGTGTTAAAAGGAACGGTAGATATTCTAATCCTTTCGGCTTAGCCTGGAATTGGAAGGTAAGGTAAGGTGGGGTGAGACTATCACCGCGAGAAGTCTGCCACAGTTCAATATCTAACTGTTAATTTTACCCCATTAGACAATAAACTAAGTTCGCCTTACATGCCTTACATATAGTTCGAATCCCATTTGTTAAGCGAATCCCATTAGCTTTGTACCCGATGAACAATACTCGTTATCTGTATTGGTAACGGTGGCCACAGCTGCCACTTCGAAATGTAAGGCGTTATAAGTGAAAATTACTTTTACACTAAATTAGTCTTTAAATCAAACGAAATAAGGTTTACTCTTAAACAAAGAGAACACAGAATGTTGGTCACTTCGTAAGTGAAAGAGCAGTGAAGTTCCTATCGATGCTTATAATGACAATGAAGTGACCAACATCTCTGTTCTCTTTGTTTAAGAGTAAACGTTATTTCGTTTGTATTAAAGACTAATTTAGTGTAAAAGTAATTTGCACTTATAACGCCTTACATTTTGAAGTGGCAGTTGTGGCCACAGCTAACAATACAGATATTGAGTATTGTTCATCGGGTACAAAGCTAAGTGGATTCGCTCAACCAAAAGGATTATTTCTATACGTAGAACTGAATGATGTTATGCAACCGCTGAAACGTGTATGAAGAGCATGCAAGCGAAGCTAAAGAAGTAAGGACCGTAGAATCAGATTTTCGGTGGACTCTGCCTTCTCAACCAGGATACAAGCGTGAGTGTATGTACGTATGTATGTATCTTAAAACATGTTAAAATGTGCTGGAGTTATAAATTACTAATCTAAAGCTACATAAAACGTGATTAACCTTAAGCAAATCATTTACATTGTTATTAAATTTTGATTTTAGATTAGGGCCATAGAGTAAACCTACTAATAAGTAATAAGGGTTTCTGTAGATATAATCGTCACAAAAAAATAAGTTCATAATTATTCTTACACGCAAAATTTATAATTAGCAAAGCCAACACTTCTCTCGATTTTGCTCGTCACGTACACGTCAACACTCGGATCTCTGTCATTGTCACTGTAGGAGGCAAATAGTTTTTGTCACGTGGCATGACCAGGGGATATCCATAACCGGCTTTTAAACTGGTTTTACTATTTCAAAAAATCGGTTTTGGATCCCCTAAACTTGAACATGACCCGAAGCAGACTACGATTGGTTTTAGTTAGTTTTTTCTGGACCTAGATTTGAATTGTGAGGACCTAATGTGACAACTTTAAACCCCGAGTAATGTACTTACTAGATAAAAGGAAATTTATGTACGAGTATGATAATATTGATAATAAATCCTTGAAGTTTTAGAAAATCCAATTGCATACTGTCAACTTGAGGTATTAATATATGCCTGACTTTGTATTGTAAGTAATTCTTCATCAGCACCTACCGAACTCATTTCACGCCTTGTTTGCAAAGATTTGTAATAAAACCCTAAATAAACAAGGCCAATTTTAACTAAGTTTGTTTTCTACAAAAAAAAATTGCGAGAAAACTCGTAAATAAGCTCATAAAACAGCGCCGGTCCAATTATTACATTTCGCTGACTTTAATCATGATTAATATCCGCTTCGGCATGCTGCGGTCTTGAAGAAAAACATCCGTCCTAATTTAATTTCGATCCAGAAAGTTCCCTTCGAAACACCTAAACAATGTACCGTTATCCAATGGTAAATCTTGAAGAACAGTTAAGTTTATTTCTATGATTAGAGCATCACTAGAGGGTAATTGGTGCGAAGCACGCACCACCTCACGGTTTTCGTTCCCAGGGACCTGAATACAATACCGACCCATGGTAGCCCTCCGCGCTCACTATTTCATATCACTCGGACTCGATAGTTACATCACGTAAATGATACTATTGGCAACCATTTCGAAACGACTTAAAACGATCAATCTCAACTTGAACCGTACACAATAAAACTAAAGTTCAATATCGGCACGTTAAGCCAGAGATATAGAGATTGCGAATGATTGAAGAGTGGCAGTGTCCAAGCGAAAGTGCAACCAAAGCTCACTGCAGTGGGGCTACGTTCACTCGGCAGCAAATTACATTGTCTAGGCGTTATGTAAGAGCTCATGTGACTGGAACGGTAACGTGTTCCTTAGCAGGTCACATTGCATCGGTGCGAATGACATCAGTGTCTGTCAAGTGCATAAGAGTCAACGAACAGGATTTTGTTGCGTATGCAATAGATGCTCCCTAGCCTTGACTCATGGCTGTTAGCCAGAACCATTCACTGACCCACTCCACGCTAGATTCCTCATGTGATTTTGAAATAGTCGTTCGTCTTGTTTTTTGTGATGTGGGCCTAAAATATCTAGGGCAAAGATTATATTTATTGTTGTTTCGCCGACCGCCGCGTGAAGGCCGCGAGATTGGGCTTTATCTTAATTTTATATACCCAAATAAGTTTTTATTAGGGTTAACCCTCACTTCGGGATTGTAAACAACATTCTTAAACTGACAATCTATACCGTGTAAATTTGCGACATACGCGGTATATTACGATATTATTAGAAGCGGAGTAGGCTCTAATTTCGTTTTATTTTCTGAAAAATTACTTACTGTTGAGTTTCTTTCGGCGTTTCTTCTCAACAGTGGTCTCCTCTTGTGAAATGCCGGTAGACTCAGACATGTAAAAGTGCCCTTGTGGCCTACTTGCAGAATAAAGTTCATTATTTCATTCATTATTTCGTTACCTATCCTATAAGTGATTACACGAGTAGATTTACCAATATTAAAATTATGGTTCCTCGAGACCTTTCGGTCTGATGTAAATTTTAAACGCGTTAACGCATCTTCGCGTTCCCACCTGCGAGTGCGGAATTCTTGTAAAAACATGCCGTTTTCCGGCTTGGTAGGACATCTGCGTCACACTACATGCAAAGCGCAGGAACGATCGGTTCCCATAGGCGTCAGGGCCTAGACCTAGCTCGTTTGTGGACCGGTGCCACCGGTAAGGACACACCCGGCGTGTTAACCCGGCTATTATCTTTTAATACCATCGACTTCATTATTCGCTACATTTTTTTGCGACGGTGGCGAGGCGCGGCACCGTCGACTCGGGTTTGATAACCCGAAGACCTTGGTCTTAATTGCGCCCGCGCAGACCACTCCGCCGCGTCCACTTTTTGTGCGCCTGCACATCGCTAGTAAAAACACGACAACCACGCATAACCAACCGACTGAAAAGGGCGACGAAACAGCATAAACTCTAGGTAATCCATAACCACCATAAACCGACGGCTTAAACCGAGTGCGCTCTACCGAGAAAGCTTCGTGAGCGTCATCTTACACTCCGTCATGCTTTTGCGGATAGCGTTCGATAATTTAGATTTTCTTGTTTTTATCGTCCCATAATGGTATAAGTTACAAATAACAATGTAAACATGAAAAACTTGATGGTTCTGCGGTAATGACAGTGAGCGTGCGTTTTGTTATGATTAACGTTTTAACTGCTAGATCGCTCGATTAACTTTTCTCATACGTTTTTGTTTTTGTTACAGGTAAGTCACCGACGACCCGGAACTGGTAATTTATCGAGGATTCAGCCATTGCAGCGGGATGTTTTAAATCTCCTTGTTTACTTACATGTTCCCTAAAAGCCGCAACAAAGGCTGGATGGCTTCCAGCCAAGATTCGATTACATTAATCATTCTACGGTATGTAGAATTCGTTGTTCATAAATCTTCTCGCGGCTACCAACCGCTATCGTAATGACAAGTTGTTTCCTTTCCGCAGTGATTAATAAAGAAAACAATAAACTCAATAACGCCGATTCGCGATTTAATGAAATGCTTTTAGAGGCTATTAGAGGCAAGGCATTAAATCATAAAAGCACTTCACGAGATAATAACCCTCACGAGTTGTCAGCCAATCCACAACAATAAACAAACTTTGATTAGCCAGGTAGTTTTACTTGTAATGAAATGACATCCAACTCAGTAATGATGTAGCTCCGACTGGTCGATTAATTTTATCTCTAATTTACATTTAATGGAAACCATTCGAGCAAAAAGCTGAGTTAATTCTTCAATCTGTTAATAGACATCGGGAACGACTCAAGGCTGTGGCGAATCAGTGCAGGAAAGACTGTTTAGACCCAGCAGTTTCAGTTATCAGCGACAGTCATAACGATCATTTAAAATATCGAGGTCGAATCGGTTACAGGTCCTCAGGAAACTTCATTCGTTTAAAGTTCATCTGTCTCTCGTATTATACGACTTATACGAGTGTTGTCGACTTGTCGTGACTGGCCTACAAATTGGCTCATAAATTATCGCACGGTTGACATTCCTAATTAGGTGTAGCAATTGTCATTTCCCCATTGGACCGAATTTAGTCAATTGCGGAACTAATTCAAACGTTAGCTTCATAATCTAGACTCAAGTTTGAAAATAGAACGGGCGGTTCGGTGGCCGTTAAGGGTGGGTTTCCATTGACGCGGAGCGATCATGGCTGAGTCGAAATTTGTGTGAGATGAGATTACAAACCCACAAACTGGCGGGAATGTCAATGGGTGGAACAGAGTGGAAAAGTGCAGTAAAAAGTGACAACTGTTTCCACTGACGTGTGGAGTTTGGAGTGGAGATTTCGATCACTATGATTAGTCAACTCACGATCCGTACCGCCGCTCTGCCCAGCTCCATATTAGTGGAAACGCATCCTAAATCTGATCGGATCGGAACGTGTAAACACCGTAGCAGATAAATGCTAAGTAATTCGGCAAAGAGAGGCGCGGGCGGGTGGAACAGCTAATGCCCTGCGCGCACGAACGCCCAAACTAACAGAATCTGAAACATAATAACTTTTTAAACTTTTTGTGGAGATTTTGATGTACGAAATTCTTTTCAGAATGCTTGATTGATTTAAGTTTTTCTCTGGTTTCCTTTATGATGCTAGTAATTAGTTTTTTTTTTTCAGTCAAATTATACGGTAACTACTAACTAAAAGCCATAAAGCTGGTAGTCAACGGATAGTCTAAACCGAACAAAATATATACCGGATACCTAGTGTATTTTTACTACGCACTAAAAGGGATTGTAGGTACTTTAAAGAAATAATAACTCGAAAAGTATATGACATTAAGCTACATAGGTGCAACACTGTTAAATATATATATTCCTCGAATTATGGATTCTAGTTCAAATCGCGCCTGTCTGTGATTTCCACATGATTGCTGCGATGTATGTAATTATTCAAGTTGACTCGATCTCAAGCGACTCTCTAAATAAGTTCACATGCCACTAGACACTGTTTAATCAATGTTAGCAATGTGTCACTATTCAGACAATATATTAATATACCTACCTATTAATATATTGTCTGAATAGTGACACATTGCTAACATTGATTAAACAGTCAACTAGCTACATACATACCTAGCTATTATCGTGATTGCAATAGCAAAATCCACTAAAATATACATGTGTTTTATTTGTTATGATTGTATTTCTAACCAGTTTTTGTGTACAGCAAAGTGTTTTTATTTAAGAATAAAATTGAGGAAATATGTTATAAGTCTTTGACAGTGGAAATGTGAAGTCGTCGATATTGCCTACTACGTCGCAATTTCATAGAACTCATGACTCTTATATTTGAAATTTAATTATTAGGTATACCTAGTTCTGTATTTGAGTAGCGTCTTTTCAAAAGGCCTTATTTTGTATGAGTTTCATTCTATCAAAAGACACTCCTCACTTAATGAAATGAGAAGCTCTCCCTGGAGTTAGGTACACACGACATGATGCACTGCTTTTATCCAAGTTAGTATGTGTTCGCTGATAGGTATAAAAAAAGCAACTAGACTGTTGTTACATTAGCGTCAGGTAGGAAGTACACTGTATTTCCAAAACACTGGCGGTCAACGCTCCTACGAACACGTGATCTGATGACGCCGACTCCAATGATGGCTGCCGCGTCATTCCGCGCTCTCTTGATCTAGCCATAGCTACCATATCTCCGCATTCGTTATACATTAATGAGCGAAAACCATGCTGTTAGAAAATGCGTCATTTTAAACCCGAAATGAATTTGGAACAACATGTTTTGTTCGCAGGTCTGACGGGTTATGCTACCACGTTATCTAGCTACAAATATTGCGATCGTCGCGCAATATACATGACTGCGTGCAGGAAGTTGTTATGAGACGCGCCGACGTGCTAGTGCTGAAATGGATTTAGGGCATTGCGATTTTATCGCTGATAATATTTGGTATTTTGCTGCGATAACTAAGTACCTGAAATTCGGGTCGTCGCTCCAAATATCGAGGGCATCGCGGATTTGTCCTGTATCATTGACACTGTTGACTGAAATGTGTCAGGTTAGAACGAACTGGTTGATAACTGTGTCGATAGGTGTAACTGGGTCGGAGGGTCGATAGGCCTCTTAACATTGACCTTTTGCTGAATCCCGCAGTGACCTAGTTGACTGAGTCCCGGGTTTCCTATTTTCGTTGTGCCTGTGTGCGGGGCTGCATGGATTTAAGGAGTCAAATTAGGTAATAAACTGAATAAGCTGTTCACGTTTCTAGTAAAAAATATACATATAACTATTTTATTAACTTAGTTATTTTGCTGGAACATTTTTCTGGCGCAGAACTAAGGAGGTTAAGTATTTCTAGATAGTTTTATTAAACGATACAACTCTAACAGTGTGCAATGCAGTCATAGCTATCTATTGAACAAAAATCAAAATTAATAATAGAGTAAATTTCTCGAATGATAAATAAAACATCAATATGTAGCATGCAATGTAATGTTGCTTTTCCTTTGTAGGTAGTTGAAACTACTTAAAAATAAGCTAAAGAATATCTAGGTACTAATCCTATTTTGCCAGTTAGCTTAAAGTACTTATATCCTAAGAAACAATGTACATTTAAAATAAACTTTTTTCCCATAAAATTCGCTTTCTCGAACTTACATAACAAACAAGCCAAGTTGATAGAGTTACTTAAAAATTGAGGGTGTTTTATCGCGCGCTACATAATGTCGCCGTGAGTCGACTTTCTGTGCCACGACGCGGGGCGAGGGGCGGCGCGGGACGCGGCGCGCGGGGACCGTGACGTGACGTCACGCTCGACCGTGGCAGTGAGAGCTCGGCCGCCGCGTCGCGCTCGCTCGCTCTACGTACTCCGACGACGACGGTCGCGCGAGCGAACACTCCTCTTGTTTTTATACAAACTTCGTATCGCATCAAAATAATTTCGTGAGATCGCTAGTTTTCTACGTTGCATTGGATTGTGTAGTGACGAGAAAGTTATTAATTTATAAAAAACGTTTCAGTGAACGTTGGTGTTTTTAAAAGTTAGTGCGAGAAAAAGTGAAGTGAAAGCCCGCGTAGGATGTCCATCGGCGATCGTGGATTTCGGAGCGTGTGACGCGCTCGTCGACATGAGACGCCGCTGGTCGAACAACGGAGGGTTCCAGACGCTGCGAATGCTGGAGGAGAGCTCGTCCGAAGTGACATCTTCTTCCGCGTTAGGTCTGCCGCCGGCTATGGTGATGTCTCCGGAGTCGCTCGCCTCCCCCGAATACGGCGGGCTCGAGCTATGGGGATACGATGACGGCATAACATACAACACTGCCCAATCGCTGCTAGGGAACACATGCACGATACAGCAGCAGCAACAGACTCAGCCTCTCCCGTCGATGCCGCTACCTATGCCGCCTACGACGCCGAAGTCTGAGAATGAATCTATTTCTTCAGGTTAGAATTTGGAATTTTCTAGTTAGAATTGCGCGGCAAGTTAGTGTTGGCATGGTTTTTTGGCGGTGCGCGCGGTCGCGCTGTCATCGACCTTTGGCCCGGATACCTTGACCGGCCGTGCCGATGTCTCCGTGGCCCGACTGTCACAGAATGTCACAATCGTTTTGTTTACCCACATCGTATGCGAACATGTGTTTCATCGGGAGTTTGCATGCGCCCAGTCGTTCAGTGACATTGTGATATGACGCGACCACGAAATGTTACGCGTGACCTAATACAGTATTATGAATGAGTAATGATAATGACTATGACATTAATACCTACGGATTGGCCTAGGCACTAGGCACCTGTTTATTATATTCTGAGGTAATCGTAGCCGCTCCCATTTCGCGCTATCGCAATTTCTATAATCTATTTCGTTTAGTAACTTTCACACTATTGCTATGCGTTGATGATCCACAGAACAGTACATTTGTAGAATTAATAATGAATTGTACATTGGTGCTTATACATATAGTAACTGCTTAAAAATCATCAATTTCATATTTCAGTTCATCAAAATAAATATTAAGAAACTATAAGTAGGTAGGTACCTATCTACCTAAGCTGACGTGATGTATAATCATCGCTCATGACAGATTGTATGTGGGCGAAACATTTAAAAATAGGTAGCTTCTAGGTGTAAGAACTATGAAGAGTTAGTCTGTAGGTGTTGACATCTACCATAATACTGGTACTTAGTACGTGCGATTCTATCGAAAAGTTTATTCCACTTGGTACTCGTTTGGTACCGGAATTTTCTGTTATTTAGATACTAATTCCGGTACAATTCCTATTAGTAGGTCTGTACTATTTTTTCTTAAAATATTTTTAATAATTGACTATTAATATTTAAATATGACAACATACGAGTAACCTAACACGACGACACGAGTAAATAATGTGGTCTAACAAAGTAAAATTACATTAAAATATGAAAATGGTAAATTAAACATGATGGTGATTGGTAATAATTTATTAAATCTACTCCTAAAATACAATTCAGTCTAAATACCTATTGACGTAATTCTGTAGTGCTGGATACACAAACGGATACCTTTATCAGGTTAATAATAGCATCCTTTGAATTGAACGGAACAAGACCGGCTCGTCCCACCAGCTTCCTAGTCTCCTCGCACGTATTTGTCTATGTACTATAACGCATGTTTGATTAGCGTCCACCCGGTAAGTGCGGTGTGGGAGGCTCACCTCACCACGGATGGAATGACTAATTCTTATCGCTGTATAGGAGTAACGCAGCAAGGTTATTGTGGAAAATTTATTATAGCCTTATTGTTATTTCAAGACGTAACAACAACAACAACGCCTTCAAATTTGCGACAAATAAGCAAACCACTTCAACCATTCGTAAAAGTAGCTGCTTAAGAGAAATAATGATCTTATGGGTCTAGTAGGAAAGACAGCCGTTAAGCTAGTTTACAGGAAAATGCTGATAGATCGATTTTTGTGGCAACGGAACATTTAATCTAATCATCAGCAGGAAGCTTTATAGGGGATAGGGGATAGTGCGGCAATTTGAAGGGCTGCGTGCGTCCCCTTAGATTATTATATGAGCTGTTTATAAACGAAGTCTATTTGGGTATCCCCATATGGATATAATTTTAAACTACTACCTACTCGAACAAATGCAGTTTAATTAATTTGTTCTAGTGCTATAGAAGTAGTATGATTCATTAAATATGAAATACCTGCACCATTTTATGGTTTCTTTGCTTGCATTGGAATGCAAGTTTATAATACGGCACCTAATTTGCCGCGGCATTAAACATTTTATTTTATGCTAAAGCCATTATTTCAACTTATCTCTGCCATTGCTGACGTGAGATTAACCACGCCGGTACTTAAAGCCATGAAACAGTTTCAAGTCATTTCCGTCCATTTGAGACACATTCAATTTGCCAGGTAATACAGTATAAACAATTTAAGTAAGTGAGTTGGATGGTGGTGTTTCGACGAAGCGACTACGGCCGGTCCGACCGGTTTAGAGACCACTCCTGACTCCTGATGGTAAATCGCATCGCTTGACAAAGCACGCATGTGCATTTATATACAATATGCTCACACTTATAATTATTTTAAAGTATAACAAGTAAAACTTGTAAAAAAATATATGAAGCGCATTCTAGCTTGAGAAATTTAAAATATATTTCAAAGATAAAATCCATTTTTACTCCAGTTTATTTCTTGAATGGTATCATATTTGTACTTTCTGCCCTTATCTTTGACAAGCTTTTCTAATTCACAACTTAGATGATCTTTCCCTTTCATTTGATATTAGAACCTGGGTGGCGTGTTAGAAATCAAGCCAGGATGGCTTGGTCCGTAAATGAGAAATCATCACCATGGCATGTTGCAGATTTCTATGTGAGCTGATGCGGTACGTTTTCGTTTCGCTCATGCAGTTACTGCTTATAGTGATCGAGAATGTAGCCATCGCTTTAATTAAACACGACAGTGAAAACTTTAATTAAACCCCTTGAAAACAACCACCATTGGCTATCTGGTAGTATAGGAACAAACATTATCATTAAAAAGCTATTAAAATCAGCGTGAATTCGAAGTTAACAGTGTTTATTGAGGCAATTTCAGCACAAGTTGAAGGGTTTATCCATTTAATTAAATAGTTTAATTACTAACTGGTAATGTCTAAAGCGTTATAAGTGTTTACGATGAGCAACGCACATAAAACCTTACATATGCACTTACTTTATATAACATCTGCCAGTAAAGCAACCTTCTGATGAATTGTGACTTGTATGTAGCTAGTACAAAAGATGTATGCTTTAGTGTTTTAACCATTTCAGGGTTGCTTCCGAGTTCGTATTTCAATGCCGAACATTAGCTTCCTTGTCAAACTGTGATTTGGAGTGCTTGTTTCGCATTAAATAAAGCGACCTTACTTTTGTTTGATGCTTTAATTTGAAGAGCGTTGAGTTGTAATATCGTGTAGCAACACGGTAGTAGCTATATTATATTGTATTAATTACCTCAATTGTGTTACATTTAATTTGCCCGCATACGTTTCCCTCTATGCGATGGCTTACCATGACTTAGAAAACGTTCTATTGACGTTTGAATGACTCGCTATGCGGGCTACTGTATGACAGAATTAAGTTAATACACTCGGTCTCAAATTTACGACATTCGGTTCGGTGAATAGAAACCTATATTTTAATAATATTTGTCGCTAACGTTAATACATATACTCGTAGGTACAAAATGTGAATATATTGATTCTTATTTCATATTATTTCATCATTGGTTCTACTTGGGTGAATAAACAAGTGGGTACCTATTCCAGGAAACGTGATATTTGATCTTATTGAAAACAGCACTTCAAAAAAGAATTTTAAAGGCTTCTACCTCAAAGTCAAACGAACCAAAAAAATAATGTATAAATAAGCGTCAGCACAATTTTCACGATCAATCAAACTCACAGTCGTATTTTTTATAAAAGCAACACTGTTTTTGGGTAATTTACTTTATTAATTGGCAAAATGTGCGTGTTTTGTAAGATAATCTTGAAAGCTGCCAGACTTAGGTACAGTCAACGTGAGAAATGGCCGGTGATTTTGTTATATTTCGATACCTTAATTATACAATTTGTTAAAATCATACTTTTTTTAACGTATGATACGATTTAACTAGGAACCTAAGTGTTACTTTATCGAAAAGCAATAAATTGTGGCACAAAACAATTAAAAAAATATGTAAAATACAGATCGTTTCATGATCAACCTCTACCATTAGAAAAAAACGACAGGTAGAGCATTCTCTATCAAAACACGACACTAATGCGGTAATCAATAACCGCGCATGTCAACAAAATACCAAGCAATAATTGTTACTAATCGGTATATTCATGCGTATCAAAGTATTTGTTTTCAAAATAACTGCAAGATCAATTGGTCTGCACAAAGCAGGTATGCCAGATAATAGACATATTTTGTTGCCGTAATGGCGCTGCGAGAATTCCGCCGTCATTCTCGTTCTATTTAGCTTCAAGGTACGTGTACAAGTGTAAAATAGACCATATGTGAGTAATGGTATAACTCGTTCCACGGGCCCCACCTGAGGTGAACGTATCGACGAGTCCGCGCGGGGGCACCAAGGTCGCCGCAGTTTTTTGACACTTCGGCTTTATAAATAACCGACTGTAGCCGTCATGTTGGCTACTGCTAATTACTTCATGGTGTGCTGCCGGTTAAGTTAGCCGGAAATTATTTGTTTCTCGCTATGAATAGCTAATCAGACAGGGTTATGAACCTCGTTTTACCATGGGTATCAAATCTCTTGTCAACTATAGAGAGACACTTTCGTTTGATTAATGATTCAAACTTGTAATGAAACTCTACTATACGCATAGTTGTATCAGATAGTATTCCTTCTAATTTGAAACTCCTCCGTAGAGTCCGTAGTGAACTCGTAGTGAAGTTCAAAATTCTACCTCATCATCCTCCTAGCCTTTGTCCCATTTTTTTGAGAATGACCTCCGGATTGAAAGTCGCATGCCCTAACCACTAGGCTACCACCGCTTTTTAAAAAAAATGGTAAAATTCTACCTAACACGTGATAATGATTGCCTACCAGAATGTGCTATATCATTTCCAATGGTGAAATATGATCTACCCTCCATGCCTACCGATGTCGCGATTCATCATGATTGATGATTCTTGATCAACGGGGTCGCTTACCTCTGTCCGTCCCTATGTTGTTTGTTACATGTTTCATGTTTCCCTTTTAGTTACCACATCACATATCACTTATCTTATATCAATTACGTAATTTATAAAACCCTTATTATGTGTCCAACAATCACTACCACCTTTTACAAAATTACCCAATGAAGCATTTTACTGTTGAAACGAATACAATTACAACTGTAGCATTAGTAAGTAACAAGATTATCTTGTTATTGCTCGTACTCAGGCCATTAGTGTGGCTATTTAAGGATCGTTTCAGTTAAACTTGGAGGCTCGCAATTAGCATACAAATCGGATCAGCTTCGCAACTATTAAACGACAACTTTGTGCCTAAGCTGGCTATGGTGTTAAAATAATAATCTGCATTGAACAAGCAGCTGCCACGCGAAGTCGAAAGGGTCCAAAGCGTTTAGATTTGGCAACCCTTTTGAGTAATCTAATGGTCGGTTTGACCCCCTCATTTCATAACTAAGTTGTATAGAAGCTATTCTATTTCATTGTCTGCTACGATCTATTGAATTAAAATATTGCTTTGAAATTACTAATCACGGTATGCTAATTATTTATTAGATCAAGGCCTGGTTATGCTAGTACCTATTTGTATCAAGTTTAAGCGGCATTAATTAGGCGAGCTCGTAAAGCAATTCAATTGGATGTGAAATAAAATCTTAATGCTATACCTGTTATGTAACATAAAAACAAATGACGTCGTTGTTCACATTCAAAGTTCATCGACACACCTTATAGCACTAAAATCACACGGAAAAATAGCACGGAAGATGTGGATAAATAGTTATTTTATGGAAGTCATCAAGTTTTAATAATATCAATTTAGGTTCGGTGTTAAATTGGTTCATCAGGAGTGTGTTATGATCTTGAGAGAGTCTTCACCTTCACATTCACATTGCAGTGAATTACTCTAGGATCTCTAGAAGACGAATCGCGGCGGATATGCGGTCGAGCGCGCGTCGCGCTCGGCTGCTTGCGCTGCCATCGCGTCGCTTGTTAGTTCTATTATCTGAGCCGAGTCGCTCGCTGTAACCACCTTGAGATCGAATATCTTGAGACAAATCACGGGGTCTCAATTCCTTGTGAAGCTATCTGGTTAGATAATCTTCCGTGGATCACGACTGTCGATATTGAAGTGGTACAGTTTTTAGCCGAGACACGCTCGCCGCTTTTTATTTAAATGTAAAACAAAGGCAGTTACGCCATCCAATAAACTTTTATACCTGGTAAAAAAAATCGGTACAACGGACCGTAGATACCAAGAGGAATAAACTTATCTTTACTTACCAAAAATCTCGGCAATTTTGTGAATACTGATAAGCCATGCATAAAACTTCTTTTAACAAATGAATTCCAAAACTATATAAATGATGAAATGTTAATATATATACCAGGAGAGTTTTTCGAAGAAGTTTTGAATTGGTGATAAAGACAGTTCCACAAAACATTTAATTTAATTCACGCTGAATAATTTAGTCTATTTAAATATTTAAGAGACTCGTCTTTGTATGTATTAGGTACCAAAATTAACTTGCTGATACCTTTTTATACTCCTTCAACTAGGTAGGTTTTCATTCCCTGGCTAAACACAATTGAAATTGTACAATAATTGAAGAGATAAATCATAATTTGTTCGTTAGTATCGCAAAATAACATCAATAAACTCAAATATTATCTTTGTAACCGATCTGCTTTAGGCACGACTAAACAAACTTAGCACTGTGCTACATCCTGCTTTGAGCAATCTACGATCGTAAATACCGTAACGGACCTAACAAATAACCTCCTTGATCCAAAGAAAAAAACATTGTCTTTGACTGTAAAGAGCTTTGTGATAGATGACAATGAAAATTTCTTGATGAAAAAGTAATTTTATTGTTATTATTAATCTAGTTCGTGTTTAAGACGTTATCACACTATGTACTTATAAATGAAATCTCAATCTGAAGCAATAAATGTAAAAACCCAAAAGAATTTGCTACAATTTTTCACGCAACATCTACAGCCCAAAAATGTGTTATATTTTTAAAAAGTTTCATAATTATCGAATTTTATTATTTCCTGCACAGTGAAAACAAATTAAGTTTTCTTGCTGATGACGCAATATAGGCAAAGGTAGTACCTATAGTTTTCATATTGGCCACATATAACGATTTAACTGGTCAGTCAGATTTAAAACTATATATAATTGTCCGCATCGAGTTTCAGAGATGCATTTTCACTTCGCTGACGAAGGAACCCAAAAAGGGGTGATCTCAAGTTATTAAACCGGTCCATATTCAAATCAAAGTTGGATGAGAAAAAACCTGTCGGACATAAAATTAACTGTACTGCAATTTGTACGTTAACTGGGTCAGCTTTAAATCAAAATTACACCTTAAGTGTTGCTTAGATCCAAACGATTTCTCATGCAGATTAGAATTGGATTTAGACATTCTTTCTAAAACCATGGACCATAAAGGTTTTTTTCTATAGAATCCGCTATTTTAGTGTGATTTTTGCACTTGATACTGTTAATAAAAGCAAGAATTTACGCTTTTAAATTCGCTCAAGTCCAGCCCACTCGAAATTAAAGATATACATTCGCAACTGATATCGAAACGTTGCAACTGGCTGGAAATAATTTTATGGCTGTCTGCCGCGGATCATAACAACATTTTTTTTTAAATTTCAAACTCGTTCCATTTCACTTGACGCACAAAATGGCGTTGAACGCGGAACTCGCATTCGCATGTCGTACGTGACTGTACGAACTGTAATGCTGGCGTAACAATTGCGTCGTTTGTCTTGCAAGTTCTTGCACGGTGTTATGCTGTGTCCACACGTAGGTGACGTTTTGACATAGCGATTAATATCCAATTGGAGCGAAAGATGTTCGCTAAATGACGCTTCGTTTGGCTGACATATGTCATTTCACATCTGTCAGTGTCGCTATTTTTTATCCAGGAAACTGCCTTGGTAAAATGTAGACACGACGACAAAAGTCATATCTATGAAATATATTTATAGAAGGACACGTTTTCGGATATCCAAATTATCGCTGTCCCCAGCTTAGTCAAACCTCATCTCAAAATTCTTGAATGCTCGCACAAAGAGAAGTTTTTATTTTTAATATATCATCTAGAGTTAAGTACCGAGTCATAAAAGAAAATTATCATGCTCACAGGTGATGGTGATCGTGTAATTATTATACGCGGTAGAAACAGTTAGATGCTTTTGCGTGGGAATTTTAACCGATAAGCACTTTAATGATGTGTTAGACAGAAGAAAGAGTTCTTGAAATTGTATTGTTGTGCCAGAGCAAAAATATGAGCCATTAGCGCATTAGATACGATTTTTTCTTATTCAAAATTGGCTGTAAAAGCGATCTTGTTTTACATAATTAACCTCGCAAGTAATATCTTCATATTTTTTGATGTATTAGGACCTAAGCAATATTTCATAAATTTCTACATCTTTTATTATGTACTTACATGCTTCTATATAATATGAAAAAAGTTAATGATGAAGCTGTAATTAAATAAATCTTAAGCAAACTTAACTGACGCACAATCATTACGAATTTAAAAAAAAACAATGGTTCCACCATTTGTTTACTCGTAATGAGTTGAACAACCTCTCACCAATTCATAGCATTCTTATAAAAAGCGTTACAATTAATTGACACCTGTCATATGTTCTGCGGAGCGTTTATATTAATTTATCAAAACGATACGAATAATTCCTCATGCGTTAAACGCTCAAAGACCAAAATGTTTGACTACTCCGCTTTTAAGATCAAAGCTGTTTGCGAAACATGAATTAATTGCAAAATGTAAAAATATTTTGTAAGTTGTTTAGCTACATTTTGTCTGACGTAGCAATGTTTGAATGGGACTAAATTATCTTCAGAAAATATGATCCATTATCCAGTAAAGAGAAGATTATGTTTTCAGATCAAATAATGGGCTTACAAATTGCTTTAACATTTTATCTCAGTATATCATAATGCTGCTTAATTTTAGTCCCGTAATACAACCAGAATATGGTAGGAACCATTATTTTAATATACTATACTCATGCTCTTTGTTTTATCTTAACATCTGTCTAGTTCGCCTAGGGTTGCCAGGTGTCCGGCTGAGACCATGTTTGGCTTTTTACGGACGTTCCCGTCCAAATACCTATTTACTCGTCCGGCCGGGCCGTCCGGCTTTTTTTCTGGCTGCCGTGCGTCGAAAGCCGAGCGCAGGCACAAGCACAGGTTAACCCGCGTCTGTCACGAAAAAAAAACGTATTACGCAAAATTATGCACAAAGTCCGTATTTGTGTTTTTAGACCAGGCAACCCTAAGTTCGCTGTCAAGATATCGCATGATACTTTAGTGCAAAAACGTAAAGCCGACATTGTTATTTTAAATGATAGTTCGCTTTGTTTCATATGCGTTTTAACGCCGATGATAACAGTTCTTGGCCTTGGTGCAATCTGTTCGGCGCGTTGCCGCCGCCCTTATCGTGTGTTGAACTGCTCTATAACACTAGGTATAACCGACCACCATAAATAACGTTCAAAATATACCTATGCAGGAGAACCTAAGCCCCATCCGATTTCAGACGAATTATATTCGCTTCTGAATGCTACATGACGCACACATTCCTACGCCAACGGGTATATTCGTGTGCCTGATGTACGAGCCAGTAGTCAAGGTCGATAATGTCATTGTACCTACGACTCGATGTAAATACGGGTCGCGCGTCTGTGTGAGTGTCGACAGTTGTGTGTAGCTGCAGCTATTGAAGTAATCTTATCATATAGGTCACCTTACTTTGTAGATAATGCGCTGCATAGGCGACGTTGCACTCGACTTTCAAAGGAGTTTCGAAGTAAATTATCTTGTACGGAGTGTTTTAAGACAGAGACTCCGTGTTTACAGGTTCCTTGTTCGTTAGCGAGCTAAAATAGCCTCATGTGCGCTAAGTTTAGACATACATCAGTACGTATGTGTCCGGCATTCGCTAAGTGCGATCACCAATTATATCCACAACGATCTGAATGGACACTAACGACACTACAGTGTGTCTGCTTCCACTATCCATTAGAACAAATTCTCTCGTCCAATCTTATACCCAGCGTTGACCGGCACGTTATCTAAACACGACTCAAACGCCTGCCCATTAAATAACTATCTGCTGAATACTTGGCACTTTCATCGTAGAATTTACACGAACGTTTATTTCATAGCGTAGATAATTTTCTTGGCAACTTTCGCTTAGACCATCATATAATTTGTCCGGCCTTCAGTTTCGTCGTTTAATTACGTCATTTATATAAATGCCATCTTATTTAACATTACATTACACGCTCGAATGAAAAGTTCAAAGATACTTTGATTAGATTAGAAATCTAATGAGTAAGTCATCTATTTTGCGGTCCAAATCATAATTCAACGCTCTGAATAGCGATATTATCTGTAGACGTAAATAAACGAACTATTTCCAGATGGAATTTTCTGTCGCCGTTAATAGTTGGACCATGATTAACGTCAGGCGTGGCCCTAAAATAGAAGAAAATTGTCGGCTAGTCAAAGATCACATCAATGGCGGGGCGAGGCCGTGCAAGCATTGACGCAAGCGGCGTCAGTTGTTTACTGGCTCAGGTTATTTACATCGGGGTCACAGACACGCCGAAGGAGACCAGGGTTCAATCGATGTAATTATCTAAACCGTAGCTAGCGTACCTGCGACCTACCGAGTACCGGCCGCGCCAATGACCCCGTTTGACATTACGAGGTCGTTTATGCAACATATTGCAACACTTAAATGGGTGACTGCTGCCCCAGCATAAAAAGCAGTTGCGTAATTAGGATAGTTACATGCACAGAGCCTCTTCGATCGTCTCGTGATAGCTGTTTTGTAGCGAATTAACGTTATCGTTCACCGAAACGTGTTATCTTCGCCAAAGGTGCGTGATAGTGGCACTATCAACTTGACATTTCCCGGTGTCATTGCCCCTAATGCCACGTGGCGGTTACACAATGCTCATACGCCTCGGCTTTGTCAATGAGAATTTTCAGAGTGCCACTGGGTCACGGAGACTCTGAATGTTTTCTATTTGAAGAGAAAGTGGATGAATACCTAGCTTCGTGAGTTGAGTTGCGGCCGTGTCTAACTAAGAATTTGCTGATGCTATCTCCATTATTTCTAACTTCTGTTGGCAATGAACAACTCACACGCGAGTAATGTACAGTGATACGAATCTGATGCTAACCGCCTCCATTTGTTTCTTGCATAGTTTGCCGCGCGGCGATCCTTGAGTCTGCGTTGTATTGATTAGATTGTTTTATGGCTTTGTCTATGCTGCTCTAACGAGAGCTATTGTCTGGATTGCCTATGGACATTATAAATTGAAGACATCACAATCTTTCACTATACGACACGACAATTTGCACAAATTGCGTCCTGTGTAACGGATAACAAGATTGTGAGCCGTGTCATATTCGGTCATAAATACGGGACCAAGTTAAGGTTGCTAGAGTCAAATAAGGTTGCCAATCGTAACTCGTAATATGGACCTTTTCTAATTCGATGTACCTTGTACCTATGCAAATTTCATAGAATAACGTAACAAAATCTATCACTATAATATAGATTCAATCATGTTGAAGACTCGCAATGCCAGACGGCGGCGATTAATGAAGAACAATTGCAAGCATCTGTGTATAAACTGCAGTCACAGATGTAAATGATTCCTAACAAGAATACCGCCTGGATCTAAATTCAACCAAAATTACATGAATTCTGTTAGCTTATGCGCTGTAGGTCCCTATCCTATACGTAGATACTCGTATGTTAAGTCACTTGGCTTCTATATATAACTAAAATCTTTACATAAAACCGAACAAATACCGTTTCCATACCGAAACAGTGTTAGAAGTAAAGCATCACGAAGACGGATGGCTGGAGCGCAAGCGCATCTATTTATATTTGCGCAGGCGGCCATAAACGGCCGGCGTCCGGAACCGGTCGTGGAATGCTCTGCTCTCGCTAACTACGGAACCCGCGGATGCTATGATGCTAACAAACCACCATATTTTCAGCCGCATATATGTAAAGTTACAGTAGGAAGTTCTACGAGACACGGCCGCCTTGTTGTCTTGCGTGCAATCGATTGAAGTCGCCGCATGCCGCGTACTATACGTCAGAAATCTGTCACATCAGACAACGGTGTTCTATTTCTGATTGCATGCAATTTCGTACCGAATTTGCATATCGACATTTTGGATTTTTAACTAGCTTCTTGATTTTGCATTTCCATTAGCCTTGTGTGCATATTCGCTCTTTTTTTTTTGTAACGTGGTTCGGTAAATAACATAAACACGACGACAGAAATATCCTGTGTTTCCGTATCCCGGTGTACTTGTCACATAGGTGTCAACTCGATTTGCCCACCTCGTCGGCTCGGTCTAGACCTTTAATCTAAAATAGCGTATATATACTAGACTCCTATTACACTTACGTCTTTTTAGACCAATCTAACACACCTAGGCTAACTCCAAAGTTAGCCTAGGTGTGATATCGCCTGCACGTCCTCGTGTTATGTCTCACTCCCACACGCATCTGATCGTTAAATTTCACGATTCAGTAAATCTCACTCCACCAACTGAAGTGGAAAACCAAGGTATAATTTTTGCATAACTGATACTGCATAAACAGCGTTGAATATTCTATTGTTTAAACGCCTTGTCATCGATTAAGTACTCAATACAGTTGTTTTTCAGGTAGGTCGAGTAATTTACTATTCATGACCTCGAGCTAAGTTACAGTCATTTTCCTTTTAGCTTAAGTGTCATTTGCTTCTATCTGCTTATTATACTGCTACAATTAGAGGCGTATACTATTAACTATACCTACTTCATAATTGACTATTATCTTTATTTTTCACAAACGAATATTATTCGTCGAATAAACCCCAGCGACCTAACTTAAGTTAGTGAGGGAAATATTCGTTAAATATTACATCAAAGAACGCGCCAGCTGAAGCAAATTACCTAAGTATAGGAACATTCGTTTTAAATTGTGAAACGTGACGGTACGGAGTGAGTGGACCGAATGTGAAGCGAGAATTGAATTGCTGTCTCCAATTGGTTTTGTTCAGTTCAAGATTTCTTCATTCGAACGAATTCAGTTAAAGAAACGTGTTGACAATACAACGGCTAAAACTACCATGTGAAACTTTGATATTAGGTATTAAACATCTGCGGTTGTACCTAGACCACCATAGTCATCCACGGAACTTGAATTAGCAGAAGTTTTGATGACCCCATGTTCTTAAATCTAAAGTTTATAGGGATTTGATATCCTATTCGATAGCAAAGTTTGATTTGAGTTCAGTGCCAACGTTTTCTATCACAAGGGTCCACCTTGTCGCTTATCCTAAGGTCACATTGACAGGGCAATGCCTTTATTGCTATAAAGTTGCGTAAAAAAAAACTAATATCAAGAATATCTCCTACAACTGAATGAAATATCCAGAATGAGCGCAGGTTTCTATAGAGTCGCTTAGCTCGGCTGAACCTCATTTATAACCACTGTATAATCTTTATCGCCGTATGTACTATCTTTATTAGGCTGCTCAAAGCATATGATAGGCAGATCTATGTTTGCTTTAGGGTCCTCGTTAGAGCACTAATGGGCCCGAACGGATGGGCGGGAAGCCGCTTCGTCACCGGCAGGCCATTCATCACGCTGACAGTACCGATTATTACCAGCCCTGTGGCCTTTCACCGACATTTGTAGGGTTAAAACGGGGTTGTTAAACCCATATCGTACTTAGGCTTGATCGATAGAAACGTGATATTGTTAAAGCACGCTTTTCCCATTTATTGGTTATTTTAATAACTAGTAATTAATACACTAATAGCTTAGCAGTTATTACCCACCTAAAGGATAATTTCGTTGGAAAAGGTCTGTTACGTCAATACCCTAACAAAAACCGAATAAATCTCGCCTGATTACCGCCAGTTTCTCAGGGTCATCGCCGTGACTAAACGCTTGTTAACAGAAGTTCTTTGAACGTATAACCAAAAGTTCATGAAGCAAAATCAAATACAATGAACCTTAAAATAGGATGAGATGAAAACGCAACGTCCATGAATATAATGTCCGACTTTCAACCCATCATTTTTAAATTGGCCAGTCAACTGAATTCCGACAACAATACAAAACAAAAAGCTCGTGTTTTTTGCCATCAATTTCAAACATTTTGACGCAGCAATCCCCGTTACAAAAGCTCTCATTTAGCTCTCCTATACAACTGTTCCCCACATGTTTACGACCTATCCTGCGCAGTCTTGAGGTACTAATACAGGGTTGCCAGAAGAGTGCATCCGAAACATCGTTCCGGCTGACTTTATGCAATAAAATAATCGAATACCGGTGAAAGCGGCTGCAAATCAGCTCCAGACTTACACATACCTGAAGCTGATTCACAGTTTTTACACAGTCATGAACTATTTTCGGGAAATTAACATTGTTATCCCTGTTAGTTAATAGGGAAAAGGTTTTCATAAAGCGACTGCCAGACAGTCGAAAATATTGACGATGTATAATTGTATACATGAAATAGTAACGATGGTTGGCTGTCATTTCTGATCATGTGTACGCTAAATGACACCATCCAAGATCATTCTAGTGACCACGTTTTTCATAGGAAGTTATTAAAATCCAAGAATGTACCCAACCCCATACAACCTGAAAATTAATGTGTTTTTGCGTAAGATTGTGTAGTACATCGTGCCGAAGTCAATGCTATCATACATTTACGATAATTATCTTAAGTCTGGCAACCCTAGGTACTAAATTAGCCTCTCCGACGCTACGCTGCAGCGCAGACCATGATCTTCCACAAATCAGTTTATATTCCATTCACTCCCTTTGTGTGGGTCGCTTATCATCATAAAGTCCACTTGCCTGGACACCTTTTATAATAAAGCTGCAATAAATGCCACGCAGTGTGAGACTTTTATAACGCTATTTACTAGGTGTATGTGATGTTAAAGAAACTGGGACAGCTTGCGCTGGCTTCAAATACTTACACACTGATCTGTTTTAAAATTCTGTGTATTTAAGTATACCTATATTTACCTGTATGAGTATGCATATCGTCGCCTAGTGCCCACAAGCCTACAAAAGCTAAAGTGGGACTAGATCGAGTTGTGTGAGGTTGTCTGGTAGTTATTTTTCTTTTTTTTTTATTCCAAATCCATTCACCCGAAATGGAAAAAGGCTTGCTTTAAGATTATAAAGGGACAAAATGACATAGGAATTTGACATTTATTTTAGGTACAAATCTTATTCCGTGTTGATCGACGTCGTAAAGTTATAAAAGTACAAAGGGCCGCTGAACGCTTTTTAATTAATCAAAAGTTTCAAAGAAAAGGATCATGCCTCTGGATATCTGTATTAAATTAATTAATTTAGTTGTTAAATAAACTGCTGAATATCTTTAATATATACTTAATTGTAACACATGATTTTACCCGCGGTTTCGGTTGCGTTAATAATATGGTCCACTTGCTCGTAAATTCGTTCTTAGCGTTTAACAATTGTTCAAACATCTAAACAATTTATAAACTATCCCATTGTGATAATAATACTCGTAGGTTTGTTGTTGATCTAAGAATAATTTAAAATTCCTACGTATCTGTATTAATTTAGTGTTAAGGAAAACATTAATAACCTTTCCGACATATACAATTATAACTGCCGTCGTCAAGTCTACTTATAAATAGGTATTTCTTAGATATCACGTGTCCTACCTGAATTAAAAGCGTGAACGCTTGAATTAGCACTTTCATGTTCTTATTTCAAACAATGAAATATATAACTGTTTACTTCGACATTTAATTGGTACTTACTGAGAGATATTATTGTAATGGGGTCGCGAGAAATGACTCAATGAGCGAAGAAATGCGCAACAACATATAATTGCGCGTACGTCATCATTTTATAAACGGCAGTTTAAATACAGCGAGATAATGTTAGTTATTTTTTCGCTTGATAAAACTCAAAGACGCATTGCTTGTATTACACAATTGAAGGGATAAGGAGGGAACTGGCTAAGTTACATTAGCAAAATTTTATCAGTATAAAGCCATAAGAAATTGAAGTTATGAAATTACTAAACTTATAGGTACAATATTAAAAAAAAAAACGGGATTCAGCGAGTTTTACTAGTTAGTTTATGATCTAGGTAATTTTGTAGTCGTAGACAAAATAATTGCTTATTCTCTTATTAATATTTAACAACATTACCAAAAACAAGATTATACAATTGATAGAAAGTCGCGAGCATATAAAGCACCTATCCATTCCCTTTATGAAATCTGCCGGCACAAATATATCATATTTTCATCGCGATTACGGATAACAAATTGTGTTTTCGTTGCTGACAATGTAATTGGGTTTATCAAAACAAAAACAAAACACAATGGGTTTACGTTCATAACAAATCCAAACATTGAGATGCGGAAAAATCTTAGATGACTAATCAATATGATAAGAAAAAAGACGTACCATTTTTTGTTTTTGCTCACTGCCATTTACACCACCGCCCCTCTGACAACCCTAACTTACGAAAAAGTATTGCCATAATTTTTCATTTTTTTGTTAGTAAAATCGTAAAGAGCATTTTCTTTACTCGGAAAGAAAAACCCGTAGCGCCTGACCTGACTAAAGAGGTTTCGTAGTCTCATTGCGGCGAACCTCATAATATTGTCCCAGACGGTTGAGTAACCAGTCCGGACGCAGGGCCGACCTTCCGCCGCGTGGGTGAGCCCATGACACAGTTCGGGATGAGACGATTATTTCGGTCGTTCCACGTGCGAATCGCTACAAAGTTGCCGTAGGGATGCCAGCTATGGCCTGGTCGGAGTGCCGGTTGAATAAATTCACGTAAAAAAGCGTGCGTTGTTGGACTGTTTTAGCAGCCCTAGGGATCCGAGGTTTTTTTTTTCTATTGATATGGTTGTTGTTATCGCAGGGATGCCAAATATCCTGATGAGAGTGATTGATTGAGATCGCGTTTGTGTGGAAATAGTTTAGCAGCCCTACAGTTCGGTGTCTTTTTCTATTTATATAGTCTTGTAGGGATGCCAATTATCATGGTCTGATGGGAGTGCCGGTTGGTTAAGTTTGCGTAAACATGCTGCGTAATTAGCCCTAGCATGACAAACTCTGGCACATCTCGTATTCGACTGTTTTAGCAGCCCTACAGTTCGGAGTTCTTTTTTTCTGTTTGAATGGTACAATATTGCGAAGGGCGTCAGATTCAAGCCTGTTTATAATATTGTGAGCGCTGGTATTTTTATAGATCACATTTAAAATCAAACCAAATTATTTGACAACAGCTTAAGAGTCGTTTCTTCAATCGCATTAGAAGCCATATTTTGTATGGTACAATCTTACAATGTTGCTTACTTAAAATGCATAAAGTAATTTTATTTTAAAGTACATAATTTCGGGTTTAGCTTGAATGTTCCATTTACAGGGACATCATTATTACTCGCTTCCATTTAAAACTTGTTTCAGTCCGACAAAATACTTAATAACACACAATTTCGAGACTTTGTCTGGAACTTATTCTTTACTTTGGAATACTTAAGCGATTCCCTAAATAAGTATTTTAAGAGGATTTTATGTTTCGCCATTAAAGTGCGTATAAATAAGAGCAAAGTGAGGCCCGTTTCTTTAAAGTTGCTTTGCGTTCTATGAACATACCTTTGGGTTTGGTACTAATACCTATATGTGTTGATGCTTCAAAGCTAAAAAGACTTGTCTATAATATGAGTTTCCTAGACGGATATGACTTTTTAGCCGTGAACGACATAGAGCAGGTTTTTTCGCACCGTCGGATGTATATTTTTTGCTCGTTACCAAGATCTGGTCACGTAGAGGCCCTCGCGGTGTGACCACTTTGTCGACGTATCTTATACTTCACTAAGCAGAAAAATGTAAACGCAATGAGAGGTTCTAGTGTAGGTTTGAGTTAAACGCAAAACCGTCTCGAACGCAAGATTGCACTTGCAACAGTTGAAACAGTTTTGTTTCTAGAGATTATTTATGAGTTGGTCGTCATTTGATTTTATATGTTTGATGATACTGCTAAAAGTCATTTTTTTGATAGACAAGGAGATTAATAAATATAACAACGGGTTACTTTCACGTAGAAATTGTCAGGAACGGCCCGACATGTTTGGAACTCATACGGAGCTGTTCATCAGGGGCTCCCGTGCTGCTACGCGACTCCCAGACAAGGATCGCGTATATTTAATTATACCTGCATTCTACAGCTATGATCGAAGGAGTTTTAGAAAGCATGATCGATAATATTCATACATGTCAGTCAAAAGTATAAAATTTCATAGGACATATGTTCTAGCATCGATAATTCGATTCCAGCAATAAATCTAATCACAGTTTGACGCCGAATCAGTCGAAAACAAAAGCATTCTTCGAACGATAACAGTTTCGTCGGCGGCTTATCTGTTCTGATACCCGGTCGCCGACCCCCGTTCCCAGCGTTGTCAGTGCACTACAGACCTAAAAACAAATAAAATAATTAACCCTTTGCTACTGATAGGCAAGAATGACTTTGTTGGATGTGGAATAAATATTTAGTATGAGTTCGAAAGCGATAATGATAACTAGTTACTGACGCTTAATATTCTTTTAACTGACCGTAATGACGTAAATATAAATATTCATTTGTTTGGTGTCAAATGTGTGTCAAATAGATCAATCGATTGAAGTCCCGGCCAATTTTTCTGATCTAATTTGTAGTGATTTAGCGTCCATAGAAGCCGAATTCTCACCGCCTTGCCCATTTTATGGTATTCAAGAATCTTCGTTTCTGTTCTACATGTAATAAACCCGTACTCCCACATATGTTTGACGCCACGGCACTGTTAAATTGTAGGATTGATCGGATGGGCACCGGAATCTAATACACCGTACAAAATCTCAGTAAACTTTTAGAAAGGAACTGTATGCGAAGGAATTATTGTTTCATTATATTATTAAAAACAATTAAAAAAAAAACAGGAAATATCACTGATCCTTTCTCATACTATCAGTTTACGTTATATTTGCACCTGCTAACTATGGTGTCGCATACAAATGACGTCCAAACTTAACGTAGCCGAGTTATACAAATGGAGGTTTCGCGTTCTTTACTGTTTCCACCTCCAAAACAACAAATCGTAACAATTTTTTTGAATCTGAATACGAATAGTATATTTTACGAGTATGTCGCACCGTTTAAATTTTTGCGCAATTTATTATAGAATTTGTGCACTGGGCATCTATCTGTTTGCGGCCTAATTTTGGCCAAACTCGAAACGGTCCGATATTCAAAATTTCTTCTCATTCAGTTTCATACAGTAAAGATTGGTCAAGTTTTGGAGGACGGAACAGACGAGAACGGAACCTCGACTTGTATGGAGCAGTAGTGTTTCCTCTCAAAACAAGTCACAGTTGAAGCCATTAACGATCCATTTAGTAAACAAACTTTATACACCGTAAAATCCATAACCAAGGCAATTGTCACGTAACGCTTCAAAGTAAAATGCCAACTGTATGAAGGCCAAGATAAATAGCGAGAGCGAGAAGCGTGCATGAATGAAATCGATGTTATGGTTATGAAATGTGTCGACGTAGCAACTGTGAACACATAAATGTCAAAGGCTTTGGTATAATATCAATAAGTTCGGTCGGGTTTGGGGACGGGGACTTCTTCTATGGTAATTACCGGTAACTTACCGGTAATCCGGTAATTTACATACAAAAAATTACCGGTTTGCATTCCCTAGTCCGGAAAAGCGCGCCACACGGGATAAGTGCACCTACCATAATTTATGCCGGGTCCACTTGGCAAGCCTTGGCATGCCTGCAGGACGCCGTTATATGTTAAAGTGAGAAGGAACTATATTGTGCTCACTCTGACATATAACTGCGTCCTGTGGGCTTGCTGAGGCTTGGCAAGCGTGTGGTATCGGCATAAGAATATCGAAATGTACAGATGCTATACAACGAACTTAGTTGCGTGGTTGTAAGATGGTGAGAATAGTATAACATCTGTACTTATCGATATTTTTATGGTAGATGCGCTTAATATCTAAGTGTTCTACTGCTTTGTGCATTATCTGAAGTTGAATCCAAAAACATTATGTTTTTCTCTAGTCTACGTCATAGACAAACATTACGTTTTTTTAAATGACATATGTGGCCTCCGGACGAAAATTGAAAGAAGGTTTCATAACGTTTTATGTCGTAACCGACTGTCATCGTTATTTCAGCCTCCGCGAGTTCTCGACCTACATTACGGGTTGTACCAAATTATCCTTGTTTACTTCAACCATTTTCCTGGAAACATGATGTTAATGACCCTAATACGATATGTTTATGACCTGACCTGTTTACATTATTTCAGGTTACGATTTTTCCTTTGCATTTGCCACAGATAGGTAATTGGATGTCGCTTACTTACTCCATCAAGCGAGTTCAGTTCTTGTTAGAAAATTATTAGATATATTTTTACGTATGTATAAAGATAATATAGATCGACATACAGACAAATGGTCGCCGACCTCCGGGATGGAGATGGCACATGAAGAAGTAGAAGAAGAAGAAAGATAATATACATATACTATACTAGATAAATACGGATCCGTCCGCTTTTTTCTCCTTTTTTAGGGTTCCGTACCCAAAGAGTGAAACACTACGGGACCCTAGTACTAAGTCTGTGCTGTCCGTCGGTCTTTTTTTACCGTAGTCGTGTTAGTCGTATTCATATGACCCGGCCCCATAAACAATTGGTTTCCAATACAATTTTATAGCAAATAGCGTCGGTAATCTAAAAGTCTCAACAGAATCCTTTTCTTTACAAGTTCTTAGTTTGCCTGCCGATATAAACCGTGCATTAGATAAGATGTAAGGCTTCTTACGTGACGTTCAGCGACGTTTTAATAGCTTACACGTAATAGGCTCGCGATAGGAATTAAAGACCTAGCAACGATGGCAATTCTGCCGTGTTACGGTAAAAGGTCGTATCTTTATACGGATGTCATAGTAAGATACGCCCTTTTACCGTAGCACAGCAGCATTGTGTCTTGATCTGTCTTTCTATGCTATACGTATTATAACTAATTATTACATGCGTACACGTAAAGGAGATATATAGATGCTCCAAATCAATGTTAGGTAGAAATAACCCGCTTAACGGTCCTGTCGCTCGAACTCCTATGGCAGGACGATTTTGCAACGAAGAGTGAACGCTTTTTCGGCCGAGCCGTGGGACACTTCAACAACAGGTTTGTATTAAAAATATATATGTTTGGGGTAGTAACTACAGCATATTTAACTGACTATGTGCGTGGCTAAACTTATGTTTCCGACCAAAGCAGGAAAAATCGTATGTCTTATAAAGTGTATTATGATTATGATACATTTTACCGCCATTGTGCAAGCATTTTCTTTATTATTATTTATTTATCATATAATTACATGCAAATTTACAGTATGTAAGACCAAAAAAGCATTAGCATGGTATACAACTGGTATACAATGCATGGTATAGATGCACGCGGAAACAATAAGACAGTACTCGTATAATTCTGGAAGAGCGAGTCCTCCTGACACAGGTGTATAACACCTACTAGGAGATTTAGCCCGTTGTCTAGTCGACCTAGTGTCATAATTCGCTTTTAATGTGTTATCTGTGGTGTCGTTGACCCAGGTAGTCGAATCAGTTTCATAGTAGCCGTAGTACGGCCTCGAGAGTTGATATAACGTCAACGAGTCACCGCCTTGGCCTACTTGTGGTATATTTTTCGTAGAATCGGGCCAATGAATCGCCCGCTTAAACTGAATCAGTGTGATATAAAATAAATCTGTTTAGAATAGGTATAATTCCATTATAACTAGGTCAATGAGACACTGGCGAAATGTATTGCGTTTCTGACATTGTCTTTAGTTACGTGTCTTTTTGTTTGTTCATGTAGTAATGTTGGCGAGTAACGATAATAGGCGTTAATTTTAACCTAACTGGAATTAGACTTACTCGGAAATTAAGAGAGAATGTTCCATATAAAATTGACAATACTTATAAGAATAAACCTAAATCTATGTTCGTCAAGCTTTACAACTTTTTAAACTTATTTCACATACCTATCTTACATATAAACTCTTTAAATATTCGTACGAGTAAATGCTTCCATAAGGCAATTACAAGCTGCATATTGATCTAAAGAAAGAAAGAAATACGTTTATCTACTCATTGCGATACGACCCAGGTAGCACGCATGCTGTATAAGAACTATACAGCCTTTATTCGACTTATTACAGCTGTGTAAGGGTTGTCATTGTCTGAAATACGCCACAGCTACAAAATTCCGAGTCACCAAAAGATTTTCCAAACCATATCTGAGAGCCAGGGCTTTATGTCTCTCCTGCGACCATTTCCGACAACTAGGTCACCATTGAAACTAAACTAGTTCTATTTTCATTTAGTGCGTGCTACTTTCCAATTCACCTTTATTTCGCAGTAAATGCACTGAAGGTCGGTGCAATCCGGAGCAGGGCAAGGTCACTGGATAGCTTCGCTTGAGTCTAGGACAACCAGTAGCGCTAGAACAGCTAAATTGATTGTGCAGTTGTAAATAGGTCTTAATTGAGATTTATGTTGATACAATGGACTGTATTAACTGGGTATCATACCTACTCTGAATGCACGAACGTTGCGCTTACGTAATTCATTTTGCATTCAGACACGTCTAAACTATGGTTTTATAGAAGAGCCATAATTCGTCTAGGCTCTGCAATATCTCCAATTGAGCATCCGTAGCTTAATCAGACGCAAGAGAAGAGACGGCGACGGGACCTCGTCCTATGTCTCTTCTGTTTGCGCCTGACATTTTATTTTAAGTAGTTTCAAATACATGTCATCGAATCCAACAAGTATTTGATAATAATCACTAAATACACAGTATAAAACAAAGTCGCTTCCTGCTGGCTGTCTGTCTGTCTGTCTGTCCCTATGTATGCATGCTTAGATCTTTAAAACTACGCAACGGATTTTGATGCGTTTTTTTTTTATATATAGGAGTGATTCAAAAGGAAGGTTTAAATGTATAAAACATCCATAATTTATCAGCATTGCACCCGTACGAAGACGGGGCGGGTCGCTAGTTTTCCTATAAGTACCAATGCTGCTACCTTTTCTCATGTACCTACGTAAAGAGAAGGTATTGCCAGATCCCTTTATGTATTAATGTCGCTTAATTAAATCAGACTAAAGTTTAGCAACAGCAGTTTCAAAGAATATTCCGTCACTGAATTAAAAACTTTTAACTCCAGTTACAATGTCTAACTTTCTATCCTATCAAAATAACATGGAACAGAACTTAACGTTCTCTTAAGAATATCCCCAAGTTAATAAATTAAAAGCATCTGTTAAGTTTTAAGTTATCTTTTCGTTAAAAGCCTAGAGTAACTTGCAGTAAGGGAACCGTGCAGTACTTATTCTAATTATATCTCCCCCGGTTTCTATTTACCTAAACATACCCATGTTTACTCGAAAAGGCGCGCCAGAGCGTGGGCTCACCACGACTGCTCACTAAATTAGGGGGCAGAGAGAGACAAAACACAGTCTCATCTATTAGAACACCATGGGTAAAAGGGAGGGTAAGAATGCAAGTATTGACCAATAAAAAAATCTGTTAGGGTTCGTATCTATTACGTTTGTATGAAGCACCATGTGTTTGATTTTTACGTTTGTTAAGATCGAACCGCTTTCTATTTTACTTGGGCGAAGAATCTCAAGAATTCTCCGGGCATTTGATAGTCCCGTCACGAGTCACAGTTTAAACTCTCCAGAGGTTTAATGGAGACACGTTGCTCTAACTGCTTCACGCTATCTCTTAATTCGTTCATTAAAATGGGAGAAAACCTGAAGTTTAAACATAAAAACGCTTCACGTCCACGATTTTATAGTTAAATCATTTATTCGTCTAAACACTCGAGACTATGCCAGGAATATTAGGTGGCAATAGCTTAATTTAAATTTACGACGCGGAGTAATAAAATGATAAATTCGACTGTTTAGGCACGGAACGTCAATTGTAGAGCCGTTTGTGGTCTTGATGTTCTAATGTAGGTTTGTATGTATAATTTAACCCACAAATACCGCCTTTAATGTACGGGATTGCAGTTAGGGAATAGGCCGCCCACTTCGACCGGATACGGAGCGCTCCTTGCCGGATGTAAACACTTTCACGTGCGTCCGTCCTAAAAGATTCCTCTGAACCGCGCGCGCTTGTCTACCATATGAAAACAGTTTCCACGATAGCGTGCGAGAAAATGGCCATTTTCACCTCGCGATTTCTATTTCAATCTAATTTTCCCGGCGTAGAGAAAACGATCGCTCCAGTTGCGCCGGCTCCGGCCCACATCTCTTGCTAGAAAGTATCGTAGAAAGTAAGATTGCGAGTCGAACTCCGCCCAGCCGATGCATCGCTTACGTGCAATTTTTTCTGCACTTTTTTCCCCGTCCATTGTGCATCAGATCAGCGGATGGACAGCTATCGGAATGCTGCTCGATTTTCACAATCATTATGATTAATTAGAGATCTCGTTGTCATTGTGTGCAAAAACGTTATGCGAATTTCTAACGAGACTAATCATAATCAATTCTCGTGGCACGCAAGGAAAGTTTTACTTTTACAATCAATGTCCCCGATTACTTTTCACGTGGTCGCTAGGCTTACTTTCGCCACACCCGAATTTCAATTACGTGTGCTATGTGCAGGCAGGTTGTGCAATATTTTGGGCAACTTTCACTATTCGCTGACGCGGCCCGCCTGCGGAATGGTTGCGTTGTCGGTCACAGTAGAAAGTTTCGCGTATTGTTTAATCGAATTCTGCCTACGTGCCTCGCTGACGTACCCATTGTAAAACATGGCGTCTACCGATGGCTACTTAATTCCACTAGAATTGTGGTTTAAAGAAGTAAGTAAATCGAGCAAAAAGGCGAGTCGCGTGAGAGGAAAAACGAGTTATTATTAGTATATAGTTGGTAGAGAATCGCGAGCTTGCTTCGAGCTCTGATGCTATCATAAATAATGTGGCTGCGCGGTGAGCGAGGTTGTGAAGCGTGCGGGGGGAGGAGGGGCTTAAGAGTCAAGGCCGCACGCTGCCCCCGGTCGACGCTCGCGCCCCACTTGTCGCTCTCGCCGCCTCTCGCTCGAGGACCCGACCGTGGCCGAACGGCGCCGACGCGCCACGAACTAGACCTTCCATCCGATGCGCGAGCGCACACAGCGAACAGCTGAGGCATAACATAACACACTGACTCGGTCATCCGTGCATTCAACTTTTGATTAGCTTTCTTTTTCACGAACACTGATTTGATAATACATTGTTGTTATCTCGTTAGCAGTTTTTAATTAAGTACTAAGTAGATCAAATCATTAAAGCTATTTTTATTCAGTAAGAAATACATTTTTATTTAGGTACTGCGAACTGCATCATCCGGTCATTCGAACATAATGTGCTTCCTTTAATTAGGTAGTAGCGGTGCATTTATATTAAAAATCTTAATTACTTTACTAATTGGACTCTGAAGTAGGGTGACCAGATGTCAGGAATTTTCCTGACATGTCAGGAATTTTAGACATATGTCAGGAATGCGGCCGGAAAAGGGAAATGTCAGGAATTTTCGGCAAATAAATGAGACCATAAATTGTATACACTGTAAACTTCTTTCTTCTTCTTCAAAACTGTAAAATCACAATAACAAAAAGGGTTAAGCTACAAGTACTTTGGAGTTTCATAAATTGCAACTTATAAATAATCGCAATTATTTTTTTACAATATAAACATAAATCAATCAACATTGACAAATTAAACAATTTCAGGACTAGTGTCAGGAATTTTGGCTGAAAATCAGGAATTTTGTCAGGACTTTTGAAATTTGTGTCTGGTAACCCTACTCTGAAGTTAATCCTCTTTTATTGCGTTCTTTTAATCGCGTAAATCGTCCAAATCCGTGTTTGCTTATTAGAATTTATGGTTCCCAGAATCTAATTAGCATTTGGACTGGTCGGCTAGTCCAAACCAGTCCGGCTTGTCTCCGATACTTTCACCCGACTTGTCCATTGCGTCATTGTTATCCACAAAAATATTATTTAACGTTCGTAAGCTGTAATCGGTTTTCGAAGGAGGACGACGACCGCTCTTATCTGTACAATTTATATTAGTACTTAAACAATAAAAACCTACGAACTCGCAATAACGGTTGATCTCCTGACTCCGCGGTGATAGCTATAGATAAACCAAATCATGTAATTCAACCTGACCTCGATAGTTACTAGTGAATCTGAGTTGAGATTGCGTTTACATGAGTTTTCCTTGTATTTTATAAACGAAACATTCTGCGAAGTTATCAGAGAAAGATATTCCGTTGCGACTGTTGTGAGCAGGTCAGTGTGAGGTAGGCAACAGCATTCAAATAGCGATAAAGCGCCGCACTTGACCTCTTTATTGAGGTATTTTTATCGCTGAACAAACAACTGGTTGACTTCCATTAAAATAATCTAAAGACGCATTCATAAAAAAGCAATTCCATTAGCGCTAGACTACATTCGTCGGTGATATCTCAAGCGAAGCATCTCAAATGATTCGACTCTATTACGAAAAGCGTTAGTGCGTTTCAGATACCCATTTGGAGGCACCTTGTTAGCTCGGATGTTGTAGTCGGCGACTGTAGGAGTGAATGTGTTATGAGACCGGGTATGACGAACTGAGACAGCCATGGCCTCGCTTATCCCACGTGGAACTAGTTTTTTGGCGGCAGCCATTTCTGTCCGTTGCGCAACCAGGTACAGCAGCGGCGGCCACCGACCCGCGCCCGCGCTGTCTAATGGATACAATAAAAAAGCAAATAAAATTAATGGGACAACGGGCTTAAATTGACCCCTCCCTCTTAAATGTGCTTATTGTCCCTCTGCGTGTTTGATCATCTCCGTTTTTCCCTTTGTTTACGTTACGAAATTACAAGGGACACCCACGCTGCTTTCAAGACGATTTTTACGCTTTCCCTTTTACCTTCCTTGATCTGTTTGTGGTCGTTAACCGAGTTTAATTTACGGAGTACGTAGACCCGAAGGCGAGGCTTAAAAATCTCGTTATATTGGCTTTGCTTACTTTATAAGGAGTTCCGACTGTTGAGTGACAATTGCCATTACATTTCCATCACCCGACGCGCATAATATGTCTGGAATACATAAATGGTTGTGATTCCTTATTACTATGCGCTGCGTAACCCAGCCAGCTTTTGTTTGGACAGGAAACGCCCATGTGACTGCCGAAAATCGATTGCGTGCAAACTTCACAAACATCTTCGTCGAAGGAGCATCGCTCCGCATCTAAAAATGAGAAAATAAACGATCTTCACTCGCCCGACTCGACAAATGGTTTATGAAATGTATGCAAATTTTATAGCGTCCGATTTTAGACGCGGCCGCTGGGCCACCGGACTCGTTCGAGATTTTTCCGCGCAGTTGCAACGTAAACAACATTAACATTCATCTTACTTTGTTACAGGTCGCGAGGAGTTGTCGCCAGCGTCAAGTATAAACGGGTGCAGTACAGATGGGGACGCGCGACGGCAAAAGAAGGGCCCGGCGCCACGGCAGCAGGAGGAGCTCTGCCTGGTCTGCGGAGACAGGGCGTCCGGATACCACTATAACGCGCTCACGTGTGAAGGGTGTAAAGGTAAAACAAACAAGCGTACGTAACCCAAAACGGCATGCCAAGTACTTATTCTTGCAAGCGTAGGCGCGACCTTCATTGTAGCATTCCTGTTGCTAAGCTAGACGCCGTCCTTGCCCTCTTCGCCCACGAACGCGCCAATTCAGTGGTGAATTGGCGCATTGTGCCGAGGTGGATGCGCGTGCATTTTGTATTCATATAATCGAGACGAGACGTCACAATGGCTGTCTGCACAGCGTCTGCCCCCTGATTCACTGATGCTATCGGGCATCGGCGCCAGCGTACAGCCAACCCTCGTCAGCTTCTGATACTTTATGAAAGGCAATTATATCATGAAATATGACGACTGCGTCCATTATAATTATGACCAATTGACATCAATAAACTTTATTTTGACCATAAAACTCAATAGGCAGATAGAGATACCCAAATTATAGTTTAATACCGGATCAAATTGGTTTGAAATCGCTTTGGATTCTAATTTCCTTGCACGTAGCATTAAGATCGTTTCCAAAGCCACTGTCAATGACCCTTGCCTTTCAGGCAACCTTGCGTATTTGTGTTCAAGCACCAATAACATTATCTTATCTCAAACACAATACGTTTCGCAAAAAAACTGTCACGTTATATCAATTAACCGTCATCCTAGACAAAGATAATGAGGCCATATTAACTATATCGGTTTTAAAACGATAAGACAGCTATACCAATTACGTTACAAAGTTCAAGAAAATTTTATTGAAGTGAAAATAACCAGAACGTTCTCAATTTCAGGTTTCTTCAGACGGAGTGTTACCAAAAACGCAGTTTACATTTGCAAATTCGGCCACGCATGCGAAATGGACATGTACATGCGACGGAAGTGCCAAGAATGTCGTCTGAAGAAATGTCTAGCGGTCGGCATGAGGCCCGAGTGCGTGGTCCCCGAGAACCAATGCGCGATAAAGAGGAAAGAGAAGAAAGCACAGAGGGAGAAGGACAAACTGCCAGTTAGTACGACGACCGTCGATGATCATATGCCTCCAATCATGCAGTGTGACCCTCCTCCGCCCGAAGCGGCCAGAATTGTAAGTATCCTGTATCTTATGAATTATTAAAGCAAATGTCTGCTAACCAAATCTAAGCAGTGATCGGGCGTGATAAACTTTGTCCTTATCTGATTTAGGTATCATTGTTGTATGTCTCCTCTCAATGTGCGATTGTTGAACTCGATTTGATGACTGCTATATTTATATAGTTGATAATACTAAAGCGAAACCTCTGTCAAACTGAATTCGATCAACCTTTTATTCCTTGAATAAGGGTAGATACTCTTGGATACTAATTTCATAATCCCATAATAGTTTGACATTACTATCCGAGAGCAAGCGGTATTCTCGGAATAAAAGTTTGGTCGAATCCATTCTAAAACGTTGGTTCAGTATCTTAGATTTTAAGAACATAAGAAATCCTCCTGAAATATAGATTCGAATCCCACCAGAAGTTTACTTTTTTTATTCTTCTATCGTAAAAACGTTATGTATGTATCTTAAATGCAAGGCTAATTTAAACCAGACATTAGATTATTTGATCTCCGAGAAAGATAAAGCAACACATACAAGGCCTCACCAAAATGGACGATCATATTTCTCGCTCTGAGCATTCTGAGATCGTATTACATTTGGATATCGAACGAGGCAATCTTCTCTATAAAACTGTTTAATTTTAATCTTTAGTTTTAGTTTAGTTTAGTTACCTTTGACACTGGCAGAATTGACCCAATGGGCAGTAGCCATTTTTTTTTTATATAAAAATTGAATTAGTTACCTACGTTTTGAAATTTCACAAAATGCAATATACATTTATACCTACCTTATTTAATTTTATATTACACTAGCTGTGCCCCGCGGTGTTACGCGCTCATCCCACGGGAACACTAAATTTATTCGGGATGAAAAGCATCCTATGTCCTTTCCCGGGTCTCAAACTATCTCCATACCAAATTTCATCTAAGTCGGTTCAGGTTTAAGCGTGAAAAGGTAACAGATAGACAGACACACTTTCGCATTTATAATATTAGTATGGATTAAATCTAGTTCCGTTTGTGCATAAGATGCGAATCACTGTCAAAGATAATTAGTTACCTGCTTGAGAGTTTTTATGTTTACATTGTTTTAAATTTGACATTAGAATCTTCAATGATTTCGTACTTAATATGCGATTCCAGAACCATCTTCGTCTTTCCTTCTATTTGAATTAAGTTGAAACTGAAACGATTTGAAAGTAAATCCCCCTAAAAACGTTTCCATCAGAAGCGCTAACCTCGATTGTTTCCTACGTGAAGCTGGAATGTTTGCAGCACGAAGTCGTGCCGAGGTTCCTGTCGGACAAGCTCCTGGAGCAGAACCGGCTGAAGAACATCCCTGCGCTCACCTCCAACCAGCAGTTCCTCATCGCCAGGCTGGTCTGGTACCAGGACGGATATGAACAGCCCTCGGAAGAAGACCTGAAGAGGGTTACACAGGTAAGAAACGATTCTTCTTTATTTCGTGGATACATACCGATCCCTTAACCTCCTGAGTGCCAATATCCTACAGACGTAGTACAGTCCGTGATCTCTCAGATTAGGATTCGAGAGTTGAAAACGGAGAGCCCTCGATCGTCGTCGTCCTCGATTGCGTAAGAGCGAGCGAGGCAGGTATAAAACTGGAATCAAATTCTGACAGCTCATGCACTGTACATCACAAATTCACACTATTTGACAAGGCTTAAATCAAACGCACGAATTATGACTGTTGGTAGGTAGGAGGACTTCGGCTACCAACATCATTCCGTAGTTCATAGTTGTAATTAATCGGTCTTTTACAGGCTACAAATATTGTTTTTTCGTAGTTTGATGACCAAAGAAGAGACTAAGCAAATAATCTTGCTACCCAAAAGATGGGCATTATACAGTTGAAAGATGTGTAAAATTATAGGTACTCATTGACACTGATACACCATAACTACTCAAATACCAGAGTATTTAAAACATACCTAAAGAAAAACACGCTTTGGGTTTGGAGAATACTAATATAGTTGATGATAATCTGTTATTACTAGATTCTGCCATTATAGTGAGTTAACTAAATATAGTTAGCTTATTTATAGGCTTATTTTTGTGTATGAAATACAGATATATTTCATAGAATTAGTTCACGTTAATTAGAAGTGCCACACACAGTCTGCGTAATATCCGGACGTGTCGAATTCGTGGAACAATCTAATACTCGTAATTGCATTTCAAAGGAAAGTACGAAATTGGATATTAGATTAGGAATAATAATTATTGCTCTCTCTGATATTCAAAATAAGAATTTTCCCATATATTTATATGAATTTTCGGTATGCTCAAGGAAAGGTAACCGAATTGCCAATACTGCCATACATGTTTGTATCGCATGGTGTCGACTCTCTACGGCTCGTAATCAGAATCGTATTCAGAAATATTCGGACAGATTTTTACTGCTATAGGTATTTTATATGTATACCTAAAGTATAATAGAGCGAAAGTACCTAATTGCACTGATGAAAAAACCTTGTAAGTAATAAAATGTTGGAAAGGTTGTTGCCAATTGTATTTTTTTTAATGCTCTAACTTTCTTACCTCCATATGAAACATGTAGGGATGAATTCTTATTTATAACACTTCATTCACAGACGTGGCAGCAAGCGGACGAGGAAGACGAAGAGTCAGACACCCCGTTCAGGCAGATCACAGAGATGACCATCCTTACGGTGCAGCTCATCGTCGAGTTCGCCAAGGGGCTCCCCGGCTTCGCAAAGATCTCGCAGCCTGATCAAATCACGCTGCTTAAGGTGAGGACTGAGAGAGTTTACCAATACTTTAGGGGCACACACCCTCACGCCTACCTAGGGGCCAACCACACTTAAAAGACGTAGGGCGAGGACGCGTCGTAGACACTGAAATTAATGTTTTTTTTTTTTATTTACAAACAAACGTACATAAAATACAAACTAACGTTTATTGGCGAGACACGCTCAATTTTAACAAAACAACAGCGTATCTTATCAACAGAATAAGCAATGAATAGGTATTTCCTTCTCGACAACAACCTCCACAGGTGTCCGATTGTATTTTGCCGTGTTACGGCAAAAGGTCGTATCTTTATACGGATGTCATAGTAATATACGTCCTTTTACCGTAGCATGGCAGTATTATAGAGTGGAATACTTCCAACCTGCTGACAGCCTGTTATTGAGAAGGAAATCCCTAAGCTTTGATTTTAACAGTGTTTTTCTCAATTTTGGTTCTTGTCTTAGCAAGTCTATTTTATTAAATATTTTTGGTACTAGGTACCTATTTGGGCATTCTTTCAGCATAATAGTTTTTTACTTTTGGTTGAACATATAATTTTTTTTTACACTTCTCGTTTGATACCTAATATTCTTATTAACTTTGTACTCTTCGCTGTAGTAGTGTTCTAAACCTATCAAATATTTAACGTTTTATGAACTGACAAGATTTTACATAACGGGAATAATGCATCATACTCTTTATTACAGTTTTCTTTCACGTTTTTGCTTGCAAGGAATTTAATTAATCTTATTTGCAAAGTTTTTTATCTCTAATGTAGGTCATAAATGTTCGCCCGTATACAATGATTTTCATTTGTCGAATATGTATCAATAACCTTGTTATTTCTTCTCCAGGCCTGTTCAAGCGAAGTGATGATGCTCCGAGTGGCGCGGCGGTACGACGCGGCGACCGACAGCGTACTATTCGCCAACAACCAGGCGTACACCCGCGACAACTACCGCAAGGCCGGCATGGCCTACGTCATCGAAGACCTACTGCATTTCTGCCGGTGCATGTATTCCATGTCCATGGACAACGTGCATTACGCGCTGCTCACTGCAGTCGTCATCTTCTCAGGTAATTATAACAGCAATGGATGTCACACAATAGTGATAAGATAAGTCTCAAAAACCAGGCGTACACTCGTGACAACTACCGCAAGGCCGGCATGCATAAGGACCTGCACTTCTACTGCTGCTTCACTTGCTATACTACTGTGGGTGCAACTACTCTATCCATCGACAATTAACATTACATGCTTAGTTTAGTCGTGATCTCAGATAATCGAACCGTTATTGGATGTCAAGCACATGTTTTATTTATGTGTTATTTAAGAATGTATATACTTACTGTGAAATTAATCTGATGTGCTGTGGCCCTGTTTATTCCTTAACAGTTCTACAAAGCGTTAACTATTTTGTTTGTACGTTTCAGACCGGCCGGGCCTAGAGCAGCCGCAGCTAGTAGAAGAGATCCAGCGGTACTATCTGAACACGCTCCGCATGTACATCCTCAACCAGCTGAGCGGCTCCCCGCGCTGCTCGGTCGTGTACGGCAAGATCCTCTCCATCCTCTCGGAGCTGCGCACGCTCGGCACGCAGAACTCCAACATGTGCATCTCCCTCAAGCTCAAGAACCGCAAGCTGCCCCCATTCCTCGAAGAGATCTGGGACGTGGCCGACGTGTCCACGACGCAGGCCTCCGCCATCATGGAGTCGCCGACGAGCCTCTAGCCCCTACGCGGTGCCACCAGCGCGCCGTCCGGCCGCGGGCTACTCTAAGTTCTACTTACCGCGTCGAACGCCCCGAGGAGAGAACGCTATAGACTGGCTAGTTTTAGTGAAGTGCACGGACACTAAGTCGGAAGTGATGAATGTATTTATAAGGATTGTGCAAATTTTAACACTTAAGAAGGGCGCTCGCGTCCCATTTCGTACGTATTCGGTGACCGACGACGAAAATGTGCGGGAGATTAGTGAATATATGTGTTGTTGAACGTTTGGAGAATATATATTTAGTGTTGATCGTTGGGCGGCGGCGGCTTAGGCCCCGGCGGCCCGCGCCGCCGACGCGGTTATTTCATTGACGACTGGATACTGAGTTGGTCACTCGGATACGACTGTATAATAAGACTTCGTCAATAAGTACACCTCCTAAAATAATCATACGTACATACACTACGAGAGTTTATAGAGAAAAAAAAGTAATATATGAAGAATGTTTCTATTGGATGAAAAGTTAAATAATTATGTTTATTTACCAAAATTAACGATGCGTTTAACCTTTTCGATCGATATATATCGTGAGGCCCTCGGCGTCTGTTGTACATAGTATACGTCGGGCACGCTACGTGCTCCGATTTCGTTCCGATTCAAGTTCCGTTGTCCTGTCCCGCGTCCCTTACACGAGTAATTATAATTTATTGCTGTGATTACATTTATAACATGTTAAACTTACTTAGGCGGAAATAAGTGTGTCTTATTACATATAAAAATTCTACTGCCGTCGGTTGCTTTCTTAAAAAGCGTTAAGAGTCTCGTCTCTGTTTAGGTACTTTTGTAATAATAACGATATACACTCGATTCATGTTCGCAGCGTGCACCGGCTGCACTAGCTAGTCGCTTGTCGTCAGACCTTGGTACATAGCCACAGTACAACGTTCTCACTATGCGTAACACCTCAATAACTAGTAATAACATCATTGTTAAGTAGTATTTTCACTGCGATGAGCATTTTACTATTATTTTGCAACACAAAACTATACATATAGGATCTACGAAACTAAATGTGCCGTATTTTTATTTTAAATTTAGGACTATAGAGGCAGGTTTGGCTATAAATACCCAGTATTCTAAAACAGATTTTTTTTTATAAATTAATGCAATATTCTATCTACTTATTACTTCACAGCGTTGCGTGCATGGGTGGAGGCAGCTGTTATGTAGGTTCGAAATTGTATAGAAAGCCTAGAATGATAGAGCCCGTATGTTCTCCCTATTATTTGTCACTTGGCTACGTTCCTTCGTAATCCTAATACTGTAAAAAGTACAAAATGGCAGCTTATTTAACCTTAGTTTGAAAATATAAGTGGACTTTTGGCCGAGCTTACTACATGGGAACAATATAAGGTAGAGATGTTATGTCATGCACGCATCGCAGCACAAGCCATAACCAAATCTGTCTCCTGCTTTAATGTTACACCTGTACAGTAACGAGACATGTTCTAAGTAATCGATCAACAATTAAAACGATACTGCCTGTATTTTAGCGATCACTCAAACAAAATGCCTTATTTCGCGGTACCTGTATTGCGTACCTACATTGTTGATGAATGAAAAAATCATAGTATATAGAAAATAAAAATTAATAGATCTCAATTACCCATAAGCGTTGTTGATACGTTAGGCATTTTTTCATCGTTTGCTGGGCATTACTTTCTAACAGATTTCATGTTCAATGCAGGTTTTTGGTAGCTGAATGTATCCATGTTTTGTGAATACAGTGTCCGTCTCTGTACGCGAGTGTTAGATATAGGTGCCACAATTTCATTCATCGAGTTCATGTAACGTTCATATCATCGAACACCAAACATCTACAATACGAGTACGTGTGAGTTATAATAATGTTAGTGTCTCTAGGTGCGTGTTGAATGTGTCTTCTTTACTGTAAGGGGTATGCCACTGTGTCGTAATCTACATTACACGTATGCCTGGGATTTTGGAAACGCATTTCTAATATACGTATGACGTCAGCGTGACGATCAGGCTTGCACCGCGGGCCATGCGCTAGTCGCTTCCAAAACTATTCGTTATGTTCTAGTAGTAGTAAAAACGAAGCACAAAATGTCATCGGAGTGTCTTAGGTGTCTCTAATAAGGGACGTATTGATAATGATAACGAACACACTGCCATTATAATCGTATGTTCATGGTGAGAATTGTATGCGTGCGATCATTAACAGGTTTTTCTATTGGATTTTCGTTGTGAAGTGTTATATAAAAGACAGTGTTTGATAACTATGCTGTACGATGCCTTACCCGGGCGCGGGCGATCGCCCAGCGCTGCGACAAATAACTGCCATTGGTTAAGTAATAGGTATACATACATTTCGGGCGACGCGTAGACACATACTGATAGCTTCGTAGTATTCGGTACCCGACGGTGCACAGCCGGTCGTATTTGATACATATTATTCAATTTCTAAATTGTAATAGATTTATTAAGTATGTAATAATGTTACATGAAAAGTAATAAGTAAAAATACCCTAATATAATTTGTGTCTTAGCTGGTAATGAAATTAGTATGATAATAAGTTTGTATCGCTTATTGGGATAATAATGTAACGTGAGACGGCACACGAGCAGACATGTGAAGCGACAGAGTCGCGGCTATACCGCGGACCGCGCGAGCGGGACGGGAGGATTCGATAAGACTGGCGAGACGCAGGATGGACTGTTCAACCTGTTACACTTCATTGCCTTTCTAAACTATTTAATTTTACACTACGACTAGTAGGTATCGGTGATCAAGCGAGGCGCATCCAGTCTATTACAAAGTGAGGACTATACTATTGGGGAGTCTACTCGTTTCCAATCAAATGTTGTACATAGGTACCTTTAGATTCTATCGTCATATGTTTGACATATGTTTAATTTTATTCATCTAAGAAAGTACAGATGGCTGTTGTTATTTTTATATTATTTGGGTAGAAGTATATTTTTTGTAAATGACCTCTGTATTTATCTTTTGTAAGCTTTGTAAGCCATAGGGACTTAGATAAGTGAACGAGCTACGAACATTGTGATTGCAAATTTCTTTTAATTTGTATTTGCGGCGATATTTTTGTTCTACGAGAATAATTATAATTTTCATTTCGACGGATTTTTTCTTAATAATTTTTGTTACTTCAGAGTGCAATATGTACAAATATTTACATATTAAATAATGTACAGTCAATTTTTAGTTTTAATGTGTCAACGCAATATCTTCGCTGAGCATTCGTTGAATGTACACCGGCAGGCATAATACAATATCACAAGTGGTCATCCACTGTTGTGTTTGTCTAATACTTAAGTGATTAATTTTATATAGATGGACTAGGTGATCTTTGTATTTAAATTTGCTAATTTTTGGTAGCAGATTAGATTTGTTTACTTGTATAAGATGAATAATGTACATTTTGAATTGATTTTAAAGTGATTTAGTTGTTATTTAGTAACGAATTGTCTTATTAGGTGTAACTGGCAGCCTCGTGGACGGGCTCTAAGTCCACTGATACCAGTGTGATTGTGCAATGTCGTTTAGAACAATTGGGTACCGCGTTGATGGCATCGCTTGGCGCAAGTCCGCTCTATTCAGCCGAGCGCAGCCCACAGGGCCTCGCCCCAGGCTCGGGCCCCAAGCCGTGCCGCTAACGCCACCAAATAAGGCCACTCTCCGACACGCTTCTAGTGCCACGTGGAACGATATTTCAAGGCTGATAAGCTATAAGGGCCCATTCCGTGTTCATCGAAACACAATTTCGTATTTTATTTCGTATCTTACTGTCCGCAATAATTACTCTTTTCCTCGTTATATTTCGCCTTAGTAATTGTTTACCCTGTTTTGTATGGTTTAATTGAAGTGGTGGAGCGAACTAGATATAGGGAACAGACATGACGATATGTTAAATTTTAGAGAGTCAACTTTTATAAAAGATAATAACTACAAAACAAACCAAGAAAAGGTGTGTACAAAATGAGGAAATTTGTATGAAACATTGTTATGCGAATAAACTTACACCTCAAGATAAATATATTAAAAATTATAAAAAATAATTTTGTCTTTTATTTATTCCTTTTCGTGTCATAAACACAATACACATTTCATCTGACGAAATAGTAGATTGTGTAAACTGTACATTGTACTATTATCTATTCTGTGATTGTACCTGTAACCCCTACATTTTTACCCAACTTGGTACGTCAAAGGAAGAGTTCTTTTTTAGAGTACCTATGTAAAAAGTCTAGATACTATTTAAGCCTACTTTGGCACCCTTATCAACTACATGGCTTCGCTTACATGGCAAAGTCTGATAAATAGATTTGTCTGTGTGTAACACAAGTTTACAACTGAAACGGTAACGATAATAAATATATTATTTCAAAAACCGTTCTAGCTCGCAATGGAATGGGTAAAGATAAAAAAAGGGATGATATTTAGCTAGAAGAGCGTCAGATATTAGTTGATATAGTCTTAGACGTATGTATCAGTAGTAGGAGTATTTAAGATGAATAATAAATCCTCTGATTGCAATTGCATTGTAACATTTGCTCTTCGTCTACATACTGAACAATTAAACAGACACAGAATTTTACAGTTCCCTGATTATAATCTCGAAAAGCACATAGCAAATGCTTAAATTCGACTCCCTTCATGTAAGTTATTTTGGTAATGAAGTAGCGAAAATATTGACCTCAACAGGATATCTATCATTGCATCCCAATACCTTGTTTTTTTATAACATGGTTTGTTTATTTATTTATTTACAGCTGTTTACAGCTGTCAAAAAGTCAAATCCAAATGGAAGCAGCCTATGATTATATTTTCGGAAAAGGGGATTTGTTGGAAGATTTAGATAAATTGGATAGTATCGGGCGTCGTCCAAGAATTTCCAAGCAAAGTCGTCATTATTTTGCTGAATATGATGATGTAGACTTTCTCATGCGGTTTCGTTTATCAAAAGAAACTGTTTTGTATGTACTGGGATTAATTGAAGATAAAATCGAATACCCTTCAAATCGGTAAGAGAAAACCTATCGTGTATACGTAGTAAGGACATGCTCCCGGTTGTGTTTGTGTTATGAGCATAGGAAATTCCAGCTATAGCCACCCTCAGCAGTAAATTTATCAAGTTTCCTAGCTCGGAGTTAGATATACAGGAAGCAGTACAAGGTTTTTATAACAGCACAATTCCCAAATGCTATTGGTGCATTAGACTGTACACATGTCCAAGTACGTTCCTCTGGTGGAGAAAATGCGGAGTCTTTTAGGAATAAAAAAGGTTATATGTCTATAAATGTGCAAGCAATTGGGAATGCAAACTTGGAAATTTTAGATCTGGTGGCTCGATGGCCAGGCAGCACTCCAGATAAGACTATTTGGAATAACTCATACAGAAAGTCTGTATTTGAAAGCAACCGTTATGGTAATGCAGTTTTACTGGCTGATAGTGGATACATGGATCAACCATATCTGATGATGCCACTGGAAAATCCAAGTATAGCAGAGGAATAGTGGCCACTGCAATATTACATAATATTTCTATAAAAGCAAAGGATGATCTACCATTGGATGACCCTGATCTTAATCTGCCTAAACCATGGGAGGAATTGTTATTACTAGGCCATATCAGAGAACAGAGGCCTAATGCAAATAAGAGTGACAATAATTCTGTGTGCAAAAGGCTTATAGAAGACTATTTTAAAAAATAGCTTTAAAATTATAAGGGTGCAACCTCAGAAAAGTCTATCTAAAACTAAAACTAAATCTAAACTAAGTCTAAAAATGGCCCCAAAATTACTCAAAATTACTCCTCAACAATTCTATAGACTCCAGTTCCGGTTCCACACGCGCGCGGCTGTTGGCAGCTGCCCAGTGGGAAGCCGGACAATGGCTGCACGCGTACCCCTCCCCTACTACCGGCACTTTCATTGAGCCGGACACCTTAAGGTTAGCCGTAAGTCTGAGGCTAGGCGTTATGGTGTGTACACCACACAAATGCCCCTGTGGGACATTCGTCGATGAGCTGGGACACCACGGGTTATCTTGTAATCACAGCGCTGGCCGCCTGTCCAGACATGCCGCCCTCAACGACATTATACGCCGAGCTCTTGCCACCGTCAACGTTCCCGCGATCCTGGAACCAAATGGTGTCTCGAGAGACGATGGCAAGAGGCCGGACGGGATGACCCTGGTCCCGTGGAAGATGGGTCGCGTGCTGGTGTGGGACGCTACATGCGTCGATACGCTAGCACCGTCACACCTCCCACGGACCTCGATCCGGGCCTGCGGGGCGGCGGAGACGGCTGAAAGCCGCAAAATACACAAATACCGGGGTCTCGGCTCTCAATACCACTTCACCGCATTTGGTGTCGAGACCCTGGGCCCGTGGGGTCCAAGCGCTAGAATTCTTTTTAAAGAGCTTGCGAAACGGCTCATCGACACCACTGGTGACCAAAGGGCTGGCAGCTTCCTCGCTCAGCGTCTTAGTATAGCGATACAGCGAGGTAATGCTGCCAGCGTCTTTGGTACAATGCCACGGGGGCCATTTTTAGACTTAGTTTAGATTTAGTTTTAGTTTTAGATAGACTTTTTTTAATTGTTTGTTTATTTTGTTTTGTTATATTTTGAAAGAGATTGTACTTATCAATATGATAATATATAATACCAGATTTTGTACCAAAAATCTCCGATTTTCAAGTTTTTATTGTCTCCTCTCGTAATTATGTAATAATAAATATTTATAGTTATTTTGTGAAAACCTCAGAAATATAAATGATAAGTCTTTGACAAAGTACCAAAAACTGCCAGTCATGTCAATGTAAATCTGGTTCCTAGTTGCTACCATGTTATTTGCTAATATTGAGTAAACTTGGTTTATTGCTTTGTACCTGGGGCAGATTTTTCTACCAGATGAGGTACTTAAGAGTAAATTATCATTTATTCCCATTTGGTATCCCATCAGAGCCCGCTAGATGGCCGCAACCCCACCCCAGACCAGACATAGACAGAGCTCGCCAGGTGGGCGCTTTTATAGTCCAACCCGCCTGATGAGCTGGGCCAGCAGCTGAGTAAAAGTTACGAGCGGTGGGGACCAGGCGGATTGTTCATCGTGAAAGTGTTAACTTTTTAAACTTATGGATTTATGTTATGCTTACAGTATCTTTACAAAAGCAAAGACTGAAACTATTAACTTATATAGTCTATGAAATTCAATAAACAACACTGTATTTTGTATACTTTTTAATGTATATCATCAACCTATCTTTGAATATAGGAGTCTAAAGAAAAAAAAAGAGACCTATGAATAGAGATCACATTTTTGGTGCAGGCAACTTAATAATGACGCAAATATTTATATAATATTATGATTTGATTTTACATCATTATGGTTTTACAATTTAATGTATATTATATATTTTCTATTTATTTTCCATAAACCCAAATCTTATATTGTAGGTACCTACATACTTAAGTATTCATATTATATTAGTTTCTTACTTTATAATCTTATTGTGATAAACTTAATTGCAATTCTTAAGTTTTAGTTTTGAGTTTTTCCTGCTTTAATTTTTCTTCCAGTATGACTTTTTTTTATGCCTCTGATTCAGTTTTTTTTTTTCATAAGTTCAACCAATTCCAATTTTCTGCTGATAAATGTTGTCATATAAAGACGCTATTAGTCTTCTTCTTTTCAACCATGATGGACTTGTTATTCTTCATAGCCAACAAATAACCAGACTCATTTGTCTTTAAGGCTGCTGGTGACTCATTCACCATTATCTTAACCTTCTGCAAAATACCAAAATACGTTAAAACAATGTTCATTTACTCCCTTAGATTATTGGGTATTGCTAACTACACTACTTACACGAAGCCATGGTAAGGAAAAATTAATGACCTGCTGTGTGTAGACCCTTATAACAAGGATCATCGAAAAATAAATGGTCTTCCTAAAATTGTGCCAAGCCTATTTTAGTAGCTCGAAATCGTGAATGAATGAAGCCCAGGCTCCGCCTTCCGGAGTTGGCACCATAGTGCGTTTTGGTGCTTGGTGCTTACCGCCAAGTATGTCCGTGGACGTGACCTAAGAACTCGTAATTAGAACGAAAGCAAGGCCAAGTTCGAGTCGGACTCGAGCACCGAGGATTCCGTACAAACACTTCCCATCTTAACTTGCTAGGTTAAGTTAAGTTTGCACCTGGTATAAAAGACATTTGATTTAATGTTTATATTCGCATGATAACCTGACACTCCTCCTCGCTTCGCTCGTCGACGTACCTAACCATGACTACTACAATTTAACTTTCATGTTTGAGCAGTTTGAGTGTGTATTGAGCCTTTAAACGTATTATATCAAATGATCTTATACCATATATGATATTATGCCATATGAAATTATATCATATGTTATTATATTATTCGTTTATTATACCACTTGAGCGTTATATTGACCAATATTGTATCATAAGTTGTTATAGCAACCGTTACGCACCCGAAAATTTTGAACTGTCTAGCTATCACGGTTCATGAGATACAGCCTGGTGACAGACGGACAGACAGACAGAGAGACAGACATACAGACGGACAGCGGAGTTTAGTAAGATAGGGTCCCGTTTTTTTCCCTTTAGATATGGAACCCTAAGAAGAACAAAATTCGTTATTTTGACATACCTAAACTTACACAATTTTCACACATTTATTAAAACGGGACTAATCGCGTTCATAAAGTGTCTATTTAATTACCTCGACGTTTCGAACGTGATGTTAGGTTCCCTTAACCGTCCTTAAAAATTACATGCCGCTTTCGTCGGTTAAAAGGAAGTCTACCTGTGTATATGGAACGCTCAGTGCGCGAGGTTTACTTATTCTTATTGCTTATTTTGGTAATTCCAATGCGTACAACTTCGAAATAATAAAAACAATCCACAAGAGCAGCTACTCATTATATTACTGAAACCGGTTCTCTAAGGGGAAAACCACCAGTGGAGAATTTCGCAATCTAGTTGATCAAAATATTAAAAACACGTTCTTAACACAGACAAACGTCTACGCACAAATTAAGGGTCCCTATTGGCTGGTATTTGGCTGTTCAGGGTTCCGTACCCAAAGGGTAAATAACGGGACCCTATTACTAAGACTCCGCTGTCTGTCCGTCTGATAATTAGACAGTTGAAATTGTCACAGATGATGTATTTCTGTCGCCGCTATAACAAATACTAAAAAACAGAATAAATAAAGTATTTGAGGGGCCTCTCATACAACAAACGTGGTCGGTTACGTTAACTTTGCACCTCACTTGTATGTTTGCACCTCAGAGGTGCAAACTTCACTTAACCCGACCAGTTAAAATAAGATGGAATAAGGATAAGTGTTTGTACGTAGCCCTCGGTGCGCGAGTCCGACTCGCACTTGGCCGGTTTTTTTTTGTCTGAGTCAGATTACTCGGAGGCGGAGGCATTGTCACTAACTGTCAGGCTCCAGTGGATCTCATCCCACATTGGTGTCAGTGGTGATGTAAAAATGTATAAAATAGTTAAGGATGCTTGTAGTGATGAAGTTTTTTCTCATTATTATACTTACCTACTTATTCTGACCTGAGCTCGGCGACAATTCACTGTCACTGTCATGACATGAACTATGGAACGTATTCTTAGAGATCAATAGTGGGCGGCGTTTGCTTAAATATACGGCATTATTCTTTTCTTCTTTTTTACTTTGGCAGGATGAACCTTTTGAAGCCTAGAAACATTTTAAGAAAGAGAGCCATTTTGAATTTTAGTGAAGGAAGGAGTTATGACGTCATATATTTTTTGTATGGGATTTTGACATTTTTATACCTGAATCTCATTGAGTATCTTAGTACCTATCTAATCTAATGAAAGGGCTTCATAAGCTGAATCCCATGCATTGTTATATTGCTGCTACTTATTTGGAAAATCTGAAACATGTCAAGTTTGAGCTCTTGCACTTAGGAAGAGGCTGAATTATTTTTATAAAACATACACCAAACCTAATAACCCATAATATACTCACGTCTTCGATTCTTCGCTTCCTGATTAGTTTTTTTGTTTAGGATTTTTTTTTGTTGCCTCTTATAACGAAAATAAATAATAGTAAATAACGGATAACCTCACACAAATCGATCTAGTCATAAACTCTGTTATGGGCGCTAGATGACGATAGCCATACGTTATATAGGTAGATAAATATTAATACTTAAATAAATAAAACAACTATATTAAACCAAGGTGTAAAGCCTTTCAAATAAACAATACAAAGATCGACACACAAAGCATAAGGCAAAATACGAAAGGTTGCTTGGGAGTTAGGGTGGCGGAAGGGCTAACGCGCTGGACCGGCAACGGCAAGGGTTCGAATCCCGGTCTTCCACCAGGTAACTCATTTCAATTTTTCTTTGAGCTTTTATTTTTGTATCAATGGTTTAATGGAAATGTTCTTGTGTGTTACATTAAAAAAATATGAGACATTACATGTTTCATAAATGTATAGACCATCTATAACCCAGGAACAACTATTTGAGTTCATCAGTCATCACCGCCGCCGCCGGCTCCGTAGGTGCTACCCTTACTATAAGTTGACGTGATCGTACTCGCTAGAGACAGCGTAAACAATTTATAATTATGAAGTAGTACAGCGCCGCTAACGGTTACTTTGTAGAACTACAATTCTCCATACAAATCGTTTATGCTGTCGCTAGTAGGTACGGTCACTGTTAACTCGTGGTAGTGTTTTTTTTTTTCCTCTGCCAAACCACAAGGCGGTTTATTTGTGTTTGAGATCTCTTTAGTTTACATGGACTATAGTTTGAGATTTAGAGTTTTGGCCAGTTATATTAGCAATATACTCCACTGGGGACTTAGGTGGGTGATGGGGTTTTCCTGCACGCTTATATGTTGGTCGACGTCTGAGCCCCTTCATTACTAAACCAGTAGTCGTACACACATGATATCGCTAAGAAATACCTCAATGTGCTCGAATTGTTGTTGTTTTTAAGCATGGCGTTGTTTAACACGCTATTAGTGGTGTTAATAGTGCAGATATTTTCCGAGTTTTCACGTAAGTTTATACGGTGTTAAGATAATATACTACTATTCTGTTTCTGACCTCTATTTTTATGGATAAAGTTGGATAAGGGCCAACTATTGGGATATTTTGTATGGATTCTAAGTTTGACCCACAAATCCTAAAACTAAGAATGTCTAGTTGAAAGTTGATTGCATGTTTTATTTTAAGTTGTTCCCTCAAGACTCCCTCCGTCAGTAATCAAAAAATCAAAATTTATTTATTTCGGACAAGCAAAGTATCTATAGAGTGTTAGTAAATATAAGAAGAAAAATAATAATAATAATATAGTGTAGAAGCAAACATCTTAATCTAGTGTTAGCTAGTATTTAAAATTTTCTTTACACAATACATAAAATAAAATGCCAATTTATACTAACATTCTAATTATGTAGTTACCTTTGTGTTTTTCCAAATGCTCCCGTTTAAATGCCAAAATTGTGTAAGCGATTGTGTGGTGTCACAGCACAGGCCCCGCCTAGTGTGAGCTACAAAACTGAATACCGTCGGGGATAGTGCAATACCGCGTAAAAACCAGCCGTCGATAAAGTTCTAATTTCAATAAAATACTTAGCATTTGTTTGAATATTGATTCGTATCTACCTTGTTACTTACGCGGTATTGCACTATCCCTGACGATATGTAAAAATTTATTGTGTTTCTTAAAATAAAACAATAAATTAAATAATTTAAATTATAAATTATAATATATATCTCTTATCTTAAATATCTTCATAAATAATATATGTAGGTATCCGTAAATTATTAAAAAAATCTATATATTTTTTTCCGTATAAAATCATTCAGCACGCATTGTATTTGTTTGTTGTAGTTTGTACGCTACTTATTCCAGCATAGTATCTTCTCTACATTATATTTTGCGCTACACTTTTTAGGGTTCCGTAGTCAACTAGGAACCCTTATAGTTTCGCCATGTCCGTCTGTCTGTCTGTCTGTCCGTCCGCGCTCCGATATATTTATTTATTCCGATATTTACTGTGGGGGTGTCGTTAAATAGGTCTTTTAAAAATAATACGGGTCTTTCAACATCATTTTTTGATAGTCAGCAGTTTTGTAAATATTCGCTACAGAATATAAAAAAAATAGCCCCCCCCTTTAAAACCGCTGTTTTAAGCCCGTCTATTGTGAAGGATGGGCAACTACAGAACCCTACACTGAGCGTGGCCCGACATGCTCTTGGCCGGTTTTTTTGGAGTAAGATCTGTAATAGGAGGGTCGACAGAATATTTACTAGCAATAAATATGTATGGTGTGTACCTACGTTGTCCATATTAAACGCATGCGTGAGAATAAGACTTTGCTTTCTGATGAAAATTTTGTTTTTGATAAAAATAACGAAATACCGCTTTTATAGATGGACATCCGAAACCATTCTTCCGTAAGGACTACACCTTCCTCGAAGAATCCCAGGCGTTTTATAAAGTACACACGACGCGCCGGCCGTGGAAGGACGCCAAGAAACAATGTCAATCAGAGGGGGGCAGTTTGTTTTACCCAGATGACGACCATGAGGCCAAGGTTGTGATGGAGCTGTGGAAGAAATCTGAGCCGTATGGATGGATATATCTCGGCATTTCAGATTTATTGGCTAAGGGAGTTTGGGAGACAGTTGACGGTAAGTTATTGTACAAAATGTACTCTGGTCTCGAGGGACGAGGGAATTAAATCAAACACTGAGATTGATAACAATGCAACGTACGTTTTTTCTTTGAACTTCCACATATCGACAAAATAACAATAGTTTTTTTTTTTTTTTTTTGCTCTATTCGCTTGCGGGCCCGAAGGGGCCCTTTGCACTGCTGGGGCAGACGACCCGTCCTTTAGAACGAGCCGCCGAATATATAACAATAGTTATTTGCATTGCAGTACTTATGCATTTTACGTGAAACAAACGTTGGCGCGATTTACAATTCACGCTCTGCGGTACAGCGCCATCTACCAGGCAATTGAGGCAGTTAACAACTTAAACAGTTATGAAATATTAATTTATGAAAGATAGTGGGTCTGTGAGCTCTAGTAGACCTCGCGTTTTTTTTAATGGTTGAAATACGTTTATTTTTTTGGAATTCGGACATACGAAAGAGTTTTGACATACTGAAATTTTGCTCGCTCGTTCGGTCAATAATTATAAGAAATAGTAATGCTAGTTTAATATCGTTGCGTTTATACAATATCGTCAAAAAAAGCACTTGATCCCATCCTATAGACGCATAGAGTTATAACCAGTGCACGTGTCGAAGCCTGCTACAAACTATGTCACTCGTATGTTTACAATAATAAAGGTTATCAGAATACAAGTAGCTCGTACATTCGTCTGTTTCCTCAATTTACTCACTGCTTTTGACTTATCGGAATACCGGAAAATGCACGCTGTAATATAGGTACTTGATGACTGTTGAGACAGCACATAAATAGGTACATTGTGCTGCCTCATCAATTATTTTCTAACTGGAGGATAACGAGACACACGGTTTTCGACAATACTAGAGTATTTGAGCAGGTATTTATTTACAGTCTGAAACAAAAGAGTAGAAATTAAAAAGTGGCAATACTGTAAGGACGTCCCCGTTTTCTTAGATTAATTACAAAGGGATGACACGACAGTATTGCCACTTTTTAATTTCTACTCTTTTGTGCCAGACTGTAGATTAATTAATTAAGTTACACTGGAAAAAAGGGTTAAGGGAGCTTTAGATTAATGTTTATAATTTTTTTCCTAACGAGCATTATTTTTACTCACAGGTCGTCCATTACTAGACGTGTACAGCAACTGGGGCTCCGGCCAGCCCGACGACAGCGGCGGCATCGAAGACTGCGTGCTCTGGCGTCGTGACAAAACGCTCAACGACTACAGTTGTCATGAGTCATACCCCTTCATCTGCAAAAAGAGCCTGCTCAGTTTGGAGTCTGGCAAAATTTCTGAATCAAAACCAAGTAAGATAAAAAGTTAAATATTCTTATTAGTAATTCGCTACAGATTGCTATATACAGTTATCACAACTTACAGAAAGGTCGGCAGTGTTTACTGCGTCTTTCATTGAGATGGCTCAGATACAAGTTTTTCTTCAAATCCCTTCACCTTCTTTTGAAGTAGACCGTTCGTTCAAGTCAGTTACTATTACTAATTACCCCATTGTCATCAGTTTGACTTATTATTCGCAATGCAACGGTGACTTTACTTTCAGGTAAAAAACCGAAACCAAGCTTTGACCGTAAAGACTACACTTTCATAAAAGAATCGAAGGCATTCTACAAAGTACATACGACACGCAAATCATTCCATGACGCCAGAATGCAATGTCAGAAGGAGGGCGCCATTTTGTTCTACCCAGAGGACGAGACCGAAGCTGAGACTGTGATGGGGCTGTGGAACAGGACTGAGCCGTATGGGTGGATATATCTCGGTATCACGGATTTACTAGTAAAGGGAACGTTTGAAACAGTTGATGGTAAGTATCGTAAAGGCAAGCAAAGTTTTTGCAAGTCTTCTGATAGCTGCGGCTTGTAAAATTTATTATATTACTTCTTAATGTAAATTCCTAGAATTTGTCAGGTTAAGGCGTGACAATGTATCTCTATCTACAGGTCGTTCATTACTAGACGTGTACAAAAACTGGGGCACCGGCCAGCCTGACAACACCGGCGGCATTGAAGACTGCGTGCTCTGGCGTCGTGACAAGACGCTCAATGACTACAGTTGTCATGAGGAGTATCCTTTCATCTGCAAAAAGAGCCTGCGTAGTCTGGGCTTGGACGCAATGCCAGAAACTAAACCAAGTAATTCAAAACTAAATTAAACCTACAAATAACTAATTAGTACTGTAACTTTAAAGGGCCTCTAAAAATGGGAATATAAAGTAACTTCGGTGCAGTTACATAAATAAATAAATAAATATCAGACAACCTCACACAAATCAACCTAGTCCCAAATTAAGCTCAAGAAGGCTTATGTTATGGGTACCAGGCGACGATATACATACTTATATAGATAAATAAATACTTAAATACATAGAACATCCATGACCCAGGCACAAATATTCGTGTTCCTCACACAAATATTTGGCCTTGCCGGGATTCGAACCCGGGACCGTCGGCTCAGTAGGCAGTTGCTTAACCACTGCGCCAACCGCGTCGTCAACATAACTAGTACGACTATTATGGATGCTAACACGTTGACAATTGCATTGGTTTTAGCATAAATTTTTTAAGAGGTTTGCTTAAGCACGTTTGTGTACGAATCAACTAAATACATTGTCTTTGTATGATTTTAAATATGCGTTGAATCCAGTACCTAGGTAAAATTAATGACATTTCAGATTCCAGTTTTGTGTTTCTTTCCACAACGAAAAAATTGTCAATTGTTCCCTTTTGAACGCTGACTTCGTTTTCAGGTAAACAGCCGAAACCATGCTTTGATCGTAAAGACTACACTTTCATAGAAGAATCCAAGGCGTTCTACAAAGTACATACGACACGCAAAGCATTCCATGATGCCAGAATGCAATGTCAGAAGGAGGGCGCCATTTTGTTCTACCCAGAGAACGAGGCCGAAGCTGAGACTGTGATGGGGCTGTGGAACAGGACTGAGCCGTATGGGTGGATATATCTCGGTATCACGGATTTACTAGTGAAGGGAACGTTTGAAACCGTTGATGGTAAATATCGTAAAGGCAGGCAAAGTTTTTGGAAGTTTTATGATGGCTGCTGCATACAAAATTTATGATATAGCTTCTTAATGTAAATGCCTAGAATTTGTCAGGTTAAGGCGTGACAATGTATCTCTATCTACAGGTCGTCCATTATTAGACGTGTACAAAAACTGGGGCACCGGCCAGCCTGACAACACCGGCGGCATTGAAGACTGCGTGCTCTGGCGTCGTGACAAGACGCTCAACGACTACAGTTGTCATGAGGAGTATCCTTTCATCTGCAAAAAGAGCTTGCGTAGTCTGGGCTTGGACGCAATGCCAGAAACTAAACCAAGTAATTCAAAACTAAATTAAACCTACAAATAACTAATTAGTACTGTAACTTTAAAGGGCCTCTAAAAATGGGAATATAAAGTAACTTCGGTGCAGTTACATAACTAGTACGACTATTACGGATGCCAACACGTTAACAATTGCATTAGTTTTAGCATAAATTTTTTAAGAGGTTTGCTAAGCACGTTTGTGTACGAATCAACTAAATACATTGTATTTGTATGATTTTAAATATGCGTTGAATCCAGTACCTAGGTAAAATTAATGACATTTCAGATTCCAGTTTTGTGTTTCTTTCCACAACGAAGAAATTGACAGATTGTTCCCTTTTGAACGCTGACTTCGTTTTCAGGTAAACAGGCGAAACCATGCTTTGATCGTAAAGACTACACTTTCATAGAAGAATCCAAGGCATTCTACAAAGTACATACGACACGCAAAGCATTCCATGATGCCAGAATACAATGTCAGAAGGAGGGTGCCATTTTGTTCTACCCAGAGAACGAGGCCGAAGCTAAGACTGTGATGGGGCTGTGGAACAGGACTGAGCCGTATGGGTGGATATATCTCGGTATCACGGATTTGCTAGTGAAGGGATCTTTTGAAACAGTTGATGGTAAGTATCGTAAAAGCAAGCAAAGTTTTTGGAAGTTTTATGATGGCTGCTGCTTACAAAATTAATGATATAGCTTCTTAATGTAAATGCCTAGAATTTGTCAGGTTAAGGCGTGACAATGTATCTCTATCTACAGGTCGTCCATTATTAGACGTGTATAAGAACTGGGGCACCGGCCAGCCTGACAATACTGGCGGCATTGAAGACTGCGTGCTCTGGCGTCGTGACAAGACGCTCAACGACTATAGTTGTCATGAGGAGTATCCTTTCATCTGCAAAAAGAGCTTGCTCACTCTGGGCTTGGACACAATACCAGAAGCTAAACCAAGTAATTCAAAACGAAATAAAATAAAATTAATGACATTTCAGATTCCAGTTTTGTGTTTCTTTTCACAACGAAGAAATTGACTGATTGTTCCCTTTTGAACGCTGACTTCGTTTTCAGATAAACAGCCGAAACCATGCTTTGATCGTAAAGACTACACGTTCATAGAAAAATCAAAGGCATTCTACAAAGTACATACGACACGCAAAGCATTCCATGATGCCAGAATGCAATGTCAGAAGGAGGGCGCCATTTTGTTCTACCCAGAGAACGAGGCCGAAGCTGAGACTGTGATGGGGCTGTGGAACAGGACTGAGCCGTATGGGTGGATATATCTCGGTATCACGGATTTACTAGTGAAGGGAAAGTTTGAAACAGTTGATGGTAAGTATCGTAAAGGCAAGCAAAGTTTTTGGAAGTTTTCTGATGGCTGCTGCTTGCAAAATTTATGTGATAGCTTCTTACTATCAATACCCAAAAAATATCAGGTTAAGGTGTGACAACGTATCTCTAACTACAGGTCGCCCATTACTAGACGTGTACAAAAACTGGGGCACCGGCCAGCCTGACAACACCGGCGGCATTGAAGACTGCGTGCTCTGGCGTCGTGACAAGACGCTCAACGACTACAGTTGTCATGAGGAGTACCCTTTCATCTGCAAAAAGAGCCTTCTCAGTGTAGGGTCTGACGTTATATCTGAAACCAAACCAAGTAAGATAAACCTAAATAAAAACATAAAATAACAAAGCGTTAAAGTCTAGAAAGAGGAGTAGAAGTAACTTTGGTGAAACTGTAAAGCTAGTACGAGTATGACTATATTGCTAATGCTCACATCCTTTTCCTTAAATTGTTTTCTATGCACGTGTAATTCCCTAATCCTCATATCTTCTCAATACTGAGGACCGTGTAATATTAATGACGTTTCAGTGTTAATTCTATGTTATATTTCTACAAAGAGGGATTTCATAGATGTTTCCCTATTGAACACTGGCTTTGTTTTCAGATAAACAGCCGAACCCCAGCTTCGACCGTAAAGACTACACTTTCATAGAAGAATCCAAGGCATTCTACAAAGTACATACGATACGCAAAGCATTCCATGACGCCAGAATGGAATGTCAGAAAGAGGGCACCGTTTTGTTCTACCCAGAGGACGATGCCGAGGCTGAAGCTGTGATGGGGCTTTGGAATAGGACCGAGCCGTATGGGTGGATATATCTCGGTATCACGGATTTACTAGTAAAGGGAACGTTTGAAACAGTTGATGGTTAGTATCGTAAAGGCAAGCAAAGTTTTTGACGTTTTCTGATGGCTGCTGCTTGTAAAATGTATGATATAGTTTCTTAATGTAAATACCTAGCATTTGTCAGGTTAAAGCGTGACAATATATCTCTACCTACAGGCCGACCATTACTAGATGTGTACAGAAACTGGGGCTCCGGGCAGCCCGACGACACTGGTGATATGGAAGATTGCGTGCTCTGGCGTCGTGACAAGACGCTCAACGACTACACCTGTCACGAGAAGTATCCTTTCATCTGTAAAAAGAGCCTACTTGGTCTGGGCTTCGACGCAATTTCTGAAACAAAACCAGGTAAGACAAAACTAAATAAAATCTATAAATAACAAAGTATTATTGTAACAAAGAAGAATTTGACTGATGTTTCTCTAATTGAACACTGACTTCGTTTTCAGATAAACAGCCGAAACCAAGCTTTGGCCGTAAAGACTACACTTTCATAGAAGAATCTAAGGCATTTTACAAAGTACATACGACACGCAAAGCCTACCATGACGCCAGAATGCAATGTCAGAAGGAGGGCACCATTTTGTTCTATCCAGAGGACGACGTTGAGGCTGAGGCTGTGATGGGGCTGTGGAACAGGACTGAGCCGTATGGGTGGATATATCTCGGTATTACGGATTTGCTAGTGAAGGGAACTTTTGAAACAGTTAATGGTAAGTAAGGTCAAAAGAAACTACAGTTTTTTCAAGAAACTACCTTGATTCCTACCACTTGCGGAAATTATGATATAGTTTCTTAATATAAATAGCGCTGATCAGGTTACAGCGTGAAAATATATTTTTACCTACAGGTCGTCCATTACTAGACGTGTACAAGAACTGGGGCTCCGGGCAGCCCGACGACACTGGTGGCGTGGAAGACTGCGTGCTCTGGCGTCGTGATAAGACGCTCAATGACTACACCTGTCACGAGAAGTATCCTTTCATCTGTAAAAAGAGCCTATTTAGTCTGGGCTTGGATGCAATACCAGAAACTAAACCAAGTAAGACAAAACTAAAGAAATCTACAAATAACAAAGTATTACTTTAAATTTGATGGACCTCTAGAAATAGGAATATAAGTAACTTCGGTGCAACTACATAGCTAGTACGACTATTACTGGTGCTATTATAAATTTATAACGCGTCAGCAACTGCATTGGTTTTAGCATCGTTTTTATTTAAGAGGTTTGCTAAACACGTGTGTGTACGAATCAACTCAATACATTTGTATGATTTTAAATATGATACGATACAATACAACAATACTTTATTGCGAACCAACAAGAAAAATATTACATGAGAATTCATAAATTAAATAGTGGTAGACAGTAGGCGATCTTATCGCTAAGAGTGATCTCTTCCATACAACCTATGATTTGGATCAAGTAAAATTAATGGCATTTCAGATTTCAGTGTTGTGTTTCTTTCCACATCAAAGAAATTGACAGATTGTTCCCTTTTGAACGCTGAATTCGATTTCAGATAAACAGGCGAAACCATGCTTTAATCGTAAAGACTACACTTTCATAGAAGAATCCAAGGCATTCTACAAAGTACATACGACACGCAAAGCATTCCATGATGCCAGAATGCAATGTCATAAGGAGGGTGCCATTTTGTTCTACCCAGAGGACGAGGCCGAAGCTGAGACTGTGATAGGGCTGTGGAACAGGACTGAGCCCTATGGGTGGATATATCTCGGTATCACGGATTTGCTAGTGAAGGGAACTTTTGAAACAGTTGATGGTAAGTAACTTTAAAGGAAACTACTTTTTTTATGTTTTCTGATACCTGCCTCTTGCTTGTCCCTAATCTAGATAGAAAGTGATGCATGTCAGGTTTGGACTTAACAATATATTTTTACCCACAGGTCGTCCATTACTAGACGTGTACAGTAACTGGGGCTCCGGGCAGCCCGATGACACCGGAGGCATCGAAGACTGCGTGCTCTGGCGTCGTGACAAAACGATCAATGACTACAGTTGTCATGAGGAATACCCTTTCATCTGCAAAAAGAGCTTTCTCAGTGTAGGCTCTGACGTTATATCTGAAACTAAACCAAGTAAGATAAAATAAAATAAAAAAACCTTAAAATAAAAAAATGTTAAATTCCTAAAATAGGAATAGAAGTAACTTTGGTGAAGCTACAAAACTAGTACGAGTACGACTAAGTATATTGTTGATACTCGCATCGTTTTCCTTAAGTTGTTTACTATGCACGTGTGAGTTACTAACGCCCCTATCTTCTTAAATACTAATAAATAATATTAATGACATATCAGTTTTACCTCTAAGTTTTTTTCTATAAAGAAGATTTTCATAGATGTTTCCCTATTGAACACTGACTTCGTTTTCAGATAAACAGCCGAAACCAAGCTTTGACCGTAAAGACTACAGTTTCATAGAAGAATCCCAGTCGTTCTATAAAGTTTTTTCGACACGCAAAGCCTTCCATGACGCCAGAATGGAATGCCAGAAGGAGGGGGCCATTTTGTTCTACCCAGAGGACGAAGCCGAAGCTGAGGCTGTTATGGGGCTGTGGAACAGGACTGAGCCGTATGGGTGGATATATCTCGGTATTACGGATTTGCTAGTGAAGGGAACTTTTGAAACAGTTGATGGTAAGTAACGTCAACGGAAACTACAATTTTTTGTAGTTCTTGATGCCTGCCCGCGCGTCGCCGTGGCGCGGCCTGCCCGAGCTGACCGGGCCCGGCGGCAAGCCCTGCCCCGACTCCTGCCGCACGCAGGCCTGGAGCAGCGCCACGCTGCTGGAGCTGCTGCACGACCTGCAGGCCGCGAGCCGCGCGCTGCCACCTGCCGCTTGTGAAAATTACGATATAGTTTCTTAATTTAAATAGTGCTGATCAGGTTACAGCGTGAAAATATATTTTTACCCACAGGCCGTCCATTACTAGATGTGTACAAAAATTGGGGCTCCGGCCAGCCCGACGACACTGGCGGCGTCGAAGACTGTGTGCTCTGGCGTCGTGACAAGACGCTCAACGACTACACCTGTCACGAGAAGTATCCTTTCATCTGTAAACAGAGCTTGCTTAGTCTAGGCTTGGACGCAATACAAGAAACTAAACCAAGTAAGACAAAACTAATTAAAATCTACAAATAATAAAGTATTACTTTAACTTTGATTGAACTCTAGAATTAGAAATATAGAGTAACTTCGGTGCAACTACATAGCTAGTACGAATATTGCTGATGTTATCATAAGTTTATAATACGTCAGCAACTGGCACTGGTTTTAGCATCTATTTTTTAAGAGGTTTTCTGAGCACATGTGTGTAGTAATAAACTAAACACCTTTGTGGGATTTTAAATATGACTAGGATCAACTATGTACATTTAATAATATTTCAGTTTCCAGTTTTGTGTTTCTTTCCACAACAAATAAATTGACAGATAGTTCCTTATTGAACACTGACTTCGTTTTCAGATAAACAGCCGAAACCAAGCTTTAACCGTACAGAATACACTTTCATAGAAGAATCCCAGTCATTCTATAAAGTACATACGACACGCAAAGCATTCCATGAGGCCAGAATGGAATGCCAGGAGGAGGGGGCTATTTTATTCTACCCAGAGGACGACGTCGAGGCTGAGGCTGTGATGGGGCTGTGGAACAGGACTGAGCCATATGGATGGATATATCTTGGTATAACGGATTTGCTAGTGAAGGGAACTTTTGAAACAGTTGATGGTAAGTATCGTCAACGGAAACTACAATTTTTTGTAGTTTCTTGATGCCTGCCACTTGCGAAAATTACGATATAGTTTCTTGATCTAAATAGTGATGATCACGTTCAGATTACAGCGTGAAAATATATTTTTACCCCCAGGCCGTCCATTACTAGACGTGTACAGAAACTGGGGCACCGGCCAGCCCGACGACAATGGTGGTGTCGAAGACTGCGTGCTCTGGCGTCGTGACAAGACGCTCAACGACTACACCTGTCACGAGAAATATCCTTTCATCTGTAAAAAGAGTCGGCGGTCTCTGGACTTGACTACGATATACGATCCGCCTGATCCATGTAAGACAAATCCTTGAGTAAAGCCACGCAAGAATCTTCCAGACCATATCTTCCATCCAGGTTAATTGTCGTTGAGATATTTTATGTTAGGTAGATATCATATAATGTGCACGTAAGTTTATTAAATAATGTACTATATGTAAGTTTATTATATGAAGTATGTATTCATGTAAATTTAAGTAAATTATATACATTAATTAACTGATTTGATTCCATTACTATTTCAGTCTTTAGTTTACACTTTCATTATTATTATACACCAAAAACATATTTCTGTTATACTCGGTGCTAAAGTGGTAGAGAATGCATTTAGAAATTAAGTCCAAATATATAAAGTAAGCCACTTGACTGACAAACAGGAATTCGGGACTCGAGTGTATTAACAGCATTCATTTAGTGAATTTCACGTATTATACTTAGCTATTTTTACTTCTCCCCGGCTTTAGGTAATGAATAACATAAAAGTAAAGAACAATTTAAATAATTCTACCTAAAAATTTCATGAGCAAACATGGCCGCCTGGTAAATTCTGTTTTTTTAATATTGTATCTAGATTATAGTTTGTCATCTGGAACTATGGGATTCATGGCGGATTACAGGGATTACTACGCGTCTAGACTAGGTAGTTACAACACTAGAATTTGCCGGAAATTGCACAATAGTTACCAATGTTTACTCATGACATGAGTTCATAAAATGTACGGGTAAATAGTAACTGAAGGGAAGTAGAGAGATTTTCCTGTCCTATTTCCTCGCATTTTGCATATGCAATTGCTCATGCTCAATAGTAGTGGCACCGTCATGCCTCTGACCAATATCTTAGCATCCTTAACGATGATCGTCATTTAAAAAAACCCAGTAGGTACTTTCCAAAACTCCGTTTTAATTTAATAAAAATATAATAATCTGTACTTACAAAGTTTTTTTATTTCCGTCTTGTAGCGCTGAATTCAATAACACAGTCAACATCAACATTTTTTCGGAAGGACTACACTTTTTTAGAAGAATCCCAGGCGTTCTATAAAATACACACGATACATAGGACGTGGCAGGATGCAAGGAAGCGATGTCAGATGGAGGGGGGCAGTTTGTTCTACCCAGAGGATGAGGTTGAGGCGGAGGCTGTGATGGGATTTTGGGAGATGACTCAGCCATTTAAGTGGGTATATCTCGGCATTTCCGATTTGCTGACTAGGCGAAAATGGGAAACCGTTGATGGTAAGTCACCAAAGAAATTAATCATACTATTACTATCACTCAAAGACAATTGAGTCACGATTAATATAATAATAAAGGCGATTACATAATCATTTTAATTGAGGCTTTTGTAGGCGGCAGTATAGTATTTGTACTAAGTATTAACTAATGAGTTTTTAGCATAAAATACAATAGGTATCATCTAGTAAAACACAGCAGCGCTAGTCAGCACATCTCACCGCCACTTCTATTGCCGCGCAACTCAACATCACTATTTTTGGTTGCCCGGTATTATAAATAAAGAGAACAGTGATATTGAGTTGCGCGTTGAAAGAAAAAGAAAATGTTTGTCGTGTGTCAAAGTTATGTTAGATGTTCTGTTCTTAGGCTGCTATGACAAAGACCAAAAGATAAAATCTATGTGTTTTCTTTTCCGGTACATTATCGCCTGTGTGTCTCTTAACTGAACTGTATATCTTACACAGGTCGACCATTATCGGAAGTGTACAACAACTGGGGCACAGGCCAGCCCGACGACGTCGACGGTATCGAGGACTGCGTGCTCTGGCGTCGTGACAAGACGCTCAACGACTACAGTTGCTATGAAAAAAACCCATTCATATGCAAAAAGAGTCAGCGAGATGTGAACTGGAACACGCTATGTGATATACCTGATCCAAGTAAGATAAACTATAACTGTTTAATTATATTACACTAAAAACTTACACAAGAGTCACGGGAGTTGTATTCTTATCAATTAATTAATTAATTGGCAAGAAATAACCAATGTTGCCTATTTAACAAACTGCATGCGCTGTTTTTTTAGCGTGGAGTTTAAATTGGATTGAAATTGACATACTTAGTCATTGATTTTCGCAATTTTTTAAGTTAAATTTATTACTATTTCTTGTTATATTTGTAATATGCTTAATAGTCATTTGAGCGATGCATGTAATTAACAATATGATATATTGGGCCGTGATATGGTAGATGATTCGAGCTGCATTTTAAGACAAATTGTCATTCTAAATAGAACTCATCGCTATAATTGCGTCGTCATTAGTCATTAGTTTAATTGCGTCGAATTAGATGCTAATCAATTTAAACTGACGACGCCTTTGGCGCAGTTTGTAGACACCTGCCTACTGAGCCGACGGTCCCGGGTTCGAATCCCGGCCAGGGCAAATATTTGTGTGATGAACTTGATATTTGTGCTTGGGTCATGGTTGTTCTATGTATTTAAGTATATATTCATCTATATATGTACGGATATCATCGTCTAGTACCTACCCATAACACAAGCCTTCTTAAGCTTAATTTGAGACTAGATCGATTAGCGTGAGGTTGGCGTATATTTATTAAAAAAAAGAAATTTAGACCTCTGCGAACCAAAACAAACTGTAGTCTATTCTATATGATTGCATGTGCTTCCAGGTTACCATTACAATAAAGATTTAGGCAAATGCTACAAATTCCACCTCACTCCCAAGAATTGGACAGATGCCCATGCTGCCTGCAGCACAGAACAATCGTATCTAGCCATCATCAACAGCCAAGCCGAAGCCGAATACCTGGCTAAAATCACTGAGGAAGCCACTAAGAACAAAATCAGAGGGAATTTCTTAAGCGGGGCGGTTTACCTCGGCTTTCATAATAAGGATAATGATGGATGGAAAACTATTAAAGGTAAAATTTATTACTGGTTAAGGTTTTTCTCGATTGATTGTGATGTCCTGTCGTGTTTCGTTGTCTCAGTGGGAAAGTTATTTCAGTTCTAAATATCTTCAGACCAGATGTACGGGATAGCTTAAGGATTGAGTAAATACAGATAACGATTAAGATTTTAGAATTAGAAATATATGTTCTTGACCCATTACCCCGAGTGGAATTGCGTAACATTTAGCCAACCCAAATACCATTCAGCTTTAAGACTCCCAGGCAACGGTCGTCACACCTTAAGGACATACAATTTAATATGAGGTCTCTCATCATCATGATTATTGTTCCAGGAACATCTCTAGAAGACAGTGGCTACACGGGCTGGGGCAACCAGCAGCCTGATGGTGGAGACAAGGAAAACTGTGGCTCCATGTTCTACAACGGCCGACTCAACGATTTGGGCTGCTCCCAGCGTTGCTTCTTCATATGCGAACACGATATAGCCTTACTTAGCAATGCGATTGACGAAAGATTTGGGCACGTTTAGTGTAGCAAAATAAATTTAATGAAGAGGCTGAACGTGTTTTGTTTATGGGGATAGATAGCATGAACGTCATACGGTTTTAAAAAAGACCCACTACTACTATAGTTGCCGGCAAACTTTTAGAACAAAAATGGCGGATCTGCGCATGCACATTTGTACGTAAATCGGCTACTGCGCAGTCAAGGTTATGCTCAAGAAGTTTGCCGGCTACTGTACTGATCGACTACTACGTTCTTCCTGTTGCACTACACATAGATATATAAAATAGCATTATATAAAATTAAAAACAAATCATAAAGTTAGTTTTCATACTGTACTAGTGGAATCATAGTGCCAGACCGTTTTTTTATATATCGTGATGAGATAAAGGTTGAAGATGTGAATTACGGCGCTGTATTTGATTGACTCTCTGCTTGAACTATTGTATTCATTTATGTTGTGAGGCTTTTTACAATTTGTATACCTATATATAAGGAGTAAAGTACAAAAATGTAATGTAATGATTTATAATGCAAACAATATAAAAACCCCGAATCCCGAATGTCGCTTTGACGAAGGCATCGGACGAGGCTAAAACTACCTAATACTTTATTTCTTAAGTACCTTTGTATATTTTTGAATATAAAGATATAAAATTATCAATAGTTTTTTAAAGTAAACTGTCTGCTTAAGCAGCTCCATAATAATGCAAGTAAGTAAGCTCTACTTTTAATACACTGAAAGTGTAAATCGTTGACGAGATTATCCATATCCATAACATAATGACAAGATTCAATTGCCAGCCGCTCACCATAATACCATAGTTTGACGATTTCAAAGAAAATCTCAGTGATGCCTAAGGCTATATGAAAATAAGCTAAGGTTAAGGCAACGCTGCTGGGTCTTTAGGCCTGGCCTTTGCTTTGGTCTGAAAAGTGGCGTGGCTGTGCACTGGAAAGTGAGATGTGCAATGCAAGTTGACCAATCACCCAAGTTCAAATCTGTACCTCAGCTCCGCTACACTTTTGTGATTGATTGCTTCTGCACATCTCCTCTCTCCTTCGGTGGAGTCCGTTCCTTAGTCATTATCGCAATAATCTGACACTTAGACCTGCAACGTATTGACAATCCTTCAATCAAAAGATATATACTTGTGTTACATTTTATACCTATCTTATGCGTTAATTACGCATAAAGTAGGAAACAACATATTTAGATGTGTATAAGAAACTTGAAAACAAGTTTTTTACGGTCCGTTATTAATTTCGAGAGCAGCTTAATAACAGTGTACAACAGTATTACAACCGGTTCACGGAGACATCGCGATTTTTCTGCTATTTATACTTATGTTCATTCGCAGTGCGTCGACATATCACTGGCCTCTTCATAACTAAATAAGTCCGCGTATTGCCTACATGTCTGCAATTAAAGTTCTCTTTGTGCATTGATTGTTGTGATATTTGTGATTTGTAAATATGAACTCGATAAAAACTCTCTCAGTGTTGTTACTAATACAATTACTATCTCAGTGTTCACGTAAGTTTATACAACCATGGATAGATGAATTCACAACCAAGACCCGATCCAATTGTAACAATGGAATAAAAGATAACAGTGAAGATAAGAATAATAACTATAATGTTTAGTGTTTAGTAATAACGACACGTGCCATTTTTTTTTTAGATCATATGGCAATTTGTCAACAAAAGAAAAACATTATGGATCTCGTAGTGTCTAAGTGGAGTCGGGCCTTCGTACATGAAATGAACTATACTTACTTTTGGTAAAGCTATTTATCCCAACTGATACAATATGCATCTATGTAATTTCCTAATCGTCAGAACCCATTATTCTTCTAAAAGTACGGTTTTTTGTTCGCTGTGTAGAACTTATTCGATTCGGTTTGTTTTATGGAAATGAAATTAAATAATTTATTCAGTTAGTAGGCCACAACGGCACTTTTACAAGTCAGATTGTGAATCCATCAGGTTGTGGAAGATTTGAAAAGGTTTTAGAGGAAAACTTAGTTGACTAAATTAAACTGTGTCGTAAAAAAACTATTTGGAAAACCAATTATTAATTGCCCATTCGTCATTTATGTAACAAATATGAAGACAGAGTATGAATATAAATGTTTTTAGATGGGCAGCGAAAACCGGCATTCTTTCGTAAGGACTACACTTTCATAGAAGAAACGCAGACGTTTTATAAAGTACATACAAATCGGAGGAATTGGTTGGATGCCAAAAATCGATGTGAGTTAGAGGGGGCTATCTTGTTATATCCAAATGACGATGTTGAAGCTGAGGTTGCTTCGGGGCTGTGGAACAAGACCGAGCCATATGATTGGATTTACCTCGGGATGTCCGATTTGCTAGCCGAGGGAGTTTGGGAAACAGTTGAAGGTAAGTAAAATCAAAGCTATAAAGAATGCTTTAATGTTTCGAGCTAAAAAGCTGAATTTTTAAGTACCTAACGAGTTAACATATTTTTATTCACGTGCAAGTGCATCAAAACAAAAACATTGTTTTGCAAATCCGCGATACAATGAAATGCCAAACATTAAGTATACCCGTTATATTTACTTGCGTATTTTATTCATGCATTTTTTTAAATATTCATGTGCATTTCGTTGTACGGTTACGGATTTGAACTTGGTTCATTAATTCTTTACTTATTTCTACATGATCAAGTTATTCGTGCCTACTATGAAATAAGTGTTTGTAAAAATAGCGTAGATAATAACCATCCCATTATTTATCATCCACGTTTGATTAATATTCGCTACATAAACATAATGTTCTTAAAGGTCGGCCAGAACTGGAAGTATACAGCAATTGGCGATCGGGTGAGCCCAACAACGCAAACAACAAGGAACATTGCGCGCTCTGGCGTCGCGACAAAACGCTCAGTGACTACCTCTGTACCGACAGATACCCCTTCATCTGCAAAAAGAGTCTGCTCAGTTTGGAATCCAACAGGGCCTGCGATTTAACTGATCCAAGTAAGATGTGACATAACAGTAAGCCCAATTACACAAACGACATCGGACACTGCGCGCTCTGACGGCGTGACAAGACTCTCAACGATTACCGTTGTGACAACCGATACCACTTCATCTGCAAATAGAGTCTGCTCAGTTCGAACTCGAACTCAGCCTGCGATATGACTAATCCAAGTAAGACGTTACATAATTAACGGTAAGTCTAACAACACAGCATCGAACACTGCGCGCTCTGGCGTCGTGAAAAGACGCTCAACGGCTACCGTTGTGACGAGAGATACCCCTTCATGCAAATAGAGTGCTCAGTTCAGACTCGAACTTAGCCTGCGATATGACTAATCCAAGTAAGACGATACATAATTAACGGTAAGTCTAACAACACAGCATCGAACACTGCGCGCTCTGGCGTCGTGACAATACGCTCAACGACTACCGTTGGGTCGAGAGATACCTCTTCATCTGCAATACGTCTCTAAGCCCAAATATGGTTCACATCCATCCATGTCGAAGTCAAAGAAAAATATATTTTTTATATCCTGGTCTAATCTTAAGCACGTCTTAACCTAATTTTTTTACCACGTGTTTAGTAATTCTAACTTTATATATAAAATTTTTAGATAAACCGAAGCCGACATTCTTTCGCAACGACTACACTTTCATAAAAGAATCAGAGGCGTTTTACAAAGTTCACACGACACGCAGGAACTTCCACGAAGCCAGGAGGCGATGTCAGATGGAGGGAGCCATTTTATTTTACCCAGAAAATGACGCTGACGCTGAAACTGTGATGGGATTGTGGAACAGGTCGGAGCCCTATGGTTGGATTTACCTCGGTATTACGGATTTGCTGAAGAAAGGAGTTTGGGAAACAGTTGACGGTGAGTATCCCGTACAACACATTTATGAACGATCAGTCAGGGCAACTAATGGATTAGGTACTTTGTCATATACTTTGTGTACTAAATAATAAATGAAAACGTGAAAATAATGCAGTCGTCAAACTCATCTTGACTGTAAGATGGACTTACGTAGGTACCGTACGTGCTTAATTGCCTACCTAATACTTATCTATAAGATTGCAAGGATCATTCTACGATTTGTGAACTCGTTCTTTTTTTAAATTAAAATTCAAACAAATTAACGAATGAATGAATGCAACGCAATACATATCACTTATGTGCATAGTGAAATTAGCTTGATGTTCCAATTTACGATTCGATGATAGTTTTCAAGTAAGGCAATCTGATATTGATCCTATTCATTATATTTTAAACGACTTTAAGTAACGATCATTCGCTACATAAAGCATCTTATTCTACATCGTGCCATTGATATCCTTACAGGTCGTCCATTACTAGACGTGTACACCAACTGGGGCATCGGCCAGCCTGATGACACCGGCGGCATCGAAGACTGCGTGCTCTGGCGTCGTGACAAGACGCTCAATGACTACACGTGTCACGAGAAATATCCCTTCATCTGCAAAAGAAGTCAGCTTAGTCTAGACTCAAACATACTTTGTGATATACCTGATCGAAGTAAGACTTATGTGCAAAAAATACCTTTCTAGAGTATTACCATACCAGTGAATCCTGCCTTAAAAGAGCGGTTAATTTCAATAATAGCTGGCTCTGGTAGCATGAAATACGGAATAACGTTTTACCCGAGGTGAAGCTCAAATTATTTCTGTACAACTTGTTGGTCAGACTCTATATAGCTTTTATAAACTTTTGTTCTTGTCAACGTTGTTGAGATGTTTTTTGTTGGGATGTTTCAATAGATACATATTCATTACATAACAATTTGTTAAACTCTTAAACACTTGTCTTATCTATAATCTTATTTCAGACAGACAGTCGAACGCAGTATTCTTCCGCAAAGACTACACTTACAAAGACGAAACCCAGGCATTCTATAAAGTACACACGGCACGCAGGAATTGGTGGGAAGCCAAAAAACAATGCCAGATAGAGGGGGCAACTTTGTTTTACCCAGACGACCAAATTGAATCTGAGGTAGTCTTAAAACTGTGGAGAAACAGTGAGCCGTATGACTGGATATTTTTAGGATTGTCGGATTTGCTGAGTGAAGGAGTTTTTGAAACAGTAGACGGTAAGTAACATCAAACGATCGTTTTTGCCATGGATCATATGTTACATACATACTATAATTAGGTTAGGTGAGGGTTGTGTACTATATAATAATGATATCCAAAAAAAAAACTAAATATTTTATCAGAGCATGGCTTTCGGAATGATGATGCATTCGGACACATGAAACTTCAAAGTATTGTAGTTTAACCATAAATTAAATGTAATGTAATTAATATCTTAGTATACCAGAGTGACGCTTTTTAAGTGACAGTGGGCGGAGAACTGATGGCCTCTGGGACAGTAAAATTTTTGGGTGGCGAATGCGTACCGGAAGACAAGGTGGACCGACGGCTAAGTGGGGATCGTGGAAAGCCGTTGGATGAGGGCAGTTTCTTGTGGGAAATTGATGCAGACCTTCATTCAGCAGTGATGATGGCACGAAACGTCTGAGATAAAGCTTTATGTGATTAAATTTATAGGTCGTGCACATGTTGCCGTGTACAATATGTGGCGAACGAGCGAGGGGGAGCCCAACAACGCGGGTGGCCACGAAGACTGCTCGCTGTGGCGTAGCGACAACACCAACAGCGACTATCTTTGCAACGATGTATATCCCTTCATCTGCAAAAAGCGTCTACGCGATCTGGACTGGAACTCACCATGCGATATGCCTGATCCAAGTAAGAGAAAGTTATGGTGGAGATGCTCTAGGTATTACACGACATTATGTACGAGTAGTGTACGGCTATCAGATGTCATAAGTACAAAACTTGTGGAGGCAGTCTAGAATATCAAAATTATCATTGTCGCAATGACAATGGATATCAGTTGTAAAATTTAAATCTGGCTTTCTTTTCTATCCCACAAGCTCATCATAGGAAAAAAAATTTGCTAATCTTATTATGATTGACTGTTTACTACATCTTCTTTATAGGGCACATTACTGATATGTTATTGTGTGTATATGTATGCATTTATCTATACTTTTACAATATCGTAATAAATTTTCAGTACCTATTTTCTGGCAAGAGGGCTAAAAGTGTTCCTATTAGGAAGTAACGTCGACCTCTACGCATACCTACTCTTTATCATCGCCTTCACTTGCAGAGTACCAATACAACAAGGGTCTAGGAAGATGTTACAAGTTCCACCTCACGCCAAAGAGCTGGCCTGATGCCCATGCCATCTGCAGCGCAGAACAGTCGTATCTAGCCATCATTAATAGCCAATCTGAAGCCGACTACCTGGCTAAAATCACGGAGGAAGCCCCTAAGGGTAAGGTTAAGGGGAACTTCGTTAGCGGACGCGTGCACCTCGGATTTCATAATAAGCTCAATGACGGGTGGAAGACAATTAGGGGTGAGTTCTGTTAATGGTTCATTTAGTATTATATGTATTATATTATTGCGTGCGCATACAGACATAATTACTATGATGGGATCAGCGTACATTTTGTTATTGTTGTTTTAGCATAAGAATCCATCAGTTTGTAAAGAATGTTGTTAATATTTGATCAGTTTCGTTGTTTGTCGTGTATTTTATCAGTGATTTATAAAGGAAGAAAATATTTCGGTAGGTCTGTTAAAAAAGGGTATAAATTGTGGGCAGCTGTATATTTAAACAGCCTTTGAATCACGAATCTTTTATTAGAAATATTATTTAAACACAATACAATGCTTATGTGAATCGTTTCATTTTTAAATCTGTGACAGTAATGTCAAGCTTATTTCTTTTAAGCCATGACCATAAACTAAATTCTAGACGCACTGCAACACCTTCTCCTAATTTTTAAATTGTCTTTAAGTCTAATGATAATATTAGTTACACTTGAACAAATTAAAGTATGACAATTTAACAATTACAGACATTGCAGTATTAACATTACATAAAAATGGTTTTACGAAATCAAATTATTACAATGTCTCTGAAACTTCAATCTGTTTAAAGGCTTCGTCATGATATCTGCTAACTGGCTCTCTGAAGGACAATATGCTATGTCAATTTGACCTTCAGCATACTTCTCATGTATAAAATAATAACGCACGTCTATGTGCTTGGATCTCTTACTGAATGAGCCAGTTTTGATCAGCTGTATTGAGCTCTGGTTGTCGACGTGCAGAGAAATCTTGACTTTTTCTTCTACCAATTCGTTTAGCAAGGATTTCAAGTACATGGCATCCTTACAGCTATCAGCAGCAGCTATGAACTCGGACTCGGTAGACGAGACTGACACGATAGGCTGTCTTTTTGATGTCCAACATATAGGGCCATTATTTTCAAGCATCAACACAGTTCCAGTTGTGCTCCGTCTAGTCATTAAGTCACTCGCATAATCAGAATCACTATATGTCCGTATGTTGGATATCGGTACGTTCCTTTTAAACATTATTCCTTTATCTTTGGTTCCGATTAGGTACTTCATTATTTTCTTCACTGCAAGCACGTCAGCTTTAGAAGGATTTTCAATTTTTCTGGTAGCTTGATTCACAGCTTGAGCTATGTCAGGTCTGGTTCTGGTGGATAAATACAATAAGCTTCCCACGACTTCCCGATATGGATAGTCTACCTTCTCCTGGGAAGTTTCTTGTGTCAGTTTACAATCCAAGTTACTTGGTATATCAACGGGTTTGGCGTTCTCCATGCCATACTTTTGCAAAATATTGTTGATATAATTTTTCTGTGTAAGTTTAATACCTTCTCCCAAATTTTGTATTTCCATTCCTAAATAATTTATAGGATTATCATTTTTCTTCATCTGAAACTTGCTTTCTAGTTTACTCAATATCTGTTTTAATTTTTCTTTGTCTTGTCCGATCAATAATCCGTCATCCACATACAAAGCAATGATGATTGATTTGTCTTTGTTGACAAAAACACATCTGTCATTTTTTATAATTTTAAAACCAAGATCTGTCATAGTTTGAGTAAAAGTTTTATTCCAAGTAAGAGGCGCTTGTTTAAGGCCGTATAGTGCTTTTTTCAGCATGCATACTTTTTCAGTTTTTTCATATCCTTTAGGCAGTTTCATAAATATCTTATCTTTTAGTTCGCCATAAAGGAATGCTGTTTTTATATCGAAGGTCATTATATGGTAGTTTTTCGACGCTGCTATGGCAAATAAAGTTTTGATAGCAGTTTGACACACGACCGGACTATATATTTGATCATGGTCAAGGTTATCTCTCTGCTCGCATCCACGGACCACCAGCCTCGCCTTATAAGTTCCATCTTCCTTTAATCGAAATACCCATTTATTCGATAGTATTTTATGGCCTTTTGCCTCTTCTTTATTAACCATAATCCAGGTATTATTCTCTTGTAAAGAGTCAATTTCGGACTGAATAGCCTTCTCCCAATTTTTCTTTTCTGCACTGGCTATAGCTTGTTCATACGTCATCAAAACGTATTCATTGTATTTTTCAGGTAATTTTCTAGTCCTCTTATTTCTTATATCTGTGTTTTTGATACTTTCCGGAACTGTTTCTTGTTCTTTATTTTCAGTGTTTAGATCTTGTTCATTATCTTTTTCTTCTTCGTGGGTGTCATATTCAATTTCAGTGTCAGTGTTTATTGGGTCATAGAATTCGGTGTCTTCATCATCAATTTCTTGTGATGTTCTTGGTTCTTGCAATATCTTGATCTCACAATCTTCTTCGTTTTCGAATCTAGGTATGGTTGCAGTTGTTTGAGATCTTTCATCTATTTCCCTTTTTTCAAATATGATGTCTCGCTGAATTGTGATTTTTCTTTGTTCAGGATCCCACATCCTGTATCCAACTGGAGCATATCCTACCATTATTTGTTTTTTAGTTCTAGTCTCTAGTTTTTTAAGATATCCCAGCCGTTTGACATATCCAGTGGTTCCAAATGTTTTTATGTTTTCTAGATTTGGCTTTCTTTGGTACCATAGTTCATATGGAGTAGTCTTATCAGTTGTTTTTGAAGGAAGGCGATTCAGCAGGTAGGTAGATGTTAGAACTGCTTCTCCCCACATTTCTTTATCTAGTCCCGATTGAAATAGCAAGGCTCTTGCTTTTTCTATCAATGTGCGATTGAGCCGTTCCGCTTTGCCATTTAATTGAGGACTGTGAGGGATTGTGTAATCTAGTTTAATGCCTCTTCGCTGACACCAGGTTTTAAATTCCTTTTCAGTATATTCGCCTCCATTATCGCATCTTACTTTGTTTATTTTCTGATTTAATTCTCTTTCAGCTTCATTAATATATTGTTTTATTATTTCAGGAACCTCAAATTTGTTCTTTATTAGGTATACTTTTGTGAAATGAGTGTAATCATCTAAAATTGTAACTATATATCTCATTCCATCCCATGTTCTTTGTTCTACATAACAGACATCGGTATGTATTATTTCCAGGGGTTTTTCTGCTCTGGTTCTTTCAGTATTAAAAGGTTTTCTTGTTTGTTTTGCCATGATGCATACTTCGCATAGCTTATTTTCACATTTCTTTTCATCATGTGTTGAAATACCTTCAGCTAGTTTTGGTAAGATTTTAATTGCTTCTTTTCCAGGATGTCCCATTTTAATATGCCAATCATCTTCTGCACACATCGCCACATTGCATTTTTCGTTCAAATTTACAGTGTATAAGCCAAGCTCATTTTTCTTTCCTAATAGTGTGAGATCTTCTTTACGTATCTCAACGGTGTTCTTAGAGAATAGTACAGAACCACCGTTGTTAGTAATTTCGTTCACAGACATAAGATTTTGTGAGAGCTCAGGTACGAAAAGAGTATTGTTCAGTACACAGAGATCTCCTTCGACAGTCCCGATACCTTTCGATACTATCTTGCCTTCACTTTTGGCTATACATATTGTTGACTCTTGACTTCTGAAGTTTTTTATGTTTTCGATGTTGTTTGTCATGTGTGCTGAACATCCAGAATCCACAATGAACTCAAGTTTCCTGGCAGATATTTCATTTTCTTCATAACTTGTTAAGAATGCCACTCTTCCAGGCTTTTTATATTTATTTTTGTTAGCGTCTTTGAAAAAACATTTATCTTCCGGATGGTTATACTTTTTACAGATGCTGCATTGTTTAGACCTGCAGTCCTCTGCTTTATGCCCCTTCCTGCTACATTTCAGGCATTCGATTGCTGTATTTGCTTTGAATGCTACTGAGGAAGTTGAAGGTTGGCTATTCTTTCTATTTTCTTCTACCAACAGGCGGTTTTTCAAGTTAGACAGTGTCTTTTCACTCGAAGATTCCCATGCAGTGATAAAACTGCTATAAGTCTCCGGAAGAGCTGAGAGAATCTTTGACATTATCAATTCTTCTTCGATTGGACTGCCTAGCTTGGATAAACGAAATGTTATGCTTTCCAACTCGGAGAGATACTCGGTCATATTTTGCCCTTGATATTTATAATTGAAAAAATCTTGCATAGTATTGCATTTGTTTCGCGATTCCTGCCCGTCATAAATGTCACATAAGATTTTATACATTTGTGCAGCGGTTTCGCATGTTAGAATGTATTGTAGATGCTTTCTGTCGATGGTTGAAATTATTAGGGCTTGGCCCTGAGCATCTAGCTTTTCATCAAAGGTTTTTTCACCATCTTTGTCAGTTTTGTCCCTGGGTTTAGTCAAATCCAACAAACCTTTAGCTCGTAGAAATATTGTGAGCCCGAACTTCCAGCCACGATAAGATTCAACACCAGTTAGTTTTTCTATATGTTCATTTTCAGGTCTTGACATTTTTCCGACTTTTGTTTTTTTTATTAAGTTTTAACAAATTTTTATATTCTCGTATTTTTATTTATTTTTATATGCGTATTAGTCGCCCATAACCTGTGGGCAGCTGTATATTTAAACAGCCTTTGAATCACGAATCTTTTATTAGAAATATTATTTAAACACAATACAATGCTTATGTGAATCGTTTCATTTTTAAATCTGTGACAGTAATGTCAAGCTTATTTCTTTTAAGCCATGACCATAAACTAAATTCTAGACGCACTGCAACATAAATCATCATTGAAGTATTATTTATAATAGAGCCACAGACCCGAACAAAAATTACAAAAAAAGTGGCATCGATGTCATGTTCAAGTAATGCCAATAACGCTTAATTATAATTTATAACAACATAATTACTTCGTACAAAAGAACTCATTGCTCAAACGTTTAAGTGTCAAATTGACTTACGTACTTATTACCACAAATATTTTTCGTGTATATTAACTTTTTAGCGTATTCTGACTCATGTCTCTTGTCAAACTTGGAACATGGCACGAATGGAGCAGATTTTAATATTTTTACATACTAAAAAGATTTTCATTATTATTTTATTAAGGTATTAAAATATATTTGTTGTTTGAACTAAATAAACTCGTAAATTGTTTATAACAATTAAGTTACGTTTTTATTTAACAACTGCATAAAAGAGTCCCGACACTGCATAGAAGGGATCAGTGAAAATGACATTATTTCTCAACTCATCTTGTTCTAAAAAATATGCTATGATTTTACATAGGATTCGTTAATTAATCAATAGAACCTACGTAAAAAAGAATATTCCGACCTTTTTCTTTATTTTTAACCGACTTCAAAAAAGGAGGAGGTTCTCAATTCGAACTAATTTTAATCGAAAGGGTATAACTCCCAGTTGGTCCCGTTGGCACTAAGTCGGGATCTGATGATGGAATCTTGGAGAAATCGAGGGAACTCTTCAAATGTTATAGGGACATGTACGGCGCTTTCGGTAATTTATTGATAAAGTCAAGAATTTACATTCAGTAAATAGGATTTGGTGTAAGGAAACTGATGATGAACACATACAAATCACTAAAAAGCAAAAAAAAAAAATTTTTAACCAAAAAAAGAACCGACTTCAGTAAAACTAAAAAAGTCAACAATAACCCGTTCAAGTACAGATTACATTTGACTCACCCTTCGAAGTCGGTGCCAAACCTCGCGTAAACTATAATATATAAATATAAGAACTGATTTGGGATCGACTTCGAAGGGTGAGTCAAATGTAATTTGTACTTGAACGGGTTATTGTTGGCTTTTTTAGTTTTACTGAAGTCGGTTCTTTTTTTTGTTAAATTTTTTTTTATAGCTGTTATTTCTGAAAATTTTCACTGAACATTTAGTCATTTTTGAGACCCGTCACGTGTCATGGTCTTAACGAGACTGTTCGCCCAACTAATGCGATTTGTGATTTTGCATTACTTGGGAGGGTGCCATTTTTTCTGTCTGATTGTGTGTTCATGTAATTATTACGTCAATATAAATCATTTATAAACTAGATACAAAAGGTGATCACTTTAATATATGAATTGAACTCCCTTGTTGTTAGGTTATATCATAAATATGTGACTCGTTCCCCTTGTCACTAAGATCCACATAATTGGTTGCTACTACTTTTACTGGCTCGTAGCTTCTAGGCTTTTAACATGCTAACGGGTAACGTTGCTGCTCGGCTCAAATCACCGAGGCCACTCCCAGAAACCGTTGCCTGGTTTTCAACATCCAGGGGCCTGCTAGGCTTTCTTAGTTGGGTTTGTTATCAAACAACCCCTCACGCATAATAAGCGCAATGCAAAACGTCGAGTTGCCGAAAACCAGCCCGCGATAACCTATAACTTGATAGGGGGAAGTCCCCTAACGCCGGACGGCACCTAACGCCGGACACTCGAACTATCTCGGCAACTGGAAGCTCGGCAACGGCAACTAGGCAAGTGGAAGGGGCGCGGGGGACCCCCGCACCCCTTCCACTTGTCCTTGATTCGCTCGCGTTGCTAGTTGCCGAGATAGTTCGAGTGTCCGGCGTTAGGTGCCGTCCGGCGTTAGGGGACTTCCCCCTATTTTTTTATAAGAATTTCACTCGCCACAGTCTCTGACAGAGATGCCACGACTTTGCGCGACAGCAGCTGCGACAGCGATGTAGGTACGTGTGTCTCGCTCACTCGTTACGCCACCGCGCTTTGATCTCTCGCTCTACCGCTTGCCGTGCCGCTGGTCGCACATAGTCATGGCATCTACGTGAGGGTTAGCCTTAGCTTTTGGCGTGGGAAGTGGTGAGTGGTGGTGGTGAGAAGGGCGTCAAAGTTGCGTTGCGAACACCTCGTATCGTATTGTATATGTATATGTATGTACACTTTATTGTACACAACAACTGGTTATAAATAGATTGATAACAAATGAAACATGTACAAAGGCGAACTTATCCCTATTAGGGATCTCTTCCAGTTAACCTTTGAGCAATTGATGGAATGGGTATTTGAAAAAAATAGGCAAACTACGCTGCGTACAAGTACAAACGAGATATCTATATTATACTTAATGAATAAAACTATGAGTAGGTACATAAACTAAGTAAAATACACATATATTTATACTATTTATAGTATAGTATAGTATTCTATGAATTCACACGTCATCGGACAGCCACAATTTCTTCAAGTTAATCTTAAGTGATGCAACAAATGGAGACTTCCTAAGGGACAAAGGCAACTCATTCCACAACTTCACTGCGCTTACGGTGAAAGACTTGCTATAGGTACGCGTCTTATTAGACGGTACAGCCAGAGTGAGATTGGCGCGAAATACTTTATTGTTACAAAATACTGTATTATCATACCTTGTTGCTCCAGGTACGTCCCTAGCAGACAGCGGCTACACAGCCTGGGCTGACCTGCAGCCTGATGGCAATGAGAATTGGACCTGTGGTGGCATGTTCTACGACGGCCATCTTATTAACCTGGACTGCTCCGGGCGGAGCTTCTTCATCTGTGAGCACGACATAGGCCTCAGTGATGACATGGATGACAAATTCGCTTTATTGCATAGCAGTGTTGGGCAAAAGAATTGAATTAAATACTAATAACAATAAAAAAATTTAATGCAATAGTCCAGTTTGCATTTAAGGAAGTCGCGTCACTAACATTTTAGTGCTGGCATATTCTGCCGACGACTGATGCTATTATTATATGCCAGAAATGACAGGGAGCGGTGTTTTTTGAACCTTGTTATTTTTATAATTTAGTTTTAATTGAGTTGTTAATTATTAAGTCATGAATTTATTGTACAGTGGTATTAGAATACATATCTTATATACTTACTTTAATCTATATTCTGTACCTATATCTAATTATATTAATTCAAAAAGCATAAGCGTAAGGTTAATCAGAGTTACGACTAAATGATAATGTTCTTATACTAATAGAATCTTTATTTTATTTTTAACCGACTTCCAAAAAAGGAGGAGGTTCTATGTTCGACTGTATGTATTTGTTTTATGTATGTTTACCGATTACTCCGCCAATTGTGGACCGACTTTAAAAATTCTTTTTTTATTTGAAAAAGTATACTCCTGAGGTGGTCCCATTATACCCGAGTTGGGATCTAATGTGATCCCAGGGAAATCGAGGGCAATCCTCATAGGCACTTATAATGTGTTTCATATATTTTCTAAAGCTATTTAAGTATTTGCATGTGGTAGTCATCATCTCATCATGCCGAGTTGATGATGGAATGTACAACCCCCTAACGGTTAGGAGTTAGGGGAAAATTCAAACGAGATGCATGCAAACAAGACCTTCCCGATCACCCCGCTATAAGTATTTTATTTGAATCACTAAAAAGCAAAAAAGAAGAACCGACTTCAAAAAACTGGAAAGCCAAAAATAACCCGTTCATGTACACATTACATTTGAATCACTTTTTGAAGTCGGTGCCAAACCTCACGTAAACTATAATATATAAATATCGAACAAAAATACTCGTAATTACCAAATGGTAATCACTAATCATTAAAGGCTTTATGCGTGGCATCTTTTTTCATAGTAATAATTGAGTGGTTTCTTTCAATAAATAAACTGCTCAGTGCTCGGTTGGCTAAGTCGCCGCTCTCCTGATGATGAATTGCGTACCGATTCGAAACATGTCGAGTGATATTCGACTTCTATGACGTGAGTAAAGCCGTTTGTGTATTTTATGTCTGAGATTCACGGTAGTTTTCGATGTAAAATATTTTCTGTACAATACAAATTTATAGAATAAAATTATTGACTGATAATTCACCATGCGTATTATTTATTTAAGATCACAACTCAACTAGCTGATACTTATTTTACTAGTGTCAAGGGATAGGAATGCAAACCGCTAATTTTGGATGAAAATTACCGGTAATCCGGTAATAAAAAAATGCATTTTTCGGACAACAAAATCCATATTTTAATATATTCCATATTATATTATTTTGTAATATTGATACAAAAAAAATACAGGTTTGCATTCCTTTCCACGTAGCACACAGCAAAGCTGCATAAGAGCATACAGCCCTTATTCGGCTTATTACAGTCTGACCTATAGAAATAAAAAAATGGCAATACTGTAGTGCCGTCCCCGTTTTCTTAGATCGATTAGAAAGGGACGACTTATTGCCACTTTTTATTTTCTAGTCTTTTTGGTCAGACTGTACTGCTGTGTAAAGGCTTGGGTAGTGCCCCTGTGAGCCGTAGACCTAGCTGGTTGTTTTAGAAATAGTTGAATTTTTTTATCTTTAAACGAGAACAGCCGCAAAATCTGGACATCTATACCTACATCTAAACAACTAGACATACGAAAGAATTATTGGACAAGCTGATACGAAGACGTGTTGCTCACTCGGTGAAGTAAGTGTTTCGTTTAAGTAGAATTTCAGACCTGGATGCATTTATTTATTTATTTAGAAAAGGCATAGTTACAAGTCACAAACTTAACTAAGGCTTACACTGATGAGACATATAATGTGTCTGTTACTCAATTACAACTACGCACAACATTTAGTGTTTGTAAAGTGCATGCAACTATGAGCCAGCATGCATTAAGTAAATACATTAGTAATGGATGGGGCGCGTAGTTTCATACAATAGCCGAAAATTCGAATGTGGCTATTTCTGAAAAAAGATAATGCAAAGTGTTTAAGCTTAAACGTCCAGTTTCCAATGACATGTGTCTCAGATCTCGCCTCTGTAATTAAGGATATTGCAAAGCTTTTTTTTGTTTTAACAAGGCTTGAGCTGTAGTATCAGGACTGGTTCGGTTAGTTAGTGAGTCGGGAGTAGGAGTACAAAGCCACGAACGGGAATGTCTCCGCGCCACAATGGGGCTAGCATAAGTATACCGGGTGCTGCCTGTAATAGGAGCAATAAATAACAACATAGACTTCCTTCAAACTGAATAACATTTGTGTAGAATAATGTTTAAAGACAAAAACAATGTATTGCGAAATGTGCGTTATTAGTAGAGTGACAGCTATGTCAATGCTCAGGGAATGTCAATGTTGGATGGCGTATATATTGAAAATACTATTTAATTGTTTAAAATAATATCATTCTGATTTATTTTTAAAGTTGCTGAACAAATGTTGTTCTGTTTGAAGAGTAGAATCTATGTCTTAATTTATTGCTTCTATGTAATAACACCCTGTATATATACCTGCCTAATGCCCGCACGGAAAGCTAATTGTGTTTGTCGTTTTTGTTGAGTTAAGTTAGAGCATAGAGATTACAAAATATAACAGTTCGATATTGTACTCAATTAAAGCTTTGAATACTACAGTAAGTAGAAGGGCTCGTGTCAAGTTTTAGCTATTTCTATTCAGCTGTAGGAATTATATGTTCAAAAAAATATTCTTTATTAATTGCTTTCTTATATCCCAATTGAGTCAGCTGCTGTTGATTTTTTAACGTGCGACCGTTGAAATAGTAAATATCGATGATGAAGGCACTTCCTGCCTATGTAACTACAAAAAATTAAAATTCTGCGCATCAAAATCAGCTCTTCAACGCACCTTAATAAGTACAATATTATCACAACCGGTTCACTGAGGTGAATCTCGAGCGGTTTTCCTGTTATGCTCATTTGTGGTCTGGTCGTATCACTGGCTACTGTCTTGACCTAATCATTATAACACGAATCATCGTACTGCATACATGTCAACAGAAAGTAGCTCTTTGCTTTGTTTGTTGTGAGTTTCTTCAATATGAGCTCCATAAAGACTATATCAGTGTTGTTATTAGTGCAGCTAATATCTCAGTGTTCACGTAAGTTTATACAACAATGAATCAATCGACAGATGAGTGTACTTTTAATTTTTTAAAGCGCCGCATTCAATTTTAGATGGGCAGCCGAAGCCTGCATTTTTTCGGAAAGACTACACATTCATAGAGGAATCACAGGCGTTCTATAAAATACATACGATACATAGGACTTGGCAGGATGCAAGGAAGCGATGTCAGATGGAAGGGGCTAGTTTGTTTTACGCAGAGGATGAGGTTGAGGCTGAGGCTGTGTTGGGATTGTGGAACAGGACACAGCCATTTTCGTGGGTGTATGTCGGTATTTCGGACTTACTAGCTAAGGGAGTCTGGGAAACAATTGACGGTGAGTATTTAGAAAATAAATAAGAGCTTATGTCAAATCGCATACTAAAATTGTCAGCTAGTTTTTTTAATGCTGACCGTAGGTACGATTAAAGATACAGTTGACTAAATAGAAGTGAAAGCCATAAAAAAAGGTAGAAGGGTTAAAGGGCTACAATTTTGCTCGTATAAAAAAGGCGACTAAGTTCACAATGATTGTTAAGTTACTAATTCTGGTCTAGTTTGAATTTGGGTAATTTTTCTAAAGTTGTAGCTCCACTTTTTTAGATTTTGGATATAGTAAGTATTTTCTATTTTGAATCAAGAGCTCTTTCGATCTAATTAAGAGAAAAAATGGGGGGTACAACTTTAGAAAAAATGGCCTAACTATCTATTGCATGAAAAGACGAATTAACATACTTTAAGGGTCACAAAATGAAAACAACAACCTACAATTATCTAAAGTGTTTCAGAAGATGTCTTAAATGTTTACAGGGCGGCCAGTGCTAGACGTGTACAGCAACTGGGGACCCGGCGAGCCCAACGACGCGAACAACGTCGAAGACTGCGTGATCTGGAGACGGGACAGCACGCTCAACGATGACCGTTGCGACCAGAAGTTCCCCTTCATCTGCAAGAAGAGCCTCCTCAGTCTGGACTGGAATACGCTTTGCGATATACCTGATCCGAGTAAGGTAGCTTTGCAGGCTTCTACGAATTTTGTAATTCCAATAATTACAATTACATTGGGTCCGCGTCCATACAACCCAACATCGATACCGACGCCGAAGTGTAGGTATACATAAAAGCAGTATATAGACGACGCGGTTCGCTCAGTTGGTAGAGACCTGCCTACTGAGCCGGCGGTCCCGGGTTCGAATCCCGGCCAGGGCAAATATTTGTGTTATGAACTCGAATATTTGTGATTGGGTCATGGTTGTTCTATGTATTTAAGTATATATTATTTATCTATATAAGTATTTATGTCGTCGTCTATAGTACCCATAACACAAGCCTTTTTGAGCTTAATTTGGGAATCGATTTGTGTGAGGTTGTCTGATATTTATATATATTTTTAAAGGATCCGAATATTCGATTCCTGTTTATAATCGTTCGTTAATACTTGGACGAAATTTGGACAACCATTGCACCTAAGCCGGAGGTTGTAAAACTAGTTAGCTTCTTACAGCCTCCAGTTAGACTGGAGTTAGAGTTTGTAGGACCAGCGTCCAGGGGTTATCTACGGCCCGCGAGGCCTTTACTGTCTGTAAAAGAAATCATAGAATCGCGACCCATACTCGTGTTTCCAATTGGATTGGTTTGTTGTTTTATGGAAAAAGGACTAACCGTAAAGACACTTTCGTCTTATAAATATTGATAACAGTAATAATGCTATCACCGGAAACGAAATTAAAAAATGCTTCTTGTGTGATGCGCTGACCGCTCACGGGATTCCAAGACAGAAAAACTGTTATGGGAAAACCAAATTTTAAATGGTACCTTACCTACATATGTACTTATATGGTAATGTGGCGTAAATCACATTGTGGGCTAAATTCGACTTTTATAATGGCATCTAACTAAATATCCGAAATATAGTTACTTTAGAGCTGTGCTCTGTTTACATTTGAATTACTTTTAATAAAAAAAAAAAAAAAAAAAAATAAACATTTATTTTCAGACAGAGAAGTCCATAGTTTGTTAGTATTTACAACTATATTCTATGTTAGTAACAATAACAAGACAGTAACACAAACACAAATGCACGTAACAGTAATAACAGACCTTCATGTCATTTTAGCCAACAACTTTATATTGGACTCGCAGGGCGTCGTAGGATCTACGCTTAAAACTAGCCCACAGGCCGCACGTATAAAAACTCTGGCAGTATGCTCTAAACAAAGTGATCTTAACTTCAGCACTGCAGCGAGCAAGCCTGTGCGCTATCATACCGCCTCGAACCGCCAACGCCCTGCGTTCCCTTTCAATGTCCATGTCATCTTTTAAATTCTCAGTTACAATGTGACCAAGGTATTTGAAGTGGCTAACACGTTTTAAAGGACTACCATTTAATCGGATAGGAGGCAAATTATCCAGTCGCTTATTGTTTCCTTTAAATACCATAAACTCGCTCTTTGTCTCATTATACTTTAAACTGTGTTGTACAGCATAGGTCTCACATGCCTCCTGCCTCCAACATTCTTCTCATACCAGCAATTGATGGGCTCAGCAGCACCATATCGTCAGCGTAGCTAATGTTATTTACACTAACATTATCTATTCTACAACCTGCGTGCATGCTACTGAGCCCAACAATCAGCTGATCTATATATAAATTAAAAAGTCTAGGTGAGGTCAGTCCACCTTGCCTCACACCACAATTAAGTAGGTACATATGGATTTGAAAAGGCACTAGCCCATTTTACTACATTTATTTGACTTTGATACCAATGTGCCAATATCCCTATCAATTCCTGGGGGACACCCACATCCTTTAACTTAGCCCACAGTATGTCATAAGATACAAGGTCGAATGCCTTAGATAAATCTAAGAAGCATGCAAAGATAGGAGTATCCCTTTTTATATAATAATCAACAGTATGTTTCAACGCTAATATGGCACTTTCTGTTGATAAACCCTCACGAAAACCAAACTGGGAGTCATGCAACTTGATTCGACTGTTTAGATACCCATAAAAAATTCTGTCTAATATTTTAGCAGTTACAGTGGCGAATGAGAATTGCCTATAATTAGTTTTATCTGAAAGATCACCAGTGGCATTTTTATTACCACAGCAGCATTGGGTATTACCACAGTTTTAGTAAGATCAGAGCGAAGGTATGTGTGACTAATACATAGGGTAAACAGCATTGCCAGTAACCTACTTATGTGTGGGCCTGCATGTTGGAGATGCTCTATACTAAGTTCATCATGGCCAGGTGATTTCCCACTTTTCATGTTTTTTATAGCCCCTGAAACCTGTTTACTAGAGATATGAATGGGCATTAGATTCTGGTTTTTGTCAACACTAGCCTCACTTTGTGTGGAATGTAGTGGCGACTGAACTCTAAACTACTCTACTTTTAAGCTTTGCTTAGTTTGGGACTAGGTCGATTTGTGTATGATTGTCCCATAATATTTATTTATTTATTTATTACTCTAATAGTATTTTAATATTATATTGCACACGCATGCTCGTGACGTAATGACCTATTCATAATGAATATTAATGTTCATGCATTAATTAATAAAATAGATACTGGTCAAAAATATACCAGAGCAAGGTATTAGCTCAATATACTTACATATTATCATAATTTCCAGGCTACCATTACAACAAAGACTTCGGAAAATGCTACAAGTTCCACCTCACCCCAATGAACTGGACCGAATCTCACGCTATGTGCAGTGCAGAACAGTCATATCTGGCTATCATCAACAGCCAGTCTGAAGCCGACTACCTGGTCAAAATCACCGAGGAAGCCCCGAAGAGCAAGGTCAAGGGCAACTTCCTGAGCGGAGCGGTGTACCTCGGCTATCATAATTTAGATAATGATGGATGGAAGACTATTAAAGGTAAGTTCACACGTAGCACAAATACTGCCTAAGAGCTCATTTCATCCCCATAGCCCGATTTGTATTTAGATTCCATATATGTATTCATAAATAGTTCTTGCACCAAGCGGGTGCTGTCTCTGTGTGCGTCCCATGACACGGATAGGGACAACATCCGCTCGATGTACACATTACATTTCATTAAATTGTCGAAAGGGCCTCTACACGTTGGCTTCGGCTCCGCGCACGCCTCCCAAAGGTCCGGGACACTATTGTCCCGTGAGCGGGTGCGACATACATGAATAATAAGAATTCAAATTAATAAAGGAAATAATAATAATAATAAAATATTTATTGTACAAAAGAAATAAATAATACAACCCTTATTACGCTTATTACAGCTGTGTGAGGGCTATATAAGCGTTAAAACAGCTGGTGTGCTACTTGGGTTGATATGATTTATCCACGACCCAAAAACGTTTTTTTTTTGTTCGGTAGGATTTTCGGGACACATGATCATAAGAGGGTCCTTTGCCCTCATTCTTTCATGTGTCCTGGTCCTGTGCAATCTCTCACCAAAAATTGAGGAGGGTATCAAGTTTATCTTGCCAGGGCAACGAACACTGACATTAGTAATGGTGCCATGGCGATGGTAGTAGTTGCCAGTTACCAGGATAGATTAATTGTTCAGTACGCGTACGATATACGTACTATGTACGTATGCGTACTATGTTGTGTAAGATAATATATTGTTATGCAGCAGAAGTGTGATTTGCTGCTAAATTATTAATTTAATGTATTCCTACTATGCTACCTATACTATATACTATTAAATGATTTCATTGACGCAGGTATATGGGTCATGTAAACTAAGAAAAACAAAACACTGGTTATGCTTTGATTTGAGTCATAAATACAATACACATGTAACATATAGGAGAAATACAATGCAAAAAATTACAATTAGAGGCGAGGCGAATTACAACAGGCGGTCTTATCGCTAAAGACCGATCTCTTCAAGATACTTAACCTTTGAATACATTGTATAATTATTGCATCCTTGCAAATTATGTTACGAAAGCTTAAGGAGTCAGTAATAACTCGTCTATACGACCAACAATTTTGTCTTTCTTCCCGTTGAGCGGGAGATATGCGCGAGAAAGTATCGACTTTATGTCCCCCAGTACCGTACCTTTTATCGTTTGCTGTAGGACAACATTGCTTATAATACATTCTAATCCTTCCAGGCACATCTCTAGAGGACAGCGGGTACACAGGTTGGGGCAACCAGCAGCCTGATGGCGGGGAGAAAGAAGCCTGTGGCTCCATGTTCTATAACGGCCGTCTCAATGATCTGGGCTGCTTCCAACGCTGCTTCTTCATCTGCGAACACGATATTGGCATCCTTGGGGGCTCTATTGAAGAACGATTCGGTGCCTGATAGTGAGCTTGTTGAATTTGAAAGAGAGGTGGTGGCTGAGAGCAATCTCGAAGATGCGTGGGCAATTTATTCCAATCCAGTCCTAACTTAGCCAACATTATGGGCACGAGACGACCACATACCTATTTATATAAATAAATAGTAAATACATACTTATGCAGATCAATAAAGCTTTATATATATTACTTATTATGTCACCCTAGGCCGTTCCTGATAGTTCCTGGTCAAGGAAAGACGTAAAACATTATAACATACCACAGGTGGTAATTACGTAAAGCTCCAGATCGCATATTTATGACCCTTAACTATTATATTAATCTGTGCCCTTACCTTCGGTTCGTGCCACAAATACCTCGATTTGGGACATTCATTCACGTAATGTATGAACATGTACCTAGATTGTAGTTTTCATCACGAAGGTTTTACCTTTGTATGCAATGCAAGAGTTTCTGCGTGGTTTCTGCCAATGACTAGTGACGTTTATTGTGACATTTGGCTTTGTGGAGTCATAACTGGCCAATTGTGTGATTACGAATGAAATGAAAATGCAAGTAAGTAAACCGCTGTAAATATTTTATTAAAAAAAATATACAAACGTAACGTATGTACATTATATGTGCTTACCCGAAATTAAAGACGGATATAAATGTACGGATCATACGCCCGCAGTGTGCATATTTAATACTTACAATAATAGCACACATTGCGTAACATTAGAGGTACAAAATGGTTCAACAAATTATCGGCAAAGGATAATTAATCGTTAAAGCTGATGAAGAAAAACTACGAACCTTTAAAAAATCCCCAAAAAGTTTGTATTTTGAGGAACATCGAGTTAACGCGAAAATTAACTTAATTTTATAATTAATGTAAGATTACACAACTTAAGTATATTTACATTACATTATTAATGGTAATTAGGTTAATGAAGATACTAGGTAACTTAATTACTAACACAACACTTTTGAAATCTTATATTATAATTAATTTTTCGTGAAGACGTTATATTTGTTGTTTATTACTCCTGTATTTGTCATCAACACTACACTATTAACCAAACCATTGATACAAAGATCAAAGCTCAAAGAAAAATTAAAATGAGGTACCTAGTGGAAGAGACCGGGAATCGAACCCGGCACTTCTGGATTGCCGGCCCAGCGCGTGAACTATTTCACCACCCTAACTAAAGCAACCTATCGAATTTTTCCTTATGCTTTGTATAAGGATCTTTGCATTGTTTATTTGAAAGGCTTTTCACCTTACTATTAACCAAATCAAGCGATAAGATGAAACTCCATCACAAAGACTTTTTAGAAAACTGAGGCATGTGTTTTATAGAGATGTAAATGACATTACATACGAGACAGACTTTAATGCACATTCAAACTGCAGATAAAAGTAAAGTACCTCCCTGCTATAGACAGAGAATATCCGTTCATTTGTGTCGATGTGACGTAGTTCAAAGCCCTGTTTTTACTTCGTTTTTATTGAGCTGAAATAGCTGAATTGCTTATTATCGTACACTCAATAGCCCAATACTAACATTTATAGAATTCAGTGTTCAAACCATTAGCAATCTGAGCAGGGACAGGCGTGTCATGGAAGTTATGAGCTCTTGGGATAACTGGTCATTCTTAGATGACCCCCTTTTGGCTCAAGGTCTGGAAATTTAGTCGACCTTATCTACTGTGGAGGAAATACAACTTTTCCAACGAGAGGCAGATAACGGACGAATGGGAAGTACGAGAGCAGGTCCCTCACAGGCTCTATGTAGGACGCGATCCAGTACAAGATGACCAGGTAGAAGAACACAGATACCAGCTTGTCCAATGCCCAGAGACTGAAAGTAAATATAAGCATCTGAGAAAAATAGATTCGTGATTATGTGACAGGTCTTTATTAACTCCTAGAAAGCTAATTTGTAGATTTTTAAAGCCCATAACGTGTTTTATCATAACTATTGTTAATATTGTCAAAATTAATTTCAAGGAAGAACTACCAAATATCTATGTTGTACAATTCAACATCAGTTTACACTCCTATTAATAGTGTTGCATTAACTTATTAGTTATTACTATATTTTTTACCTGGTTAATATAAGTATCTTGAGTAAATATAAAGAGCGTTATTTAAGGTTATCGGTTATCGCAATCGGTAATGATAGTTCTGTTTGCTTTATTAATGAGGGGAAACCCCGTAGTTAATGATCCTGATACGTTCACGATTGTGACATGTAGGTAGGTGTTAATGTTAACTGTTATTAAAAATACGGGTAGGTATGTATGAATACTTATTCAACGGGTTAGGTTCGAGCGTAACACACAGGGGTACTCGGCTAGGACAGTTAGGGCATCTTTATGAATAAATAAGTATTTTATACCAAAATAATTTAACTAAGCTGAGAAATATCATAAATATGAGTAGACATAAGTCCCTAAAATGTATCTTAGGTACCAGCCAAGGTTAGTACTTGGGAATTAGTCAAACTTTTCATATAGAGACATAGTATTGAGTGATATACGTACATATTTAAATAAAACAATTTAAACGGATTATATCACGTATATTCATTATTTGAGCCTCCCTGACGTTTCGGTACCTTTACAGATACCGTTGTCAAAGGTTGACTGAGAAAAACACAATTTTTCTCTGTCAAAGTTACATTTGTTTAAATTGTTCTTTTTTAAATGTGTGACAGTCGTGGACACCGAAGAAAATATGATATACTTACATGTTATTCTGCAGCCTGGCTTTCGGTAAATTCTCCATCTTCTCCTTCAGGCAATACAGCTTCCCTCCAATCATGCAGCTCTCGATATACGGCTCGTCTTGGATGATGCTCAGGTCCATGGGGAACAGTTTGAAGTCCTCAGCGTTCAGGGAACCTGGTAGGGCCTTGAAGTTGTGTGTGTCGAACCACCACTCCCGCGTCGTGAAGTACTGGAGAACCTCTAGGCCAACGGATATTCTGTTCTGGATTCTTACCATGCTGGAAAAGTTAAGTCAAAAAATCAGTTTAATTTCTTGTCTTTGCCTCTTATAAGGTTATCTGTGACTTTGTCTCTAACTTTAAGAATTAAAAAGTAAGTGTGAAATAATTTGTTGGGCTTTTCGTATATGCAGAAATAATAAATATCCTTTGGTACGTACTAAACGGATATGTTCTAGCATTAAAATACCTTATTGCCTTTACCTGTTTGCTAACTGAAACAGTGGCTAGTAAATACTTTTAAAGTACCTATCACGATACACAGTAGTGTAGTAATGCGATTTTCTTAAAAAAATCCACGTGATGTTGATATACCTACAGAAGAAGAGTTTCTGTCTTTTCATTATTTTTGAGTGCAGTACGATATAAAAGAGTAGAAATTAAAAAATGTCAATACTGTAGTCTCGTCCCTTTCTAATCAATCTAAGAAAACGAGGATGATACTACAATATTGTCACTTTTTAATTTCTACGCTTTCTTGTCGGAACGGAGCCGAAATTTTCATGTGTGTAAATGACTTGTTAATTTTTAAAGATAATTATGTACTTACAATCGCTTCTGTCCAAATATAAGCATCAAGAAATCAATCAGGTAAGCTGGCACCAGGTGGTAGAAGAAAACGCAAAGCATGTGTATAAATTTGTTGTGCCGAATGTTTCCGTCGGGGTACCACAGGGGCCCTTCGAAGGGATACTTTCTTATCGTCGCCTTCCCATTGTCCAGTACTTGCTTCCAGGTCGTATCTCTGTCATCACCGGTTGTAATGTTGTAGACAGGGAGTTCTGAAGGCCTGTAATGAGAAAATAACCGTTTTTACCCACATTACCCCCCCATCATCATCATCATCATCATCATCAACATCATCGTCGTCATTATCATCGTCATCATCGTCATCATCATCATGTATCATCTATGTCAGCCGCAAATCAGCCCTAACATCCAGTTGTGCGCCACCCTTATCCAACACCTTCCATTGATCCTGACTACCAGAATAATGGTTGAGGTTATCACGCGATAAATAAATTATATAACCTGCACCTCTAGCATAACTGTGACTCGCGACTCTTTCTCGCGCGAGATATACTACCTATCTCTTTCTGTATAGCACTGTCAGAGAGTGACGAGTGATGCGACATGAGTGATGTGTCACGCGACATGAGTTGCGAACCATAGTTGTGCTAGAGGGGCAGGTCTCACTGGCACAACCATATCTGAAGACTTCTATAGGTCGAATTGCGACATTTTGTATTCCGCGCTTGCGTCTGAATGCCTGTTACTGTAACGGGGATGGCGGAACCGTATCGTAAAGAGGTAAAGTTGACTTTGCTTTGTAGACGAAGTAAAAGTTGAGTCGACAAGTTTTGTAACGCTGATTCATCTTTAACTTAAGGTTTTGTCTTTCATGATTTAACTTGAGAGCTTATGTGGACGGAGCTTGTCGGTCGAATTCTCAATTGATTTTTCTCTTAAACTCAGATTATATTTAACATTTTGAATACAATTATAGTCAATATGAGTTTTCTTTCTCTATTGAAATGGCCTTAATTTTAAATTTTACGCTCGCACTAGGTAATTCTACAGTTAAGCAACACAAAACACATAATTAAAAGGTTTCGAATTGATTAGTACATTCAAGTTACGTGGAGATCATTGAGTCCATTCTGCCTCTACAAAAAAAGAAAGGTAAATTACAAAATCGTGCTTATCGCATTATACGTGTGTTACGTCTAATTTATGTTTAGTATTGTGCATATGTATGTAAACATCTACACATACCTATTCATCACTACATCTATATCTATTGTACACAAAACAGTTAAAAAAATACATCTATAATAAATAAAACAGGGTTTTTAGTTATTAGGTATTAGGACTTTTATTACTATTCACATTTGTGTTATCAACGAATCAAAGTATGAGTTAAAAATTACAATTGAAATTACTAAGTGACCGCGCATCATTAGGTATTTTTTTTTTATATTCTGAGATTAATGCGGTCGAACTATATTATTTCCTTTGCGTTTCCTTTTGCAAATCATATTTGATACGCAGGCAAATCCAAAAAGGGAAAATTTAAGATTTTGTGTCTCCCCGTTACAAATTTTACGATCCTGAGCCCATCCAACCAAAATATCACCACCAGCTATCGGGCTCTTGAGATTTACCACCCAGCACGGATCCTTGTATCAAGAAGTCACTTGCAGACCTTGCAGTGCCAACGGCAGTGGTTTTTAAGAGAGACACTAACCGTTCCGTCTGCGTGCCGATCTTGTAAGCTATGACGATGATGGCGTTGATGGCGATGTCCACAGGGATGACTTCACAGTGGTAGTGCCCGTAGCAGTGCATGGAACGGATGACTCCTTTACCGGCACCCACCATCAGCCCAATGGGACCGTTGAGGTTGTCCACCCAGCCAGGGATAGGGTCCTTGTAGGAAGGAGTCACTGTAAATATCAAACACATTTTGATAAGCTAGACTCTAATCAGGTCAAATCAGTTTTTTTGTCTAAATGTTCGACTAGTGTACAGATAATTCACCAAAACGAAGGGTTTTGCTGTGATAGTATTGAGATGACAGCACTTTCTTTGCATTTAATGGTTATTACGACGAGACGGTATGACGCAGCTTCCCGAACACTGCCCAGCCGAGATGAATTCATCGATTAACCTCCGTCTCGAAGTTGGACTTACCTAGTTGGACAATTTGTCCCAGGTACACATACTCTTCGCCAACTTCGAGGGCAGAGTTTCCAACCACTATCGGGTAAGGTGCAACATGGTCATTTGACATGACTAGTCTTGTCCATATAATGGTTATTGTCAATTTACACGTAGAAGAGGCTCGGTGCTGTGATGGCAGTAAAGTAAGGTAGTGATGATGCTACCGTAGGGCAAGGGAGACGACACGTGACAATGGGGGCGAGCGGCGACTTCTCGCTCTCACCCAATAGCCGCCGCTACCGCTCATCACTTCTCTGGAGTGCTCAATATATCTTACCAATGCTGGGTCGAACGACACAAGCAGGGAGCTCTGGATGGCTCTCCCTCACTAAGGCCTCAGCCAGCCGCTTGGAGTAAAGGTACGAGTTGGGATGCATCTTCATGATGGACGGTGCCAGCATGTTGAGCTGGTCATCGGTTAGCCAGTTCGCGGCGCGCAAGACCTCGTGAGGGTCGTGAGGTGGGTCGTGCACCTGGAATTGAAGACAAACCGTTTGAACAAGATGCAATTAGTAAGTCTTCAAACACTTCAAATTTAATTCTTTATATATTTCAAATATAGATAAATATTTACTGCAAAAACCCTTACTCAAGATGACGAAAGTATTCTGTAAGTAAGCCGTACATACCTTCTCAGCCATACGCTCATAGTCAGGGTAACAGAAAGCGGTGGAGAGGTGCACGAAGGCGGCGAGGTTCTTCATCTTCTTGGCAATTTCTAGAACACGCAAGGTCCCTCTAGTGTTCATCTCCAACCCTTCCTTCAGTGGCGCTTCTAGACGCAGACTGGCAGCGAAGTGGAATACTACTGACACCTGTAAATGTGACCTATTACAAAAATATACTACTCGTAGGGTCCTGTCTAGTGGCTCTGTGCGCTATGTGGGAATGCGACGGGTCTGAGAATGAGGCTTGAACAGCCGGAAAACTGGGCATCCGGAATTCGGACATACGAAAGTATTTTGGGTCAATAATTCACGACTATTTTATATAACATCCAGAAAAATACTATAGTATCATTGCAAGTAAGTAAAGTAGGTAATTTTTTTTTTATAACGGCCCTACATAGTGGCTCCACTTCGCCTGATGGTAAGCAAAAAGGGGAGCCCAAGTCGCAATGGCAACTGAATTATTTCTCTGTGTTCTTGACTCAAAGGTCATGATGATAAAACAGGACTTCTTAATCTTGATAAAAACGATTGTTAACCAGAGCACATCAGACTCTGACACTATTTTCCTTTAAATTGTGTGAGTATTCATACAATTCCTTACCTCCTACATTACCTCGAATACCTGATACAATTTTTATGAAATCGAAGCGTCTGAAAAAAGAAACTTTCGAACAGAATCACCAGATTTTCTGTTTCTGTTTTGCCGACTGGTAATTATCATTAAATTCCTGGTACATAAGGAAAACACAATTTACCTCGTTATAGAGTTTATTCAGTAGCTCGTCGTCTATCCCGAGGTTATCGTAGCAGATGTCTCCCGATACTGGGATTAGTTTTTTCATCACATGTGGTTTTTCTTCTCTTAGCCGTGAGAATAGCTGGAATACAATAAAATCTAGTGAGTAAGTATAAAATCTTTAAGCACAGTCATAAGGTCAAAGTGACTAAAAGAGCAATACGTGATCATGCAAGAGTTTTGACTTAACTAACCGACCGATTTGTGCAGTGGTATGTCAAGTGCCGATCATCGTTTTTTTTTTATAAATTGGTTTTTGAAGGCACAGAGATATTCAGTCAAAAAAAAAACAAACTGTTGACGAAAACTAAAAAGAAACTTTTTGTAAAAACGATGGCGCAGAAAAATTTAAGAGTTGCAGTTTGTAGAATGTAGGAAAAAATATATAATTTAATTGTCTTCCAAAAACTGTACCGACCATATCAACACGTCTACCGTCTGTGTTCCATATGTGGGGTCACGGCAAGCCTTTATTCTATTACAGAGACATAAACATAAGGTTCACGTGTCAAACTGGGACAGTGAACGTGTTAGGGTCATTGTCAGATTTAGGTTCGCGTCTTTCTGGTGGACATTTGCGAAATTAAGGATTTCAGGGCCTAATTTTCTGATAAAATGCATGTGAGAATAAAGAACGTTTCCTCTTCTATCATCCGATGTAAAAGCAACATCAACATAATCTAGATTCATACGAGTTCTTAACTTTTGACCACCGAAGGGTCGAATTTTGTTTTTTGAACTGACAATGACCCGTTAAACACATGTGAGGCTACTGTTAATTTACGACCTACGAGTACATAAGTTATCTCCATGTATTTTGGTGTGTAATAAAGAATTTCTAAGAGAGAGTAATTGTATAGTGACACTTACGGGTAGCTTCCACATGTCTTCAATCCGTGATTCTGGGGTCTTGCCGCGCTTGGTGCGCACCAGAGCATACACACAGCCGACATCTGGCACGGAGTATAGCAGCTTCTCTATGAGCACCTTGCCCATCAGCCCAGAGGCGCCAGTGACCAGCACCTTGCGGCCTCGGTACCACTCGTTGATGTCTGATGTCATGTTTTATCTGTGGAAAAAGAAGTTCTGATTAATTTGAGATTTTTTTCTGGCAGAGATGCATGTGGTCGTGAGTCATGAGTCATGACTCGTCCCTCGGAACAATTGATATGTTCCTGGCTATGTCCTCCCTTCACTCAGACTGCCATAAGCTGGAAGCCGTTGGAAGCGGATAGTGTACGACCCGTCATCATGGAGATCATTGTGGAAGGCTGGACATGAGTGAAGTGGCATTTAACATGATTTGGCCGTTTATACACTGAAAAAAATACCCAGTGGAGCCTACTGAAATTACAGTAGGCGTAACCGTTATTACAGTTAGGTTTACTGAAATGTCAGTAGGCCTCACTGTTATTGCAGTAAGTCTTACTGTAATGTCAGTAGGCTCCACTGGATATTTTTTTCAGTGTATTTAGTCTCATCTTCACCCGTAGTGAGACGGAGACGAGGCGTTTCATTTGAGTTTAACCTGATTAAAACTTTGACTTTGAGAATTGTAAATATTAGCATTTCATTTTTTTCTATAACAACTCTTTCACTTTGATATGACACTGTATAATTGTGTTTATAAACTAACTAATGATATTGTAATTTGACGGACAGGTTAAGTTAGTTTATAATTCCAAAGGATAAATTATATCTACGTACATTGACCTTGTTGAGTAATTTTTAATTCGCGATGTAGTGTGCAGCGTAACGCACACACCCTCATCTCTCCTTTCCTATATAATCATGTATCCTAGTGTAAGTTATTAGTAATAAATCATACTTAGAATCCAACACTTGTTTGCATCAACGCCCATCCTTACACGAGTAAAACTAACGCGAATAATTTTCTCTAGACATACGGAAAAACACACACAGGTAACTTAACAATTTAAAGCATCATTTAGTTCAAGATTAATCATCGGATGTAACGTTACCGCAACGCAAACAGGGAAGCGTGCGTTATTGCAATGTGCATTCGATTTCCTGCGCCATTTTGTAACACTGCATACGTGACGCAAGCGCCGGTATCTGTGCCGTGCGTGAGCCGATCTTCGCCGGTTTACAATTTGTGGCTTTTTCACTTATTATGTGGTCTAAGTGCACTTGACCAACTCATCGCCACTTGAATTGAAATGGAACCCTGACCTATTAAGAAACTATGACAGAGTGTTATAGGGTCCATATTGGCTCACATGAAATTGATCCTCCGAATTTTTCTTCCACTACCGATTTGTAGTCAGAATCATCACTCTTCCGAAATTTTTACTTCATACATTTGTCCGTCATAAATTTGTACTACTACCAACCGAGTTCATAATAGACAGTTTTCAGAACATCGTAATTCATAATGTCGTCACGAAGATTATGTGTGTACTCATAATGCTGATTTTCATATTTCTTTCATTCAGAATCATAAATTACAATAAACTTGTCAATCATAACATTTAATTATCGATACAGTTTTTCTTCATATGTTTTTTTATTCATAATGCTCGTTTTGAGTTATAGTGAGTTAAGTGGACATGCAAGCAAGCACGCAAGCATTTTGACGCTGCGCTCGCACCGCTATACGTGGTTACAATACAAACCTAACCTAACCTACAGTTTTCGGTTTTGAACCAACGCTTCATTTTGGCGCAGCTCTTCCTAACGGTATACTTACTTAAATAAACTTTCTTCCCAAATCCATCCTGGCTCTTTTGCTTATATTTTTTTTATTTATTACTAGATTATTTTACAAGTGTTCATGCGAGCAAGCATGTAAGAATTTTACCGCTCCGCTCGCTACGCTCGCTCCGCTATAAGTGGTCATAATACAAACCTAACCTAACCTACAGTTTTCGGTTTTTGAGCCATGTTCCATTTTGTCGCAGTCTCCTTATAAAATATAGGATTGTGGAGTTTATGAGTACAAACAAGTCTGCTTAAAAAAATTATGCCAGTGAAAAATAGGATCAAAAACAGTTATGATGAATAAATGTATGAAAATAAAAAGTATTAGAGATATTTATGATAATTGAAATTATGATTTTAAATGGTTCGGAGTTATGATCAGTAGTATTAGTGACTAAGTATAAATAGGTAGTGACTATTATGATGAAAAATTGTATGAGTAACATTTTCGGAGTTCCAATAATCGGGGTTGAAAAATTATGTGAACTTTGGCGCACCCAGTGTTATAACTAGTATAAGGGTGAAGACGAGCGTAATTTGAGTCGCGTAATCTCGGTCGCGTCACACATCATGTCACGTGAGATCACGTCCCATTAAGTATGGTGCGACCGAAATTAGCTTCACCCTAAACTACGTAAAATTTGGCGTTTGCAACATGTGTCCTAAATAGGTATCACCAGATTATTTTCCCAACGATATTTAAACCACATAGAGTTGTGCACTAACGTCCTAATTGCAACTACTTTTTCCGAAAAGTTTGTGCGATTGTGCTTTAAGGTATCTATATATATGTCTAGTTTAGCGATGTGTTCTTTCTATTTATTTTAGTTTAATAAATGCCAAATTTCCCACCCATTGCATGGTAAATGTATGTGAACATAATCTAAAAGCATTTATCATATAACAACTTGGGTGTCAAGTGATCATCATGTTTATGAATAGGAGTCGATAAACGCCATTTGCACTACGATGTGGAATAAAAATCAGGGTAAGTGCAGGTCAGACTAGCACGCCGAGGGTTGCTTACCATTCGAACACAATCTACACATATGTGGATACCTAATAAATATAAAACGAAATTCCCAGTTAAGCCCGCCATGCACGGATCTATAATATATTTATTAACATGTATTATAGCATCAATCGAGGTATCTTACGATATATTTACGTACTCCTCACACGCAGCTATAAACAATATTATAGTTGCGTGCTTTACAATAAAGCAGTTTACAACATAGTTCTACAAATTAACAGTACATTCGTAACGTGTAGGTAATCTATCACAATCTTCATGCTGTGTAAAGTAAATTTTATATTAAACTGAAGTAATGGCTAATCCACATAGCGATAAATAAGTGACAAAGCATCTGTCCCTCACACTCGCATCTTGTCAAAACGTGACGGATGCTTTGTCACTTATTTATCGCGTGATAAAATCAACCATCATAGGCCCCCTGTAAAGCTTTTTATAATATGAACGAATTTTATAGTAATAGAATTTTATAACATGCATGACACCTATATTTTTTTCATTAAATACCTAATATAACAATAATAATACCTATAATTTATAGTTATAATAATTCACGAAATGTAAAATGTTGAAATTTTTATCAATGTATGAGTATGAGTAAATGAGTAATGAATAACATTTTCACTGCCAAAATCTTATGGCTTGGCAATCCAGTGAATAAATGGCACATGTAGCAGCGATGCAGCGATATCAGAAATCTGCATCTTCCCGTCATTCATACTAGCGAATGCAAACCGGTAATTTTCTCTATGGATATTAAAGATTTCCGGTTTGCATTCCCTACGTCATACACAAGATGAAACCCGGATCAAGGGAGGGGTTCTAAACAGATCCCTACAAGTACAAACATAATATAACTGCGTACTGCCGCTTGCCTAACAAACTGGTAAATCGTGACACAGTTACGCAAATGCAACGCCCTAGCGCGGTTACGGGCCAAAATCCACCGCACACGAACGGCCGGGAAAATGTATATTGCCGGAGTAAGGCAATTATTATGGTCAAGGTTTAGTTGTCATTAGGTACCAAGATAACTTTAATTCTCTTTCTTGACTTTTGGTGAACGATTTACAGTGCATCCCATTTCACATTTGAGGAAAAGTTGGTTCGCTTGCAGAAAAAAGTCTATACTTAACTCTCTTTTTACAGTAATAATGTCATGGATCGCTTGTATCAGCCAATTTTTTCGGATAAGGCTGATTCATTCACTCGAATACATCACTGTCAATCGAATTAGGCCATGGATAAACCATAAACTTGAAAACCCAATATAATAATTATAGACTTATAGACTTTAGGTGGAACTAAGGTTACTTGACAAAAGATTTAGATAGCAGCATAAACTTGGTAAAAGTGTCCCAGAGCCAGGAATTTGAAACTATACCTACTTAAACAATTCCTTATAAGTAAGAGTGTACACCATGTACAACTTTTCCAACATTCTGTTCCCTCTTGGGAGCACACGGCACCCAATCAACCCTAAAGCTGTTATATTTAATTTCTCCAAATCTATGTTACTGACGGATTACATGTACAAATATTGTTGTATTTGTAACATATCACGAAAAAGGGTAATATTTAGCTCCCTAACCATTTCCTTCTCTTGAAACGTATAAAAAATTGTAAAATCCGGTATTAGCAATTTGGGCCATCACCATTATTTTTAATGAACCAATATATAATTTGAATACTATCCAAGTGTCATCTTTTTTTTATATCATATTGGCACATGATTAGTGGCTCCACTTCGCCTGATAGTAAACGAAAAGGGGAGTCCATGTTATGCCATGCATGGGTTATGTCCATTGTCTCCACTGCCCGCGCTGTGACCGGATTTTCACCAACAAGCTGGGTTTTGCGAGTCATATCCACGCCCATCGTCGTAGGAGTCCTACGAGCCCTACTACTTGAAGTCGCTGTCATCGGACGCGATGTAGAAGACATCAATCAATCATGTACCTACTCTATAACTCTATAGTACTACTTCATAATCATAAGACCGAGCGCCCTAAGGCCCTACAAAAAAGCCAAACCCTGTTTCCCGTGAGGCATGTTCCTAATGATGGTTTTAAAATACACAGTTTATAGAAACAGCCCATTTAGCACAACTATACTCGCGACTTAGCGTCACTCCTCACTTTCTCACAGTACTGTACAGAAAGAGATAGGTAATATATGTCGCGCGAGAAAGAGTCGCGTCTCAACAGTTGTGCTTGAGGTAAAGGTCCACCTTACTTACCAGGTTGGAACATTATAGCTAAATAAAGGTATTCCTCAAGGTCTATTATATTACGTACGTATGTACTTCAAAGGTCTTAAGTAATGTCACATTTCAAAGTTTACAACATTTCTTCACATGCCTAGATACGCCATATATGCGAAAATCGTAATTTCGTAAAAAATGATGTCACAAAAAGTACGCGTGTCTTTTAGTCTACGATTCAAATGGAAAGTATGGAAACGACCTTCACTCGTTTTATATCTAGGATAAACATATCGCAAATGTGTTGCCTACAAAATCTGGCTAAGCCGGTCAGGTCCTGTAGGTACTGAGCGACAAACTTAATTTTACCGTGGGAAAACTGTTTTACGTACTTACTTTAAAGACAATTTAATGATATAATTACAAATCTGAAAACTATGTATACAGTTTTTAGATGTTTCCCTATAAGTACCTACCTGGTAGTATACGACGGTATTTCATAGTTATAGGTCAACGGAAAATACCCTACAAACCCTTTAGGGTTTCGTAGTCAACTAGGAACCCTTATAGTTTCGCCATGTCCGTCTGTCCGTCTGTCCGTCCGTCCGCGGCTTAGCTCCATGATCATTTGTACTAGAAAGCTGACATTTGGTATGAGTATGTGTATGTATCACGCCGACAAAACGGTAAAATAAAAACGAAAAAAAAATTTTTTTTCGGGTACCTCTCAAACACCTAAAGTGGGGGTGATTTTTTTTTTTCGTTTTAACCCTAGTGTGTGAGGTGTTGTTGAATAGGTCTGTTAAAAATAATAGGAGTCTTTGAACATTACTTTTTGATAAAGTCAGTAATTTTGTAAATATTCGCTCCGAAAACAAAAAAAATTGTGTCCCTCGCCCTCTAACTTTTCAACCACGGGTCAAAACAATATGGAAAAATTCATGAAAATGAGGCTTTATAAGTACTTTCAATGAAAACTATATTGATCAAAATCGGTCCATCCGTTTTTGAGTTATCGCAAAATTTCATAATTTTCTTTAAAAGGACGTAAGTGGACTTCCAGAAGGTAATAAGTAATTACAGTTACTTTGGCGTTTACGACCTTTTTATAGAACTTGAAATCTTTCTCGTAACTTAAACCTCGGGCTTAAAACGCCCGTCACTTGTGAAGGATGAGCAACTACGGAACCCTACACTGAGCGTGGCCCGACATGCCCTTGGCGGTTTTTTAACTTTTTTACGTTAATTTAGAAGTTTAATTTTTACAGCTTCAAGAGACTGTATGGACTTGTGTTTTAAATTTGATCTCGATAACTATACGCGTTCCCGAGAAAAAGTCTCTTGACAGACAGATGGACGAACAGAAAACAAAGTGATCCTATAAGGGTTCCATTTTGTACGGAACCCTAAAAATATAAATTACTTTTTATTTGGATTTTTTTAGGCAAACCATCGCGATATACATATTTTAGAGCATGCTAAATTTGATATAATATATACTCTTCATCGATTACATAACGGATGAAGGTCATTTTTAATTGCATCACGTATTTAGGTATTTCATTTTCCACCAGGAAAATCCTCAGTCGAGGACAGAAACCGCAATAGTCATTATCTAGTAATTTGATTTACAATTGAAGGATGCGAATTAAAAGCAATATGCATAATCAAGCGTCAAGTAAAAGAATAACACTAGGTACTTTAACATCGTTAATATTGCCCTTTAAACATGGCCCCAGTAATGGGATTTCCTCATTGACTATTATTTCACACAGCTTTGTGTGATATCGGTCATATTCAGTACAATTGACAATATTTCATATTTCTAACAGATGGAAATTCATATGCAGATCGAAAGAGCTTTGCATCGTGTACACAGCACAATTTGCTGGCGTAGTTGTCGTAGATTTCGTTTATTAACCCCCGACGAAAAAAAGAGGGGTGTTATAAGTTTAACATGTGTATCTGTGTATCTGTGTATCTGTGTATCTGTGTATCTGTGTATCTGTGTGTCTGTCTGTGGCATCGTAGCGCCCAAGCGGATGGACCAATTTAAGTGAGGTTTTTTTTAATCGAAAGACTTTTCCGTCGAGATGGTTCTTAGCTATGTTTGGTGGAAGTAGGACCAGTAGTTTCCAAGATATTCAGCTTTAATTGGAACAAGTGACAAGATCTCAGCCAATATTGAAGTCAATAATTCGAAATATTGGCTAAATGTTAAGTTGTACTAGCATTTTCTATATGACTCACTAATTGAGGGTCTCATGATGACCAGCTAATTGTTAATGGATCTCAGCCAATATTGAAGCCACGGATTCTAAATTTTGGTTAAATGTTAAGTATTATTAGCATTTTCTATATCACTTACTAAATTAAGGTCTCATGATGACCAGGTAGTTGTTAATAGATCTCAGCCAACATTGAAGCCAAGGATTCCAAATTTTGGTTAAATGTTGAGTATTATTAGCATTTTCTATATCACTCACTAAATGAAGGTCTCATGATGACCAGTTAGTTGTTAATGGATCTCAGCCAATATTGAAGCTAAGGATTCCAAATTTTGGTTAAATGTTAAGTATTATTAGCAGTTTCTATATCACTTACTAAATGAAGGCCTCATGATGACCAGGTAGTTGTTAATTGATCTCAGCCAAGGTAACCTATCTCAAACACTAAAAACCATTGACCGAATTTCATTTGCCCGAAAACTATTCGAATTATTATCGTTTCTCCGATGACAGGATTCGTACATTTTTCTTTTCACCATTTTACATTTAGTAAAAGTATCGTTTGTCCGAAAAACTTTTCCCGTCACATTCACTTGCCCTATGAGTTGTTACGTATTTTTTTTCGTAGCCCATTTTTCATTTACTCTATGATACTTTTGGCACTGCATACATTTGAACAAATTTTCAGTTCACCTTTTAACTTTTCCCGCCCCATTCACTTGCCATCTGAATTGCGACGTCTTTTGTTTAATACCTAGTTTTTCATTTACCCAATGATATTTTCGGCATTACATAAGAACTGCGACCACAACAACGGCCCGCGAGCCGAACGAGCGAAGCAACTGTGCTGCGGCAGCAGCCGACAAACCGCCAAAACCGACCTGGTTGGGTTAGGTTAGGTTAGAACTGTGACCACAACAGCGCGCGAGCCGAGCGAGCGAAGCTACCGTGCTGAGGCAGCAGCCGACAAACTGCCAAAACCGACCTGGTTGGGTTAGGTTAGGTTAGAACTGTGACCACAACAGCCCGCGAGCTGAGCGAGCGAAGCTACCGTGCTGCGGCAGCAGCCAACAAACCGCCAAAACCGACCTGGTTGGGTTAGATTAGGTTAGAACTGTGACCAAAACAGCGCGCGAGCCGAGCGAGTGAAGCTACCGTGCTGCGGCAGCAGCCGACAAACCGCCAAAACCGACCTGGTTGGGTTAGGTTAGGTTAGAACTGTGACCACAACAGCGCGCGAACCGAGCTACCGTGCTGCAGCAGCAGCCGACAAACCACCAAAACCGACCTGGTTGGGTTAGGTTAGGTTAGAACTGCAACCACAACAGCCCGCGAGGCGAGCGAGCGAAGCTACCGTGCTGCAGCAGCAGCCGTCAAACCACCAAAACCGACCTGGTTGGGTTAGGTTAGGTTAGACCTGCGACCACAACAGCCCGCGAGCCGAGCGAGCGAAGCTACCGTGCTGCAGCAGCAGCCGTCAAACCACCAAAACCGACCTGGTTGGGTTAGGTTAGGTTAGAACTGCGACCACAACAGCCCACGAGCCGAGCGAGCGAAGCTATTGTGCCGCGGCAGCAGCCGACAAACCGCCAAAACCGACCTGGTTGGGTTAGGTTAGGTTAGAACTGCGACCACAACAGCCCGCGAGCCGAGCGAGCGAAGCTACTGTGCTGCGGCAGCAGCTGACAAACCGCCAAAACCGACCTGGTTGGGTTAGGTTAGTTTCGAACTTTTGGATTAGAATTTGACAAATTGTTGAAAAAGGATACAATAATATGACTAAAATTAAAAAGTCCACTTGAGAACAGTCGAGTAGTTAATAAACCGAATCGTTACATCGGACAAATGAAATCAAAGTCATACAAAAAAAGTCGAGTAGTTAATAAGTCGAATCGTTACATCGGTCAAATGAAATCAAAGTCATACAAAAAAAGTCGAGTAGTTAATAAACCGAAACGTTACATCGGAAAACTGATATTACGGACAAATGAGATTTAGGGAAACGTGTCATTAGTCGAGTGAACAAAAATCCTAAACAATTAATGCCCAATCGTAAATTATCGAATTGTATTTTCGGACAAATGAAAAAAAGTTAAAATGATATTTGTCGAATAGTTTTTGTCGAAATGAAATTCGGACTAACATTTTTAGTGTTTCAGATAGGTAACCCTCAGCCAACATTCAAGCCAAGGATTCCAAATTTTGGTTAAATGTTAAGTATTATTAGCATGTTCTATATTACTTACTAAATGAAGGTCTCATGATCACCAGCTAGTTATTAATGGATCTCAGCCAATATTGTAGCCAATAATTCCAAACGCTGGATAAATGTTAAGTTTTATTACCATTTTCCTTATCACTCACTAAGTGAAGATCTCATGATAATCATCTAGCAGGACTGGACTAAGAGGGCCAGGGCCCCTAGGCACTTGGCATTTGGGGACCCCTCCCCTATAAGAAGAACATTATTACGGCACAAGTCCTGCATCTGGGACTGGGTCCCTAGGCCCGGGCCTTGTGGGCCTAGGGGTAAATATGGCCCTGCCATCTAGTTGTGTAAGGATCTAAGCCAAGAATTTCAAATGTTGGTTAAATGTTAGTTTTATAAGCGTAATCAACAATTTAATAAAATTTTGACAGTACAATAATTTGGTACCATGGAGCTGAAGATGGCCGTAGGAACTCCTTAATAGCACAGAATAAACCCATGGTGTTTGGGCTCATTGCTGGCTGATTGTTCTTGATGATCATTTAACGTTTGTTTAAGAAAGTACAGTCGATAATAAAACCGAGTCTCAGAAAAACTTTTTTAATTTCTGTCACAATACTGGGTCACTGTTTATAAGTTTTGCAATTCTCCTAAAGCTGAATTGTCATTAGGAGTGTTGAACAGGGGGGGTATTCGACCAATTTTAGAGATATAATGGAGATCTCTCCTTTTCATCGCCATCCGTCACTTTTGACGTGTGCCTACTTGACAAGTGGCGATATCCCTAGAATATCGCAACTTCGTCAATTCGGACGCGCTAAATTTTCGTTTCCTTTGTATGTGACGGCATAAATAACAGGCGCATAGTTTAATTGACCGCATAGTACGTGAAATTAGTCCGTTACGTTTCGTTCAAAACAGAAATTTATATACATGAATAGCATTTTTGACAATTGTTATCGCCTTCGTATTTCCAAAACTGAGATGAGATATGTCACATGTGTCATTAAAACGCGATGAGCTTCATCATCGCGTTTTAATGACAGTTCAAAGGCGAGATCACGGAGAGATGACTGTTATCTAACGGTGATCTGACGTTTGGCGATCGAGACTCGAATTGGGCCCCAGGTTCCTTTGATTGAGGTCACAAATAGCAACACCCTGCAAGATTTTAACACGACCAAAGGACACGTAAGCTTTAGCAAAAGCACTCTTGCCTAATTGAATAAATAACAGCTTTTTAGGATTCTGTAGTCAACAAGGAACCCTTATAGTTTCACCATGCCCGTCCGTCCGTCTACAGCTTAGCTCAGACATAGTGGTAGAATCAATTTTTAAACACTTTTTTTTTGTATACCTCTGCCCTACACGTAAAAAAAGTGGGGATGTATTTTTTTTTATCGGTTTATCCCATGGTGGTCGATATCGATGATTAGGTATTTCAAACTAAGTCAAAAGCTACCTAGCATCAACTGCATTTTTTATGGAGCTAAGTATGGAAACCTGGTTCTGTTTTAGGCCATAAGTAACAGGTTCTTTCAACTCATGCAGTGCATTCAAAGTATATATTTTGATTTTCTTGGCTAATAACTTAGCCATTTTGTCATTATAAGCATTAACTAGTTTGACTTTAACGATTTTTTCCGAGAATGTTGCTTAAGGCTATTTAAATTAAAATATTTATCCTAATTTCAATCTTAGAGAAGACGGCTTTTGTTACCACTGGCTTGAGATCCTGTTGTACCTACATACATATTATAGTCAAGGATCAAGCTCGAGGAAAGACTGGAAACTATGGACCTTTTTGAACGGTGTAAAACCAAAATAGTGTTGAAGTAGAAAATTCCGTGACGAAAATTCTGTTTGTTTAAAAAAAATAAAATTAAAAATTTAAAAAAACCCCCGACATGACAACCTGTAAAAAGAAAGAAATAAAATTTACGAAATGTGCCTTTACAATGAACAGTAGAAAAAGAATTCAAGCTTCGTTGCGGCGGGGGACCGCTCAGTAAATGAAATGCAATGTAGGTACTGAAAATCCCAAAGTGGGAAGCCCCAAATAAATGCATACTTACAATTTTGCGTTGAAAATATATTTCATTTCACTTAGGCACTTAGCGGTCCTCCGAACGCAACGAAGCTTGAATTCTTTTTCTACTGTTCATTGTAAAGGCACATTTCGTAAATTTTATTTCTTTCTTTTTACAAGTTGTCATGTCGGGGGTTTTTTTCAATTTTTAATTTTTTTTTTTTATGTATTTTCTTATAGTTTTTTATATACAGGAACATACATTTAAATATTTTTTAGGGTGTACACGACGCAAAGCTATTTCGATTCGACCTATTCGCGAAAAAAAATAAGCTGTCAACAATGTCAAGCTCAACGTCATTCGTTTTTTAGTGTTCCGTAGTCAACTAAGGAACCCTTAATATAGTTTCGCCATGTCCGTCTGTCCGTCTGTCTCTCCGTGTGTCCGTCCGCGGCTCAGCTCCGTGATCATTAGTACTACAAATCTGAAATTTGGTATGAGTATGTGTACTCGTATGTATCACGCCGACAAAACGGTAAAAAAAAATTCGGATACCTCCCGTACACCTAAAGTGGGGGTGTTTTTTTTTTCGTTCCAACTCTAGTGTATGGGGTGTCGTTGAATAGGTCTTTTAAAAATAATATGGGCCTCCAAACATTATTTTTTGATTAAGTCAGTAGTTTTGTAAATATTCGCTCCGAAAACAAAAAAAAATAGTGTCCCCCCCTCTAACTTTTCAACCACGAGTCAAAAAATTATGGAAAAATTCATGAAAATGAGGCCTTATAAGTACTTTCAATGAAAACTACATTAAATAAAATCGGTTGAGCCGTTTTTGAGTTATCGCAAAAATTCATAGTTTTCTTTAAAATGACGAAAGCGCCGCGCGGTGTCCCTACACTTCGAACGTTACACATATTGGTTAAGTGCCATACTATATTAAAATATTTCGCTTAATCTGGCGCGTAAAATCGATAACTTCCAGAAGCTAATTAGTAATTACTGTTACTTTAGCGTTTGACGACCTTTTTATAGAGCTTGATATCTTTCTCGTAATTTAAATATTTCTCGTAATTTTCGTCTATTGTGAAGGATGGGCTCGATCTTGTCAATTTAAATGAATGAGATTACTTAGCGAGGTTAACGTTGACTGAAGTTCTTTATTTAATTGGGAGCTTCTAGAAATTCCCAAAAATTCGCATTATCGTAACTTCTCTTTCAATCAGTATTCAATCAGTATTCAAAACTCTAAGTACCTAACTATCTAGATCTGAGATGATTACGTATCGATTCGAGATCGTGTCACAGTAACGGGGCCTAATTAAATTCGATTGACATAATACCTACGTTTTCAGCTATGTACCTATCGGCCATATCACATCACGGACATGTATATCACTGTTATAGTTAGTCAGTTGCGCTGGGCATTTTCCGCAAGTCGACATTCAACGTGCCTATTTTGCGTGAAAAGGGGGTAGCGCTACACTCCAACCACCCCAACTCCTCGACAAACCTTATCAAAATCACTGTTAGGCCATATATTTGTTATTCGAGCTACATAAAAGTCACACTGGCTGTAAGTTGACATTTAAAGGTAATAAAAGCACATTACTAAAGTAGACATATAGTTGCGATATTTCGATATCAGGAGAAACGTCGAATTCAGCCTCAGGTCTAGCGGAGGTGATAAGCGTTATATGAACAGTAAATAGGTAGAGTTACAGATCCTTTCTGCATTTTCCCGAGTCACTTCCTGGCTGTATAATTGGTCTTATTGAAAGAAAGCGCTTTGCACCTACGTACATACTTATATACAGTTTTAGTCATATATGTACGTACCCTTAGCCTTTTTATAATTATCGAACCTTTTCGCACTCGTTGAATTCTTTATTTCATGATATTAAAAGTCAGTATAAATTATAACCTAAAACAATTTACATGCATTTATACTGCGATCGTCAGTTAAAATTATAATATTCTACAGCAAAAATAAGAACAATAGAATAATCATCGATTCTTTATTTATTTACGTATTTCGATTCCATATTTTTTCTACTTTCTTTTTTTTTGGTCTTTCTTTTCTTTTATAACAATCAAGCTCAGCGCTTTTCTCGTCGAGATTCGATAACGAGATAAATACGAAAACATTTTCGTAAATTTAAGTATTTTATTTGAGATAATAAAATATTTTCGAAACTAATTTGTAACTGTAACTGTAACATTGTGCTATCATGCTACCAATGTATATAATTTTCCAGACATTTTCCGTTTATTAGAAAAATTATACCAAAGCATCTTACATTTTACAGTATTTTGACAATGTTACTTACAATGTTAAATTACGATATAAACTCGATATGTCTCCGATAGTAGCTTAAGTTAGGAGGCGTGGCCTTATGCTTATTTATTGTTGATTGAATTGTTGAAATACTAACTTGTTTTACTTGGAAACTCAAGTAAATGTGTACTTACTTAACCACATACAGGTAATCGATCAGTACGTAACACATCACAAACATTTCAACTATCACCCGCACACACCGCAACGCAACTGGTTCAAAGCATTCCTTGAATTCCTAACTAAACCTGCAATCCTAATAAATAAATAAAAAACATTGCACTTTATAATAAACGTGATAACTTTTAATTAAATGCCTAGCTTCTTCGTTAAAGAAAAGTGAAAACTTACCCGCGATTTCTGGTTTGAACGTTACGCGGCTGTACTATAAGCGGCGTCTACGCAGACTAACTTAGTTGTCTAAGCCGGTGCAGGTAGGAGGTACGAAAACGTTGCGAAAAACTTATACGAGCGAATCGCTTGACATCTATTTTGAAATGGTATTGACTGAGCTGATGTAAGCTGTGTTTGGACATTGTGATGGATGAAGTTCGCGACCGTGGTTGAATGGCATTCGATTTAAGATGGTATATAAAGTTAGGGGACCTTGTTAGGGGGATTGTTCGTTCCGAAAATTAACCAGGGGTTAAACTCGACGACTAATAATTTTGTCCGAAATATCTTAGCTTTATAATGTCATTTATGCTGAGTCGTCATACAAACATCCTAAGATCCAAACAAACGTCCAGACATACGAAAGAATTTTGGGTCAAGCTCAAATGAAGACGCTTCGCTCGCTCGCTCAATTAATATTTTGCTCATATTATTATGAAATGCTGGGAAAATGGAAATGTTCGAGAAAAGTTAGGTTGTGCCCCGCTTATTTTTTGTTCGTCTTGGCGGACTATAGTGCCCCCATATGTACTTTACTCAAACCTTGTTCCAATAATCGAATAGTCGACAAACTTTCTTAAATTATTTATGAACAGTATAAATAAAATAAAATCTACTGGACAACAAGCGCCATCTGTGTAACTAAGCCTGCATTATTATGTGCAAAGGCAAGGCGATGCTGCTACAAAGCTACCGGCAGATTTTCCTGAGCACGGTACGCCACGGCAGAGTCAACATTTTACAACAGATGGCATTAAAATCAATTCTATTACGAGGTATCACTACATAGTATAAAACAGTCGCTTCCTGCTGTCTGTCTGTCCCTATGTATGCTTAGATCTTTAAAACTACGCAACAGATTTTGATGCGGTTTGTTAAATAGATAGAGTGGTCCAAGGGGAAGGTTTATATGTATAATACATGCATAATTTATCACGCATTGCACCCGTGCGAAGCCGGGGCAGGTTACTAGTTCTATTATACCTAAATACAAGTGTGTATGTCTGTCTGCCCGTCTATCTGTAAGTATCCTCTTCACGCTTAAACCGCTTAACTGATTTAGACGAAATTGAATATAGAGATAGTTTGAGTCCCAGGAAAGAATATACAGGATAGTTTTTATTATGGAAATCACCCCTGGTTTTCCTGTTTTCTTGGAAAGTTGGTTGGGTTGGTGAGTTGATAATTTCTGGGCTTTTGTAAGATAAAATAAGACAAGATTTATTTATATGCCATTCAATGTTTGCAATTAAAGTATATTCGGGCATTTTTTGGCGATCAACTAATTCTACGCAGACAGTCGCGGACAGCTTTTTGATTATAACAGGCTTCGAAGTATCACGTTTCAGGCGGAACCAATTTAATACAAAATTGAAGGCCTAGTCCGGGAAGTATTTTTTTTAACATGGTGACTGTGTTCATGTACGCTAAACAGCTGTTTTTTTTTCAGTGGTGTAGTTTTTTTACTTCATTGCATATGTTTGAGAAAAGCATGTCTATCCGTGAAAGAGGCTTGCCGGCTTCGTATCACTATACAGTCTAAACCTATACTCACCCGGCAAGCCCTTCTTCCCCGGCGTCTACCGTAATGTACTAATAACCTTTCTTCTAACTTCATTAATCCTCATCTCTTAACAGTGTTAAAATAACTGGCATGTCCATCACCAGAGTGATGGATGAGTTACTTACTTGTAAACATTGCCACGAGCTCATATAATACTTGCCAGATACAGGAAAAACTATCTTATTATGGTCTATATAAAATAGGTTACAATTTCTGTGTACTAAGATTACCTATGTGAACATAAATGTTTGCTTTTGATTAAGGGGTTGTATACCCATTAAATTGGGGTTGTAAACCCTTTAATTATAATAAAGAAAACCAATTATAGTCTCTTTGCCGGTTTAATATTGAACGCCTACGTGTAGAAGATTTCGTCTATGTGCAAGCCAATTATCTGTTTATTATATCTCAATTCACACAGCTGTCAATCATAATTGAGTTCTTCGCGTTTTGACCCTTCCATCTAATGTGACCGCTCCTTATTGGTTATTTCATCTATGTATTATATAACAAATTCCCTGTAGGTACTAGCTTCTAGCCAACGTTTTGATAATATAATGTGATTCTATAAACATTAGTTCGATTTAGAATTGTACTGAGAAACGACACACTATACACTAACAGTATAACTCGTTATAGTGTATCCACTAAATCAAGTAACATATATATTAAATAATAACTTCTTTTTCAGTAATAATAACTATAGACTAAGACATATATATTCTTTTAGACAAAATATGACGCGCGCCTGGACTATATAGGAGGCTATACCATACTCATGCGGTCATGCATCATGACACAGTATACTTGTCAATTTACATACCTATGTATAATTTTGAAGACGCAGTATTCATAACACTTGATAAATTCAAATGTTAAACTACATAATTGCTTAATCTACATCAATAAATAACAAGAATACTGATACTTACACGTCTTTGCACAATTCAGACTGCACGACTGCATAGTACTAATCTTTACATGACTTAGATAATTCTCATAATTTTTGGTAATATTTCACCGAAGATAATATAAGTTATTAATCTAAAACCCATCATGTGTGCACGTTGAAGAGAAAGTTGTCCGCCTACGATGCTCTCGCGCCGCATCATTGAGTGCCGAAAGCTCAGTGTCGCAGGCTGTGCTTTGCCACGTGCTTTTTGATCATAAAAATCAGCATCTCAACAACGTGTCTTGTGTTTTGTAGTGTTAATGGGAGATAATCATAGCTTTAGACTATGTCTGATGCCAGACGTTTCGATGTGTTTTGTTTTGTATATTTTGTGCTTACGCAAAGTGAAGTAACTCCGATCAGTGTTAATTTTTTTTTAAGCAGTGGAATATGAGGAAAAATTCATAAGGAGCACTTATTGTAAAAGCGGCAGAATATAGGACAGGAATTCACTAAGTTTATAAGGCAGTGTTGATCATTATCATCATTAATTGCGACTTAAAACGGGACCAAGCAATGAGATTTGTCACAGACACGCTCGAAATCGTGTGCAGCAGATTAACTCCAAAACTTATCAGAGATCTGACCGCGGCGAAATCTCTATAATTAATCTTAATTGTTGCGTATACGCATGCCTTTATCGCCAGGACGATCGTGTTGCCATATGATATATCATCTGTGCAACCTTGGCAACTCAATCTGTGCTCTATGATCAGATCGGATTTACTTATTATACAGAAATATTGGAAACTGGATCTAGGTTCCGACACGCTTGCTGCACGGGCTGAAGTTACTTGTGTCTGTCCGACAGTTCCTAGCCTCAGTCTGTTCCGGGACCTATCCGACATCGCACACAGATCAATTAGTCCAGTATTGTAAAACAGTGCACGTAATGCGGCGAAAGGACCCAACGCCCGTGCATAGTGCTGGGCGAGGAAGAAGCCTGATATCCATCAGAGCTAACCAGCAACAGCAACGCAAGATGATTCCAACATCCAAAAGCCAACTCCCCAGAAGTTATTCAACGCCAACTGCGCAAAGCGACCACGAAAGTCCTCAGCCAAGCCAAAGAGGCTACGTCATGAGGAGCTTCTCTACTCCTGAACCTAAACAGCTAGAGTATCGCAGGAACTCCGATTCATTCTACCGTCCAAACACGCATGGCTCACGTAGCGAGTTGGACTCCGATCTAGAGAGTTTCGAGCAATTTGAGGAGAGTTTTATTGACATGGATGACGATCAAGAGCAGAATGTGTATGGGACGTATGGAAGGAGTCCGGAAAAAGAGGAACCCAAGCGGGTGACGGCGACTCTGCTGCAGGGCAGCGGGCTGCAGAGAATCTCCATCAGGCCTGTCTCGTCTTGCACAACAGCGACGTTATACAGCGCACGGGAGGCGATGAAGGAACTGCAGAGAAATGAACAGAAAAGTAAGTATCTCTACTGTAATTGTTTTGCTAATTGAAACATGACTTTGAAACGTTACTTTAAATGTAACGCACGGATCCGTGCCTATTAAGCATTCATGCGTGGGGTTTGTGGGGGTAATATGTACACGTAATACACATTACTATGAAATTCTTGGAAAGGTTAAGTCTATTGGAGTTTGAATTAATTAATAACTGCATTATTACCTTATAAATCTTTTACGGCTTGCATGCATCCGATGCATGTTAAACATATTAAAAATCGCATTTATATGCAAAACATTGTTTTGTGAGAAAACCGAACCCTACTCAAAGCGCATCAAAAACCTGTTCCATGTTGTATGTTTCTGCAGTAATGTACAGATTTGAAAGAGCTTGATGTAACACCATTTAATTCCCTTAGAATCTTTATATGTAGGTACACAATACACTTTAATGTGCTCATCACTATAATATTATAGAAAGAGCCTCCGATTATCGCAGTTATTCAAAATTCCATTTTATAAATATGTAACAGAGGTTAAGTATAGATACATATACAAAATTTACCCGTGGACCAAACCCGCGGGTTCTACTTATACGGAGTGGTGCTCTGACTCCTGAGCTACCGCAAAGTTACGCACATCGCGTGAAATTAAGCATTATAAATAAATAAATAAATATCAGACAACCTCACACAAATCAACCTAGTCCCAAATTAAGCTCAAGAAGGCTTGTGTTATGGGTACTAGGCGACGATATACATACTTATATAGATAAATAAATACTTAAATACATAGACCCATCCATGACCCAGTAGAGATGTGCCTTTTCCGAAAATTTCCGGAAACTTTCAAAATTTTGTATGGGAAATGAGGAAAGTTTCCGGAAATTTTCGGAAACGGCACATCTGTATGACCCAGGCACAAATATTCGTGTTCATCACACAAATATTTGCCCTTGCCGGGATTCGAACCCGGGACCGTTGGCTCAGTAGGCAGTTGCTTAACCACTGCGCCAACCGCGTCCAATTATGTTATTAAGTGCAAGTTATATTAAGCGCCAAAGCTCCCTCTGTACTTTTTAAATGCTAACTAAGCGCATTCACCATGCTTCAAGCACGTAGGTATTTTAAATTATTTTTCTACTCCAGTACTTTTTTCTGTCATTTATATAGTTACTAACTCTAATATAAAGACATAAATTGTGAAAGTCTGTAAAAGTCTATACTCTACTGCCCAAAAAAACACTGCTAACCGATGTTATAATGTCGCAAAAAAAGCATTACTTAGTACAACAGATTACAATATAAACACTCACACAATTTGTAATTAAAAAAAAACTTATTGTACTAAGGCATTGCTGCCAACTTAAAAAAATAGTTTCATCTTTTGTGCATGGATGTATAGTATAGTGAACGTATACCTTTAGATATAAGTTCATCTTTTTTTTGACAGAGGACGTCAATATAAAAGTTTACCATACTTTTTATTTATTTTTTATTTTGTTGGTTCCGAACGGGAACATGTCATAATTTTTCTTTGTTGTTTATTTTTTATTCATTAAATGTCGAGTCGTAGAAAAATAAATGATATCGTTTAGGTTAGCGTTAGTGTAATTTTTGAGTAGTATGAAGTGGTATGAAGAATTTCTACGAAGATCCTGGCTTGTGACGTCATTAAAATCAGTACTCAAAACACGTCTTTTTTTTAGTTTTTGTCCAATTAAAAATAGTAAATTGTCCATAAGTTAGTAGTAGTTTATTTGGTTCCGTGTATTTTTGAATGTATGTTTAGTGGTATGTATGTAATTTATGTAAACACTTTATTGTACATAAAAACAAGAAAAACACATTACAAAAAAAATAAGCATGTACAAAGGCGAACTTATCCCTTTAAGGGATCTCTCAGGGCAAGGGAGTGGTTTCAATGACATAATTATTTATCACTATAATCAAATACCATATTGATAGTTTTCAAAATATTCTAAGACTAGAAAGTGCCGCAACTTCGCCGAAGTATTTTTTTATTTACTATGGTCAGGCAAAAGGACAAAGAATATTGTACACAAAAAAAAAATAGGTCTCTCTAATAACTTCATATTTGCGGCGTTCGCAGTGGAGACACTCGGACCGTGGAGTCCGGACGCCTACAAACTTTTCACTTTAATAAAAAAAAAACTTTCCGAATGTTCTTCGGACCACAGAGCCGGCTCATTCCTCGGCCAAAGGATTAGCTTGGCTATTCAACGGGGGAATGTAGCCGGCATCATGGGTACCCTGCCGCAGGGCCATGATCTGGGGGACATCGGTTTTGTTAGTTAATTTTATTTAGGTTAAGTTGTGTACTGTTAATTTTTACTTGTGTTTCGTTTACTAATAAATCATTTGTATATAGATGTCAAATCTTAAAAAAAATTCTAACAGTAGCCCAAATGTTAGCTGCTAGTTACATAAATCGGAGGACTGACAAACTGAGGGCCACTAGTAGCCAAAATAAGTTTTGTAAAATTAGGATCATTTTGGTTACTACTAAGCACAATTTAGCTATTTCTCAAGTAGTTAAAAAACTAGTTGATCAATTTAGTAGTCAGTTTACCATTAGGATGAGGACCGGGCGGTCAAGAGGGCATATGTGGGAGGTCGTCGTCCAGTGGGCCGACCCAGATATCGCTGGGGTGACAGTGTGGAGGCGGATCTGTGTCAGCTTCCAGCCGATGACTAGCAAGAAGTAGCACAGGATCGGGACCGGTGGCGTTCTCTTGTTTCGGAGGCCAAGATCCTCTTTGGGTCACTGCGCCACAATAGTTAGTTAGGTAGTTAGTTTACCATTAGATTGCGTTGTATGGCGGGCGCATCGCTGTTGCACCACGTTGTTAAAATATTGACTCCTATCCATAGAAAACGGACAAAAGAAACGACTTAAACATTTAAAATTTAAATTATTGTTCCAGGTCGCCTCAATTTCCGCCGGCTCTCGGTAAACCTGCCCCACTCCCATTCGGACCACGAGCAGCTGTCCCAAGAGGAGGAGCTCCAGGCTTCTCCTCAGCTGGAGCTGGACACTGCAGACCTGGACCAGCAGCTGCGGTCGGAGCAGCAGTTGATGGAGCGTGGAGCGGCCATTGCTACTGAGGAGAGTGATGCTGATACCGTGAGTAGATTTATTTTGATATTTATTGGTAAATGGAAGATCTCTGGCGTCTTCTCTTAGTTTAGCGTTTTCCATAAATAGTGTACATAACTTTTTTTCAGGAAATTGTTTAATTTTAGGCTGAGCTTACTTAGAATCATTTATATATACGAACCTCATTAGTAAAAAGTATCCCAAAATGTTGTATGAAAAATATTTCACAGTGAAAAAAAAAACAGTAACAAATTTGTACAGAAACTTATGGAATACTTTTTTTCTTGTACGATGTTTCAAAGAAAAAAATATACTTTTTTAAAAAGGACGCCCATCACTCGATTGACGAAAGTGATGATAACTATGAGCCGATTTTCTTATTTTTTTGTGTTTAGTGAGTGGAGATTTGGAGAGATCGCTTCACTCCACTCCTCACCATTCTAGTTGGCCAATAATGGTTGCTAAAAAGTGATGCTGAATATTATTGTATTAAGCGGTTTACACTCACGTGAAATTGTCAGGAACGGCCCGACATGTTTCGAACTCGTATGGAGCCCTTCATCAGGGACGGCTGCCCGTACACCGCCGCGGCAAACTCGTCACTTAATACCGCTTAATACAATAATTAAATATGTCTCACGAAAGTTTTAATAAAATTGTTGATGCTGAATACTTTATTTTTTACGTAAATACAACTACAAGTCTCCTGGCAAAGTTTACTTTCCTGTAATCGTACCAAATACAAGCGCCACCACCGACTTTGACTTACGTGACTCACGCCCTAATTTTTGTACAACAGTCATATGTCATCATTTGTTGTCGGATGACAGAGTAAATAGTATAAGTAGTAGTTTTATTTTTAATATAGTTGTGAAAAACTCCAATAAAATTAACTAGTGACGACTATAAAATTGAATATAAATAAAGTAACAATTTACCCCTTAATACAGGTTCATTCCATTAGGTACGCTCTTAAATTTCTATGATTCATTAAACTCGAATTAGAACTTTTAAGAAAATGTCAACTGCTCTGTTTTGTGTGAAGCATTTTGCGGAAAACTGCCAAGAGTGAAATGGATGATAAATTACTTCTAAAGTGAAATATAATTTGGGTATTTGTTTCTTTACTTGAATAGGCTAATTTTTATAATACTGTCTAGCGATTTACCCCATAATTATAATAACAAGTCAAGAATTCGCTTCGTGTACGTTTGTAGGTACAATTCAATCTAGGTGCCTGTGTTCATCTTTCTTGTGCCTCGTTCAGATTATACGTTTAATTTAATGAAACCTCTTTATGTAGTACACACATATTTAATGAGAAACGGGACAGCTACCCGTGGCCGTTTGTCACGCAACAGCACGGATAGATGTCCCTGATACGAGTTTGAAACATGTCGGACCGTTCCTGGCCATTTTTACGCGAGATTAAAACGTTTTTTTAATAATTATTAAAGATGTCTCACGTACATAATATTATTATGTATATCTATAAGTTCTTCGTTGACGTTGTGAAAAATGTGAATACCAAGCAAGACCGATGACTATTAAGATTTCCACTAGATAACGGAACTAAATAATTTTAGAACCCTACATAGCTCATAACTGTAACTCCTTCATAAATAAATAATTATGCTATGGACTACAATTATTATTAAAGCTCGTTGTGAAGCCAAATACTTATCTTTATCCATAAACTGACCAGCGATTGACATCAGTATCACCGGACGGTACGCGACTCTTGCCTTGAAGAGATCCAAGTTTGGATTTTCTGGAAATACACACGATGTGATTGAGTTCCATTTATTAGCGGCATACTTCACCTATTAAATGCAAATAAACTTTCCTCCAATTATACTTCGTACAACTAACACGCTAGTCTCCCTGGATAAAGATTCGTGAAACCGCAAATAAAGAACCTCAACCAGTAGAATTAGAGTTCTGTTTTACAATAGAGATGTAACATTTATCGATATTTCTAACATCGCGTTGCGACATGGAATTGCGTCGCGAGGCGTGCCCTAGTTCGCATCTGTCGTCTACGGATTCTGAGTTGATTGCTGTCTGCACCTTTAGCATAACTGTCATACGCGACTATTTCTCGCGCGAGATAATTACACGTCTCTTTCTGTGCAGTAATGTGAGAGAGTGACGGGTATCTCGCGCGACGAGTCGCGAAGCATAGTTGTACTAGACAGGCTGCCAGGTGAAGATGTTCTAATTATTCAATTGAAAGACGGCAAATGGACTAATGTCTTGGTCTTGGGAATGCATAAGTTAACCGATTTGTATGACAAAACCCGCAATTCCGGTTGATATGAATACTCGGTTTTTCATTCTACTTAGAATTTATAATTCGCATTCCTTGCTAAATTCGAACGAATCAATTCATGTTTAATATTTTTTCTTATTTATTCTTGAAACCCGCATTTTAAAGATTGAAATGTAGGCTTGTTTTATTATTGTTTCTGAAACGTGTTTTTTTTTTAAGTTAGTGAGACCTAACGTTAATATTGATATTGCTCTTTGGTTTAACTGTCGGGACCTCCAAGTATCACAGTATGGCGGTCATTTGTATGGAGCGTTTTCAGTGTTTGTGGTAGACTGTTGATAGCTTAACCTTATCTAGTTGCTTGTGCCTTTGTAAACTAATTCTACAATTATTCGTTATATCCGTTATGTTTCTTTTCACTTGTGACCATCAACAATAAAAACGTGCTTTTTCTTTTATTGTTTCATCCTTTACTGATGATTACATAGCAACTCTATAATCTTTATTATACTTCGATTTTTCATTTTTTCTGGTAAAATTGCAGTAGTTTTCTTCTTGTCCCAGATTATTATTAACTTTCCACTCTTTCCAGCCATCTCCACAGAACATATCAGTATTATCCAGTTTGGTGTTATTTTTTAGAGTTTCCAAATTCAGTGCATTTAATTTTGAACTACAGTCTGATTCAATCTCATCATCTCTTACTTTGTCTTTCAGGGCACCTGTTTCGATCTCCAAATCAATAGACTCATCTTTATGTTGTCCCATGCCTGGTTTAAATACAACTTTGAATTCGCTTTTATTTATTTTTTCAAGATTTTAATTTGTATTACCTAGTTTCATAATCCTTTTGATTAAATACTGGCGACCATAATTGTAATGCAGAAAGCCAACTCTTTCCAATTATTCTAGGTAATCCGTCTTAAACAATAACTAACGTCTGATTTCTTATATTATTGTCCCCACATGACAAATCTAAATCTTCCAACACGCCCAGTGGCGTTGAAATTGATTGATCAAAATTGGTAAAAAATACAAGAGAGCGCTCTCCTGACTTTTAGAACAGCAGTCTAAGTGTATTTAGTCTTTAGTCCCATACAGACATTTAATCCCAATAAAAAAAGGATTGATTGATGTCTTAAAAAAGAATTGTCATGCCTATTCCCAACCCAATGCAACATTATTTGAATGGCTTCAATACATTGCTTCCAACGGTCTTATACATTCTACTAGCATACTAAATGTCTGATTTCATGCCGATAAATTTATATAGTTGGATTTAAAGCCTTCACGTGAACAATACTAATGCCTTGCCGTTTCATAGTGCAAATATTTACACATTCATCATGTGTGTGTGACTTTCTTTTATCGACACATGATAAAATAAGAATACCATAGGTACCTAGTATTGAAAATATTAGTATCTAAAGAAGGTTCATATTAACTATATAAGTCGTCTCTATAGAAGAAGACTGTACTGTCACAATTATACCTAATTAAGCCTTAACACAATGAGTTAGATCAAATAACTTGAACATCGCATTTATTACTGCGGATAGGTAATAAAAGAAGCTCTACATATAGCATTCATCAGTCTTCATTAGCTTTTACAATTGCTGGAAATCGTGATCCAAATCCGTATTTACTATTTTAGTTGTCTGTGTTACAGGCTGCGATAACTGAGAATGTATGTATCTGTAAAGCCATGATATTTGTACGTGCTGTGCACAAATACTATCTGCTCGTATAATAAATGCCAAAATCTGTAGAAATCCCCTTCGAACGGGTTACGTAGTGTTAATAGGGATACGTTCCCCAAGGTAAATGTCCCAATATTCGACACCATAATTAAAATTATTAAATAAATATTGGGACAATCATACACAAATCGACCTAGTACCAAACTAAGCAAAGCTTGTACTATGAGTTTTGAAATTATACTTTTTTCCGATAGTCCGTATTATAAGGATCTATAAACTTCAGCCCTTTTATTTTTCCTTTTTTTTTGTTATGACAGTTTGCTTTCTTTTTAGCTGAGAACTTTTTGCCTTTAAAACCCAATTTAAAAAAATTGACTATGGTCGGCACTTGTCAATGAATTATATGTAAAGCTTATAGAAATGCTTTTATGACTGTAGATATAGAGGTAATCTATTCGGACAGTTTCAAAACCTTAGGCCTTACTTTTCATTCAACTAGGTTTTCCAATCGTTAGTTGCTGGAATGTTTTCGTTTGCACGCTTTCGTTTCTACGTACAGTACAGCTTATCAGCGGTCGCCTAGCAACCGCCGCCACAACACATGCCGTAAACATCCACATCCACAACAATAAAACGAGCTGAGGTCGCTTAGGACACACCGATCCTTGCCGTTTACGAGTTCTAGCTTGGCGCTCGACGTGAATACAAGAATGTGTGAGCTATGAGCGCGATAGATACCTTGTTTTGAAACTTTTTCCTAATAGGTAGATATGAGTCATGAGACTTTAGTGTAAGTCAGCTCGAACGCGTTTGTGGCATTTTTCCACGGGGGTAGTAAATATGGTTGAGAGTTTTCGTTGCGTTGGAAACTTACACTTGAGACTCAGTAGTGAAGTTTAGTGTGATCGATATGTAGTGGTTATCGGTGGCGTGCGGGACTGTTTTGTGGTTGCTGGTGGACCGTGATTCGCCAGTAGTTGGCAGAGCGCTCGCGGCGTGTCTAGCACCGGGAACAATGATCATGCCTTGACCTTGCGGCGCGGGGGCCGGGGGCACGATGACGCCACCGCCGACACGCGGTTCGGCTTTCGGATGCGATCCTTCGTCGACACCATCCGCGTAATCGGCGGTCAGCGCGTTTTGCGTCAAAAATACCGGCGGACCGCGCCGCGACGCTGAGACTCATTCGCGAGCCGGCGCCGCCGCCGACGCGACCGAACGACCGACCGACCGAGCCGACTCCCGCCGACCGAGTACGCGACATGCGCGCGATCAGACATGGGTAATGTGCAGTGTTGCGCCAGCGGACGCTTCCACGAGGGCAAGACGAAGAAGCCGAAGAAACCGAAGAAAGATAAATCGAAAAGTGCAACGAACGGTGTTGGTGGTAAACCTAGTGAAGAGCGTAAAGTGATGGCTGAGGACTCTTCAGAACGGGCCGCGCCGGCTGCTGTGCCGGCTGAAGCGCTGAACCAAACGGCATCTCCTTCTGAGGATGTACCTGATGGTCCTCCGCAACAAAACGCCCAAGAATCAGCTTTTAACAACGACGGACAACGCAACCAAAGTATGGCCGAAGCAAGGGAACGATTCTTCACACAGGTCAGCTGCTTAGTTTCTATTTCTACATCTATATTCTACACAAAGTGTTTTCTTTTATCTCGCAACGCGTATTTCATATTAGATGTTCCAGTAATATTTTCTGGCACGTTTCAATACGCTTCATAAAATCCTTTTATCATTCCGACGTCTGAAAAGTTCTGTTTTGCATCAGCTGCTCTTGATAATGGCTCTCAAGCGCTATCTGTTTATTTACGTTTCTTATCTTGAGGGTCTCCGTCAATAAAACAGATGCTTATGTTTACTACACCGCCGCCATCTTGAATTTAAAATGGTGCATGACCCTATTAATGACTTGGCGCATAACGCTTTTTAACAGCAGGGCAATGTGTGGTGTACGCTTTGTTATCATTATTTATCATAAACTATTGTACTAATTAACTTGATACCTTGTAGTGGACCACGTGAGTGTTGGAAATTTATACGTTAAGTATTATTTGAAGTGTTAAAAATTAAAATTGTCGATTTAACCAATTAACGACTCTTCGTTGCGCGTTGTATGTACTAATAATGTTATTCATATCGACTGATTACAAAAATAAAACGATTTTTGTACCGTTAGTTACCGAAGTGTTTATTTATAAACTTTTTAATTTTATTTGTATGTTGATATTCTGTACGGTTTCATTTAAATTTAAGTACGAGTTGAGCAAATAAACCAGCAAAATAATGAAGGATCAAAACAAATACTAATGCTATTGAAATTGTTACTTCACGGTTATTTGTAAATTGGCGGAGTCAATGATATTCCAAACATAACCTTATAAGTTATAACATTTGTCAACCCATTTGCAACACACTAAAGTCAATAACCACTACAACTTTATTGTTACTTAGCAGAGTAATAAATATTATTGCGCCATAAACGTAGCGGTTTCAATGCAATTCATTCGTTAATTTTGTACTTAGTGACTACTCTGTCACTTAGGTACTACTTTAATACATACATATATTATTTATTTATGAACATGGTAATGTCCGATTATCAAGTTTCATAAGAAATTTAATTTTGCATCTGCATGTTGATGTCCATCCTAATATACATATATGTGTCTACCTATAGGAATCTATTGTGTGTGACCACAGAATAGATAATAGTTGGTGTGACTGACTGTGTCTTATTATAATATCTTATTATATATCTATGATATGAATGATAAAAATAATCCTTGCTTATTGGTATATTTTATTGGAGTTTTAACCTCGCGTTTTATCAACACATAACCTAATGTTTTTCTTCTTGCAATGACCTCTAAATCCTGATAAATTGGCTTTGAGGAAAAGAGACAACTAAATGATATTGATAATTCTATGAAATGAAATGTTTGTCGCCGAAACGAAGGTACGCATTATTAAATCCGCGATCTGTCCAAGTATATTTTAGTGTAATAAATAGCTTAGTATAAATAAATTAAATTATATGGACAATGTGCCGTCACACCAAATAACTAACTTTAATTACGCTTTTAAGCGCTCGCCGAAAATAACCAATTTGTATTCAGCTTACATCGTTCGCCTTTTTTGGATTAAAAAGATAGCGTAAAATTTAACGCACAACGGAATGTTTAGGGATGTGCCTGTACCATTATTTGCATTGGCACTTGCTCATCGTAATAAATAATACTATAGTGATTTTATGTATTGATTAATTTAATTCCGTAATCGTAAAACCTATTTTGACTATTCTCGCAAACATACTTTGAGATTTTTTCTGCTAACGTTTGACTTGTTTCTGTCTGTCAGAAATAGCTGAAATAACTTTACTTACCTCTAACATTAGCAACGAACAAAAAATAATATATATAAAATTCGTCTAAAAAGGATATAAGGATCCATAGCTATATTATGAATGCCAAAAGTCTGGGCACTATCTTACTTTGATCTTGTACCTACAGAAAATGGGATCAGCGTGTTTTTTGCATCATCATCAAAACTCTCGGTTGTGAGCGATTATTTTTTACATATAGAAATATCTGATTACGTACCTACTTTAACATCCTGGCGATAAGAGTGCTTCTCCCAGTGCAATCACATGAGTTGAAATCTTTTGTGATTCGTCTCCGATCCGCTTCAGTGGAGACGCACCCTATGGCTGCCCATTGAGAGCAGAGAAAACGAACTCTAAGGCTGCGTCTTCGTGAAGCCCAAAAAAAAGTGCATTTTCTGAAACATGCAATGAAATATTGTCTTTACGTTCCTTATAATAGGCTCGGAAGTATCGCTTTTTGGGCGCAACAACTCGAGAGGACTGTAAAGGGATTTCATACTGCTTTTCAGGCTTTTTTTTGGTTTCAACAACAAGGTCATTCACACAGCTGGCTGGTTTGACAAAAACAGGTTTTGTTTTTAAAGGTTGGTTGTTAGACTAAAATGTCCTATTTGTCAATTAATAGAATGTTGTTCTTTGAAGTATATTTTTTTATTTCATTGTATGTTTGAGAAAAGCACTATACATGCCTCGTCGTGAAAACGGATTCCCGGCCCCGTATCACTATCCGGCCTCGCTCGCACGCTCGCTCAGCCGTATATACCTACTTGGCCGGAAATCCTCATTTTCCCGGCCTCTGATGTAATGTACTATTAAATCTGAAGAGTATAATTTTGCCCGCTACACAGCTAGGTACACTCCAATTTTTAATTAGGCGAACTAACTTGACAGCTGAAAGTGTTGTCAGAAATAGAAAAAAAAATAGTGATTGGTTTATGTCGATACAAATATGTCGATATAACCTTAACTATATACCCTTAGACCTTAATTATGTTGCAATAACGTTTATATTCGTTTACAAATGTACAGTTATCAGTGTAATACCATGGAACTGTCAAGAAAACAAAAGGAGGACAGCCTTCGTAGCGATGTCCTAAAATAAAGTTCGTTCGATGTAGGTATTTTGATACCGACCGTTTTTTTATTATTGATTCGTGTAATAAAGTTATTATTTCGATTTCAAACATAAAAATGTAAAATTGATGAAACACGTAATGTCTACTTTTTTTTAAATGCTGTTTAACTAAACCTCTATGAACTGGTTTTTTTAAATATCGATATTAACAACACTAGCGAAACTGTGGCAACATTTGTGTGCAATGAACTGTCAAGTTAGTTCGCCTAATTAAAAACTGGAGTCTAGCTCCGCTCCAGTGAATAGGCATCCTAAGGCTGCGTTTCCACCAGAGATGTGCGAGGATGCGTAGCGAAGGATGTGTTTTTGTTAGCCAATGGAATAACTTCATTTACTCATCCTCGCTCAGCGCAACTAATTCTATTGGTTAACAAAAACACATCCCTCGCTCTCGCTACACATCCTCGCACTGGTGGAAACGCAGCCTAAGAGTCGTGTTCATGCAATTTACAGTTGCCGAGAAACTTCTTGAGCCTAACCTTGACTGCGCAGTAGCCGATTTACGTACAAATATGCATGCGCAGATCCGGCATTTTGGGTCAAGAAGTTTCTCGGCAACTGTATCTACCCCAGTTTTTTTTTACTATGAGTTACACAGTTACCAACTTTTAATACATTTCATGAGCCTTGTAAAAAACTATAGTCTGCTGTCCAAAAAAGCACTGAATACTTTTTTGGCGACAACATCGTTAGCACTGGTTATCGTTTTTGCTTTTAAATTTTACTTTCTATGTTTTACTTTTTACCCGTTAAGTACTTTTCACTTTTTTATTTTTTTACTTTTTACATTGTATTTTTTCTTTTTACTTTTTTCATTTGTTACCTTCTAATTTCTACTTTATACTTTGTACTTTTTGCCTTCCACTTTTTACTCGACTGTACTCTGATAAAGTATTGTATGTAACGTTGTATCAATAGGGCAAGGCTCGCTTTTTTGACCCCTCTTATACAACTATCGCATAAAATACTATTATTACCACCTCCAATATATCTGATGGCGACGGTATCTTGTTAGAGAGTGCGCTACTCATACATACAGCAGTTCGTATTTCAAATTGATGACTAATTTCCGAATGTTGGCTTTTCATATACACACATGGAATTTCAAATGCGTGGACAGGTTCTAGCGATGATCTAACCTGCATCTATTAATTGTCAAGGACCAGTTGACCACTGTCATAAATGTTACATTAGTCTGATTATATTTGCTTATATTTTATAAAAATTAAGTGTTGTGGTGAAAAATCTTTGCAGCAATATATTTCAGGTATAGGTTACATGAGACTTCCGTCAAATCAAATCGGTCAAATTCGTCGATAAAAAACAAAAGAATTTGATTTCGCTAATATAAAATACATATACACAGTCTTCATACTATACCATACAAGTATTTTTTATTGCACACCTCACGAAACATAAGTACAGGAGAAATACAACGCAACAAATTACAGTTAGAGAGGTGAACAGGTGGTATTTTCTCTTTAAGCGGTGTTCTCCAGACAACCTACCTAGTGGAGAACTTGGAAATCTTCATCTGTAAGATAAGCATTTAGATTTATTTTATATACCAACATTTAATGTATAAAAATAGTTTTAAAGTAATATTGGAAGTTTATGATTAGATATAAACATTGCGACAATATGTACTTACTCGTCAAGGTGAACTGGCCGGAGTAAACACACAAATCATTGAAAAACTAAACATAAAACACACATTATTGATGCAAACTCCTTTTGTTACGAGTAATTTGTTTCCAATAAGCATGAAACTCCTCTTGAATGTATATTACAATGTCCATATTCTCAGTAGGTTATTGATATTTGCGTGTCTGCATTTATCTCTATTTTACTTCTGTATATCTTCTGCATATCTGCCATGCTCCGTAGGGCGTATCTTACTATGACATCCGTATAAAGATACGACCTTTTATCGTAGATATCTTGCCGCGACATCGCTTGTCGCGCGACTCTGCATCACTTGTCTTCCTCGCACGGTATTGAATGGAAAGTGACAGACAGGTTAAGAGTCGCGTCACAGTTGTTCTAGAAGTGCTGGCTTATGAATTACTAGCTGCGTGGTGTTACCCGCTCATCCCGCGGGAACACCAAAAAAATCGGGGTAAAAAGTAGCTTATGTGTTAATCCAGGGTGTCAGCTACCTTCATACCAAAATTTATCAAAATTGGTCCAGCCGTTTGAGCGTGAAGTTTGTGAACGCATTCACAAACTTTCGCCTGTATAATATTAATGTATGGCAAAAACTTATAAAGGCAGTTATTGCTAAACTAGATTATTTGTACACCTACAAGTATTTTCTTGTGAAAGATCATATGATTTTATTGTTAGTAAAGGTAAAAAACTAAATAGGGAACTCCTGGTGCTCATAGTACTAATGTGGTACAATAGTGTGAAATTTGTCATTCCATATTGGAAAAACATATAAGTATGTTGGTTTCATGTTACATCTTTAGACAACTTCATACAAGAAACGCCTCCCAAGTTAATGATAAATTTACTGGAATCATAAAAAAATTACTTTATCCTATAGTTTTCCTTCCTGTGATCGCTTACAAGAAAGTAAACATCTGAATTTACTCTCCCACGAAACTGACTCATACGCTCGTGTCCGAAATCAAAATAGTGAATAAAACTTTTTAAATTTAGAATATTCCGGGATCTGAGCGTCACTATAGTTACTCACTTTGTGTCATTGACTCAGAGAGGAAAGTGACCGAGTATGCTTTTGGAGCATGTCCAGAAGAATCCCGAAATAACCAGTGTTCCGAATTCATTCGAGAATTTATAAGCGGTTAGCAAACGTTGGTTCCGCTTTATAATGTAACTGTGATGTTTAATGCGTGCCTTTGTACTGTGGAAATAGGAAAGCTATTTTGGAATGAGACCGTTGGGTTTGTGCAAACGTGTATATGCACTATAGAGAACGTGCAGGAATATAGGTGGCACTGGTGGCAGTATTATCAACGTCAATGCCAACTTAAATGATTCGGATTGTTGATGGTTGTTGGCACCCAGGTAGCAAACAGGCTGAATAAGAGCTTATACAACCATTCATCATCCTCCTAGCCTTTGTCCCATATCTTTGTAGAGAATGAATTAATTATTAGACACTAGTTTTTACGCAAGCGACTGCCACCTGACCTTGCAACCCAGAGGGAAAACTAGGCCTTATTGGGCTTAGGTGGTTTCCTCACGATATTTTCCTTCACCGAAAAGCGAGTGGTAAATATCAAATGACATTCCGTACATAAGTTCCGAAAAACTCAATGGTACGGGCCGGGTTCGAACCCGCGACCTCCGGATTGAAAGTCGCATGCCCTAACCACTAGGCTACCACCGTACTCCAACCATTATAAGTCTAATTTAAGCTGTATAAAGGCTGTATAAGTGCGTATGCAGCCTGTGTGCTACTTGCAGCACATTCGTTCCGTATCTTAATGTAAAAATCCCCTACATTTTACAGAACGCGTTCAACTAGTCCCGTTATTTGTTTTGGTAGGCAAATTGAAGTGTCATATTATATTTTTACCTGAAGCCAAGGGGCGTTTCCACTAACAGGACAATCAAAGTAAAGTTAAGGTAAAGTTACGCGCGGCTGTGCGTCTAGTAGTCCGTTATGAAGAACTCTATATGAGTTTGAAACACCTCGGGCCGAACGCGTACCTGACAATTTCACGTGAGTATAAACCGCTTAATACAATAACAGGACCCTTCAAGAGCTGGGCGGAGTGCAGCGGAGCAGACCGTGTCTGACCAGTCAGTTAGTGGAAACAGTAGGGGGGGAGGAGCGGGCCATGATTGAACCATTATTGGATAATCATGGCCCGTTCCTCGTCTCTCCGCCCAGCCCAGAGTCAGTGCGCCCTAAGCGTATATTTTATCGAAATTATGTGTACCGTGACGTCTAGCAAAGAATTGATTGAGCGAGCGAAGCGCCCCCGTTACAGCTTTACAGCTTGGCCAAAAAACTTTCGTATTTCAGTTACAGGCCGCATTTCTCAATCGATTCTCGTGAATTTTTGTGAGGAGGCTTTACAATTATATAGAACTTTTTAGTTGAGCCAGGGTTGAAATCGTAAAAAAAAACATATTTTAGCCATCTCGAAAAAGCATTGCGAGGTTTAAAGTACACACATCCCACAGAGTCATTTATACTATTTTAAAGTTATAGATTTGTATTGAAAATCAGTTTTCTGTAAAGTGGGGTCGTGACTTCAGAAATAAATGTAATAGCGTGATGCAGGATCGTTATTTGTTTTGTATGGGCGCGTGGCGCCATGCCGGCCTGGCGCCATGTATTTTAATAATTTCCTTTGTCCTCTCATTATGCTGAAACGGCTGGATAAATTTTAACCACTTTCGGTACATGGATAGCTGGGCATCCAAATATGGTTATAGGGGACTTTTTACCCAACTACGGTTTAGAAAAAGTTAGTTATAAAATATAACAAATTTTACGGATTAGGTACACTCATTTAGTAAATCAACCTAAGTACTTACACGCGTATTAGTGACCTACAGGCGCTAAAGCAAAATGTATAGGTTGGATGGGTGAATAATTATAAATATTATGATATTAGACGCGATCTTTGTGACACAATCGCACTTCATCCTGCGACAAATATCTTTCTCTATTAAAGTACTTTATAACCATTTCAGTAGACAAAAAAGATATTTTTATAAAAAAAAATAACTCTAAGACAAATTTACGAGGTTGATTTAGGTATCTATGACTTATGTACAGTCCGCCCTTCTAGCTTTATAATTAGTAAGAGCACATAAATGTGACAGGGATAAAGATTTATAATCATTTGCCAGAAAATCTTAGGTCCATAGAAGGCACACAATTTAAAAGGAAACTCAAGGCCTGGCTGCTAGACAAATTTGTTTATTTAATTTAGACAACTATAACGGTCCATTTTGTGTTAGTAAACTTAGAAAAACTATGTTAGTACTTAATAATTAATAATTAACAAGGATTGAATCCTCTGGCTGAGATCCCACATTATAGGACAGTTAATCTTAGTCGCTATCATAATTAGGATGCTGGTACTACTTCTCCGTACCCTTTCCAGTAGCGAATGTTTTTATAATTTAAATGAATATTTTCGGTAATTTATGTCTATTAATATTAAATATCATATAATTATTTTGAATCAATGTAAAATATTATGTCAATATTGTACGTCCAAACAAACAAAACGGGCAAACTGTTGATACTAATAGATTTATGACATGTTAACTATACACAGTTTTGACAATAAATGATTATCTTATCTTATCAATATCAATGTCACTCTTACTGCACCGATCCAGCCCGTGTAGCACAACTATCCTTCACGACTCTTGTCGCGCGACATAGTTCCACCCGTCACTCTTATACAGTACTGTACAGAAAGAGATAGGTAGTATTTCTCGCGCGAGTCGCGTGCCATAGTTGTGCTAGAGCTGCAGCAAGGCTGTCTTGATGCAACTTCGCTTGTCGTATGACTGAGCGTCATCTGTCTTGCTCGCACGGTATTGACAGGAAAGTGACAGGTAGTATCGCGCGGCAAAGAGTCGTGTTACAGTTATTCTAGACGTAGAGAGGCCCATGCAGTGGCGAGAAAAAAGATTTTCATATTTTTCTTGAGCTAGAGAAAAATCTGTCACATTTTTTTTAGGAATGCGGGGATTTATTCCAATTCGTAAAAAAACAGGGTTTTTTTTTTAATTTTTATGCTTTCCTCATTGTCGTACTAAGTTGCGTCAATTCGGTGGTTGCTATTTTACTGGTATTATGCGACAGTCTAGAAAATTGAACGGTAAATATTCGTCTATCTGGCACTGATCTACGCTTATCTGTCATGATTTTTCTGCTCTAAATAACACTGTCATTGTCAAGGTAACGAAATATCGCAATAAACAAAGACTGACGTTCATTTGTTTCGAACGCAGACGCAGCTTTCTGAGATAGATGCCAATTTTTTTAGGTTTCGTACTTTTCGGAGTGTACTGGAATTGGTAGGTTTGTTACTGGCAATGTTTTTGGGTAATTAACAAAAATAATGAAAGTACTAAATCAAGTTGTGGATCGTCGATGAGGGCTCTAATCGCGTCGTGGAATTTCAGTTATAGGTATTCATTCAATGTAGTCAATTTAGTAATATTCATACCCGTCTTTGCCCTTAACCTTAATTTTTCGAAACGGCTCTCTGCCCGACGACAAGCCCTTCAGCCAACACAATAGCAAACTGTCATGTCGAAAATTGATAAAATATTTTGGTAAAACCAGTAAAGAAAAATTAAAGAGCGTCCGTTAGTAGATCCGTGATCCGTAAATAAGAAAAAAAATTTTTTTTTTTTTAAACTTTACTTTATAATGGGGTAACCCATTCACACAAGACGTTGTTAGCCTTTATTACGAGGGCCATAACACGAATTTCGCGTAGGGGGCGTTTTGCAAAAGCCATAACGCGTTCTGCGCAGGTTTTCCGGTCAATGAGCGATTTCGGTCTTTGAGCGTAACATGCTGACAAAATTTTAATTTTTGTGACAAGATTTATAGCCGATTGTACTTTTTTTGAACACCCATCAATTGCTCACTGAGACGATTCTAAAGACACCCCACTCAGTAGGATTGCTTTACTGACCTATTACATAGTTTCTAGTGCCACCTTCCGGCTCCATCATGAGACCAGCTCCTTGGTACCATACTAATGTATTGTCATCGATGTAGGTATTAGGGCTTGCAATATCCGTCCATTTTTCGTATCCGGATATTTCGAATACTAAAATTATTTACTATCCGGATATCCGGATACAGCGGATAATACGGATATTCATATTATTTTTAATAAAACACGAAATATGGTTAACATTTCGATGAAACTAATGTACTATGCCGCTAGGTAGTATTTATTTTAGTTTTAGTGCCCCTTTACTCTTTTTTAATTGTAAGTGTAACGTAGGTATTTGTTTCCTTGTTGTTAAATTTCAGTTTTTACATTGGTATTTTCATATTTCTGCTGTCGAATAAATGAGTGTTATATGGTTGTATCATATAATAAATAGGTACTAATAGACAAAATATACAATTTAGCAGTAAGAAATCTACTAAATGATTTTAGCAAATTAACATTTAAAAAGGAAAAACAATAGTGAAAAGACATGTTCTTAAAAATAAATGGAAAATACGAGCAGTTTTATTTTTTTATCATAATATTAAAAATCTAATCACTTGCAATCACAATTTAAAGTTCGTTATTTAAAGTTTACAGCGAGAAGATAATATATACCTACTGAACATTAAAATAAAATCTCCGATAAACCAGTCAGTCCATCTCGGAGCAGAGTAGTGGTTTATAAAAAAAAATCGCAGAAGACAATAAAAAACGTAAGGATCATTATCGAAATATTTAAAATTATATTAAATCGGCTTCTATACTTTTATCAGTTTAATTTATTTTTTAGTCGCATTTTGTTTGATTTTGATTCTGTCTGTCCAGCGCATAGAGCTTCTCCCTCATGGTCGCCTCCCCTGTACTTTCCCTGTCACCAGGAGCACTTCGAGGGTGTCACTTTTTTTTCCTAGCTAGGTGATCGAAGATCCTGCGGAGACAGATTGTCGACAGCCTAACGGTGACTCCCACTTCTGGAAGAATTGACATATTTGTGCGGTGGGCTGTCCAAGGAACTGGTAACATTCCGCTCCTGCACCACATTTCAAATGTGTCAATGCGAGATCTTGAGGGTCCACGTTTTCGCACCGTAGGTGAAGATCGAGAACACCAGAGCCCTCTAGGTTTTTAGTAAGATTGATATATCTGTCCAGATCCTGTTTAGTCGTGTCATCGCGCTTTTTGCCATGCTAATCCGCTTTCGTAACATCTGATTCGCATGAGCCATCGTTCTGGTAGAGCCCAGGTATACAAAGCTGCCCTCATATTGGAGATCGCGCGTCCCACTGAGCTCCAGCGGCTTTGTTCGATCTATGACCATGAATTCCGTTAAAGATTTGTTGATCGACAGGCCAAGTAGTCTTTAAAACACAAGATCAAGGGGGTGTTAAATTCGAAGGATTTCTTCAGGAATTAGTTGTTTGATGGTTGGAATTTGTTCTCTAGTGCCTTTTCCTTTCAAAAAGCCAGCTTGTTCAGGTATTTAATCTTTATTATGATACTTTCTACGGCTTGGTATATTAATTATATTATAGTAATTATTTTATTTCAACTATCCGAAATATTCGTATTATCCGAATAGTGTACAGAAAATTATCCGGATTTGAAAATTCGCGGATATCCGGATAAAACGAATATCCGGATATCCGGATTGCAAGCCCTAGTAGGTATGCAAAATTTCAGCTCAATGGATTAAAGATATCTGCGTCAAAATTGAGTTGCAAGATTCCACCCGAACCAACATACATAGTTATAGCCCTGCAAGGGGTTTTTACAACCCACGCCTTATTGCGGATTTTCAGTCGTACTATACTACGATTTCTAATTCAAGACCAAAAAAACTACGACAGATACGTCACTGTCAAAATTGACAACATTTAAATGACATTTGAGTTTGTTTCTTGGCTTGCACCAAATGCACAATGTTAGAAGTACAATACCAGATTTTGTACCAAAAATCTCCGATGTTTAAGTTTTTATTATCTCCTCTCGTAATTATGCAATAATAAATATATCTAGTTATTTTGTTAAAACATAGAGTTAAAGTTACCAATAAATAAATTATCTTAGCGTGTTTAAAAAAGAAAAAGGTATTTACTATTGTAAACATATTTTGTTGTAGTGGCAACCTTGTGGTAGTTTTTTTGGTCTTGAATTAGAAATCGTAGTTTAAATTATTTTACTGGCAACGACAAATTGTTGGTAACTGACGATGAAAGACGGTGAATGTCACTGATGAGAACAAAGATTTCAAGTAATTTTTGCATGATAAAGCCAAAACTATCCATAGTGATGAAAATAAAGTTTTTTTCAATAGGATTTAGTATATATTATTTCGCAAGAAGAACTCAGGATTGAGCAGCATTCCGGTAACAATGTTTTGTATGTTTATAATGACAAATCCTCGACTGACGTTTAATAATGCAAATATGATGTATGCACATTATTGCCATATGAAAGCTGCTTGTAGCGCCACTATCCCTGGGTCGGACAGACGCTTGCTAGGCTATACATACATACATGGCAAGTTATACAAAAGCTTGTAATATAAATGCAAGAACCCTGTTAGGTATGTACAGGCTGACACAAAAACGGCACTTCTCGCCGCCACTCGAGGGTGTTTGCGCTCTTGTTTAGCACAATACCTAGCCTTGGAGGCTTGTATGAATAGCGCAGCATATACAGAGTGAAACACTACTGTTTTCTTGTTTTTTTTGATATTCCAGAATTATTTCTTAATCATTATTTCAGGTTTTTTTTTATGTGAGATAAGTTTTCTTTCGTTTTATTTAAGAATTTGATAATAACGGCATTTATTAATCAGTATTCACATCTTCAGGGCTCTAATTCCATAATATGTGTCTCTGATATCCCGGAGAGATCTCCGAAGTGACGGTGTACCTAGTATGTCCCACATTTTGCTTTTCAATAAGTAGGTACTTATAGTTATACATACCTACGTTAGAAACGTGTCGGAAAAACTCAGTAAACTGATTATGTATACGTATAAGACTATATAAGTAATAAATATATCTCAAGCGTACGTGCGAAACATCACATCGCGTAGAGAGTACATCCTAGCTGAAATGCCTGAAATAGATAATTCATGTTTCTGACCGTGACCCGTCCATTTATATAAGTATATAGATATAGCATACGTACTGCTAAGGAATAACTTTGACGTTTCTATTATATTTATGTACGTATGTAAATACTTTATCTATGTAAATACAGTTAATAATAAATTTATAATAAATAACACAGGTGAAAAGGTGGACTTAACCCTATAAGGGATCTCTTTCCGCCAACGGGAAGAAGATAGACAAAATACCCCACCCCCACCCCACTAATATATATACTTTAGCGATTTGCTCCATATACCTTTAAATGACGACGGGTCAATGTCATTTAAATAAATAAATCACGGCCATAATCATGTCCATGATCTGATATTACGCTATAGATTTTTTGATATCGTGTCTTGACAACCGCCTGTGTATAAGTAGGTAAATAGTCATTTGTTTACATCAATCATTCGACAAAATATCACGTACATTATGTTTGCTGAATATATGTTTAACCTGATGGCAGCTTGTACGACTATATATTTATTTATTTATTAAAAACTTTATTGCTCACTTCATAAAAGTACAAATGGCGGACTTTAGGAATTCTCTACCAGTCAACCACTGGGTGAAATAGAAATATGTAAGTGCAGGATCAAAGTTTACAGAGAAACAAACTAATTAAAACACAAATCATGACCTAAAGATATATATAAGAATGTATATATAATTAATTAATTACCATAAACTTACACGAATACACGAATACATATATGATGTATGTAAGTATATCATATACGAAGATTTAAAACAATTTTAGTAAAAGCTGGTAAAAGTTTAAGATTCCGCTTGTCAAAGGCGTACTAATGTAAACAGGGCCAAAAATATATTTAAATTCATTTGATTTACTTAACACCGAAAAGAGGGGTTAACATTAAATAAATTAGGTCCTTAAACATTGTGAAATAGAGTTTCTTCTTTATTTATCAACCTAAGAAAAATACGTATGATGAAAAATGTAAGGGTGCCACATCACTGCGAGCATTCTCGTCTGTAATGTAAAACCTCGCTCAAACTTTACCGCGTTTTTTAGAAATTAAATTACGTAAACAATTTATTATCTGCTTAGCCCAATGTTTGACTGGTTGAGAATGCCCTATGGCATTAAGTTCGCCTTTTTTACGATACGTTCTTTCTTTTGTGCAATAAAGATTAAATAAATAAATAAACCCTATAGAGAAAAAAAACATACCCTTTATTGAACAGACACTATACTACCTACGTTTAAAAAAAACAAGCATTTGTTTATAAACGTAGGTATAACTCGTACAACTTCCTATAATTACGATATATAAATATAATTAATACTATTAATACTATTTTATGCACTCGGACTATAGTATATAATAATAAATTAGCACATAGGTACATTTAAATCAAGGAAAACTGTACAATTGCCTGTTACTAACGTTTAACGGATTTATTTGTATATAAATTCAAACGATTATTTTTATTTTCAATACTATAATTATGATTATTGGAAGCTGTCAAGAGTTTATTCTTTTTGTGTGTAAATTAGTTTTTAGGCACGGCAGGTCAATGGTGCGTGATGTCACTTGTGTAGGGTTGTCTCAAGACTGCATTACTTAAATGTAAAAAAAGAAATATTATTCAAATAAGTTACACAGCATTACAGTAAAAACCAAGGCACTGTGAACTAAAAAAAATACATTTAAACAAAGACAAAACTGGTTAGATTTAGGCGACACAATGGCGTGGTTCCGTTGCATCGTCTGATCTGGTGCAGAATATAACATCACGATGCATACGACAGCTTATTTTCATCAAGACGTGCCTTAGAAGTTTTGAATATTAAATACCAAAATTGCAAGTGAATTTATAAGTAGGTACCTAACTAGAAGGCGCCTGAAACTGAAAATTTATAACATATTAACCGTTTTTAATATTTTATAATACTGAGATAACATGATTTTAAATTACTATACCATAACCCTTTTTGATATTGTTTTAATATCAAACAGTAAACTTAGCCTCATAAAGCGTTTGAATCGTGCTGTGATTGGTACGAAATAGTTTACTTCCTGCAAGGGAACTGTTGTATAATTTTCTATTCAGGTCAAACCACAACAGGAACCATTAAATGTCTTAATCCTTTAATTAACATTGAATTAACAACTATTTATTATAAACTATGCCATTGTTGGTGCATCAAATAAATAAAAAAAAGTAAGCATAAGTTAGTAAAATTCGAATTTTGACTTAAGCTGATTGATGACTATTACAGTGACCCCTAAAAATCACCCTTCAGTATACTTAAAAAATAGAAGTCACGAAAGACGCTAATATATCAAAATTATTTCCTAAATGTCAATGTCTCGAGACTTGGAAGTCACTCCCAGAAGTCCTCGGCAACGTTGAGGCTCGCTAGGCTTTAAGATGCTCTAGTGTAAGTTTGCCTTTAATGCAAAAAAACGTGTTATATATTTACACGGGAAAAGTAAACGCAATCTATGTTGCGCTGAGAACTTAAACTTAGGCTCTGGTAGAGTTGGGTTGGCAAATAGCTAGTATTTCCATAAAACCATCATACAAAATAGGCGTAGAATAGGATGTTGAGTTGAGTTGCGGAAAACCTGCCCGCGAATATTAGAAGCAAATACGCTATTCCCCATTATACGATACAAAGATATCCAGACTAGCGTTTGCTATATTTTCGCTCAGAATTAGTTCATTATCATAAAAAAAAGTGCCAGCTGGCAACCCTGGCTAGTAAATCTCGTATTCAAACGTTGCGCCTGCGCCGAGCGATGTACAGATTTTGGCCGCGCCCTGCTCGTTAGATGTTCCGTGATACTTGAATCCTAATCGTGTCTGGGTTGCATGAATCATCGAGATAAAATCGTATTGAAACGTTTATTTTAGAAATTTTAGAATGAAGAATATAAGTTTAATAGATATGTGTAATGAACATGTTTGAGCGTGAGACTGTTGTCGGTTAAAGGTTATCGTCGTCGATTGACATCAATGATATATAGAGGTGCATCTATGCCATTATAAAATTACAAAATTTGATTATTATACTGGAGTCATGATTCCAAGATAAATCTTAAAATCGTGATGCAGGTATGACATGACGAATTATACCAGTAGCCATCAAATGGTCAACTATAGGTATCGGTCGGGTCGGTTTCAGCTCGCCAAAACGGCTGAACATAGTATGGGATTCTTTTGAAAAAACGAGCAGTAAGATGTTCACAGAATACTTTGCTCAATCAAAAAAGACCTCGACAACCCAGAGAAACAAATCTTGTTCAGTTTGAAGAGTAGAAGCCATGCTTAAATGTATTGCTCCTATTACAAGCTACACCCCGTATGAATGTTTCTACCTGGGTCATGGATGTTTTCTATGTATTTAAGGATCTATATAAGAAGATATACATTCTTGGATGTTTTATATATGTATTTGAGTATGTATTTATCTATATAAACATTTATAACGTCATCATGCTCATAGCACAAGCCTACTAGAGCTTACTTTAGAACTAGATAGATTTTTGTAAAATTGTCCGATAAGTCCTTATTTATTTATCTTATGTCTGCTCTAAACCTGTGTAGTAAGGTTTAGAGACAATTATATTATAGTTTATGGCATTGGAATAAATATTGATATCGACATAAAAGCAGCCGTCCCAGTTTGCGGAACAAAGTGCACAGGGAAACAAGGTTAGCGGGTCTGTTTTTCTCATGTTTTACTACACTACTATAATATATAGGTATACAGGGTGGTACTATGAATCAATTATAGTAGTTAGTTCTTACTAGCGCTTTAAAAAATGTGACTCGTTAAATCCAACCCACATGGGAAGCAATCGGAAAAAACATATAACCCGGCCAGTTAAAATAGGTTAAGTGTTTGTACGGACCCTCCGTGCGCGAGTCAGACTAGCACTTGGCCGGTTTTTTGAAGTCTTGTGAGAAAATCTTCTACAATCCATGAAAATAATATCAGACAATATTCAATGTAGAACACAAATATTTCTATGTGTGTCGTAATATTTTCAGACGATTTAGACGCATCATGTACGTGTATAGTGTACACTTGAAACTTAAGTACCAGTGCCTAGGTCAACCAAAGGTAACAAACTCGATTAGAACGAGATGCGAGCAGTCATAAAATCGCACAGACACAAATACTGGTTTTATTGAATTCCATAAAAGTTGAATATGTTATGTATTGGAATTGTAGGAAGGGAATTAAACGTTTGTGTTATTCAAAAATATGCCCTGAAACCAAAATTATTTGCAATACCTTGTATTCAAACATTTTTATACAGTCTCAACTAAATGTTTTTATTTTTTTTGTCGTTTTTCTGGTATAAATCATACTACATATTTTACTTTTGATGGCATTAACATAGCATTTAAATATGTAGGTATATTCCGTGCTCTCTGCTACTAAATACGATAATGCCATGTAGATACTCTGAACACAAAAACACTTTACTACTATTACGTTACTAACTCGTTACTGATTCGTTTTCGTGACTGCTATAGTGTAATGAGATGAGCTCATGGTTTAAGAGTATAAATAGGATCAAAATGAGCACATATCTTATGACTGACTTAAATGTTATTTCAGGATAAACTTAGTTGTTATCTGCAGTCTATGGCAAAATTATCACCGAGAATCCTTTTTAATTCAATGAGTTCGGATTTTAAAACAAAGGGAATTGATATCTGGATCTTACATAGTGTTAAGATGAGATACCATTGTTCATTTTTTCATATAAACTGATGTTAGATCTCGACTGCTTCCTCCACCTAACATAAATCAATCGTAACGAGATTTTGGAAACTGAAAGGGAAGGAAATGATCTGAAAGGATTTTGATGTGATTTTTTTAATAGATAGAGTGACTCAAGAGCAAGGTTTATATGTATAATACTTGCATAATTTATCAGGTATGCACCCGTGCGAGCCGGGGCGTTTGTTAAATTACTTCTTCACGCTCAAATGGCTAGACCAATTTTGATAAATTTTGGTATGAAGGTAGCAGGCACCCTGGATTAACACATAGGCTACTTTTTATTCCGAAAAATGTAGTGTTCCCGTGGAATGAGCGGGTGACACCACGTGGCGCAGCTAGTTATAAATATTTGCGTGCTAGTCGTCTGTTTTGGGCCAAAATTTCGCCGCAAACGGACGGATTGAATTCAGTGTCGATCAAATTAGTCCGTTATCAGATTTTATTTATATTATGGCCTAACTTACTTATATCAAAATAACTTGAAATATTGTGAAACACACGTTTTTAACGAAAAAGATCTCACTATACAGAAGCTACAGTACCTACAGCTTTATACGTTTTGTTAACGACGAACTAATGGACCTATTTTTTAATCTAATAACTCCTGACTCACTGTTGTTAGTGTTATATTTCTGGAACGAACTCATGCGCCGGTTCAGAGGAAAGGCCGCCCACGTTGCAATTTCCCAGACAAAAGGACAGAGTTTCTAGGCTTTATTAAAGCACTTAATGCTGTTTTTCAGTGGAGCTCGAATAACGTGATGAAACTAGAATTTATATGTTATATTATACTGAAAGTAAATCGTTTGGTCGTTAATAACATATTTGTTGACGTTTATTGGTGTGTGATATAATAGTACATTACTGCAGAGGCCGCGAAATAGGGAATTGTTGGCCGAGTAGTAATAGATGGCCGACGAGGCCGACAATCCCTGTTCGCGCCGAGGCTTGTATAGTGCTTTTCTCAAATAAATCCAAGGAAATAATACAAATGTTCAACTTAGATATTCATATATTTTTACTATTCCCGCCAACTTTTACCTTTTTTTTAATTTATTTTTTTAGCTGTTCGGGTTATTGTTTTTGCCACAAAATCGTAAGATATTTCTATTTATAAAAAAATTACAACACCTTGTTAATTAGATATTGTCATATTTTTTAACAATAAACGTGATTCCTTGTTTATTTTATGGAATATCTGTTTTAATCTAATTGAATAATCTAGTTAAATATAAGAAACAAAACGTACATATACATGCACAAACTACGTTTTTTTTTATTGGCCGTAAGCCATAGATTATCAATAAAAGAAATAAACCCACTGAAACAAAAGACAATTTCTTTGTTGGCCACGGCCATAATGTTGTATGAAATTCCTTTATTGACCTCTAATTTGAAATTAGAACGAATCTTCAACAATTGCTATACAAAGACGTATTTCGCGTTCTATTACCACGATCAACCAAACGATCCACGATCAATCGAAGAACGACATTTCCTTGGATGTTTGAGAAAAATGATATCCTTAGTCAATGATAAGTTGGCTAGACTGAACAGTCATAGTCATGAAAAAATGAAACACAATAATTAATACTAATCGCTTTTAAAAGAGCTTTTTAATATTAATCTTTCTTTTTTTTTGTTTTGTTACGGGATATTATATTATAGTCTGCCGGGACGGGTTGTATAATTTTATTGTTATTTTGCACTTATTATCTGAATATTCATTTGACTGGAAAGAAAATGTCATAACGGCTACACACTTGAAATAAAGCAGGGACCTAATTCCATATATATTTTACTAGCTTTTGCCCGCGACTACGTCCGCGTGGAACTTGGAAGTATGGAAGCAACCTCGTACAACACGATAGATATCCACCTAATCACCTTAATTAATAAAAGGGATTATTAAAAGCGCCTAAGCAAATGTAAGAGCAATTGTGATTTTGGTCTAATAATTACATTTCCTACAGGGTCATCAATGTCATCATGAATTACTTACTCACTTTTCAATCTTTTTAGGGATAATTTCCAGGATGAAAACTATCCTATGTCCTTCCTCGGATCTTAAACTATTTTCATGCCAAATTTCATCAAAATCGATTCAGCGGTTTAAGTGTGAAGAGGTAACAAACAGACAGACACACTTTCGCATTTATAATATTAGTATGGATTATGGTTTTTAGATTCCTGATCTCGTCGAAGTTGATTAGAGTGATTACTTCATTTATATGATATTTATGTATATTATGATATACAGTGGAAACTGGATAAGTGGAATCGCAAGGGACCGGCTGTTTAGTTCCGCTTATACAGGTTTTCCATTTATCCAGTTTTCCACTTAGCCAGGTTCAAATAAAACGTTTCCTCACTTACAGGGGCTCTCGCTAACAGAGGTTGTGGATGCTAGTAATGTCGCTTATAGAGGTCACGTATACATATATGGTCAAATAAAAGATCAGGACTTAAATAATCCTCTTTTATTAAATATGTAGGTAGATGTGTTGGTTTCCACTGCACTACTCTCTGCACATTTTTTTAATAACCAAATTGTTACGTTTTTTTAATCCTTCTAACCATCCGTTACTCTTAAAAATATATGAATATTAGCCTTTTTGCTAATTCTTCAGCTTTTTCTTTTATCATTGATCCATTAACTGGTAAAAAAAAACTCTCATACAAAATATGTAGTTAAAACACGAACCATAATACAAAGATCAAAGCTTAAAGAAAAATTGAAAAAGGAGCTACCTGGTGGAAGGGACCGGGAATCGAACCCGGTACCTCTGGATTACCGGTCCAGCGCGTTAGCCACTTCGCTACCCTCGCTCCACGTAGACCTGACGAATTTTTCCTTATGCTTTGTGTGTCGATCTTTGCATTGTTTATTTGAAAGGTTTTTTACACCTTACCACCAGGTAGCTCCTTTTTCAATTTTTCTTTAAGCTTTGATCTTTGTATTCATGGTTTAAATAAAAATTGTGGTGTACCCACATTAAAAAAAATGAGACATTACATGTTTCATAAAAATTATAAACGAACCATAATGTTAACGAAAAGAACTACCCTCCTTGTGACGGTTTATTAAAAATACAAATCTTATAACGCCGAGGTATTCCACTTATAGAGGTTTCGGAGACGACTGCTTCCAGTTACAGAGGTAAAAATAAGAAATTTTCAAAAAAATGGATTCCGCTTATAGAGGTCTCAAAATTCCACTTATAGAGGTAATTCGTTGCCAAGGGACTGGAACCGAGAACTTGGGTCCACTTAAAGAGGTTTTCCACTAACCCAGGTTCCACTTATCCAGTTTCCACTGTATATGTAATTATATCTATATATATTATATTTTGGAATTACACATATTTTATTATATTAAGACATTATACTAACTTGTTTGTTTGTCTATCTTCTTGGATATCCCATTATTTTCTCATTAGCTCAAAGGTTAACTGGAAGAGATCCCTTATAGGGATAAGTTCGCCTTTGTACATGTTTATTATTTTTGAAGTTTTCTAATTTTTTTTTTGTGTACAATAAAGTGTTTACATACATACATATATCGCTCAGATATCTCAGAGAGATCGCCGAAGTGGCGATAAAAGATATCTTCACTTCGCCAACCCGGTTGCGTTTAGTTTGTTTCTCATTAATATACGACGCTATAGATATCAGGAGGAAACTTAACTTGACCGGGTAGTAATAAAGTGTCACTTAATGCGGCTCGAATCGCAATGGCAATATACCTGAAATATACGTGGGATCTCGAACTAGTTCCCAGATAGCTAATATGTAAAGTGTATTATAGTGGCGAGTTCTCGGTTACATATCATTGGAATTCTACTACATGCTAGTCTAAGTTTGCTATCTGGGAAATAGTCTAAGTAGCTGTACCTATAATGCTTAGTTTAAGGCTATATAGCGACGAACGAAACTTAACAACCGAGTCGACAACACGATCAATTTCAACCTTTTTCAGTCGAACAATAACCCTTAATAGGGCCTTGTGTCGTTTAAAAATTGCGCTATCATTCAGTACTGTGGAAACACGTGAAATACGATAGAACCTTTTGTTTGGAGGATAGATTTCCGATCAATGAATAGTTCAAGACTTGAGATGCTATACGTATATATTTGAATTTTAAAGTGGAAATTTTATTGCAAGAAAAACTTAACTTATAACAAAGAAATAGTAATAAAAATAATAATGTGTAGCAAAAAGTTATAAAGCACATCTCTGCAAGTTGCAGTTTAGCTAGTGCTGCGAACTGGGAATGGCTGCTCCGTCGTCAAACCCCAACAGTTTCGCTGCAGGTTTGAATTTGTGACGTGTGCCTCGTATGCACATACTGGAGGCTCGAATTATAGCAGTGCATATCCTTGTTCTAAGCCAACCCAGTATCGTACTCAGCGATTTGTTCCAACGGTCCGAGAGGGCTTCGCCTAAGTGTTTGACGAAGGAGGCCATCTGTGGTGCGAATGTGCCATCGACAGAGGTCACGAGGGGGGTGAAAGTAGCATGTTTCACTTCGCAGGCAGCAGAGTATTTTCTTTGTTTTTCAGTCTCAGCAGATTTTAGGACAGAAGTGACATGACGTGCAATGTAAGAGGGAGCGTCGGTGTCTACGACACGGATATCGAATAACGCCTCTCTCTGTGCATTCCATACGCCACGGCAGGATAAGTCACCGCGTAATCCAAGGTCACCTTCTGTGATTATAGGTTCTATTGTGATGTTGCCCCATGCTTGGTGACATAGTTCAGCAAATAGGTCTCGTATTTCGTTGTGCCGTCTTGAAATTAGCCCGCCAGTCTTGCAACAGAGAGCATGGTCGATATTAAAATGGCTGTTGCCGCATCCGTCACAAGAGGGTGGCATTGAGTTTGGGGTTCTGTAATAGCGTATTGCCAGGGCATCTCTGAATTCATGAGGAGACAAGTCGAAGTTATCTTTCTTTGTTGGTATAGCAGATAGCCAGGTGGAAGACTTTGTTTTCATTTTCGATGCGATTGATCTTTCTATAGCTCGTCGTTTGTTAGGGGATAGTTTGGCCAATATAGTGTCTAAAAGTTCGTTGTCACGAGCATCTTTTATTGTTCGGCTCTCTTTGCGTGCGTCAATCAGGGATTTATTGTGTTGGGCTAGGTCTACATGTTGTGTCCTGATCAAAGCCGATGAGAGGATTAAACAGCCTTTTTTGGAAGAATTGTAGCTCAAATTATTCTCGGTAGACGGATTAGATATTGCCAAACCACCTTTATGCACAGGAAGGGAAAACAGATCGGCTTCGTCGGGTGTGATTTCACTGCCCATCAGAGTTGGCATGAAATTGGTCCGTAATGCATGTGTCAGTGGTTCAAAGAGTACGTTGGAATCGGCGATTACACGTTGGGCAGCTTTAGTGAGTGCTGTGTAAGCTGCTTGGGGAGAGTCTTTACAGATATGTGTCAGTTTCTCGATTATTGAAATAAATAGCTTTACTTGGTTTCTTATAAAGTCTTCTTTTCCTTTGCCTATGTAACTGCCAAGGAAGGGTGAACCTACGGTGATGGTAATGTTAGTTCCTTTAAAAATCTGTTGTGCTTTATTTTTGTCCGTTTCAGATACGATAAGGATTGTCTTTTTAGGTTGAGGGAAGTATCCATATGCCGGTCCTGTGTTGCAGATCTGTTCCCACCATTTACGAAGGCTTTTGAAGTTTCCCTGGGCCGATGAGTCATCCGCATACCATGCCTGGAGTGTATTCTGTTCTTTTTTTTGTTTGTTGATTATGGGTAATGTTGCAAGAGCATATAGTGGCATAGCAAGTGGATCGCCTTGGGTTACGCCTTCTTTGCTATACAATCTTGTGTCTGAGTTTCGAATAACAAGCTCTGCGTGGCCATTATATGTGTTGTACAGGAAACGGGCACAATATAATATATATAATATATATATTATATATATAATATATATTATATAATATATATATACGTATATATTGACTACACTCGAAGGTATGTAAAATAAATAAATAAATAAATATTAACCCTTCATTTGGCGTGTACCTCCAGGGTGAACAAATTCTTTGACCATCTTTTTCCGTTTTTTTTTCGAACCAGAATCTTTTGCTCTATTTTACCATAACGAGGCTTGAACTAGCGACCTTGTCTCCCGGAGCGGGAATTTGCCACACGAAGGGTTAAGGGACAATCTTACACAAATCGACCTAGTCCCAAACTAAGCAAAGCTTGTACTATGGGTACTAGACGACGATATACATAATATATAAATACATATATAGATAACATCCATGACCCAAGAACAAATATTTTGCACAAATATTTGCCCCGGCCGGGATTCGAACCCGGGACCGCCGACTCAGTAGGCAGGTGTCTACCAACCGAGCCAAACGCGTCGTCAAAAAGGCATGAATATAATCTTCTACGTATGTTATACGTATTTCCATGCATTGTTGAGCGTGTTTAGTTAAACTTTTGACGATACAAAATTGATAGGTACTTGTGAGCTGTGATCCGGTTTGAATATAATATCATTTTCTCAAGCATGCAATGAAATGTTGTTATAACGTGCGTTATAACAGGCTTCGAAGGATCACGTTTCGGGCGGAGGAACTCGAGAGAACTGTAAAGGAATTTCATACAACATTTAAGGACTAAGCCGGGAAGTAACTTTTTTAAACATGGCTTCTGTCTTCATGAACAGCTGAATCATTTATTTTTTAATGGTGTATTTTTTTATTTCATTGCATATGTTTGAGAAAACACTATAAATGCCTAGTCGAAAAAGGGCTTGCCGACTTCGTATCACTACCTGGCCTCCGTACGGTCGGCCGTGTATACCTACTCACCCGGCAAGCCATTCTTTCCCGGCCTCTGCAGTAGGTATGTACTATTTATCTTTTTCTGGAACGGTAACGCTTCGGTCGTTCATCTAACAACATTACTTATGTCTTCAAAAGCCCTTATATGTTAGAATGTTTCGATGTCCAAACGCTTTATGGCAGTTGGAAACGTAAACGTAAAAGTTGTTAAATTTCGGCAATTTCGAAACAAACTAGTGAGGTGTACAGCTCACAGATATAAAGTTAAATGCCATTCAAGAATTCGGGACATAAATAATGCGCCTACATTACAATTGAGGCTTATTAGATCAGTTGTCACCGCTTTATCTGTTTAATTGACAGGGGAGTATTTAATGTATTCGTAGAATTGACACTAGTACGTGTCAACGAGTGACCTCGGGAAATTAATGGGTGTCACAGGCAGGCAATCCTATTTGAACTAAAGGCGTGTCCCCACTTTAGCATTGAATGTCATTAGTAAGTCGATCAGTTTTTTATTAATTTTCATTAAGGGAACTGTCCATTTGTTAGTGAGTGTTAGTTAGTGTAGTTTCCTTCTTCATAATGTGGTTGTGATTAAGTTGTCATTGGCAAATAAACCTTTTTTTTCGTATAGTTTTGATGAGCACTTAATGTGATTATTAATTCGTACAATAGTATAAAACAAAGTCGCTTCCAGCTGTCTGTCTATCTGTCTGCCCCTATGTATGATTAGATCTTTAAAGCTACGCAACTAATTTTGATGCTTTTTTTAGTACCTGGATAGAGTGATTTAAGAGGAAGGTTTATGTGTATAATACATGCATAATTTATCAGCATTGCACCCGTGCGAAGCGGGGGCGGGTCGCTTTATATACATATGAATAATTTTCTAGGTATCTTGATCAATAATTGAAGTGCTGTTTATAGGTGCCAACTATTGGAATAGTCTGGTGCACGCCAAAGGCGACAAATTTAATGATGCGTTTTGAGAGGCGCAATTAATGGGCACTGGATGATATTCAGGGCGCTAATTCGAATGTACTTTGAGATATCGCCGAATAAGCGATAACTCAGGTATGTCGCCTTTAACTGTCATTAAAATGCGGGCGATATTTGCGTTTCGAGCTCAGAGCTGTATAAAGTGTTCATATTATTGCCCAATCAAATTATGTTTGAGCCTGATATCTATGGCGTTGCATATAAATAAATGAGGCGCACACTTAACGCCAGGGTTGGCAAAGTGACGATATACCAAGTATATTGCCACTTCGAATATCTTTCCGAGATGTCAGGCACATATGGAATTAGGGCCCTGGCTTTACCCTAATCAACGGAAAGAGCCGTCGCTAATAATTTTGTTTTTATCATCCTATTTCAATAGTGTAAGTGCGCCTTTTCCGCATCAGGTCAGACCACACACCGCCGAGTCAATTGTAATTGACGGCTGCTCGTATCATAACACTCAGTCGGCTGGGGAACTGGGTCGAGATGTTTTGATACGGCTATTATAAGCTAATAGACTATTATACAATGGATCATACGGCTAAAAATGTAACATGTAGCTATACGTACGCGGGCAGTGTCTTGGGAAGAATGCTCCGGGCGGCACTTAGGACATGCGGATATGGCCAATTTTTTTTATTGCCTGCTTTAGCATTAATTTTAGTAATAATTAAAACTAAGTTTATTTTAAATCATTTTCAGAATTATGATTCTGATGAATTGATTGAAGATTTCTTATCGAAGATCATAATATTAATTCAAGATAATTAATTTAGGACAATGAACATGTGAAAATCTTTTATCATAATACAAATGAGTGTAACTCGATAAAAAAAAACCCTTTCGAAATTTCTAAATAGACGAGAAACGCGATTAATGCACTCTTAAGCCTTACCACAGATTACAACACTACAGAAGGTTATCTCTTTTGATCTATGCAAAAGCCGCCTGAGAATTGTATTTTATTGGTTGTTTGTGTGAAACAGGACGCGACGAGATTAATTGACGCATTTGCAATTTTGCACATCTACGGCTGGCTACAAAAGCGTATCGAACAAAAGCGGCAGGCGGAGGTGTACAGTGTACACTAGTATGTAGGCTAATAGCGCGGCTCGCGGTACGTAGTTTTCAATTCCAATAATGGACAACCTGTCCATCACTTTCATTGTAGGTGCCAACTATGGGGACAGTGTCGAGCTCGCTTTTTTAGGGTTCCATACCTAAAGGCTGCTAACGGGACCCCATTACTAAGCCTTCGTTGTCTGTCTGTCTGTTCGTCCCTGAAATTTTCACGTATTGGCCACTATACGTATCAACAAATACAGAAAACAGGGTTCACATATCAACAACGTGTATTTTTGGGTTTACTAAGTTTTTTTTGCGGTCGAATGATAATAGATAGACACCTCAAAATGTCATTAAATTATGTACTAATAGTTATCTGTAATTTGGTTAGTATTAAGTATCCTATGGCCAGCATGGGATGTCCAGCTATCCCTATACCCCATTTTTAGGGTTCCGTAGCCAAATGGCAAAAAACGGAACCCTTATAGATTCGTCATGTCTGTCTGTCCGTCTGTCCGTCTGTCCGTCTGTCTGTCCGTCCGTATGTCACAGCCATTTTTTTCCGAAACTATAAGAGCTATGTTGAAACTTGGTAGGTAGATGTATTCTGTAAACCGCATTAAGATTTTGATGCAGAAATTAAAAAATAATAATAAATATTGGGGGCTCCCCATACTTAGAACTGAAACTCAACAATTTTTTTTTTCATCAAACACGTACGTGTGGGGGGGATAGGTCTTCAAAAATTATATCGAGGTTTCTAAAATATTTTTTTCTAAACCGAATAGTTTGCGGGACAGACGCTTCCAAAGTGGAAAAAAGTTGGTCCCCCCCCCCTCTAACTTCTAAAATAAGAAAATGAAAAATCTAAAAAAACATATGATGTACATTACTATACAAACTACCAACGAAAATTGTTTTGAACGAGATCTAGTAAGTAGTTTTTTTTAATACCTAACTTTGCACCTAATTTATATGGGGCGCTATACATACCAGGTGCAAACTTAACTTAACCACTTAGGGATGGAAAGTGTTTGTACGGAACCCTCGGTGCGCGAGCCCGACTCGCACTTGGCCGGTTTTTTTATTTAATAATTTAAAACTTTGTTAAAATCTGTCAAGGTACGAAACAAAAGACGACGAGCAATGTTGCCATTAAGATTTAACCCGCAATCATAAACCTTTCTATCCAACACCGGTCTTCAATGGGAACGATTCTAGTTTAGCATTTTTAATAACAAGTTCAGTGACCCTACGTCGCACTATCACGATTACTGTCGCTATCATGTTTCTTCTTTATTCCATGTTCCTGCGTGAGAGTGGCGTATCCGCTGCGCGTGGGCATAAGTTAACGCGGATTAGGGATGTGTCACGGGGATTTATTTTCGGGTAGGATTGCACAACTACATATCAGCCCAAGGTTTGTAGAGGTTTGCCAATGCTTAAATTCTGTCCTACACTTTTCGTATTGGGCATACACAGACACACCCGCTTAAGCTACGCCCAAGCAGTAGTGTAATTTAGAAGAAGCTCCTAGAATAAATCAATAGATAGTGCTAGCGTATTAAGCAGAGGTATTAGTGTCATACGGGAGATTCAGAGGGATAGAAGCAATTAATTACAAGAGATTTAAGATAGTAATGAAAGGGCCCTCTCTTTCTATCAGTTGATGACACACGAATAAGAATAAAAAGAGACTATAATATAGTCATAGTAATATTATTACTTTCAGGATTATAATCATAATGTTTGAGCACTAGGATTAACGCTTAAATAACCCAAATAAAATAAAAAACTTAAAAAACCCTCGACTCAAGTAGTTGGTCATCAAGACATCCTCATTCAATGAGTGATATAGAAAATGCTACTAAAGCTGAAGAATTTGGAAAACATTTGGAATTCTTAGCTTCAATATAGGCTGAGATCTTGTCACTACTTAGTTCCAATTAAAGCTCGCTCTCTCGAAATCTCGACGGAGATGTCTTTCGTTTCTAAAAAACCGCACTCAAATTCCGTCCATCCGTTGGAGGCTGGAGCTATGATGCTGCAGGCAGACACACAGATACACATGTTAAACTTATAATATAATACACCTCTTTTTTCGTCGGGGTTTAAAATTTCGCACCTTTAGAATTATAGTGACCTAATTCAAAATCGTCGACACTTCAATTTTAAATTATATATTTAGAAATAAAGAGACTTAATTCTAAAGGTGTGATTTGTAAAATAAGCTGCAGAATTTCATGGCCCATTTATGTATGAATTCATTCTTGGGCCATGCATTTTGGCAGCTCATAGTACATTACATACCTAGAGCGGTGAATTCGTGAATGTCCCAGACCGCAGGTGTTTGTGGCCCTAACCGAAGGTAAGGGCCATAACCCATAAATATGCGATATGGAGCTTTACGAATTATCGCCCGTGGTTTTTAAGGTTCCGTACCCAAAGGGTAAAAACGGGACTATTACTGAGACTTCGCTGTCCGTCCGTCCGTCTGTCACCATGCTGTATCTCAAGAACGGTGATAGCTAGACAGTTGAAATTTTCACAGATGATGTACTCGTATTTCTATCGCCGCTATAACAACAAATACTAAAAATAAAATAAAATAAATATTAAGGGGGGCTCCCATAAAACAAACTTACAGATAATGGTACGGAATCCTTCGTGCGCGAGTCCCACTCGCACGTGGTGTATTTTTCTAAACTTGTACGTCTTGCCTTGGCCTAGAAGTGAGATTTTCTTCCAGCAGCCGGGCAGCACCAGGGCAGAAAATCTCACTTACGCGGTATTACGGCCTAGAGTGACGTAAAATAGTACGCGTCTTACAATTCGTCAACGCCTACAAATCTGTGTTTGCGTATTTGAAACAGCCCTGAATTCAGCGCCTGGGAAAACTCATTCGGCAAACTAATCCGCTCGCGATGTGCAAACACTGTTTTGTAGGCGTTGACGAATCGTTATAGGTACGCGTAATATGTTAACGTCACTCTAGGCCGTAAGTGAGATTTTCTGCCCTAATGCTGCCCGGCTGCTGGGAGAAAATCTTTCATCGTGACCAAAGCAAGACGTTAAACTAGACAAACCACGGGCGGTAATTCGTAAAGCCCTAGATCGCAAATGTATTTGAATTATACGGAGTCTTAGCTTAATATTTTATATCTGTGCCAAATATGCTATAGATCCATTTACATATACTATACGAGTGGATTGCTTTTTAGGGTTCCGAAAGGAGAAGCTAACAACGGGACATAATTATAATTATTATTTGATATCATAATTATGAACTTTGAAACCAATAACTTCACACGATTATAGAGTCAAATCTATTAGATTAGAATAGGTTTGTTTTAAAATTTAACTGTCTAAGATGAGAAAAAACCATGACTCACGTTTCATTAGAATTCTCGATTTTATGGCAATAGAGGCCCAACAAATATACCTACTACTGTAGAAAAACTAACACTTCGCTAAATTACATTTGTAAAAACCAGTATAAATGTCTCAATCAGTCACGTAAACAAACCTCCGACCTCGTAGCATACTTTGTAAATTCCAATATGCTACAATGTGTTTAAAAGCCCCTGGAATAGATGTAGACAATGTGTCTTTGTGCGCAGGCGCCGACTGGCCGGGCGCTTAAATACGATTAATGCACAGCTTACATTTTTACAGAAGATCCTTCTGCCGGTAAACGCTCTGTAACGTCAACAGCAACAACTTTGATATAAACAATCAAGGTCCTAAGATAACATGATCATATAACGAAAATCCTGTGACAGGAGCAATAAATTAAAGCTGATAATAAATATCAAAACATAAATATATATCAAAAGTTGCTAAATAAGAGTTCCCTTTAAAGAGTAGTTTACTTTTTAAACCGAGCATTTTTTTGTATTTTTTAATAATAAATGGCAAATTGTTTATTTAAAGAAGCAATATATTGCGAAATATTAATTTTATAGCTGTGTGATGAGCTGATGAGCCAGATGATAATTTTGGGTAGCTACATTGAATATACTATTTAATTTGTTTGAAATAATGAATAATATGTTGCTCCATTGTCTGGGCTGTTTCTATGATTTGACACTTATTGACAACTTGGACATCGTTACACAGAGACATATCAGACTTCGGACTTCGTCACGAATCATCGACGTATTCTTGGCCTCTTGAGTTCTTTGTCAATGGTTCATGATAGTCACATTCAAAGAATTTTAGTTAGATTAGTTTAGTTTTCTTTGTCAAAGATAAAGCCAGACGTATTTTCCGTTACCAAATTCAATAATGCGTTACTATTGCTTTCTGTACGGGCGCAACTGCGTGCAAATTTATTAGTAAAACTAGCTGATTTAAGCTAAGATCATAGTCCAGAGTTATCTGCTCGGCTTGTCACCGCAACAAGCCGTCATTCAAACGTTGCCATATACCCCGTTTTATCTCATAGCTACGCCTACGTGCAACAGCCAGTATCTACTGATTGCGATGGGTTTTACCTATTTCTCAATAACTCGAGAAATTTTATTTTTTCACATGTATATGCGCGAATCTAATCAATCTAAGCAAACGTAGGGAACATTTTCTATATCGTCATAGTTTCATTTCTCTTATGACTGATTATTTTATATTAAGTGTAGATATGCGTCAAAATAGTTGATCGGGTTAACTTTGGCCTTTCCGTATAACATTGACCCACACTTACTTACACACTGCCAGTTTTAATACGGTATTTGATGACAGCTCAATTCAGCTACTCTGTATGAAACATCAAAAACGATTTGTTAGTATGGAGTTTCTGTGAAGATACTGGCTTGTGACTTGTGACGTCATAAAAATCAGTAGTCAAAACGCGTCTTCTTTTTAGTTTTTGACCAATTCAAAATAGTATAATGTACAAAGTTAGTGGTAGTTTATTTGGTTCCGCGTATTTTTGAGTGATTTTTTAGTGCTCTCTATGATACAATTTATATTCACTATACCGTATAAATAGTATATGTCATTAAAAAAAAACTCCTAAACCGGAGTAATCGGAGAACGTAGGTGGGTACATAAAAATAAACAAACAACCCGACATCGACATTCCCAATTAACTGGAAAGCTCCTCCTTTTTTTAATCGGTTATAAATAAAAGAACAAAGTTCGAGAATGATCATTGATCAATTTATCAAGCGAAGTCAAAAATCACAAAGAATTCTTGGCATCTAAAACGTTACAATAGGAACTGTTGATCCCAAATACCACGGGATTGCAACAGTCTAAAATGACGTACGTGTGTTTATTTATATGATATAATCTGTGGAACTTGAAACAAGCAATATGCAGGGCCGGGACGAGACATAGTCGTGTTTTGGTGTCCTAAATACCGATCTAAAAATATACGGCAGTTAATCGTTACACAATTTTCTTAAGTTTAATGGCTTCCCGTCGTAGTATCGGTTGTGATTGATCAGTATTAAGAGGACCACGGCTCATTATTTCATACCTATCGAGGTTTCGTTGTCGACTGTATCCCCTTCGAAAACTTAACGAAGCGAAGAGTATATTGTATGAGGTATGGGGAATAGGTTAAATCTGAAAAGCCAATACCTAAGTAAAGGTGAGTATAGCTAAAAGTCCAAGTTGTTACCAAATTGCTTCATAAACAGCCTTCTAAACGCGTATAAAGCTCACGATTTCAATCGATGTAAGTGCTTGTAGTTTATTGGGCTATAATAGAAAATTACAAAATAAGGATAATTTCTAAACTATCACAAAATAACTTGAAAGATTGCCAAGTTTGATTTTAAAACACAAAGCTATGAGATTCCTGATTGCAAATTGTTGATAGGGACGTATCTAGGTGGCAGCAAAATGTACAAACCTAAACTTCGCCTGCGTAAGCTTTCTTTTGTCTTTGCCGTACTCTGGTAAAAAGTATCCTATAACGTACCAAAATTGGTTAAAACCGTCCAGCCGTTTTGGCGTGATGGGACACCCCGCTAGCCCCGCCCCCTGCTAATTACCGACACTCGGATGCAGCCATACTAGGCTTCCGGCTTCACAAAGTAAAAAATTAAAAAAAAATGGCGTGATGAGAAGAGAAACAAGTTCTGACCATCAGATGGCGATGGTGCTGCACTGCTGGCCCCACGCGCCGATGCAAAATACGTAGGCCGTCTTTTATGTAATCCAGTGAATAAAGGGGTTTTACCTTACAAATGGTCCGGTAGTTTTGAATTTTTGATATGTTATCTAGGATGGATGGTTAGTGAGCGTTTAAAATGCAAAATGCACAATTCCCCCTACTCCGCGCCCGCCGCGATATTGAAAGATCCGGCAATTTTTTTTATATTTTTGCTTAAGTATACCTTCGTTTAGGAGCATTTTAGCTAGAAAATAGCTTAGACAATGTTGTAGTGACTTAAATTTACTTTATTTTGTTTCTAGGACAGATAATTACGGAGATACGCTAAGCTTTTTTCTAGCTAAAATGCTCGTAGACGAATAATAAGCAAAAATCAGAAGAAAGTGCCGGTTTTGTAAATATGGTGGCGGGCGCGGATTATGGGGAAATCACTCACCATCCTAGACAATTATCAAAAACTCAAAACTACCGGACCGTTTGTAAGGTCACCCCCAGTATATTAAAATACTTAAACGTCGTAGAAGTCGAATAACGCTCGACATGTTTTTGTTTTATCTTCACCCCCAGAGTACTTTAGTCTCTCTTCTCTTAAGATTTTCACTGAAATCATAATAAATAAATACTGGCCGAGATTCGAACCCGGGACCGCCGGCTCTGTAGGCAGGTGTTTACAAACCGAGCCAAACGCGTCGTCATGAATGCATTGAAAACTGATTTTAAATACTAATCTAAAATAGTTTAAAATTAGGTACCCCCGTATATGTATTCATATTTTGTGAGTATAACTGCTACTTTTCTTTGAAAAAAAGGAACATACTCTATACTCATGTGTGTCTATGACAATAACAGAATTTCGTGTGATGGTCAGAAAAGACCGCAGTTTAACTACGTCCCATAAATATAACAATGCCTGCCACACAAATAACGTTAAAGTATTTTTATAAATGTAAATCCCACAGATTGACCCACGGACACTAAAGAAAACATTATATTTACATCAGACCTCAATACTTACCGTATTATTGTAAAAAGCTTTTGACCGTGACTCGGATTGAGCAATATCTTATTATTACAGCATTAAAATGCCTACATAAATCCACTAAGCTCCTTAATGGCCGCCTTATAAAAAGATATCTATTCAGTAGTGTTATTGAAAACTTTAACTAATGACCCAGACAACAAAACATTTTGAGAGCGTTTCGTATGATGTTTTTTTTAAAGGTTTGGGTCGTTCTCAAAATATTTGCACCGCTGCGTTGATTTTGCTTTTTTTTTTAAAGTTGCGATTTCTTCTTTTATTTTTCATAGGATCGCTAGAAATATATTCAGACAATTGATATCACGTCGAGGGAAGTAGTTAAATTGAATATCTTAGAAGATATAGGTGTTTGAAATTTTAGGTCCACAGGTGAAAGACATCGGTGTCAGGTAAACGACATTTTGTTACCAAGTTATCGACAATGGGTGCAGGTTTGCGACAAATATGTTCCAACTTAACTGAATTTGTTAGCAGGTTAACGACGACGGTTGCAGGTAAGTGACATTTTAAATAAAACCTACGTTGAACAGTCAACTAGTGCTTTTTTAATTGTTTTTATTTTTATTTTTTCCTTATGTTAGTAATTTGCATAAAGAGAACAAGCATTTAATTCTCATCTCATAGGATATTTCTTAGGAGGTTTTTTGAAGCCTTTGAAATCCAGAAAGGTCATAACCGGCAAAAAGTTGCAAAACTCAAGCATACCCACGTGATTTTATAAATTTCTTATGAAGGTTCAACAGCCAATCATTTAATTAACGTTTCTGCATCCTAATGCTGCCTCTTTTGAGATATTCTTTCTTACCCGCTGAGTTACCTACTGCTGTTTTCGTCATCTTCGAGGAATTCCTTCACATCTGATAACCAGAAAGGCTGCTTTAGGTGGGATAAGCTATGGGAGGTATTGTCTGAAGCTGCCAGCACATCTGGTAACACTTTATAAAGCCTTTACTAGTCTGGATACAGAATGGTGTCGGTAGGAGATGTCACATACAAGAACTTTAAGTTCCGGAAAGGCGTACGACAGGGATGCATAATATCCCCAATACTGTTTAACAAATATGGAGCCATCGCCATCGCCTATTTTGCATCACCCGAAGCAGAAGTGGCCCAACTTTTGGAATGACTCAAAACAACCAGCCTCAGAATGGGTCTCGATATTAATAAAAATAAGACCGAGTTGATGATAGTCGACCAATACTAGTCGACAATGTACTAACCTGCTTCAAGAGTTCGATACTGTTGATCAGGTCCAGTACCTTGGCTCCATTGTCACAAATAGAGGCACATGCAAACCAGAGATTCGCAGGCGAATCGGAATGGCCCGAAACAGTGATGACCCAACGCGGCAAAATATGGAAAGATAGAAACATCCCTAACCGGACAACATGCACCTCGTCTGTGCACTTGTCTTCTCCATATTTCTTTATGGGGCAGAGACCTGGACGCTCAAAGCCGCTGACAGGCAGAGGATTGATGCTTTCGAAATCTGGTGCGGGCGCCGCCTGCTAAGGATTCCTAAGACAGCTTGAAAGTAAAATGGAATACTCAAACTAAGCTACCGCGGTAACATATATGTTTTTATAACAACGAAACATGAGTTGAGACACGGCGAGTGACCTATAAAACCTGGTTTATAAATAATTTTGTACAAGTGTTTAAATAATTGTCGTTCGCCTGCCGTATGTGTCGTTCACCTGTTTTTATATAGACAAGTGAACGACATACAGGTGATGGACAAAATGACAGTTATGTCATCAAAACAAATAAAGTATTTCGTTGATGAACTGCATATTTATACACATAAAAGTAGACCATACTTTACGCGTTATAAATTAAAATGAATGCAATAGTACACACGTCAACCAAAATATGGAAGGCAGAATATAGACTACATACCCATTACAAACTCCCGCTTGCGTAAGTGTATGTATCATATTTTTTTTGTGCAGCACACTGACGACGTGCCACTCGGAACAGTGTTAGGTGGCAACTGAAGGTCTCGATTTATGCGGGGTGAGGCAGGGGAAACGAAATAGTAGTCACACAATTGAAATGTTTGTCTCATGACAAGTGAACGACAAAAAATGGCGTGGACAAACTTAAATTGCAAATAATTCGCAACATAAGCATAGTATTATTATTCGATATGGTAGTATTCAATCTTCATCATACATGAAAATAAAATGGAGTACTGAACTTAAGCTAAGTCGGTAATGTATATGTTTTTATTACAACGAAACATGAGTACCTCGCGTTGGGACACGGCAAGTGACCGACAAAACCTAGTTTTAAATCGTTTTTTTTGTCTATTAATATACTTTAGTTTTAAATAAAAGCATTTGGCCTCTATGTAAAAAGTGTCTATAGATATGTGTTGATAATTGAATATTTAAAATAATGCGATGTAAAAAACTTCTTCTAAGACAAACCTGTTGACAGGTGGCGGTGCAAATATTTTGAGAACGACCCTACTTTAAAGATTTGTTTGAGACTCTATAGTCACTGCACAACTTGATGCTATAGTTTCTTTCAAACAAAAAACGTCTCGAAAATACTTGTGATGGTGTCATTTACACGGGAAAAGCGAGCGTGATCAAGACATTATGTTGACGTACAACTTACGCTTTAGGCTCTTCTTCATTTGCCTCAGAAAAACGGGGAGCGAATGTGTGGTGTTGTAGAATCGCGTATCAATAGCACCTGCATATTTGAAGGGAGAGAGCAGAAGGGAGAGAGACACTCTCGCACTCACATACTTGACAAAATCTGACAGATGCTTTGGCACTTACTTATATTATGTTAAACGCCATCACGAGCCCGTTCATCCTCTCCTCCCATAAGATTTTAGTTTATTTTATTGATACCACATTTCTTATTTTCTGTGTATACACCTAGATACTAAGGATAAATAAGAAACCATGTTTTGATGCGATCCACTGCAGTACAAGCGGGACTCGAACCCACGACCTCTGTTTAACCGGAACAGTGCTCTCCTAACTGAGAACAGGACAGCAATGCAGGCGGCTAAAAAAAAAAAATTTTTTTTATAATTTGGACCTGCATTTTCTTCCTAAACTTCCGAAACTCTAATTTACTTCCGTTTCTGTTTCCACTTTTTTTACGACAAAATATTTCTGCTTAGATATTCCTTAAGACATCGTTTACCCAATTAGTTTTCGTAGAAACTAAACAAAACAAACATAATAAATACTTCCAGTTCCGTTTCTAATCTCCAAGCTTATCCACCTTAGTAACAACGCAAACAACTTTATGGGCCCGACTTTTGACTAATACCATGAATCAGAACGATATCCGAACTAATTTCCGTTGCTAACATATTACTATGAAATCGTAGTAATGCACCGTAACACAGTGAGTCAGGACTGCAAAAATGCAAAGTACAGGGAAACACTGAGAAATGTGCATGCCAAAAATGTCACGTAACCGGTTTTCACGGAACTTACAGTCAAGAAAGAGACAGGTATGCAATCAATCATACTATGTGCGGTATACATTTATACTGCAGTTACTTTCTTCTGCAAATGATATACCTACTAAGTAGTATTTCTACCTTTCATTTACCTGCCACTCATTACCACTGGGATTAGTGGAACGCTGGACTCCACGCATGAATCTATTAAATATTACCATAAAATCTTGGTTGAACACTTCACATTATGTGGAGAAAATTACCTATGTTTATGGAAAATATTCTGACTGCAAGTTATCGGCCGAAGTTTTCTATCGATAAGTAAAAAGTATAAAATCTCTTATCTACATAATGTTATAGTGTGTTTACGTACAATTTAATGCTTGTACTTACATTCATATTCATACCTATTTGATCCGAAGTACAACATTTAGTAGAATAAAGAGAATTAAATATGTAGGTATAGGAATGAATACGAATCAGCCAAACAATTAGAATGAAATAACGATGAAACAGTAGTCTATTCCCACTATGAAATAATGACGTAAAATTTTAGATAAAGCTAGCCAATCCTGTAAAATTATATGTTTATCTAGTTTTCTTAGTATTCTAATGTGATTTTCAGACTTCCGCTCTTGATATAATTTTCATAGAATATCGATAAAACATCTATGCTTACGGTAACTGAAATCTTACTACTGTTATAGGTACTTAAAGTAAGGTGAGGGAAAACTAACATAGTTCATTTTCTAATGGGGCTTACCCCATTAGACAATAAACTATGTTAGTCTTAACTAACAATTAGTTAGATAATCGACTGTGGCTGTCTTTCCTATTTATAAAGGTGATAGTCTTACCTTACTATTTCCAACTAATCATACTATCTAAAATCAGAACCTAGGTACAGTAGTAACATTTACATAACCTTGGCACAAGTTTACAAATATATAAAGAATGCATACTAAGTATGTTATGTCAAATGAATACAGAGACCACTCACATGTTAAGACACAATACGAGTATAATATACATAGGAAAACCATAGGTATCATTAATCATTAATTTACCATATCACGGAGTTTAACGCATAGAGCACAATCGTAAAACTATACCTGTATTAAAACTAGGTACCATAAACGAGACAATAAGGACTTCCAAGAAACAACAATGTACCTCAATCTAAGGTCAGCTCATTTGGTGGAAGTGGCCAATGAGAGGCACAATAAAAGACATATTGTGCCACGTGGGTAGACACTAAACTTAAACAAATAACTTTACGAGTTACTCTATTGGGATGTCCTGTCCAACAGACTGTGCTACATCTACATACCTATTCCATTCATTCGACACAGAGTCCGAACGCACCGGCCCACGTGTTTGGAGCACTTGAAACATATGTAGCTGGCCAATCGGTTTTGGTTGTTGGAAAACTGCCGCTCGCGAGTGCAATTTAGGCAGCGAAAGACAAATAGGCTAAGGAGCGTTGTATCGCAATGCCAAACATCATTTAGCTATTTTACATTAGTTGTAAGTAATGCGAAGTGCTACTTCCACTTTAACTACCTCAGCGAATATACGCGTCGTGTTTTACCCATTTAAAAATGGACGCGCCTGCAATGAGTTGACGTAATTTGAAACAAAATTTGATGTTACTATTAATGTTACTGATTATTAATTTACGTAGAGTATGTAAACATATTGAAGGTGTAGTTTGACAGGTTATTGGTTTTATACTCAAGGTCAACTCAAACCAGTCCAAGGGAAGCTAATGGACGGCCGACTTAGATGGTACAGGCAAGTAATGCGTCGTCCACCCGAGCAACTGAAATATTTCCAGCGACAAAAAAACCAGACCCTGTTTCACATGGATAGCCACAATAAACATAAACAAAGAAATGAAAGATGAAAATGTCACATGAAAGATCAGCCCGTCTAGCACAACGAAACTTCACGACTCTTGTCTTGCGACATATCTTCGCCCGTCACTCTCTCACAATACAGCGATTAAACAGATAGGTAATTTCTCGAGCGAGAAAGAGTCGCGTGTCACAGTTTTGCTAGAGGTGCTGGGAGAGCCGACTCCATATCATGGGATAAGGCTACGCGGAAAGAGATAGACCAATTATATTTCTACGGGACACGTCACAGAGGCACTTATTATACTTATGTATTGATGTATTATGGTTATGGATTATAAGGAACATTCAGAATAACTTAATTATATTTTTAAAGCTTTACATTTGAACAAAACACATTGAAACAGGTGCACCTAAGTAAATGATCGTCGTGACATACCGTGATTAAATAATATATTTTATTGTCGACGTATCGAGACCATTCTACACTTTCCTACCCATAACTATGTTGTTATGTTCTTATTTATGTTTTTTATTTATTTATAACAATCTGGGGCCTATGATGGTTCTATTTATCACGTGATAAATAAGTGATAAAGCATCTGTCACTTACTCGTACACTCGCATTTTGTCAATACGTGACGGATGCTTTGTCATTTATTTATCGCGTGATAAAAGCAACCATCATAGGCCCGCTTGTATAGAAGCGCAGCCCTCTGTAGATGTTTCAGCCCTTTGTAGATAGATGTTTCAGCATCCGTGACTCATACATTAGGTGCTTGTCAGTGTCACAAAGTCAGTCAATCAGTCAATCTTCCTCAAAGCTTCCTCAATGGCGTTGAGTTTAAAAGTTCCCATGCGGCAAAAAAACGTGTTTTTTTAATAAGTTATGTACCTATCATGTGACGCAACCATCATAGACCCCGCAGTAGTTGCAAGACTCTTTGCTTTGTGTAGATATCGTTACATTCTTAATATATTATGATCGAGACCATTGTAGACGTTTCTAGAAATAAGTACTGACTTATTTAATGTTTGTTATGCTTGTGAGTAAAGAAGCGTGGAACTGCGACCCTCTGCTTTGGTTAGATCTCGTTAGATTTACAAACACCGACATTTAATTGATTGTGTAACATTTGTTATGATTCGTTGCTCTCGAACGTACTATAAAAATATTTGGAGAAGACTATTAAACAAACTAAAACCGAGGCTATTAGACGTGCATGTGTATGTTATAGGTTTTAAAATAATTATGGGAATAATAATTGTACATATGTAGTATACTTATGCAGAGACAAACATTAAGGGTCTTTAACACGTCACAGACACAAAACCATTTTCAAAATTGCATGATGTATCTCAGACAACACTCATACCAAAAAGTTCCAGCAAAAACGGCACAAGTTTTGCGATGATCGATGATAAGAATCGAACACAAGATTTGGTACCTTTATCACCAGGGTCCTAATTTAGGTATATCTCCCAGCTAGTGCATTGCCCGTACAGGGATTAAGAAGCAAGTAAACACTAAACAGGGCACATAGAGTTCAATATATGGGCGTATCGGCAAGACTACCTGTGCGCCTTACGCTTAGCGCTAATGGAGTAGACGGATTATTATGATCCTCGGATTTGACAACTATTCCCAATCGTAGATTGCTTCGTTTGGGTCCGCTTTCCCAAATAAAACTTGTCAATCTGCTTGTGTACCATGTTATGTGTGTAATTTATATGTATTTTGATCTGTCATTATTACATAAATGGGCAAATTTTGACGTGACAACGTCTTAAATTAGGTTGCGCTCGAAGTCACTCATGAAAAAGTGTAACGCCCCCTTACGTCTGTTAGGAGGGCCGGTTGTCCCGCTAAAACTCGAGAACGGCTGAACCGATTTGGCGAATTTTAGTATTGAAATATTCGTGGAAGTCAAGGGAAGGTTTAAACGGTGAGAAAATATTGAATAAATGAGTGGAAAATAATAAAAAAGATAATTTTATATTCCCATACAAATACAAACTGTTCGTACTTACCTGTCAAACATATGATGTTTGTTCCGTCGGTTCGGTATTTTTAGAATAATTACATGTAGATCTAGACTAAATAAGGGTTTGGAATCGACAACATACATGCATAATAGTCTGATTATCGCATATTTCGATTTAAAACATGTAAAATAATGACACTATAATGACATTAATGACACATGTGATGGGTGCGTTCAGAAAGTAACACTTAAAATGTTGTTAGGGAAATTGTGAATGGATATGATACAAATAAATATTCTACCGAGAAAAAGACGTTGTCACGTAAAACCGACTTTACAGGCAACCATTTTTTTTTTATTTTGTTGTCGATTTCTTTTTTTTCTCAGATTTCAATAAAATTTGGTAAGTTGGTAAAATTGCTTCTTCTGACCATGGTAAGCCCAATCTCACGATATGTCCTACAATTTTTTCTCCATTGAGTTACGCAAAATGTATGACAGAAATTGACTTATGGAACCATTTTTATTTTGTTGTCGAATTATTTATTTTGTATTTCCTCATTTTCAACTAAATTTTAGTACAAAATACGAAATTTAGTAAAAAAAAACCATAATTTTTTTGTAACTCAATGGAATATGTTGTAGGACATATCGTGAAATTGGGCCTTCCTTGTTCAGCATATAATCAACTTTACCAACTGATCAAATTTTATTGATTTCTGAGAAAAAAACAAAATCGACAACAAAATAAAAATCTGCCCAAATGTGAAATAGTGGAACACGTACCCCTTTTTTACATATCTGATTAAAGTGGTTCGGATTTTCAGCTTGACACCACAGGTAAGTACTTTCCTGTTTTATTTCCTTTGCCTATTAGATAAATACAGATAAAGTAAACAAAAATTTACACGTTGCATGCTTGACGACGCGTTTGGCTCGGTTGGTAGACACCTGCCTACTGAGTCGGCGGTCCCGGGTTCGAATCCCGGCCGGGGCAAATATTTGTGCAAAATATTTGTTCTTGGGTCATGGATGTTATCTATATATGTATTTATATATTATGTATATCGTCGTCTAGTACCCATAGTACAAGCTTTGCTTAGTTTGGGACTAGGTCGATTTGTGTATGATTGTCCCTTAAGACTTATTTATTTAAAAAAAAAAAAAAAAAAAAAAAAAGAAAGAAAGAAGAAAGAAAAAAAAAGTTGTTTAGCATGCGATATTTTATCTTCCTTTTATATTAATGCTTAGTTGATTATTTAGGCAGTATAGATACCTCAACATACAGGTAGGTACCTAATACGCTTACTTGACCATGTACGTACATACAGAATCAAAACTGCCAGGCAACATAAACTGCTGATGAACACTTCACTACATTAATTACTACATTAACTAAAAATGTATTATGTGCAGTTTAATTTGTAGGTACATAAGGCGTTGTCAAATTGATATGACGGTATGACACTCGAAACCAAACTTATTGTCTTTAGAGGCACGCGCTAGAAAGATAAGGACATTATGAGAACTGCATCTGCTTCGCTTGTTACTCGTATGTACATATATGTAATATATGTATGTGAATAAGTTATATGTATAACTATACCGGTCATATTCTACGCGGCATCGCTCAAAATGTCAGAGTCAATCAAATTAGGCCCTTACGAAGCGTGTGTCAGCCCATAATATATTTCGAGGGCTTGTTCATATGAGAACAAACGACCAGTCTAAGCAAGCATTATGTTATGTTAATCATCTCATCAATAAATATTATAATGCGTCCTGACTCAGATATCACCGCCCGTTCCCACGCGTACTGGGGATATCACATTTAAAAATATCAGGTTTCTTTATTACAATCCATGCGTATTAAACTTGCACAGTAAGCTATGACATTACGCAGTTTCCATAGATTTGTAAACTTTATAGTAGGTAGTGACGTAATTTAATGCAAGCTAAATATCACAGATAATTATATTCCGCGCCAGATATTATGGACAGTTGGACACTTGACCGACTGGGATCAGTGATTCTGTAGTACCTATTACGTTTTTCAGAATCATTAAAAAACTTTACCCTTACTTTTTGTTATACTTTTGGTAATTTCCCATAGTTTCTACGCAAGGTCTTTTGGTCAATCTATTACAATAGAAGAAAAAAACTGTTCATAATTTTTTTTTCGTATTTATATACTTTCCGTTGCCAATGTAATAAGGTATCGTACATAAGATATAAAAACTTAAATTAAATTTAAAAAGTGCGAATACTCTTAGTTTTTTTGACGACTAACCCTAAATTCGAAATGACCATGTGTATTGTCAATAATTTCTCATTTCACGTGCCAACAGCGAACGTGATTTCTTTCATAAACAAGAGTTACCCGTGTTAAGATAAGGATTATGCTTATTAATAATATTATTAACCTTTATATAAGTAATTGCATTAATAATATGCAATACTTAATAGCCGATGCCATGAAAGTCTTCGGTAAAGGAAGTCCTAGGATATAACTTCGTTTTCCCTCGTTGGCATTAAGTGTTTTGTTAGAATTTCACTAAGTTACTAAGAGTTAGTTAGAGTAAGCTGTTGCAATGTGTTTAGATATAGTTTTGAATTTGGATGTCAATTAATGGGCGACTTGGTGGAACCATGAACCACTCTTCCCTCAAACCCCTTTCCCCATATCAGATGGCCACTTTCCAGATTGGCCCATACCTACGCGTAATAGTTTAGTTGTGTTGCATTGCAGACCTTTACGAATATACCCGTAGAAAGCAAAGCTACGCTACACCTACACTTTAGTAACACTCCAGTCAAGTTACTTTGCAATATTAGCTGCGAGCCACTATGGACATTTTCATTTAAAGGGCTCATTTCCATTTGATAATTATATAAAACAACCACAGCTTTATCTAAAGATTAACGTAAAATACATGCGAATTAGACTTCCATTGTTTCAAGTGCTAAGTTTTGATTTCCGTATTTGATCAAGTAAATTATTTTTTTTACGTTGTTGTTGCTGATTAATGACTGTTTGCGCCTTTTAAATGACCCTGGGATTTTTCCGACCAACCGGTTAGGTCTAACTTTTAAAGAAATAAATTTTCCATCAACTTGAATCCTTCCAATAGAACAAATTAATAACTACGTGAATTTATTAGCAATATACATGCGCCTATTCATTCAAAGAATTGAATTTTATTTGCTGAAAGTACGAAATATAATGAATTAAATGTATTAGCACCAAAAATAATATGTTAATTTAAATTAACCGTGTTTTGAACCGTTTCCAAAATAGTTCAGTTCCTTTTAAACATTACAAAACGTAATGTTATACGTAAGTATACGAGTATATACCTTCTCAGTCTCAGCAGCGGTTTTCATCAAAAAGGTACAATGCCTGGTAAAAACCTTCGTCACTTTCAAACTGCCTCTGTCAGAAACTGTCGTGGTTTGTCACGTGTGAAGACCAAAAGGTTTACCACCATATTATCACTCAATTAAAATTTGTATTAGTTTCCGTTGTGCTGTATTAGGGTTCCTTACCTCCTTACCTTAAGTTATTTTTTGTCGCAAAACGGAACTTTTTCCAATCGTTTTTTTTTTTCTTGTTTTGTATACCACGCCTTAATGTTCCACATTTTGGTCCTTACTCATTGATCCATCTTTCGATATTTAAACGCGAGCATGAACTGATAATTCATAAACTGCATGAAATGTTTCGGCGGAAGCAGTAATATATGCATATAAAGACAATTGTGTGACGACATTTAGGAACCTGTTTATGCACATCTGCGAGCTAGCACGTATTGTAGTGAAGATATAGTGGATTCGCCGACGTGTGTATCGCTAATTCGCTGCTAATGCACTTCGCTTAATGGTGTCAAAAAGCGCTTGAAAACCGAAACCGTGTTGTTAGTACGTTGACCGAACTGACGCTACTTTTGGTCATTATCATTAAACACCAGTAGCGTGGCGTGAAACGAGATCTCTGGACAAGCCGTAGCGATATAGCTTACCTAATTATTAATATAAACAATAGGTAACATTTTATAAAAATAGGTAATATTTTCAAAGTCCGAAATAAATGATTTGTATAAAATAGGCAAGCCGGTCGGAATACGGTTCTATGAACGCCAAGCGCCAAGCCACTGCTAAACACCAATGTTACATAACTAGGATCTCGAAAAGAATAGGGACCAATGGCAGAACTAATGTTGGATGGCCGCAAGATTTTGCTAAGCCATCATCGTTTAGGATACTCTCAACCTAACATTACGTACGGGCCGTACACTATGCCAAGCCCATATCTATTAGTGTACGCTGCTCTCGTATTGGCTTACGTAGCTATGAAACGATTGCTTTCTTTCGCGACACTATTCATATAATAAATAAGTACACACTTCTGCTGTTAGGCACGGCTGTTAGGCCATTAATGCATTAACGAGTATACACAAATACTATTAAAATTAATTATAATTTCAGAACTGCATTCACGCACGATATAAACAGACGTAGCCGTAATCTGTGCTAGATTTTTTTGCATAACGACGGACAAAGTGCAGAGAAATCAAAGACGGCCGCACATTGATGTATGCTGATTTAGTATTTTAAATAAACAATCGCTTTTCTTGTTGCTTAGAGTTATTTATTTCTTTATTCATGCGTGTATTCATTCGGCGTGGATATGTAGTGTGGAATTACGTGTATCGGGACGAGTTGTGTGAATCATGAAGTTGAAGAAAACAGTGACGTGCTGCATCAAAGGGAATACCTTTTTCATCAGGTATTCTACGAAAGTAGTGCCTCAGGTAAATAGTTGAACATGTGCGGTGCAACGCCTTCTGAGTTTAGTGACTCATGCTGGATGGGTATTTTTCTCCGTTTGCAAATAAGTAATGCAAGTTCCTTAGGGCAATTGTTTACCCTAATAATAGTCGAGATACAAAATCGCGGTGCAAAATTCTACAGATCATTATCAGTCTCAGAATCAGTTCATCTCATCTCAATCAGAATACGCGTATTCCATGTTGCTTTTTCACATATAGTTAGTATTTCTGAGCGCCATGACCGCATAAGAAAGATCATTTTGATTTAGGGGAAGGAAGGGTGTAAGTACCCTCAGAACCTCATTGCTTGTCACAGGGTGTACGAAACATAAATGCTTTGAGAGATTGAGCCTGTCCTGTAGCTGTTGATTAGGGTAGGCAGATAGATTGAAATTTTTTATAATTTTATTCTTCGCCTCGCCTTTGGCATTATTTTGGTAACCAAGTGGCAGCTAGAGCGGCCATGCCTCGTTCTGCCCTATTAGGGATCGGCTTTGGGATCCGCCACTTCCTTTACGTCTTCATGAACATACTACCGTGCAAAGGTAAAAGGCGACCTTTTGCTATGTAGCTCCATACAAAAAGGTCGCCTTTTAGCTTAGCACGGCAGCATATACGTGCGAGAGTACGGAGCTACGAATACTTTATCTAATACGTGTAAGACATAAGGTAAAGGACATAAAGTGAAACTTCAAGTTAACTTAGTCAACGGATTTTCAGTTGAATCATAACTGTGGGTGGGACCTGAGCCAGCGATGACTGTAGTCACATCACGTATGACCGCGAACCGTGAAATTATGGAAAGGGAGATGTATACGAAGGATTAGGTGTGCGGTGTGCTAAGGAAATATAAAATGCATTGTTTAAATTCAAAATGTTATATAGTTCATTACTTACAAATAAAGGAAGGTTAACTTTTGTGCCGAGTCACTTCCACGGCTGCCACCTCTATGTATTTATCCATTCCCTCTTATCTTTACATTATTTGCATGAATCAATGTTTTATTTTGAATGGTTACAAAAAATACTAGTTACATCCACGAAAGTGACTGCGTGTGTACAATTTTTTTTTAAACTTGTTCGAACGATAGAAACGTTTAATTTACTTTTTAGATTTAGATATTAAGCTACTTAGCCTACGTACCATATGATTACATTTACAATACAATGCACATACGTATTTATATTTAGGAACATGAAGGAATGATCATTAGATATCACGTTTGTCTTAGCATTAACTGTCAGCTATTTGGTCACTACTGTATTTGTAATAAACATTTGATCAGATTTTGCCTAACAAAGGCACGTACGGCAAGAAATATCTTTCGCAAGCTTTTTTAATTACACAGACATTATCCTAAACTACTGCTTTATTTGGATCAATTATTAATACATTTGCAAAAGAAACTGATATATATTTAATTATAAACACTTTGACACTAAAGCTGTAACGGTAGTAAAAAAAATACCTGAGTTCCGCTTTACATGTTAAATTATCATATCCGAAAGAGCTGTGCAATTTCAACGTTGTGACAGATAATACAGTATAAGTTTGTATTTTTATGGTAACTTGCTTCCATTGGTTTTACACGATTAAGACAAAAGCTTGGACCGGAAAGGTTTACGAGATAAGCTCTTATGGAAACGAAGAGCTTAGAAAATCGCAACTAGGCGCGTCCTCCAGCGCATTAACCTTTCCGCCACCCTAACGCCAAAGCAACCTTTCGAATTTAGACCGACACACAAAGCATAAGGAAAAAATCGAGGTTAACGCGCTGAACCGGCAATCCAGAGGTACCGGGTTCGATTCCCGGTCTCTTCCACCAGGTTACGCATTTCAATTTTTCTTTGATTTTCGATCTTTATATGACAATGGTTTAGGAGTATTTTGCCAGTAGGTATAACTTCAGTATAACATCACGGTTAAGTGATCAACACTCTAACTCAACAACACAGACATGTGTATTTTTGAACCATTCACAATTCAAAGCCTCGCTCCGACCCCTCATTTAGAGAAAAACACCAGCTAATTAAACAAGTTCCATAAAACGTGTTAACATGTTTTTGCGTCATCCATTGTAGCAAGTGTATTATTAATTAACGAACTAATTCGGTGAAACGTCATGTGTATCTTTATTTAGTTTTATTTTCATTTATGATCGAGGTTAAGGAAAAAACTATTTTACATAGGCGTGTATTTAACCAGGTTAATAAAATGGTACACGTCTGAGCTACCTATATAACCCGCAAAAATAATAAATTGGCAGCTAAATTAATGATAAACTCGGTATTTATTCCCTGGGCAACCATTATTATTATTATTATTGTGAGCCCATGATGTCCCACTGCTGGGCAAAGGCCTCCCCACTCTTCTTCCATCGTTCCCGGTGTTGGGCTATTTCTGGCCATTCCTTTATAAAAGAGTCTAGCTCGTCCCGCCATCGCCGATGAGGTCTTCCACGTCTGTCTTCCACTTCCGTTTCTGGCTGCCGGGCATCCACTCTGTAGCGATCTTGGCCCACAGCTCATTCGGCATTCGACAAACGTGACCAGCCCAGTCCCACTTCAACTTGGCCGTTTTCTGAGCTACGTCGACTATCTGAGTCTTGGAGCGCAGCGTGGTGTTCCGGATGCGATCCTTTAATTTTACACCTAATATGCTGCGCTCCATGGCTCGCTGGCAGACCCGAGTTTGAACCTTTGAGATTCTGTCAAAGACCAAGTCTGAGCACCGTAGGTGAGAACTGGAAGGATGCACTAGTCCATGAGCCTCCGTTTTAGTGATAAGGGGAGGTTACCCTTCATCAGGTGTTTCATGGACCAATAGCTCCTCCAGGCGTTTTCAGTCCTTCTTTCGATCTCTTTTTCTTGTCGCGCCTGGAAGGAGGCCCAAATAAAGGTAATCATGGACATATGCAATGGGTTCACCGTTTATCTCAACCCTACGTGACAAGTTATTATTTTATCAATTTATTATATCATAGGCGAAGTAAAATCTGCGATTCGTCATATTAAGTGCCCTAAAAATAACCCTTTTACTTATTAAGATATAGGATTCGTTTTGGGTAAGATCAGCGCCTCAAGTACAACCTGGTGATACGCGATTATTAGTCGCGTGACGAATATCTAATAATCTCTCTCTTTCCTGTCGATAAAATGTGAGAAAGACGGGTAATATGCAAAGTCGGAGCCAGTTGCACTAAATTTCAAATGGTTACTTTTATCTCTCTCTCAAAAGAAATCGTAGTAACTGGCATTTCTTGAAAGCTAAACTGAAGTGAACCAAAATGAAGTAGTAAGGATAGTAAATCATTAGGTACGTTACGTGCTCATGTAGTAAACCTCCACAATGTCTGCTCATACGCTGCTCTCAGCCACTTCCTGAGATCCTGATAGATCGTGCGTTGGTATTTAATTATTAATATGGGAGTTTTGTGTATAAGTGCCCCAATTACTTGTTCTTAGTCATGTCGATTAATATCGTTGTTGGTGGTCATCGTGCGAGAGATTCAGGTCCATCGGTTTCTTCGCCACATCGTAGAATCCTTGAGAAGATACCAGATATATAAGCTGGACAGTCCCTCGTACTGGGCATTGGCCGGTTTATTTTAAATAAATACCCATAAATATAATAAACAATAAATACTTTTCACACGAACACGAATTTCAGCCACAAAGATGAAAGGACCAGTTGAACAAAATACACATTATTAAAGGGATAGATAATGCTCTTTCCGATGAGCGGTTCGTGACATGTTATGCTATGTCTAACCGATGCACATAACTTTGTCGCTAAACAGTAACAGAGCCATTTGATGTGAATGCTGTCAGGCGTCAAATTTAAATAACTTTAAATTAACAGTTAAGATACACTCATCCAAAAAAGATGTCTATACCGCTTTTGCTCATGTGAAGTAGAAGTGATAATCCAATTTCTTGGCTTTCTATACTAATGTCTCACAAAGGGAAGCTAGATTTGTCAGATCAACTCATCGATGACTGTAAAGGTAGCTTGTAAATAAACCGGGACGGTGACAGTCGGGCGCCGCGCCGGCCGTCCCGACGCCCGACTGTCACTTGTTTCTATTTCCAACGGGCGCCGTGAATGAATTGCCTGAAAGCGTCAAATAAACTAAATAGTCCTTTTAGTCCAGTCAGATTAGGGTAACATAAAAATCTAGCTTTAGCAGTACAAAGAGTTAGATAATCTTCGCTTAGGTATGCATTCGGTAGAATTTTTGACAGCCAGTGTGAAAAAACATCTACCTTCGGCGAGTGGATAGTGAAAATATTTATGTAAAAAAAAAGCTTAAAATTTATGTATTTATTGTATGTTTTGTATTTATTGTGTGTTTAGGTAATAAATAAAACAAAATAAAAAAAACGTTGATTAACTCCAAATGACAAATTAAATAAATTCACAGTGTAAAACCACGCAAATACTACTCCATCATACTTAATGCAATGCGCCGCGTTATTTTTTTAAACGAAGTAACGCACAGATTTGGTGGTATAATATCTATACGAAAAAAAGCAGATTTATTTTGTAAACCGGGGGCCACTAGGCGGAAAATGTATACCTACCTACATTCTTCTAACTTTTTGAACATAGATCTCAATTGACATTACTAAGTTTTTTTTTTTTATAAATTGTATATAGTGTTAAATTGTCTGTAATCCGTCGCTATAAGATATTAAGTAAGTTTTTATACCCTTATGTTTACCTGAATACAAATAAAAATAATGATTAAATTTATTTCCTAGCATTGGTGACCATTTACGTCCCATCAGAATAGTTTCTTGAAAAGTACAAAAACATTATTAAGTTAATTATTATTTAGTATTTAGGTTAGTTATGAAATGCATACTTAACTTATTCGTTAGACACATACTTGTTGCAACTGTATTTTGATTCTCTCTTTATTCCATAACTCTTACCAGTTAAGCACTCACCAACAAACAAAACATAAAGTTCATCAGGAAAATAAAGTTTTTATACCTTTATTATCCTGGAGTATTTGGATTATTTGTGATTCAGTAATGTCTGGTCTGGACGAATCGTTATCTGGCCCTTTTTGATCAAAAACTGGCTTGTCTGTGTTATTTATGTAAAGTGCATTAGGATCAGGATTAATGTGTTAGACTTACATGTTTAGCGACAAAGACAACAATAATAAATAATATTAATATGGGTCCTTGCCTTCCTACCGACCCAAAAACAACCAAAAATCTTCTAAAATCCGTCTTGCATGTGTTACATAATTCATATGGAAGTTTTATGTAATTATTTTCATCTTTGTATATTAGTAGGATTTGTATAATGTATTATTTCCTTGAGTTTTTTTCCCTCGGGGTAAATTTTACCTTGTTTAATTAGGCATGTATTTGATTTTTCAATATTTCTAAAAAATCTCATGGCATTTAATCCGTCGTTTGTACGTTTTTTTTGTGCAATAAAGATTAAATTAATAAATAATCACTTTCACATATTAATGCTGCTCAACGTATGTACAAGAAATTCATTAAATTGTTTCAATATATGTATTTTTTAATAATAAGTAGAGCCAAATAGTAAAAAGTAATACAATCTGTTAAGTAAAACAACTTAATGAACGGTTGTTTTTAGAAATAGTTTCGATTCTAATTTTTTTTATGTGATTATTAAAATAAGTAAAAATAAACAAAGACCTAGTAAGTCAATTAATAGTATAAATTATAATGTAGCTATTGAAGTCCAAATATATTGGCATAACTGTCACTAGCATTTTTGTATCAGCATTAGTTTATTAACTTACATTTCACCGACTAATTATAATTATTTTAATTTGATGATTAAAACATTTAAAAAAAACTTAATTACATTGTCTATTAAATGCAAAGACCTAGCAAGTCAATGAATATTATAAATTATAATGTAGCCAATAGCTTTGACGTCCAAATATAATGTCATAACTGTCTCTAGCATATTTGTAGCTGCTTAAATTAGTTTATTTGCTTACTCTAATTGTTTTATAATTTGATAAATAAAATATGAAGAAAAACTTAATTAGATTGTCAATTAAATGGAATACAATGAAGACAGACCTAGCAAGTCAATTAATATTATAAATCATAATGTAGCTATTGACGTCCAAATGTAATATCATAACTGTCACTAGCATGTTTGTATGTAGTTGCTTAAATTCGTTTACTTTTTCTGACTCTATCGTATATAAATTCTATGGATATCATAATAGAGTCTACGTCAATTAACAAAACATAATGATTATTACAATTTGAATAAATAGGAGTATCGTAAAACGAAGAGTAGAATATCGTATCTACATTGATAAATCTTCTACTTAATCCGACACCTTATTGTAGAGCGATAGTCGGCGTTTGTTCAATGTCATTACCATCGTTCCACAAACTTCTTAAAATAGTTAAAATCTCTACGTTTCGTTTCCTAATGAGCAATTATCATATTCGAGTTCAATGGTTTTGTTTGTCTACTCGGACCTTCAACCAAAAACGTGTAAAAGAGCTCTACAATATATATAGCAAGTTAACGTCTGTGATATACTATTTATACAGTTATGTAATTCGAACGAGGCGCGTGTATTGCACTAACACTATCGCAATTCTCTTATGTGTCGGTAAACTTGTGTGAAAGAGACGGCAAGCGGAGGGGGAGACTCAGTTGAATTGATATAAGCAACAGTTGAACGACGAAAATTCAGTTTGGAAAGAAACGTGCGCGTCGTGAACACGTGCTGCGTTCACAGAAGTCGCGAGTTAAAATGTGACGGCAGTTTTGTATGTAGTGCGAATTATTAATACAAGTAAATAAACATTGTGGACTAACGAATTATAAGTATACGTATGCATGGTTTCATTTCGAAGTAGTGACGTGAACGACGCGAAGGATTAAAAGTTATTGTGACGAAAAACAAGTTGAACAAAAAATTGGCGGACTCGATACAGAAAACGGTCGTAATCTTACCGTCTTACAGCAATACTCTCACACGTGATCGTCGAATATTCTAGTTCTGCCAAGTAAACAGACATATTGTAAACTTGTCTGTAGTGAGTGCGTTTGAATTCGAATTATGGTTTTTGTTGAAGTTGATAATATGGCGTCGTATTCCACGTATAGTACGGGAAAACCGAAGATATTCTTCCCAAAGAAGGTAAGACGGCACTCAAAGTCCATATTTACTCACATTTTTGAGTCTTCTAACACAGGTATACAGGTAAAAAACTCGTGGAACAAAATTAAGATGTATGCCACCTACATTAATACGGTTTGTCATTGTTGGCATCATATTTGTATTATATATTTAACTATTTGGTACCTGCTTAAGCAGAATGAAGACGTGAACAAATAAGTAATAGGTACTGTTGAAACGGCAGAATGAACTCGTGCCATAGTTTCAAATTAAGTTGTCAAAACAAAAAAAGTGTGAACAGAAAATTGCAAACTGTCAATCGCAGTATAATAACTCAAAAAAACGCCACGTAACATAGAGTCCTTCAATTCTTACAGAACAGATTTTAATTATTTGTTTTCTAATAAGGGTTAAAAAATCTACGACGAAGAATAAAACAGTGCCATTGCTCGAACAATCACAAACGCAGTTTTTTCCTTGCCATTTCCCTAACCTCTATCTGAAAATTAAAGAAACGTGAGGTAATTTTAAACAATTTCTTGACTCAAGTAAGGCTATATTTGGCTACCTGAATATTTGTATGACCAAAACCAAAAAAAACTTAAAAAGTCCTTGCAATCCAGAGAATTCCGTCGAGAACCAAGTTTTTACCGAAGAGAATGACCCGGTTACGGATTGCTAGCATAGGTATCTGCCTACAATTATGTATGTGTAAGTATGGTCAATACATTTGTATTCTAGTACCGACTCTATTAAGTAAAGTATTGATATTAAACAGACGCGAAATAGAAAAAAAACCTGATTACCAGTCGCTAGCTCCGGAAATACTTGATAACTAGTGAGCATAAATAGAATGTTGCTTGTAGTGCACCACCATTTATTTTTAGTTTTAAACATCTTTATTAGCAAGACTTAGACCATGGTCCGTTCAACTTTTGTAGATAGTGATGTGTTTCGCGGAATGAATGGCAATAAAACAAAATAAACGGAAAAGTAGTGAACATCGCACGTTATAGACTTAATGTCTTTATTTTTATGACACCCATTACTATCCGATGAGATTTCTACCCACCGACTTACATACATATTCAAAAGTGCAAACTTTCGAAACTTGGTCGAATGGCTGGTTGTGTGTTTCCATGAAAAACAAATGATTAATCCACAAGACATCCGTAAACTAGAATATCTGTCGCCAACAAAGCAAAATGACTTGGCATAAATACATACACCAGATAAAGATAAGAACTACTTATGCTGAAAACTGTCATGAGCTGATATCAAGACTAAGAGATAGGGATTATGATCTTGAGAACAACATTTGGCAATTCCTGGTCATTATTTAATATTTCCTAAAATAATTTGGCCCGAGTTGAAGAACATGAAGAGTTGACTCTACCCTTTGAAGAAATTAAACGTATGATTATGATATATGGCATACTACGGTTTCCGCACTTTGACATGGAGGTAAAAATACCTGACATTTTGAAGTAGTAACTTTGACTTGGTCCGTATCTCCGACTAGTCCGACTATCTTATCAAGTGCACTGATGAGGGCTGATGTTTCGAAAACTGGAAATTCCATTTGACCAAATGTTGTTCTAGAAAATGTTTAGCTTAGTTTTGCTTAGCTTAAAAAACCTCGTTCGCGGCAATTTAACAATAATACTGTTTGAAACAATGGTTCTGTTTCTGTCAAAGATCAAACGATTTATTTTTATAGAGAAAAGTATTTCGTAAGCTTGCCCGTTTTTTTCGACCACGTTGATGTCCTGTGTTTGGTGAGTTACGTTTATCAAACTTTAGAGTCGTTTTAGCAATTGCTTTAGTACTGTACTCAATCTAATAGAGCTAAGTATATAATAATATAACACTCATGAAAACATTTCCGTCGCATTAAATCACCAAATGACACCTACAACCTCTTCAGTTTGATTGAGAAACCACTCCATCATCATTGCATTGGGTTAGATGACAGGACGAAGGTGGGACGGCTCTTAAATCGGAGCAGACTATATTTTGATACATGCGCAATTGGACATACCTACTTCAAACAATGATCCGAGATTTTCCCCAATTTTACATTATTTTTGCCTTACCATCAAGCGAGTAAGCACTAAACATCCATATAATTATATATGTATAATTGGCCACTGTATCGAAACATTCAGATCACATCCGCCGTAACCCACAAAAGACGCAATTCTTACACACACAGGTTAAAGGGTGCAGCCGTGTCCACACATATTCAGTAGACAGTCGATTTTCAACTATGTTGCCGTGACAACAAGAGAGCCTCTCGTCGTTCAACTGTTTCTTTTGATGTGCCGCACCCGATAACGGGCACTGTGTCGGCCCCATACTAACTTTATAGTTGCACATTAGCTTCTGCACTCACGCCATTTAAGGCACAAATTGCAATTAATTGTGTGTCTAAATAGGTCATGGTTGCTAACAAGTTGATAGAAATCAAAGGACGTAAACTTAAATCGTGTCCTGTTCTTGTTGACATTAACATAAAAGCATAATATCTGTGATGCATAACTTTAGATGTTATCAAACGCTTTGTGTTTTTATTAGGCGCCTTACCCACGATTCGGGTGGATACATAGCACAATACAATAATTGATTGTTCATGTATTTGTTGTAAAACACTTGGTCCCAAACTACCGCCTTATAAAGACGCTCCTGTATTTACAATAGATGTACTTTTTTTAGAAGTTTAAAGCTTTCTTAGAATGTGAAAGCAACAGTTAACTGAGTTAACACTTTTTTATAACTTTGACTTACAACAATGAAATTTCACAAATCGTCAGTATTCCCTCCTTGACTCACGGCTAAAGTATGTGAGTACCAAATTGGTTTACCTTCCCGGCCCGGTGTTCCTCGGAATGAGGGGTCCGGTGCATTCCAGAGTCAAGTGTGGACACAATGAAGGGAATGCCGAGCCACAAAATAGATAATAAACCAGTATATTGTCTTGGCACAACCGCCCGAAATGGTTTTGCAGGTGTGAGGGCAACGTGGCTTCAAACTGTAATTTAATTAGAACCATAAGATCCATACTAGATACCGGTAATTAAATATCCTATATGTTTTATGCATGGTTATTTTGTCAAGTTTCACCTAAATCCGTACGAGGGTTAAAATATATTTTCAATCGTTCACATAGGTTTATAACAATTTATTCACACAAAATATTTGTGTCAATCTGCGAAAAAAACAAGTTTTTGATAATAAATCTCGTTCATTTTTCTTTCGCAACGATGTCCAACCAAACACACTGATATGGCAAACCCGCTCGAAGAACACACAGAGTCTAAGAATAATATTTTCCAATATGCATTAATTTTTTAAACGTTAAGATCATTATGAATCGATACGAGAAACATCGCATTATACCTACACATTACTCGGTAGCAACAATTGAGTCATACAAAGTTCACTGAATATGCCGTTTGTATGAAGTCACGGTACTGATTGTTCCCCATACCGTGACGAAGGGAAGCTGCCGGAATGCGGCCGGGAGCGCCCGCGGCAGTCTTCCTGCCTGCACTTGCGGTCATTGAAGAAGTAAAAACAGTACCAGTTATATTGTGCGATACATAGTCACAATCACAGCGAACGCGCACTCTTTGTATATTCAACGTACAGACAGGCGCTCATCATCGATGTTGAAGGCATAAATATACGAGTATAGTAAATAAAGCCAGGTCGCATTGGTTGTTAGGTGCAGGTACCGACATAACATGGGATTGGATCCTAAGACCGTATCATGCGTGGTCCACGAATGCACTCTTTTTGACAATATTTTTCCGCACCACAATTTGCTTATGCTAATTGCGTTAAGACCAAAAGAGAGAGAGCCCTCTGTACATTTACTAATAAATTCTGTGGTCAGGGTGCTGACTTTGACGCTTATACGAAGTCACAATACTGAGCATTCTTTATACCGTGACAAAGGGAAACAGACAACATAAAATGCAATTTTCTAAAACAGTTGCACTGAGAGCGTCTTTGTGTTTATATATGTTGGCGTTATTCCTAGTTCCTACGCACTCAACTTTTATATGCGTAGGACAAAATGCGCGTTACTCCCATCTATGGACACGCAACTCTAAAATATTACCTGTCTCTTTTCTTTCAATACCGTGCAAGCAAGACGGGCTGGTGCGTAAGTTGCGCTAACCTGACAGCTGTGCGTATGCGACTATATTGCTCTAAAGAACCACACGGCAGATTGGAATGTGGAAGAGAACGATCTTTCTGTATAATTCTACAAAAGGCCGGTCAAGTGCGAGTCGTACTCGCGCACCGAGGGTTCCGTACAAACTATGAAAGCACTGCATATGTCTTTAACGAACTGAAACTGAGGAATAAACTTAAATTTGCCGTGGCACAACTGAGGTCCCCTCCCCAGTTTACATCGACATTGGTCGGGGTCAGCTTATCTACTGCAAATAAGTTTATTATCGCAAACATACACCTGTTGGAATGTAACAACATATTTATGGTTATCGGAAGTTTTTATTTACTTGTGCTAAATGATGTTGCTTGCTAATTTTCACGATTCTTGATCAGCGGGATGTACCCTATAGGTATTGGTTCCCTCTCCAGCGTCAACAAATGTAGCATAAACGCTCATATCTTTTGACTACGTTGACTTAGAAGTTTGATTTTTTGACGACTTTGAGAAGTAGCAAACCTCTCTATCTGATATTAATTTCAGCTTGATACCTTCACGCCTTCTTAAGAAAAGATGGTTGACAGACGAACAGACAGAAAACAGTGATCCTATTAAGGGTTTTGTTTTTGCCAATTGAGATACAGAACCTTAAAAATATTGTCACTAGCGATAGTGCTATATTGTCTAGTCTGATAAAGAAGTCTCCTTTGTCCTGTATCTCGATGCGTCTCGCAAATGGAATCTAGAGAATTTATTGCCGTGCCTTCTAGTCTTGTCTTGACAAACATTGTTTCAGTTACTGTAAAGTAAACTAACTGCTACTGCATAAAGAAACGAGCTGTAAATAATAGATGCATATCATCACGTTTCGAATGAAGCGAAAATTAAAAAAAATATGGTTCAGGCAGGGTTCGAACCTACTTCTCCAACGGCTTTCCGGGCTGACACAGGCGTCCTACCTATTGTATACTCGATTTCATATACCATGGCCCGATGGACTTGAAACTTAACAATAGGGCTCATAATGTTTGCCTTTTGTTATCTAATTAGGAGCACTTCAAAATGGCACGCGTCGGTACAATCTGCATGCAACTAAAGCGGGACTAAAACATTTTGGTACTTGAAAATAAAAATACGAAATATTAGTTGTTTACGGTATTGTTTAATTATAATGGTACGGCATCTTTATAGTAATTGAATAGTAATAGCTTTATATTTAATACTTTATAACAACATTTGTTAAAATAAAAATTGTGTCAGCTTTTACTCGTTTTCGAGGGAGGTATCTTGGTCCTGATGAGAGTGATGAGACAATCCTTTTAACTGTCCTTTCCGGCACACTGGTGAATATAGACGTTTCTTTAATCAAATTTTTTTTACCCATTCGATTTAGCAATGTCTTATAAACACTTATCACCACATCTTGGGCGTCCTTGCTTAAAAATCGTTTCTTACGTTGCTGCAAACTAACATCACCACTGGACGGGTTACTTGTGGGTGTTTCCCAAGGTCGAAACATAATTATTTAAGTATACGTGTAATCACAAATGTAGTCAGATGACAACTAACATGAAATATTGTTTACATTAATAAAGATTACTAGGTTAAACGATCAAGATCATTAGGTTGCATGTAAAATACCACGCCGCAAAAGGGTCCGGCCAGGTATCTTTTGTTATCACTAATCCTATTGTTAACGCCTAATTACCGTCTCAAGTGCATCGGGCCATGGTATATGAAATCGAGTATACCACTAAACTGAACCCGATGTGAGACCCATTGAATTTTTCAACAGTTGCTTCTCGCATGCCTTAGGGTGGCATTGTAGCGCCATCTTTTTCGCTTCATTCTACACATTTGTTGTACGTTAGTAGACGTTACTGCTTTAATAAAAAATCATATATCATCATCGAAATCGTTCTCTCACCATTATCCCACTAATTTGAGGTCAGCGCAGCATTTTTATCCCCCGTCCTTTACCATTCCACTCGTCATCTAATTGTTCAATTTCTTTTTTCTTTTCAATTATCTTTCGTATGTATCTAAGACCGGCTTTAGGTAATTTGGATTGTGATGATTACAATACCTTGATAAAACTACGTTTACGTTCGATAGTAATACCTGACAATTGCTTATCTATAATTTACGGCAATTGTAAAAACAATGAATCCATCACACTCATACCACAATGGAAGATAGTAATTTCCGAACATAAAAATAACAGCTAGAATCTCGTGACCGAAATTTTCCATGAAAAGCGGGTAAAGATATTCTTTGAAGACTAAAATACGAGTAAGAAATTGCTTCCTTTTCTTGCCTATATATCTCATATCCTCAGATCCTATTTAATTTTGTCTTTCCACCGATTCCTAAGGCTTTAAGTCTTTTTTGCTGCGGTAGATCCAGCGTTACTCTAATTCACTCTATTTTAAATAGTTTGTAATAGTGATTTATCACCTGCATAAAATCGTTTTAAAATACAAAACCAATCCCGCGGTACTAGGACTAGTACTTACTGTAAAAAAAGTGAAAAGCGTATCAGACTTTCGAAACAGGAAGGCAGTCTACATCACATTTACTGTGATTGTATTCACAAGGGGACTTTCCTCAGAGGAAGCCTGGTGGGCACCAAAAATAGCGTTTCCGTCCGAACGAGCGTCTAAGTAGGAAGTCAACTACTGGCCCCTTCCGCCCGCCTACTGTCTGTCGCTTATCGAGTTTACAATGCACTTATGAGCTGCATTTTGCCCACACGTTGTCTCATAATCGTAATGTGAATTAAATTACAAGCGAGCTGAAAACATTGCGAGCGAGCGTAATTGAGTCGTTCATTCACAATGATAAGCGATTAATCGTCTGATGGGTTAGGTTAGGTTTTTTATGAATGAAGTTTCATAGTATGTTCATGACAAGAGAATCTATTCGTCACATCAAAAACAGAAATATTATTGGAGTGTCAATCGGTATAGTATTACTCTTCGGTGCTTCGGTGGTGATAATCAAGTTATATCCCGGTCGGCGAATGATCCCTGGAGTACTAATGCTTGAAAAGTTTTTATACGAAAACATGTGTATAAATATATCTTTGTATCAAATTTACAAAAATAATAATGTGACATCAATCATCATCGAACTTACAAGATGAATTTAAGAAATGCCAGATGATATATCCCAATGATCATCATTCGCCGATGCAGCTTATTCTGATATGATAAGTCGATAAGGAAATAAAAAAATATGCATTTTATAGAATTGACTGAGCAGCATGGACTGTTCGTTATTAAGAAAAATAATTATACAATTAAAACAGTTATACTCGATTTCATATACCATGGCCCGATGCACTTGAGACGGTAATTAGGCGTTAACAATAGGATTAGTGATAACAAAAGATACCTGGCCGGACCCTTTTGCGGCGTGGTATTTTACATGCAACCTAATGATCTTGATCGTTTAACCTAGTAATCTTTATTAATGTAAACAATATTTCATGTTAGTTGTCATCTGACTACATTTGTGATTACACGTATACTTAAATAATTATGTTTCGACCTTGGGAAACACCCACAAGTAACCCGTCCAGTGGTGATGTTAGTTTGCAGCAACGTAAGAAACGATTTTTAAGCAAGGACGCCCAAGATGTGGTGATAAGTGTTTATAAGACATTGCTAAATCGAATGGGTAAAAAAAATTTGATTAAAGAAACGTCTATATTCACCAGTGTGCCGGAAAGGACAGTTAAAAGGATTGTCTCATCACTCTCATCAGGACCAAGATACCTCCCTCGAAAACGAGTAAAAGCTTCTTTTAAAAAAATTGATAATTTTACAGAAGAGGTTGTGAGGAGAACTGTCTACGACTTCTATAGAAAAAATGAAGTTCCAACGCTCACAGAGATTCATCAAGCATTATTAGCAAGCGAAGTGGGATTTCCGTATTCAGAAACAACACTATGGAGACTTTTACGAAAACTTGGTTTTAAATATGGAAAGTTAAACGAAAGGAGAATCATTATGGAAACATCACGGCTTAAAAAATTAAGAGAAGAATTTATTACCGATATACGATTGAAGAGGTCTACTGGAAAAAGTATTGTATATTTGGACGAGACTTGGTTTGATACCCACGACACACTGAAAAAAGGATACAGGGACGACTCTCAAAATTGTGCTACAAATACTCCATGTTCAAGAGGCAAACTGCACGCCGGTACTGAAAATGGTTGGATTCAAAGGGCTCTTCTTGTTTCGAGCAAACATCTGAAAAATTCAAGTGCAGACTATCACGAAGATATGTGTTCGGAGTTGTTCGAGAAATGGTTCGTGGAGCAGCTTTTACCCAATATCCCTGCCAATAGCGTTATCGTTATGGATAATGCGTCATATCATAGCCGTCAAGAGGAAAAGATTCCCAACACCAATTCAAGAAAACCTGACATAATAGCATTTTTAAGAAAGCGTCATATTACTATACCTGAGAAAATAACTGTTAAGAAATTGCTGGAAATTGTACAAAGTCAAAAGTTTGAAAAGAAATACTTCATCGACAAAATAGCGGCTGAGGCTGGGCATGAAATATTGAGACTTCCCCCCTATTATTGTGTGTTGAACCCAATCGAGCTTATGTGGAGTTATGTCAAGAAACAAATTCGTAAGACGAACATTACACCAACAGTAGGTGATTCTGTAATTCAAAATTTAAGAACTGTGGTAGACATGACGAACCCTACGCTTTGGAAAAATGCTTGTGAGCATGTCATCAAAGTGGAGAACGAGTTTTTAGCCCACCCTGTGTATCCGGTCATCATAAACACCTGCGAAACCTCAAGTTTGGAAGAATATACGTCAGAAAGCGAATAATTCTTATATTTTATGTAATTAATGTATATGTTTTAACGTAATTAAATTAAGTTAGTCTTAAAGTTACCTGAAAGTTGATTGTTATTACTTTATTGACACAATTAAAATAATAATAATAATAATATGTATATAGATATAAATAAATGTTTCATTGACACAATTTTTGTTTTACAAAAGTTTGCTATTATTATTAAATAAAAAATATATATTAATATGTATTAAGATATAAATAGATATTTTATTGTCACAGTTGTATGTTTATTGTTATTAAAGTAAGTTAGTCTTAAGTTACCTGAAAATTGATTGTTATTATTTTATTGCCACAAATTTTGTTTTACAAATGTTAGCTATTATTATTAAATTAAAAATATATATTAATATGTATTAAGATATAAATAGATGTTTTATTGTCACAGTTGTATGTTTAATATTATTAAAGTAAGTTAGTCTTAAGTTACCTGAAAATTGATTGTTATTATTTTATTGACACAATTTTTATTTTAACAAATGTTGTTATAAAGTATTAAATATAAAGCTATTACTATTCAATTACTATAAAGATGCCGTACCATTATAATTAAACAATACCGTAAACAACTAATATTTCGTATTTTTATTTTCAAGTACCAAAATGTTTTAGTCCCGCTTTAGTTGCATGCAGATTGTACCGACGCGTGCCATTTTGAAGTGCTCCTAATTAGATAACAAAAGGCAAACATTATGAGCCCTATTGTTAAGTTTCAAGTCCATCGGGCCATGGTATATGAAATCGAGTATAAAAGACACCCATTAATTAATCTCAATTAAAGTTTCTTGTAACAATCCAAACAAAGTCAAAATCAATCAATTTCCGAAGCAGTGAAACGATTATCTTTTGTGTATTTCGCAGAACCGAGCTGCCTAAACAACGGTTTTAACACAAAGCCACCAAATAAGGCTTGCGCCTACGCACTTTTACTGGCCGCGTCCATATGCGTCCAAACTTATGCTTAACATTTTGAGAAGACAATTCGTCATGCACCTGAGTTTAAAGGCGCCGATTTTCGATTATTTCCCGTCAAACTTAATGGCTTTAGACTTTATCTGCAAGTAAGCGGTTATTGAACTTGATGCTGACTAAATCAATTATCATTGAATAAACGATGTTTTCCAAATATCTCTATTATCTAAGTGTCCAAAGATTTAGATATATTTAACGTGTGTCCAAAGAACAAGCTTCGCGTAGTTTGAAACACGGTTTATATTGTGCCCTGATGCTTTTATCACTATTTAATGTATAATCTTTCTATCCAGGTATGAAATAACAGGTCCTTTTTCTTTAAAACAATCAGCCATTGCTCCAGTTATGGAGCTCAAGATGTTAACTCCATTTGGAAATCAATTCCAATTGTTTTAAAATGCTTAACTCCAAATAAAATTTGTCGCTTCAAACTTGATTTCTCAAAGCAAAAACAACAGCGCAGCGATTATAAAACCTGTAGTCTAGTCAAATTACTAATAAAGATAATGCCTAGTCTCATCAAAGCCATAACTTCGCATCGATAACGGAATTAAACCAGTTTTGTTGAATTTGCAAAGTTATAATAATAGAAGCAAATCAAATTCTCGACGAACAGTTTTCCCCAACATATACATAAACGAACTGTTTAAAACGCAATAAATCTAAACTGCGGATTAGTAGCAAATGAAAATGGTGATAAATTAGAAATATCGATTTGGGAGATGATGATGGGAATCGCTGTAAACATTGGTAGGTAAACGAACTCTGATTCATTATCTAACAATAATTCTGATGAGTCATGTGTAACGAGCTCAACCTGTCTCCTGTCTTATGGCTAGACCACATACTAATTAACTTTTTACTTTATCTGCACATCTCAACAGTTCTAGCATATCTGTGACACGTGACTGCCTTTGCTCGATTTATGCTATCTGTCACTTTCCTTTTAATACGATGTGAGCATGAGAGATGTACGTTGCGCGACAAGTGAACTCGCGGCAAAATATGCTATTCCTACCGGCGCTATACGTGCCACTTTTTACGTCTCCGAATTATTTAGAAGCTATGTTTCCATGAAGTGATATCCTCCAACAAGTCGTTGACAGGATTTATCATTGATGATGAGTGATAAAAATTTACTTTTATCGCTTTTTAATCTTGAATCGTCTGAATATGTTTTCTTTTGTTAGTATTCCGACTTGAACACAAGTTTATTTAACCATTAACCACATATACATTATTATTATAAGTTCTGTAATTATCTGTATTAGGTACTTACCTGTTATCTTTTTTAACCCGATGAAATATCGTATCATAAATGTCGAAGGTTACCTATTTGGTTAAAGTTTTTCCAAGAAGTTACAATCATATGCGTTCATATGTTTTATTTGATTTATAATAAATTATTTTATTGTTTATTTCAGGTACGTTCAGAAGAATCGTTGCTTGCTCCTGAAAAGTCTTCAAAAATTGCACGATGGGTACGTTGAATTTTCACTAATAGGTGGCGGGTACAACGTAAGCAGCACTTTAAGGTTTGAAATAAACGGCATAATATTTTCTTCGGATTCCGCGACTGTCACACATTTAAATAAAACAATTTAAACGGATTATAAGCCTCCCTGACGTTTGGGTACCTTTACAGATACCGTTATCAAAGGTTGACTACGAAACGTCAGGGAGGCTCAAATAATTAATATAGGTACGCGATATAAACGTCACGCAAATATACGCGGCATGTGCATGTGAATATAATAGAGTATATAACTGCATGTAACATTTTCAAATCATGGCCGACATGTAAATAAAATTTTAAGTCTTAACTAACTAATAATTATTACAATGTTTATGTTAAGTCGTAAAATTATTATGATATTTTATGAATAGTTAGTTACCTACGTTTTTCCAGTACTGTCCAAGTCATAAGTCTAAAGCTGTATGATTGTAAAGTTTTACAAGTACATAATATAATTAATGTAAATTTCAGCTGTAGGTACACAAATGAACAGAATAACAATAAAAATATATTCGTAAATTCGGAACTAAATGATCACATATTTAGCTGAATTGTAGACAACACTATGACATACGAATATGGGTATTAAAAATAGCATATTTCATAGAAACAAAGGCACTAAGTGTCATACTAACTGTGACAAATTGATATACCTGTATGTATACCTAGGATGTATTCGCGGTATCTGTTGGAAGTAGAACTCTTCATAAAAACCATAAATCTCATGAAAGGTATGCAGGTAGCGCGGTCTTGAACAGCTTTGTTTGAGAAATTAGGTCACTAAAGATTGAGTCATAATGTAGATATTACAGACAAACGAAATGATGGACACTCATTTTGTCAAACACGAACCGTACGACTAATACAATATCGTAAAGGGCTCAAATATAGTACAGATATAGTTAGTACTGTTCTTCTTTTCTGTACTGTAGTTCTTCGAAGAACAGTACTAAATATATCTGTACTATATTTGAGCCCTTTACTATATTATATTAGTCGTACGGTTCGTGTTTTACAATCCACCCTTTTTTTGACGAAAAGTCGTTGAAAGGTTAGTTTTAGCATGCTTTCTCCATCAAAGTTGGTGAGAAAGTTGAGATGGAAATATAAAAATGAGCTTGCCTGGAAAATATGCACTATGCAAGTATCTGTACCAAGTTTAATTGAAGGTGCAGTCTACCATTGTCGAGCACCAACGCAAATTTTCCTTACGTATATTATTATTACAAGCGAAGATGTTGATTAGAATGATATATTTAATCAATATCGGAAAGGCAATGTTGATCAAACAACGTTTCTTTTGTTTAAAACACATACTGAGCAAGTTACCTATCACGCGCCATTACTGACGCAAAATTGCGTCGTGATTTATTCAACCAAACGCAATTATTATTATAGTCCATTATGTCCCACTGTCGGGTAAAGGTATCCCCTCTCTTTTTCCATCTATACCGATTTTGACCTACCCCTGGCTAGTTCTCTAGTAAAGATATCGTCCCGCCATCGCCTACGAGGTCTGCCGCGTTTTTATTAGCTGTGGGGCTTCAACCAAACCAAACTCAATATTAAGCGTCTTGTAATTTTAAATAAATATACATACATAGTTAACTGAAAAAATCTAGTCCATACTTTTGGTGTCGTTGAAGATTATGTATAAAGTTTATAGAGTAACACAGTCGCAGAATGTGTACATAATATTGTGTGCTATAGGTGCGTCACTGAGTAAACACACGGCGCAAGCCTTCTGCACAAAAGAACGCGTTCAGTTTCTTACTTATTTATGTACAAATACATGTTATTGTAATTGTTACTATGTATGTAACTAGTTTTATTACAGTTATAATTTGGGTGAGGTGGAGGTGGATCTGCGTAAGTTTCAAGCCGAAAAACTGGCGAGAAACTGCGCAGGATTGAGACAAGTGGCGTACTCTCGTTTCGGAGGCTAAAGATCCTGTTTGGGTAGTAGTAAGTTAGTATTATTTGGCTTATAAGTCTATTTATGTAAATCTTTTGAGAAATAAACGTCTTAAACCATATTTAATACATGAATGGGTCTATACAACTTAAAATAAATTTGAGACCATTTTCCTCGAACGTCCCATACGTAACACATGGCTAAAAACTACGCAGTTACAAATTGACACGTTAGAGGTGTTTCATTGAATGCATATAAAATACTTAGGTACTAGGGATACAATTGAAAAATCACACTAACGTGGTTGGCAGGATTACAGATGAACTGGCTTGTCCTTTATAACCTAAAGGTTATTTATAGTTTAGATACTTTTATACTATCGTTACTCTCTGCTGCGCCTCTACTAGTTATACCACAGTATCAGGATATCTCACATAGCGTTGGTCACGCGTGTGTGTCGCTACGACTGCCTATGAACGCGAGCCGATTTTGAGAGAACAGCTGGTGCGTAGGCAACTAGCGCGATTGAACGCATAGTGAGCTCGTCTTGAAATAACTAGTTTATACAGTCTTATGTTATTGTTTCTACTTCTATAATGTGAATTCCGAAACGGTATGTTATGCAAATACGGGTTTTCCTCCAAGTTCATACATTGCATCGGGCCGAGTGTTGTGTACTTCTTGGAACCGAATCGGATTTACATGCTGCGCGTAAATTTGTTCAAGGTTTGGCTGAAGCGTGCCGAGAACGCGCGCCTAGTTTCTTAACATTGTAGGTATGTTTACAAATGAAGCGAAAAATTAAAAATTTAATGATTAGGATTTCGAACCTGCGTTTCCAACGGCTTTCCGGGCCAACACTGGCGTCCTCCCAATTGGACCACCGAATCAGATGTCAGAGCCATTGAATTTTTCAACCAGTTGCAATCATTAAATTTTTAAATTTTCGCTTCATTTGTAAACATTAGTTTACGTTAGCAGACGTTACTGCTTTAATAAAAAATAATCGTATGTATGTTATAACTAGGCATCGCACTTCTGATAACATGGTAAGCTGATATTAACATTAAAATACAATTCATACTCATATTCATACTCATTCCTCTATTTCAAACGCATTAAATTACTAAAATTATAAATTTATAAATATTTGTACAATATTACAAACTCTTATATTTAACTTTATTAATTGACAATTTCAAGCATTTTCTAGTTGTGACTGGATATTCGATGAATATAGAACCCAATTTAGTTCAGGAAACATGAAAAAAGTTGCAAATATTTAAATACTCTATGATGACGAAAAAAAAACCTACACAAATCAAGTCTTTGTATATTCTTCTGACTTTGTCCTTGACTATAAAATTTCAATTGCGAATGAAATTCACTATTGACTATGAGTATGAATTGTATTTTAATGTTAATATCGGCTCCATAGCTCTCTAAAATCTTACCGTGCTATCAGAAGTCCGAATAGTCCGATGCCTACTAGAGAATTCAGCCAACTACGATCGACGTTTCACGTTTCAAATATCACCACACACATTCAGATTCACTAATGTAAATTTAATTTAAATCGGTAAAAAAATCCTTAAAAGATATATAAATACCTATAAATATAATATATATTTTTCCAAGACGTTCGTTAGGAAACTAAAACAGGGCCCAATTCCATGTATCTCTCCCTGATATCTTGGAGAGATCTCAGACGTGACGATATACCTAGTATATCACCACTTCGCCCACGGCCGCGTTACGTGAAATATCACATTAAGCGGCTCGAACCGCAAACATCTTGTTTTGATGACAATTAGGTAAAGGTGATATACCTAAGACATCGCTTCTTTGGCGATATCTCAAATTACACTCGAATTAGTGCCTTGAATTAACCGAAAACACCGGAAAGTTAAATTTTATTGTGTTTCTAGGAGGCCTTTTTCCTTTTAAATTTATTTCTTTTCATATTATGACAAACATATTGATAATTTCAACCAACTGTTTGAAGTCAAAAATACTTTTCCCTGAGTTCTAGGTAGTAACACATAGCTATTTCATGCTTTCATTGCGTGCTGTCGAAAATAAGTCGAAAAAAACAATTTTTCTCAAACATGCAATGAAATATTGTCTTTACGTTCCTTATAATAGGCTCGGAAGTATCGCTTTTTGGGCGCAACAACTCGAGAGGACTGTAAAGGGATTTCATACTGCTTTTCAGGCCTAGGCCTGCAAAGTAACTTTTTTTTTTGTTTCAAGCTGGCTGGTTTGACAAAAAGCAGGTTTTGTTTTTAAAGGTTGGTTGTTAGACTAAAATGTCCTATTTGTCAATTAATAAAATAAAATGTTGTTCTTTGAAGTATATTTTTTTATTTCATTGTATGTTTGAGAAAAGCACTATACATGCCTCGCCGTGAAAACGGATTCCCGGCCTCGTATCACTATCCGACTATCCTATATACCTACTTGGCCGGAAATCCTCATTTTCCCGGCCTCTGATGTAATGTACTATTATGCGTGAATTTTGTCAATTTCGAGTAGTTTTTAAAACAAAAATTATCAATGAAAAATTCAAACTAGGTTTCAAACATATACCAATAAATCGCAATAGTAATAACATAGGTAGGTAGGTATAGGTATATAGTAACATCGATAATATGTTAAGAAACACGTTTGATCATAGAGAAAAATGTCTAAAACAATCAGCCTTTTTGAAGGAATAAGGAGCCTTAATCGAAGACAAAACATTTTCCGGCCTACTTACTTAATGTAACAGCTAATACAGTTTTTTTAGGGTTCCGTAGTCAACTAGGAACCCTTATAGATTCGCCATGTCCGTCTGTCCGTTTGTTTGTCCGTCCGCGGCTTAGCTCCGTGATCATTAGTACTAGAAAGCTGAAATTTAGTATGAGTATGTGAATGTATTACGCCGACAAAACGGTAAAAAAAAAACTAAATAAATAACTTTTTTTCGGGTACCTCTCTAACACCTAAAGTGGGGGTGAATTTTTTTTTTACGACTGCCTATGAACGCGAGCCGATTTTGAGAGAACAGCTGGTGCGTAGGCAACTAGCGCGATTGAACGCATAGTGAGCTCGTCTTGAAATAACTAGTTTATACAGTCTTATGTTATTGTTTCTACTTCTATAATGTGAATTCCGAAACGGTATGTTATGCAAATACGGGTTTTCCTCCAAGTTCATACATTGCATCGGGCCGAGTGTTGTGTACTTCTTGGAACCGAATCGGATTTACATGCTGCGCGTAAATTTGTTCAAGGTTTGGCTGAAGCGTGCCGAGAACGCGCGCCTAGTTTCTTAACATTGTAGGTTTGTTTACAAATGAAGCGAAAAATTAAAAATTTAATGATTAGGATTTCGAACCTGCGTTTCCAACGGCTTTCCGGGCCAACACTGGCGTCCTCCCAATTGGACCACCGAATCAGATGTCAGAGCCATTGAATTTTTCAACCAGTTGCAATCATTAAATTTTTAAATTTTCGCTTCATTTGTAAACATTTAGTTTACGTTAGCAGACGTTACTGCTTTAATAAAAAATAATCGTAGGTATGTTATAACTAGGCATCGCACTTCTGATAACATGGTAAGCTGATATTAACATTAAAATACAATTCATACTCATATTCATACTCATTCCTCTATTTCAAACGCATTAAATTACTAAAATTATAAATTTATAAATATTTGTACAATATTACAAACTCTTATATTTAACTTTATTAATTGACAATTTCAAGCATTTTCTAGTTGTGACTGGATATTCGATGAATATAGAACCCAATTTAGTTCAGGAAACATGAAAAAAGTTGCAAATATTTAAATACTCTATGATGACGAAAAAAAAACCTACACAAATCAAGTCTTTGTATATTCTTCTGACTTTGTCCTTGACTATAAAATTTCAATTGCGAATGAAATTCACTATTGACTATGAGTATGAATTGTATTTTAATGTTAATATCGGCTCCATAGCTCTCTAAAATCTTACCGTGCTATCAGAAGTCCGAATAGTCCGATGCCTACTAGAGAATTCAGCCAACTACGATCGACGTTTCACGTTTCAAATATCACCACACACATTCAGATTCACTAATGTAAATTTAATTTAAATCGGTAAAAAAATCCTTAAAAGATATATAAATACCTATAAATATAATATATATTTTTCCAAGACGTTCGTTAGGAAACTAAAACAGGGCCCAATTCCATGTATCTCTCCCTGATATCTTGGAGAGATCTCAGACGTGACGATATACCTAGTATATCACCACTTCGCCCACGGCCGCGTTACGTGAAATATCACATTAAGCGGCTCGAACCGCAAACATCTTGTTTTGATGACAATTAGGTAAAGGTGATATACCTAAGACATCGCTTCTTTGGCGATATCTCAAATTACACTCGAATTAGTGCCTTGAATTAACCGAAAACACCGGAAAGTTAAATTTTATTGTGTTTCTAGGAGGCCTTTTTCCTTTTAAATTTATTTCTTTTCATATTATGACAAACATATTGATAATTTCAACCAACTGTTTGAAGTCAAAAATACTTTTCCCTGAGTTCTAGGTAGTAACACATAGCTATTTCATGCTTTCATTGCGTGCTGTCGAAAATAAGTCGAAAAAAACAATTTTTCTCAAACATGCAATGAAATATTGTCTTTACGTTCCTTATAATAGGCTCGGAAGTATCGCTTTTTGGGCGCAACAACTCGAGAGGACTGTAAAGGGATTTCATACTGCTTTTCAGGCCTAGGCCTGCAAAGTAACTTTTTTTTTTGTTTCAAGCTGGCTGGTTTGACAAAAAGCAGGTTTTGTTTTTAAAGGTTGGTTGTTAGACTAAAATGTCCTATTTGTCAATTAATAAAATAAAATGTTGTTCTTTGAAGTATATTTTTTTATTTCATTGTATGTTTGAGAAAAGCACTATACATGCCTCGCCGTGAAAACGGATTCCCGGCCTCGTATCACTATCCGACTATCCTATATACCTACTTGGCCGGAAATCCTCATTTTCCCGGCCTCTGATGTAATGTACTATTATGCGTGAATTTTGTCAATTTCGAGTAGTTTTTAAAACAAAAATTATCAATGAAAAATTCAAACTAGGTTTCAAACATATACCAATAAATCGCAATAGTAATAACATAGGTAGGTAGGTATAGGTATATAGTAACATCGATAATATGTTAAGAAACACGTTTGATCATAGAGAATAATGTCTAAAACAATCAGCCTTTTTGAAGGAATAAGGAGCCTTAATCGAAGACAAAACATTTTCCGGCCTACTTACTTAATGTAACAGCTAATACAGTTTTTTTAGGGTTCCGTAGTCAACTAGGAACCCTTATAGATTCGCCATGTCCGTCTGTCCGTTTGTCTGTCCGTCCGCGGCTTAGCTCCGTGATCATTAGTACTAGAAAGCTGAAATTTAGTATGAGTATGTGAATGTATTACGCCGACAAAACGGTAAAAAAAAAACTAAATAAATAACTTTTTTTCGGGTACCTCTCTAACACCTAAAGTGGGGGTGAATTTTTTTTTTCGTTTCAACACTAGTGTGTGGGGTGTCGTTGAATAGGTCTTTTAAAAATAATAGGGGTCTTTGAACATCATTTTTTGATCAAAACAACAGTTTTGTAAATATTCGCTCCGAAAATAAAAAAAATAGCGTCCCCCCCCCCTCTAACTTTTCAACCACGGGTCAAAAAAGTATGGAAAAATTCATGAAAATGAGGCCTTATAAGTACTTTCAAGGAAAACTCTATTGAATAAAATCGGTTGAGCCGTTTTTGAGTTATCACAAAATTTCATAATTTTCTTTAAAATGACGTAAGTGCCGCGCGGTGTCCTTATACTTCAAATGTTACACATATTAGTTAAGTGCCATACTGCATTAAAACATTTCGCAATCAGGCGCGTATAATCGATAAGTTCCAGAAGGTAATAAGTAATTACAGTTTCTTTGGCGTTTACGACCTTTTTTATAGAGCTTGAAATCTTTCTCGTAATTTAAACCTCGAAGCCCGTCTATTGTGAGTATATTGGCAACTACGGAACCCTACACTGAGCGTGGCCCGACATGCTCTTGGCCGGTTTTATTTTATAATTCTAGGACTAACTAATGAAGCCTAATTTTTACAGTTTTACATAAACAATGAATCAGAAATCAGAAGGAGATACCGTTTAAGCCACATCCGCTCTTGCCACATACGAGGATGTAAACATAGCATTAATTCGGCGCTTCCTTCCAAGCTTAGTCAGTAATGTCAGTATCTAGTAGACGAGTAGGTAAACAGACGAACCACTGCTAGTAACACACATAGCATAGTAGTAGCACACATGCTGTTTAAGGCCGTTCCCTGAGCCAGAAATGCAAAAATACCCCAAAAATTATCCTATTTTTCTACGAAACGTTGATATTAGTAAACGAGGGAAAAATATATATCATTCTTGATTATATTATCTTTAATAACACAGCATTCGATACACGATTCATAACACTTCGCTCGATACAATTAATTCCCAAAGTAACCTCCAATTCGAATGTTTACTCCAACTTTACTTGTTTTTTCACTACGTGACACTATGAAACAAAAAAGGAGAAAAATCAATCATAACTAAAATAGTAATTTGACAGCTTCCGAATTTCAATAATTTGAGGCAATATTTTTAAAATAAATAATCATCGACAAATTCTATCGTAAAAAGATATCGCCTTACGGCCCGCAAGCTCTATCTCCGTCACTCTTTTGAAATGTGACTGTTATGTGACAGGGACGGGTGGCCTGAGGAGGGGCTCGGGGCTCTGGCTCAGGGAACGGCCTTAAGAGGTTATCCAGCCCTTACACAGCTAAAATAAGTCGTATAAGGGCTATACACGGTGATTCAGGGGTCATGAGCAGGAATTATATGGTTGATGGGGTAGATTACACTGAGCAACTTTCACAATGCGGCCAACCATGAAATCGCAAAACAAAAGACAGCCGTTCCATACATTTCGGATAGTTAGCGATCAATTAGCTAGCAATTAACTATAAAAAAAACACGATTTTTGTGTGTAATTCCATAGTAAAAGTTGCTCAGGGTGGCTCTCCCGATCACCTCTATAACTCCTGCTCTTGACTCCTGAGTCACCCTGTATAAGCTCTTACACAGCCTGTGTGCCACGTGATAAGGGCCAAGAGGAAAAACTGGCTAAATCCATTGTTTTTCAAATGGATTTTTTAGTCTACGGCAAAAATTACCCAGTTTATCATATGTGCTGAATTGCTGATGCCGTCACGATTCCATTATCGGACCCATAGACTAGAGTAACAAACATTAAATGAGACCTTTTCTGTTACTGGGTCACTGTGACACAGAATTCATCAAGATATGGAAAAGGGTATTCAAAACGGGAACGTGAACAAAGTTTCTCTGCTCTTGTATTCAAGACGTCTACCCGTCAGAAGATGCATCGCCTGCTAATAAAAAAATGCCCTGTTGAATGAGACTTCTATCCATTTATAAAATGTCTATATCTATTAGTTACTTTTATAGCTACGAGACGTAAAGTCTGTAGTCTCGTCACATTGTCTGTTATCTACGATATATGGATTACTGTGAAGGACAGTTAGACTAGAACATTCTATGTAAATGTCTATGCTTGCAAAGACTATTTAAAAACTTAAGCCTAAATTGCTACATCGACAAAACGATAATTAACCAGCAATACAATTGCAATATATTCATTTGTCATTAAATATCGGGAACTACACACGCTTGCCAATTTTCGATCAGCCGTTTAACCAGAAATAGTTGACAAACAGGTTCTGAGAAAACCACCATATATATATATAATGCAACGTTTTAAGTCAAAACTCGGAACTTCAATTTACCTACTGGTTATGCGTGTGGCATTTTATTATTCATACATAATATACGCAAGTATTGCCTCATAGTATTACTGTGGATTACATGACTAAATAATTACTCGAGGTTTTTTGTGAAATATTTCGCTCAATCGCTATCGAAAGTCACGACAATCTGAGTCACCTTATAAATGATACTTATTATGTTAATCACATGCGAAGAGATAATAAAGAGATTTGACGACGCGGTTGGCGCAGTGGTAAAGCAGCTGAGCCGATGGTCCTGGGTTCGAATCCCGGCAAGGGCAAATATTTGTGTGATGAACTTGAATATTTGTTCCTGTTCATGTATGTTATTTGTATTTAAGTATGTATTTATCTATATAAGTATGTATATCGTCATCTAGTGCCCATAACACAAGCCTACTAGAGCTTTCTGTGGAACTAGATTGATTTGTGTGAGGTTGTCCGATATTTATTTATGACTATGCTGAAGGAATACACAATAACGGAATGTTAATCACGTTAAGTTGTAAATAAACACAAGATTCCGCTTCATAAGTATTTGGATAAGATAATGACGGCAATTGAAATAATTGGCTCGTGTGAAACACTTTATCTATGGAATTTTAGGAACCACTTTAAATTAGCACCAGAATTAATCAATCAAAGTAATTGTAGGTGCCTATACTTATTATAGTTCCGTAATTTTTGAATTAACTGATCTGAATTTCATAAAGTATAGCTATGCTTAAAAATATCTGAAAACTATTGCAAAAACTAATGAGGAGTTGCTGGGCTGGTCTAATAAAAATAATCGGGTTATACATTTAAGAACTTTGATGATACATACATCACAGACCAATATAAGCCTAAATTTAAAGCACTGGTCTCTTTGGCTAAAGGTAGAAGAGTAAATTCCGATCAAAAACAATCAGGCGCCGTACCAATGACGAACAGTAATTTTCAAGTCTCAGACGTTACAATCAAGAACATTGATCGATCGAATAAGAGAAAGATAGTTTTCCAAGCATCGATAGATCTGCAATTTGTATTCGATTGTTAAAAAACATAAATGCATGCTAATCGTGAAAGTGCTGCGAAGGCAGAACAGGATGTACGTGAGTCATGGTCGTAGCCGCGCAGGTACCATCGGTGTTTATATGTGTGCTGTAATAATACTTGCATGTGTTATGATAAGGCCACGTGAATGAACGATGACTCATACGCCGAACTATTAAGAATCAACCAATCATAACTGTCATAGAATAGCAATAAAAACAAATTTGTGATAGCAAAAAGTAGCCCCGAAGGCCCAGAAGATAACGCATATGTAATGGGAACATTACTGTGTCATCATTTGCTCCTAAAAGATACAGTGGAATTGCAGGCTAATAAAAACAAATGATCTGCTGCTGATAAATAACTTCATATTAAATTTAATAGTGCAATTTAAAAACAAATGCCAAAAAGGTAATTAGAACCCATTTGAGAGGGACCAACCCATTTGATTTGCATAGTCGATACCCTTATAAGGAAAACCTGTAACTATTACTAAAACAACTATCTACGTCGATGATCTAATGAATTCAGTTGTAAGATTGCATTTCTTAATATGACGTGACGCTCTGATTCATTCATAATCACCATAAATTTGAACTGAACTGTTTTGTTACAGAACACAATTATAATACCTTTTTAGATTTTGCTCGATAATTACTCTTTGTGACACTAAAGGAGCCGCCTTAATCTCCCTACCAATATCAATAACTGTCAATAACTTTGCACGAATTCCGCATGTTGTTCGTTTTAACCGGTTCGGTATCATTATATCCTATTATTTTCAAGGTATTTACTTACATTCGTTCTAATTGTCTAACACTTCTAATCCCAAACAGAAAAGGCGGAATGTCCTAATCGCGAACAGTTTTTGGCATGGCTACCTGCGGTACGGATTAAAACTGTATTTTCACGAGGAGTATTTGGGAAGAACCCCTAATTTATCACGGTATTAAAAAACCAAGTGACAGGTATCGAATATCTGACGAAAGTATCTTGAATTACAGTTGTGCTATAGGCGTAGGAAATACCATTACCACTTAACACCGATTATACCACATTTATCATAGTTTAGTTACGAACGAAACAAAGCTCTCAGTAAAAAAACCTACTCATCATTTGAAAATGCCCAGAATAGAAAATCATATGGCACAACTGTAACAACTTCATAGGGACCATTGCATTCGTAACCACTAACATTTTATTAACATATTAAATACAAGTGATTTGACCAGTTCCATCAGTTTTACAAAGGTTTTACACAATCTGTTTTTAATCCAAAAACGTGACTACCTACAACTTTACTGCCCACATATGTGAGATATTTATTATTACAATGACATTCAAGAATATATAACAAAAAGATTCTCATAAGCGCTGTAATTTCTGTTTAGACCTTGAAGATGGAAACGGCACTAGAATATGCTTCAAATCACATGTTGCTATGCCCACATACTTAGTAAGGTACGCTAAGTATTGTGTTCTTAAATTTTTGTTTAAATTATAGCCAATTCCGTTCTCACGAGGCGTTTTCTGAACTGTTATAGATCATACCATGAATCTATCTGTCAAAACAATTATTGATTTGCCGACTTACTACTTAAAGAAAATTACCTCGTTACTTCGGTTTTTAAACTGCGTACTTACTCCAAATATGTAGTAAGGGAGGAAGTAGTGAAACTGTTGTTATCAAATTTCTAATTCAATTCGTAGATTCTTCGTAATCCACGGTGACATTTTGATATGGTATCATCGATGACACAACTTTCCACTATTAGCGTTGAAATAGTAGGTACTTGTACATAAGTGTCTCGCTTCTAAATGGAAGGTAGGCACTTGTAGCCTTTCGTCTTTGGATCGCAATGTAACTTTATGAATGAAACTACTCACTGCGTTTAGTCACATCTCGTAGAAACCGTTGAGTTGTTCGGAGAACTGCACAAAACCTGCACTGAGTCAGTCAGCTATGCTTGTTTGTTTTCTTTCATTGATTAAGTCAATATAAAGCAATAGAAACACGCAACTTTGTCCGCGAGGAGGTAAAATGCATAATTTAATATATATATATTTTTCTTTTGCGTAGTTTGGTAGGTAAAATCTTAATACCATCTTTAGATCCAAGTAAGCCTGTATTTTTTTATTTGTATAACTAGTTGTTTTGAAGCTGTGGCGGCAACCACCGTCAATCCTTATACAGTTTATTTAGTACAGATAGAAGAGAGAAAACGGCACTTTAAATTGGGCTAGGCCCTTATCAGAATATATATATATATATATATATATATATATATATATATATATATATATATATATATATGACGGAATAGGACCAAATATTAGATGAAATAGATAAAAATGAACAGGTGATAGATTAAGCAAACCCATAGTCTATAACATACCTAGGCACGTAGGATTAAGAGTTAGAGGACGTGAAGTCTTACCTAACACTATACCCTGTTGTCTAGTTTGCGTCAAAGATAACATTAATTACATAAGTATGTGAATTACAGACTCATTACTCAATGCAGATAAGAGTAACACACATGTCTTAAATAATTGATATAGGCGAAATAACTTCATACAAGAACTAGAAACTGATTGTTATACAACTTAGTACTTAACCGAGAGCACATGAGTAACCATTATTAATTTACTGGCATTATCATGGAAGTTGCGCCAATTTTCAAGACTGACATAAATTTAGGTCCAGATAATTCAAACGTTTCTAATAATTTATTACAATACAAAAGCCTTACATGTTTACATTTCAATATGGTTTACAAATGCACTCGCTTGCATTTTAGTTACCGTTTGAAAAACTGCGGTTATATACTTATACGAGACAGTCACGATTACTCACCTATTTAGTAAACATTTTTGCAATGGACTAGCGACTAATTCTCAATTCGTTATACTTCACAAACCTAGTAGAACAACGACGCATCTGCCTATAAAGCTATACGTTTATGTGATCTTGTTCTACCAAGCGCTTGGGCTACTGATTTACTACTCCGGAATGACTCATCTCTAGCTAGCCGGTTTATTTACTGCATTTCCATTCAATTTGTTCGATTAATCTGAAAATACTGCATTCGCATTAACCGTTGGTTCATTAGTCATAAGCTTTTTAGGTCAATGAAGTTTCTTAATAAACAAACGGTGGGAACTTCTCATACTGGAATTTACAACACACATGTATCAATTACTATCCTCTGGCTCGTTTTGTTGTTTTTTTTTTTGACAATTTTCAATTTAAATGTTGTTATAATGCTATAATTGATAGATACTTAAGCATTGAAATCAAACACACATGTATCAATTACTATCCTCTGGCTCGTTTTGTTGTTTTTTTTTTTTTTTGACAATTTTCAATTTAAATGTCGTTATAATGCTATAATTGATAGATACTTAAGCATTGAAATCAGAACATCTATTTTTAAAGATAAATTCCAGTTTCGATCCTTTATGGCACATGCCATTAACATAACTTACTCGTTCAGACAAATCAAATGAACCCAAACACGACGGGTATATCCGTATGTCTTGTTGGAATTAGGGCATTAGGAATTCTTGTGGGTATAGGTTATAGGTTATCGCGGGCTAGTTTTCCGCAACTCGACGTCTGACAATGCGCCTATTTTGCGTAATATTTTTGCGTTCTTGTGGCTAACTTCGGACTCCATCAAACTAGCCATTGCCTCCTAAAATACGCAAGTATACCAGATCCCAATCGAACGTTAGGATGTAGTTATAATTTAGCTTCCATTTGGCCCACACATACATATAACACGGCAAGTTAAATAAAAGCATGTAACAACAGTTTACTAATAAAAAACAGTTCCAGTTACACATATTAAAATTACCATACAAACAACGCAAATGTTATATCACGTGAACTTATCTACCAAAGTATAGACGGGTGTACGTGTACATGTAACTAGTCCAAGTCGGTCGGTGTGGGCGTAAGTAGGTACGCTTCACCCAGGTATCAATAATATGGCATTTATCATCGGAATTTATCTTCCAATGAAGACACTTAACTCCCAATATGGCCATGCCTATTCAGGCTTGTTATTATTCCATTAAGCACGATTATTATCGTCCACTCTTGAAGTCGACGATTTAAATCAAATTTTCTACTTGCGCAAGCCAAAGGTTTCATTTGTTTGACCTGACAGATTGGTCTGTGGCTGTAGTTTTTAATTCGCCAACCAGACAAAGAATTTCTTTGTTATTTGGCTCGGAAGTGTAATTAGGACAGCTACGCCAGACGGCGATCGGCTATCGTTGAATTGAAAGCAATTCGTTCGCTTCTTAAAATAACATTTCACTAATGACATCTTGATTTTATCGCTCTAACTGGTGTGGTGGCTAAACATCGAGATTGTTAATATCCGTTAATTATCAATAGCGATGATTCGTTTTATGATTCGCGCTGACATTGAGAGGTCGTTGACTTATGGCTCCGCGACAGTAGCTGGATTCTCTTCCTATATTTTTTTGCCTGTAACTGAGCATAGGGTCTCAGCAGAAGCGTGTCGGTTGACGTGTCATTACATTAATTTCGCGTCCACGTGCGTGTGAATGTAAATGTAAACGAATTTTCTTGTACGTGTTCCAAGATGTTTTCTTTGCGATTCTCAAGCGTCTAATCTACTAAAAATCCGTTGGAGTTACTGTCTTGATTTTGTCGGTAGCTCTCAAAACAGTGACTATGATCATCGGATATTTCTCGGATTAGTTTTTTTAATACCGCGGTTAGAAGATGGTTTTGCGCTGATTTGTCCTAATTTCAAGCCATTATCCTTGTTTACTTGGGTCAAGTTTTGATTTACACACACTTGAGATTATTAAACCCAGTATTATTTTTGAAACTGAAAACTGAGTGGTACTTACCTATACCATTTTCATTTGGCTTTTGTTATGCTATTTAACTTGACATCCATTTCTTATGAATATCTCTGAAAGTTATTAGTTTATAAGCCCTCCTGGCTTCGCAACTGCCTGGACTTGACTGATAAGGTCAAGGATCATCGCAGTTCATCACTCTCACGACACCGGCTCGTTGGCACAGATCACAAAGTAACAATGGAATGCACTTCTATTTCCAGACAGACTTAGTTACCAGGTCTTACACGTAGTTACTTACAGCACACGTGAAACGATTCGGGTTTTTAGGATTACGCGTGTAAATCGAGTTTGTTGAATGATAAGACCGTGAAGCGGATACAGAGAATCGTGGGCGGAACCCCGCCACCCGGCGCGATCGCCATTCTAATTAGCTAGCATTGTGGTCAGAAGTTTGCGGGTTGGGATCTGAGAGTACGAATACAAACCGGCATTGGCAGTCAGTCGCGCCGCGAACCTCGCGCGGGGGACACGTGCCGCCCCACAGCAGCATCCGCTAGACACGCGGAGCTCGAATGTGACCACGATAACTGACCAGTGCATACGCGATAAGCAGCCACGCAAAATACTTTGAACGAAATATGCGGATATTTGTGTTGATGGACTTACAGTGATAAAGTTTAGTGTTGGCTTTAAGCAAGGCAAGGTATACATTATGCTCTTCTATAATAGAAGTTCACAATGGTTCCACTAATAACCATTTTAATTAGGAACTTATACTGAAACCTCAGACCAATTGAAGGTAATGGTAGGAATCGTTGTTATAAAAACTTCAAAAGTTACTGACAGACAACACGCAACCTAAAACGGCAAAATCCAAAAAGCATGAATAGGTTTATTAGGTTTTGTAAATAACGAGATCAACGTTAAAAAATAAGTTTTATTAAAGGTTGAAAATGTATCTAGAAAGGCATGCAACATGTACTGAAATACATTTATGTATTTAACATAGGTAGCTTATGTATTTAAAGAACACAAACTGCCATGCTGCTGTGGAGTGCAGACATGCTCTTGCGGAAAAGGAGTACTTATTAAATACGTATAATTAATTAACATGAATAAAATAAATCACAGAAGACAAGACATTAAATTTCCTGGCTGATACAAAGGCAGACAAAACTCATTGATTCCCAAAGAACTAATACCATACGTTTGGCATCAAATTCGTAGAACAACCAGGATCTAAACCAAAATTATATTCTGATGATCGTAGATTGGATAGGTACTTGTTTACCTTTTTCGTGGAAGGAGTTACCTGTTGTAATGCAATGTCTGATCGGTTACCGGTTTCACTGTAAGGCATATCATTACTTAATCTACCGCTTATGTAAATTTATATTAAAATAGCAAGTCCACCTCGTAAACCTAGAGGCTCGTATCGTATGTAATTAACAAATCACGTTTGATCTCCATTTTATCTGTTCTATTTTATAAGTTTATTTATCATTAGGAGGTCACAATGGCTTAAGTTTATTACACATTAGATTCGATACAAAGATCAAACACAAACAAAAATGGCCACCTTTCCAGACTTGAACCAATACCTCTGCCGGGGCGAGTGTTCTCCCAATTGAACCACGGGCGCCCTTGGCGGATGGTGGGTTGGATCTAAGATGTTGACGTATTTTAGCACTGTGTTGTTACAACCAATCTTTGTATGTCTAGTTTAAACGGCTTTTCAACCGTAAACACTAGTGGATAAATCCACTTTAAAAATATACGACGATCATGGAAGTAAAACACCACGTTCTTCATCGTTTTATTATCCATTGTGGTGTTACGCAATAATGAGAATTAATCTTTGGCTCGTTTCATCACGCATGGAGCGATTGTGCATGCAGAACTGACCTTCGCTAACAATGTCCCTTGATCGAGCATGCAGAGCGGTCAACGTAGTGCATCTGGCATAGCATGAACTGTTCATTGTAATCGTAAATAGGGTTACCATACACAATTAACGATTCTGACAAAAGCCACGATATTTTTAACAACATAGGTGCAACATAGTGGCTCTACCCACTCCGCCTGATGGTAAGCGAAAAGGGGAGCCCGAATCGCAATGGCAACAGGCATATAACGGAAATGTTTCTACTAAAACGAAAAAAGATGCTTCTAGCAGTATTCGGACCCGCGTTTTCACGATTCTCATGGCAGACGGGCGAACATCCAATTTATCTATTGAAGCTCAGGAATCGAATTTCTGGATATCACCCTAAAAGTCCTAAAATTGCGTCGATTGCCAAATGCCTAATTCGACTGACATTGCATAATAGTCATTTAAACTATGTATCAGTCATATCACAGACATGTAGCCGATTTATCGATTTTCCGTTAACCTTTGAATAATAGAATAGATTTCAAAACATTCTGGGACCTACCATCCCAACCGAAATCTGGATAACGTACCAAAAATCCCGATGTTCCGGACAAAACCGGAGGTATGTATGGCAACCCTAATCGCGGATATCTTTTGCTTCTTTCAAACTAACATCCAACCAGCCTACCACAGAAGGTCCACATTCCGTTGAAAGGCGTAATCTTTCGCAAAACAGCGACGAGTGTCGTGAAAGCTTTAACGACACGTTTCCCAGGACTTCATACGTGAGGCGAATGGCCATTGCTCAATTCATAGCGGTATTATTTTCCTTCAACACTGTTCAAACATAGGATACAAAATTCCAGGACTTGTGATGTTTGGTTTGTTGGCCAGATTTTGTTTTCCTCTTTCCCTGTATCACTCTTTTTAACGAGAACATACCATGCATTTAAGAGACTACCAAAGTATTATTGACACAAATCAACTAACACATTGATGAAACAATCAAATTGTGACATGATGCTGTTTTGCAAGTAAAGGTTTTCAGTTTAACCCTTTATAGAACAAAATCTCATCCTGTTACGAAATACGATGACTACTGTTGTTAACACTTCCAACATTGTTCAATTAGTATTGTATACTATGATTGTCACGTGATACACGATAGAGGTACGTGATTATTAAATTTATTAAACCTTCGATTATTAAACCGAATTTAATCGGGGTCTTCCCGTATGACTCCTCACAACGTGCAGTGATTGCCTATACGGTATCAGCTCATGTTTACGTCACCAGTGATGGTAGTGATTCACACATAAATAGCAGCCCAACCGACCGCATCTACGTAACTTATGCATAAAATGTATTCTAACGATTCATCACATTCAACATCATTCAACACATTATGCAAGAGCCGTGCAACGTCATCTATAGTTACTAGCTGACTACATCTGCATGATCTGCATTGAACATTTTTGACGTATTTTGTACTAGAGGTTGCTATCTATTTTGCGTTGGAGTAAAATAAATATGATAATCCTCTTCATTTATTTCACCAGTCAGATAGAAAGTATTATATATCCTTAAGGTCATCTCAGCTTATTTATCTGTCCTGTTGTTTTGACGTATATTCCGACCGATACCTAAATCACGTTATGGCAAATGCTGTCAATCTCCATAGATTTTATCCACATAGCACTGTTAAGATTGTTTGTTGAATTGTGTCCCCCATTTAACCCATTAGTCACCACAGTCGACAATCGACATATCAGGATATCTGAAAATTGTCCCAGCGACGCAAACGAAACTTTCAAACCATGACAAGTGTTTTTCAATCCCTGTTGATTTTAGATCACTTCTTTATTTTTTTTGCTATAGCTTCAGTTTTCACGGTGTATTGCTTCACCGCTTGGCGTTCAAAAGGTTAATCAACTAGATTTTGCTATTATTATAATAGTACATATATAGATTTATCCTCGTCGTTGAAAACAAAGTAACGTCACCAATATGAGCCTAATTAGGCTGATACGCTACGCTATCCGATTTAAGCGTGCGCGTTATCACTATCGACATGAATGGGACCGAGTTTATCTGGGTGTACCTTAGTAAAACTACGTCCTGTGACGCATCATACACTACCACTTAATAAACTGACGTAACACAACATAATCACAACAGTGATATAGTTCGCTTACATTGTGACGACGTTTCTGTGAATCATGATTCAGAGGCTACAATCGGCCTGTTATGTCACTGGAGTTTTTTTCTTCGTTACTCATCGCTTGGGATAGTATAGTTATCAATGAACAACCGTAGCTGATGACGGACGGATAATACAATGTTGGAATGTCAGCAAAAACTTCTGGCGAAAAATTACTGATGAAACGCTCTAATGACGCTTGTAATCCGGGATATGAACTTTGATACGCGTTTTTGCTTTATTGCCCAAAGAACTCTGCTAGATATAAATGTCCGATCAATCGTAAAATTACCGAAATTTATAAAGGTTCAAAGATGATAGTTTCTTTCATGGTTCGTTGCGGTTTTTATCGTTTTGATTGCGGGTTTCTAAATGCCGGTGTTGTGACGCCGTGACGCCAGCCGGCGTGGCCATGACATCAGCATTATCTACGTCAGTCAACGTCATTATAGACTCATCCCACGCGAATCCTTCAACAATCGAATGCACCATCGATTCTTCACATGTTCCAATCACAAATTCAAAATACGACTGTCAATGCATGTAAATGATCGTGGGCGTACCAAAATTAACGGCAAGTCAAGTGTATCTAATAGATTGACGATAGAGAATCGTGAGGGTTTCGTAATCGAATACTTGGCCGGGTGAGTCATCCAGGCTGGAGGTTTTATAATTCTTGTCAAAGGCGCGAGAAGTCTCACGGTACAAAAGGAAAGAAGAAACGAGTTGTGCAACCAATATGAATCAAGAGACCTTGTAGGAAAACCTGCGGTTTGTGCTTTCCCAATCCGGATATCCCGAAACCTAAATTACACAAAACCAATTTCAACATTTTTTAGCCAAACACCAATAGGCGTAGGAATTCGATCTGAAAAACATTGAACAAAAACTTATTCGTTTTATTGTTGTCGTGTGACGATGATATATTGATTGAAGTAATCGATTGGACAGATAGACAGCGCAAGTATAAAAGAGACGATCTCATTGGCATGCGTATCAAGCCAAGAATGACGCGTGAGCGGGTTCCCGATAGTGTCAACTGTCCCGATGACTCATAGATAGTTCCTTTGACCCCAGTCAAAGAGTCAATAAGTGCAATCACTGTCCTTGTGCTGAATTCGATATTAATTGTCATAATTCCCAGAACACTAGTGATAACAATAAAGGTTTAAGTGTCCATCAATCTTGGTACAGTGTTCAAGGAAATCTGTGTAGATCGTTAGTGGGTCGTTTATCATATAATTGCCCGTATGGAGTTCAATTTCACCAGAAGCGTTACTATATTGTCGTTTATACATCTATCAATCTGATTTTTCTTTACTCCAATTAGAATATAAGTTAATGAATGTGATCATTAAACTATGATACTACAATAATCTGCCGTAAATTAAACGCAAACATTGATGTTGACAAAACGCCGACCACTTTAAATAATAAATTCATTACAACTCAAATAAAATGTAACGCCTTATATACTATAAAATCACAGAAACATAAAATGCCAGTGTTGACTGGCAATTAAGTAGTTTCGTGTTGATTAACTATAAAGATAGGTGGATTCTCGACGCGATTGGTCTTCCGACCAGTGCTCGTTATCGTACTCACAATATGTATATGCACTTGCAAATTATTATCTATAATCGTAGGAACTTACATAATGACCGTATTTACGGTAATAATAAGCATTGCAGTACATAGCATTGGATTATCAAAGATAATTACTACTCTATTACAATTTCTGTCGGCAGTTACATGCTTAATGAATAAAAACAATTGTATCCTTGGATTTTTCTAGTGTCGAGTCGTAGCACTGATATGCCGTTAGAATTTTTCATACGCCAGTTGCACATGCACATAGAATTCTAAGCTTAGGTTATGAGCACTAGATACACGACGATATACGTAACTACATATTTATTTATTTATTTAAACTTTATTGCACAAAAGAAAAACTTAACATACAAAAGGCGGACTTAATGCCATGAGGCATTCTCTTCCAGTCAACCTTAGGGCGAAGCAGAGAAATTGTAGGCGGTGCATCAAACAACATACTTACATATAATTAAAATACTCATAATATAATTAAAATACTCATATATAATTAAAATACTCATAATATAATTAAAATACTCATAATATAATTAAAATACTCATATATAATTAAAATACTCATATGTAGATAATAGATAAATATTTACTTTAATACATAGAAAACATCGTTGACCCTGGAACAAATATTAGTTAGATCAAAGTGACAGAACCAGTGATGAGAAATGACAAGTAGCCTCGCAAAAATAATGTTTCTATACTTCCGTTATCCAGCAACGCGCAATATGATCGTATGATTAAACCCTTAAATGAGCGGTTTCGCTAAATATTATTGATGTGTAATTGTAAGATAAATCAAAGACATGACATATTCACGCAGTTTAGTTACAGATGATACATATTCTCTTTTTTAGAGTGCTTGGGGTTACAAAATTGCAGCGGCGAGACGTTCATAGGAATAGGACCCAATTTCTACCGACATGTCCAATTTACAGGGTTTGAGATCTTTTCTCTTTACCCTTTGCGAAGAAGCAAGCCAATTCTTGACGACGCGTTTGGCTCGGTTTGTAGACACCTGCCTACTGAGTCGGCGGTCCCGGGTTCGAATCCCGGCCGGGGCAAATATTTGTTCTTGGGTCATGGATGTTATCTATATATGTATTTATATATTATGTATATCGTCGTCTAGTACCCATAGTACAAGCTTTGCTTAGTTTGGGACTAGATCGATTTGTGTATGATTGTCCCTTAATATTTATTTATTTTATTTAATTCTGATCAGACATGCTCAGAGGTTTCTCTGATGTCTCGCCACTGCCATGATATCTAATAGCGAACCCAAAAATCTAAAAATATTCTCCACTTGTTTCCAGATACCAGATTTCTCCCTCGATGGAAACAGCAGTTTGAAGCACAACGGAAGCGCCAAGGAACTGGCCTCTGTGATGGAGAATTTGAAGAAGAGTAGCTTCTCCCGACGGGAGCAAGCGCTCAATACGCAAGTCACAAGTTCTTCACAGCAGGTAAATATACTCCCGCTTCTGTAATCCCTTATATTATAAATATATAGCATGCAGCTGACAAATACATGGTCGGATGCCTCAACTGCAGCCCAACAAGGCATTTTCATTTTGTAAAGTACCTACTTGTTAAGTTAAAATATAGTTAGTAGGTACAGCAGATATCCGATAGATATTTTTATAATGTAAAATTGACCTTCATAAATATTCTCCTGGAATTTACTTTGAATAAAATTGAGTTTAGATTTATTTGACAACGTACTGAACGATAGACTGGGCGAACCAGCAATTATGATCAAGATTACACGAACCGTTGAATCGACACGACCAGACGTTGTGACACCTAGAGTACCCTTTTTTAAACTATAGTTTTCGGAAAAAATACTTACCTGGGTAAGGACCAAATTCTTTGCAAATACTGTCATACATTAATGTCCACCTCATCTCAAACTAAAAATAGAACATTTATCGTTAATTTGTAGAGTAGAAAAACACGCCAAATAACAGTTCCTATTTAACCCAATCATCAATAAACGAATTGATTTTCAGAATAGTTGATAAAAAAATTATTCAGAAATATACTTTTTTATCTTTATTATATTTCCCATACAAAATGAATATGTCCGTACTCTGCTTTCTCGAGAATAAATTGATTTTGTTTTAAAGTATGAACGGCTTAACTTATACAGTTTATTTGTATATTTGTATATATAGTCTTAGGTTTTGTTAAGACGCAGGTATAGTTTAATATTCGATATCCTTCATCATTTTAAATTTTGCGGCTTTTTTATGCATGTCCCAAATATTCTTCCATTGTGCAACCTCCAGTTGTGCGACGACATTACACGGAATTCACAACGCTATTCCAGTAGATTCTTCAATTATTTTAATGGAACACTGACTCCGAACTTGCAAGCTTGACTTCGATAGTGCCGCCATGTTGTTTTTACTGACAGTCGAGCATCGTGTTGGTGGAAGCTCCGCGTAGCGTTAAAATTCTGTGAATTTTATTGTTTTCCATCACGCTAAACGCTTTCTCTGCTTGCGAATGATTAACTACAAACTATAATAGTATATTGCTGCTACACATCAAAGTTCACTAGTAATACTCGTTTAAATTTTATTGAGTGTGAAACATTTCTGGTTAGGTCGTGAAGTATTTTGCCTCCATTGTGCGACGAGTGACACAACATTGTGCGAAGAGTGACACAACATTGTGCTACGTGTCACAACGGAAATTCGTCGAAACGAAGACAACGTTACCAATTGTGCTTATTACAAGCTTTTATTTAGTTTCACCAGTCCCGATGTTTATTTATTATTCATCTTCAAATCTTGTACACGTACATTTACAATTTTATTGTGCTACTTTTTTCCGGTGTGACACATTCCATTGTGATTTCCGTTGTCCAACGATGCAAAGAATTTGGTCCTTATCCACCTACTATTGATTTTCATTCGACTTTCTTCTCAACAGCGTGGTTTCCTGTTGTGTGTGAAATGATGGCAGATTCAGATTCAGTCATGTAATAAGTTTCTGTCAAAAATGACATTTTAGTGGCAAGCTTTTATAGCCGACTGTACTTTTCTTTGGATATCCATCAAATGCTCACTGAGACGATTCTAAAGAGCCCACAAGCTCGGTAGGATTGCTTTTTCTATTATAGAGTTCCTATGGCCACCTTCCGGCTCCATCATCAGATCAGCCCCATGGTACCATATTATTGTATTGTCATCAAAGTTAAGTAAGTATGCAAAATTTCAGCTCAATCGGTTGACGATATCTGCTTCAAAATTGAGTTGAAGATTTCACCCGAACCAACATACATTACATTACAATGCAAGTTAATAAAAAGCTTGTAAAAGTAGGTACTCATAGGATAAACTGTTTGATTTTATCAGATTTGTCTGACATACGTATATATATAATGATGATAAAGATGACATATCAAATTCCTGGTTACGCTTGTGTTCAAAATGGGTATCTTTTCTTCCTTCCCTAATCTAAGATTGATTTTAGTCAAGTGGTTTAGTATTATGGGTGGATGTAGGTATTATGGGTGATGTAAATCCCTTGATATTAATAATTTTGTACTCATTTGTGATTTGACTGATTAGTACATTGTTGAGCCTTTAGACAACAATAGTGCATCAAATAACTCAAGATTAGAAAGATAAGTAAATAGCAATACTGGTATGGTACATAAATAAGCGAAGTTGGTCAAGAATTGTCGCCGTAAGTGCGGCACGCCTTTGTCTAAGCATAATGGAGTCCTGACAAGATAAGGACGACTGACGATCTAGCTCACACTTGGGCCTAATTAGACGGGGCACTGCGATATCACCATTTTAACAATATCTCGGATTTATCGCGGTCTTATATATAAATTTGCAATTGAGATTGACAGTGACAGTATGATATTTATAAGAAAATATTGTTAAATATTGTTAGCCCTTAAGGGATATGGTTGCTAGCTTCAATTTTACAGCAAAATTAATGAGATCTCAATGGGCAAGAAATGCCATTATAGTTAGGTACTTCAAATCAAGTAGATATGTATACGCTGTTTGACGACGCGGTTGGCGCAGTGGTTAAGCAACTGCCTACTGAGCCGACGGTCTCGGGTTCGAATCCCGGCAAGGGCAAACTTACCTACCAGTCCTACCACTTACTAGTGACATCGTCGACAAATGCCATTTTTCCAGTACCTATAGGTACTGGAAAAATAAAGTATACAACATACTATAGTATAGTTAGTTAGTAGTGGAGATAAGGCTCTCGAAGACGAATATGGCGGACAATTATCTAGATGTTATTATAAAAATCGAAAAATTTCTTGAAAATCAATTTTCTATGGAGAAGTCATTATTATTAGTCATTTTAGGAAAAGTCTTAATAACGCGACGCAGGATTTGTACTATGCAAGCAGCACCGCACTCTATTGGTAAAAAAAAATGGCCTCCCATCACGCCGAAACAGCTGTCCGGAGTTTAACTAATTTTGGTACAGGGATGGCTGAGATGCTTGTAGTATAGGATTCGCGGACACCTTCTAGTAAGGCATAAATAAATGTATTTACTACTTTACTAGGTTTTTAAACTGTACACTTGTACCTACAGAGCAACGAGCTAGCAAATATAGATTACCACATGAAGGGAAGTATAAATAAAATTTCTTCTAAAATAGAACATCCTTGAACATTTCTAAGAAGCAGTTAATTTTTAATTAATCCCATAATATATACGTACTATAAACAATTATGATAGACATGATCATTCATAGCCATAGCTATAAATAGACAGACGGTTATTTCGACACCGGCCTCGGTCGGTTCATAAAATATCCGGTTTATTTTCAATTCGGTTTCTTGTTTGCGGTAAAATATATATAAAATGAAACGTATGCGCCTGCGCCTATTGTGGGACCGAGACGAGGTCACCGGAATGCATATCTTTTGCAGCTGTACGAAATTAACTCCTCTTTGTCTTAGCTGAGAGTAAATCACAGAGCGCTATATGCGTACTAGTAATTTAGAAGAGACAATAGGCATCCTAATGAATGCTGTTTTAAATGTACCGGTGTATGTTAACTTTACTTACATAACCTGACGGAATAACATGACATGTAATGTACTTATGTATCTGTCATTAGCCAAAACTACCAACAATTTGTAAAGCTTGACTTATATTTGAAAATTCTAATGAATTTAGTCGAGATATGCGAGATATGTCTATAGTCTATTTAACCTAACCCCTTAACATAGCTTTGTGCGTGTTATCATTAGGTTATAAAAAGTACCGAGATATATACTAGTATATAGTATTATTTATAATCTGTGACTGAGGTGACAGATGTCACACGCACAAAGCAGTATGAAATAGACTAGACTAGTTGTTTATTATTTATTAGCAATGTGCTCGATATACCTTTCAAAATCAATTTGTCAATGTCACCGAATACAGCTAAATTTATAAATATTGACCATGTAGGTAAGGGCGTTATGTCTAATGCTGTATAATATTGTTTTGTAATAAATAATCAATAATAATATTGTCTGTGATCTCTTATATATAGCTATAATATGTCTATGTTTTAGGCTCCATATTTGTTCACAGTACGAGTGGTTAACATATTCCTCGATTGTGTTATCAGTTATCACAGAGTAAATTCCTAAACGCGACCACTTCTCATTTCACGAGCAATTTATAAAAGGAAATAAGATTAAAACACAACCGAAACGTGACCAAAAGCAGATCCAATTCTGAACCTTTGCGCTTTGATCTAGACCGAGAATTGGCAGCCGCAGCGTGTCGCTTCGAGGCACTAGACAATATTGTCGTTAAATTTAATTAAATTTCGTGACGTGCATGCCGAATGTAATGATATAGTCCAACATGTGTTTAGCAAGCATAAATAAAACATAAAAGCCGTACAGATACCTCTAGTAATTAATGCCTCCGCCTTATGGGCGCAGCAAGACATGGAGTCTGAGTTTGGCTTCGAGCCAGAGGGAGATGGTGTAACGTAGGGCATGTCTTGTAATAATGTAGTGATGACAATGTGGGTGATATATGAACGCACCTCTGCTACTTTTTACGGTTCCGTGGGTGAAGGTTGTGAGTAAGTCTGTCTGTCCTTCTGCCAGTTGTAGAGCAGTATCTTCTCGGGAAGACCTGGCTGTCAGGGCATCCGCAGAGCTCTTTTTAAACCGTAATATAGGTAGGTTGAAATCTATTTGAAATTTTCACGTGTGTAACTACAGACCATATGAGAAAAGCCTATGGATAAGCAAGCTTCGTGTGCATAAGCAAATTGTATTTAACTGGTAATACCAAGAATGAAAAAAAAACACTTAATAACATACAAGTTACTAAAAACCCATTATATTATGCAAAATCTTTACGCTCTAGAAATTTGAGCTATTCAAATCTGCAGCGTAGCGTAGGAGGGTCCATTTTTTATGAGCTGCCTCGATGATAATAATCCCTTTGTTTACGAGACTTTATTGTTTTATTTACCCCTTATTCACCCTCGTTTTCAACACAATACATGTTCTATATTTCCTTTCAATATGAGCTAAAGCTACTCGATGAACTAGTACTAATCGAAAAATAATTCTAAAATTAATCATAAAGCGTCTGATTTTAGACGATAGGCACTAAAATAAGTGCATAATTATCCCACGGTGTTTTGAGAAATCAATTACCATAAACAAAAGATTTTATTAATCTACACGGACCTAAGTCATCTAAAAGTCGTATGTGTGTTCATTTGGATTCCGCCGAGCTTTAGTCCAGGTTCAAGGCCCGAAAGATAAAGTTCGAGCATGCCTACCATTTGTTGCAACTCGCCCACGCCGTCTGAGTCTGATTCATTCGATATACCTCTCAATTACGGCATTCGATGCCAAAATATGCTTGGCCATATTTTTTGAAGACGATAAATTAGTTTATCTGCATTGTCTCTATTGTGCTCGAGGTTTACGCTTGGCTTGTCACGTTCGTGTATTTTTTGTCACAAAATTGAATTCAAAAAGTGATCGACAGCTAACAAGTCACATCCAGTGGACGAGCATTGCGAAGTCATTCAAATTGACGAGAGCCACGTGACTGCCTGAATGCGTACGTATCGTTAGTCGTCAACTGTCGATTGTTAAGCAATATTGAAACAAAACATTGAAAACGACCGTGTTATTTTCGTATTTCTATTTTGTCGTAGCCCTGGCTCTTATTTTCCTCGGCCGTTGGTGCGCCAAGACGCGTGACGGTTCCCGCGAACTCTTCTAGCATTGGCACTGAACCCACAGTTGTAGTCTAGATAACGAATTCGGAGGACGTCTGTATTATCAGACTTCAGTGTTAATTTATTTGTGTAGCGGTGGCAGTGACCAGTGAATACAACCGTGGTATTTTCCGTGTTCCCGAGGTTAATATTCTTGTTTACAAGCGATGCGCTATCAGTAAACACAATGTTCGTTAGATGCACTACTAGCTACAACTTAATGACGTAATTATGTTTATGTTGCGTTTGTTGTAGATGGTTTCGAGCACTACATCTAGCAGCGCCGCATCTAGTCAACGACTCCAGGGTTCGACCCAGAGACTCCAGCATAGGACCGCCTCCGAAATGAAAGCGAGTTCCATGAAGTCAGATCTCAGTGAGCTGAAGAGCTCCATCTCAGAGATGAAGAACTTGAGCAACACAGCGGCTTCGATGAACTTCGGCAGGTGAGTCCAAAACCACTGGTTTGGAAATAACTTCCTACTTGCGTAATAGGCCACGTTAACACGTGCCAATGTTTGGAGAATGTTTTTGTCAATAGGCCTTTAAGATAACACATAGACGGTTTCTTGTGAACATTAACGCTTAATGGCATCTGCCACATGCTGTCGGAGTTAGCTCACCTGAGCGACCTTGGCCCTCCGCCAATTCCCAACCGATGTTTCCCTGCCCGTGTTTGCAGTTCCAAGCCGGCAAACAATAGCAACGCCCGCTCTCGGGACGTCTAACGAGTAGTTTTTAGTGGATATAGCTCCGCGTGCATAATTAGTCATAAACCACTTAAACTGGTGTACCTATTTTTAAACTGTGAATAATTCAGCACGTAATTTTCTGCGTTCCAGATTAAGGAGCTCAATGGAGAACATAGTGGATCAGGGAGATATAGTAGGCGATAGTAGTTTGCCTGACATTCGAGATCTCAGTGACATGGGAGACATTCCAGACATGGGTGACATGTGCGAGTTGTCGGGCGACGGGCCACTCGTCACTTTCCCCGAATCTGACACACCTCCGCCTGTCAGCGAGAACCCTTTGCTTGTAGCTAACGCTGCATCCATCAACGCCAGTTTGAGCTCAGCAAATACACTGAAGTACAGCGCCGCGCAAGTTTCATCCGCCAGTTCGAGAAGAGTAGTGACCGATGGATATAGTGCATCAAACTCGAAAGCTAACAGTTCACGGATGCAACATCTGCAGCATGGAGACTTGCAGTATGCGGAAAGGAGCGCCGCCGGATCATCGAGAAAGTTGCTGCAAGCGGAGGGACTCGCTGCCGAACAGAACGCTGCGTATCTTCAAGTAAGTTCACCGTGAAAATACTATTACTGCAGTGCATTCTAATCCCAACCCCAAAATGTATCAATGATGACACATTGTATCTAGGCGACACCCACAACAAAAGCACCACGCATGCGCGCAATGTAAATATATATGTATATGAACTAGCGCAAATGTTGTCTTTCTCGCGTCTGCTAGTTGGAGTCTGAAAGGCGCGCCGAAGGACGTGACCTCGTCAGACGGCCACCGATCGATATCGCGGTGCTAGTACGTAACCCGCGACGCCGAAATGTTCAGTCCGCCGCGCCTTCTTACCTCGTAAGGACAATTGCAATGGCAAAATTTCGTCATCGGTAGGAGCATGGCCCGCATAGTCGCATGGGCCAACAGGATGCTGCGCGGAGGATCTCCGGGGCCGGTGAGAGCATTTATCTTCGCGCGCTTATCGCTGGACGCCACACGCCGCTGCCGCTCAGTCGGCGCCTGACCGTCGTGCGCGCGAGCGCATGCGGAAGTTAATTAACGCGCATGCGCGCTACAGTACACGAATAGTCCACTTATATATAGAAGCGGAATGTCCGCTGGCGGGGGGGCCCCGTGGCCAGTCCGCCGCGGCGTCCTGTCACGCTTCCCTCTGCAAACTATGCAGAATCCTCCGGTGAGAGAAATTTCCCCGAATAGTTCTTGTTGTCGACCTTCTAAACACATGACGTCTATACACAAAACTTAAAATATTCATGAAAAGCCCGCCAGTTCCGCACGATTGGCCTATTTCCAATAGAAGCGATAGGACGTACGATCCGAGACGTTTCGACGTGGGACTGTTTTCAATATAAAAGTAGTGTTCCTAGAGCTGGGAGCTCGTCGCGACGGTATACCGACCTGTAGCCATGTCTTCGAGACGCCGACCCAGACCTAAATTGCGCATCGCAACCGGTGTAACTATCAAACCAAATATTTGTTTAGTGAGACATCGCGGTAAAAATGTGCTTCTATCATGTAACAGTGGCTTAATAGTGATAACAAGTTCAACATGTACTGAGGTCAAATTGAACGTATTTTCCTGAATTAAGTCTCGCAGTATGACTATAAGTTATTCACAATCGACAAGTTTGTTGCCGCATCGGATTAGAATACTAATAGACAGCGTTTTTGTTTGCGATTCGGTTTATTCATGTGTGGTATTTTGTGGTTTTTAGGAGCAGCGATCGCTAAAAGCGGGTGAGATAACGTCGCAGGAAGCTAAGAACATGTCTGCGACGAGCTCCAAGCTGCAGACGGAGGCGTTTAGTGCAGAGAAGAAGGCTATGGCGTCAGCGCAAGCGCTCCACACCGTCACCTCGAGTGGCATGTTCAGCCACAAGGAGCACTCCAGCGTCGCGCATTCCAACATGACCATCTCCAGCAAAAACCTTTCCACGAAAACAATGCTATCATCACAGGTAAGTCAACCATAAATGTCAAACCTAAGTAGTGGGTGTAAAATCTTTCGTCATGTTTACAAACGTTTCATAACGTGATTAAACTTAGTGCGATTATCGAACTGTTTACATTTTATAATTGCAGATGAGTCAGTTGCTAAACGGAACGATTAAGCCCGGCGACGAAGACTTAACCAACCTAACCTTCGAAGATTTAGATAAACTGAATTCGAATTCTAATCAGAAAGATGTGGAACAGGCAATAGCGAAATATTCAACAAGGATGAACGCCTTTATTACATCTATTAAAAATAACCAAATTGACATGAAAAACGCTTCAGTTCATTTTAACAAATTAAACGAGATAGTGCGGAGAGCGTGGGCAGTTCCTACATACGGTCACGAACTGGGGTATTCCCTTTGCAACACTCTGCGAACGTCCGGCGGTCTAGACATCTTAATGACTAACTGCCTGGAAACAAGTAATCCTGATCTACAATTTTACTCGGCAAAACTGCTTGAACAATGTCTGACCACTGAAAACAGAGCGCACGTTGTGGAAAATGGCCTTGAAAAAGTTGTAAATGTTGCGTGTGTTTGCACGAAGCACGCGAACTCTGTGGACCACTCAAGAATAGGCACAGGGATTTTAGAACATTTATTCAAGCACAGCGAAGGCACTTGCAGCGATGTCATTAAGCTAGGAGGCTTGGATGCTGTACTCTTCGAATGCAGAAAGAATGACGTTGAAACCCTAAGGCATTGTGCGACAGCGCTCGCCAACCTATCTCTCTACGGAGGTGCTGAAAACCAAGAAGCGATGATCAAACGAAAAGTTCCCATGTGGCTGTTCCCCTTAGCTTTTCACACTGACGACAATATCAAGTATTACGCTTGCTTAGCCATTGCGGTTTTGGTAGCGAACAAAGAAATCGAAGCGGCTGTATTGAAATCTGGCACATTAGACTTGGTAGAACCTTTCGTTACGACGCATAATCCGTCCGAGTTCGCACGATCGAACCTTGCACATGCCCACGGCCAGAGCAAGAACTGGTTGCAACGACTCGTCCCAGTACTGAGCTCGAAGAGGGAGGAAGCGAGAAACCTGGCGGCGTTCCATTTCTGTATGGAAGCTGGTATCAAAAAGCAACAGGGCAACACTGAAATATTCAGAGAAATAGGAGCGATAGAATCGTTGAAGAAAGTAGCGAGCTGTCCAAACGCGGTGGCGTCTAAATATGCGGCACAAGCCTTACGGCTCATCGGGGAAGAAGTGCCCCATAAACTGTCGCAACAGGTACCTCTCTGGTCCATAGAGGACGTCCGAGAATGGGTTAAACAAATAGGTTTCTCTGAATATGCGAATAACTTTTACGACAGTAGAGTAGATGGAGATTTGTTGCTGCAACTAACAGAAGAAAATCTCAAGGAAGATATAGGTTTACAAAATGGAATCAAACGAAAAAGGTACCGTATTTGCATTTTCATTTACCCACGTTATCTTTGTATGTTAAAATGTTTCTTTATATAACTCTTTATTTTCCTTTTAGATTCACACGAGAACTTCAGCAATTGAAGAAAATGGCAGATTACAGTTCAAGAGATACGAGTAGCCTCAACGAATTCTTAGGAGGAATTGGTCCAGAGTACACTATCTACACTTATTCCATGCTCAACGCGGGCGTCGACAAGGAGTCCATTCGAGGTCTCAGCGATGAGCAACTGGAGAACGAGTGCCGCATCTTCAACAGTATCCACCGCCTCCAGATCCTAAACGCTATCAAAGGTTAAATTACCATTAATCATTTTAACAGTTTCCTGCCTTATGCAAGTCAACATTATTTTTATGATGGTATCGTAAACCTAGTCACTGTTAATGCTGTGTTATAAATATTGTTCAAAATATTTAGCACATCAAAGATGTGACTAAAATATTGGGTCAATTATCTTAATAATGGTTAAACATGAGAATCACATTAAGGCCGCTATCATGAACTTAATAAATGGCGGATGGAACAGCGTTATACAACGTATTTACGATAAGAGCTATGCAAACATAACTAATGGTCCTAATATAAACATCAGAAAAACCTTGCACGTTACCTATTAATTTTGTTTTTTAAGCAAGAAGTCTCGTAAACAGGTGCAAAAACTATTAGTTACGGAAATGACCTTACTCGCTTATTTCTTATAAAAGTGATGCATGAAATATTATTCCTATCAAATAACTGACGAAGTGCATATAAAAATTATAAAAGCAACTATCATACCCTCGTGTCTTAAAATAAGCCAATCCTACATTTTCGACAAACAATCCTATAGCAAAGTTTCTATCAATTCCAGTTTACGAAAGCACGCTTCCCAGTAAAGGAGAAGAGAACCTCGAGAAGAATCTGGACGTGTTCGTCAGTTATCGGCGGTCCAACGGCTCTCAACTAGCCAGTCTGCTCAAAGTCCATCTCCAGCTGAGAGGCTTCACAGTCTTCATTGATGTGGAGAGATTGGAGGCTGGAAAATTCGATAACAACCTTCTACAAAGCATACGACAGGCGAAACACTTCTTGCTTGTCCTGACGCCCTCTGCGCTCGATAGGTGCATGCAAGACAATGAGCAGAAAGACTGGGTCCATAGGGTAAGTAGAGTTTTCCTCCTAGTATAGTTAGTTTTGCCCTCTCGTTTTGAACTATAAGCATAAATTATCTACTTCTAAGCATTTATCGAACATCGTTCAGTTAAAATGTCAAAAAAGTAAGATAAAGCATAATAAGTATAATGTTTAATAACGTATGATGCATGTTTCATGTTCGATTATTTGAGACGATGTTCTAAGTTTGTGTTGCCATGACGGATATATATAGGCCAATAAAGGTACATATGCTTAACTTCAGATAGGTAATTTCGGAATTTTAGTGCTTAATTGGCAGATAAAAATCATTATGTACCCAGCTATGACTGTCATGTACGTAACTACAAATTTAATACAAACAAATAAATACAAATACAAAAAGATAATAATTGCTGCTTAAAAGGACGGGCGATATCGTAGGTAGTGCATTCATTAAGAGATCCAAAATATTAATCAAATCTAATTGTATCATAGTCTAAACATGGGTGCAAGCCCAAGAATCATCTCCGGAATAGGTTAATATTGGTATGTATTTAAATCTGTTTGTTTAAATAAATAGTTGCAATTTCCAGGAGATTGTGGCGGCATTGCAGTCCCAGTGCAATATCGTGCCCATAATCGACAACAACTTCCAGTGGCCTGAGCCCGAGGAGTTACCCGAGGACATGCGCGCGGTGTCCAAGTTCAATGGCGTTCGGTGGATTCACGACTACCAGGACGCCTGTGTTGAGAAACTAGAAAGGTGACTATACACGATCTAAGAATTTTATTAGTCTATTATAATCTGTTATGTCTGAAAGGCGGCGATCAAACATCGAAAAAATCAATGCATTCGAAAAAAACAAGTGTCATCCGAATCCAGCATTGGCCTGACATTCCTTTACAAAAGCATCAACTTATATGATTAAATTTATGTGGGTTTATTTAAATTAGGTACCTACCTTCGAATTTAATCAGCTCGCTCTTATATTATCGACAATTGATCCTTTCTGTCACCCGAACCCGAAGGACATCTCTCGCCTCGATCTCAGTGGGATTTCTTTTCTTATCCTCCTGACTCTGACGTAGAGATGTGCCGTTCTCGAGAACGTTTTCCGATTTGTAGGTAGGTATAGGGAAATAACGCACTATAAGATAAGATGCAAAGCATAGCCGGTAAATATGAAGCGATAGGAAGTTGTCCATCGTGTAGACTTGCTGTTCTGTGACTATATACTCGAATATCATATTGGCTGCCAGCCACGGTCACTTATTGAAGGTCATTCGAGCCTACCGGAGATGCTTATGGCGCCCCAGCCAACGGGCTATTTGTATCTTAGTACCTACTACGCACAGTTCGACTTATAAATATTTAGTTTTTTTTTTTTATTAATACTCTTAATCTCTCGACAGTTCCCGCGAAAACTTTGACGACCGAAACTGACTAAACTCAATCTCAATGGTTATTCGGTACCAGATTTCCTTCAGAGTTCAGCGATATAAAACACCTTGACTGCTTCGCACAATTCTGTTACAAAAGCTGCCTCATTAAGAGACTATACATGTACTTACTTTTGGTCATCAAGTATTCAAGGGTTCTCTATAACATCATTAACATATGCCTGTTTTCGTCCAGTTTCCTGCGCGGGAAGTCCAACCTCTCGAACCGTCTGGACGGGCTCCGGTCGCGCGACGTGAGCACCCCCGGCACGGCCACCATCGGCCGCGGGCCGCCCAGCTACCAACGCATGGCGTCGTGCGAGAGCCGGGGCAGCGACAAGAACGATTGACTAGAGGGCTACACGCTGCCGCCTATTAGGTAAGCATTTGCCTATATTCTCGATCAGTGTTTTCTATAGATACTCGCCCGTGAAACGACATGCGAACCTCCAGTACCGTAAAACTACCCAACTATAGTCCAATCCTCCAAGTATGGTCCAAAACAAAATTCGTTTATTTTTATCATAATCCATATTCTATCTGATTTTATACTCTGTTTATTTAAGTTTGGTTAATTATGTTGATCACTTTAGAATTTATTCGTTATAATTGTCGCGAGTAATTTTCGTATTAAATTGGACCATAGTCGTGTGGACTGGACTATAGTTGGGTAGTTTTTTAGTATTTTGAAGAGTAGTGACAGAAATTTTAGGGAGTTTTAGTCGTCACCAGGCCATCTGATACATGCCACGAGCAGGGCCGTATTTATCCCTAGGCCCTAGGCCTACAAGGCCCGGGCCTAGGGGCCCAGCCAGTCTAGAGGCCCAGTCCCGGACGCAGGACTTGCAACATAATAATGTTCTCCTTATAGGGGAGGGGGGCCCAAATGCCAAGTGCCTAAGCAGCAGCTTTCATAGCAGAAAGTCTTGAGCTCTACGCTCCTGAGGAAACGCGACTTCTGCAAGTTCTGCACCATCATCATCCAGTATCAACCACAACACAAGATACAAAAGATAATTAGGAATTGAATTTTATTGTAGAAACGTAGAAAACTATATACCAGAACTAACTTAGTACCTATTAAGTACTTACCTAAAATCATTACTATGAAAACCAAAACCGTAATACTAAAAATCTAGTTGCACTCATAAATACCATTGTTTTTTCTCTCCAACAGACCGCAAAGACGCCGCCAATCATCCTTAGAAAAAGCTTCGCCAGTATTCTCGCTTAGTTGCGACCAACTATCCATTGGAGGCACCCAAACCGCGTCCCCAATGAAATCCCTCCACAGCCTCCCGGAGCGTCTCTCAGAGAGTAGTGATAATATCGACTACAACGAAGACGCCCGGCGATGCCGGAGTTGTGAGGGCATGTTGGACGAACAGCCTCACTCCCTACGCACCCCCGTAGAAGCTGCCACGCAAACAAAAAGAAAAAAAAACTTCATGGACCGATGTGTGAACAAAGTTAGACTATGCTGATTGACAGACGGTGAATACGCTTGCAGTGTGTGCCTTGTATATGGCTGCCTTATTGGACATTTCGCATATATATGTGAATCTTATTTTAAAGTACAAAAGTGTGCACAAGTGTATATATTTGTGTATGTCGATGTTAAAATTTATGTTATGTTAGTTATGCACGAAGCCCGAACCTTAACTGGCTCCGCACACTATGACTTCTTGTGACCTTTATATGTCTCTTTTGCACGCTCGAAGTGAGAAAAGGAGAGATATACTGCCCGGGCCGCAATAAGCCGTAGTGTGCGCTGTCTCTAACGGCCCGGCCACGACTACGCGCGTCTAGCGGCAGCGATGAGCAGCGAGCGGTAAAAATAAAATCATAGCGATATTGTGAAGTACGGCACAGGCCGCCGCGCGCGTTTGCAACTCTACGCCGCTAAGACCGAAGTAGTAGCCGGACTGTATTAATAAGGATCAATATGTATATGTATAGCAGTAACATTTTGTTTCTGTAAATTGGCCGGGGCTGAATATTGACTTATACATAAAATTGTAATCTCATTGAGTGCATGTGGATTGACCATTGAGATGTGACAAATGGTTGCTACCCTGCAGTGTTTCAAGAACACCGCACGAGGTGGCAATGAATACCCCAGTTTGCTATTCGTTGTAGTATGGCAAATTGCTTATACGCTTTCTGACTTGCAATACCTAATGAATTATTTAATTTTTATCTCTCTATCTCTTCACTCTCTATACAATATACAAATGAATTTATGGACATATTATTATTTCTTGTTTTAGTCTTGCCAATAAAGTATAAAGTCAAATGCGCGGATTATACAAAATTACAATATGCATAATGTGATAGCTTAGATCTTTTAGTAATTATTTTGTATGAAATAATGAATACTGCTAGTTTTACCTTTTATTTAACTGTTTAGCACCCTGATTTCAATTTGTCTTGTACCTTATATTGTTGAAAATTGTACAAAATTTTACCTTAGAAATAAATTGTTAATGTAGTCATCGATTTTAATGAGTTAACCATATTATTATGATTAAACATAATTATACTTTACCCCTTAAATATATATATTTATATACTAGCTTCTAACCGTGAAATAAATGGTATTATTAAAACTGTTAAATGGTTTAGAATTTTATCCCCCTTCCATAGTTTGTCAAAGATTTGGTGTGGCGTCAATCATAATCCTAGTAAATCCGGAGCAGATTTATCTCCTGTTTAATGAGCAGTAGAATAAGGTTCTCAAATGCTTTAAAATTGTTTTTCTACTCCAGTACTTTTTTCTGTCATTTATATAGTTACTAACTCTAATATAAAGACATAAATTATGAAAGTCTGTAAAAGTCCTATACTCTACTGCCCAAAAAAACACTGCTAAACGATGTTATAATGTCGCCAAAAAAGCATCACTTAGTACCACAGATTACAAGATAAACAGCTGCATTCACACAATTTGCAATTAAATAAAAACTTATTGTACTAAGGCATTGCTGCCAACTTAAAAAAAGTTTTATCTTCAGTGCATGGATGTTTAGTATAGTGAACGTATACCTTTATGAATAAGTTCTCATTTTTTTGACAGATGTTTAGTATAGTAAACGTATACCTTTATGTATAAGTTCATATTTATATAAAAAAAGTTTAATCAGACTATTTTTTTTAAATTTTGGTGATTCCGAGCGGGAACATGTAATTATATTCTTTGTTGTTTATTAGCATTTTATTTATGAAATGTCGAGTCGCAGAAAAAATATTGTATGCAACGTTGTACAAGTAGGTCAAAAAACGCTCGTGGCATCTTTAAACCCATGCTACTCGCGTTTTTTGCCCCCTCTTATACAACGATTGCATAAAATACTATTATGGAAATGAAATTCTACTACCAGGAATACCATGCTATTATAGCCTAAGTTAGAACAAAACATGTCTAGGACTTGTGTGATGGCAAGTTTTTCTTTGTGTAACTATCATTCTGTTACATCTCAAATAATATATCTGTTAAATTAACTCATAAGAATGAAAAGAAAAGGACCTACTTACGTAAGATACTGCCGACTTGATTGACATTTTGACCACCACAGTCGGTTATAGGAAAATCATCGGAAAATTGCGCTATTGACGCCAACGTCTAATGCCATCCAATTTCCGATGATCAAAAGCTTTGTAATTTAAACTGTTAGTTTTTTTTTCAATCCCAGTTCACTGCGTCCATCTTCTCAGAATCTATAATATAGTTTTTAAGGTTTTTTTGAACTAGGGATTGCGTGTAAACGCCCATCCTAGGGTATGGCTATTGCGCATAAGCATTATAAACACATGACAATTGACAGGAATTATGGAATCAAAGATTTGGTGTGATCGATGTAAAGATGTGATTGCTCAGTTGGGAGGGCACTACGTCGGAAACGTAGGGTCGCTGGTTCGAGTCCAGCTTACATTGAAGTGGATCACATTACATTTTTCAAGTACCTTTGTGCCAATATTTATAATATTCTTTTATCAAGGTTGTAAGTTATTTACATTGAAGCGAAAAATAAATCTGTAGGTACCTAATATCGACTTTCAACATATTTGAGACGATGGTGACGATCATAAAGTTAGTAATTTTTTAGAAGAAGCTACGATGCCGCCGATGCCACCCTAAGGCATATAAAAAATTTAGCAACTAGTTGGAAAATTCAAATTCAATTAAGAAAAATTCAATGCATCCCGCATCGGTTCAGTGGTCTAATTGGTAAGACGCCCTTGTTGGCCCGGAAAGCCGTTGGAATCGTGCCTTCAAACCATTACATTGCTTCAACGTAAACATTTGGTTTACGCTAGCAGAAGTCACTAGGTACTTTTAATAAAAAGTCCGTTTGTCTGTCTGCGTTTCTGTCAAAACCCTTTATCTAGGCAATGCGTAGAGGTATTGAAATTAAAACCCTATATGAACTCAGGTCTAGTCCCACAAATTTGTAAAAAACTCAGTTTTAAGTTAACATAAGTAAAAGATATCATTGTTTATGCTGCAAAAACGTTATTTAAACACTCTTAAGGGGCTGAAAATGTATAAGTATGGTATATTCTGTTGACCTGGAACTATGAAATTTGGCAAGTAATACCATGTTATACTACCAGTAAAGAAAAAATCTGAAAACTATACATTTGTTATTAGATCATAAAATGTAATTCTTTACTTAAAGTATAAATCTTTACTTAAAGAACATAATCAATCACTGAGGATATGCAACGGTATAAAGTAATGAACCCTCATTAAGGATAATAATTGTAATAGTAGGTACAATGCAAAATACCTGCACATCATTCTAGTATTACAATTACAGTACTATCCTCAAACAGAACAGGTTAAAATCAATGATTACACAATTAATAATTAACAGTTTATATTATCTTTAATATAATATACATAATTATGTACAAATTGTAAGACCCAAAAAATATCATCATGGCCGCTATGATATTATTCACTAACCATAGGGCTGCCAGACTGAAGCAGAACGGAGCTGTGAAAAATGGACAAATCGCATTCCTCACATCTAAATGCACTTTTAGCCTTCAACAGGATGGACGATGGGTTAATAATGTATTAAATGGGAATTAATTGCGTTCAAAAGGGTTTATTATAAGTACATTACATACTTAGAGCAGTGAATTCGTGAATGTCCCAGATTGCAGGTGTTTGTGGCCCAAACCAACGGAGAGCCATAGATTTGTGCACTGGGGCTTTACAAATTACTGTCTGTGGTTTGTCTAAAGTTTTACATCTTTCTTTGGCCAGGAAGTGAGATTTTCGCCCCGATTGGTTTGTTCTCTGCTCTGCATCATTGGACAGGGAGCAGCAGTGAAATGGTACGAATACCTGACTGATGACCTGAGCCAAATAAATGGAATGACATCTTGTACAAAATTTCTTATTGGTATTTTATGGTTTGCGATCAACGGCTTTGTTTCCATTTAGTGGATCAGAAATAACTTAACATAAATAATATACCAAATCTTATATCCACAACAATTTTGTAAAGCGTAATAACATCTTATATAAAGTCATTTTACCACACTTGGTAAGTAATGTTTATCATTTTGAAAGACAAGTATTTATAATTATCATAAATTTACTTTCAACGAAAATGAACACTCCTCACAGTCTATAACCACTGACTGTCCATTAACATTTTTATTCGTTTCTTCAAATACGTAATTAGCACCACATCTACACAAATAAGTATATACACCATCATAAAAGTCCATGTCTGTTAGATTTATCACATCATACAGCAGCACATCGGAGTTACTGTGTTCCGAGTTGAATAACTGAGCATCATATACCTTTCTTGAATCAGGATCCCGAAGAACATTCCATGCTTTTTGAATCAGTAGAAATCTATCTTGATGGCAACTCACTTTGTCCGGGTGGGTAGATAATACGAGATTCTGATAACTCTTCTTTAGCTCCTCATTTGTCGCAGTTCTATCACATTGTAGAATTTCGTAATAATCAGGAAATTCCGATTGACTGTGTATGTTTACATTCGCCATGTTGTACGGTACTTTTACAGGGTTTGTACCACTAACCACTTAGCAGTAACCACTTGTATCATAATTATGTAATCCTTGTTCATTCGTGTTCTAATAAAATAGAACAGGTATATCTTTCTTTTATTCTATTACAAAGTATTGTCGAGTTGCCCAGGTTGGCTTAATTTAATTATTTATACTCAATTTAAATTTAACCTCAAAATTCATCATCAATATTGAGTCCGGTTAATGTACGACCAAATAATGTACAGCCCAATAATTGGCGACCACTTTTTTGGACGCCAATTATGTGGCTTCACATTATTGCCTCGGACCGAGCTTGTACACCCTGATAACGCTCATCCCAATAATGCACGACCCAATAATTCAAATCCATTTAGTAGACGCCGATTATTGGCCGCACATTATTGGCCCGTACCGATAATGCTCGACCCAGGAATGTACACCCCAATAATGTACGTACAGCCCAATAATCCGCGTCCATCATGGACGCCAATTATTGGGCTGTACATTATTGGGTTGAGCATTATTTGGCTGTACACCATAGAGTAAATTATATATACTGAGATAGAGTCATCAGCTTCCTTTGTGTACTAGCGCCATCTATTGAGTTGAGCGAGTCTCGAGTTATCTGTGTTATGTACATATGTATATACATAGTAGCAATCGCTATATTATGCACTGTACTGTAGGTACTTTCAATACATATTATATGATTCATCTCACACTAAACATAATAAGTGGGCTTTAAAACTAGTTATGCTTGTAGGAAGGTATAAAAAAAAACACATTTATAATTAATTATTTTTATTTCATTAATTTTGGGAAACATAATTAGAACAAACGCTTACCACAGGTAGACACACACAACATTTTTTACTGCTACCTTGACTTTAAAATAGTTTAAAACGAGGCAACCGTGATCCATTACACAAAGCCGGGATCGAAATTCTTCCTGGAACTTCTGTCGTCGGAATCCAAGTTAGCGTAAAGGTCAACAACGTAGAGCAGATTCGCTAATATCCGTAAAGCACAGCCGAAGTAAATTTCTTATACCCGTTTGAATATCCACCAGAAAACAAACTTGTCCATAATCCATATAAAGTAAACTGTCAAACAGCCTACGCTACGCGTTCCTCTACACCGAATTGTATTAACTAAGTAGTCTTTTAGTTTTCTTTCTTCTATTGTTTTTTTACATTTAAAAAAATACGCATTTGTCATTTTCCATTTTTTTTGTGGATATTAAATTTTTGTGACAATCATCATATAACTGCTTAAAATATAATAGGTGAAATCTAAAAAATAAATGAGTGGAATGGAACGGGGATCTAATCTTAAGCCGTAATGTTGCCTGTAATGATAAATTAAAATAATGCTTCATAATCTTTCACAATTACTTATAATTATGTTTTTATTATAAACAAATAAATATGTATGGACAATAAATATTGGAATGTAAAATACACAAAATTAAATAATGTTTCATAGTAAAATATATGTATATAATAATAATCTAATATATTTATAGCGAATAAGTGACTTGTAATTAACCTACTCAATTACCAATAAATGATGTCTATGTCTATGTCTATGTCTATTATATGTTTATTTATGGATAAAATAATAACATAAAAACAGATTTCATTTTAATAACACTAATTTAAATATTGAATTTAGCTCCATCTATCAAGCGAGTCTCTTACTAAACGCACGCAAGTTTTAATGTATGAAATCTGTAAAGTACTACTGAGTGAAATGCCTCTGGGGGTAAGGTTCATTAATGTTCTGTTCTGTTCTGTTATTATTATTTATTTTATTATTACTGGGTAACGTTTTATTATACGTACGTTTCATTGATTTTTTAAAAAGTGATGGAACAAAACAGTTGCAGCAGTTCCTTGGATGCAATGGACGTTAAGGTTGAGCCTGAGTGTATATTTAACGAACAAGGTGAGTTATGCTAATACTTTGACTATAATTCTCTCATTAATGAAACTGTGGTTGAATTTGTACTATAATGGTTCCGGACCTTGTTGAATCCTATAAAAATGTTTTGTGAAGATAAAGTGCAATAATACCACATTTTGTGTGATTTTAAAGGTGATTTTCACTAACTGCATTGAGGTTATAGTATTTCATAGCGAGTAAACCTTTTGAAAGTTAACTTAAACACACTTGCTTTATGTAAATTATAAAAGCATTACTATCAATGGTAAAGTAGAGTATGTTTGTCATGTGTTGCTCCACACAGGAGTACTCTAACAATGACCGTGTTATTGTTGCGTGATGGTTACTTGTCTTGTGCTGCTTACCATGGTTTAGATACCTTGGCTACTGGAAGGTTGGTTCAGGTGCGGGAAGAGAAGGCACCAAGTCGCAAAGCTTTGTATACCATATTTGTGTTGCATGAGCTTCTCATTTCATTAGTCTAAATGTATTCAACATTACCTTGGTCTGCAAGGAATCAGTAAGGAATTTTAAGAAGCAGCTGTGAAATTGACATTTCTTACTTTTTAATTTGCAATTAAGGTTCATCCAAATAACCATACCACTTAAAATAAGTAGATTCTGGACCCAAATGACGTATATTGTGGGAAAATATTATATTATTACAAAACTAGTAAAACCAAGTAAAACTTAATGCTCCCAAATGTCTGGCCCATGAATTTTAATTTTTTTTATGTATAATTTTGTAGTTCTCAGTGCCTTAGTTTAATCACTGTAATGCTGTGTAACTAATTTGAATAAATAAATAAATAAATAAATATCATATACAACCCAAGTTTGTTAAGTAGGTATATTGAAATGCTCATGTTAACTGCTAAACATTAGTTATGTACAAATACAAATAATACAAATAATTTATTTACCAAAACTTATTACAATTGGACATTTTACAAATATTTCACTTACACACTGGAATTTACACAAAAGCATATAAGATATTTCCAACGGCCCCAAACTAGGCACAGCCTGTATCTTGGGAACCGGGAGTACAGTATACCAATGAGAATTAAAACAGTCATAGAAAAAGCCCGTTAACGCAACAGAGTGAACAAATTGGAGGGAAATTATAATACAAGATGATACCTATGATATAAAATTACTTATCTACGGATGTGCGTGTGCGTGTGTGTGAGAGTGTATGTGTTTGTGTGTGTGAGTGTGTGTGTGTGTGTGTGTGTGTGTGTGAGAGTGTGTGTGTGTAAGTGTCAACGAATTATCACTTACTTACCAAATTTATTGTTTGATGATATTCTCGGTGTCATCATACGATAGGGATGGAAGCCATTTTTTTACTTTACATTTAAGGATTGCACAGGAAAAGTCGTCGACTTTGTACGCTTTAGAGACTCTGTTATAGACAAAGGGGAGTAAGTACGACGGAAGGCGTTTAGCAAATGCGGTTTTAGCTCTGGGACACTGAATAACGAGGTGTTTGTGGCGTTGCTGACGGCGCTTAACATGATCAGTGGAAGCGACAGCAATTCGGTGAGGTTCAACTACAGCTCTCAGTACAAAAAGTTGGCGAACACTTAACACTGAGGCCTCCTTATACAAGTGAACAGTGGGAAATCGAAAAGGTTTTCTCAGCATGACTTTAAGCACAGCTCGTTGCGCCCGCTCAACTCCAATCATAGCACTCTTAGTTGCACCACCCCAGGCTGCAATGCAGTATTGAAGTATAGATTGGCATAGTGCGAAATATACTAACTGGAGAATTTCTCTGGAGGCTCCATTTCTCAGGAGTCTCATAATATATATGACCTTTCTAACCCGACGTGATAAGGTTTCAATGTGCTGTCTGAAGGACAATCTCTGATCGATGGTTACTCCGAGGTACTTGATCATTTCTGCTCGCTCAATAGTATCTCGTGTACCAAAACAAGACGACAAAGTTAATTGATTACACAAAGGGGGGCTGGAAGATACCGTCTTGTAGAAAGTTAAGAATTTAGTTTTTTTTGTATTTAAGGTAAGCAGGTTTGTGTCTAATCAGTCTGAAATGCTTGTCATTCCCGTTTGCGCCATGTGGATTGCCTCTGGCCATGATTTACCACTAAAGAGGGCTACTGTATCATCCGTGTAGCAGATTAAGTCGCAGTTCTTCAAGTTAAGTGATAGAATGTCGTCAATATACAATAAAAACAAGGTTGGACCGAGAATGCTTCCTTGAGGGACACCAAAAACAATAGGTAGCTCTTTGCTCTTACAGTCTCCGACCCTCACATGCTGGCTCCGGTTTGCGAGGTAACTTTTGAACCATTCCAGCGCCGAGCCTCGAACTCCTTTGAGTTCAAGTTTTTTTAGGAGAATCGGCGCTGAGACGGTGTCGAAGGCCTTAGCCAAGTCCAGAAAGACTCCTATGCAATGCCTACCCTGATCAAGATGTTTAGCAATTGTATTTGAGAGCAACACTACTGCTTGCTCCGTGGATTTTCCCCGCCTAAATCCAAACTGCCTATCTGAGATAAGCTTATGCTTATCTTAGTAGTCTACTAGCGTTTATATACAATTTTTTCCAATAATTTTGAAAAAATGTTAAGAAGGGATATAGGTCGATAGTGGTCAGGATTACTTTTTTCACCAGATTTAAAGATGGGGTATACTGTTGATTTCTTCCAAGCGTCAGGAAAATAATCCGACGAAATGCTGAGATTAAAGATGTGAGCCAAAGGAATGCAAATGAATTCTCTCACAGACTTAATCAGGGAAGATTTATAGCCATCTGGCCCCGAAGCACTGTCATATTTAAGAGCTTTTATAAAGTCACCGACTTCTTGGGGATCTGTCGGAGCAAAAAAGAAGGAGTGAGGTAGCGCTTCACCTGATGTATAATTAGACGCTAGAGTCTGCTGCGTGGTTTTAAGTTTGTCTAAAATTTTATTAGCCAACTCACTTCCTACTGACACGAAGTGTTTATTACAAGCGGTGAGGGATTCATGGCTGTTAGTAGTGATTTTTGTCAATGCACTGACGTCGGAGGAGCGACCAGGATACTCGCAGACTCGTTTGATAGTTTGCCAGAGTTTTTTAGGATTATCGCTATTGCGGGCAAGCTCTCTATTGTCATAATCAGCTTTATGTTACGTAGAAGTTGACCGTAGAAGTTTCTATAGCGCATATAGCTAATTTTTAAGATTTGGTTATCAGGATTATTCCTCAACTGCAAGTGAAGCCTATCACGATGTTTCATGCACCTAATTAGTCCAGGAGTCATCCAAGGTTTCAAGGTAAAACGACTTCGGCTGACCTTAACAATATGACTGTGTTTCTTAACTGCATTCGAAATTACGCTATCAAATAACGCTACAGCCCTGTCAGGATCCCCACAGCTGAGTACCGGAGACCAGATAGTGTCCCGCAAATCGGCAGCGACTGCTTGCATATTGACGTGACAGGAATTACGGTCTTGGCCTTCTTTGGTTTTTGAATGAGATAGACTAATCATTGTCAAGTCATGGTCCGTGATCGCACACTTGCACACTATGCCTGAAGCAGATTGGACAGTTTTGATAAAAATGTGATCCAGACAAGCTTTGTCTCTGGTAGGAGCAGTTATAGCTGGTATCAACCCATGCGACGCCATTAAGGTCAAGTAGTCTCCAGTTATAGAGTTCTGTGTATCAAGAAGATCAATATTTAAATCACCCGCTACAATTATACAAGAACTGTCGCTTACACTTTTCAAAGCCAGATCAAGAGAACGGTTAAAGCTATCGAAGTCACTCAATGACGGAGAACGGTAAATCCCCAGAATAGACATATTATTGACTCTAACCATCAGGAAGTCAGCCCCCTGAGTGGGAGGTTCATGAACTGAGGGGCTAAGAGACTTAATAACATAGATAGTAACACCACAGCTTTTATTCAGGTGATTGGATGTGTGAAATGAGTTGTAACCAGGAAGCTGACCGATAACAGAATTATCATGCAACCAGCACTCCGAGAGGATGATTATGTCAAAATTTGTTTCAAAGCGTTTGAGCGCAATTGTAAAATCATAAAAGTTGCGTTGAAGGCTCCTTATATTCAGGCGAAGGATTTTGAATTGACTATTCGTGACCAATTTAGTACAGGTTTCAATGAAAGCTTTTCATGAAAGCTCTGAACTCTGCTAATAAAGGTGTCTGTGTTCACAGTGCATGTCAAGGAGGAAGTTGTAGAGTGCCTGAAAGAGGAGGCGGAGTGGGAAGATAGTGCTGCTGATGTCGCCTCTTTATACGCTGGACACGAGGTGAAGGATGAGCTCGTGCTGGGGCCGGAGGGCCTGCAGCCACGCGACATAGCCTTCACACTCTTTGGTAAATTGCTCATATTGTAGAGAAGTTAAAGGCAAACCCAACATTCATAATTAGTAAAGGCATAACCATTTACTTAATTTTGAAAACTCTTCTGTAGTTTTATTCTCACCAAGCTTGAATTTATTTAGTTTATATACAAAGTCAGTTTGTTTTCTGGTGCACCAGAATAAATACTTTCCAATTTACTAAAATTCTTATGTCTTGTTTATATACACCTTTTTAGGGTTCCGTAGTCAACTAGGAACCCTTATAGTTTCGCCATGTCCGTCCGTCCGTCCGTCCGCGGCTTAGCTCCGTGATCATTAGTACTAGAAAGCTAAAATTTGGTATGAGTATGTGTATGTATAACGCCGACAGAACTGTAAAATAAAAATATTTTTTTTTTTGTGTACCTCTAGAGCACCTGAAGGGGGGTGACTTTCTTTTTTCTTTTCAACACTGGTGTGTGGGGTGTCTTGTAAAAATAATAAGGGTCTTCTAACATTATTTTTTAAAGTCAGCAGTTTTGTAAATATTCGCTCCGAAAACAAAAAAAATAGTGTCCCCCTCCCTCTAACTTTTCAACCGCGGGTCAAAATAAAATCGGAAAAATTCATGTATATAAGGCCTTATAAGTACTTTCAATGAAAACTATATTGAACAAAATCGGTCGAGCCGTTTTTGAGTTATCGCCAAATTTCATATTTTTCTTTAAAAGGACTAAGTTGACTTCCAGAAGGTAATAAGTGATTACAGTTTCTAGGGCGTTTACGACCTTTTTATAGAGCTTAAAATCTTTCTTAACTTAAACCTCGGGCTTAAAACAACAGTATATTGTGAAGGATGAGCAACTACGGAACCCTACACTGAGCGTGGCCCGACATGCTCTTGGCCGGTTTTTAAATTAGATTTTCTCTTAACTTAAATTATTTGCTGTTAATTTATTTCATGTGCGTTTGTAGCTGCTCAGGCGTCAGCCGTTAGAGCACAGCCCAATCTGAAGGACTGTGAGTTGCGGCTCGAGCGCATTGAAAACCTCGAGGAGCCGCTCGGCACCGACACGCGCCGGGACAAGGGACGTGTTGAAAACAAAGCTCATGTGGGACACGAAATACACTGTAATTCAAATAACATTGGTGATGAAAAAGAAACCTATGTATGTGATATTTGTAAGAAGAGGTTTGATCTGAAGACCCAGCTGATGGAACATGTTATGATTCATAGCCACCAAAGCACGGAGCAGGAAGAGATAAGCGTCGCCGATAATGGTGAGTTTGGCGTTTTTATTGGTAAATTGTTTTATAAGTGAGCTTATCGGCTTATACCACTACTTTACGATGCTACCCAGGGCACTTGCGAGTATCGACCTCCCTTATACAACTGTTGCATAAAACTTTTTCATTTAATTATTTACCAACCAAGTCCAGTTACATTACATTATGGATTAGGGTACCGATTGTCCTCTCAAGAGCAAATTCTGGGCCACTAACTTAATTGAATGTGCTATATCGAAAACGAAAGCAACTAGCCTGTTCAAATCAGTTAAATTGGACTAAAGGAAATTTCTTCTTAATTTAGTGGTTTGGTGTGGTTGAAGCTTTTAGATGTGTTAAAATGTTGACTCTAAAATAATGCCATGACATGAATGAAAAGTGGCGTTAATTCGTGTACAAAAAAAAAAGAAATTTTAATGAAATATAGCGGCTTGAAGATTCACGTCAGTAAAAGATGCTTTCCTAGAGTAACTGTAAGCGGAAATAATAATCCTGGTCGTATGACAGTGGTACCATATAAAAAGTGTGCCCTTTCAAACAAAAATAAATAAAGTTTCAAATTGGTCCAGCCGTCTTTAGGAAATCGGCCTCCGTACTCTTCATCATAATTGCATTACTAGCAGGTCGACTCAATCTTATCTTTAGCCTGACAGTTCCGGTTTATATTCCAACTCGGGGTTATATCTATTCATTTACATATGGATTGCTTGAAAGTTACGCTGCTTTATGAACATTCCTCTAACTTTATAGTGACAACAATCCCACCAAATAGATTTTCATGTAAAATGTAGCCATATTATGACTCGCACTGGCAAAAGGTTGTCAGATCTTATGTAGAGCCAAGCTTCTGACTCTCGCCCTAAGGACAAACTCCTCCAACGCTACACCTAAGTAAAAATACGTGGCTGGGCCATTTCCCTATATTGACATGGCCATAAGGTGAAACATTTATTCACTATTCATTACTTTCCTGTCATACAATTACAAATACAAATACATGTCGTCGCGCCACCAACAAACGTCACATTTGTTTACTTTGATTTTAAATGTTTACCTACCCTCGATTATTATTATAGCTGTCATATTGAAAGAGATGTAATGTTACCCTCCACTTGATATTATTCGATGGCGCCACTAGTCTTATTAGGACTGGCAACACCAGCAGCGGATATAGATTGGCGGAAATCTGGCTGTCAGAGAGACGAGGGAAGTGGTAGGAGTGGAGCGAAACGTCACTTTGGTTGGAACGGTGCTCGAGTGCACACGCGCTCTTGGTGAATGTGGAGGTTAAGTGGTAGTGACAGTGACATTACATCTCTTGATATCTTGTCAATCAGCTGCTATTTTCAAGTGAATGTGATTGGATTTGAATAAACAAATATCAAGACAAGTAATTTCGTGTTTATTTCGAGTAAACTTAAAATAAAATGATGGATGAACATGTGGTCGATAACGGTCCCGATAAGACCTCTCCCCGTCATACAAATAATTTTTCTCAAACATGCTCGGAAATGTATGCGTTAATGTCCCGATATGAGGACATGAAGTTTCTCGTTTATGGCTCCCTACATTACTTCTTGGCCTAGGCAAAAAAAAATAGTATGAAAATCCATTATTGTCCGCTGCTCTAACTTTTTAAATTTCCTTACTAACGTTAAATTGGCAAAGGAAAAATTGCATACAGCCAACCACCACTGCCCTCTGTAAGCATACTTGCGATATAAAAAAAAAAACAAAATCTATGGTACTATATTTATGTGCGGTTAAACATGGTGCTCAAATAGCTGGATCAAATAACATATTTAAAAAATAAAAAAAGGCAGCAATATGAACAACTTTTTTCTGCTTATTCGTATTTCGTAGTGATTATAATATAATTTTAACAGACATAAAAATTACTTCTAGTGATGAGAGTGACGGAGAACTTATGAAAAAAGGATGACGGGGAACTTATGAGGAGGCAAATTTAGCCATTCAAAATGAATAATATTTTTTACTTTTTTCTCGTAGCATATTTTGTTTTGTTTACTTGATTATCTATTAGTTATTTTAATTTTAATATATCCTCACATCGTTTGAGAAAAGCACTATACAAGCTTCGGCCGGAACAGGGATTGCAGGACTCGTTGTATCTACCCCAAACTCGTCCAGCAATCCCTTACTTCACGGCCTCTGCAGTAATGTACTATATTTACCAAAAACTTATAACAATTGGACATTTTACAAATATTTCACTTACACACTGGAATTTACACATAAGCATAAGATATTTCCAACGGCCCCAAACTAGGCACAGCCTGTATCTTGGGAACCGGGAGTACAGTATACCAATTAGAATTGAAAAAAAAACGCAAAAAAAAAACTATTGTATGAAATTATAATTTTGCAAATGTTTTGCAAGGACAAAATAAGTATGAGTCAACTCAAATTTCAATGTGAATGTAAATTCCATAGCTTGCAAAAGTCTCATGTGCCATGAAAAGTATGGAATCTGTGGATAATGATGCCATTGTTCGCAGTGCACGTGAAGGAGGAAGTAGTAGAGTGCCTGAAAGAGGAGGCGGAGTGGGAAGCGTTAGCCGTCAGAGAACAACCCGTGCTGAGGGACTGTGCGGTGCGGCTCGAGCGCATAGTCTCGAGGCGCTGCTCGAGGGGACGAGGCGTGTTGAACACTTACGGATATTATAGTAGTTTATGCAACTGTTACATTATAAGAGGTCTTGAAACACGAGTGCGGTTTGTGGACTCGCCTTCGGCTCGTTGGGTTATAGGATCACACAAGTGTTTTAACCTAATTATGTACAGTTGCATCACTATTTTATCTACACACATACTCATCAAGATTAATAAATAAATAAATATTAAGGGACCATCTTACACAAACCGAGCTAGCCCCAAACTAAGCAATGATTGTACTATGGATACTAAACGACGATATACATACATATATAAATAACATAATAATAATACCAGATTTTAATTGCCAATGTATACAAATAAGAATTAAAATTATATTCAATATAACGTTTAATGAAATTAACATCAAAATAATGACAAAATCTAACTACTTTATTTAATGTTCTCAATTAGTCATAATTGTAAAGTCGTGTAGAAGAAATAAATGCTTAGCTCATTATAATTATGATTTAAATTTTGCACGCCTACGCGTAAAACATAGTGAGGTGAGATAACCCTCATGTACAATGTACAATCAATAACAATCCGTGTTACCTACCTCTGTTTAACAAAATATATTTATCTTTATGTTTTTGAATAATCGTCGACGTGCATTGTGTTCCAGCGGCAGCGGGGGGCGGGCGGGGGGAGGGGCGGGAACCAACTCGCGCTCGGGGATATCGATATTCCTGCGAGATATGCAAAAAGAAGTTTCCGGAGCCGAGCAAGTTAAAGAGACATGAACGAATTCACACGGGAGAAAGACCATTTGCTTGTGGAATATGTGAAAAGAAGTTTACACAGTCAAGTAGTTTAAAGAAGCATGAACAAACCCACACGGGAGAAAGACCTTTTGCTTGTGGAATATGTAAAAAGAAGTTTGCACAGTCAAGCCATTTAAAGACGCATGAACAAACCCACACGGGAGAAAGACCTTTTGCTTGTGGAATATGTAAACAGAAGTTTGCACTGTCAGGTAGTTTAAAGCGACATGAACGCACTCACACGGGAGCCAAACCCTTTTCTTGTGGAATATGTCAACAGAAGTTTGCACAGTCAAGTTATTTAAAGAAACATGAACGAACTCACACGGGAGAAAGACCTTTTTCTTGTGGAATATGTAAACAGAAGTTTGCACAGTCAAGTACTTTAAAGACACATGAACAAACTCACACGGGATTGGCTTCTTTTTCTTGTGGAATATGTCAACAGAAGTTTGCACGGTCACGTACTTTAAGGAAACATGAACGAACACACGAGAGCACAACCATACACATGCAGCGTGTGTAAAAAGCAGTGTACGAAATTAAAAAGTTTAAAGAAGCACTAAGATCGGATCCACGCACGCCGGAAACCTTGTTGTTGCGACATTTGTCAGAAGCGGTTTGCGCAGAAATCACTTTAGCCGGACATATACGGCGGCACATGACCCTGTTAAAGGACTGATGAATGGGTCCGAACTTACTTAAGCCAGCGTATGCAATTCAAATTCAAATTATTTTATTTCGGATAAAGATCCATATCAAGTTAGTAACATAAAAACTTATAAATTGTTTGTTAGTAAAACTCAATACTAATTTAGCTACATACATAAAATTATAATGTACAACTGGTATGACACAGATCACGGCTATTTAATATACCTTACTAATGTCCGGATCTGTGCCACCCAGTGACACAGAATGGGACAACTGTACCTATCCGCTATCACCTTCAGAATGCTGTTTGACTCTTTCTGACACGGTCCATCAACGACGCAGTTTTTTTTTCTCATGATCGCGTGGAACCCGTCCGTGTGGGCGTCCGCGAATATTCCTGAGGCACTGCACCACCTAAGTAGCCTCAACAGCATTCTGAAGGCGTTATTGTATTGGATGCGAAGGGCGTTATAAGCTCGTTTTGTATATCGAAACCACAGGCCGCTTGAGTAAAATGATTGGCAATATGCTTTGAATAGCGTCACCTTTACTTCGACTGAACATCTCGCGAACCTGCGGGCCACCATATCACTCCTCACTGATAACGCCCTCCGCTCCCTCTCCAAATCACGGTCATCACATAAGTCACTAGACTAAGTGGCCCAAGTATTTGAAAGTCTCCACTACCCTGAACCTGTACAGAGATAGCAAAATACGATGGTAGCACAGAGACGCTGATAACATGTCCGTCTGATCACACGATGTCTGCTACCGGTGTCCCTCAAGGTAGCGTACTTGGACCACTGCTTTTTCTCGTCTACATTAACGACTTACCATATGTTACCTGTCATAAGGTTACACTTTTCGCGGACGACTGCTCTATCGTAATTCAGGGGGAAAATAGCGAAAACAACGAGAATGACATCAATTAAGTCTTTGCGGGCGTAAACATGTAACTAGTGAACAAAAACTTTAAAGTCAACCTCCTCTAGACTAAATTTATGGAATTCTATGCGCCGCGCAGGAGTCCCAAAAATATAAAACTAGTTTACAATGGTCCTCTAATTTTTTTATCGAGGGGGTCATTCGATTCTATTTTTTACTGAATTGCCAACCTTCATTCCATTAATTTAAAGTGTTGACATTACCCTGTTTATATTTTTGAAGTAGCGATATTTGTCAAGCAAAACAGGCTTATTTAGAAATAAGGCATCAGTCACAGGATACCCCCCTTCTCGACAAGGCACTGTTCTTTGTGCTTCGCAATCAAAGCTTTTTTATTGCAAGAAATATTGTATGTACCTATGACAGTAAAATATTCACTAATTGATCCGTACAAATAAACTTTGACATGCTTCAATTAAATACAAACTACAAAAAAGGTGTTTGGACAAGTGTTACTGTAATGATTATTATTGTAATAATTAAATTATAGGATTTTATGAATTAGTTTAATATAATTTAATTGTACAACACATAGCTCGAGTAGTTAAGTAATAATAATAAACAAAATACTAATTATAAAAACGGTATAAACTCACGTAAAAATTGTCAGGAACGGCCCGACATGTTTATACCGTTTTTATAATTAGTAAGGATGTCTCACGATAGTTTTAATAACATTAATAAACAAAATGTGCATGCTTCTTTAAGTAAAATGTACTAACCTTATATGACGTTGCATTTTTGCAAATAAAAATTCTTATTATTCATTGTATTTACTGTTGGAACTGAGCTAATCCACTTAAAGAATACAATGTCATTCAGAGGTTGGTTAACGAACTATGATAACAAAAACATAATTTAACAATATGATAACTACCTCGGAAGAGTAATCGATTCTGATTCTATTTACTGTATACTAGAGCATAAATATATCTAATTATATTGGCGACCGGCTTTCCGACACCCGACAGAAATAATGTGGCCAAAACTGTTCTTTATGAAAATATTGCTCCATTTGAAACATAGTGACTATACAATGGGGTTGGTAAATTAATATCCTTAAAAACATTAACCTGCTTTGGTTACAAATACAGTAGCGGATGAGACTATTATGAAGATACAATGCCTTTGTTCTTGTCTGTAAGTAGATTGGCTCAGTTCAAAAACTAAACTATATACTTTTAAGTCCAGTACCAGTAGAAGAAACTATAACCGTGTGATTTTAATGAAATTCGTTTTGTTGTGTAACATAGTGTATTAAAACAAGTTGTATTATTGGTTTTTGTGCATGTCTGTTCTCAATTATTTTACCTTACCTGCAGAAAAATAAGTGTTAACAACTGTATAATTTACCTTATTAAATATGATGAATTTAGCAGTATCAATCAGTAAACCTTAGATATATTTTGGATTTGTTAACTCAACAACTAAAGATGAACTTCCGGTTGGCGCCATTTTATGCGAGTTGATTGTCAATATAAAACTTCTCATGCCGCCATTTACGTCAGTTCATCTTTAGGAGTCGAAGAGTGAAAGTGTGAACAAAAGCTGTGTATTAATTAAGTTAAGTAAGTGAAAGCTTTGAAAATATATACAAGTTTTTCGAGCATCGAGAAAAAGGTAGGAATTAATCCTATTATATTTGTAACGGATGTAAAGGGTCACCCGTTGCTATATTGGATTGGATTAATGTAAAGTAAATAAGCCTCGTTAGCTCTATTCAAACCACCTACAAATAATTACCTACGAAAGTAACCGTTAGGTAAAAAATAAATTGAGGTAAACCCCAAATTATGATATTATATTAACGATTCGGGAAATGATCTAATCAAACAATCTGTTACAGATTAGTAACTAAAATATAGAGTAGGTATGTTCATTTCTGTGTTAAGACACATTATATAAGTTAAGATAAGTTTGTACAAAATTAAGGTGTCAATTAAGGGGCAATACAATTTATCCTATTTTGTAACCAATTATTTTAATACTTTATATCAATGTTTTAGACCTGTTTGTTACTTAATGAGGTTTCTGTTATACTTATACTGTCTTAATTATAAATAATCTGAGAACATTATATTGGAGATCACATTTTTTTTATGCATACCTACTTAAAAACTGTTTTTATTGTATATATATTCTGTTTTCTTCTTTGTGACTTTTCCGAGACCACTGTCTGCGTCACTTCTATAAAATTAAATACTTACATCTTGAAATTTCCATTGGTTTTATTTATCAATCCTTGAATCTGAGTCTGGTTTCGCCGAGTCTGCTAGCTGCCCATTGTCCTTTGTCTCGAGGGTAAGATATGGCGTCAGAGTTGTGTATTCAAAAATATATCATTTTATATAACGCACCGCAAGAATAAATCAACTGACCGTTTATTATCGTTAGTACCTACCTTAATTTTAATTTAACTAACCGTCATTCAAGAAGAGGTTATTTTGACTGATCGACTCCTAATGATGGATCGCGAACAGATTCTTAACATGTCGAGCCATATTCGACTTCTACGACGTTGTGTAGGTATTGTTGTAATTAACATGTTACAGTAACATGCGGAACTTGATGATAGAAATAACATACAATGCTAATTTCAAACAATCACTCTAAATCAAGATAACAGTCATTCAAATATTCTTATTCTCATTCAAAATAACATTCGCCTGTTTCTAAACTACTATCTAATACCAAGGATGATATCTTCCTTGCTAATACTAATATCTACCTCATACATACATAATTCCATGTCATGTGTTCCGGCTCCAAGCGACTTTCCAATATGCAGTGGAATATGTAAGTAAATAAGCTCTTTGAATGGAAATAAAACATAAATCACTAAATTGTATTTCTTTAATTGTTACAAAACCTTAAAATCTTAAAGAGTGTCAAAGTTATTATACAAATATATTTATTCAACGTATATTTGTCCCGAAGGTACACGAACAAAAACTATTAATGTGATTAAATTAAATACATAAATGAAGGTTATCAGGACTTATTCATACAAATAGCGATTATCACTGGCACATTTGCTCGTTACGGATGTAGTGAATAACGTTTTGTTCGTGATTTGTCGGACAACTTCGTAATCAACGTACCTACTTTCTCTGTTCGTTTCACTTTGAAAGAAAACTTGGTATATAAATTTAAGAACAGGCTCCTCCGTCAGTTCCTCCATCCACTGTTGTCCACATTCTACTTCCAAATCGCCACACTTTCTTACCCATTCCCCAATTCACTTCCTATCTTGTCTACATTCTTATTTTATACTTACAAAATACAAATACAAAAAAATGCCGTGCTAAATATGCCATCGCCGACGGACTACGACCGGTTTAATGCCTCTGACGTAAAATTTAGTACCTACAGTAGATAAAGCTCTGACGATGGATATAAGCTCCATTTTCATCTCAGAATATAAGACAGAACAGTTTCAGAGACAACAGCTGTGAAGCAAACGGATTCCGCGCGAACGGAGGGCGGGAGGGAATATTATATGTAAGTAGATATGTCAATTATATTTATAAGCTGGTAAAGTGGACGAGTGGAAATGTGGTCGATGACCGATGTCGGATTGTTGGCAAAGTTGTATATTTAACGGGCTATGAAGCTGACAGATGTGAATGTAGAAAAATAAACCTTCACAAAATAACAATTTAATTAATTACTAATGTGTCATGTTCGATAACCCTTCAATTATTTGTAAAAACAAGACAAAACAAAAGACTCAATATAAAGTCGTCATCCGCGGGAACGGGTCGCGCGCTACAAGGCCGCTTTGTATATAACATGAGCCGGTGTTCTGTTTGGTTACAGTCCACTACTCTTCACACTCGACCACTGGTTCATCTCCCAGCACAGTGGAGGGAGAGAGACGACAGAAGGAGACAGGACTATCGTTGGACGCCTCCTCGTTTCCTCATAAAGATATAACGACCCACCAAGCCTGGAACCGAGCCGCTACACCCAGCCCAACGTCACCGCGTGACGTCGGCACCGGTCGTCACTGCCTGACGTCACCACAGCGGCAGGGCGGCGGATACCGTTAGGCGGATGGCTATATAAGCCGCCACGGACCGGGCAACGGGAGCGGTGTCTTACAGTCGCTCAAGCAGGCAGGTCGAGTTACCTCTGCGAGTGGTGTAAGGAATCGCTCCCCGTGGCTCGGAGTGTATTGACGCTTCTTGAGACATCGTAGGGCCTCCCTCCGAACCTACGTAAGAGGGTTGGTCTTTGTCCTGTTGAGGGCGGGAGTCCTAGGATCCTTAGCGCGGAGTGTATTGACGCTTCTGGCTCGCTCTTAAGGGGATCCTTGTGCTGCCACTCTTGGGTAGCCTGTCGCGGTGTGGTGACCACGCATCTGGAACGACTCGCCTCACCCTGAAGGGCAACGATCAGGTTCCTTACGACTAACCGTTTAACCCCGTCAGAATACTAACCGTTTACCCCCCGCACAATAGGGACACCGCGTCACCCCGAATAGCATAAGGAATTAGGGAAATTAGGATATTATACTCGACGCCACGTAGCTTGGCAATAGCGACCAATGACTCCTCCTACCATGAAACTCAATTTCTAATAACGATACTTTTGTTTGTTCCCCGTAACGACCATTTTTACTTTTATTGCTACACCGTGGTAGAGGGTGTCTGAGCGTGGAGGGAGCGGACCCGCTACCACGGTGTAGCAATAAAAGTAAAAATGGTCGTTACGGGGAACAAAAAAAGTGTCGTCATTAGAAATTGAGTTTCATGGTAGGAGGAGTCATTGGTCGCTATTGCCAAGCTACGTGGCGTCGAGTATAGGATTAGGTTCAGTCTTAGTTTAAATAAACCTGTTATTTAGTATTTAAACCGCCTAGTTTCATTTAGCCCCCGATCCCTTGTCTCCCGACAGAACTAGTTCTGGAAACCTTCAAGATCCCGTCTGGATCGAAGGATATGTACTAGTGCCAGGCTCGTTACGCCATAATAGACCTGACGGGCTTAGCACTACGTCACATTTGGCGCCCAACGTAATAACTCACACAGGAGTTTTCTAGCTCAGAAAAGGCAAGGGATTACCAAGGTCTAGCTCAAACCGTTAAAATCTACCGTTTGAATCCGCCGTTTAAATAAATTGTCAATAGAGCTAGGTCTAGGCCGTTTGAGTCCGTAAAAAGTAATACACTGACGAGTTAGGTTCAATAGGGAGGTAGGATTTAATTTAGGGTACCTAGGCGATGCCCACCGCCTGGATATACCGATTAAAGAAACCGGAGTTGATGGAAGAAGCCGAAAACCGAGGCCTACCAGTAGAGGGGTTAACCGTCGACCAGATACGGAGAAGCCTGGTAGAGGTTGTAAGAGAGACCGAAGAATTCGGGACACCGGGGAAACAGGAACAGCCTGCTACGTCCAAGGACGAACGTACCGCCATGTCCGAAGACGAGCATCCGGAAGACAGGAGGATGCAGACCCTGTTTAAGCAAATAAGAGAGTGGAATCTGTCGTTCAGGGGGACTGATAACGCAGTAGAATTCCTAGAGAGACTCGAGGAACTGATAGAGGCCAGCGGAGTCGAGCGGGACGACATACTGCGGGCGCTTCCAAGGATCCTACAGGGGAAGGCGTTACAATGGTATAGAAACAACGCCCGGTCCTGGAAGTCGTGGGACGGATTTATAGAACTCTTCAAGCTTTATTAATTTCCGAGCAATTACGAGGAGGACATTATCGTAAGGATAATTGCGAGAAAGCAAAAGTTTCGAGAGACGTTCTCAGATTACGTCACAGACCTGCAGACACTAATGCGGCGTTATCAGAAATTAACCGAAGCCGAACAGCTACACCGCATACACGAGAACATGCTGAAAGAATATAAATTGTACATCAAAAAACACGAGTACACTAACCTACCGGGGTTGTTGAGATTAGCCGCCGAATATGAGAAAATATCCTCTTCGACAGACGGAGAGAGATACCGAGAGAAAACATACAGGACCGAAACCTACACACAACAGGAATGGAAGCCGCAAGTTCGACCGAGCTCGAGACACGGGATAGGGGAAGAATCCCTGCGAAAGCCGAGAATAACAACACAAAAATCCATCCGAAGTACGACCCAAATACGTGCTGTTGGTCGTGCGGGAAACTAGGTCACAACACGAGGGAATGCCGAGGGCATCCAAGGATCTTCTGTAGCCAGTGCGGGAAGCTGCGAATGCTAAGCAAGAATTGCTGCAAGAAAAGGCAATGGAAGAACAAGGAGCATCTCGAGACAGCGCACGAGGGCACGAGGAAAGATAACCGCATGCATATAGAGGCAGTCATAATGGGGAAAACGTACAAGTGCTTGGTGGACACGGGTTCCACGAACACGTACGTAAATTACGAAGTATATCGCGACTGCTAGGGAATGCAACCCGGTTATAACCGAAACCGTAAAAACCGGTTTTAACCGGTTATGTTGGTCTAATTGTGTAACCGGGTTTTGGGAGTAACAGAACCGGTTACGGTTATTTTTCGGTTATTTCTTCTAATGCTAAATAAGCATACGCTTACTTAAAATTTTCAAAAACACGATCTCTTTATTTATCGTTCAGCGTATATTTAACTCTAAATGCTGTATTACATGCTAAAAAAAAAAGCGGTGGTAGCCTAGTGGTGAGGGCATGCGACTTTCAATCCGGAGGTCGTGGGTTCGAACCCGGCCCGTACCAATGAGTTTTTCGGAACTTATGTACGGAATGTCATTTGATATTTACCACTCGCTTTTCGGTGAACGAAAACATCGTGAGGAAACTGTTAAGATGTGGCGTTTTTAATATTATTTGAAACATGCTCACATGACACAATTGACATTTCCTCTCTATGGTTATCTCTTATCCGGTGCCCCGACTAAACTGACTGTTGTACTTGTCTCGTCGTCTAAAAGTTAAATTGATTTTAATTAGAGTGATCGCTTTATCCAGTTCCTGTTCGATACAAAATAAAGAGCATAAGTGTGTCATAACGTATGTACTGGTTTTATTTCATGGGATCCATACTAAGGGACTTCTCTGCACTCTGCTCCCCGCCAATCTCCAAGAGGTTATCGTCCCAGCGACCAACCCTTGCGTAATCCCATGAAATATATGTGTGATCTCAATACGAACAACTCATCTGGCGTGTTGCTAACCGCCTTCATCCATTTCGCTTCGCGCTGGTGCAGCGAGCTTCACTGCAGTGCTTGGGGCAAGTGCAAGGCGGCGCGTGCATGCAAATGGCGGCGGATAATATAAATGCAAATGCTACAAAGCTGTCGTATACTCATTTCGACCGGCTTGAAGGTGTTGGAAACTATTGTGTATGGAAGCATTATATGAAGAATGCGCTTATTATCGACGGCTTGTGGAGTTGTGTAACAAGAGGCGACGACGTTGCTGTGGATGCGGTCAATGACCAACGAGCTTTAGCAAGAATAAATTTATCCCTGAAAGCTTCCTGTATACAATATGTAAGAGATGCAAATACTGCAAAGGAAGCTTGGCAAGCTCTCAGCCATGTTTTTGAGGATAAAGGCTTCTACAGACGTGTAATGCTTCTTCGACAACTGCATCAAGCGAGTTACAATAGTTTTAATAATATGAATGATTACATTGAACACATTATGACGCTTGTGCATCAATTAAGTGATATTGGAAGAATGATAGAAGACTCTGAGATAGCAGAACTACTACTGTCGGGACTTCCTCAAGATTTTGATGTTCTTGTCAGCAGCTTGGAGACTGCTTCGATCACCAACAGCCTCAATAGTGAGATGGTGCGAACTAGATTACTTCAGGAGGACCATCGGAGGAAAAATAATGAAAAACAAAGTGATCTAGCTTTGTTCACCAAGCGGAAGGACATCATTTGCAATTTTTGTCACAAACCAGGACACATAAAGGCGAAATGTTACAAGTTTAAGAAGAATAAGAAGCGAGATGGCAATCGAAATGAAGCTTTGATGGTGACTTCTTCAAAGTGTGTGCCACATAGTAGTACAGTTTGGGTTTTGGACTCGGGTGCAACTAAACACATGTGCAAAGACATTAGTTTATTTGAGGACATTACTAAGTGTCAACAACATGTAACTGTTGCTGACGGTGGCTCCCTGCCATGTCTAGGCTTTGGTGAGGTTAGTATTCCTATGAAAAATAACAAGTCTCAAATAGTAACAGATGTTTTGTACGTCCCAGACCTCTCAACTAATTTAATAAGTGTTAGTAAATTGTGTGAGAAGGCATTTACTGTTACCTTTAAAAATAATAAGTGTTATGTTTTCAAAGGGGAATATTTAACAATATCTGCCACTAAACTTGGGGGAATTTATATTTTGGACAATGTGCATGGTTTTGTTTCTTCTGATCCACAGCAAAGGTCGTTTGTGACCAAGAGTATGGAAAATGTGTCGCAGCAGCAGAGCTTGCCCGACACAGATGCTGCTTCTTTGGCGGTGTCATCGGAGCTATGGCACCGGAGGATGGGTCATCTCAGCTATCGTGGGGTGAGTGTTCTCCGTAATATTGCTAATGGTGTTAAGTTTCATCAATCTCAGCAGGATGCAGCCGTTAAGGAATGTGAATCTTGCGTTGAGGGGAAGCAAACAGTGCAAAGTTTTCCTAAGGGTGAAGCTAAACGTGCTGTGCAATTGTTGGAGCTTGTTCACTCCGACGTCTGTGGGCCAATGCCTGTCAGCAGCTTGGGTGGATCTAGGTACCTGCTAACATTTACAGACGATTTCTCACGTAAAACGTTTGGTTATTTAATTAAAAAGAAATCTGAAGTTTTGTCCAAATTCAAGTGTTTTAAGGCTACCGTCGAAAAGCAAACCGGATATTCGATTAAAATCCTTCGTACTGACGGAGGTGGTGAATATTGCAGTAATGAATTCAGTGAGTATTTACTGGGTCAGGGGATAATTCATCAGAAAACTGCTCCTTATAGCCCGTCTCAAAATGGTGTCTCGGAGCGCTTAACCGGACCCTGCTGGAAAAAGTGCGCTGTATGCTTCAGGAATCTGGTCTTGGTAAAGAATACTGGGGTGAAGCTGTTTCCACAGCTATTTATCTTAAGAACAGAAGTCCTACAGCGGCTCTTCCTAATAAACTTCCTGAAGAAGTTTGGACAGGCAACAAAGTTGACCTGAGCCATCTACGTGTCTTCGGTTGTCGTGCTCTGACGCTCATACCTAGCGTGAGACGTGATAAGCTTGATTCTAAATCTCATCATTGTATCTTTGTTGGGTATTGCGAGCATACCAAGGGTTATAGGTTAATTGATCCCTTAGTACCTAATAAAATAATAACTTCAAGAAATGTAATTTTCTTTGAAAATAAGTTTTGTGATAGTACAACTGATAACTGTGATATTCAATGTAATGATAATGATAAATTTTATTCTTATGAAAATGACTTGCAAAGCAATGAAAACAATTCTAATATGAATAATTTAGTGAATAATAATTTAGTGAATAATAATTTAGTGAATAATAATTTAGTGAATAATAATTTAGTGAATAATAATTTAATGAATAATAATTTAAATGGAATGCAATGCAATGAATCCAGTAATGAATTGAATAATATTCCTGAATTAAATAATGAATCATTAAATTTTAATGAATCAACTGACAACAGTAATTGTCAATCTGATATTTCTGATAATGCGCAAAGCCCGCCTAATGTTTATCTTTCTCCAGTTTCAGGGGACTCTTCCTTCCATAGTGCTGAGGGAGTCGATGGAGACAGCGAGGACTTAGGTTCTTCCTCTTCATCGAACGAAACGGTCGTTCGAGGGGAAGATTTAAGCGCGCCAGCATCCGGCAGCGACCGACCTGTTCGTTCTACGCGTAACACTAAACCAGCAAGGTATGCAGATTACGATTTGTCTGACTCATCAGATTTGTCATATTTAGTTCAAAATTTTATCTATGACGAGCCTCAGTCCTATGATGAAGCAGTAGCAAGCCCTAACAAAGATAAGTGGCAAATTGCTATGCAAGCTGAGTACGACTCTATGATTAAAAATAATGTATGGCAAATTGTTGATAGACCTGCTAACCATAACATTGTCAGTTGTAAATGGGTTTTTAAATTAAAGTCTGATGATTCAGGTAACTATACAAAATATAAAGCTCGTTTAGTGGCAAGAGGATTTAGTCAAAAGCCTGGTAGAGATTTTACAGATGTCTTCTCGCCAGTTGTTCGGCACTCTAGTTTGAGAATGTTATTTTGTATAGCTAACGAACTTAACATGGATATGGAACATATAGATGTAAATACTGCGTTTTTACATAGTAATATTGATGAACAAATCTATATGGAACAGCCTCCAGGTTTCTCAACTGATAAGACTAAAGTATGCTTGTTAAATAAAAGTTTGTATGGTCTTAAACAAGCGAGTAGGCTGTGGAATAATAAGGTTCATGATGTGTTGACTAATCATGGTTACTTGCAAAATAGGTGTGAACCATGTGTGTATATTAAAAAGAATAATGATGAGTTGACTATGATTGCATTGTATGTCGACGACTTTTATATATTTTCTAATTGTCAAAATGAGAAAGAAAAATTGTATAGCTTATTAAAGTCTGAATTTAGTTGTAAAAGCTTAGGCCCTATAAAGAACTGTCTTGGTACTCAAGTTCACAGGGATAGAAGTCGTGGCATTTTAATGTTTGAACAATCTGACTATATTAAAAGGTTATTAAGCCGTTTTGGCATGACTAATTGTAAGAGTGTCTCAACTCCTATGACAGTTAATAATAAGTTAGAAAAGGCATCAGACAATAATTGTTTATCTGATAGTGATTATCCTTATAGAGAGTTAATAGGATGCCTAATGTACCTGTCTGTGTGTTCGAGACCTGATATTACTTATGCTCTAAGTCATTTAAGTCAGTTTAATACCGCTTTTACGCGAGATCATTGGTTGGCTGCCAAAAGAATTTTAAGGTACTTGAGTGGTACAATTAATTACAGATTAGTGTTTGTAAGATCTGGCAGCTTTGATATGTCAGTATATGCTGATGCTGACTGGGCCAATGATATCGTAGATAGAAGGTCGTATAGTGGCTTTGTTATTAAGCTGGGTGATTCTACAGTCTGTTGGGAATCACGCAAACAGCGATGTACTGCTCTGTCGACTACAGAAAGTGAATATCTGTGTCTTAGTGATTCATGCAAAGAAGTATGTTTTATTAGAAATTTTATGTTTGAAATTTTTGGTAAACATTTTAATTGTAGAATCTTTAATGATAATCAGAGTGCGTTGAAATTGCTTGAAACTAAAGAGTATTGCCACAAAAAGACCAAGCACATAGATCTTCGCTACCATTTTGTGAAAGACGTTGTGAAGAACGACAATATTACTGTTAGTTATTTACCTACTGATAAGATGGTTGCTGATCTTTTCACTAAGCCTCTGTGTAGCTATAAGCATTTGGGTTTTATTAATCGTTTCGTTTCGTTTCGTTTCGGTGACTACACCCAGCCAGCAGTTCTGCTGCAAGGACGCGGAGGCGTTGAGCATGCAAGAGAGGGAAAGACAAAGAAGCTCAACGAAATGGCTCAGAAGCGCATACTGGCATCATACCGAAAGTCGTTCAGGGTAGTATAGAAACCTTAACATTCCCTGGCCGGAGCTTTTGGTTCTGAGACAGGGCACGTATCCGGGTCCTCTCGTGTTCCCCTCCGTCTTCTGCCGCTCCGGCAAGATCAACTGGCCCTCCTATCCGAGGCACCGGGGAGCCAGAAGTTTACAGGTTAGGAGTGTAGATTATTTTGCAGTCAGGATGAGGACCGACGGGAGAGATCCGACAAGAATACTAGCATCGAGCCAGAAAGGAAATAGACAGATAGTTGTGTAAATATATACAGGGAAGGATAGTGGACCGCGTTTCGTCGTCCAAAGTTTCCGGTTACCACGTATAATAAGTTCTAGTGTTGTAGGTTCATGTCGCTGAGCCGTCGCTGTTCCTATGTAATTATCCTCCGGTTTTGACTCCGAGTCCGTTTCTATCTATTTTAGATTTTTCATCCACGCTACAAGTGGCCGTTTTGGGTCCATGTTCTAGGGATATTTCTTCGCTCTAGCTGGTGATTACTTTAGTGAATAAAATTTGCTTGTGCTTTTTTTCAACGGTTTAATCCAAATTAAAGTTGAGGTTGACATAAATGAGCGTGTGTGTGGACGTCTTTGTAGGTGACTTCTTGAAGTTTCCTTAGTTATAATTGAAGGTAGAGGTCGCGAGACAAATCAAGTACTATAACGGGGTCTTATTTGATGCCTGTTTGATGTCTCGTTGGATTTGCTTCATATTGGGTTCTTATTAGACATATTCTTCTTTACGTGGTTATAGCCGTTAGGTAACAGTTCACTTCCATTTGTTATTTCTTTACCATAGCTGTTATTGTGAGGTAGCGTGATAGCATGCGTTTTTTAATTTATTTTAGGTTTTGCGTCAATTAATCGGTAGCAGCGCATTACATCGGTCGTAGTTTGGTCAGCACTAGATTGTTGAATCAATGATGCTTCAGTGTCAGGACTGTTGAAGTGGATGGAGCTCCGCGAAATCGTAGAAGACATGAAGATTTCTGTCGGGTCTGTAGGTAGATATATATGGGGTGTCCTATATTGTAGTGGTCGCTGATGATTCATATGCACATAGATATTTACCGTAGAGCGACGGCTGAGGTTATATTTTTTTTTCCACCCTGAAAACCGTCTCTAAACTGGGTCCGAATGTGTTCATCAATTTGTTCCGCGTAGAGAGGAGCATTGTACCCGGATACATTAAGTCTGAAACACTGCCATTCATCTCTAATTGGATTTGACTCTTACTTTTCTTCTCGGGTAAGTGATTAGCGAGCAATCCTCGAACCTCCAGATGATCGAAATCGGTATCAACATTTTCAACTGGTTTGCTACAGACAGTTAGGTACCATCCTTGGGATAATTTCCATCGTGATAAATAAAGACAGTCGAGTTTGATGTCATGGATGGGCCGGCGATGGACTTATGTTTATGTTAGTTCCTTTTTTAGACAATGGCTAATTGTTGGTAGCTGTCGGTGTCCGCACGTGTTCGGTGCAAAGTGACCTGGCCTTTAAAAGCAATAAAAAAAGGGACTTCTTTGTTCTAGGAAGTTATTGCTTTCAAGCTGTTGCATTTCTTCATTACGTAGCCTCTGACGAAATTATTACTGTTGAACGTTTAATGTGTATTTGTAAGTTATCCAAATTATGCTATTTAAATACTACGGTAAAAATTAAAGATGTGTATACTACACTGATATAAAGGAAAGTACCTCGGGTAGGAAAAGTACTTTAGAAATGAAAATTACAGAGCATAAAACCTAAAACTACAGTAATACTAACGATTAGACTAAAATAGATCTAACTTTGAAACTAACTGGCCTATCTATTTAAATTATTACTAGTATTTTATTGAATGTTTGCTAGTAATAAAATGTATTAATTGACAGCTATTATATATATTTTACAACTACTCCCGATGTTGTTGCGGGGTGCCGTTTACAGGCAACTTATAAAAGATATAATTATTATTCTGACAAATACCGTGAGACGGCTGGGTCGTACTATTTATACGTTGGTCCAAAGGTAGAGGTTGATGAAGTGTGGTCTGGATTCCAACGTGACGTTTGGCCCTATATCCATTTAAACTTGGTACCGGTTTTGGCTTAAACCGTATACCTTGGCCTTGTCTAGCCTCTCTTGTGGCGGGCCGGGATAGCTAGGTCGTAGACAAAGAAATGGCATTAGGAAATGGAACGGTCTCACCAAATTAAGCTGCTCTGGCGTGGTAGGCGCGGCGGAGGGGTACTGCAGACTGGGAATCGCACACACTTGATCAACACTCACAGATAGGCCGATTAATATCGACGCACCAAACACTAAGCTATCTACTTAGTAACTAAATATTTGAAAGGAAGACAAAAGGAAAGATATAATGCGGTGAATTCGTTTACACGCGGTAAAAGTTTAACAGGCAACCATACAAACATCTGGTCGAGCCTTGTTTTTGTTCCGTGACTGTATTGTTTTGGCCGGGTTTTTACGATACCAATACAGATCGGGAGAGGCTAACAAAACGCGTCCGCTCCGTATGGTGTCCCAAACGGTTCTCATAAGCATTTGGGTTTTATTAATGACTTAAATCTGAGAAATGTATTGTCTTAATTTTACTTTACTTTGTTAAATTAGAGCATAGTTCTGTGACATATCTTTGTAAGATCATGTCAATCATCTTGGTGCTTATTGGATGGTTGACATAAGTCATGTTTTTGATTGTCGGCACATAGTCAATGTAGAGTTTTAATTAATTTGAATTGTTAATTAGATTATATAGTTATATAATGTTTCTCTGCATTGTTATGTTGTTTTCTCATGTTTTGCATGAGGGGAAGTGTTAAGATGTGGCGTTTTTAATATTATTTGAAACATGCTCACATGACACAATTGACATTTCCTCTCTATGGTTATCTGTTATCCGGTGCCCCGACTAAACTGACTGTTGTACTTGTCTCGTCGTCTAAAAGTTAAATTGATTTTAATTAGAGTGATCGCTTTATCCAGTTCCTGTTCGATACAAAATAAAGAGCATAAGTGTGTCATAACGTATGTACTGGTTTTATTTCATGGGATCCATACTAAGGGACTTCTCTGCACTCTGCTCCCCGCCAATCTCCAAGAGAAACCACCTAAGCTAAGCCCAATAAGGCCTAGTTTCCCCTCTGGGTTGGAAGGTCAGATGGCAGTCGCTTGCGTAAAAACTAGTGCCTACGCCTCATCTTGGGATTTAGGTAGCCGACCCCGATTGAAAATGCATTCTCAAAAAATGGGACAAAAGGCTAGGAGGATGATGATGCTGTATTAGATGCTGAAGTACGTTAACTGGATGTTTAATTAAATAATACGAGTACGGTATGAATGGTATGGTATAGTGCCTCGTCAAGTAAAAATAATTACATTGTATGAACTTACGTAGCTAGTGACTAATAGTCATCAACACACGCAAAAATTACGTTCAAAGTGCCGTCCTTTTTGTTCTCTTAGCATAAATAATAACAAAATAAGCCTTGAACATTTGTGATTGACAATTTGAGATATTTTATCGTTGCTTGTAATGAATATAAATATACTTAACATTTTTGTGTTAGATATCTGAGTTCTGGGGTGATTTTATTTTGACTCTTGATTTAGGTAATGATAGAAGCTTATTATCCTTTGTTAAAGATATTTAAAATATTAATGAGATGTACGTGTTTTATTTATACCGCTTTTTTCCCAATATTTACGTCATTATTTGTTATTTTAATATTTTTTCGGTTATAACCGGTTATAACCGGTTATCGGTTATTTTACGATCATAACCGATAGGAAACCCGGATACGATATTTTTCCGGTTATTGCATTCCCTAGCGACTGCATAACAAGAGTAGAAGAAACATTAAATGACCCGAGAGGCATAGTGCTCGCGAACGGAACAACAGCTCGCGTAGAGAAGAGCATGTTGGTCGACATGCAGATTAAGGGCGAGAAAATTAAGCATTGGGTGAGTGCTGCCAGCGGCAACGAGCACCATACTAGGCATGGATGTCCTGAGAAGAACCGGAATGACGGTCTCATGGAAACACGAACAAAAACCGCAAAACGCACCGGAGGTCGAGACGAATCAGAACGTATCACCGATTACGAACACTCAGCCAGAACCAGAGGTGCAGAACGCCATGGCGATATCCGAAGGGGCACACCCGGTCACAAACATGGACGACCAACAGGCAAAGCGATTGGCCGAAGTAATCGAACACGAATTCGAACTCGGCGATAAGAGTCCAAAAGAAGAATTAGCACGGAACCCGACCTGCGCGACGCGCGATCAAGGTTAGTACGAACGGAAAATACAAGAGGTTAAGTCCGGCAAAGCCTCACTGGAGGAATATTGCGTGAAAGAAGGCAAACTATATAAAAAAATAATAAACCCACCATACAACACACATGTAAAATCCGGAACCGAATGGAAACTGTGCGTACCAGAGGAAGAACGCCAACAGATATTAGTTCAAAATCATAACATCCCGAGCGCGGGACACCTAGGAACAAACAAAACACTGCAGCGAGTTGCGCAAAGGTATTACTGGCCCGGAATGTATCAAACAGTGGCTAAGTACATACAAAAATGCGAGGCATGCCAGACCCATAAACCGTCGCAGTCAAAAACGCCAGGATTAATGCATATAAATAATGCAACAACGCCATGGGAAGTAGTAAACACAGACCTTATCGGATCGCTCCCAAGGTCATCTAAGGGGTACACCTGGATCATAGTATTCCACGACAAATTTACAAAGTGGACGGAGATAAGACCCTTACGCACCGCAACCGCGAATGTGGTAGCCAGAGCGTTTGAAGAATGCATAGCATTACGTCACGGGGCACCGCGAACATTGCTAAGTGACAATGGCAGACAGTTTGTAGGAAAAGTGTTCACAGATACCTTAAAAAGATATGGGACGGAACACCGATTAACCGCCCCATACTCACCACAGTGCAACCCGACTGAAAGAGTAAACATAACATTAGAAACGATGATCGCGACGTTTATATCCGAAAACCATAAAAAATGGGATCAACATTTAGCCGAGTTTAATTTCGCGCTCAACACCTCCGTCAACGAAACGACCAAATTCACCCCAGCTTTCTTAAAATACGGGAAAGAATTACGACTACCAGGCGACCAAAACCAGTTCCCAACACCGCAAGTAACAGAAATGAAGAAGTTGAATGATATTTACAACATTGTCAAGATTCACCAAAGAGAAGCGTCCGAAACGCAAAAAAGTTACTACGATAGGAAAAGAAAGCAATGGACCCCAAGAATAGGCGACTCCGTATGGAAAAAAAATCATGTCTTGTCAGACGCAAGCAAAGGATTTTGCGCGAAACTGGCACCAAAATATACGGGTCCGTTCACCATAACAGACAAAAGGTCACCCGTAATATATGTACTCCAAGACAGGGGAAACCGTAGGAAAACCTGTACCGCACACATAAAAGACCTAAAACCATGCACTGAATAACTAAGTACCGAAACAGCACGAGAAAGTGAAAAAGAGTATTTTTTTTTTCCGCGTCAAACAAAGGGTCGAACAAAGCCGGAGCAGTTCCACCGAACCGATAACGAGCGGAACGACGGCGCCTTTAAGTTCATAACGTCCCAACGAACGATAATAAGTCCTCATCAACGAAGTCGGTTAAATTGAGTTCACCAACAGGAAAGGAACCTCCTCGAAGAAGTCGGTTAAATATATCGCCGAACTATAAACGTTTTATTGGTAAAATCCGTAGAATATGATACGAATATCGCTAGAAACACAAAATGTAAACAAAGTTTTAAAACCAATTTTTAAAGTTATAAATACAACGTAATTGCAGCATATATATAACATTCAATAATTTTAAAAACCGCCAGGGAACATAAACAACACGGTACAAGATATATCTTCACCATTTCAAGGTGAATTATGCCGAAAATAGGCAAAAATTCAATATAAAATATAAAAAAATTTAAGGCAAATATGGCCGCGACATCCGAACAAACACCGTAACCGCGAAGGGACAAGGATCATAATCCGATACACAGCATCGGATGACGCAGGCGAAGTAATCCTCCGACTATGAAGATACGAGATATTTAAAATATCAAGAAACAGGCGCGTAAGCGCAGAGATGCGGCATTTTCGACGGATACCCGCAGACAACGGATATCGCGCCGCTCGAACTACCGCGCTGGGGACTTAGCCGATTTTTGAGAACATTTCGTTTACAACATAAGTGTTTACAAGAAGTAAAGATAGTAACCGGGACACAAAGAGATAACCCGCGTTTATAAGACAGTGGTGCAGTGGAAATAATTAAATATAATGCCGTAATAAGGACCGTGTTGACTTAAAATTTATACATAGAAAACCAGTTTTGAATATGTTGTGGAGACTAGTTATCAACTATAGATACATTTTTATTATTATGAAGTATACCGAACAAAACACCGGAAGAACGCGATTCCCACCGGATTGCAGGAATACGAAAATATATTTTTTTACCGATTTATTGGGAAAGGGATCGCGCGCCTCGCCTACAGGAGACAGGCACCCAGGCCAGGGGCCCATAAAGAGCAGGCGCCCGACGGCGACCAGCTTTAATTATTATCCTTTTTAAATATATTTTTTTTTGTTTTGTGTTAAGTTTTTTTTTTTTTTTAAGTATATTCCCTGTTACTCGAGTTTAAAAAGTTTTGTTCCTCAATTATAGTATTAACTGTAAAAGATAAACTAAGAGGACAGATTCTGTCCCGAAATACCCCACAGAAACCAAGCATATACCAGGTAATCAAAGTAAATAATTAATAATTGGAGTGGCTCGTTATAAGTACGTCCACCAACCCGTTACAAGTACATTCATAACCCGATACGCGAATAACCCGATACGCAACCCTGTCGTAGACCACAACTCACATGTGATTTTTACAGGTAAAAATCTCCAGAGGAGGGAGGGGAATATAACGACCCACCAAGCCTGGAACCGAGCCGCTACACCCAGCCCAACGTCACCGCGTGACGTCGGCACCGGTCGTCACTGCCTGACGTCACCACAGCGGCAGGGCGGCGGATACCGTTAGGCGGATGGCTATATAAGCCGCCACGGACCGGGCAACGGGAGCGGTGTCTTACAGTCGCTCAAGCAGGCAGGTCGAGTTACCTCTGCGAGTGGTGTAAGGAATCGCTCCCCGTGGCTCGGAGTGTATTGACGCTTCTTGAGACATCGTAGGGCCTCCCTCCGAACCTACGTAAGAGGGTTGGTCTTTGTCCTGTTGAGGGCGGGAGTCCTAGGATCCTTAGCGCGGAGTGTATTGACGCTTCTGGCTCGCTCTTAAGGGGATCCTTGTGCTGCCACTCTTGGGTAGCCTGTCGCGGTGTGGTGACCACGCATCTGGAACGACTCGCCTCACCCTGAAGGGCAACGATCAGGTTCCTTACGACTAACCGTTTAACCCCGTCAGAATACTAACCGTTTACCCCCCGCACAATAGGGACACCGCGTCACCCCGAATAGCATAGGGAATTAGGGAAATTAGGATTAGGTTCAGTCTTAGTTTAAATAAACCTGTTATTTAGTATTTAAACCGCCTAGTTTCATTTAGCCCCCGATCCCTTGTCTCCCGACAGAGCTAGTTCTGGAAACCTTCAAGATCCCGTCTGGATCGAAGGATATGTACTAGTGCCAGGCTCGTTACGCCATAATAGACCTGACGGGCTTAGCACTACGTCACAAAGACAAGGCACCGGAGTCGGTGCATGTGAACTACGTTCTCGAGTAAATCTTTCTTACACTCGTCGCAGCATGGTATAGGTTTTCTTTCGTGCGAGGAGTTCATGTTCGAGAGTGAATTCGTTCATGTCTCTTTAAATTACCTAACTGCGTAAACTTCTTGTTACATATATTGCAGGAATAACATTTTTCTCCAGTGTGAATTCGTTTATGTTCTTTTAAATGCCAGGATTGCAGAAACTCCTTTTTACATATATCACAAGAATACTGTCTTACTCCCGTGTGGATTAATTCGTGTTTCTTTAAATCACTTGATCCCGATAACTTCTTGTTACATGTTCTACAGGAAAACGGCTTTTCTCCCGAGTGCATTCGTTTATGTCTATTTAAACTACTCAGGTGCATAAACTTCTTATTACATGTTCTACACGAAAACAGCTTTTCTCCCGAGTGAATTAGTTTATGGCTGTTTAAATGTACGGATTTCGTAAACTCCTTCTTACATATATCACAAGAATACGGTCTTACTCCCGTGTGGATTAGTTCGTGTCTCTTTAAAGTAGTCGATCCCGAAAACTTCTTGTTACACATATCGCAGGAATAACATCTTTGTGTTTCCTCAGTGTGAGTTCGTAAATGTTCTTTTAAATGCGAGGATTGCGTAAACTCCTTTTTACATATATCACAAGAATACGGTCTTTCTCCCGTGTGGATTCGTTGGTGTATCTTTAAATGACACAACTGCGTAAAGTTCTTGTTACATGTTTGACAGGCAAACGGCTTTTCTCCTGAGTGAATTCGTTTATGTGTTTTTAAATTACTCAACTGCGTAAACTTCTTATTACATATCTGGCAGCAGTGCCGTCGTTCCCCAGTGCTCATTCGCCCCGTCCCTCCCCCCGCCCGCCTGCCGCCGACGGAGCTGCAATATAGAATGTCGTCGATTATTGAACACTTCGGTATTAGTATTTTATGCAACTAATTTATAAGAAACGTGAAAGGTCAATAGATGCAAGTGCTCTGGGTCGTATCGTAAAGGAAGATGCCACTATTTTTTTACTTATAGGTAGTTATACAACGTTGCATACAATACTATTTTTCTTTGACTCAAAGTTTTGAAATAAAATACAACTAAACAACAATGAAAATTTTATGATCCCTGCTCAAAAAGAGAAAAAAATGTAAAGGACTCTTTTCGTACTTAAACTTTTCCTTATTGTTTTTGAAATGTATTTTGACAATATGCCTTGGTATTACCAATTTATCATGTTATCAACCGTTGATAACATGATGACACTAACTGGTGAACAAATTCACACGTGTGACATTATCGAGTTGTACCATGTACTACAGTCTAGAGCAAATCATAGAGCTTGTGCAAGGACTTTTTCACACTCATAGAAGGATCATGGACCAAACAATTTACCAATAAATACGCCAAACTCACCATTATCAGCGACACTTATCTCTTCCTGCTCCTTGCTATGGTGTATATGAATCATAACATGTTCCATCAGCTGGGTCTTCAGATCAAACCTCTTCTTACAAATATCACAAACATAGGTTTCTTTTTCATTGCTAATGTCATTGCTACTGTGTATTTCGTGTATCGTCATAAGCTTTGTTTTCAACACGTCTCTTGTCCCGGCGCGTGTCGGTGCCGAGCGGCGCCTCGAGGTCTTCAATGCGCTCGAGCTGCACAACACAGTCCTTCAGTTTGGGCTGTGCTCTAACGGCTGACTGAGTTGCTACAAATGCACATGAAATAAATTAACGGCAAATAACTTAAGTTAGGAGAAAATCAAATAAAAAAAAAGATTTACCAGTTGGGTCCTGTAACTAGAGTAAAAAATTAAAACATACATTTTCATCCTCAAACTAAATGACATCTGTTCAGATTTTTTTTTTAAATACTGTTTTCATATGTTTATTATTTCAAAAAATGTAAAAAGCATTTTCGATGTACGCCGTCCAACATTTATTTACTCTTTATTGCACAAAAGAAAACTTATCGTACAAAAGGCGGACTTAATACCATGAGGCATTCTCTACCAGTCAACCTTCCAGCAAAGCAGATAAATTGTGGGATAACTTTGCCTTAGCATTGACATAGCTATCACTTTACTAAATATCAAATGTTACGCAATACATTGCTTCTTTGAATAAACTTTATTTTACAGGTTTACATTATAAATGAGTTATTTTGAAAAGGTTTTTCATAAATTTTGTTCAGATTGAGGGGTAGAATCTATGTTTCAATTTATTGCTCTGATACAGGAGCAACCTGGTATATAATAAATAAGAATTTTATTAAATTGTAAAGTAATTATTTTTGTGCACCAGAAGACAAACAATTAGATCAATTCAAGCTTGGTGAGAATAATACTACACAACAAATTTAAAAATTAAGTATCGGTTATGCCTATGTAAATTTTGAATATTGGGTTTGCCTTTAATTTCTCTAGGATATGAGCAATTTACCAAAGAGTGTGAAGGCTATGTCGCGTGGCTGCAGGCCCTCCGGCCCCAGCACGAGCTCATCCTTCACCTCGTGTCCAGCGTATAAAGAGGCGACATCAGCAGCACTATCTTCCCACTCCGCCTCCTCTTTCAGGCACTCTACAACTTCCTCCTTGACATGCACTGTGAACACAGACACCATCATTAACAGAATTCAGAGCTCCCATGTCCCAGACATTTGGAAACATTAACTTTTACAAAAGTTTTGTAATTATCTTTTTTCCTGATATTTAGGTCCGGAATCTACATATTTTTGAGTGATATGCTTATTTGGATGTCATATTTAAAACCTTGACTTGACTGTCAATTTCACAACTACTCCTTAATATACCTTACTGATTCCTTGTAGACCAATGTTGAATACATTTAGAATGTGAGGAAATGAGAAGTTTATAACACAAATATGGCATAAAAAGGGTTTGTGACTTGGTGCCTTCTCTTCCCGCACCAACCTTCCAGTAGCCGAGGTATTTAAACCATGGTAAGCAGCACAAGACAATTGTAACCATCACTCAACAATAACACGGTCAATGTTAGAGTACTCCTGTGTGGACCATCACAAGTCAAACATACTCTACTTTACCATTGCAAGTAATGCTTTGATAATTTAAATAAAGAATGTGTGTTTAAGTTAACATTCAAAAGGTTTACTCGCTATGAAATAGTACAACCTCAATGCAGTTATCACTTTTAAAATCACAAAATGTGGTATTATCGCACTTTAGATCTTCACAAGACAGCATTTTATATATTACAGTGCGAATTCTACCAGTTTCATGAATGACAAAATAATAGTCAGAGTATTAGCATAACTCACCTTGTTCGTTAAATATACACTCAGGCTCAACCTTTAAGTCCATTGCATCCAAGGAACTGCTTCATCTGTTTTGTTCCATCAGTTTTCATAAAATCAATGAAACGGTCGTATAATAACGTGACCCAGGAATAATAACAGAACATTAATGAATTAAACAAACAAAGTCACTGTAATCCTTACTCCTTTCCTTCACGAGTCGAGTCCATGTCGTCCATGATGGACGCCAATTATTGGGCTGTACATTATTGGGTTGAGCATTATTTGGCTGTACATTAGTGGTCCCCCTGTACATTATTGGGTTGAGCATTATTTGGCTGTACATTAGTGGTCCCCTAGACGCCGATTATTGGCCGCACATTATTGGCCCGTACCGATAATGCTCGACCCAGAAATGTACACCCCAATAATGTACAGCCCAATAATCCGCGTCCATCATGGACGCCAATTATTGGGCTGTACATTATTGGGTTGAGCATTATCAGGGTGTACAAGCTCGGTCCGAGGCAATAATGTGAAGCCACTATTTGGACAGGGCAATAATGTTCATCCCAATAATTGGCGTCCAAAAAAAGTGGTCGCCAATTATTGGGCTGTACGTTATTTGGTCGTACATTAACCGGACCCGAGCATTATTTACATTAGTGGTCCCCATCAATATTCACAATATTGTCAAAGTGACGTATTGTCATTTTTTACTTTAAATTAAATTTATTTCATGACCGGGGTTCCGGTTCGTGTCTCAAGATGGCCGCATGCGTTTAAGTTGCGTTGTTCATTATTTATTCATTTTTGTTGTTCAATGTGTAGTATTGATAGCGTATTGTGCAGTGATCTAACGTATGAGTGAATAGCTAATGAAGAATTCAACTTGAAGCGTTCATAGCCCTTCCTGGGTCAAGGCCCGGTAGTCCGCGTGGTTTTTTGTAAATCGCTATCACTTTACAAAAAGCAAAACCTCACCGAACAACGGCAAGCTCTACGAGCAAACTTGAAATTGGCGAAATCATCATTAACTGATGGAAGCCATATTTTAAAATTAGTAGTAGTAGTATTTCATGACCATGGCATCCGTGGCCTTCTGTCATCCTTCTGTCGAGGTGTCGAGTCAATGTGACGTAAAAAACCAGTGACCAGCTCTGAAAGTCTTTGGTGCAATAATTCGTCAAAAATTCTCACTTCACACCTAGTAGTATTATTTTATTACTGAATGATGAAGGATCTTTAAGCAATCAAAGAAAAATGAATAAAACTTTAGTTCTTTGTCATGACGTAAATTTACTTATTGGAGTATATTTAAGTAAAACTGCTATGTAAAATCTAATATAGTTTAGTTTCTAAGATAATTGCAATGCCCTGACAGGGCGTCATGTATTGACTGCCATATATGTAAACATCCCAATGTACCTACTCATGACTGCAATAAATGAATATGAATAAGTTTATATAGACATAATTATACAAAGGATAATAAAGAAGCAAAAAATTTACGCATAGCAAGTAAAAGTGGGGATCGAATCGAACCCACGACATTTTTTTTTAATATTAAAGCGACCTTTGTATCTAATAAATGTGGTATTACCACAAAAATAGGATCAAACATTGATTCTGTTTAATATGAATTTTTGTTTCATTTATTAAAATATCTTTAATACACGTCACTAGAAAAATACTAAGGGTGCGTCCACACTTTGTATCATTTCGCCGATCCGATCCCCGTTGCGTATCTCCACCGCGTATCGTGCTGTTTGGACGCTCACTGCGGGCAGGGGCACTCCGTATCATTTGCGCCGTCGCGCGAAGAAACGCGTCCACACTTGCCGTATCGTATCCTCGTTGCGTATCGCCGCACCGATCATTTCGGCGTGCAGTAGTTTGGACGCTATCCGTATCGTAGCACCGTATCACCTCCCCGATCATTTTGGCATTTCGTTTTCGCCGAACATTTCATTTCGTTTGTGATCGTTGTTCTGTGCGGAGTTGCGTCCCATTTAAAAATGTCGCCCGCTGAAATCGCTCACTGAACCTTGGGACAGAAATATTCTTGAGTGGGGGCCGTGTACCGGAAGTCGCAGCGAGGAAGGCCTTCATTTTTGTCATCTGCTCATAGAGATTTAGCACATGACTGTTCTCGTTTTATAATACATAATGCGGCAGAAAGGTTCTCGAGTGGAAACCGCGTGCCGGAAGACGCCGCATGAAAAGGCCTAACAAAGTAGACAGTCCATCAGTGGTATGGTATTTTTTTATTAATCGTAAAAATTAAGGATTAAAAACCAATGACCGCAGCGTGGATCAATGACTCAAATAGCGCCTTTGATGATCGGGCAAAAACCCACTCGAGATGGATCACGGCCGATCCTCACCGCGTATCATGAACGGAAGTGTGGACGTCACGCCGTCGCGATCATGCAACACTTTCCTGATCGCGAGTGTGCGGGGTACTGAAGATACGCGTATCAACATGGATTTCGAGCGAGCGTTGCATGATCGCGACGGCGCGACGTCCACACTTACCGTTCATGATACAGTTGTATTTATTTGACCGGAAGATTGACGAATCTGATGGTCCCTATATGCTGGCTTAACATGCTCCTCGTATCCCCTCAACGCTCTGTCGCAGACGAGTGATTGAAGTTCGTAATGGATGAGATCAGGTCCAATCCTCGTAAATGGTGTATTCCTTGAGGACTGTGGGGAACTGACTTCATACCGTACTATATGTTTTAATATATTAACTGCAAGACGTTACACAGAGACAATAGTCTGGTAATGTCAATTTTATGCGAGGGCACAAGGCGCAAACCATACATGACAATGGAAGTCATGTATATACCACTTTCAGAAGGAGACAACAATCCTGTGCGAAGTGATTCCTGTGAGATGAAGGAGCACAATTAATCTATGATACTACACGGATGTGATGATAGCAGCAGAGTCTGGAGCGAGCTTGAAAATTAGCAGGTATGAGCTATTGCATTACATCTGACGCATTCCTATTCAACAAAATCAAGGGCTGTTATTTCAGTAGCGAAGCGAGTTACAGGTTAGGCAAATACTATGAACCCGGGCAGCGTTAAATTACTTTGTTGTCGCAGTAACCCCTCATGCTGTGGCGACATATTAGATGGATGCTACCGTCTTTCCTTCTTTACCATAGTATCTGAACTCGTTATACTAGTGACAATATTAGTGTACAAAAATAATTACCAAGTATCAACATTGTTTTTTCGAGTTATACGCGGTGCTGCAACACGCTGTATTTTTAAATTTGCCGCTATTTTCTAGTCTCTACTTTCATTAGCCAGACTATAGTAAAAATGTAAAGCTCCGTCCACACTTGTATCATTTCGCCGATCCGATCCCCGTCGCGTATCTTCACCGCGTATCATGAACGGTAAGTGTGGACGTCGCGCCGTCGCGATCATGCAACGCTCGCGCGAAATCCATGTTGATACGCGTATCTTCAGTACCCCGCACACTCGCGATCACGAAAGCATTGCATGATCGCGACGGCGTGACGTCCACACTTTCGTTCATGATACGCGGTGAGGATCGGCCGTGATCCATCTCGAGTGGGTTTTTGCCCGATTATCAAAGGCGCTATTTGAGTTATCGATCCACGCTGCGGTCATTGGTTCTTAATTCTTAATCTTTACGATAATTAAAAAATACCATACCACTGATGGACTGTCTACTTTGTTAGGCCTTTTCATGCGGCGTCTTCCGGCACGCGGTTTCCACTCGAGAACCTTTCTGCCGCATGCCATAAAACAAACACAGTCATACGAAGGCCATGTCTCCGTGAGTGCCTTAATCGAAGGCCTCCCCACGCGGCGTCTTCCAGCACGCGGTTTCCACTCGAGACTCTTTCTGTCGCATTATGTATTATAAAACGAGCACAGTCATGTCCTAAATCTCCATGAGCAGATGAAAAAAATGAAGGCCTTCCTCGCTGCGACCTCCGGTACACGGCCCCCACTCAAGAATATTTCTGTCCCAAGGTTCAGTGAGCGAACTCAGCGGGCGACATTTTTAAATGGGACGCAACTCCGCACAGAACAACGATCACAAACGAAATGAAATGTTCGGCGAAAACGAAACGCCAAAATGATCGGGGCGGTGATACGGTGCTACGATACGGATAGCGTCCAAACTACTGCACGCCGAAATGATCGGTGCGGCGATACGCAACGAGGATACGATACGGCAAGTGTGGACGCGTTTCTTCGCGCGACGGCGCAAATGATACGGCGTGCCCGCAATGAGCGTCCAAACAGCACGATACGCGGTGGAGATACGCAACGGGGATCGGATTAGCGAAATGATACAAGTGTTGACGGACACTTTCCTGATCGCGAGTGTGCGGGGTACTGAAGATACGTGTATCAACATGGATTTCGCGCGAGTGTTGCATGATCGCGACGGCGCGACGTCCACACTTACCGTTCATGATACGCGACGGGGATCGGATCGGCGAAATGATACAAGTGTGGACGCACCTTTATTATAACAACCAAACTACATAATACATAACACAACAAGCTGTCATCCCGCTATTATAACCTATGTTCCTGTTGCTTGTTTTTATTTATTTAAGTTATTAAATAATTGTGTCGTAAAAGTTAAACGACATAATGCCTACTTGGAATCAAATTCAGTCTCAACTGAGGCATCCCAATAACCCTGTAGTGTTCTTCGACATTACCGTTGGAACTATGGTATGTTTACCACCAATAAACAAACATCTTGGGAAGTTTTAACCTTTTATCTAATTACGCTAAATGTATACTATTTACAGGAAATCGGACGAATGATTTTCGAGCTTTTTGCGGACGTTGTACCCAAAACAAGTGAAAACTTTAGAGAGTTTTGTACCGGCGAATACCGGAGAGATGGCGTACCATTGGGTTACAAAGGTGCGACATTCCACAGAGTAATCAAGGACTTCATGATACAAGGCGGAGATTTTGTAAATGTAAGTTCTATATTGACATAAAATCTTGATGTTTGGTATTTTATTTCATACTTTCACAAGCATAAAAAAAACAACCTCAGAAACCGACAGAGCCCGCGCAACCCCACCCCAAACGCCGACAGCCGTATTGTACTTTAAAAGCGCCCACCTGGCAGGCTCTGTCAATGTCAGCCATAGGGTTGCGCCATCCTAGCGGGCTGTGTGGGTTTCTGTGGCAGTATTCATTTTATTCCCTGGTTGGGAAAGTTTTGAACAACAATAATGTCAGGTCTGCTCTACTGTTAGCAGCACCTAGGTAAGATGATTACCAAATAATAAATAAATTCTGATGCCTAATAATTAATTCCAATGTGGTACATTTCTACAAGTTTACACAATTTTCTGTCATGATTTTCAGGGAGATGGTACTGGTGTAATGAGTATCTATGGTGGAAGCACATTTGCAGATGAGAATTTCGGCTTGAAACATGATTCCCCAGGTTTATTATCCATGGCAAACAGTGGTAAAGATACAAATGGCTGCCAATTCTTTATCACATGCGCTAAGTGCAACTTTTTAGATAATAAGCATGTAGTGTTCGGACGAGTTATAGATGGACTATTAGTTATGAGAAAAATAGAAAATGTACCCACAGGACCCAATAATAAACCAAAAATACCTGTAACAATTTCTCAGTGTGGGCAAATGTAAATAAAACACAATTAAAAAATTCTTAGCTTATTTAATTTCCTTCTAGTTAACTAGAGAAAGCTTAGCTTCCATTTTAATAAATAAATAATTTCTTTTAAGGAAATATTATATATCACTTACGCATAGGTAACAAATTTGAACGTCAATTTAGTATGTAATTATTTCATATCAGTAAATTTCTTGGCGGTATAGTGGCTGTTCCAAATCTATTACCAACTTCTGCTATGAATGCACCTTCCATTTTTTTGGCAACTTGATCAAAGAACAAATTTGAAATTTGGGAATGGAATACTGAGCGAAATTCGAAGTTTATATGGAAGTCCACTACACAGGATTGCTGTTCTTTTTTAAGGCCGGGGCTGAATCTCCACACAGTGAGTAAGTGTTCGAAGAGTCTTCCATCAGTACACTCTGCTTTTACTAGGTGAGGTTTGACTAGGGTTACAAATGATGTGTAGCTTTCATTAATTGGTGGGAATCCAACTACAAGTTCACCTATAAGATGGTCCTTGGCTTTTTTTGTAACAAGGGACTGTTTGCACCAAGGAACAAACTTGTGATAATTCTCCACATCAGCTACCACTTCGTACATCTGTTCCATGGTATATCTAAAACATAGAAAGTCAAAGTTAAGATTTACAATAAGTAATAATATTAGAATAATGCCTCTTATAGCCTTCTTCCAAATTACTGAACTCCCAAATGATTGAACAATTATTATAATAACTCCTGTCTAGATGACAGCATAAATGTAGGCGTATGCATATTGGATATTGCTTACGTCATAAACAAAATTAGAATAATGGTAATAATACGGTGAATTGAGACTAAAGTACTATGTGTGACCTTACAAACGGTCCGGTAGTTTTGAATTTTTGATATGTTGTCTAGGATGGTTAGTCAGTGCTTAAAATGCAAAATGCACAATTCTCCCCCCTCCGCGCCCGCCGCCATTTTGAAAAAACCAGCACTCTCTTCATATTTTTGCTCATATCTTCCTTTAGGAGCATTTTAGCTAGAAGAAAGCTTCGACAATGTTATAGAGAGTTAAATTTACTACATTCTCCATTTTATATATTTTTTCTAGAACAGATAGTTACGGAGATATCCACGTTTAAAAAAACGTAAAAAATCGCAATTTCCTACTGAAAAACAAACTTCTGGATTATATCTTCGTTTAGGAGCATTTTAGCTACAACAAAGTTTGGGCAATGTTGTAGATAATTAAATTTACTATAATTTACACTTCAACTTTTGTTTCAAGGATGGTTAGTTACGGAGATATGCACATTTAAAAAACAGGAAAAGTCGAATTTTCCGAAAATTTCTCAAAATTCTTGGTTTAGAACGCTGTCATTCAGTTATGGACTAGTCTAGGACAAATTAAAACATGTAGGAAATATAATTGCTTGTAAAACTCATGTCCATTTTTACATACATTTTCGGAAAACGTGACTTTATTTTTTACATATCTTCGTAATTATCTGTCCTAGAAATTAAATTTGAAATGTAAATTATAGTAAATTTAATTCTCTACAAAATTGCCCAAGCACTGTTCTAGCTAAAATGCTCCGAAACGAAGATATAATCCAGAAGTTTGTTTTTGAGTCGGAAATTGCAATTTCTTCATTTTTTTAAATGTGCATATCTCCGTAACTATCTGTCCTAGAAACAAAATATAAAATGGAACATGTAGTAAATTTAACTCTCTATAACATTGTCGAAGCTTTCTTCTAGCTAAAATGCTCCTAAAGGAAGATATGAGCAAAAATATGAAGAGAGTGCCGGTTTTTTCAATATGGCGGCGGGCGCGGAGGGGGGGGGGGGGGGGGGGGGGGGAATTGTGCATTTTGCATTTTAAGCACTGACTAACCATCCTAGACAACATATCAGAAATTCAAAACTACCGGACCGTTTGTAAGGTCAAAATCCTTTAATTACTGAATTATAATGGCTAAATGACATGTTGACTGAAGTTCTCATAAAATGAGATCAAGCCCTGCTCTTTTATTTCAGAGGGTGTTCTGGTGAAAATAAATTAGGTAAAAACAGGTCAGAGTCTGATACTTATGCACCGAGGGTTCCAAACCACTACAATACTAAATATATATTTTTAGGGTTCTGTACCCAAAGGGTAAAAACGGGACCCTATTACTGAGACTTCGCTGTCCGTCCATCCGTCCGTCTGTCACCAGGCTGTATCTCAAGAATGGTGATAGCTAGACAGTTGAAATTTTCAGAGATGATGTATTTCTGTTGCCGCTATAACAACAAATACTAAAAATAAAAAAAAAATAAAAATATTTAAGGGGGGCTCCCATACAACAAACTTGTTATAGATTATGGTCCGAACCCCCTCATGCGCGAGTGGGACTCGCACTTGCCCATTTTTTTTATTTCTAAATAAAAACTAAAATAAAATAAAAAATGTTTATTAAAAGGACAGAAATATAAATTGTACAATTAATCAGTGATCCCACACTAGGCTAGGCCTGTATTGTGGTGACTGTTAACACTTTCGACACCAACAACCCGCAGGCCGGGTGCTCGTAAACTTTGTTCAGATGCCGGCCAACCCCGTAGCCGGGGTTGATGCTATAAAAGTCGGCTCGGCCGGTTTCTGGGATATGTCTTACTTTTTGTCTGGTTGCGAAATTGTTAAGCAAACATTGACATTTCGCATTTGGGTGTCTGTTAAATGCATGCAAATATTTATCAGAAGTAATCAGCAAGTACTGTGTGTCAGCTGACAGAATGTGATTGTTTTATACCTGTCACAGTCACTATGCATCCATCTTAGAAGCTGTTTTTACCCAAACCCAGGTTTTCATGTGAGGTTTCTCTGCTTCAGTAGTTTATCCAATTATAATAGGTTTGCAAATATTCTACAAATAAATAGTATAGTACTGTAACAGACAGAGACAGGGAATGGCCCAATATCCCTTTAAGAGTTGTAAAAGGCTTTTTCGTAAGGGTTTGCTCACCATATCCTTTCCAGTCAAAACCCATTCAATTTACTTGTGAAACCCTTGTCATCAGGGATACCCAGTCAATTAAAACCTTATGGTTTGCTTACCAATTCATGGCTAATGCCATAAAAACCTAGGCCAACTATATGTCTGATGCCTAGGGCCAACCTGTCTAGCATAACTGGCCATAAATTCTTTCGTTTGCTGCATTGGAAGGTAAGAAACATACATATATGACGAGAGAAAGAGTTACATGTCACAGCAGGACTACTCTGAAGTTCCAAATTCACACCAAGCCATTGCTCTTGATCTTGTATTATAATTATTGCTGTATTTTCACAGATACGAGAGGTATGCGGTTACAAAATCGGTTAACTTTTTGAGATTTTCTATAATTAGCCAAGATTTAAAAATGTTTGCTGACTGGGATAGAGAACTTGCCAATAACATTTACATATCACATTTTCAATGCTTTTGATAGATGCGCGATTTGATACCATTTGATAGATGTGAGATCTGTAGATTTTTTAATTCAGCAGGATATGAAGTTGGAATTTCGACATTGGGGAACCCTCCAGGAATGCTAGTAGTATTATATAGGTACTCACCCTACGAGTTGTCTTCCGCGATACTCGCGGCTACGGCTTTGTTTAGGGAGGCTGAAGAATGAACGAATTTGCTGTTGCCATGTTGTTGTGCCCTCATCTGTTTTATTTACGTCGTGACCCTGAAATCTACGGGAAGTGAAAATAATTAACATAGAAATGTATTTTTATGACAAGGTGATACACAAAAACAGAAATAGGTAAGAAGATAATAATTGTGTAAATTTGATGCCTATACAGCTGACTAATGCAAAAGGAAATCTATTGCTGAAAAACATTTCATAATGTGTCGAAATTCCATCTCCATTACGTTTCTATTACCTTGACTTTGAATCTGTTCTTGACAGAAGTCTTGTGGCAGCACGGTAAATTCTCATTATAACCATACCGCGCATATACTTAATAGTTCAAATCCGACTTGTTTATGATAGCACAAAAACATTTTCACCAAAATTCCATTAGAACTTTTAAGATTTTTTTTCGCTAACTACGGAACAAATTATTAAGGAAGTGGAGTTCAGCTTCGGGTGACAATGACAACTGACTGACAATCACATCACATCACATAACTATGACATCTACCATATATATATATATTACTTTACTCTTTGATGACATCACTGAACTGCGAGGAACCATAGATAAGATTAAAATTAATAAAAACAGAAGTCAGAAGTGCGACAGAGAATGAATTATTAATTAAGTGCTATAAATGAGATGCAATGATGATTACCTCTCCCTTACTATTTTAGTTTGGCAAAACAGGATAGATCTATCTCGCTCTCTCTTCTAATAAATTGATTGTTTTAACAAAAACTATCATTTTATACACTAAAATGAATGAGTAAAATATGGTGGAGTGCGCTATTTTAAGCAGTTTCTCATAAAATTTCACATAATTTAAGGAGTCACTTGTTTCGGATTGGTTCCCATATGTCCATCATATGTCAACAATGTGACATTGACAGTTAAACAGCGCGGTGCCGCGGTGGTTAGGTTTTCATCACGGCAAGCTTCGAATTTGAGCACGTGTTGTGTTACAGTGTGCGTGGTAGTTATTTAGTGATTTTAGTCCTGCTATATAATAAATTAAGGTAGTCTTACAACCGTAAGAAGAACTTACAAAATGGGTCGTAAAGCAAAGTTTGATGAGACTAAAAAAGTAAAAAAAGGTCCCGGTAGAAAAGCTAGAAAACAGCCAGATCCAGTTTTCAGAAAAGAACTATGTAAGTATTCTTGCTTTTAACATACGTAACTTTAATACCGCTTGATTTTGCTGTCTCAAATCTAAGCTAGGGCCTAGGGGAGCTAACCTTAAAATAATAGAATTTATAAACAATATTCTCATGTGTCGCGTCGGCTTTCAATGCGGCTATTCGTATTTGTGTTTTGATAAAACTCTAAATTAAAGTTCTCTGAATAATGAAATGAAGGAAGTTCTCTTGTCTGAATAATCATGAAGAAGTTTTATCAGTTTGCTGATGAAAACTACTAAATTTCCAAGTGCATTTTAGGTTAGAAGAATGCCTGCTCTTTAAAAATATTTGGAGCTATATTATAAATATTTGGATTTTGTGTTGGGTTTAAGCTTGCGGGGTTCTGTTGTATGGTTCACTCAAAGGCTGTTTACTAAGGATACCAATCAATGTTTTTATTATATCACTATCACTACATAGTATAAAACATAGTCACTTGCTGCTATCTGTCTGTCTGTCCCTATGTATGCTTAGATCTTTAAAACTACTCAACAGATTTTGATGCGGTTTCTTTTCACTCTAGATAGAGTGATTAAAGAGGAAGGTTTACATGCATAATTGATCAGCATTGCAACAGTGCTAAGCCGGGGCAGGTCGCTAGTTACATATATAGAGTTTAACTCAAAATTTGAAGCAAATGAGTACATAAAATAATTATAAAAAGAAAGCTTTTCTAATGTCTTTAAAAAAAATTAATTAACTTATATCGGTACAAGGTCCCATTGTGTGGCTTATTATAAAAATGTGTTGACAGGTTATTGCTATAAAGATGTAAAAAATTTTGACCTTACCGTAAGCCATACAATGGAACCTCTTACTAAAAATAGTCACATATTTTTTTGTGCGATTTGTTAAGTTTATCTTTAATGTTACTTACACATTAAACATTGGATTGTTTTGTGGTGTTGTTATTTAACACATTAATAAGCTACGTAAATTGCAAATATCCTTGTAATAATATAATTTCTTTGATAAATAAATAAATACAATACTTAGATACAGAAAAAAAGTTTTTTATTTTACAGTTTTGATGTCTATCTGACAAATGTATAAAAATATTTCTGCAATGTAATTGAATAATTTTTTGCTCAACACTATATGATAACAATATAGCTAGCAATATACTAATACTACCATAATATTACTTTTCAGTGGAGGATGAGAATGAGGTCAAGAAGATGAGTCACAGACAAAAGCAGAGGGCAGCAAGGAGAGTGAAAAAGAAAGCAGAGTTAGCAGAAAAGCGGAAAGCATTGAAACAAGCTAAGAAAAATGTAGCAAAACACACAGAAGTTAAGCAGGTGGAGGCAGAAGAAAACTCTGATGAATCAGGAGATGAAACTGTACAAGGTAAGTTTAGTATGATGAGATGAATAAAAATAAAAGACAAAGTTTGGATGTTTTTATATTATTTTTTAGTGATTCTGTTTTTAATGTGGAAATACCACACTTACTTTGTGTCAATATGTAAATCAGAGATATTAAGTGTTGTAAAATATGTGTAAGCCTTTTACTACTTACTTCTTTCTATTTTAACTTCTTGCAAACAATCCAGTGTCTATGTTAAGTGTCACTACAACACTTATAATATTTCTGTTACACTGCATTTGATATTGAAAAATTCAAACTTTTATCTTATTTATTATAGGATTCACTGATGATAATAAGGAATGGCTGAAGCCCAAGCAAAAAGGCAAATCCAAGAAGCCTGAGCCAGAAAGTGACAGTGGGCATGACGAAGGATCAGACGAAGATGCATCTGAAGAGGAGGGATCTGCAGAAGAGAGGTCTGACCAGGAAGTTGACAGTGATGAAGAAGAAAAACCGAAGAAAGGTGAAAAATATAAGGTAAAAAGGAAATTCCTATGGTCACTGAATCAGACCTAGAGAATAAAAATAAATAAAATAAAAATAAAAAAGCCTTTTATTCCATGCAAACTAAACTAATTACAAAGATATCATTCCAATTATTCCATTATGCAACTATTCAATAATTTAATTTAATTTTTTCAGTAATTTATTATAATATTCATATTTATTTTAATTACTAGCTTTACGTTAGTAGGTATTATTTAGATTTTAGTGTATTAATTCCATTATATAACTCGAGGTGTAACTTATTTTTTTAATTGTTGCATATTTCATTTTTGTATTTACATTTATAGTATGATTATTTTTAAGTAATATATATATATTGTTAATTTTTATTCGGTATTTTTTTTCTTTAATTATAAATATTACATGGACCCTCCTCTCAGGTAAAGGCCTCCTCCAAAGATCTCCACTTGTCTCTGTCTTTTGCTAGTTTCATCCAGCGTGTTCCAGCGATTGTTTTTATATCTTCCTCCCATCTTGTGTATGGTCTACCCACCCGGCGCTTGCCGACCTAGAGAATGTCTTGCTGAAATTAGTGTTGAATGGTACAATTCTGTTGTAAATTTAAAGTTTTGTTATATAAACTCACTAATGTCATACTTTCTTATTTTTCAGGTTGGAAAATTAGATGATCTATTTGCAGACTCTGATCAAGAAAATGGTGATGTCACATCTGAAGATGAAGGACAGGCATCTTCAAAATTAGAGTACGATTCAGATTCCAGTGAAGGGAAGAGTGATGGTGACGATGATGACGACGATGACATGCTTCCCATTGAGAAAGCTAACATTAAGTTGAAGAAAAAGCAAAAACTGGATAAGAAACTTGCAGATGAAGAAATGCAATTAAACATTGCAAAACAAGACGTATTCGCGTTTCCCACAGAAGAGGAATTGCAAAATCCAAGCAATTTACAAGATGTGCTACAAAGGATCAAAGATGTTGTCAATGTTTTAGGAGATTTCAGCCGTTTGAAAGAAGATGGGAGATCCAGATGTGAATATACTGATTTACTACTCAAAGACCTATGCATGTATTACAGTTATAATGAATTTCTAATGGAAATATTGATGCAAATCTTCCCTGTTCAAGAGCTAGTAGAATTTTTGGAGGCAAGTGAAGTGGCACGACCTGTGACTATCAGAACTAACAGTCTTAAAACAAGAAGGAGAGAATTAGCTCAAGCTCTTATTAATAGAGGAGTCAACTTGGATCCAGTTGGCAAATGGAGCAAAGTTGGTCTTGTTGTATACAGTTCTACAGTGCCTATCGGCGCTACACCTGAATATTTGGCTGGCCATTATATCTTGCAGGGAGCGTCTAGTTATTTACCAGTAATGGCATTAGCGCCTCAAGAGAAAGAAAGGATTTTGGATATGTGCGCTGCCCCTGGCGGTAAAGCGTCGCATATTGCTGCTATTATGAAGAATACTGGAGCATTGTTCGCAAATGACGCCAACAAGGAACGGACTAAAGCTATCGTCGGTAACTTCCATAGATTGGGAGTTGTTAACGCTGTTATTTGCAATTACGATGGCCGACAATTCCCGGAGGTAATAAAAGGCTTTGATCGGGTCCTTTTGGATGCTCCCTGCACTGGTACAGGTGTGATCGCTAAAGATCCGAGTGTAAAAACAACAAAGGATCAGAAAGATATTCAAAGGTGCTTCAACTTACAAAGACAGCTACTCCTAGCTGCTATTGACTGTTGCAATGCGAAATCCAGTACTGGTGGTTATATTGTGTACTCCACATGTTCTATTCTCCCAGAAGAAAACGAATGGGTAGTCAATTATGCTTTGAAACGGAGAAATGTGAAGCTGGTGCCTACAGGGCTTGATTTTGGGACAGAGGGTTTCGTAAAGTACAGACAGCACAGGTTCCATCCCTCATTGAAGTTGACTAGAAGATTCTATCCTCACACTCATAATATGGACGGCTTTTTCGTCGCGAAACTCAAGAAGTTCTCGAACGTTATTGTAAGTATATTTTTATTGACACTTGTTTATAAATACGTAACTGTGAAAGTGTATGTGGTTGTTGGTGTGTTGGTCTTGCTATACTATAACTACTATAAGACTACTATAACACAGAGTTGAGCAACGTTAAGACGTCACTGTTCATACACATTATTAAATTATTATATTATTGGTAATGGGTCACTACTTACAGAACACCCTTACCCTTACCAACAAACAGCACATCAACTGTCAAGTATTATTGGTACACCACCAGTAGCTCGGTATTGTACCTAAAGTATTCTTCTTTTTGACTTATGATTATGACTTATTTCATCTCTGTGCGATTGAGGTTGTGGGTGCGTTACAATTTGCTAATTATGGTTTTGTCTTACAGCCTGAACCGTTCAAGGATGAAGACGATGGAGAAGAAGGCAAAGAAAACACGGAACAACCGCAAGATGAAGCTGATACCAGCACCGATGGTGGGAAGCCCGCGGCCACCAAGAGACCAGCGCCTGGCGTGGCCACCAAGGCACCAGAGGCCAAGAAACCTAAACCGAACAAAAAGACAGAAGCAAAGCCAAACCAAGCCAAGCCAAGGTAGGTCAAAGAATTAATTGACTCACACTAAAATACAAAATTGGAGGTATCGTGGAACGATATTGTGGGGAATTCCACCAGAATCTACCTTGTCACATGACGGCTATGAAAGCTACCTTAAAACATTTTGAAAGTCCAAGAATTCACTACCAATACAATAGCCATGTTATAAAATATCGTCATACTTACCAAAAAATTACTTTCTAACTTTCTGAGAGAATAACGTTTTCTTTATTACGCCTTATCTCATTTCAATGTCCTACACTTTGTAATTCAAACCGCTTACAAGTGTTTTCCAATCACTTGATTTTGGAGCACATTGTTTATTGCTGTGGCGTCAAGGGCACTTTGGATTGCTCCACTGCTAGGCGTTCAAAACGTTAAATATGATAATACAAAGTCTATTCATCTATAATTCCAATATGTCACACAAAAACTTGCCTAAACTAGAATTTATTAACTTAGTCTCGTATACACTGTCAGCATCGCATATATTATACGTTCACCGTCATACAAGTTTGCCCCTGGCAGTGAATGCGGTATTCAACTTACAGAGTTTCCACTATTAACATTACCATTTTATTTTTCAGTCCACAAGTCAATAACGCACAACCCAACAATCAAAAGAAGAAGAAGAAGAACAAGAAAAATAAACCAGGGCAAGATAATAAGGATAACTCGACAACCAATGGACTAACGGAAAACAAAACGCCAACAGCAAAACCACAAAACGCCAATGCAAATAATGAAGGAAAAAAGCCTAAAGGAAAGAAAAACAAAAATAAGAATAAGCCTAATGCTAGTCAAGGGGTAGTTTCTAATGATACGCGGCAAACGCAAGATAACGCCAAGCCCAAAGTTGCAGCGAGTCCCAAGGTTGCAGCGAGTCCCAAAGTTGCAGTGAGTCCTAAAATTGCGGCGAGTCCCAAAGTTGCAGCAACTCCCAAGCCAGTTGTCAATAACGACGCGACACCAAGCCCGAATAAAAAGAAAAATAAGAAGAAAAATAAAAATAAAAACCCCTCAGCAAACGTACCGCATGTAGTTATTAAGAATGAAAATAAGATAACAGAATCTGTAGAAGCAGTTGCCGCGAAGAAATTGAAAAATGCTATGAAGAAAAAGAATAAGAAACAAATTGGACAACTGAAAAATGAAAAGACTAAAACTGACAGCAAACCGGAGCTACAAAAAAGCCAAGGTATAGGTAAGAAAAATAAAAAGAAGAATTTTAAGAAACCTAAAGCTTAGGGACAATTTATCATCGCTAGATAATAAAATAATCTTTGTTATTTTAATTATAACAATAAAGTTAATATTTTATTTAATAGCATTATTTGTTACCTTTCTACTAAAAAACCTTGCTTATTCAATTATAATTTTAGGTCAACGGGTAATACCCCGTAATTTTTTTTTACTACTTATACAGTATAAACGAGTATACATTTCAAATTGTACCTGAGAGAACGTGTGAGCAGAGCGGAGAAAATTGACTAATCAGGTTTCTGTCTTTGTGAATTCCAAGTGCATTTAAATCTGAAGAATGGCATTGGTCCATTTTTTACATCTCCGTTTCGGTCCGCTTCGGGGCCAGGCAGCCTTAACCCTAGTATGGCTGGTAAGGATGATCCCATATTAAGAGGCGGTATTCCTTTTAAAATGTATTTTTTTCATATTATGACCAATATATTGATAATTTCAACCAACTTTTTGAAGTGAATAATACTTTTTCCTGAGTTCTAGATGATAACATAGCTTGCTTTAATTGCGAGCAGTTGAAAATAAGTAAAAAAAAAACAAACAAAAGTTTCTGCATGAATTTTGTCAATTATGAGTAGTTTTTGAAAAAAAAAAACAAACTTTATGTTTCAAATTAATCGCAATGGCCCTGTTCTAAGTAGTAACATTGATAATATTATGTTAAGAAACATGTTTGATCATAGAGAAAAATGTCTAAAGCAATCAGCAGTTTTGAACGGATAAGGTCGTTGTTTTTTGCATTTGCGTGAGTTTTGTGATCTCAATTGCGAAGGGTTAATCTGTAATAAACAAAGTGATCTTATGGTTCTAAACTGTGTTGCAGGCTGCAGCGCCCTGGTGAAACTTTAAGGGTTTCTAAGTTAGAAACACTTAAACACTTAAAGTTTCACCAGGGCCCTCAGCACAACAAAATATAATGTGTAAACTATTACAACAGAGTTCAGGTGGAATAGAAAATGCATTTAAAGAAACTTGGGACCGCTGAAGAGGTTAACCCTAAGCCGAACGGCAAGCGCTCAGTAGGTACATGATTAACCCGAACCACGTAACTTTGGGTAAGCGGTAAACTTTTACTACGCTTAGGGGTACCTACCTGTATAATACGGATATCGTTATTGTAGGTTAAGCTGATGTACGGGACAGCGAAACGATTCGAAGGGTAAGCGCTTCGAACGGCTTAAGAGGCCGTAATTATTTTAGACATTTTTCTCTATGATCAAACATGTTTCTTAAAATATTATTGATGTTACTACCTAGAACAGGGCTATTGGGATTTATTGGTATATATTTAAAACCTACAGTTTGAATGTTTCATTGATAATTTTTGTTTCAAAGACGACTCGAAATTGACAAAATTCACGCGGAAAATTTGTTTTCGCAACTTATTTTCGACTGCACGTAATGAAAGCATGAAATAGCTATGTTACTACCTAGAACTCAGGGAAAAGTATTATTCACTTCAAAAAGTTGGTTGAAATTATCAATATAATTATGTCAATATATGAAAAAAATAAATTTTAGAGGGAATAAGGCCCGTTAAGCGAATAAAGGGGTTTTCCGGTCCCTGTTTCTAACAGCGTTGGCCCTAGCCGCAACGCACAAAAACAGCTGTTTTTTAGGGTTCCGTAGTCAACTAGGAACCCTTATAGTTTCGCCATGTCCGTCTGTCCGTCCGTCCGCGGCTTAGCTCCGTGATCATTAGTACCTACTAGAAAGCTGAAATTTGGTATGAGTATTTGTATGTATCACGCCGACAAAATGGTAAAATAAAAACTAAAAAAAAACTTTTTTTCTGGTACCCCTCGAACACCTAAAGTGGGGGTGATTTTTTTTTTCGTTTCAACACTAGTGTGTGGGGTCTATAGAGATGGGCGCTCAAGGGTAAATAAAGAGCGGGTCCCAATCTACTACTACTACTGCCTGGTAGATTGGGCAGTTACCCGGTATTTATCGGGTATTTACCCTAGTGGGGTCTCGTTGAATAGGTCTTTTAAAAATAATAGCGGTCTCCAAACATTATTTTTTGATCAAGTTAGCAGTTTTGTAAATATTCGCTCTGAAAATAAAAAAAAATAGTGTCCCCCCCCCCTCTAACTTTTCAACCACGGGTCAAAAAATTATGGAAAAAATAATGAAAATAAGGTCTTGTAAGTACTTTCAATGAAAACTATATTGAATGAAATAATATCGGTCCAGCTGTTTTTGAGTTATCGCAAAAGTGCCGCGCGGTGTCCTTATACTTCGAACGTTACACATATTCGTTAAGTACCATACTGTATTAATACATTCCGCTCAATCTGGCGTGTATAATCGATAAGTTCCAGAAGGTAATAAGTAATTACAGTTACTTTGGCGTTTACGACCTTTCTTATAGAGCTTGAAATCTTAAATATATTAATCCAATCGGTTTAAAAATTATGAAGTTCTAAGGTGATAAACAACATAATATGATATTCCCCAACATTTTATGGGACCAATTTGGATGTGCTTCCTCCTTATTTTTTTAATTTGGAGGTGGCTTCAAATTGGTCCCATAAAATTTTGATACACGAGGAATCAAGGGAGCTCCTCTTATATTATGGGCACATCTATAGCGATTTAATGTTTTTTTTTTTTTATATAGCATCTCGGAAATACGACCTCGCAAGTCTCACCAGTTAGGTACTACGTGGGTACTACGCTCTACCACAGGCTAGGCTCTAGGTACTTGTTTTTTTTTCATGAAACCGGGATTATATAGGATTATATACCTATACATTTTCTATACTCTATTTGAAAAAACAAAAAAACAGTGACAAAGGGTTTCGGACTTCGGCAGCCGCACAAAATATGTCCGCGCTGCGCGCCGCCCTAGCGAGCGCGTCGCCTCTTAAACGTTTTTTAAAAGTTTTTTTTTCACAAACTGACCGATTGCCCTCAGTATCCCCTGATGGTAAGTATTAGTGACTACGGGATCAAGCATCGTAGCTCGCTGGTTCAGGAACACTTGCCTTGAAGAGACAAGAGACCCAAATTATTATTTTCTGGAAATACACACGCGTATAATTCATTATCACAGGTTTCGCCTATAATTAAGTTTTTATGTTAAATTTCCTTTTTTCTTGGTGACCCGTATATATTTTAATCTGTGACCTAAAACATCATATCAGCCTATAGACGCCCAATGCTGGACATAGGCCTCCCAAAGTTCTCCACAGCGATCGGTCGCGCGTCGCCCTCATCCAATTGCTTCCTGCGATCCCAACCAGGCCGTCGGTCCCCGGCCCCGGTCTTGTTGGGGGTCTTCCGGTACGCGGTATCCACACAAGAACGCCCACCGTCACCTTACGTGTTTAATTCATAATCAGGGAAATAGGCGTTGCGGTATCTACGTATGATATTGTGAATTCCACTCTTGAAACTTAAACTTACGTCACTTACGACGTGGCGTGAATTGTAAATTATAGAATGTAGTCAGAGGCATTCTTACCCTACTCGTAGCATTAGATCATAGAGCAATCATATGTGTCCTACTGCATACTATAATCTAGCTAATCTAGTAATCAGCGTTTCTTTTCGTACTTATACAAAATCTTAAATCATCATGATGCTTGCTTCAATGACGCATTTCTTAGTCGTATTTTTTTAACCGCGTGTTTCAGGTTTTTCATCTACTAAAGTGATTTTTAATCGGTGAATCCTGATTATCAGGTTCATCTTCCTAATTCAGTCATTGCCGTGATCATTTAATTCACATTTACATGAAACCAAACATATTTTTTTAAGAATGGTTTTTTGTTTGGTTAGTATCCAATGGTTTTTGTATTGATATTAACAATATCATGAATTGTAGGTAATTAATTGAATAGCGAGGTAATTGCGTGTGACATCACCCATTATTCTAATTATTCTTCTTAAGCCCGCTAAGCTTGGAGGGCCCGGGGATGGCCACGCTTATATAGCCTTCCGCTCGCTCTCCGGTAGCTATGCCACTGGTTACACTGTCGAATTTCTTGTAGTAGTCACGGTCTGGTTTAATAAATAATAATAATTAAATATCAGACAACCTCACACAAATAGATCTAGTCCCAAATTAAGCTCGAGAAGGCTTGCGTTATGGGTACTAGACGATAATATACATACTTATACATATAGATAAATATATACTTAAATACATAGAACAACCCAACACAAATATGTGCCGGCTCAGTAGGCAGCTGTAGGTACTACAAACTGAGCCAACCGCGTCGTCAAACAGTTTGTAAATTTGTACCTTTTTTTAAATTAAATAACATTAACATGTGTAAGCTGATGAGCTTACCTGTCCTCTATGTTTGTTTTTAATTATGTAAATATTTAGTTGTGATTTCCTTTTGTGTGTATTGACACATTTTCAGCTTCGGATTGTTTTTTCGTATGTAGTATATTTGGATGTTCGGATTTCTCAACCGATTTTCATGTAATTTTGTGAGTAGTTACCTACGAATTTTTAGTTATGAAAGTCAGTTTATAAATGTCAAATTATAAAGTAATGAAAAGTAAAAAAATTACAAATTTCAGTAATTTCGAAATAAACTTGAAAGGTGTACAGCTTACAGAGCCACTAGTGTCATTGACCGAGCGAGCGAAGTGTCTCCGCTTCAGCTTCGCCAAAATTTCTTTTGTATGTCTGGATGTCCGTTAGTCCGGATTTCCGGCTGTTCTCGCGTAGCGGTCGCATTTCTGAAGCGATTCTCATAAAATTTGGTGACTATTATATAGATATTTTGTCGATTCAGATTCTCTAAATTTTTCAAAATACACAAACAAGTTTCATTCCAACCATTTTGAAACAAACTCGCGAGGTCTACATCTCACAGAGCCACTAGTAGTGTCTGTGAGACCTCTTTATAGTATTTAGGTAAAAGAGGCTATAATAATAAAGAAAAAAAATCCTGGTAGCTCTACAATTTACAAGCGGCGCATAAATGCAGGTATCGCATTAACAACGCTGGTACTAGCGTAATATCTGTAACAGATTACAGCGCCATAAAAACATTCCCACGAACAGGCGGCCCGACGAACGATCCGCGAATAAATCCCGGGGTACCGAGCGTCGACCGGGGCGGGAGCCCCGGTTAATGAAAAGGCAGGCCCGCGCAGCCCCCCGCGTCCCCCGCGCTCGGAGGCTGCCAGTATCCCGCGACCCGCGTAGCCGACACCACACGTCCACCGCACATAAGTACGTGTACAAATATCTTAAATCAATGCTATATTAGTTTTTAGTGACCGTTCCGAACTCTACTATGAATTTGAGCATCAGTTCCATACATGAAAAGTGCGGTTTTGGATCGAAAAGGGGAAGGGCGGGACGCTTTGTTCGGGCGTAGTACGCCCGAGAAGGCTGTGGCGCGCAGCATCCCAACCCCCTACCTATAACTGAAACGACCGGTATATGTATACATCCTGGTTGCACTACCATTTCTATAATATATATACTTGTAAATAAGTACAGTTCGCTTTGTTTTGGTATGTCGCATTGATTTTACCGCGAAATGAATGCGTTGGGTATTGTTTTGTGATTTATACGGAAATGTGCGGTTGCGATTACGAAAAGTAAACTTGTTTATCAAGACTTATCAAGATGCGTTGACTTCAGCAAACAAATCCCGTCAAAGGAGACTCTTTATGGATAAATTACAATGTACCTAGTTACGAAACCGTCATACAATTTATGAAAAGCTGACCAACGTATTTATACAAAATACTTAGTTTGAAATAGTATACAATTATAATCCATTAAAAATAGTCCTAAGTGTTATTAGGCCATGTCATGTCGGTTTACCTATTCAAAATACGTTAGGTAATAAATTAATAGCTACTTCTTGCACCTCAGTGCAATAACCATGAACAAACTTTTTCTTCTTAATATATAAGGCGTTAATTTCAATAAATAAGCAATACGATTTATATATCATTATTTAACATATTATTATCAAATTTTATTTAAAGATTTTGTAAAAAATTGCGCGCCGAAATTAGCAGAATTTCATGAATAGCCATATTTGATACCATTTCCACCAGGGCGGCGCCACTGCACTGGGGGTTCTGAATGGTGGACCGGCATAGTAGAGTAAAGGATAGTAATGAAGTCATAGATTAGATCAGGGTTTCCCAAACTTACTATTTTATGCCCACTAACAAGTTTAGAATATTGCTTCGGCGCCTTAGCAAGTCGAAATAGCTAGTTAAGTTAGATTCCGAAGAAGAGTAAACGGCACCCCTCTTTACTCTTCGGCACACTTTGAGAGCCCTGCATTTGATAACATAAATCATACAATCTCATCTACTGGAGAGAAAATAACTTGAAAAACCTATTTTTCCGCGAGAATTTTGACAATAACGAGTAGTTTTTGAAACAAAAATTATCAATGAAAAATTCAAACTGTAAGTTTCAAATATATACCAATAAATCCCAATAGCCCTGTTCTAGGTAGTAACATCAATAATATATTAAGAAACATGTGTGATTATAGAGAAAAAGGTCTAAAACAATCAGCATTTTAAAAGGAATAAGGCCTCATTTTTCACGCATTAAATGCTTGAACGACCAAACAGTTTCAAGTACAAGTGGTCATTAGCCGCTCTTTTGTCCAACACGAGACATTAAATGTAAGCCTCCCTTAGGCCCGTGTGGGTTAAGTAATTACCGTCATACTGACATAATAGTAACAGTGCCAAGTAACCACATTATGCGTGTTAGGGCGCGCGTTACACCGTAGCGAGCAAGCGTAACGGTCACGGGCGGTAAAAACCGATAAGGTTGAGGTAATACCGAAACATAGGGAAAATCGGTAGGATAAAAATATTCCGGTACTATGAATGAACATTTTAGATTCTTTTTCAGCTTAACCTATCTTCATCAGTTTTACCATTGTAGTACCGTAGCTTAGTTTCGGGCTAAGATATTTTTTGGCCTATTTCCAATAGGAGATAGTCAATTGCTTGTATTGTTTTGAGCCCCTGTCACGAAATATAATTAATTGTTTTAGAGAGAGAGACTCGAGCAGGCCAATAGGCAGCTATAGCTATATACACAGTTCGCGCGCAAATTAAATGCTAAGTTGGGATAAACGTAATCGGTATCGGCGGTACGATCGTTATCTCAAACCCCGATTGTATTCAAGTCGTAAACCGAGACTTTGATTAGTGAATACACTGTATTAAACGTGCAAAGCACACGATACTCCATCATACGGTATTCCAACAGCAATCACGTAAAATACTTGTATGTAAACGAGTTAAGTTCCTATTTGCCTTGAAATCAATTAAGGATTAAACTTTGGTTTCTGGTCTACATCTAACATTCGTTTTGTGATTTAAGTAGGTTTAGTAACGTTTGACAGATGTTGGCATAGTTTATGTGTTGTCATGTCACACTTACTTTTGTCCATCCAGTCGCGAGTGACATAATTTAGGTACCTACTTTATTATTATTAGTTCACGTCTGACAGATTGCAATATTACCTAGTGAACCCCACTGGCGGAGCGGAAATACCTGCCTCGGTTCCAGGCAGTCACAATTTGCACAATTGGCCGTCGAGTTTGAGTCATGCACAGCTATTTCTATTCTAGGGCAGCTGTGATTTAGTTCTGGGAAGATGGGAATGGGAAGTTTAGCAGTGACAGACAGGTATTTATAGTTTAGAATGATGGTATCCTATGACTATTCACTTGACCATGTGCGAGCGGAAAACGTGATTCATATTCTTTAGGGAATACTTCAGAGCCGTGCCAATGTGAATTTCTTCATTAATAATCTCAAAAATAACACAAATAAAGTAATAAATACGAACGCTCACTCCTTGAGCTCATTTATTGGGGGTTCGAGCATCCATGAATCTAAATGCTTCGTTATATAAATGCCTATGAAACGATTTTTATTATATGAAAATATTACAAGAGAAATGAGATTATAATTTTCAATCGAAAATATCGAACTCTGCGGTTTTCCTGTAAAATAACTGAATGATTTTCGGCTTTCTTCTCAACAGAGGTCTCCTTGATATAAGAAATGCCGAGACTCTGAGTTATTAAAGTGTCCATCTAGGCCAGGACTTACGCAAAGTACGTAGTGTACCTATGTTCGTGTCGGTGTGAATCCGGTCTCAAGAACTATGAAACATCGAGTGCATAGTTTGCAATTAATTGAGCGTGTCCCGAACATACTCGATTACTTCATTGCATTATGCATTAAACGTTGTATGTACCAACAAGTTAAACAAAACATTGTCCATATACCCGTTACAGTTGTACAGCTGTAAAAAAGTAATCTTAGAATGGATTAAGACATTAAATTACGAACAAACTGAATCACATCTGTACCACACAACATAACCATGGTAATAAAGACACACACACACACACACAAACAATTTTTTTTAGTGAGTTTAGAAACTCTAGCAAATGTTTTAGTTTTTAAGAAAAAAAAATATCTTAGTTTATTTTCTGTAAACAAGTAATTATTTACTTACTTATTGTTTTCGGTTACGTCGCTGGAAGAGCGGGATTTCCTGCCACAAGTATATATGTAATACTTACTAGGAGATTCCAACCATGTTTCTATTTATAACATATATTTGTAACCAAATAAAATATTTTTATTTATTTTTTATTTTTTTTATGTACCGGCGTGATAGTGTCGCATCGGCCGGCGGAGGTTCACTATGGAAACTTTTATAGCACATCGGTATTGCGATTCTTCCGAACTACTGAGCTATGAGATTTTAGTTTCTCTTCTGGTTGTGTCGTATTCCTCATTGCTGAGGGTCACGACCTCTATTTATCACTCTTAGGACTAGGAAATGCAAACCGGTAATCCTTTAATAGGAAATTACCGGATTGCCGGTAAATTACCTACCGGTAATTTCTCCTCCACTTATTTCGAAATTAAAAATGATCCTTTATTTGATCAGGCCCCAACTCTCTACTCTCCATTCACTCTTGAAAAGAAAAGGTTAGCTGGTATTTGACGAAAACGCTTTTGGGAAATGAATGTGGCAATGTTGCCGTCGACCGCATGTGCCGAACGTTTGCTACATTTTTCATTCAGTCTTGTTTAACAAGGATTGTTTATTTTTAAAGCGAATTTCGAAAGCCTTTGATATAAACCTTGTAGTGTTTGCTTGGCTTTAAACGAGGGTACCTACCTATATGTTTGCGCAAGTTAAGTTCTGTAGTTTGTTCGCTGTTCAAACTCAACATTTCCGGTTAAAATTGTCGAAAATACTTCGGTTACTGTAGGTCTAGAGCGATAAATAGTGAAATTGAAATAATACTTACTTGGAATGAAGTAGGTATGTAATATGTTGTTTATTAGCTATGTTTACATATGTATATTATAATTGAGTTTCTTGTTAAATTAAGTAATTGTAATAAAAATACCTTAGTTGATGTTCAGTCTAATAACTAAATTGTGTTATGACAATGTTTAGGTTATTTGCGCGTAGAGCTACGGAACCTTTAGTCTGCAGGTCCGATTCGTACTTATCTGGTTTTTGTTTTGTTACACAAACTAAAAAAAAAAAAACTTGAAGACTGGGTTAAGTTAAGTTACCTACCGATGTAAAAATTAAAATACAGCGACAATGTCATTAAAAGCGATCACATTTCCAGTTGCATAGATTTTTCGTATTTTGGCCGAGATCCAATAAGATATAGTTTCGAAAACAAAGCGTTGCATCAGCGGCTTGCATCTCCGCGCAGATGGGAATACTAATGGCGGGCGAATGTTATCAATAAAGGTTGCGGCAATCGCGCGTGCGCGGAGAAAGTCATACGCGATGCGAATTGCTACTGGGCTTTACGGTGGGGCCATGAGATCGGCGGTAAGCGGCAGCGATTCTGTACGCGCTCAACACTCAATCTTTCAGACCTAATGGCTATCAGGTTTTACCAATGGTCACTACGTGGCGCAAACGTGAACTGTGCTGCTGGTAACTTACGCATCAACGTAGATACACCTGGGTGCTCGCTGCCGCCGTCTCCCTTCAATTTGTTTAAATTTAGCGCGCGTTCGGCTTCTCTGAATTTGAATTCGCTTGACATATTATGGCGACGCGGATGTATTTAAGTATATATTTATCTTTATAAGCATACCTGGGATAACTCGGGGCACCAATACGAAAGTAACGTAGCAAAATATTTTATCGACAAAAAAATATAGGTATCGATGTTACTGTCAACATCTAATTTCATCGACATAAATAAATATTACTTATTTCTCCACATTCTCAAATCAACAAAATAAACATATTAAAACGTGTATTTACATGTTTATTTTAATATAATTTTCATAATATTACGTAGATTATGAAAATTATATTAAAATAAACCGTCATTTTGATTGAAATGAAATCCTCATACTTAATTTTATTATCTTAATTTAAGAGGTTCAATATCAGATCAGATATTACATCGAACCTCTTTATAGTAGTTAATCGAGAATGTTCAATGAGCACATATATTAATTTAATTATATCGACATATTTTTTATCGATATCCTATCCCTAGAACATGCCCCGAGTTAGCACAGGTATGTATATAAGTATGTATATCGTTCGTTACCCATAACACAAGCCTTCTTGAGCTTTTTTTGGGAGTAGATCGATTTGTGTGTGGTTGTCTGATTATTTATTTATTTAAGTATATGGCAATTTGAACGATGTATTTGCCATATCACCGACAAATACCCTAGGGTATTTGTATAATTATAGATTTTTCCTGCGCCAGTTGTTTAACGTGACGTTTCCAAGTTGTCATTTAAAAGTACCGTGAGATTGAGGTATTAGGTATAAATCGACAATGTCGCTAAAATAATGTCATAAGAAAAGTCGAATTTAGCCCTTTATTTTGCTTTCAGGCAGTTGAATGGCCGCTTGTTTATTATGAGCACACGCTGTATCAATATCGTATCTTAACTCACCTCGCTGGGTATCATAATACCCACTGAGGCGGCGCTAAATCTATTTCCGCGAAGCTCCGTTTAAGCGCTATCCTCCATAAACTAGGGCTTAAGTTAGGTTCGGGAGATGGAGCTAACAAAGTTGTTTATTTTCGAGTACTTAAAATGGCCAAGTGCGAGAGGAGAGTATATATAATTTCGTAATTTGAAGTTTATATCGTGCCGGCCTTCTTGTCCCCGTGTAAACATGTGTTTAATGGAGCGAGACAGCGCGACACGAAATTCATTAAATGATATGACCATTTATCGTTACCATAGAGCGCAACCATACTAACTCTAAAGAAAGGCTGTTATTCATAAGTTAGTGCACAAATCTTTGTGATTGAAATTATATAGGCAAAATAATTGTAATTAGTATACTAAGTAAACTAGGCTATCAATTAATCAATAAGGCACAATCGAATAAGGTCCTTATTCAAACAATATTAAATTAAAGCACGCTCGAGAAAAGGCTCCTAACACTTAAATGAAATTGGAATTGTATTCACTAATGACTGTCTTTCATCCAAACTTACTGACGATGAAAGCCACAAAGACAAACCCGCTCCGCTGCTTCAATCAATAAGCTGGGAGGAAAACAACAAGAATTATTCGAGCAAGAATAGAATTGTTTCACAACAATGGCCATCTGAATAGCTGGAGGGAAATTGCCTTAAATCCTTAAGTTAGATCACTTTACTTCAAGTAGACATAGTTTTATTTTTGAAAAGCAACAAAACTGTATTCAAAGATTACCTATACTTCAAACTGCTTAAAGCGACTAGCGATCGCCATGTCATTACAATCATACTGCCGTGCTAAGTAGAAAGGCGACCTTTTTGTATGGAGCTTCATAGCAAAGGTCGCCTTTTACATTCCGACCAAAAAGAGTAGAAATTAAAAAGTGGCAATACTGTAGTGTCGTCCCTTTCTAATCAATCTAATAAAACAGGGACGACACTACAGTATTGCCACTTTTTAATTTCTACTCTTTTTGGTCGGACTGTACCTTAGCACATCATGACGGCAGCATAGGCTGTATAGTAGACACGGCAGTTCCGTTGCCGTAATAATCGAGAAAAAATAATTAAGTACGTTAGAACCGTGCAGTGAAAACGAGATTTATCCCTGAATGACAGTGAGGAAACATGCTGCATGCAGTTGGGATTTCTAATTCTTTCAGTTATAGGTACCAGTTTCATAAACACTGGATTAACTCAAAAAGTATATCCTCACAATAAATGCTAAAGCCTACTTTAAAAAACGATGACAATATTTTCTACATTTTCAGAAAAACTAATGATACTATCAGTCACACAAAAACGTTAACATAAATGTATGACAACTATTTAAGAACTACATTGCAAAATGCATGTTTTTAAAAACACTGAGTAGCATATTTGCGCACTTGTGACGTCACAACTGCGCGTTTTTTTTTCCATGGAGTGTTTTTAACGTTCAGTAGAAACATCTTGTTTGATTCCCATTATATTAAAATTGGCCAGTATGGAATGTTCCCAATAGTTGCATTTTTTTTAAATATGGTGTCTATTATAAATAATGGTGATCGAAATGCGCTCAAACTAACAAGAAAGTCTGAATCCCGGAGCGAATAAGACGCGACATCTGAGTTCAGTGTCGCCCCGAGCTGCCTAGATTTGCTCCAACTTATTACATGATAAGGTCTGACAGAAACCTATTCTATTGCAGCTGGATTCGTGCACAGTGCAACGAACTTGAACGAATGTTCCTTAGAAGCATTTCGATGTTTCGGGTCCTTGCGAAGATAGTGTAATGTACAGTTAGCGTCAAAAGTAGCTGACCATTTTACTACTGGGCTTATGCCGAATCGCATAAATACTAAAATTTACAGCTACATATGTTACATACATAACTTATAAAAATCTCTAAGTCTAATTTATAAAATACAAAGTTGACCATTGATTTTTCATTGTCATGTTTGGTCACATTTTTCTTTATTTGGACGTTTCATATTTTAACGAGAAACATGAGAAAATATTTTTATAATTGAAATATAGGATCATTTTGCCAATATTGAATGAGAACCTATACAATAAATCAGAAATCAGAAATTATTTATTCAATCGTCTGTAGTAGTCTGTAGTCCGTAGAGGTACCGTAGGCCCCGCTACGACCGTAGCAGTTGCTACGCGTAGGTTCACTGTTCAACGTGAAGCCTCCAAGGTTACTCGATGCCTTATTGCGTTCTTTTGTTAATTTCCCAGCTTTTGTGCGAAAGTGGGCCATCTCAAGTTGACTCTTGATAAAAAAAAAGGTTGAATATAGTAATCAACGATGGGCGGCACGTGGTTTAATAAACTATTGTCGCGTTCTACATAGGTATAATGTTCTTTCCCACGCTCATGCCCTATAAAACAGGAGGTAGCTTGCTAGGTAAAAAAAATACATACAGTGAAACATAAAACCTCATCCTTTTTTGAAGTCGGTTAAAAGATATCGGTGGATTTCATTCTGGTGACGGCTAACTTGACGTGTAATATTATGAATGACGTGATCAAGTTTCATCCTTTGTACAAAAATTTTGCTCGACGGTATCGATGCAGCGATAACCGACAATAATTGAATTGTACGAAAAAAAGCTAACAAAAAAAACTGCGATCTGCAGGATTTTGTTCATCTAATAGTGAAACACATTCGGTCCGGCGTCTAGTGTCATTCACTTGATGCTTCTAATCTAAGTCTTGATTGAACAGGTATTTTCTGAGCAAGCGTGTTCCATCATGGACTGGTCTTTTCTCTCCATAAAAGGAGGTAAAAGTCAAATACCAGCATAGTGTTAAAAAAACATGTTTTACTAATGTATTTTTTTTTAGCATTATTGAAAAAAAAGAGGCTTTGGTCGTTTAGCGACCATGTCAGCCCCTTATACATATATAAATGTGATGAACTTGTAACCGATTAATGGTCAATATCACAGTAACTTAATAAATAATTACATTCATGTTAGCTCATCATCTTTACAACGAAAATATAATAAAAGATACCACGCGATAATCAAGTATAAAATATGATGTTCGCGTTCCCCCTAACAGTTAAAATCACTTTTAAAGTATTATAAACAAACAATAACAAATGCTCATTAAAGGACCACCGCGCGCTCCTGTAAATATTTATCTTTCATCCATTTGAAGTAACGGGTGCGGTTCGTCCTGAACAAGCCCCGAGTTTACAGGGGATTTCGAAATCGATTTCCTAGAAAAATAGTAATTATGAGGGGATATTAATAACTTACTTACGAGAGTTCGTGTAAATAAGGTTAGGTGGCGCCAAACTTACACGAATCTGTGTTAGTGTCCTAAATATCTTTATAAATAGTCAGAAAATTATCCTCATTTTAGTAGACGCTATTTGGGATGGACTACTTGGTGGCAAATTAAAGGTTTAGGCCTTAATATATATACCCATTCCAACAGTAGGAAAATATGTCTTAATACCTGAACGAATACCCTTTGGATACCAAATAGCCTCACCTTATGGTATTTAAAAAAGCGATTCTTTAATTATTCTAAAAATATCTTTCAATATACTTACCTTCTACAATTGAAAGCCATTATAATGGGACCAACATGTCTGTGAAACGACGAAATTAGGTACTACGACTGTCGTACTGAAGTAAAAAAACAAAGTATTCAAATAATATTTATTCTCAAATGTTTACAGTGATTTGCGGGCCTATGATGGTTGCTTTTATCACGCGATAAATAAGTGACATAGCATCCGTCATGTGTTGAAAAAATGCGAGTGTGAGTGACAGGTGCTTTGTCACTTCTTTATCACGTGATAAACGTAACCATCATATGCCCCCATATTATTAAAACTATCGTGAGGACATCTTTAATAATTATAACAACGGTTTAAACTCACGTAAAAATTGCCGTGCTGCTACGCGTGATGCAGTGGCCCGCGAGTCGCGTAGCAGCACGGATAGCTGCCCCTGATGAAGATCTTCATAAGAGTTCGAAACATGTCGGGCCGTTCCTTACAATTTTTACGTGAGTTTAAACCGTTGTTATAAGTGTTTACAGTGATCATTATAAGGCTACGTTTAATGTGTTTTTTTACGAATTACATATCTTTATATTAAATATCAAATGTGTACACTGTATGCGTAAATAGACAATGAACCAATACAAGTAAAAAATCTTATCTTTCTACTATCTTACAGTGTACACTGTGTGCAAACAGGATTTCAGTTAGAAAATAAATAATAATTATTGGGTAATTTAGGTTAAACAAATCATAAAATGTACTTCGTACCAGATTGAACGTAATATTTTCAAGCAATTTCAGCCAATGCGCGTATTTTTACTAGCATTGAAACTATTATGTTGTTATTGCAAAATTGTGTTCCTGATAAAGGGTATGAACACTATGAACTTGTAATACAGCAATAGGCTGATACGAAAGTGTACGAGTATTGAATGGTTGCCTATCGTAAGTCCGAATTTTGGTTTCCCAACGGTAACATAATAACATTTCGCCAATTTTCCCTTTGTCAGAAAGCCATTTTTATCTAAAACTGTTCATATGTCAGAATAATTATAAAATCATACATCTAACCTAACCCAATGGGTTCTTCAAAACGATGTTTATAAAACCCTGATAATTGAGGAAAAAAATATTTTCGGACAAATGAAAATTTGGCGAAACAAATGGGAAACAATAATTCGGGGTTGTGATAGTATACCTACTATATTCAATTCCCTACAGTCCCTTTGCTATAGCGCACCAGAAAGATTTTAGTTTTACACATTACAAGTAGGTAGTAAAGACAGGGGTAGTAGGACTTCTGCGTTCCAACTACGATCAATTAATTTAATTATAACATAATACTTTGTAAATTATATCATGCTTTTCTATCAGACTCTTAATTTCTTTTAGTGCAGCATTTTGTTGTAATAGCTAGAAATTTAACGGTTGGCAGGGTATGAGCGACTTTTTAAGGGTTGTTGGTATCTATGGGTGACATATAATTATGTGTCTCTTCGCTATTTATGCAATTGAGGCATAGAAATGTCTATAATAAAAATTGACAGGTTTTTTGCTATGTAATAGTGGGAGTGGACGAGGCAAGAAGCACCTAGGGTCATTGTCACCCATAGATACGAATTGTGAACACAGATATATTTATAATAATTATGATTAAATCGTGTCAAATATATCTGTGTTCTTAATTAGTGTTGTAAACTAGAGGTTTTGGCAAATCCAATTGGAAAAGATACTCTGAGATCAAAGAACTGTCTGATTTTTAAATATGTACCGACATTCCGAGCCGCCCCGCGCCCGCTCGGTGTATATACCTTTACCGCCTTTTATTTACCACGATTTTCAATCTGCACTAATTGGTATGGAGTGCTGGAAAAGTTAGCGTAGGTAACAATATTTTATATATAAGATGCTGGATTTTTTAGCGCGACTACGAACTTGTGGAAAAACCGTGTTTTTCCCCCCAAGGATTTCAAATAAAATAATGATACAATTTTTACCCGATTTCGCCACACCGACTGGTGTTGGTTTGATACATTTGTATTCATTCACACTTCATTCCCAGGCACAAGGATGTTGACTTGCGGACAATTCGCAACGAAACTGACGAAACTAACATTTCCTTGAATCCTCGACACGCTTATGGGTAAGGACCAAATTCTTTGCATCGTTGGACAACGGAAATCACAATGGAATGTGTCACACCGGAAAAAAAGTAGCACAATAAAATTGTAAATGTACGTGTACAAGGTTTGAAGATGAATAATAAATAAACATCGGGACAGGTGAAACGAAATCAAAGCTTTGTAATAAGCACAATTGGTAACGTTGTCTTCGTTTCGACGAATTTCCGTTGTGACACGTAGCAAAATGTTGTGTCACTCGTCGCACAATGGAGGCAAAATACTTCACGACCTAACCAGAAATGTTTCACACTAAATAAAATAAACGAGTATTACTAGTGAACTTTGATGTGTAGCAGCAATATACTATTATAGTTTGCAGTTAATCATTCGCAAGCAGAGAAAGCGTGATGGAAAACAATAAAATTACATAATAAGTCACAGAATTTTAACGGTACGCGGAGCTTCCACCAACACGATGCTCGACTGTCAGTAAAAACAACATGGCAGCACTATCGAAGTCAAGCTTGCAAGTTCGGAGTCAGTGTTCCATTAAAATAATTGAAGAATCTACTGGAATAGCGTTGTAAGTTTCGTGTAATGTCGTCGCACAACTGGAGGTTGCACAATGGAAGAATATTTGGGACATGCATAAAATAGCCGCAAAATTTAAAATGATGAAGGATATCGAATATTAAACTATACCTGCATCTTAACAAAACCTAAGACTATACATATATACAAATAAACTGTATAAGTTAAGGCGTTCGTACTTTAAAACAAAATCAATATATTCTCGAGAAAGCAGAGTACGGACATATACATTTTGTATGGGAAATATAATAAAGATAAAAAAGTATATTTTTGAATAATTTTTTTATTAACTATTCTGAACATCAATTCGTTTATTGATGATTGGGTTAATAGGAACTGTTATTTGGCGTGTTTTTCTACTCTACAAATTAACGATAAATGTTCTATTTTTAGTTTAAGATGAGGCAGTTTGAGGTGGACATTAATGCATGACAGTATTTGCAAAGAATTTGGTCCTTACCCTTATATGGTAAGAATTCCCAATTGAAAACCTTTAACAAATTAAAAAAAAAAGTAGAAACTAAATTATTTAATGATATACGATATATTAAAATAATTCTTAATTGGCTATCAAGCTCACTGTTGTGATATATTGATGAAATAAACTTTACATAGGTACCTATAACCATCCCCTTCAACTCCACGAGAGTGCCCACGAGTGCCCGCAAGTAGCACAAGGATATAATTTGAGGGCTCTTCGGTCCTCCCTTCTTCACGCCACAAATTAAAAGTGACTTCAAAAGCGTTTAATTGAGCCCAGCCCGTCTAGCAGAACTAAGTACGCTTTGCACTCTTGTCGCGCGACATACCGGCGCGCAGCACTCTCTCACAGTCCCGCGAGTAAATAGTCGCGTGTCTCACTTATGCTGGATATTATGTAATAGTCGCGTGTCTCAGTTGTGCTGGAGTCGCATTAAGATGTCAATTAGTTAAATCTGTAAGTTCCAAAAATTTTGTGCGTTAAATATTTTCTCGCTTGCTCACCTGAATTCCGAGTTAAGGGATATATAATTTACGTTCTAATTGATTGATTCTTTGCTTCAAAGATTGCTTCTTTGGTATTTTAGTGCTGGACGATGTATTTAGTGATTTTAGTGTTATTAAATTATAAAATTAGGCGACGCATTCGATTAAGATTTTGGTTTCGGTTTTTAATTCAATGTTAGAAGGCAAGATAGACAAGCTTCAATAAAAGTGAGGGAAATACATCAAATTTGAACCTAAGCATTTAATTGAAGTTTTCTGGAGTATATCTACTTATATACAAAAATGGTTAATTGAACACTGCAAAGTCGGACAAAGACTAATTTGTAAGACAAGTGTATTCTCCATATCTTGCGACCTTAAAAACGTGAGACCAAAAGGAAACGCTTTCCTGTATTCCATAAACTTTTAGCAACACTGTGGCAACACTAACACCATTAACATTAACTGTCAAAAGGAAACAAAATTGATTCGCTAATTGAGTTCCTCACAAAAATGACAGAAAGTGACACGGTTTCATTATAGGGAAGAATACAGGAAGACACTCCCATAGAAACGTCACGGGGACGCCAGGGAGCGTTGGTGTTGTGACACGTTATTATAATTAATTACAACGGGGATTAATTTCATTTTGGGCACAATAAAAGATACGTGTTTTCTGTAAACTTTACAGAAGGCGCACTTTGTTTCAAATATATTTGAACATATTTAGAATTTTTGTGAAGTTTGCTAAATCTATGATACAGCAAAGTAGGAGGGAACGTTACCGTTTGAGAAGACGGGAAGCGTTGCTTGGTGTTGTAACAGGTTATTATAATAGCAGTGGTTTTTTTGTTTACTTTTTTTCAACCCCCATAACTCCGCCAAATTTAAATTACTATTAAAAATATTTAAAAAATCTAAATCGATAGCAAAATTCTATATACTTACCTAACTTATCGAATCTACTCAGAAAATTTCAAAATAATGGGAAAAAAAATTGACGATCCTTTTTTGTAATTTGTTTACTATAATTTTATGTTGATTTTAGGTTTTTCTAAATATAGTAATTATTAATGAATTGCTTTTTTGACATAGTTTGGAATGGAACAGGAATCTATTGGATTTTGATGTCTGCATATATAAGTAGTATAATAATAAAAGAGGCATTGGCAAAAACAACCAATAAAATTCAGTTCTCAGGCGGCGTTGGTTGAAAAGCCTTCTAGACTCTTATTCTGTGCCATAATCTATCTTTACACGGAGTCAATTTACCCAACAGGATACCGCTGTGTTGGTACGAGGTCGTAAAATCAATCACTTGACGCCGTTAAGTATTTGTTTTATACGTGTCGCACCCGGTTGTTACCTACTTTATATTACTTACTCGTAATCTCGAGGGAAAAACGCTTCGTATTGTAAAATTTTAAGAATATATGTGAAACAGGGTGCTCATATACTCTAAAATAGGCAAGCCGGTGGGAATTAGTTTACATTTATCACGGCTTGTATATGCTATTGATTTTACCAAAGATATTTCGGCCTTGCTAAATCAACATTATTTTTGTTCCATTTTATTTGAATTGAATAAATTTTCTGACTACTTAGTTTTGGTACTTAATTAAATCATCAAGGACTTAAAGTGATATACTATAGGTTTCTTAGTAATAACTTTCAACGACAATAGACACAACTTTAGCCTGAAAAGTTGCGGTTTAACCCTAGGATAATAGCACTACAACAATAATGCTTATGCGTCATATGTGTATGCATCATAAAATGTCAGTAGCTGTGTCTCAACAAACAATTTTATAACATTGTTAATCGGAATACCTACTACTTAATCCTTCATTTTTATTCTAAAATATACATTAAATCGTATTGAAAATAACTTTCTCTTGCAATGTGTGCCTTTATTGTGACCGTTGTGGGAAGATTATTTAAAATTTGTGAGATGTTTACCTCCGTTTTCTCTTTGTTTACATCTGTGATATGAGAGGACTTTCAACGTCAGTTACGAAAGAATACCCATGCCAGTAATATAAATAAGTACCAATAAAATTCAGCAATATGGCGAGGGTTAGAGAGTTACTTTGTCGGACTATACCTGCGCCATTTACAGTCTGACCAAAAAGAGTAGAAATTAAAAAGTGGCAATACTGTAGTGTCGTCCCTTTCTAATCAATCTAAGAAATCGGGGACGACACTACAGTATTGCCACTTTTTAATTAGGGTTCCGTAATCAACTAGGAACCATTATAGTTTCGCCATGTCCGTCTGTCTCTCCGCGGCTTAGCTCCGTGATCATTAGTACTAGAAAGCTGAAATTTGGTATGAGTATGTGTATGTATCACGCCGACAAAACGGCAAAATAAAAACTAAAAAAAAAATCTTTTTTCGGGTAGGTACCTCTCGAACACACTATAGTGGGGGTGAATTTTTTTTTCGTTTCAACACTAGTGTGTGGGGTGTCGTAGAATAGGTCTTTTGAAAATAATAGGGGTCTCCAAACATTATTTTTTGATAAAGTTAGCAGTTTTGTAAATATTCGCTCCGAAAATATAAAATAGCGTCCCCCCCCCTCTAACTTTTCAACCACGGGTCAAAAAATTATGGAAAAATTCATGAACATGAGGGCTTATAAGTACTTTCAATGAAAACTATACTGAACAAAATCGGTTGAACCGTTTTTAAGTTATCGCAAAATTTCATAATTTTCTTAAAAGGACGTAAGTTGACTTCCAGAAGGTAATAAGTAATTACAGGTACTTTATCGTTTACGAACTTTTTATAGAGCTTGAAATCTTTCTCGTAACTTCAGTCTATTGTGAAGGATGAGCAACTACGGAACCCTATATTGAACGTGGCCCGACATGCTCTTGGCCGGTTGTTCTACTCTTTTTGGTCAGACTTTCGCTTGACCGCCCCTTGAACAAGCGGTCTTACAGAGAGTCGTAAATCAAAATGACAAGCGCCGTCTCTGAAAGCTGGATTTCACGCAGGTCTACACTCACAGGACCAAAATCGTGATAAATTACTCTCATTGTTGAATTATTAAATATGCTATGTCAGCGATATTGTTCTAATATCGCGTGGACCGGAGTGTGGTTTGGTTTTACTGTAGCAGAAAGCCACATGATTTGAGAATCGTATATTCATCTCAATTATGATTATTAAATGAGTGTTGTCTGAATTTGGCGTTGTCTTTCGTGTTGGTACAATTTTTAGTAGCGTTTCTAATATATTGCATAACAATTGAAAACTGTAGAATAAAAGGTTGTCATAAACACAAATGAAAATGTGTTATATCTACTTATTTGGATCAAAACCGCATTGCATAGGCACATACCAATTGTTCTTACTTCTATTACTTTTCTTCTTCTACTTCTTCCTCGCCTTCTCATGACTGAGGGTCGCCGTCGTGACCATTTGAAGTCGTTATCTTTTGCACCAAAGCTCTCAACTCCATACGGTTATTACTTTTAGCCGTTCTAAGATAAGAGCACTTTTTACCACCCAAACTCGGGTTACTACTTCGTTTTATACAGAGTTTCAATGATCGCCAATTCCATCAAGAGATCAGTTGTATTTATGCTATCTTGATATTGCCTTTTTCTTTACTATGTCAAAGACATACTAAAAGAAAAATCTTCTCCTAATGGCCTTATCACACTTGCGATTTGCGAGCGAATTTTGTATGAAGGCGATCACGCGAGTTTGTCACGAGTTCACGACTGAGATAACGCCCTTAATCAATTCAAAACAATAATGTATTCGACTCTGTACTCAACTCTCACTATAAACTCTATCGTAACTGAAATTTGTATAGCTTATTGCCTTCCAAATCAAATTAATCCCCAGCCTAATTAGTATAAAGACTTTTCACTATTCCAGCGTTCCCCGGCGTCCCCAAACACGGCGTAACGCTTCCGCGGTAGTGCCCTATTTCAAGATGAGCTCACTTCGTGTCATGAACAGTGCTAGTACTAGTAGTAAGGTTTCCAATGCCGGATTTTTTGTATTGGCAACCTCAGATCACGGGATTGCCCATGCAAAGAACTCCGGGTTTGGAAGCAAAAAGCTAGTAGCCTACAATGGAGTGGCGTCAAACAGAAACTCAGGACTAGCCGGGTAGATTTCGCTCGTTTTTCGGTAGTAATGGTAATGTTCAATCGTCATGAAAGCAAGCCGATGGGAATCGGGTTCTATAGACACCACGTTACTGGTAGCCTATGTACCAGCCTAGGTCAGTAACTATCTACCACCTACGGTATCAGTGTACCAGCGTATTATTGTACGTGCTGGACTGGCCATGATTTCAGCAGGATAAAGGTGAAAGCCGGAAACCACCGCTCCAGTACGTTGGTGCGTAGGTTTGAGTAGCCTAGTGCGCGGTTGACAGGCCGTATAGTCTTGTGAGTGAGTCTTGAATTTAGGTATGCTTAGATCAGCTGAAGATTGATAGACAAGTGGTTCAGCTAAATGGCTATGATTACTTACATTTAATGCCATTCAATCGCATCCTAGACGTTTGCATACATTCTAAGTTAAAACCCAATATACTTAATCCACCGGATCTTTGGCAAGCACATACGATTTCAAAACTTGTAGCAGTAGCTCGATGGTTGCTGATGTGTTTCTTTATGACATATATTGCATAAAACAAGCAGCCGTCTAGTTACCGTGCGAGGTAGGACGGATCCTACGTATCCCCCTCCGATTTGAGGTCGTCAGTAAATCGCCCTCTTCCTCCCCACCAGCCGTTGCATAATTGCTCCTATTCCTTCACACGTAAGCCTCATAATCACTTGATCCGACGCCCCGGGAAACGGGATAGTTAGCGGGACGGACAGATTGTTATACTTAAAACATGCTTTTGTACTCAGTGGATATTAAAATCGGTCGTGGTATGCGGGAATTTGTTGGCCAGATGTAATTAATTAAAGCGATTTTGGACCAAGCAAAAGTTGGTGCGCGCTCACAGGTTAATTAAAGAGTTCTGTGGAACTTATTTGCCAAATGTATACGCATAAATGGATGGACATTGTGCGTGTAGGTTTGCCAGGTCCAAACCCAAAGCCGAACATATTATACAGCCGGACTTTGATATAGAAAATAGAAACAAGACGAAAACCTTAAAGCACTTATTATAAAAGCCTCTAACTATCAACTAACGTCTTTTAGATACCAGTCCCACTCCACCCGTCCGCCTAAAACTCAACGTTTAAAAATATGGTTTGGACTTTGGCATACATTTTTTATACCATCAATAATAGATAGGTATATGACTATTTACAATTATTACACGGTTACTATATCTGTGGTAGTATATATATTCTTTGTCTGTGGACCTCGCTGGAATGTGAAGCCCCTCCCCCTACCCTTGTACCTACCCGCGCTCGCCACGTCGCGTCGCGTCGCGCTCCGTACCAGAGCGCCGACGTGACGTCATCGACGCCAGGTCCACAGATATTGTAACCGGGTTGTACGTTGTCAATTATTAAGTTACCTCCGTCACCACCTCCGTATTTGGTTCAAAAACACTTCTAAGAACATTCGATTAATGGAATAACTGAATAATAAATCAACGTATCATTTTCTTGTCAGGAAACAAGTTAGGTATCATCTACACAATGTTTTCGTTGACAAAGACCTAATTTTGGCTGAAGCTTTCCAAGTTATTAGCTCCACTGACATTTGTATCGGTAATTTAATTTTCATAAGTCCTTGATCGAGTTCTACTGACACAATGTGTCTTGCACCTGGTATCAATGGTGTTGCTTAGGTACCATTAATCATGATATCACTTTAATTAATCACTTTTTTACACGAGGTCCTTAATCAATAAGGAATGTCTCGGATTTAGTTCGGTCATATATTTTTACTTTTGTTATATCAAAATCCGATATTGTTCCCTTATCATATGGCTTGCATTGTACGCTTATCAAAACCGAATAGATTTATCAAAAATAGGAAACAGGAAACTTAAACGTAGGATGTAGGTGCATAAGATATTGTATAGAGTTATTCATTTTTTAAGCAACAAGGTCGTTCCAAAAATGTCGTGACAGAGTGTAAACAAGAGTGTTAGAAGCAGATAAGTAACAAACTCTTAAAAGAAATTAACGAACCAACGGCTCTGAATATCGTGACCCTGTTAGTAGTAGGGTTGCCACAAGATAAATTCCGTCCGAATTGACACAAGATGTTGCAAACTAAAAGCTCATATTATGTCTAATAATGATTATAAACAGCTTAAATTCACGTAAAAATGGCCAGGAACGGCTGACGTGTTTGAATCCGTATGAAGCTCTTCAACAGGGGCGTGCTCTTGCGCGACAAACGGTTGTTTCCTGAAAATGTTTACGTTAGTTGAATTAGTTTATAATAATTAGTAGGTAAAGATGTCTCATATTGTGCGCCTCATTTAACTATGTTTTATATTGTTATGTTTGATATCGAAATGGAAACGAAGCAGCACGGTACGAACTTCAAATGAACACTTCAGAGTAGCTCTTCTAATTGTTATTAAGTGTTATATTACTCGTATCTAACAAAAATTACGTTTCCCCGTAGGGACATTGGTATCTGCCAGCACTTCTTAGTATATTCTATTTCATCAAAGCCCAATAAAAACAGTGGTTTCAATAGCAAACAAGCCGACCTGCCATCGGATAGCAATCGGGTAATATTGCTTATGGATAAAATTGATCAGAGGAACCGTCTAAATGTTACCGACTTTAAAATGTACTGTTTACCTTACTCCCTTTTTGAAGGACTCAATGTTACAGCGCATATTTTTATGTCTTTAGTGGATCGTGTCATAATTAGACTTTCTTTATTATTAGCGCTGAAATATCCTTATAATAAATGACAGCCCTAGCCCCTAAGGTTGACGGGCGCTTCATAAATAACTAGCAAGAAATCCTGAAGTTTACCGTATCCCGGACAAATCTTTGCTTTCTTTCTTTCTTCACCGCCTTTGTGCTAAAACGATTACGTTTCGGGATCGGCCGCTTTTTCAGAGCGATACGAGCGAATAATGATTGCGGAAAAACATCACCCCTAACTTAAGCAATCGGGAAAAAATAGTACGCGTTAAGACTTCACAAACAAGTCAAAGCGGTTTTAAGTAAAATAACTTCGGAAGCTAGTTCCGTTCTAGATATTTATATAGAGCCTTGGGAGATTGTACTCTCTGCAGTTCCTAATCTATTTCCTGATAGTCCATATAACAATAATAGAAAAAGTACCTACTACATCGAATGTAGTAACATCGTATCCCACTTCTAACAGTCTAAGTCTGCTTTTGGACAACTACCGGGGTCATTTGCTTTTTATTACTTGACCGCGAACGTAAGTAACATCACCGTTGTTTTTTTTGTTATAATAGTGTTTGAAAATCGCGTAAGCTTAAATCAATAGATTTAACAAAAATAAATTAAATGGTTCACACGCTCTGATACTCCTAATAGCGAGGTATATAAGGTGTATTTGTGAATATTTGTTATGAATTTATCTTGACGTATGAGAGGATCAGGTAAATATCTGTTTTCCAAAACTTCAAACCATGTTATTTTTTGTATAAATACAGACACTGTTCACATTCTACTTTGTGTGTTGCGGTTCATCGTAATTTTGAATACTAATCGTTTGATTTATCGGATGGTATTTCGCGTTTGAAAACGTTACGAAATTCGAAACTCATTGTATAGTTGCCGGCAAACTTTTTGAACAACAATGGCGGATCTGCGCATGTACATTTGTACGCAAATCGGCTACTGCGCAGTCAAGGTTATGCTCAAAAAGTTTGCCGGCAGCTGTACGGCATGCTACTCGTTTGAGAGTTGCTAGTCACTGGTACCCTTACCATGAGTTTACAGTGACAGTATTTGCTAGCGACTGCGTAAAAGATTTGTATGGAGAATTGTAGTTCTAAAAGTAATCGCTAGGGGCGCTTTACTATTCTCCAAACAAGTAATTTACGCTGTCGCTAGTGAGTACGGTCAAGTTACCTCGTGGTACAGGTACGGTAAGTAGTCCCTTCACACCTAATACACGGTAATGACAGTAGGTTCGTGTTCGTGTCGATTGGAACACTTATCTAATCTAGACCACTAAACAACTCCCGACCTCGCGGGATGTAAGGGAATATGACACGTCACATTTATAGATTAAGAAAAGAAAAGAACTGGCTGATCCACTTGACCGTCCGACGATAGCATAGTATCCATAGTTTTGTAGAAAGTTGAGGATGCGCAGCGCGGGGCGTGCGTCGCTAAAAAAACCCGGACGGTTGACAGGAAAATAGTCTCGCGGGCTGGACGGTCAAGTGGTTAGTAAAATAAATAAAACTAATAAATCTTACTTGCTCCTTTTTCGCTCAAAAACTGAGCCTCGCCATTCGAAGGGGAAACGCGGCGAGCGTGCTGGGGACGATGCCTCAGACGGCCTCAGTATTGGGGGATTCCTTTTAATTAAGTTTTATTATGTATAGTATTAATTTATTTTACATTTTAATTATTAATAAAGAACTGGCTACGTTACATTTGTAAAATTTTAGGGCCAAAATACAATTACAAGACACGCCATCGCATCGTTGTACGACGCGACATCGTGCCACGATGCGACATCTTGAGATTGTAAAATGAATTTTAATTTTGGATTGTGTCACATGGAGATAAAGTTCATTTTGGATTTATGCAATTCCACGACACGACGTGGCATCGTGGCACGATGTCGTGTCGTACGACGATGCGATGCCGTGTCTTGTAATTGTGTTTTGGCTCTTAGTGTAGGTATACAACATATCCTGAAACATATTGTATAAAATGCTATTTACGTGATTGACTAGCGACAAACAAAGCTTCTAATGATTACAATTACGTCATCTCGATTGTACGTTACTTAGATGACACCATACTCTTTTTCCACCCTGTATAAAACGTTAGTAACCTTCCTTAGCGAAAAGTGGAGTTAAAACAAACTTCTAAGTAAATAAAAACAGTAGGTACCGAGTTAAGTACTGTCTCTAGTCCCAGTGGAGTTACTGCTTAGTGCCCACGAGTGCTAAGACTAAATAGCTGCTTGCTTTCTTGGCAAGAGACTTACGTTTTTGCGTTAATTTCGTCTTAGCAGCTTTACAAGCGGCATTTGCTACTTACAAAAGTATTGGCCGGGTGCAGAGATCGCGTAGGGAAAGCGAAAATGATCGCAGCGCTTGATGTGGCCAAAAGTGGTAACTTTGGCCTCTCTGTTTCTGTCAAACGTCATACTTTTCAGTTATAATGCTTACGTTTTGTACTATAAAATAAGAAACTGAAATAAGTAAAATGGGTCACGATAGGTGTAATTGTGTGGTAAACTGCAATAATACAGGACGAAATAGCAATTGCAAATGTTATGCTTTCCTACACCGAGTTGGAAACAAGATCAGAAAATGAATTGGATCGCTGTTGCTAGAAAAATAAAGTACCTAAGTGTATTAAACTGAACATATTTTTATCTATTTAGTGCAATAATATTATTATGATAGAATTATTACAATGTTTCAAAAATATGAAATGTAAAATTACTTAGAATTTGTAAATGTTACTTATTGTTTGTTTATTAATGTGCCAAAACTAACAGCTTCCCTTTACTCTCGGTTTGAGGCTGAAACCTTATGTTCTGACCGATGCTTTGGAAGCCAGTTTTGAAAATAGTAGTAATTCTTCAATTATCTGAAAATAAACATAATAAAACATTATTTTTTTCCTTTAATTTGTAAGGAAACAACAAAGAAGTAAATTGACATAATAATATTAAACACATATATAATAATTACTTTCTTCAATAAAGCTAAGAACCAAATGTGTTTCACATTAAAAACAAACAGATTTTGCACTTGTTAGGTGCTCTACAATCAATATTTTAAATTTTTTACCTTAATTTTATTGCGTCCATTATTTAACACTTTTGACAGACCCCCTCCAAAGTTGTGAACGCTAGGTGGCGCTAACGTCATGCACCCGGCCATAAATTCCGTGTAAATGTTACATTCATTTATGATGATAGTAAAAAAGTGTTTTAAAATGTTTTTAACACAACTACAAAAAATTGGTTCAGTTAAAAACAAAAACATAAAGCAACCTGCCAGTGACATCGAATATAGAGGTGACATTTACATTGCATAAAACCTGCATGAAAGAGCCATAGATAACCGAGCGGCGACGAGAGGGTGAAACTGGGCCAGGATGCTCTAGCCTTGTCGAATGAGCGTGTTCTGAATACTTTTCACTCTGCCGAGAAACTTGCTTACTCGTAATGCAGCGCTCGCCAGAAAAGGGCTCGTTTTAGGGGGTTTAGGGGTCCTGTTATGTTTTACTCTGTTGACCCAAATACGGAATGTTTTTTTATTGTTCCTTTTGTTATTTTTGTTGAGTTCCGGTGCTTAGTAAGAAAAAAAAACTACAGTCGCATCTTAGTTTAAGGTTACCCACCCCCAATAAGATATTTTTAATGACAAATTCTGGAACATAGAAGAATTGTGAAGTAATTTCGAAAATCTGTAGAAATGGTTTTTATGCAATATCAGTTTAAGTGATTTTGCATAAAAACCATTTCTACTACTTAAAAAAGTGTATTAAAAATACTTATGTTTAATACTCATATTTCTAACCGGATAAAATTTTTGAACTGTGATTTCATAAAGCGTAGTTTATTATATCCTAATTTCCAAAAAGACATCACTCAAAAGTCTGTGAAGGGTTCCTTTCACAGACTTTTGAGTCCTAACACGAACATAATCTCTACTTGTTAACAATATGTCGATAGGTACCCCCAAAACACCTTTTGGGTGTTTTTGGTTAGGTCTGTATACACTATTTTAGTACTTATATTTGTTTATTACGTTGGAACTTCAACAATATAGTAGATATATAAAAGTTATAACATTAATGCAAAAAAATAAAACAAAACAGGAGTTGAATTGATAACCTTCTCTTTATTGAAGTCGGTTAAAAAAAATCTTAACTTAAATTACCTACTACTTTGGTAATTGTAGAAAAACTCATTAGCATTATGAACCAAGTAATTATGCGGTAGTAAAAATGGTTAATGCTTTTAAAATGGTGCATTATATTTCTTTTACACTAATATGCAGGTAGCTCCATCTCTGGAACTATCTACAGAACTACACTAAAATGTGTTGTGTAGGTTTTCAAATATCGAAAGATCTTCATAATCGAAACACAACTTTTTTTTTTATCTTTAGTAGTAATCTGAGACTCAAGGTTAGATACCAAAACATATATCTGATGATCAAAGGGCGGACAGTGGATGCAATATGGTGACGAGAACAGAACATGGATAAGCCTTTTATTACATTTCGAGTAACTTATGTATGCAGTTTTTGTAGTTATATCCATATTACGTATATCGTTTGACATGATTTTGACGTACCTATATTGCATCCACTGTCCGCTTTGCTGATGATCTTATGACTATATTTTGTACGTGTGAAGTGACTACTGACTGCACGCTCAGTCCAACCATATTATTAAGGACTGTGCCAGAATGCGACTACAATTTCATAAATGCGAAAGTTTATGTAATTTCACAGTAAAATTATTTAAATTAATTTATACCGCAACAAAAAAAAACCTTTGTGTTGTGGTTGCGCTGAATACTTAGTATCACACGTTCTATTTCCGGGTACAAGTGAATTAAAAAAATCTTTGAATGCAGTTTTGTATCTTTAAAATGATAAAAAAAAGAATGTGACCTTTGAGTAAAATAAGCTAACTTAAAAATTTAAGGTAGCTTCTCTCCAGGCCCATATTTTTTTCCACACTGTATTCAGTCGCTCAAAATTAACACACAGACACGCTCATTGAAAAACTAGACGTTTCTAATTTATCATGAGCGGGATCACTCCCGATACGGGAGTGAGATTGATGAGATGATAGAGACACACATAGGGACACTGAGTAACATTCACTATGGGGATAACCACGAAATAGCAAAAAATAAATAAAATAAATAATTAAGGGACAATCTTACACAAATTGACCTAGTCCCAAACTAAGCAAAGCTTGTAATACATATATAGATAACATCCATGACCCAAGCACAAATAATCGAGTTCAACACACTCATGTAATACTCATGTTCACAAATAAATTATCTTTATCTCTTTATCTTTAAAATATTTGCTTAAAAAATCTTCTAACCAGCTGTATATCGTAACCTAATAATAAAAGTAGTCGCACTCGCACAACCAGCATGTTCAGGATCGCAACTGGAACACCGGAAAATCGGAACCTACCGCAATTTCCGAAGCATCCCGTGAAACGGTTGGCAGCATTTAATTAAAACTATGGAACGAGTGCAGCCGATTTATTTAGCTAAAGCTCGAACTGCGAATATCTTTTAGGAGGCCGTATTCCTTTTAAAATGCTGATTGTTTTAGACATTTTTCTATACAATTAAACATTTTTCTTAACATAGTATTGATGTTACTGCCTAGAACAGGGCTATTGGGATTTATTGGTATATATAATTGTAACCCACCATTTTTTCATTGATAATTTTTATATTTCAAAAACTACTCGAAATTGTCAAAATTTACGCGGAAAATTAGGTTTTTCAAGTTATTTTCGACTGACGCAGTGAAAAAGTATTATTCACTTCAAAAAGTTGGTTGAACTTACCAATATTATTTGTCATAATATGAAAAAAAAAATTAAAATAAATAAGGCCTCTTAACAATATTTTGGTGGAACTACAAAGACGGACTTTCTCTTTTAATCGCAAACCCGTCTGAGCAAACTTCTACACTTAAACGACTAGAGGAACTTAATTTTAATAGCACACAGACTGCATAAGCTCATATACAGCCCTTGTACAGCTAATTTAAGTTGTAAGGATTATACAGGGTGGAACATCTGTAAAGGCTGAGCTGACAGGATAGTGTCATCTGAGTGATCTACAATCGACATATTATAATTGTAAAACTGGATTTAAAAGTAAAAAAAAACTATTCAATATTTTAATATCAGTGTCAACCCTACTTCAAAGGTTACTTCAAAGGGTATTTGCATTTTAAATTGACACATGTCTTTAAATTTAAACGATGATCTAAAGATGCTAGGGTTGATATGTGCAGATTACACTAATGGGGCTTCTAAAACGGGCCATATTTTACTGCAATTTGTGGCCGGCAACTATGGCCGTCCCTCTCTGACACCCTACGATATAGCAAGATGCAAATAATGGCCGGCCACAAATTGCAGCAAAAAATGGCCCGTTTAGAAGCCCCTTAATGCTTAACAAACTGTACTAATCTCGAAATGGATAGAAATATTTACATAGTGCATTGGTGAAAAATGAAGTACTCAGTCTGAACAATTCCCTGTTTGCTTAAAAGTCCTTCGATCTGTTCCACCCTGTATAAGCGCTTTTGCAGCCTGTGTGCTACTTGGGTACCTACATACATGTAATCTAAATAAGTATGGCGAGGGGTCATTATTTCAGAAAAATATCTTAACTGCTCCGTGCAGGATTTGTCTGGTATGTACATTGTACACATTGTACAGTACAGCGCCATTTGTCGGTAAAAAGTCTATATCCGCTCATAACGCCGAAACGGACTGATTTCAACCAATTCTAGCACAGGAATGGCAGGTCATCCAAAGATGGCTATAGGACGCTTTTGCTGAGTATGGTAAAGAAAAAAGGTTTACGCAAACGAAGCTGCGGGCACCAGTACCTAAATCACTACATAGTATAAAACAAAGTCTGTCCTGCTGTCTGTCTGTCTGTCTGTCCCTATGTATGCTTAGATCTTTAAAACTACACAATGGATTTTGATGCGTTTTTCTTTAAATAACTAGGGTGATTAAAGAGGAAATTTTATATGATGTGCGAAGCCAGAGCGAGTCCCTAGTAAATAATATGATAAAACACTTGATATCAAAATAAAACGTTAAACCTCAAAGTTTTTTTGGGTAATATATTACAGAAGTTTTATCAAAAACCAAAGAACAAAATCGTTTAAGTTGTTTCACATTACCATAACGTAAGAAAGCCTTATATACTTCGGTTGATATTAGATTTTTGGAAAACGAACCTCTGTTTTTGTAATAAATTTTCGTATTATTTATTATTTATATTCGCGACCTTCCGACCCAGCGAATCAATCGTCTTCCAAAATAGAACCTTGAATGCTACGTAGCAAATAGTTAACAATGCTAGGTCATTAATAATGTTCATTAGTCGTCCCAAGGGTGGTGTCGGGCGACTACAATTCGTTTTACCAAAACCTCGTCCTGTGGGTACTGGAACTAAAGTTGGCTGGACAATCGAGGGTTTATAATTTACTAGTTGCGCTGCGCGGTGTTGCCCGCTCATCCCACGGGAACATTACATTTTTTCGGGACAAAAAGTAGCCTATGTGTTAATCCAGGGTGTCATATACCTTCATACCAAAATTTATCAAAATTGGTCCAGCCGTTTGAGCGTGAAGAATTAACAAACATACACAATACATAAACACACTCACAAACTATCGCCTTTATAATATTAGTGTGATATACCTATTCACTAAAAAAGATGCCCACAATTTCGTGCGGTCCCTCATGTTTTACATATTTTTTTTGATAAGTTGATAAAATAACATGGTAATAAATGCTTCTAGGAAACAAAAGAAACCGTATATAGTGATATTTTTCCTGAAATTATGACGCTTTACACCCACATACAACATAATACGTTTTTTTTTGGAGATATTTATATAGTTAGTATTTTACCTATTATTCAAAGTCTCGTATCGATAAGGTGGTCCTGGGGGAAATAACCCAACAAAATTTATGAGAAGTGATAACTACTTATACAGCTATTATAACTCTAATTTGGGTGTTATAGGGGCTGTATAAGCTATTATAACTCTTACAGCGCCTATAAAGCTCGTGCTACTTGTTCTAAATATTACTTGGAAGTGCAGAAAAAAACGTTATATTCAATAAGTATTTCCACGTATTACAATATAATTTAAGAGGTAAATCAGAAGCTAAATTATATTTTGGAAAGTGTACCGTATGGTTAATAGTGTTAATACTGTTTTGGGATCATGATCTTGACGAGATAGTCGAATCATTGAATAATTACGAACGCAAAGTAATTACATAATATAAAAGTAATATAATATTAATATTGATAATGAATATTAATTGCAAGAAATCGTGGATTTCGGTGATAACTAATGCGCGAAAATTGTGTAAATTAAAATCATTTTCTTATGCCTAAACATAACCGATACCTTAATGTGGCAATTAAATATAAGAAAGCGCACAACGACTACTAGATAATTCTCTCAAAATTTATCGCGATGGGAGCTTAAAAGCTCCTATTAAGTAATAAAATACACGCATGAAGTATTTCGAAATTAAAAAGCGCAATAAGCGACGGGTGACTGATTCTGCGAAGCCAGGCCTACGATAAAAAGCTTTCGTTTTCGCGTTCACCTGTCGGTTAATTACAATGGAACCTATACACTTCCCACGAGTGAAAGTAAAGGTAATCAATTAAAACATAATTATTTTCTAATTAATTTATTTTCTTTTTATACCAATAACAAAACGAAGGCACTACGCGCCACGAGTCACGCCATTAATAGCAGTGAATAATATTTTGCCGGAAGAGTTAATTTTAGCATTCCTTCTCTATTAACTTCAGTGAAAAAGTTGAGATAAACATATGAATACAAAAATTTCCGAAAAAATACGATGAAAAAACATAATTTTCTAGATACGCAACTAGTACTCAACAGCACAATTGACAGCTGGCGCTGTCTCTCCTCCGGATATCCATGACAGTTTCACTATGAAAAAATGATTTTTGTTGATTCACAAATATTGCTCCCCGTCATCGAAATCCACAAAAGATCCGTCGTTGTATGTATGTTATATAGTATACGTAAATCGCCTAAAACAATAGAGAAACGACAGACTTGTTTTTGGTTTAGAAGGAGTAGATATGGCGTGTTTCTTTTTTTTTGTTTGAATATCTTAATTTAAAATGTGGCATTAAAACCGATGGGAAAAGCCACCAAAATACATATTAACATCATATAAAATATACATATATTTACCACTAGAGTCAGCACAATTTCACTAATGCCGTAAAAGGTCACAAATTGACTTTTACAACGGTAATTCCTCCACGTTTATGGCTTGGGGAGTCCTTACTCTAATGGCAACTTAGAATGTAGCCCGGAATAGCCCGAAAAGAGTACCCAGTACAGGATATATTCTAAACTAGAGGGTGGCTGCGAACGGCAAAAAAAAAGAAGTAGGTAGGTATTATGTTTTGCTTCTCAGTAGTCGAGAAAAAAGTATACTACCTATTTTAACCATCTGGGGATGCGCTACTCTGCTGGTACTACAGAAAGCGTACGAAATCGGTCCTGCCGTTTGGGCGTGATGAGACGAAATTATTTAATTATACAATTTAATAATTGTAGCATTATTTATTGAACCATCAATCTTATACATAGGTCCATTTTAAACATCCTCCTCCGTTTCGCTCTAGTGGCCAGGTAACATAATGGCAGCTAAAATACGAAAAAAATTTTTTAAATTTTGTTTATAGTTTGAATCACATTTGGTAAGCGAATCCCATTAGCTTTGTCCCGATGAACAATACCATTATCTGTATTGTTAGCTGCGGCCACAACTGCCACTTCAAAATGTAAGGCGTTATAAGTGCAAATTACTTTTACACTAAATTAGTCTTTAAGTCAAACGAAATAAGGTTTACTCTTAAACAAAGAGAACACAGATGTTGGTCACTTCGTAAGTGAAAGAGCAGTGAAGCTCGTTTCGAGGCTTATAAGACAATGAAGTGACCAACATCTCTGTTCTCTTTGTTTAAGAGTAAACCTTATTTCGTTTGACTTAAAGACTAATTTAGTGTAAAAGTAATTTGCACTTATAACGCCTTACATTTTGAAGTGGCAGTTGCGGCCACAGCTAACAATACAGATAATGGGTATTGTTCATCGGGTACAAAGCTAAGTGGATTCGCTCAGCCAAAAGAATTACTTCTATACTTAGCTGATTTCATATACCCCAGTACACCACGTACCTGGTCTAGACAGCAAATAACAATGCAGATTCACCGGCAGATGAAGGTAAAAGAGAAGCCTGTAATTGGGTGTCGGTTGCATGCCATGAGCGTGTGAAATTTGAATAAACCTTTGCGTATAGTCAAGAAAGGCGTAACTGTCCTAGCGTTACGTCATCATACGCCCTTATTGCTATTAGCTACAAGGCCGCATCTATAAGGGTAAAAAGGTGGAAGTATCCTGCCATTACTTCGACATGTGTCCTTATTGATATCAGCTATAAGGTCGCGTCTATAAGAAAGGGCGTAAAAGTCCTGCCACTATGTCGACTTACGCCCTATCAAAATGAGGTACAAGGACGTGTCTATAAGAGAAATCATATACACATAAGCCCTTAACATGGCAGGGATGCCTGGGACTCTGTTTACCCTAATTAATGCTGTTAGTTTGAATCGTCTATCGTCTCGTGTGATGCTTTCGTTTCATTTGATTCGCGTTTACAAACGTGCTCTCTTGCTATTCTTAATTGTATGGTTTGGACGCAAATAGAGGTGTCAAACTGGATTTTTAATATTTTACATTATTTGGACACTCACTTCTAAGAAAAGCGATCATATAATGATATGTTATGAAACAAATACCTACAATCACATAATATTTAAGAGGATTTAAGAAATAAAAGTGCCTGAAGTTCGAAGAACAAACAATGTGTCAATAAAAATATAGGTACCTACTTACATAAATAAATAATACGTGTGCGGATATGAAATGCAAAGCCAAACGATATATATGATTTATTCAGTAACCTAACTGAAACATTAATTACCTATTGTTTCAATTTATTACTTAGGTACCCTAATCAATAGGTATTTTTTTCACTTTCGTGTTGTCTCTACTCTGATTATACGAAATACCGCATTTGAGAAAGATATTTCTCTCCGTTAGGTACGTCCTTTTGTACCTATGGCAAAATAAATGATCAAATGAAATCATAGATAAGGTCTTCATTGTTATTGTGATGTTGAGTTTCATTCGCTACGTTCGACCGATTCTTATCAAAGCGTTCCCAAAGTCGTTGTCTAATTAACTTCCAACTCTCGTTTCGTGCCATACAACAGTTCAATTATTGACAACTAGGGTTTTCCTACGGGTTCGTCAGTATAACAAGCATCATGCTTCAGGAATCGTAATAATTTTATGGGAAATAACTTTACGGGACAACTTTCCTTTATTTTGTGTCATTAGAAAGCAAACGAAGTTTTTTTTAGGTAATAATATATTATTATAAAATATGTACCTACTGTCCTACTCGTAAAATATAATTCGCACCAAATATTTTTTTCTACGTATACGATTTTTATGTTTTCAATTTGTAAAGTATAATAATATTTTTTACATCACTTGAAGGCACTAGAAAATGATAAACTGAAAAAATGAATATTATGTTTTGTTTTTTTGTAATAACCTAGTAGAGCTAGTATACAATTTTTCACCTCACTAGCTCGGAAAGCCCAGTTTGTTTGTTTGATATCTATTGAGAAAATCGCTTTTTATCCACATGTGGAGAAAGAGTTTTGACGTTTCAACGCAGCTAAAGTAAAATTTGACATGAGCTTATTTTCTGAAAAATCCCGTTTAAAATACCTACATGAAAGCTAATTAGACCTTAGTTTTAATAAATGGCAAATTGGTTGATTATTGCAGATATTTTTCAAAGATATAGTAAAAACCCTTATTCTTTTTTCCTCGCTGTAGTGAGGTGAAAAGTTTTGTGTTATACTCGGGCGAAAAGTTATTTTACGTCTCGTGTATTGAAACACTCGCTACGCTCAGGATTCTATTTTGAACCACTCGCTTCGCTCGTGGTCAATCATAGGATCCTTTCGCTAGCTCGTGTTTCAAATAAACACTCGCGGGTAAAATACAACTTTCCCCCCTTGTATAACAAATAACTATTATATGGTTACCGCGCAATATTCGGTTGTGTTTCGTGTATAGTTATTTGGGACCCTTTCACGTCAAGTGGATAGGAACCGTATTTTGGCATAGTCCTCGACCAATTACTTTTATAATATCACCCGTATCTACAAAAAATCAAGTTGAGAAAAACAAACTTCAAGCCATTTAAAACCCGCTCCTTTTTTGAAATCGTAATCGGAAAAGATGAGTCAGAATGTTACTTTCGATGTTTACCGCGTGACGTATGGTTGTGATTTGTGTATCGTTATTTGGGTCTGTCGGACCCTTCCGTGTCATGTCAAGCGGATAGGAAGCGTAATGGTAGGGTGCAGGACATTGGCCTGCCGCGCTTCCGACGACAAACATTCGCGCCACTGCCATAACAAGTTTATTTTAAAAGCGTTAATTCCATCGCCTGACGGATTCATAAAACAACAACTCAAATTCACTCAGAGTTCGGAACGAACTGTTATAACAAGAATAAACAACAGTTTAATCGTTTCCAGGTCCCGCTGCTAATCCGAGCTTATTGGAAAACTTCGTTGTGTTCGTGTAACTCGCGATCTTGTTCCTCCGGTGACCCGGGGGCTGTCGGAGTTGTCTAAAAGTTGCCAAAGTGTCTCCTATAAAGTTGTCGGCGATGGACAGCAACTCGGTGTCGCCGATGCCGGAGCTAGCGCCAATCGCCGAATTTGATAAGTCCCCGCCTTCGCCGCCGAACGAAGAGGTGCCGATGGACGATCTGCCGCCGCCTCCTGCCACTATCTCGGGGCAGACGGACGGAAAGAAGCTCAAAATGTGAGTACATTTCATTTAATAAGACATGTAGATTACCGACACTTATATACATAATAGATATATGGAATGTGATAGGGTGGATTGGCTTTAGAAAGAATTAAAACGTAAAATAGTAAACATTATGTTTTATATTTGTATATGAGAAAGAATAGAATAAATTACATGACACTGTACATCAATCAATTTTAAAATAATTCCTAAAACAAATTCAAAATACATCATAGACAAACATGGGCAGCATCACGACCTTCCAACACCTTCTCCTGATGTTCGTTCATGTTGCTGAGACACGTCTCTATACATGCATTAATCTTGCACAGTGTCTTTCAAACTTTACTTTTGAAAGTGGTTTTGTCATTACATCAGCTAACTGAATCTCAGTTGGACAGTAGCTGATATTGATCAGTCCGTTCACGAAGTGTTCGTGTATAAAATGGTATCGCACATCTATGTGCTTCGACCTTTTGTTGAAGGATCCAGATTTTACAAGTTGAATCGAACTTTGGTTGTCAACGTGTAAATTTATTTTTATATCCATATCGGTTATTTCCTTCAATAAAGATTTCAGATGCAATGCCTCTTTGCAACAGTCTGCTGCGGCTATGTACTCGGCTTCGGTCGACGATAACGCCACTATAGGCTGTCTCTTGGATGCCCATACGATTGGACCATCTGCTATCATGAGCACGGAGCCCGAAGTGCTTCTTCGCGTTAATGGATCTCCAGCATAGTCCGAGTCGCTGTATGCATCGATATTCTCTATCGGCGTGTTTCTTTTGAATAAAATGCCTTTGTCTTTGGTTCCAACCAAATACTTAAATATTTTCTTCAGTTTTGTGACATCTTCTCTAGTGGGATTTTCGACCTTCCTGCTAACTTGATTGACCGCTTGTGCAATGTCTGGTCTAGTTCTGGTAGACAGGTACAGTAAACTTCCCACTGCCTCCCTGTAGGGATATTCCTTCTCCTGGGCAGTTTCCTGTATCGACTTCGAATCGCTACTTGTACTTGCGGGCGTGTCACAAGGTTTGGCATTTTTCATATTATATTTTTCCAGTACGTCATTTATATAAGATCTCTGAGTAAGAATTATTCCTTTTTTTGAGTTTCTTATTTCCATACCCAGGTAAGTACTTGGATTTTGATTCTTTTTCATTTCAAATTTGGTTTCAAGCTTCTTCAAAATAACTTCGATCTTTTTCATGTCTTTTCCTATGACAAGTCCGTCATCGACAAATAATCCGATTATTATTGACTTATCTTCGTTTATGAAAACGCATCGATCGGTTTTTATCGTCTTGAAACCCAACTCAAACATCGCTTGGGTAAAAGTTTTGTTCCAAGTGAATGGAGCTTGTTTTAATCCATATAACGACTTTTTTAGCCGGCATACTACTTCAGTAGTGTTACAGTCAGTTTTATAGCCAACAGGTAATTTCATATAAACTTCATCTGTCAACTCTCCGTACAAGAATGCTGTCTTTACGTCAAATGTCATGAAGTGGTAAGATTTGGATGCGGCAACGGCTAATAAAGTTTTCAATGCAGATTGAGCCACGACTGGACTATATACGTCTTCAAAATCCAGGTTTCCCTTCTGCTCGCAGCCACGTACGACTAATCTGGCCTTGTACGTACCGTCATCTTTAATCCGAAATACCCATTTGTTCGACAAAATTTTGTGTTCTTTGGCTTCTGACCTGTTAACTAGTACCCAGGTGTTATTTTTCTGTAATGAATCCATTTCAGACTGTATTGCCTTCTCCCAATTTTGTCTGTCGGTGCCCGTCACTGCATCTTGATATGTAAGAAATGAATAGTCATAATTATCATTACTATCTGAAGTAAACATAGTCACGCAACGACTTAGCTCATAGTCTTTGGTCCATGCTGGTGGTCTCACTTCTCTTTGTGGTCTTCCACTTGAGGGAGGTGGGTCAGTTGGATCTTGACTGGAGCTGGAAGAAGGAAGATTTGTAAGTTCCTGAAAAGGTAAGTTATTATTAATATTGTTTTTGATTTCAGGTTCTTCAATCTCAATTAATTCGTCCGTTTTTGGTCCTAGAGTAGAGTCTTCGTTTTTCTCAGGAGAAGTATTGCCATAATGCATCTTTTCGATTACTTTTACGTCTCTGCTGATAACAACGTCATTCTTTTCCGGTATGTAGATTCTAAAGCCTTTGGTATTATTCGCATATCCCAAAAATACTCCTTCTGTCGCTTTGGCTGTGAATTTTCCTCTTCGGTTCTTGTTCATCACAAATGCTCTATTTCCAAACACGTGTAAATGATTTCCCGATGGTATTCTTCCTACCCACTTCTCATATGGGGAGTTTCCTTTGAGAGCTTTTGCTGGGCTTCTATTTATCAAATAGTTTGCAGTATTCACTGCTTCTGCCCATAGATATGCAGGAATATTGGAATCCAGCATCAGACATCTTGCTTTATCCATCAGCGACCGATTTTTCCTTTCACTCATGCCATTTTGCTGTGGTGTATAGGGTGCAGATAATCTTCGGCTTATACCGTTATCATTGAGGAATTTGTCAAACGATTTCGACCTATATTCGCCTCCATTGTCAGACTGAAGGTTTTGAATTTTCTTCTTATGAAACAGTTCTACATAGTTTTTATACTCCTTGAATTTTTCGATTACTTCGCTCTTTTCTTTTAAGAAGTAAACACAGCAGTATCTTGTATAGTCGTCAATAAATGTAACGAAATACTTTGATCCGGCCATTGATTTATGCTCAAAGGGGCCACATACATCGCTGTGAATTATCTGGAGCACTTCGGTAGAGATTATTTGTTCATGGCTTTGGAATGGTAGAGTGGTAAATTTACTCTTGATACAAGTCTCGCAGGTACCCAAAGTTTTTTCTTTAAAGTCAAGTCCTCGCATCATTTTATTTTTAACCATTTCCTTTAGGTCTCTTTCATTGACATGACCTAATTTCTTGTGCCATTTCATAATTTCGCTTTCAGCACTGGGCGTGAAATTTGCTGTCTCTTCCGGCTTATCGAATTCAATGAAATACAATCCATTTCTTCTTTTAGCTTTTAAGCTAACACTTCCGTCTTTTATGACGCTGGCTTGTTCCTTTTCAAATAAAACTTTATAGCCATGATCTGTAATTTTGCTTACTGACATCAAGTTGTTTGACAAATCTGGTACATATAATGTGTCAGTTATATTATGCTTGCAATCTTCTGTATAGAGTTCAGCTTTTCCTTTCCCTTTAACTTCGGTCGTATGCTTTTCTGAAGCTAGTCTTAGAGTGTCAGACGCAGGGATTAAGTTACAGAGTATACTTTTGTCACCCGTCATATGTGACGTACAGCCACTATTCAGACACCATAAATTGCTTATACATTTCGACGTTTCTGTTGTTAGACAGATATTGTATGTCTTTTCTGGACCTTTAGTTTTCTTAGGGTTCTTCTTTGACCAGCAGGTTTCTGTGGAATGCCCTTTCTTCTTACAATTGTTGCAATATAGTACCTTTTTGTTTGTCTTAGCATAAAATGCTTCTGAAGTTTGAGGTTCACTTGTTTCGCTTTGCCTTCTTGCTTCGTACTCTTCTATGATTTTAACTTTTAAAATGTCAGGACTTGGTAAAATATCTCTCGACTCAATTGCCGTTCTGAAGCTATCGAAATTTGTAGGTAAACTGTATAGCATCATAATGCTTAATAATTCTGGATGAATTTTGACATCCATGTCTTCTAATTTACCCACTACGTCCATAAAGTTACTGAGATGGTCTCTCACATCTTCTTGTGAAGTCATTTTCTTTAATACTAGCTGCTTTAATAGCGTAGCCTTTCTCGCGGGTCCTGAACTTTGGTGTACAGATTTTAGTTTATCCCACACCTCCTTGGATGTGTTACATCCCTTTATTTGCTTAAGTTCTGGTGGAGATATAAGTAAAAGTAGCTCTGACCTTGCCTTTAAGTCTTCCTTTAGGAACGCACTCTTTTGTTCGGCAGTCGCAGTTGCCGCTAACGTTTTTTCACCACTAGCGTACTCCCACAGATCGTATCTTATGAGAATCGCCTGTGCTTGTAAGCACCAGGTATCGTAATTCGATTTTGTCAACGGTTCTATGCTTCTTAGACTTGAGCTCTTTTTCAAGATTTTATTATCTCATTTACTCACGGTTTTAATTATTTTTCTTCCATTTGCCACTAATTATTTAACGCTCTGCTACCACTGATAGGGTGGATTGGCTTTAGAAAGAATTAAAACGTAAAATAGTAAACATTATGTTTTATATTTGTATATGAGAAAGAATAGAATAAATTACATGACACTGTACATCAATCAATTTTAAAATAATTCCTAAAACAAATTCAAAATACATCATAGACAAACATGGGCAGCATCACGACCTTCCAACAGAATGGACAAGATTTCATTTAAAGAGCAATAGCATACCGCTTAAGTGAACGCTAGAGTATAAAGTTGTGCTATTTCGCACAGATCTGTGCATTATATTGAAAACATCAGTGTGGGTCAATCAGTAAAGCCTAGTTCGTGCTAGATTAGTAATTTAGCCGAAGAGCGAGTACCTACTTTATTAACCAAAATCAACGTCAACGCGAGTTCCAAAACCAGTCAAGGTTAAAGACCACACTAATACTCGCAACAAGATTCGATCTCTAATGAAGTATTCGCTCGTATTGCCCTGCGTATTACTGCTGGGCAAAGGCCATAATTTCTCTTCATCCCGGTACCAAGCAAAACCTAACAGAATTAGGCTTAACGTTACCTATTCCACGAAGTTACTCTTCAAATATTAGTACCTACGTAATCTTTCATTAATTACTTTCCGAGGTCAGGAAAATTAAATATAGATTACAGAACTGTAGGTAGGCATATAAATGTTAGTTTACGTCCGGAAACAAAGTTCGTGAACCTCTCTCCAAAGGAACTCTTGAATATTTGATGAGGTTTTCATCGCGCATTCGTACCGCTTTCTAGTTTAGGAATCTACAAGTTAATAGGGATTTCCAGGCAAAATAGTTTATAGGTTAACAGCCAAACACTTTTTTTAAACCAGCCCTTTAAGTGGGACGGGGTCACCGGAGGCACTTACTCTTTGACCATTGTTTTGCAAATATTTAGACCCAGAATTGTTTGTTTTATGAGTAAGTAGACAACAGTTCAAATCCCAGCTATAGTTGAGCCTTTAGCTTGAATTGTAACTATAGACCTTCCTGTATTTTTGCCAACTTAAGGGCTAGCTCGCTGGTTTGGTAACAGTCTGGTTAGGTCACTGAATTAGTGCTTATTAAAGCACTTTGAAAAAAGTTTTTGTCATTAGAAAATTAACACTTAATGTAGAATTGCTTTACAAATTCATAAAAAATTATGCCGTTCATCATGTCATCAACTTCTAATTAATATATTTCATTTTTTAAGTTTCAAAACTTGAATAAAAGAATACACGATTATTTCGATAGAATATATTTTGAATGTCACTTATTTTAAGTCAGTCCATGTAGAAGACAATCACACAAATATAAAATATAACACTACTTAGGTACCCTATTTTCATATCTGTGGTAAAAGAAAGTTTGGCTTGTATTATGTGCCGATTTTGATACAATAATTTCCTTTCGGGATCTCGGCTGAGATTTGATTTCCCTGAATTTCCTAACCCTCGCTATATTCGATAGCATTTTCCCTTTGCTCTTTTATCTCTCTTGTAGGGTGTAAGAGAAAGATGCAAGTAATATGGCAACTACATATATCAATTTACTTGTTTTGGCTCTGTGCTCTTTCTGGCTTCGTCTACTTTCGTTCAATACTCGCTTGACAGCGCTGAGATGAGGGTCAGAATTATCTATATAATTCATAAAGCACCCTATTCGTCCTATAGCTACATGATGTCCATATATTATACTATGTCCACTCGGTGTGAAACAGATCTTTACACGAAAAACATAATTGCAATTTTTCTTTGGAATAAATTGTGATTTTTTTCATTCTCATTCATTATTTTGTTCGATTATTAAACTAGCAACAAGAATTGTAATAGAGGTTTTGTAAATATTAAAATTGTAGACAGGTGGGAAGTGAAATGGATGAAATTAGTATGTGCCTGTTTAATTATAGAAAGTAGATACCTAACAATTTTTTAATCTTATTGAAAACTATTTGACAAAACTGAAAGTAGCCGTTTGGATTATCTGAATTCGACAAAGTAGGTAAACTATAACAGTTTTTAGTAAGACAAATCTTCTTCATGCGTTTTTTTCTACGGCGCCGGTCATGATTGCTGAAACAGAGAAGTCTGCGAAAGAAATTAGTTCTTGAATAAATATGTTAACAACTGTGACGTCACTAAAACATTCGTTTTCATGGTATTAACTATCTAAAGTCTTATCGCTAAAGAGATCGCTCTTCAGCGATAAGACCGCCTATTGTCTACCATTTATAAATTAAGGTTTCAATTGTAATATTTTTCTTCTTGGTGTGAATGGTGGTATGCAATAAAGAATTGTTGTATTGTACCTATCTGTAATTGTTGTTATCTATATCGTATTTGGGGTATCTATAGGTACGACAATAACTTGCCCGATAAAGTGGACAGATGCACAGAATAAAAACACTAACAGAGGTATTAACAAATTACAATAAAAAATAAAAACTTTCACGACTGCTTTACGATGCTTCCATCTATGTTTTCTAGTGGTAACTACAACTCGTTGTAGATACACACTGTACAAATGATTGCCTCCGAGCAAATGAACTGTTGCTGTTAGTGGCCGCTAGGTGGCGCGATAAGTCTTATAATAAAGTCGGCACTGGCTCGCGAATATACGTTTAAATCAAATAAAAGCAACGTTCTCAGATAAGAATAATGGCAAGTTGACAATGCGAGCGTAAATAATTTTACCATTCAAAACTATTTCAAACGCGTCCCATTTGTAAATGCATGTTATCTCTTTCTATCAATTGAAGACGATAACGTGTGGTCTCAGTCTCACATAAACGACTGGTTATGGTATCGAAGTAGGGCGCCTGCGTCGCTCGGAGTCGAGATCACGGAGAGAGGCGACACGGTGCCCGCGAACATGCTCATGTGACAACTTGCCGCCGAAACTTTTTAATTTTGAATTAAAAAATCGAACTACTGTGAATTGGTGATCAGTGAATTTTCGGCCAGTGTTAAATTTTGTGTGTGCACGTTCGAAAAATGGCGAGAGGAAAGAGTCAACCGTATGTTTTATTTTTGTTTTTAACTAACTATTATTTTTAAATTATTGAAATGTAACGTCTAGCTATGTAACGGCAACAGTATTAAAGAAAATATTTGTAATAAAAAATTGAACCTGGAATTAAAAACTATCTACTTACTCGGAATGTGTCGGAGTGTTGTAAATGGCTAATTAGTCAATTAAGATAAGTGCGTTCGTTGAGAAATTTAACTACCCTTCGGCCCTTCTAATTAACCACAAATTGTCGTCAATTTGGTTGGCTAACTGAATTAATTGCTTCAGTCTAAGGCTAGTTTACCTATAAATATGAAATTTATCCTATGTTTTAGAAATAAATATTTTAATACAAATTAATCAGAGCCGTTCAGAGTTCAATTAAAATAAAAAATAAAATAAATAATCACTGACTTTTAAAATGTAATTTTAAAAAGTTTGCTAAAAAACATGTAAAGGTGTGAAAAAAAAAATACTTATTCCATTCTATTTTAAATGTGTTAATGTGGAAAAAATACCATAAAACACAAACTCGCTTCTTCTGACGTGATAATAATAGATAATAATAATAGATAATGGCCCCCCAAATGTAACCTATTTTATGAATAAAGAGATACAATTAATGATACCATATACACACCTTTTAGTGTAGTAAGGTAATATAGTCTATGGTGATTAGGATGTCCATAAACCGTTAATATTATGGACGGTCCGTAAGGCAGAAAGTACATGATTACGCACCTTACTTCGTGTAAACAAGGCTGTGTCGGTAAAACGTGCGTTATCTACAATAATTACAGATTTTACAAACATGCATGGAGTCAGGTATCTATTTATTCGTGTCATTATGTAAAAAAATCGTGCTAGGTAATGGAAGGCATATAGGTAATAGCACAGTTTTTATTCAGATTTTTTTTCTAGACTTCTAGCTCTACGTAAGGACGTGTCCATGCAAGTACATATGCTATACGTATATCACCTCGCTGAATAACGTACCGTTATAAAATCAATATTTAAGCACCAAAGTTTTGCGAATCAAAGTGGGAATCATAATCAAATATTTTGTTCATAACAACATACAACACAACGTACCTACTGTTTAGTATTTTTTCTTAATCAGATATTGAGGAGTCAATGAGTCTAGGATGCACGACACGAGACAAGAAAACTATCAATAAGAGTATTTAAACAAGTAACACGTACGGCTTTAGAAAGCCCTTATTAGGGCATGATCCCGGTTCTAATTTTGTATGGCGAGAACCGGGAATTCCCGGTTCCGGTACTGGATTTGTATAGAAAATGAGTACCGGGAGCACACCCTAGCCCTTATAGGGCAAATTTTAGCTATAAAAAGGCTGTATAACTGCTTATGCAGACAAATTATAGACAGTGTGCAAATTAGCATGCCGCCTGCGTGTATACATAGTTCATAGTTATTTATTTAAAAAAAAAACAATATACATTGTGTTTGAATGTGACAAATTGACAATACAATATTAAATTAAATTAAAATCGACATAATAACAACACATTTTTTTATCTATATCTACTCTCCTTGTTTAAAAATGATACAGAAGACTTGGTACAAATAAATTTTCATATTCTCTTATTTTTCTCTCTTTTTATCTTCCTTTTTTAGCGTTGTAACTATTCCCGTGCACTAGGGTGTAAATTAAAGCGGTTCGAACCCGCATTCGGCCTTCGTATTATTATATTAATCCAATAATTCTCGTGTGGGTCGCCCGCGCCGGGCCACTCAGGAAATGGGATGAATTGAGCCTCTTTATTATATCTATGCGGTGCAGACTAGAGACCGTGAGCTATAATTTGCAGCCAACGACAAATGATTTCACTTGACGAAAGGATATTTTTACAAAAGTAAATTTGTGATTCAACTTTTAAGAAGTAAATCCAAAATCTTCTCATTTCTAGATTTTTTCAAAAGTAACGTTAAATGCTGTTCAGCATAATGTTAATACGCATTTAAACACGGTATTTCTTTCGTTGAACGTCGTAAACACATGGTGTGCACTTTATTCAGAACTCGCACTCCCACTCTGTATGTATGAGGCAAAGTTTTCAATTTAGTAAAATTAAACTTCTTATTTTCTGCAAAGTTATAAGCTAAAGCGTACCGAAAGTACCTTCTTTTCTCCCAGATCAAGTAGAGGGCGTAAAGGACAAGCCAACGACCTCTGATTCGCGGTATTAAATTATGTTCTAGCTGCTCGAGACTTTCGTACGTGAGATAAACCACAAGGGAAGCTAAATTACTTTATATATAATTTAAACTGCTATTTGAGTTCTAAATTAAGTACATTTGATGTAATATTCGTATTTCAACCAGGTTGGGATTTGAAAGGAGAAGTTATTAGGTTACCTATCAAATTCTTCTTTATTAATTTATAACGAAGAAGGAGGTACGTGATATTGTACCTTATTGCAAATCTAATCAAAACTCGATGAATCCAAACAAAACTTATCTAAAATTACTAAACCAAACCTGTTTGCGCACTGCTCAAGTGCTCAGCACCCTAAAGCGATGATAGGCGATAAAGCCATGAAATTTGTTGGCACCAAATAGAAGTAAGCAACGTTGAAACTACACTCGGGTGCAAAGAAATCGGACCACCCAGCATTTTTAGCAGTTTTCCATTTTCTATTAAAACTGTAAGCTCGACCGTAACAATTTAAATACCACGTGATAGATAATTTTCTGCCCTATCAAATGACACCAATATTCAAGGGCGGGAATGGATATTGTGCAAAATGTGGGCGTGGAAATCACCCCCCTCCAACTGCCTCGTTAACGCATGCACTAATTGGCCACGTACCATTAGGCATAAAACCAGTAATTATCATTGTTTATGCATCATTTGTAATTGATACGTCTTCCTGAACACTGCTCTCATCGACTCGACCCTGAAAAACTGAAGAAACATGGATACTACCCCAAATGAAGCCGCCCAAGCAGTTGCCCTGTTGCAGAGTGGGCTTAGTCAACGTGAAGTGGCTCGACAACTGAACCTATCGAAGTCATCAGTTCAACGTGTGTACCAGAGGTTCCGCAAAGATCAGACGTTCTCCAGAAGACCCGGAACAGGCAGAACTCGCAGTACTTCAGAGAGAGATGACCGTTTTATCGCTGTTTCCTCGCTACGAAATCGTAGATTGAATGCTGTTCAGCTTCAGCAGAAGCTCCGAGAGACCCGGAATGTGTCTATCAGCCGATGGACTGTCAGAAGAAGACTGAAGGAGAAGGAATTGACAGCTCACAGGGCTGCCAATGGCCCAAAACTTACCCCAGGACACCGCGGTGCACGACGTGTCTTCGCTCGCGAACATGAAGATTGGACCCTTCAGCAATGGAGGTCCGTACTTTTCTCCGACGAGTGCAGGATAACTTTGTTCGGTAATGATGGACGAGCACGAGTTTGCCGGAGGCCTGGGGAGCGGTTTTCTCAATGGTGCATCGAGGAACGTGTTGCCTATGGTGGCGGGTCAATCATGATCTGGGCTGGCATTTCTCTGGAAGCGAAGACGGACATTGTGTTCATCACAGGGCCAGGTACAAGGCGAAATGCGGGCGGTTTGACTGCTCCTCGATACGTAGAGGAAATCCTGGCTGATCATGTGGTTCCATTTAAGGGTTTTATCGGCGATGACTTCATCCTCATGCAAGATAACGCACGGCCGCATACAGCCCAGACCACTACGGACTACCTGGAGGAGGTGGGCATCAGCGTTATGGAGTGGCCAGCACGAAGTTCTACCCTGAACCCGATCGAGCACATTTGGGACGAGCTGAAAAGAAGAATCTGAGCCAGAGATCCCGCCCCTGAAACTTTATTGGAGCTTAGGTATGCGATCGAAGAAGAATGGGCGGGCATCCCTCAAGATACCGTAAGAAAATTAATAAGGTCGATGAAAAACCGTATGACTGCCTGTCGTAGGGCTAGAGGAGGCAATACACGATATTAAATTGCTGAAATTTGTTTTAATTTTGCCTCCATTTCCTTAGAACCACAGTTTTCCCCTTAGGCAAAAGTTTTACTCCAGTACGCATTTTTAGGGCGGTAACGTTCTAAGCCCTGAAAATCTGAACGTATTGGCCGCACACCTTCGGAAATCAGATGAATTTATAGAGGAAAAGCTTACCATTCATATGGTATATAATATGTTATGGTCACCCTTACAGTTTTTACAGAAATTGGAAAATTGTTAAAAATGCTGGGGTGGTCCGATTTCTTTGCACCCGAGTGTAGAAGACAACACGTTAGTTTAGTTCTACTTAGGATAGTTGTTTCCTCACATCAAACATTTGTTAGCACCATAGCAGCCAGATCATAAATAGGACAATGGTGTAGTTATTTGATGTGAAGTTAAAGCCGAAAGCAAAATGTTGGAGCTAGAACAAACAACACGTCATAAATTTCGAACATAAGACTGACAAAATGGTCATAAATACCATTGTAGCGAAAACAGCGACGCTTCCGTTCCAGGACCGTAGGTTAACAAAAGGTCATAACCGCCGATATAACTGGAGCTCGAACATAGGATGATATTTAAATTCTAGTACAGCGCGTTGAAAAAAGATCATAACCGCCGATGTACCTAAAACATACAACTATGTTTTAGTTCTAGGCAACGCAGAAGTACCGGAGATAGCGTCACGTCCTGCGGCTTCCTCTATAAATCAGAGTAAGTGTGCTGCGCTCGCGGATGCCGCGCTGGGCGTCTGCGATTTGCCGCTGCCGCAAGCGACAGGCTATAAGCGGTTATCACTATACCATTTTGTTTTAACGATGGGGAAATGCGTTTATGCATCCCGCCTAATGGGGGACTAGAGCGGGTATAACGGACTAACAGAGACTTCGGACTACCGTCCGTCTAAAACCACCAACGAATGCCGGCACCGTCTTTAATTCGAGCGATCGCTTGATCCCTATACCTGGCGAACGATGATCTCTGGGAAACTTCACAAATTTCTCGACAACATTGTCAAATTTCTGATAATATCGAGAGGTACATTTTAGCCATCTGCGTGAGCGACGGATCGCGTCTTCTTTCAATGAAGCAGGCGAAACTGACATTTGGACCGCAATAAATACTGTAGCATATTAGGGCCTTTAGAGCTTACATATGCATAGTGACTGATGTTCAAGTCCGTGACTTGGCCAATAGGGCGCCAACACGTTTCTCGGACCGGCCATGCCCCGTTGTGGAAAGTTCCACAAAAACCAAACTCGCTCGTTGGTCTCATCTTATTTCAATATACTTAGTTATCAGACATTTTGCTAACACACCGGGATGCCACATCGACGTCGGCGTCTACCATAGGCAAACATCATATTGGAATAATATGAAAGCTAACTCACTTGGCGATACGTGTGGCTACCATATTTTTGTATAGGATACGTAGTTAGGCACAGACCTAGCGATGGCATCGCATTGCAGCATTGCAATAATTACCAAAATCATAGTCACCGACGCATGTTCATCCATAGCATAAGTCTGTGACTTGGACGCTAGGCACCAACACGTTCCTCAGACCGACCATGCCCCGTTGTGGAAAGTCGCACAAAAACCAAACTCGCTCGTCGCTCAAGTCCGTCTGGTCTTCTTTTTCGAACCCTCTCTTTACCTTTCAAGGCGTGTGAATATATATGTATCTATACGTGATGATTGCACTTGGCTTCACGTGACTTAAATTTACCAAAGTCGATATGCATCTCTGAGCCGAAGAGAGACGCAAGACAAATATAGCCATTAAGATTGAAACGACACAAAAAGTAGTCAATTCGGTATGTCTTTAAGTTATGGAAACAAGGAATGTTGTTGATCAGAATTACAAAGAAAGAATCTGACGTCATAGCAGAATACAATTGCACTCAATTCGTGCCGGATTTTACACCTATACATGCTGATAAACAGGGATCGTAAAATGCGAGCAAAATCGCTTGAAATTACGCATGACAGCCAGTGAGGATCTGACGACCCCTGCTTTACGAACCCTGCTGATAAAAAGTTCAGTTTGTACTAGTTCTTAATTCTACATATATTTACGTATATCGTATATGTATATGTATACGATCGAATACAGAAGATAATACTTAGAAAGAAAATTTGAGGGAAGGAGAGGAAAAGGATGACCGACGATTAGCTATTTGGACCAGATAAAGAAAAAGGGTAAACGTCGATATATATCGAGAAGTGAAAGAACTAGTGTTAAGTTTCGCTGAAAGTAGAACGGACTGGAGAGAACTGCACCAAAAAAGGAAAAAGGTTCAGCGTAACACTCTATAACCCTCTATAAGCTAAACTAAAGGAAATAAGTCCACCATTCCTAAGATAACTATTACGCTAATAGTTCAAGCGAAATCAGTAACTCATATCTATTACAGTTATGGGGCATGGGCGAAGATACTTTCAATTACTTTCTGTTGTTGTTTCATTTTGTCGAGACGATAGATACTTGTACTACCTAGGATAACTTTGGCCATCGACGTTTTTCTCGCGATTTTTTATATCAAAAGCGGTGTGAGTCCGGGCTGATGACACTATTATCAAGCGATAAATAAGTGACAAAGCACCCGTCACTCTGGCAAGTGCCAGCGTACTTGTCAAAAGTGATGATTTGTCATTTTAATTTATTTATCGAGTAAACGCAACTCCGGTTCATATACATCTTCTCACAAAAATCAAAATTTTCCACCAGTTTCCACTCGTGCGACATTGGCGAAATACCTCATGCTAAAAGCCAGCAAGAAATGAAAGCCACAAACCGAAAAAGACAACCGCCGTAGGCCCGCTGAGTTTATTTAGCTCTAGTAATCAACTCTGGTGTTCTAGACTAATTCCTGCAATCCTGTCAGCCATTGCTATAATTTGAATAATATTTTGCCAGCTTACACATTCCAACACAAATGAATCCACGCACGATCTTCCCAGCCGTATTCTACTTACAACCCCTCACGTTTATTTATGATAACCATAATCAAAAGTGCCAGGGAACTCACATGTGGGGACAGGGAAGGGAGTTCCCTACAGGACCATTATGCCTGGAGTGACAAATCGTCACGTACTGCCATCGTTCGGCCGATAACATCACCATGCGACGGTCAATGCTCCCATAAATGGCTTTTACTAAATTCTAAAGCTCTTTACTAAATTAAAAGCAAAATGCATTCTACAGTGCAACTTTCATTAGTAAATAGTCATTAAGAATTCCAAAAGTTTTATATCCAAGAGCGCTCAATGCAGATAGTTTTGCATATTTACTTGCATTTTTACAGAGCGATGCATTTCAAGGGTAGTTTAAGTAATGAAATCGTGTTTAGGACTTAGGACCCTCATAAATGCAGAGAGATCAGAATTTCGTCGCTGATATCATATTTATAAAAGTATCAAAACTCTCAAATTGGTCTTACGTGTACAGAAATATTTAAGTTACTGTCGTATTCTAGTCTTAATACAAACGGACAAATCCGATTTAGAGGAGTCACGTTGTAGTTGGTAATTTGAAGTCCATGAACGCTCCAGAATTTTACGCGCGAGCTTGGAATTGCTTGATACAAACTTCCAATTTAGAAATTTGGAGTAACCCGTAGTTACGAATAAAGTTAAATACTTCTTTTACAACAGTACATGCGATATTCTTCGTCTACTCTCAAATTGCTTTTTCTGTGTACATTTAAATGACTGTCACATTCCAGGCTTAAAACGAATGGACGAATCCGACTATAGCCCCCAGATGGAATGAAGACAGGCACCTATCGCACCCAACCTTGGGGTTAATTCGTTGCTTCCTCCGTGTAGATCTACTAGACATTGTCGGTCCGTTACTAAGATTGTTTACGACTATGTTGAGCTATGATTGTTTGATTGTTTTCACTGTCATCTCTCAACAAAAACAAAAACAGGGTACAGACGAACACACCGTTGGCCTAGTTAGTTTAGTTATGGCATTCCTAATATGCTAATATCTGACATATTTTCATGGATAGACTTTAACTAATGGTGTGATCAATTCACATTTCAGCCGTTATTCTCTGAATAGTTAGATAACCATAATAACTCAGTTATTCTCTGAATAGTTAGATAACCATAATAACTCATGAATGTAAAATGTCCCATTATCAGAACAATTTTGCGACTGTTTTACTAACCTCTTCAAATATGTTCATCGATTTAACGATCCTAATTCAAACTCTTGCTCCAATGAGTCTCAAAAGGTCAGGCCCATTAAAAGCCGGACCAAATTAAGGACTTACCCTATTAGCTCATTGCTTCAAAGTCAATGGACTGGTGATGAATTAATGCTTTGTCTTACAGTGCCTGCAATTGTAAATTACAAGTACAGTTAGAAGTCAAGGCTCTGCTAATGTCATTTCCATAATGCGTTACATTTTACTTTGTAGTCAGTTTCTGCCGTGTTGCAACTATTAATGTAATTTCCTCACGAAGGAAATTAAATTGGCCAGTACAATCTGAAAATAAAATGATCGTTCTTGGCATTTAATGCTTATCAGCCTTATGTTCTACGATATAATCGATATTAGATATCAGGGAGGCTGCAGTATGATTGATGGAGAGGAAACTTAGTGAGATAAAATAGTATCCGGTCGGTAGAGACTAGAGAGTGATATCAGGATGAGAAGTAATGACTCAAATAAACTGCATAGACCAAGAGCCTGATTAAATAAAATAAGTTATAAAATGCGATGTTTTTACTGTCTTGGGTAAAACATAACGTCACTCTTCTGCTTACATAAATCTCAGGAAGTGCTCGAGCTTGATCTATCTATAATGTGATCATCATACGCTCTCCGATGATGGAGTACTTACCTATAAAAGATAGGGGGAGTTTGTCCTGTAGGCAGTGTAGGTTGAGGAGATTATAGTGTTATATTACCTACCGAGTTTTAAGATCACGTCGCTTAGGACAGTAAACAGATGGCGTAACATCATCAAAATCAAATTGATGAATATAAGTCACCTCAGTGGTGAGAGACGATGCAAGGAAAAGAGTTACCAATTTAACGCATCGCGATTTTAAGTAAGCGCCGCCACGCTTAGTTGTTATCACGTGTTTCGGTCTGAATCTATGTGTCACGTTTCCGCTTCGCTAAGCTTCTGACCAGTGAAGCGTAACTGTAATCGATCAACTAATTACACTGATGTAACTGATTAATTTAAATTACCACTTGACTATGCATAAATTGCCGGTCGGTTACTTCAAAGCGGCATAAATGAATTGACAATGTACGTTTACGAGGATTCGCGGTTTGATCCATTTCTTTTGTAGCTTGCAATAACGGAAGAGGGACAAAAGAGTCTCGTCGTCTCAAGTGTAAATAAAACCGGAGAACGGATATTTCTCGCGACATTCCATATTCAAATCTGTCGGCGCGTTGACAATGGTGGAAATGCGCGGAAAGTTTCTCATTTCCATCGCCAGAGCCCCCCAACGGAATAACGCACTAAGTGCATATAGTTTCAGTTACGTTTACTGCGTTTTTTTCTTGGGTCTATAGAAGCATGGAAAAAGGAAGCGAACGGAGCTGGTTCCTAGACTAGGATGGACGTTTCATGATCCTATTCCTATCCGACGCAGATGCAATTGAGTCGGGCGGAAAAATAGAAATGACATATAATTTGAAGTGTTTGGATGCTGAGTAGATATTTTATGTATTCCAATCAGACGTCACAATTTTTCGGAAATTAAACAATTATTATTTTTGATACTAAATAACATTGTACGAAACAATGGACAGAAACGTTATTATACCTATAGATATCGAAAACACTATAGTGTTTTCGATCAAATTTGTTCCGGTCTTTGTATTGTTAACTAGTACCTACCTATAAATATTTCTCCGTAGTTCATAGACCGCATGTTTAATATTTCACTTTGTATTCCTTTTTTGTAATACAAAATGTCTAAATTAGCCCATACCTATGTTTGAAATGTATATTTATTTTATAAAGCACGCTGCTATCAATATGTAATACGTACTTACAGCGCTTGAAGTTATACATGTAGATAAGTATTACTCCATAATTTTGCTCGTTGTGAGTTTCCACTAATTGACGAAGTGCAAGAGGTTCATTAGTGCGGCTACTACAAATCGGACGATAACTTCTCTCAACTCGTATCACACTTCTTTTTGCCACCAATATGAACTTTAATTACATGCCGCTGAGTCGAGTTTGTAACTGAATTTGAAGAGATAGGAGCTTCCCGTTCACATAAACCCTCGAAATATTACATTTCATGATGGCTATATTTGGCACAGATGAGAATCTCTCAGACTCAATTTGTGTTTCAGATGCTGTTACTAATTTGCTCGAGTTTACAACTTACTTATTACTAATGATGATCGTTACCATATTTTATTACGTATTAAGGAACGTTTGCGAACGTTTGATCACTGATCCTAATTGGATAAACAAGATAACAAATAAGATAATTACGATCAGAGCAATATTCTTTTTCACGTTAGTTAGCTGCTAGTTACTTACATAAATCGGAGGACTGACAAACTGAGGGCTACTAGTAACCAAAATAAGTTATGTAAAATTTGCATAAAATTGGTTCTACTAAGTACAATTTGGCTGTTTCTGAAGTAGTTTAAACTAGTTGAGCTATTTTTTTTCAGTGTGTATTAAAACGTCATTCTCTTATTATTAACCAGCTATATTACTTACTTACTCGTGTTAACTATAACCTCCTTGCATCTCCAGAACAGCTCGGCGGATGCAGGATGATTTAGCTGACCTAAATTGATCACTTGACATGGCAGGCGCCACGGCAAACACTTTCATTGTCACCTTTCTCTCACATTTGCAGATGCGGTCGCATCGCGGTGTTGCCAGTTTTCTTTTCGATGTTAATCGCTATCCCGCGGTTTATCTTGTTTCTCTAACTAGCTCTGGCAACTTTTACATTACCCATTTGCAAGGACGTAACCATTAAACAAGCATAACTTAACGCAAACGGTCAAAACGCTTTAAGGACTTAAATGCTTAGGCTTTTAAAAGTTGGCATAACCCATACCAAATTGGTACCCTATTAACGAATACTTGTAAGTACATGCTGATGTAAATACATTCAATACGTATAAATTCCTAGACCCAAATTGCTCAGATCCGCTTTGTGCATTTAATCTTCTTACCTGACTTCGACATCTGTTATGTTATGTGTCTTTTAAGTGACTTATTGATCATATATTATTTCATTCTTTCTCTTTCTTCACCAGTCCATGCATTTAAAAAAAACCATGATCAGATAGATACGTTAGCAGTCTTCGTCTTATTCGTTTCAGTTGAGACAACATGGCGTCACGTTTTCTTTTCTTTGTCGTTTCTGTCCAACTGATCTGAACTAAATTGAAGTTCCTCATCATAAGAATCAACTGTGATAATAACCATGAAATATGATTTGCATATCATAAACAGTCCTAATTCCATGTAATTAAGTATTCGCCTTCCATTGCGAGTAATTACGTTTGACCTTGTCTTCTGTACACATTATTAGGGACAGGAAATGTTAAGCTATCTGACTCACTGCAACTGCATTCCATATGAGTGAAAATACTAATAATCTAGCAGATTAACCGAGTTTGAGTAACAATGAACAACATAAATCTTTTAAAAGTAAGAAAAGTAAATTAATATTACCTACTAAACTAGATTACAATTGTAAAGAATACACGAACATTTTCAGCGGCTCAAGTGAAATATTACACTACCGAAAATCGTTGATCTACCAGATTTTCATAAAATCAGACTGTCCTCCTTCTATCTTTTGTTCTTACAATTTAAAATACAGGCTTATTATATTTTTGTATGACTGTATTTTATTTGTATGGTAGGTATACAGTTGTGTACATTTTCCTGTAATTGTGCCTGTCTTGCCATAATATAGTGCAATAGACACTGTCACCGATTGGCAACGACGCTTCATTAAATCACAATTGATGTGAATGATGTGTGAATGGTGTGACAGTGCTCGACGGTGTGAAGGTAAACGACACCACACCAACGAGTCCCCTACTGTACAAAGGAAATATTTCATTAATGCCCCGGGAATGGCAGACGTATTAAATATGCAATAAAATAATTAAACCGTCTAATGAATAATTAATGACATTGGCAGCGGGTTGCAAATTGAATACGTCAATTCCTTTAAAGTTAATGTTTGTTTCTCGTTTGTAAGGTCTGTTTAATATGTTGAGTAATTTCCTTTCATTTACTATAATGAGATAAATTATAAAAATTGGGCAAGTGCGAGTCCGACTCGCGCATGAAGGGTCCGTACCTATATATATTTATATATAATCTATAACAAGTTTGTTGTATGGGAGCTCCCCTTAAATATTTATTTAATTTAATTTTTAGTATTTGTTGTTATAGCGGCAATAGAAATACATCATCTGTGAAAATTTTAACTGTCTAGCTATCACCGTTCTTGAGATACAGCCTGGTGACAGACGGACGGACGGACGGACGGACGGACGGACGGACGGACGGACGGACGGACGGACGGACGGACAGCGAAGTCTCAGTAATAGGGTCCCGTTTTTACCCTTTGGGTACGGAACCCTAAAAATGCTTAATACATTCCTATTGCGCATGCACTAATATAGTACTGTATCAGAACGATAGAACTTCGACAACTATTTTTTAACAATGCACATAAAATATATTTCAACTAATTGTCCCATGTTTGTGCTCAAATCTAATCTAACTGAACCAACAAATATCGACGTATGAAACTAAATACCCAAAAGCCGAATAATTCGACAAAAATGCCCTGTTTCAAAGGAAATTTAATACGAAAACTAGTTAAATTGAGACCTTATGAGGACGCAATATAAATCTAATTTTCAATTTTCCACTACTACAGTTCCATATAGCCTGTATAGTCCAGTAAAGTTAGTTTTCACTCTCGATAATATTAAAGGCTGTAATTTGTCGTGCCTGCATTAATTATTTAATTGAAAGATATTTTTCTTTATTCAGAAAGATAGTAGATCTACTTTTATGCATTTAGTTACTTCCTTTAACACCTAGCGGAATGGTATTCAACAGTTTTGGTCATGAATTTGTCTATTTATATCTTTTGGTACACCTGTGTAATGACTCTTTTTTCAAAATCTTTGCATTAACTTCGTTAGGACTATTTTTGGGTCTTTTGTATTTTCATACACTTAATTATTTTAAAATTGCTTTAAATAATGTCTATTTAGATAGATATACGTAAAAGGGTATATATTACCATAAACAAGTGTTTCGAGTTTTATACTTATAAAAAAGTAGCTTCCGCAATAAAACAGATTTTCTAAAATTATGAACATATCTTTCAAATGTCAACATTTACACACTTCATCATTTATACACTAAAATTCAAAGACCTTAAAATTATCGAAGGTTGACATTAGATTTCACATTGACGGGACTATGTGGCTTGTGTGTAGCGGCATGGTGGCTGGCAGCCAATTTGTGTCCCGGGGCGCAACAGTGGAGTCTGTGGTAAAATCGATGCATATTAAACACGGCGTTGTGAACCTTGTGCGGAAAGTTGGGGATTAGGCGATGAAGGGATAGGTATTAAATTTTGTGGCGGGTGAAATAATCGTATTTTAAATTGAGGAGCGAGTTAAACTTATTAATTTACTTCTTGGGGGGAGGTAATATGTTCCTCCCTTATGATTATCAACACGGTAGATTTAGGAGCAAAGACAGAAATCAGTCCGTGAAGGGTTACTTCAATATTTCTCTGTTTGAAATATCACTACTATGTCTACTCTAGTGACGTTTCGTAAGCTTTATGGCAGGGTTTCTCAGCTTTTTTATGAAGGGAAAGAGGGGGGGCGTGTCACCCTTATTGGGAACTCCTGCTTAACAGCTTCAGTGCTGTTAGAGGGTCGAGTAGGAGCTGGGACGGCGCTTGGCACAGGCAGGTCTGGTCTCGATCCTCGTTTCGTTCCGGGTCCTTCTTGATGCAAAGGTTGTCTATTACGATTCAACGTGGCAACGTGGCGAGCGTGATGGGCACCTTTGCATCGGAAGCGAAGCGGGACGGTGTTTAGCCTAGCTCTCTTTTTTATTATTAGGTCATATATATACACCGTGGCCGTTAATAAGTAAATAATGTTATATCAACATGGGTCTGATTATGGGTCTTAATTAAATTACTATTTCAGTACAAATTAAATCATATTAATTGCCCGCTTTTTTGTGAACAAGTCTTTAGTTGAAGAAGAGTGAGCTAACATATATGACACTTCACGAATCGCTCCGAAATCATACGACGAACGGCGAATGCCGTGACTTGTATTCTATGACAAGAAGTGTCAAGTTATCGCTGTCTCAATATTACAGGGTTCTATGTTTCACTTTTGACGAGTTCAAATTTGATCATTGGCATAATGACATGAATTAGGGTGGAGATTTTTTAACTTTTGATTTGTTTTAAATAATTTATAAGTATCTCCTTAATTATGAGTTTTTGGACTATATGTTACATAAGTTTATATACTCTAATTATATAAGCTTATGTAACATATAGTCCAAAAACTCTAGCTCTAGTATCGTTAGCTTAAATCTTTCGGGTTATTAACGGTCACGGTGTCTATTTAGGAATATTAAATTTAAGATTTCATTATTTAGAATATAATTAGTTTTTGACAATATTGTTTTATGAAATACCTACATTTTTTATCTCGTATAGAGGTATAGTTAAATTAGATAGGAAAGTAAAATTATGGTTCTAAAACATTTTTATTTGTCCTTCGTTCAGATTTTTTGAAAGCAAATCTCGTGGGTATTTGACCGTGACATACTTGACGATAAACTGATAACGATACTGATAAACGGTAATATAATTAATTTCCTCTCCCTCTCAAGCCGGTAGACAGATGACGCAAAGTTTACTTATAATCCAAGAAAATTAGATTGCAATATATGGAAAATTTGGCAAAATGAAAGGACTACTTTTATCTATCAGGATATGTAGGTTATAGAGCCAAGTTTAATTTTATCTACTCTCCGCCCCTCTCAGGGGTGAGCGTCACCCCCCCGCGACCTCGAATGTGTCCCGGAGCGCGGTATTTTCCACTTTAGAAGAAAACCGTGTACGATACATACAAAGTGTATAAGAACGAAGTAATCCTGAATAAATTTACTATAAACCTTTCATACATACAAAAGCGATAGCACTTATACAATCAGCGCAATCTGTTACCAAATACTAACGTTTTTAATTATTGTTTTTTTTTTTCTGCTAAAAGGTTAGTTATCTCAAAAACTGCACACTTCTCGGCCAAAATATGTATGACAAAAGTAAAGAATGGACAATGTTCTTTCTAAAAATGTATAATTTATTTCTGTTACTCTTTAATTTACCGTTGCAATGCTATTTTTAAAATTTAAGTCATTTGGCCATTATGCGAAATATATATATTCGTACTAGTTAAACGGTGTTACTTGCAATACCATAGACTTCTTATATGTTTTTCTGTAATCTACAAGTATTGAACTATATTCTGTATGTTTTTTTTTTTTTTAGCCTCACTATTTTAGGAAATAAGGGGTGTGTGGGAATCGTCAAGTTTTGCTCATTTTCGTAAATCACTTCAAACCCGTTTAATTTAGAATTATATAATACATATCTTTGAGATGTTCATAATGTACCCTTTCATTTGATATGTCACACGATATACTATGCCATTTTTTTTTCTATTTTGCCCCCTAAACTGGCCCTCATGTCAAAATTTATTTATTTGCGTTACGTTACGTTACACGTCCATGTTTGGGTCATCAATTTACATACGTGTACAAAATTTCAACTCAATCGGTCCAGTAGTTTCGGAGAAAATTCGCTATGATTATAGTAGGATCCCTCGTGTGTCTGTGTCAGTCCGTCCGTCGGTCATAGCCAATTTGCTCCGAAACTACTGGACCGATTGAGTTGAAATTTTGTACACGCATGTAAATTGATGACCCAAACATGGACGTGTAACGTAACGTAACGCAAATAAATAAATTTTGACATGAGGGCCAGTTTAGGGGGCAAAATAGAAAAAAAATGGCATAGTATATCGTGTGACATATCAAATGAAAGGGTACATTATGAACATCTCAAAGATATGTATTATATAATTCTAAATTAAACGGGTTTGAAGTTATTTACGAAAATGAGCAAAACTTGACGATTTCCCCACACACCCCTTATTTCCTAAAATAGTGAGGCTAAAAAAAAAAAAAAATACAGAATATAGTTCAATACTTGTAGATTACAGAAAAACATATAAGAAGTCTATGGTATTGCAAGTAACACCGTTTAACTAGTACGAATATTTATATTTCGCATAATGGCCAAATGACTTAAATTTTAAAAATAGCATTGCAACGGTAAATTAAAGAGTAACAGAAATAAATTATACATTTTTAGAAAGAACATTGTCCATTCTTTACTTTTGTCATACATATTTTGGCCGAGAAGTGTGCAGTTTTTGAGATAACTAACCTTTTAGCAGAAAAAAAAGATCAATAATTAAAAACGTTAGTATTTGGTAACAGATTGCGCTGATTGTATAAGTGCTATCGCTTTTGTATATATGAAAGGTTTATAGTAAATTTATTCAGGATTACTTCGTTCTTATACACTTTGTATGTATCGTACACGGTTTTCTTCTAAAGTGGAAAATACCGCGCTCCGGGACACATTCGAGGGCGCGGGGGGGTGACGCTCACCCCTGAGGGGGGGAGAGTAGATAAAATTAAACTTGGCTCTATAACCTACATATCCTGATAGATGAAAGTTGTCCTTTCATTTTGCCAAATTTTCAGCTAATCTTACTGAATTATTAATTACGTACGATGATAATTAGCTAAAAACAACTACATAGTGGTTACATAAACTTAACTGAATATTTAAATCAATGTACGGAAGTGTATGCAATACTGTTTTATTTATGATGCAAAATAGTCGTACATTTAAAGTAATTAAATGCTCAACAATAATTTCAGTTTGAGTGCTGTATTGCTATACAAATGCACTTATGTGACTACAACAAGGGTTCCCAAACTTTTAAATCTGCGGCGGAATAATAGAATTAGTATTTTATCTTGACGCCCTAGCTTGTCGAAATAGGATATAATGATGATGTACATACATACATGTGTAGGTAATATTGACCGATTTGCAATCCTCCCTACTGCGGTGCATATATATATATTTTGGGAACCCCAGATAAACTACCATGAACGTATTTATGCAAAAGGGAACCAGTCCACATATCAAAACCGTTTACATTAAACCCTGTAACTATAGCATAAAGTACAAACGTTGAATGAGAGTTGGTTCCATTTTGCATAAATACGTCCCCATTATCTTTCGCAACATTACTATCAAACTCTCCGTCTCGCGCAACAAACCTTGTCTGTCTCTTTTATTTCAATACTGTGCGAGCATGATGGGTAAGTCACGCTGTCGCTACAAGCAAAGGTGAGTTACGCTAGCCAGACTGAACATTATCACTCCTGTGGTTCGAAAACATTTATGTTAGTGGGTTTGTACTCCCACACAAAGTCCGACTCACTGGTAGTGAGGGCTAGCAGCACAGCTCGTCTACTACACTATGCTTCGCGACTCTCATTGAGTGACATTGCGCTTCCCGTCACTCTCTCACATTACTGCATAGAAAGAGACGCGTAATTATCTCGCGCGAGAAATAGTCGCGTATGACAGTTATGGTAGATATGCTGATATAGTTCAAGTCATGTCAAAAAAATAATACAGACTGAACTGTAGACGTTCAGTCTGTATTATTTTTACCATATTATCTAATTTGGTCAGTCAGACACCTCGCCTATTGCGATCTATATTGTTATTGTGACAGTCGTTCTAGTTGTTGCAATTTATTGGGGTTTAGACTGCACGCACGGTAGATATGACGCTAAACGCATTGATATTAGGCAACCGAACGCAACATTGCTGCCAAGTTAGATATGATACCTTATTGCTTTTTGGTGTAACATAATTCCTCAGTAACCTACAAAGTTAATTACCGTAATATTAAAACCAGGAATGGACTGAAAATAATGTAATCTTATAGAAAAAAATATGATTATTTACAAAAAAAAAAATGATATAACTATTTTGTAATTATGTTCGCTTTTCTAAGCCAATTTGTAGTAATATCCACATTACGTATATCGTTTGACATGAGTTTTAGCTAATTCGCATCCTACGGCGGCCGCCGATTAGTCATATCACTTGTTGAAAAAAATTACTCATACAAAAATTAACTATTACTAATAAACTTAATTTTGTTTGACAATCGCAGCAATCATGCATTCAGTCCAAGTCCTTTTTTCATGTCATGACCATTTTGATGACTTCTTTGATTTGGTATCGATTATAAATTTATGAATGAAACATGTAATTTTCCCTTTTTTTTAATGTGGGTACACACGGCAATTTTTTTTATTAAACCATTGATACACAGATCAAAGCCCAAAGGCTAAAAAAATGCAAAGATCGACAAATAAAGCACAAGTAAAAAAAAAACGAAAGGTTGCTTGGGAGTTAGGGTGGCAGAAAGGTTAACGCGCTGGGCCGGCAATCCAGAGGTACCGCGTTTGATTCCCGGTCTCTTCCACCTGGTAACGCATTTTCAGTGCAGTTTATTTGAGCTTTGATCTTTCTATCAATGGTTTGGTATTCAATTCATAGTAATACTGTGTCATATATCAAGAAGGTATATATAACGGTAGTGTGTATGATGTATCACACCGTAGATAAAGGACAGCACCTCTGATGAACATGTAAGTGCGAAAGTGACAGGGGCTTTAATTTTTTTTCAAATGATTAATGCATCATAGCCCCACAGACAGCCTATTATTTTGATGTATCCCCTGCATATCGCACCGCATCCCGGTACGGATAGGCAATTAGTCGTGTCCACTGACCGTTGACAATTTGCATAAATTGATCGGTGTGCGTCGCGCCAGCCGCGCCAGCGCACGATACGCCAGTCTCGCGCACAACCGACAAACTGATACACGTACTAATGTGTAATAACATCCTCAATGTGGTAATTGTCGGGAAATTTTATACTTTTACAAGGCATTTGCTCATTTTCTAGTCTGCCAGTTCTAGTGCTGTGTCGACGGCGCGGCATCCTATGTCGTCCTGTGTTGTACGCTGTAGTGATTTCGCCTAAACCTTGGCACATTTTTGTAATTGTGTTTTTGTAGTTTTTATTGAAAAAACGACAATGCGACAGCGGTATCAACTTAAACATAAACTGTACGTATTTGTTCATTTAATACATAAATAGATATCTAAGCGCGGTGCTCATGACAGGCGTTCGTGAAATCGTGACTAGACTTGGATCTTCGTAAATCTGTGACATGGTCATTACATGTGTCAAGTGACCACAATCGCTAGCGAATACAATGGTTAGAAAGTAACTTGGCTCAAAATGCACGGGCTAGTCGAGACAATGGGATTCCTGCACACCGATGCGCCCAATGCGTTATAGGAAATGTTATAAGCGATATCTTGTTGCTATTTGAGTGCCAAATCAAGTTCATATCAATTTGATACACACTAACTGATTGAGACGCAGCTGCTCTTACTGGGTCGTAAAGTGATAAATGTCTCAACGAGTCTATTTTCAAGTGTCATTTCAAATCTACATAACATTGGTGTCAGCTGTTAGCATTTCATTACAGTTAACAACATTTCATGCGAAATATTACTCGGTAGGTACTCCTATTGCAAAATTTTTGCTGATGACTTTATTGTATAAGCAATTCGATCGTTCGACTACCTTTACTTATAAAAGTGATACTATTTCACCGATAAACGTTTCACATAATGTTTCGATTTTATTTCGTAGAACACTTTATAGCTGTCACCGCAATTTTTACTCATGATTTTCGAGGAAACAATCGTATAGGTATGAGTAGGTAATAAGGTTAGGTTTGTTTCATAACAATCTCAAAAGGTTAACGGTTTGAGAGATAAATGTTGTTTATGAAATAATACCTACTAATGATGAGAATACTACGTAAAAGTTGTAAAACAAAGGTGAACGTCTGTAGGTTGCGCCGATATTTTTAAATATCATAACATTGTTCGACATTAAGTAGAATATGCTCGGATGTTCTGGTCTTTATCGGAAAAAGACGACAATGTTGGATGTTTTGTAATATAACGTTGTTTGATGGAAATATTCGTCAAGTGTGTAAGCAGAGGGTGATTGTCTCCTATATCATAACTACGGCAACATATGCGTTGCCAACCAAATCATTGTTCAAAGTGTTCAAACCAGAATGACGTACGTGTGAATTTCTTAAAGCATTTCCGATCTTACTTCCTAGACTCTAGCTATATTGTCGAATAACTGTCTTTAGATTAATTATGTGCGTATTAAATCTGTTCTTTATCTCTTTTCAGGTAAGTTGCTGATTCGAGTTTATATAATGGAATATGTAGTAATGTTATGCGATAGAAAGCAAGGTATGTTTCTCTAGAAAGTCACAGCTTTACAGGTGGTATACGGGTATTCTGATAAATATTCAATACGGTTTTATATTTGGCATTAAGAAAAATGCGAGTTTTTGTATAGAAAGGCTCATATAGAATGAATCATGTTACGTTAATAAAATAAGTCATAACTTTTACAGCACTAGTGCAGAATAACTCAATATTTACATAAACTGTAAGTGGCCTTAATTGGGAGTGACGTCACAATCTAGTTCATCCTGTGAGCTTTGCAGGCTAATGTTACTTCAGATAACTAATTGAACCTTTAGGTACATGCAATAAGACCCAAAATAACCCGTCTGAAGAATCAGCCATGCCTAAATGAATAAAATAATTAGCAAATTTACTCGAGGTTACTCAGCTAACTAGGTTATGTGATGCAAAGTCTATTAAATTATGCCTACTGAAAGAAAACAATGCCGAATAAAAATAAACAGCTACATATGAAAAGAGGAAGTTGAGTAGTAATATTTTATTTCGAAACAATTGTTTTTCGAAATTATTTTTTTATGTGGGTAGTACACCAGATTTTTTTAATTGCTATAGGTATATGTAGTAACAAAGATCAACACGGAAAAAAAATGCGCTCATACGTGGTCCACACCGGGACTCGAACCCGGTATCTTTGGATTCCCGTGTTGATATTTTGTATCTATATACCTATGTAGCAAGTTGAGTGTTACTTATTTATTTAACTAAGCAGTCTTGCAGGTTGGTTTTTACATATACTTCCCTGCAGTAAGATTAATCTAAAATGTGGCACGTGTAGGTATTTTATTTATTAGAGGTTACATACCATCTTAATTTTACTGGACTAATATAAAAGGAAACTAAAAATGTGCCTTCGTCGAGAGTCGCCAAAACATGGTTCCTGACACTAACAGCTATCCGAGATCGGAGTAGTAGGGCCTCGTGCAGGGTCTGTCCGGATTGTTACTACCGTCTTGCCTGCTAACCCACCGCCAAACAGCAATGTTCGCATTGTTGTGTTCCGGTGTGGGGGTAAGATAGCCGGTGAAATTACTAGCATAGAGGCATTCTATTTTCGTCCTCCGGGTAGGCAAGCACTTGTGACTCCTCTGGTGTTGCAGGTGTTTATGGGCGACGGTAATCGCTTTCCATCAGGCGATACGTTTGCTCGTTTGCCCCCTATGACATAAAAAAAAAAAAAACTATAATTTGCGTGTGTATGCATTTTTTAATTTGTTTGTATTTGATTTCTTGTGTAAAGAAAATTTTGGTGTGCAATAAAGCGTACTTGTCGCTTGCGGTATTACCGGACTACCGGACCAATACGACCTTCAAACCTTCAAGAGTGTACTAACCTGATAGGTTGGTAGCACACTTGTGACTTCTCTGGTGTTGCAGTTTGTGTATGGACGACCATTTGACGTAAAAAAAAACTTGTGGTGTATTGTATTGTATAGGTATTTATACTTTAGGGATATGCGCTTTTCAACCGACGTCAAAAACGGAGCAGGTAACTGAGAACCTGCTCCGTCCTGCTCAGTTGGAATGTTTTTTTAATGCTCCTCGATTACTCGAAAACGGCTGAACCGATTCGGAAAATTCTTTATTTTGTTTGTGTATTTTCAACTTGATCATATAAAATTATTTCGTTTCCTAACGTCGGTATTTATTGGTAAGAAGTTATAATCGAACGTGGTTTTACCGCCATTATGCTATTGTTGTCATACTCTTTTCGAATAGGAATCAATTTCAAAAATTACTAGTACAAATGATAGGAACGAGCAATAATATCGTGATAAAAACATATTGCTTGCTTTAAAATGTTAACATAATGTTGCTCTTTGCGGCTCAGGAAGATATCGTAAAGGGGTCCAGAATATCAATAACCAGGAATTACCAGGGTTCGTAAAATGTGAGCAAAATATTGGCCGGGTGCAGAGGTCGCGTAGGGAAACCGAAAATGATCGCAGCGCTTGATGTGGCCAAAAGTGGTAACTTTGGCCTCTCTTTTTCTGTCAAACGTCATACTTTTCAGTTATAATGCTTACGTTTTGTACTATAAAATAAGAAACTGAAATAAGTAAAATGGGTCACGATAGGTGTAATTGTGTGGTAAACTGCAATAATACAGGACGAAATAGCAATTGCAAATGTTATGCTTTTCTACACCGAGTTGGAAACAAGATCAGAAAATGAATTGGATCGCTGTTGCTAGAAAAATAAAGTAAGTGTATTAAACTGAACATATTTTTATCTATTTAGTGCAAAAATATTGTTATGATAGAATTATTACAATGTTTCAAAAATATGAAATGTAAAATTACTTATAATTTGTAAATGTTACTTATTGTTTGTTTATTAATGTGCCAAAACTAACAGCTTCCCTTTACTCTCGGTTTGAGGCTGAAACCTTATGTTCTGACCGATGCTTTGGAAGCCAGTTTTGAAAATAGTAGTAATTCTTCAATTATCTGAAAATAAACATAATAAAACATTATTTTTTTCCTTTAATTTGTAAGGAAACAACAAAGAAGTAAATTGACATAATAATATTAAACACATATATAATAATTACTTTCTTCAATAAAGCTAAGAACCAAATGTGTTTCACATTAAAAACAAACAGATTTTGCACTTGTTAGGTGCTCTACAATCAATATTTTCAATTTTTTACCTTAATTTTATTGCGTCCATTATTTAACACTTTTGACAGACCCCCTCCAAAGTTGTGAACGCTAGGTGGCGCTAACGTCATGCACCCGGCCAATACGTCACTTCAATGGATTTTTGTGCACCTTTTACGATCCCTGATAATTACCTACACTACTATTGAGGGTAATGATTGGAATGAAGGATTTGTATATTTATGTTGAATGGAGGAACGACAAGGAATATCAGTATTAGAAATCTATAGATTTTTAAAGATCTAGCTTTATAAAGCTCCAACGAATTAGCAACCTGAGTTTAAAAATTCTTAAACTTGGTCACTAGACATTTGACGGGGCCAAGGAGAAGTCTCATTTGCAGAAATTTTAAGTGATGAAATCACCAAATGGCTGTATGGCGTATGTTAAAATACGAGTTTAACCCCTGTTTTAGATAGTCATAAACAACCAACTTGTCAAAATTGGACTTAACCAGTTTTCTCCATTAGCCCTTCATTTGAAAGCTCGTTTGTGCCCAAGTGCATGAAATGTAGCTTGTAATTCTACAGCCCGTATCGGATTACTGCACACGGTCTCTAATTAAGAGCCATCAACAAAGCGTTTGCCTCGAACACTAATCGGACGCTGGAACCCATTTAGTTCTCTATTCACCCCTGGTCTGTGTGACTTGTGAACAGTTTTACGAGTGCAATTCACAACTTAGGACATACGAGTATATTTAGATACGTGAAGTAGGTTCTAGATCATGCAAACAGTCAAACTGGCATAAAATAAATAATAACGAAACATATATATATGTCTAGCTAGTGTACGTCAAAGAGCCATATCAATGTAGCGACGAATTCGTCAGGATGACGCATTGCATTCTTGCAAGGTACACAGATAATCACTTTTTAACAAATTGTAACCAACGTTAACAAAACGAAGCTATGTTATATGACAATGGGACCAACTGGAAAGCATGCTCTTTGAAACAAACAAATTGGGCAAGTGCGAGTCCGACTCGCGCATGAAGGGTTCCGTACCATAATCTATAACAAGTTTGATGTATGGGCGCCCCCCTTAAATATTTGTTTAATTTAATTTTTAGGATTTGTTGTTATAGCGGCAATAGAAATACATCATCTCTAAAAATTTCCACTGTCTAGCTATCACCGTTCTTGAGATACAGCCTGGTGACAGATGGACGGACGGACAGCGAAGTCTCAGTAATAGGGTCCCGTTTTTACCCTTTGAGTACGGAACCCTAAAAAAGAAAACAAATCAGTTCAGGAGTCTTCGAGTAATCGGGGAATATACATAAAATAAAATCTCCGACGAACTCAGACAGTCGGACAAGGGGACAGAGCATACAGAATGTTATCTAGTCGTTCAGTCTAGAAATAGCTGTAGTCATTGTTTTTATAGCCTCCTTATTCGATGTTGTAATGCATAAAATCATACATTGTTGTCCTTCAAGACAAATAGTAAACAATTCGATATAATTAACTATGATACAATGAAGACATCATCATCACATCACGAAGTGATTGTTAATTCGACGCACGATCTTTAGGAATAGGTACGAAGTGTATGTTGTTTTTATTTATATCTTAGCTTAAAATAATAGTTAGTAATTACTATTCGCAATGACGTTCTATAATTAGAACTAGCTACTAGTTGGTACAACATTAAAACTAAGGCAGTAGGTCATTTTGATATACTTAAGTACTTTATATTTAATATCAGTTGACTTGACCCTTTGGTCACTAATGCGTTTCAATCACTACAGTTTCGGTGGCCAAATAAGTCTTTTTAGAGTTCCGTACCCAAAGAAAACGGGACCATATTACCAATAATAATAATCTTTGTCCTTCTTCTAGGGTCCATATAGTATTAATTGCAAACTTAACTTTTACTAACCTTCCGCTGTCTGTCCGTCCGTCCGTCCATGTGTCACAGGGCCTTATCAGTTATCTTTCTAACCGTAATAGGTAAAGAAATGAAGTCTTCGGATAGTCTGTGGCCTATATATAGCCACAGTATAACAACAAAATTATTATTTTTTCATTTGTCGGTACGAAACCCTTCACTACTACTACCTATACTAGCGCGACTAGCGCTTGGTCGGTTTTGTATAAGACTAAGGATGCCCGCGACTTTGCCCGTAATGTTTACAAAGAAACGACAAATTGAAAAAAAAACAATGCGTCAGGCAGGGTTCGAACCTGCTTCTCCAACGGCTTTCCGGGCCAACACAGGCGTCCTATTAAACCACTTTGCCCGTATTACATGGAATTAAATATATCCTATTTCTATGAAAGATGTGAAGTTCCATCAAACAACGATAAAACAAAATAAACTTAAGAAAGCAAACATTGGAGAATCACAATGATGTGATCCGCTAGGGCTTATTCATAGAGTATATTCAATGTATTATAAGGCTTATTATCCGTAATTGCACTTAATTATCGCTAGAGGGCGCTGACGCTAATAGAATATCCTGTATTAGATGCTTCCTTAGACAGGACGTGCTAATGAAGTATAGTGGCATCGTGGCCGGTATAGGAAACCGTTTTATTAACAGATTGTTAAAAAACTCGAGATAAATGGGCGGATTTAAACTGATGTTTTCCTCACTGCTTAAGAATGTAGGATACCGTAGTATCAGCAGCCATTTATGCGTTTAAGTATAATTTACTTAAACGGATGGGTCTTGACTTCATATTGTAATCTCTACCTAGGTATACAGTGTATTTTATCTACAAAGTACGGATTGGTACAGCTAACTAACCCTGTACCAATTTTAGTAGTACCTACATGAATAGTTGTACCGATCCGTCCAGCCGTTTCAGCGTGATGTGAGGATTTTTTTAGCCCTGTACGGCCGGCATCATGCGCCCAAATTCCTGCATCGCGCTTTTAAGATTTTTCCATAAATAATGAACCCTCTTCATAAAAAAAAAATCAATATAATTTTAGAATTAAATAATAGTAACGAGTGTTTTATATTTAGATGTAACATGTAACGGAATTAATTGAATGATTCCCGAAAAGTCTAGTATTGTAGTAGCGTTTACCAAATTAGTCATACATAAGTCTACTTTCTAAAGAAAACCGGAAGTTGTTAAAATAAAAAAATGCTGTTGGTGTTATCATATGACCCATGATACTTTTTCGTTATCTTTTCTTAGAGTGATAATTCATTATCAATACACATCATTTTAGGCCTCATCGATACTTTACAGCTGGTCAAATGCTTGTCTATTTAATACAACAAAAACCTACAAGGCAATATGAAGCGCTGTAAAACAAGCCTGACCAGAAATCAAAATGAGGGATAAATAATTCCATTCAAACAATGGAATTGTTAAAATCTTTCAACCATACCCATCTGCGATAACGCTATCAGTAAACAAAAGTTAATGTAACAGATTTGACGATTACTTATCGAAATATTTATTGAACTTTAGCTATGTTAAAACACATATGAAATGGGTTCACTTACGTCATAAAAGTCGAATACAGTTCGCTAAGCTAAAATAACGTACTTTTTAGGCACGAAGTGAAAAATGGATTTGTAACAATAAATTTTATTTAGACAGAAAACACTAACGCGATGGAGACACTTTGATGCGTCGGAAACTTACAAAGATTAACGAAACTTAAAATTCATGGATCCTTAGCCAAATATGTAAATATAATATAATATAATCTACTTTGAGTTTATGGATACTTGACTCTAAATCATATCGGAATAGTTTGATAGTAATGGAAATGTGAACTCCTGGCAGTTACAAAAAATACGGTACACTCTGTATGGAAATTGTATAAATGATGTAGGTACGCTTAATATGCTTTCTTATAAAAAGCTTGCCCCTTTAACTAGATACAATATAATACGAATTAAGGCTAATGTGCAAATAACTACATCGCAAACTAAAGGCTTTGCATATTTTATCCGTGTATATATCGCCTCACGTGTTGTAAGTTGTAAGCCCTCTTGGGAAATTAAAAAATGCGTTCGGAGTGAAGGATGGAAAGCCGTAATTCATAATTTAATTAAAATGCTAATTTGTAAATTACCCAGCATAAAGGTGACATTTTCATGATATGTCCAATTAGTAGAAGTGGATAATATTTTCAGACAAGTAATGTGTCACTTTCCTACGATATGTTTGCATGTTGAAACACTTGACTATACCTAAAATTCGAAACAAAGAATTTTAAAGCTTAGAACTTTTCATTGTTTATTAGGTCACTTAGTATTTGGGGATTTTGACCACAATAACCTTAGAGGTACTTTTGAATTAAATACATTAAAGCGCATGAGAACATTGAAATATTAAGATCGGCTCCATAGTTCTCTAACGTCCTACCTTGCTATGAAAAGTCCAAACCCTACCTGATTATAATACTACTTACTGAAAACATTTTCTATAAACTACTACCCAACTTTGCACTAAGCATCGCCCGATATTATTATTTTGTGATGTGTCTGGCTACTCCTACTCAATACCCTTAGAGCTTGTTTCTTTAAGGTCATCGTATCAGCCGATAGACGTCAACTGCTGGACAAAGGCCTCTCCCAAAGTTCTTCACAACGATCGGTAGTTAAGGTAAATAGATTCAGTTAGGCTCTGTTACAAGCGAACCTATAATCACACACGAATAATGAGAAGAGGCACTGTTCTATCTGCAAGTTTAAATTAATAACGAACTGCTAGAGGCAGTTTAACCAAGCTATCCAATTAATTTGTTAGTCCAGTCCCAGTGCTTGATAATATCGAAATTAGGAAACTAAAGCCATGGTGGGGACACTTCATTACCGCGGCAGATAACAGCGTGGGCGCTTGTCCCAGCCGTTTGCTCGGGATTATAGGGTTGTCACCCACCACTCAGTTCAGGTTTAATGGCTTTATGTTGTTAATAACGCTGATGCTGCAAATAATGTTTACTTACATACGGTTGATTGGTTATATATTTTTTTTTAACAGCATTTTACTTCTGGTTGGTTCTATTTTTTTAACAGCTTTTTACATCTTTAGACTTAGGTAAGCTACTTCATTAATTAGACACGCTTACGATCAAATATTTTTCTAGATTTTCTTACATGGTGTACTAGTAATGTTTTTGCTTTATTGTTTCAACCAGTAATATCTGCTAAATCCGAAAAAGTTTGCAAAATCTGTTCGATTAAGATAGATAGATAGATCTTTTTTGCTTTCATATAGTGTACAGATGTCTTAATTCTAAAGATTATCTATACCTAAACTCGGATTTCTAATTCAAGACCAAAAAAACTACGACAGACACGTCACTGTCAAAATTGACAACATTTCAATGACATCTGAGTTTGTTTCTTGGCTTCCACCAAACGGACAATGTTACAAGTACAATACCAGATTTTGTACCAAAAATCTCCGATGTTTAAGTTTTTATTATCTCCTCTCGTAATTATGTAATAATAAATATTTCTAGTTATTTTGTTAGAACATAGAGTTAAAGTTACCAATAAATAAATTATCTTAGCGTGTTTAAAAAATAAAAATAAATGTACTATTGTAAAAATATTTTATTGTAGTGGCAACCTTGTGGTAGTTTTTTTGGTCTTGAATTAGAAATCGGAGTATAATATGACACCAGACCTAATAATTTTGCAGTAAACTTATTTTGCAGAAACAGCTTAATATCTAATAAAAAATATAATACACAAAATCAAGATAAAAATATACATGCAAATTAATATAATTCAAAGGGTGTAGGCAACCCTACACGAGAATGCGGTAGAGATGGAAGTTGAGCCAATCATTGAGTAAAAGGCTCTTGTTGAGCCAGTTCTGCACAACGACTGGTCTAATTTACGACGGATTAAAATATGCATTACACGCTTCGGTAATTCTCACTAGTTCGATAATTGCCACCTGTTTTGAATACCCGTTGTACTATTATATATTCTGTGTACCCGGTGGGATTGTTTGTTGTTTGCTCGACATTTGTGTATTAAATTGATGCGGTAAATGTGTCGATTGGTTGGTTCGACAATAACTACAAATAGAATCAAACTAAGTTATGTAATCGAAGGAGTTACTGGTTCATTCCTTTTAAAGGTACTGTCAAAAATTATCTGAATCCATGATTTTGCTATACTTAAAACCTAATTATTTAATTGAAAAGGTTGATTATTTTCATAATTGTGTGTATTTTTAAAACGTTTTAGTGGTTAGTTCGAAATAATATTTTTTTATTTCATTCTAATAGTAAATACACGATTAGATTGACTATTTAAATAAGGGAGTACGAGTAAATATTTGAATTGCCCAGTATTATTTTTATTTATGAGCAGCAACCTATTATCAAAACAGTATTTTTTTTGTACATGTAATATATTAAACAAATTAGTTTTGTACGGTAATTAGTCGAAGTCTATGATTTATTTTGTTTTAATGATTTTAATTGGACAAATTGTATTTCAAACATCAGTTTGTACAGGAAACGATTATAAATAAGTAAATCTGAAATGAGTTTACATATACATAATAGGTACTTACGTATGTCATTATCATTATAAATCCAATTTTCGTTTTTAGGGTTCCGTACCTCAAAAGGAAAAAACGGAACCCTTATAGGATCACTTTGTTGTCCGTCTGTCCGTCCGTCTGTCAAGACCCTTTTTCTCAGGAACGCGTGGAGGTATGAAGCTGAAATTTATATCAATTACTCAGGTCTACTGTCCCTTGAAGCTGTGAAAAAATCAAACTTCTAAGCCAACGCAATCAAAAGATACAGCCGTTTATGCCGCAAATTTTCGACACTTGCAAGGGAATCAAAACCTACAGGGTGCTTCCCGTGAACTCAGAATCTTGAAATTTGGTACGAAGCAACGTCTTATAGCATAGATAAAGGAATAATTACGAAAACCATAAATTTTTTTTTTAATACCTAACTTTGCACCTAATTTATATGGGGCGCTATACATACCAGGTGCAAACTTAACTTAACCACGCAAATTTTCGACACTTGCAAGGGAATCAAAACCTACAGGGTGCTTCCCGTGAACTCAGAATCTTGAAATTTGGTACGAAGCAACGTGTTATAGCATAGATAAAGGAATAATTACGAAAACCATAATTTTTTTTTTATAATACCTAACTTTGCACCTAATTTATATGGGGCGCTATACATACCAGGTGCAAACTTAACTTAACCACTTAGGGATGAAGTGTTTGTACGGAACCCTCGGTGCGCGAGTCCGACTCGCACTTGGCCGGTTTTTTTTATAAAATAATGTTTCCTTTAATTAAAAGAGCTAATTTAACAATTTAAGGCAGTTTTCCTTCAGGGCCCATATTTTTTCCACACCAGACATATCAAAATCAATCCTTGGAAAGCAGGGGATTGTCCATTTCCATCTATATCTTACCATTTCAAAATATAAAACAAAAAGATTTCTCCGGGCGGTCACCCATCCCAAAACTGACCGACCCAACGTTGCTTACCTGTGATGATTTCACTAAAACTGCAAAATATCAATCGAAATCACCCATACTCTGAGCAGGTACACACCTACAACTACATTTAATTATATAAGCGTCGTCGGTAGATTGGTGAATTGCATTAAACGGCTGACATGTGCAACTAGCGTGGAAGGTTTCGACAAGGCTGAAACGCAATTATCAAACATTTCGACTGTTGCCAAACCAGTCATTAATCGAAAGTGGTAACATAGCTAAATGCACTGGTAAAGATAACGCGTGAATAATAAACAGCTATACTATTTTAAAAATTTAAATTGTATTGAATATAAGTTCCTCGTGGCCTCTCAGTTCTAGTTACTAATTCAGGAAAAAAACAACAGCGCGAAGCAGTATGTGTATGGCTGCGCAGTGCCAGCCGTACAGCGTAATCTGACCGTCTAGCACAACTATAGTGCGCGACATAGCATCACTCGTTACTCTCTCGCAGTACTGTACAGAAAGAGATAGGTAGTATATCTTGTCCTAGAGGTGCTTGGTTAAAATTTATTTCACCTCCTCTCTCATCACGCCGAAACGGCTGGTAGCATATTGAATCGATTTTGGTACAGGGATAAAGAGATCCAAATATGGTTGTAGGAAAAAAAATTGTACCCGGCTACGACAAAAAAAAAGTTTTACGCAAACCTACTAAGTTGCTACTGTTTTAAAATAAAATTGTCGATAAAGCTTGATTCTATTCTAGTTGTGTTAGGCTTATAATTATTAACAATACTCCGTAATTTAAGAAAGAAAGGAAGAACATTCGTAACTTAATTTATTTTAATGATAAAGATAAAAAATAAATAAAAAAACAAAAATAAAAAAGCCTTTTTATTCCATGCAAAATTGTTACATTGAAGTTATTTCATTAAGCATTACTTGCATTTAGCAAAAAATATATATATTATAATTGAGTAGGTATTACAAATGTATCATTAATTATAATTATGCAATAAACCTTTTTTTTTTCTTGACTTAATTAAAAGTGTACTTTTTACATTCCATTGGTGATAACAAAATAACAATGTTTTATAATTATCTATAAAAGTTGTTACAATTCGCATTTATATTAAATATTAAATATAGTAGAAAAATTGAATATTAAAATTTTTAATATGCAATTTTTCTACTTTTGAACATGCATTTTAATTATTATTTTATACCTAATAAATTAAATAAATTTATTCTCGATATAATTTAAAAATATAATTTGGTACATTTTACATTCCATTTCAAAATTTATTATGATTACCTTTATGTTGTTATATTATTCATAGCAAATTCTTTCTTTGTTATTTATTGATATATATTTTACATTCCTTAACAGAATTCAATTTTTTTAATGATCTATAAAATTATCAATCCATAATCATTATTTTTAATGTACATATTTTTATATCATTTACATATATTCGATTTACATATATTATATATTCGATATTTTAGTCTTATATATTACTATTTTTTTTATGCATGGACCCCTCTCAGGTAAGGGCCTCCTCCAAATATTTCCACTTGACTCTGTGTTTGATGATTTCATCTAGTTTGATGGTTCTTAGTTCCGAGTTATCAAGTGAGTTTGTTATTTGGAGGGTTGTAGTCATACTCTTCCACGGTGACAACCCGGCTTGGAAGATATTTTTCATTATTAATATACCTAGATGTTTACTCTGTTGGTGGGAGGGCTAGCTCTAGCTACCTGCTATTTTGTTTAAGTCATTGGTTATTGGTTGTGTTCCGTTGTTATGAGTTTTGCTAACAAGAAAATTTAGTATTCCCGGCTTTACTACACCTTCGGAAACATTTGGTGTTTTTTGATGGTTGGTTTTGGAAGTGCTTGGGGTAGGTGTAGTAGGTTTGATTTTCTTCTTTGCTTGAGCTCTTTGTGATGTATCAGCTTGTTTAACAGTACTTTCCTGGGGTGAGACTGGTAGAGGTCTTTTATTGCTTGCTGGTGTGTCAGTTGCTTCCTCTGTTTCAAACTTTTGAATTAGTACCAATTTATCATATTTTATTACAGCTTTGTTTCCCTTCTCTTTTTCTATAGTGACTTGTTTTTGTAGTTCTTTTCTTATCTCCAATATATGCTGCGGATAATCTTCCGTTATGTAGTAGTTGGTGTCCTTCAGTACTTTATTTTTTCTTAGGAAATGATAAAGATACTATATTATAAATATGCTCCGAAATGGTCCACCCTCAGCATGATAAGCTGAATATTTACATATTTTATTCAATGAACGAACACGTAATAGCCTAATATGTATGTAATAAAATCAGTTGTGACCGCTACCGACATTCACGCGGGATGAACAGGATATTACCATTATATCGCAATTTGTTTTCGTTGAAAGCAAACAATAACCTTAATAGGGCAGTTACAAGTAAGAGCACTACTTTATCTAGCTTATCAATAAATTTACTGTACGGATTCTAGCAATAAACATGAACGATCTTAAAGGTTAAGATGCGTTCCGTTGCATTTTTCTTTACTAAGTATATGCTTCATCGTTTCTTTATACTATTAACTTTTATTTTTTATAGACAGGTTATGTGTACAATACTTATTATACTCGTACAAGTACATTTTGCCAGTTTTATATGGAAATGGTTCATTATAAAGTCATGAAAATTAAATGCCTTTTTTTTTTTAATTATTAAAATAGGCATTTTTGTTCATTTGTGCGCCTAAGAATGTGTTTTTGTGGCCTATCGTCACGACAGAGGGCTGGACGGATTTCTATTATTTCTGTGACGTTTTTATGGCAAACGGGTGCTATGCGTCCTCAGACGGTTATAGGAGACATTGAGGATCAAATTATATTGGTATTTTAACTAAAAGGTATTCTTCTTGATAAAAAAAGTTATAACCCTTTTTGTATTATCATAATCGCGTAAAAAGTATCCTATGATCATCTTTGTACTACTCAGGAATGCAACAAATTCAATGTCAGCTGAGTCAGTGTGGGTACAGGTGTCAGTTTCAGACTACCGAGTAATTTATTCAAGAAAACGCCTTTCAGTTTACTTACTTTGTTCGTAGAATTTGCTTTAGCCAATACATTTTACCGTCTTCACCTTCCAACATTACTTTCGCATATGCTGTAGGTTCTAAAACATTTCACTAAAAGTTTATCTTGACGCATTTGTCTTTTTTTATCAAAATAGTATCTCATAGTGACGGATGGGACAAACTTTATCTATTCTCCGGATTAATTACTTCAATAAATCAATGGATCACCAAGATGCGATCTAAAACGCCTACAGACCATCTGAATTTAAATGGAAACCGGTTGATCTCATTCTGACAGTTATGATTAAAAGATTTTTCATCCCAGACCCCAGTGAGAGCGGATTATCAGATGGTGATGGATATTAAGCATTAAATATACACAAGCTGACAGTCACTGTTATCCTCAGATGCATCTATGGATAATATCACATAACTTACTAAAAAGTGGCCGCAACTTCGTCCGAACAGAAGTAATGTCATATTAACTTTTTGCCTATATTCGGGTAATATATGTATAGGTAAAAGGGAAACCGTTCCGAGGATGCCTTAAGTATGAGTTTTTTTAGCCCTTTGACGTGACGAGATCGTAAAGAGAGATGCATACGCACATAGGTTTACAAAACACCCAATATATATATATATATTTTATTTTTACGGTTTTATGATTGTATATAAGTTTAAACGAACCTAACACTGCCGTTATCCAACGTAGGCTCAGAACTTTTTAACATCTCTTTAACTCCAAGTGGGCGTCGTAAGAACCTTGTAAATAAGTGGTACATTTGTTGAAGTGTTCGCGGGCTCGTGTTTATTTTCCCCTTGGTTACCCTTCGGTTACCCTTCGCTCCAGAGCTAATGGAGTGCTCGTTGACGCATGCAAATTCAACTGTTGAAGAATTTTCACAGCAGGATTACAATTAGGAGCCATTCATTAACCCCTGACGTAAAGGGGAGAAAAGGGCTTTGAAGTCTTGGTCTGTATCTAAATCATCGCTCCCAGAATGCTTTGCAAATGCAGTTTTCTTCATTTGAATGCTATCAGCCGCTGGCTTTCAAATTGGTGAAATATGTCCATTAAAAACATCCCCATAATAACTTAAGCGCGAAAGACGATTGCCTGTCTTTAAAATTTAGGTATACACACTTATCGTTTGTATATTTGTCTTTCATTTTCTGTGTATAGAAACGTGAGCTCGATATATCATTATTTCATTCGTTAATATCGTACAAGGAATGTAGCCATGAGCATATATAATAACCATGGTTGTAAACAATGTAATTCAAATAACTCTATCAAAACTAAATAAATATATCATTAATATCCGATTCGTGAAACGTTTCAACACCATTAGTGAGATAATATCATAGTAACAACGCTATTATTGAATTTGCCTATCGAATTGAATGCGAGTAAAACCAACGAGACGCGCTCAAGGTGGTCGGGTGAAGGCAGGAAGAATGCAGTAAGGACCTTGCCAGGTAGAATTTCGTTTTATGGATCATTAATTTTCAAGTGCTGAATAGCTTACGCTTAAATTCAAATATCTGGGCATAATTTATCGTAGTGTAGGTTTTCGTACGTTCCTCGCGTTTCACAACTAGTGTCGTAATACGGAGTCGTCTTGCATAAAATTGTACAATGTATTGTAACAGCTTGAGGCCAACAATTCGCTAGTTTGACGATGCAGCGATAAGCAAGGTGCGGCTTCTAGCAATTCCTGAAACCTAAAGGTCAGAAGCCGCTGACCGACGCGATGATGCACTGCATCGCGATTCAAAGGTTAATAACATTGTACCCGAATCATGGTCTGTTACTATCTTCTTCTCCTGGATAACTGCATGATGATAGGCTATTACATAATGCATCTGTGCTTATTAGGTGCCACAAGCTACAGATGTTTTAGAACATGATTATCAGATTGAGGAACTGAAAGAGATGTCTGATTGTCTTCGCGTATCCATTACAATCTGACCTAATGCACGAACAATTTTAGAGTCGTAAACCCTTTCACATGTATGGAACGGCTATTCGAAACGCGTTTGCAACCGTACCTAATCGTGTGGGGTAATGGACATCTGCAACATTGAGATAAAGCTACAGGCAATTGCCTACATACGTCTAACGTAGTTGCAATATTCAGGACGGGCCCGCTTAAATCTCTGTTCTATTCTCTAGGTGGTGATTTTAGATGAACCCGGGCACTGGAGCGCTTTTTGTAACTTTACCCTGAGCAGACTCAAGCGGATTGTCTCAACTTTCACGGGTTTTGTGTAAACTGAAACGCTTTAATAATAAATTTGTAACGTTGATGAAAGTCATTGTTTTAATCTCTTCTTTGAAATTATTTATCCAGCATTTAAAAAGTCTTCAAAGGTTAGGTAAACTTGCCGTTAGCTTCTTTAAATATAGCGAGTACTTACTATCGCTAACCTACAATACAATGATCAAAAATGTGTGACGTGTCTTCTAAAATGCGCTTCGTCTGTCGCGCCTTGACCGTTCGACTCAAATATCATTGCTGATGACTGTACCTTTTGAAAGTGTATGAAAGAGCTCGAATAACGTCAATCGTCGGCCTCTCAATTATGATTGACCCTTGATCCCCGTAGGACGGGACTGGTCATGTCCCGTCCTTTGTGTTACGTATCCCTAGTCAATTTAACTTCATATGTGCAAATCATATAACATGTTACTCGGCTTTCCATTTCAACATGAAATGTATTTGCGTCTGTTTATTGAGGACTTTCCTTCTGTCCCTTTGATTCACCCCCGGTTGTAGATTTTCCCAAGGGAATGTAATGTTTTCCTTTCCTGTAATACAAATTCCGAAAACCTACGGTTACCTATTGGCATAGGACGTGCGTGACATTGCTTAAGTTCTATGACGTTTCTAGATTTAGGAAACTTGGTTTTATTATAATCATTAGTTTGATTACCTATCTATCAAGACGGAATAAAATAAATAATAACAATAATGGTAAACTCTGACTTATCAACAAATAGTGGTTTACTTACATTGTTCTATCTTAGTGCACAGGGAATTCTTACAGATAAATTGACCACTCCATATAAACGAGCAGTGTAAAGTAAAACTGCAGAACATTAGCAACTCTAAACGAGTAGTACCTAGAAACGTGAACATCTCCGCTCCGAGGTTAGAATTTAATCACACTTTAGAGAAAATATCCTCACAGCGTTGTTATTACGCCGAGAGAGCTTAAAAGTGCAAATTAAATTTCTCCACAGCAAACGCCGGACCGGGCTTTAAAATTGTATGAGGTTAGGTTTTATGAATAATATAGAAACATCGTACTGCGGGATCAGGACTGGGCACTTATTTAGAATATATCATCATACCCGACGGCTAGCACGTGTCATATACGGTTAATGTATTTTAATATACACCTGAGCATTTTAATGCGCATGTTTCGCATAACATTGTGCGGTATCTTATCCCAACTTCCTAGTATATGTATGTGAATCGTTAATCATACATTACGTAAAACTGTATAGAAATTACCTATAGTCATATTGAACTTACTATTTTTTACAGCATGATTTGCATTAGGTATAATCTTCGTCTGGCATAGGTTTGCATTAGAGAAAGCGTAGAAAACAGGCATTTTGTACACGGTGTGAGCAAAGTAAACGTAGTCATTGGTTTAATTCCCAAACTTGGAAACTAATCCAACTTAAACACTGTTAGCTACGTGGGAATGCGTGGTCTAAACGATGTATTGTTTGAATAGTCTTGGCACATCATTTGGCAGGTTTCTCAAGCATGCGTGTCTAAAAAATATAGATAATTCCAAAAGCTTGCGTAGATTCTGTGGCTATTTGTTAATCATGTAGGAATATATTGTTTGCAGAAACATAAAATACTTCACCCTATTCTGGCGGCAGAACGTAAAACCTAAATATACCTCTATAGCTAAAGCCACCATTTATTGATAAGCAATCAACTTGTAATGGCTGTAAGGAGAGTACACTTTCCTGAAGTGCATATCCAATAAATATAATACTGCTATTAAATGATTGTAGTTTTAATTAATAGGACTACTGACCAGTTGAAAGTCACTTTTGCGTTTCGCGTGGTGCTTATACTATGAATTTAAGTAATGAAATTTAAATGTAAATTTACCTTCTAAACCATTGCTTAAAGGTCATAGAAATCTTGCTTAGGTAGCAGTGGGTGATTGTTAAAAAATGGAGTCATTGCCATGTTTATTAAATCAAGAGAAGCACTTTTAAAGTCACAAAAATAGTTCCATTGTCGATATTCGATGGTTATGGGTCGGTATTTTAATATGAAGACATAAATAAATATGATGTGTGATATTTCTTACCTTTCTTTTTAAATCCACTGTAGACACCTTAAAACAATTTTATTTTTATTTTGTGTAATTTTAACATTTTCCAATAGGGCCTTAAAAGAGAAATCATCGCACTTAAGACTTTTGCGGACATCACGTCGAGAATCGAGGGACGTAAATTAGGACCCTCGTAATGTGGCAGCACGTTTAGTGGACGACGACGTTTATCTTCCCAGAACTAGCACTCCGTCTAAAGACGGAAATCTTTCATAGTGTTCATATGAAGGCTTTATGCCGTTTTTGGTTAGAAATAAGTCTGTGCCGCAGTCCTATGTCCGTAAACGTGTTAATCTGTTTTAATCAACTTGTCATCTTTTCTATCTACTTGATGTTGGCTTATTACAAATCTTGTGTTTGCAAATTCTTACTTATGTATGTTTTCAGATTCATTACTATGTAAAGTTTCTGGTGCCGTGATAATTTGGTACTACAGCTTCTAGGCTTGTAACTGTAGTTTCCTTCAGAGATTTCTCTAAACTCCGTGGTCTATTTCTGCTTATATTGCCGTGAATACAGTTCAATTATAGAAAAGTGAGTTTTAACAACTCACGCGCAAGACAATGACGCGTCGTGTCGTGATCGTGACGTTGCAACATCATTGCCATAACACTGGCAGTTTTGAATTTTGCCAGGTTCCTATTCACTGGCGTGACACAAAAAATGTTATTATTATTACAGTTTCAGATCGTAAAGATACCATTTATTCGAGATCGAGTAACCTACATAATTTTTGATGATAAAAAGTGTTGTAATACGCGGGATATAGAGCCTTGAAGAGTATATTTATTTAAGGATTTTGGTAAATAGAAATTAGAAAAAGATGTTGACGGTTAAAATGTATATTCGAAAAAGTAACAGTAAATTTAAAATATGACATAACTATAAAAAACTTAATTATTAAAAAGTCTAGACACAACTAAGGTTACTATCTACAACAGCCGCCCTTAATCGAAGTTGTGCCAAAAAGACTAAAACAAAATTAAGTTCCTAGTCCTAACTTAACTATACATCGCTTATGTACAATTGGCCCAAGTGGCTTTGTTAAGACATCTGCAGGCATATCACTGCTTTGCACATATTCTAAATTAACAATATTACTAGATACTTTTTCCCTAATAAAATGAAATCTCGTATCTATATGTTTCGTCCTGTTGTGGTGTACAGGATTTCGAACGAGATTCATGGCACTCTGGCTATCAGAAGCTAAGTTAATTGAAGAAAACTTACCCGTTATTTCATAAATAAAGCGACGTAAGTAACAAGCTTCCTTTGTAGCAGACGCTAGTGCCATGTATTCGGCTTCCGCGGACGACAACGCAACTGTCGGTTGCTTCTTTGACTCCCAGGATACTGGACCGCCACTTAACTTAAAAGTGTAACCAGTGTATGACCTTCTGTCAATTACACAGTTCGCCCAATCTGCATCACAGTAACCTCGTAAAGGTTCTCCTGTTCTCCTATAAACCAAAGAATAGTTTAAAGTACCTTTCAGGTACTGCAGGACTCGCTTTGCAGCATTCCAGTGTTCCTTTGTAAAACACGTATTAAACTGACTTAAATAACTTGTTGCGTATGCAATATCGGGTCGTGAGTTTACCGTCAAATACATGAGGCATCCTATTAAGTTCTGATAAGGATAAGACTCACCAACTTGACCATCCGTTCTACGTTCCATAGTCTTTTTCACTAAAGGAGTGTCCACTGTCTTGCAATCCTTCATATTAAACTTTTCGAGTAAAGATAGAATATAATTCTTCTGATTTATTTTTATATACTCGGAATTGCTTTCCACTTCTAAACCTAAATAGCATTTTAATAGTCCGAGATCTTTCAGAGAAAAATATGTAGACAAATCTTTCTTGACATTGTCAAAAGTCAAATCTGATTTATAAAAGACAATTATGTCATCGACAAAAATACCCAAAATAATAAGTTCATTTCTAAAAAGTTTCGTATAAACGCAAGGCTCGGAAGGAGTTCCTGTAAAACCAATTTCTAAAAGCGTTTCGTTCAACTTTTTATACCAAGCACGGGGCGCCTGTTTAAGGCCATAAAGAGATTTCTTCAGCAAACAAACCTTGTTTTCCTTGCCCTTTTCTCTGTAACCAACAGGTTGCTCCATAAAAACCTCTTCATCCAAGTCCCCATTTAGGAACGCCGTATCCACGTCTAAGTGCCTCATTTTTAAGCCCTTTTCTGCAGCTAAGGCAAACAACGTGCGGAGGGAAGAATGACGAAGAACTGGAGCGAATGTCTCTGTATAGTCCACACCTTGGACTTGATTGAAACCTTTGACAACCAGTCTAGCCTTATATTTGATGATGTTTCCATGAGCGTCCCGTTTCTTCTTATAAACCCATTTACATGGTATAACCTTCTTGTTCGGTCTATCCACCAGGTTCCATGTATGGAGTTTCATTAACGACTTATACTCGTCAGCCATTGCATGGTGCCACTTTTCGGCATCATTGGCATGAGTAGCTTCATAATAAGTCATAGGGTCAGAATCATCAATCGACACATTATATGAAAGGAAATCAGGTGGTTTCCTACTTCTTGAGGGGTACCTCTGCTCAGGAATATATTAAAGAAGAAAAAGAAAGAAAGAAAGAAAAACATTTATTCGGGGACAAAACATAATTGCGTAGAAAAGTGACAAACAAAGAAAAAAAGAAAAATTATAACTAAGTACTTAAGCTAATTATGAGTGCCTCGAAACGGTCCCACCTCAGCATAATGCTAGCTCCCGAGAGAGCCAGCGCTGATCTTCCGGTGGGACCATAGGTGGCGCCACGGTACGGCACACACGAAATACTGATCGCGCTCAGATTGCATTTAACCTGAACGCGACGTCCGACAAGCAAATGCTGTCAGTCAGCCTGTCACTGTCAATAATAAAATTGCAGTAACTCAGGTTACTTTCCTTATAACTTTAAACAGCCCAGAAATCTTTATTATAATGAAAATTATTATTAATACTTACACGAAAAATAGACATACACATGGACAAAAGAAACAAGCGATACCATAAAGTAATACAGTGAATAACAGAACAACAAAGAAAAAATTAAACTAACACACAAAATATGGGACATAAAAGTAAGTACATTTACCTACAACTACTTAAGGAGCTATTTAGAAACAGCTTGTATCCAGTCTCAAAGTTTCCTGTTTAAGTTGATGTTCATATATGAAGTTTGTAAGTTTTGTTTTAAAAATTGAATAATGTTGCAGGTTCCTAACTGGCGGTGGAATATTATTCCAACATTTCGTGGCGACATATCGGAAACTTCCTCTGAAAGCAGCTGAAGCGTGTTGCGGAGTCATTAGCTGTAAGCTGCACTGGCGGGTTCCACGAGTTCTGTGATTAGAGAACCATGACAACTTCTCATACAGATAAGATGGTGCTTTGTGCTGTATTACTCCAAAGAGCAAACATGCCAAGTGGAGTTTACGACGGTGCTGCATTTTAAGAATTTTGTGATCATTCAGAAATGGTGTAACATGGGCCCTCAATGGAATATTAAAACAGTATCGAGAGCAAGCGTTTTGAACGCGCTGGATGAGCCTCTTTGTTTTAGCAAGAAGACGTGGACCAAACACAGTATCCATATAATTTAATTTAGATAGAACAAGTGCCTCAACCAGTTGAACACGTAACTTTTCATTTATAAAAGGCCTGATTCTGTATAGTAATTTAAGTTTATAGAAACAGCTTCTAACAGAACTTGCAACATGCTTCTCGTATCTTAAATGACAGTCCATTATGAGACCTAGGTTCCGTGCTTCATATACCCGTTCTATTTGCTCATCCATCAGTTTTACATCATAAGATGGACTAAGCCCCTTCAACATAGGATTGCTGCCAAAAATTAGATATTTTGTTTTAGCAGGGTTAAGTAGTAAACTGTTATTTGTGGCCCAGGTAGATATGTTGGACAGATCACAGTTAAGTTTATGTATAGCTTGTTCAATTTCAGAAGGTTTGCAAGAGATGTAGACTTGAATATCATCTGCATAGATATGGTACTTGCAGTGTGCAATGTGTGATATAATGTCGGCTGAGTATAAAATAAAAAGGATTGGGCCGAGGATCGATCCCTGGGGTACCCCTCTAGTGACTTCCATCTTCTCTGAAACCCGAGTGGAGCCATCATTAAGGTTCAGTTTGACATACTGGTAACGATTCCTAAGATAGCTAGCAAACCAATTTAAAGCATCATTGTCAAAACCGTAATAACTTAACTTAGATAGTAATAAGTCAATGTCGAGGCAGTCGAAAGCCCTAGAAAAATCAAGCAGTACGAGCAATGTACACATTCCCTTATCCTGAGAACACAAAATGTTGTCAGTGACATCTAGCAGAGCAGTGGTAGTACTTCGTCCCTTCCTAAAACCTGACTGGACATCGGGCAAAATATTGTTGTTCTCTAGATACTGTGTTAATTGTAAGCATACTGCTTTCTCCAGTATCTTGGACAAACATGACAATATGCTTATTGGTCTAAGATCCTTTAATTCAGATGGATTTGTTTTTTTAGGTAGCGGTCGCACAATAGCCAGCTTCCAAAGGTCAGGAAATGTGGAGGTTGTAATTGACGTGTTTATTAAATCCAAAATTATGTCCAAAGTTTGTGGAAGAGTCATTATTAACATACCTAAATTAATACCGTCACCACCTTCAGCATTTGATTTTAGACTTTTAATAAGTTTAAACATTGTATCTAGACCAATTGGCTCAATATGAAAAATAAAATTGCCAAACCTGTGAAATTCGAAATAAGTTAGTTGAGAAATGGTGACTTGTGAATTAATTGGTAAGCTTAAAAAGTGCTTGTTGATAACATTGGGATCATTAAAACTGGCAGGTAATTCTGTGTTATTGTCAGGCAACAGAGTAGATTTAAGATTTTTCCATAATAATTTGGGATTGTTTACTTTATTATTTATGTTATGTTTGAAATAAGCAGATTTTTCGTTGTATATAGCTTTATTTACCATGGATTTTAAGTCTTTATAATAAAGTTTTTTACTATCTGACCCGGTTTTGTGATAATCTGAAGCAGCCTTGTCGCGCAACCTCATCATTAGCCTGATGGTGTCTGTTATCCAAGGATAGGATGGGCCTCTGACTACAGTTGTTTGTATTGGGGCATGCAAGTCAAATAAATTGACTAAGTGCCTAGTAAACGCTTCAACCTCATCATTAACGCTTGACAACGGTGTTAGTAGATCCCAGCGTACATTCTGCAAGTCCGTGTCAAAAACTGAAAGTTCAATTTTTGCGATGGGTCTGTGTGTTATGGTGTAAGGCTTTGGTTTTTCCCTTCCTATTGTTCCTCTTCCACATCTGCTGGCTCCACATCGACACTATGAGGTAACTCATGGAGAGACTCGCACTCGCTATCTTCCATATCAGCTGAATCTACAGCGCTCTCCGGATTTACCCGTGAAGATGGTCCAGCCTCAGGTTCGGTATTCCCAATGCAGTCGAAGAATTGAGGATCTTCGTGCTCAGTACGGAGCTCGTTTTCTTCAAAGATCAGCACGGAGTCGGACTGTGCCACAGTCTCACATTGCCTCTGCTTCAACGTTGTAAAACTATTTTCAAAAAAGGTTGCATCTCTGGAAGTAATAACTTTTCGAGGATTAGCTGGATCCCTAAACATGTATGTATTTGGATTCTCAGAATAACCGACGAAAATCGCTTCCTTTGCCTTGACATCCAATTTCTTCCGGTGACACGAAGGCACATGGACAAGTGCTCTACATCCGAACACTCTCAGATGTTCAAGATCACTTCTACGACCACACCATCTGTCATATGGAATGTGTCCACCTAAAGCTCGATGAGGTGACCTGTTCTTTAGGTATACGGCAGTTTGGAAAGCATCTTCCCAGAAAGCTTTTGGCAGTGAGCTTTCAGCCAACAACGTCCTCGCCTTCTCAGTAATGGAACGGTGAGTACGTTCTGCGACTCCAACTTGTTGAGGGCTGTACGGCGTCGTCGTTTGATGTTCGATACCTTTTGAAGCAAGATAATCAACAAACTCTTTATTCACGAACTCTTTTCCGCCGTCAGTCCTAACCGCTTTAATTTTCTTGTCTAATTGATTTTCAACAAATGTTTGAAACAGACAGAATTTATTTTTAACTTTAGTTTTGGAAGGGACAAAATAAGCAAACACCTTTCTCGTAAAATCGTCTACAATAGTCAACATATACCTATTTCCTTGAAAGGAGGTTGTAGAGACCGGTCCTAGCAAATCCATGTGGATCAGCTCAAGAGGGGAAGTAGCTCTATTATGCGCTACTTTCTTAAAAGGTTTTCGTGCTTGTTTACCTTCCACGCAAGCAATACAACTACTTTTGTCTATTTTACTAAACTTTACGCCTACCTCGTGATTCTTCAGTTGATTCATGCCTATACGACACAAATGTCCTAACCTCTTGTGCCAGAGCTTATAACTAATGTCCTGACAGCCAGAGTGCACATCTTGTGTCAAATTATTGTTCGCCACATTCTCGGGAACATAAACAGTACCGTCTAAAACGTACAATCCACCACAGGGCGAGGCATGTAAAACGGAATCACCTGTAAAACGAAAAGTATTAGATTTATAAAAGTTACAACCAGTAGTATCAAAAACACAAATAAAACCCTTATCAACAGCTTTCTTTACAGAAATCAAGTTCGCTTTTAAATCTGGTACAAAAGCAACATCACTTATCTTGTTGATAACATTTTTGGGTGTGTTTAGTGAAATGTCTCCAATTCCGCAGCATTTAATTCGTTCACCATTAGCCACTGTAACGCTACCATTATTGAGAGCCGTAATATCTTGGAACCAATCACGTCGTGACGTCATATGTTTTGTACAACCCGAATCTACGTACCATTGGTCCTTGTTTGAGCTTCCAGAAGTGTTAAGAGCGGTAAATGTGGCGTCGTTTACTTTTACTACATTAACCTTCTCTTTATTCTTCCTTAACGGACAGTCTGGTCTCTTATGGCCAGGCACTTTACATTCGTAGCATATAACTTCCTTCTTCTTTGACTTAGGCATCTTCTTAGTAAGTAGAACCGAATCTCCGGGTACAGCTGCGTCCTTAGACATTTCGTTCAGCAGTTTTGTCTTCACCAAGTCAGTGGTCACGTCGACATTACAATTTTCTAGTGCCATAATGAGAGGATCATATTTTGGGGTGAGTCCTCCTAAAAGTATGGCTGCAAGCGATGTGTCCTCTATAATTTTGTCTATATCCGCAAGATCCTGTGCGGTTGACATTACTGCATTAATGTACAGTTCTATATTTGTAAAGTCCGACAAGCTTAATCTGTACAATTTTCGTTCTAAAGCTAGTCTTCTACCTATTCCCTTATCCTCAAAAGCTTTCTGCAAAGAATTCCATGCTTCGGCTGCAGTTTTGGCACATCTGACGTGCGTGATAGCTGCACCGTCAACTGTTAAGCAAATTTTTGCTAGCGCTTTTGCATCGTTTCGTACCTTTGTCGAAGCGGGGGTTGTGTCATCTTCCGGATAACCACATATTGTTGCCCACAGGTCTTCATGTAAAAGATAATTCCTCATCTTGAATTTCCAGGTAGGATATCCATCCTTATTTCTGATACAAAAAGATGAACTCGTAGGGGAATTCGACTTATTGACACTCGAGGAGTCTCCAGTTTCATGTGACATTTCGATTACTACTATTTTCAGTCACAATGAAAACCACAACTTTTTCACAATTTTTACACAAATCCTTTTACTCTTCTGCGTTTTCGTGCTGATAACGTGTTGTAATACGCGGGATATAGAGCCTTGAAGAGTATATTTATTTAAGGATTTTGGTAAATAGAAATTAGAAAAAGATGTTGACGGTTAAAATGTATATTCGAAAAAGTAACAGTAAATTTAAAATATGACATAACTATAAAAAACTTAATTATTAAAAAGTCTAGACACAACTAAGGTTACTATCTACAACAAAAAGTAACTCAACGTTATCTGTAAAGCCTTTGAAAACTTTATGTGTTGTGTCTAGTGTTTTTATTTTTAACAGAAGCAGATAAAGAATGTTTACTAAAATATTAAGTCAATAGAGTAGTTTAAGACCAAATTTGACCAATTTAACCTGATGGCTCTACTTAGTAGATAACATTACCTATCGTAGGTACAGTCAAGGAATTTCAAACACGGACCTTTTTAGGGTTCCGTAGCCAAATGGCAAAAAACGGAACCCCTTATAGATTCGTCATGTCTGTCTGTCCGTCTGTCCGTCCGTATGTCACAGCCATTTTTTTCCGAAACTATAAGAGCTATACTGTTGAAACTTGGTAGGTAGATGTATTCTGTGAACCGCATTAAGATTTTGATGCAAAAATAAAAAAATAATAATAAATATTGGGGGCTCCCCATACTTAGAACTGAAACTCAAAATTTTTTTTTTCATCAAACACATACGTGTGGGGTATCTATGGATAGGTCTTCAAAAATGATATTGAGGTTTCTAAAATATTTTTTTTTCTAAACCGACTAGTTTGCGTGACAGACGCTTCCAAAGTGGAAAAAAGTTGGTCCCCCCCTCTAACTTCTAAAATAAGAAAATGAAAAATCTAAAAAAAACATATTTGATGTACATTACTATAAAAACTACCAACGAAAATTGTTTTGAACGAGATCTAGTAAGTAGTTTTTTTTTTAATACCTAACTTTGCACCTAATTTATATGGGGCGCTATACATACCAGGTGCAAACTTAACTTAACCACTTAGGGATGGAAAGTGTTTGTACGGAACCCTCGGTGCGCGAGTCCGACTCTCACTTGGCCGGTTTTTTTTGCTCTTGTCATAATGGCAATAAGGGTCAAAAAGATACGTGTTTCAATGTCCTTGACCGAAAATACTTACAGAGCAAAATAACCAAACAAAAAAATGGAGTGGTACGTAATGTGTCGGCGTTGGACCAATTACCACTACAAAGAACATCCTCTTAGCAAAATTGCTCTTCGAATAGAAACATTTCACCTGTCTATGCTGTGTATAATGTATGTAGGTACATAAATTATTCTTAAGGTGCTGGCGTCCGAAGCATTTATCACCGTCTATTGCGATAAACGTTTTCTATCCGTACATCTTATTTCGCAAGTCATCTGGCACGTATAGACACCAAACAACTTTGGGTCACCGACCCCAGTTTCACTTTCTTGGAGTATCAGAGCGTTGCCATGGTGACTGACTGGCCACGGCCGGTGCACTCCATAATTACGTAACATTATCCCATAAAAAGCCTTCCCATTTTCACTTTCCAAGCGGTAGCTTTTTCTAATAACCGTGTACAAGCATTAATACTAGAACATTAGTTTTTCCTTCTACCGGTTTGCCCCGGTCAATCCGGTACAGGTTAAAAGGCTTCGAGTAAAGGCTCTGTCTAAAAATACACTATACGGCCTCCTGCAGAATGCACATTAACTTGAATCCTTGATAAAACCGAGTACAGAGCTTAATGGATATCCTATTGCCTGGAGAGAGGTTAAATCGTGTAGTTTACAGTATCGTACCGTAACGTGCCGTAACATAAGTTTTATTCACATGTTGTATATGTGATGAGTCAAGTGATAAAGTGAAGATTTTTAATACGCCCTGACATTGTAAATAATGAAGTTTGTCTACTTACCTTAGGTAACCCAAATGCGTTAAGAAATATTTATCACTTGCCCAGTAGCTGTATCAATGCCCGGGCATATGTCCATTCTTGTCACTTTGTCCATAACTAGTTTATGTTAGTTTATATCTATAGTTGGTAACTAAAATAATATTATTTAAATTTGACTAACATCCGGTATATTTACTAGCTAAATACGTATTTGGATTAAGTACCTACCTACTGTTGCGTATAGGTGTTTTTTTACATGTTTAGAAAAGAAAGGGATATAGCATGCCCTCGAAGATAAAACGGCAACACTTTCTCACATAAGCTCACTTTCTCACGTTGAATGTGCTATTCTAATACAATTAGGTGTAATTCATTTTGATATCCCATCTTCACTTGCCCACGCCACAAAGTGATCGATTAGCCAATTGTAGAGCAATCGTACGACTAAATCGGTTAAGTGATAGCTTTGTTCAGGCAATCGGATCGTTATATCACAATAGAAAGCCAGATACACACACTTGTCGTCGGTCAAGTACGTTCGGGGTCGAAGCTCCTGCCCGTTCTAGGGCTGTCAAAACCTACACCAATATTCTAAATATTATAAAATTTAAACAAAGTGCATTATAAACAATGGACATGAAAAATATTTCAAAACAATATTGTCCTATTTGGAGGACAAGAGATTTTGGTATGTTAGTATTTATGTCATTGCGGCCCCATCGCGGCAATATTATCGGAAAGATTTGAACAATTTTTGGTGGCACTAGGTTTATAGGAAAGCTAGGCAATAACCAACTACGGTTTAAGCAAAATAACAGTTATGATATTTCCTTATGTATAGTGAACTTCTAATTATACATTTTTCTACCTTTTCAAGGTGATTTCCTGATGTCGGAAGTGTGTCGATGGTGAAGTGGTGATTGGACACGTTCTTGGTACCGGTTCTTTGAGATAAAGAAACAGGTTAATTAATTATTATTGATCGCACTTGTCGATAAAAAATAACCCACTTGCATGTTATCTGCACTTGTCAACACTCTTTGTAGAAGCACGTTCTTATTTGAAATTTAATGCAAGTATAAACAAAAATTACAGTAACGGGTTTATGGCGTCAAAGATATATCTCGGTCGCTTATGGTAAAAGCCAATTTATTCTTACGTTGACATCTCATTATGAGTTATCAGAATATTAGAGAAAAATAAATGTTAAATCAGGTGATAACCCTAGATCTAGGTCTCCTCACTCGCCTACGCAGGCTGTTCGCCTTGCAACAAGTTGAATACTACAGGATCGACCCACCGCGTTACGTGTTTCATAAGTGGGACATCTGGCGATGATATACCTATGGCACATAAGTTAGATAATGTCTCATCGAAAGACGTAAAGGTGCAATGATCAACCCCAAATACTGGTCCTAGGCTGCTCTCATCTAACGGTTTTCTGCGATAGTGTCCCTATTGTCAGATCACCATGTTAATGACTTTTCTACTCTGTGTCCTCCGGTATTGATGACCGTCCTACCCTACGTCTTACGGTAAATAAATGGTCACTGCTGAAGAACCTTTCTGACACAACGGCCAATCTTGGTGACTACTCCCCATTTTGTAAAGTAATATCGATATTGACATTAAGCCGGGATAAAATTGGCTTATGTTTTCTTCTAGAGCAGTAAGATCAAGACGCTTTAATAGGCGAGTCTATGGGAACCGCAAATAGTTGGATCATATTATTTGGATGTCGCTGCTACATAACTCTGATACATCATGTTCTTCTTCGCCTTGCAACAAGTTGGTGATAATAGGGTGCGCAATGTTCGCGTCCCACTGTGGTGTTTCATAACTGGGACATCTGGCTGATTTATGCGCATTCGTTACTCGACAAAGCTGCGAGTCAGGGACAGGAACGCCCAGTGTTGTTGTCGGTGTTGTCACGATTGTATTACGGTACACAGATGATTATAAAATACGAAGGTGGTTGTTGACGAACTTAATCTAGTAATCTAAAATAGTTTCCTGTGCTTTAAAATATTTCTTTAATATTTTGATTATAGTATAAAATCAGTTTAGGTTATAAAAGTTCAATCATAACTTTGTACGCTTAACTACAAATATTTACCCCACTTTGCGGTGTGGTGCACCAAATTTCTACGGAAAAATGTATGCAACATGTTTTGTACTTAATAAGATACCTGCTTCCTTTTTTATTAAATAGGTATAAAAAAACAGTTCATTTATGGAACTGTACAATCGTATGTATCTAAATTATAAGTATAATTTTCAAATTCAATACAGTCCCTATATAAGCCGATACAAACGGACATCATATTAAGGCTCTGATGCAGTTCGCGTACACTACTGCCATTATGCAGCTGTGTTACAGTTCAAATACTGTCTGTCTGTTAATCTGCACCTTTATTACTAATGTTCCACAGTCAAACATAATTTTAACATCATCAATAACTCACTTTAACTGCTAGAGCGTAGCACAGATACATTTTCACAATGACCAATATTTCAGTATAGTGCATGTCAAAACGGCTATTTCAGAACATAATTTATTCTCAAAAAGCAAAGACGGCGCGACGGATTTGCTACAAAACATCGTCACGGAGCCGAGCAGTTAGCGACGCTATCGGTTAAATTTTATCTGTCTTCTTACATCATCTTTTTGCCTAATCGTTGATATTGGAACTTACTTCCTTACTTAACTTGACTTGGGCTGGATTCGACTTTTCTAATGACACTATACCTATTTACTATTTTTTTTATCGATGACAGCTAATAAAATTAAGTAAACATTATGATTATGTATGACACCTTTGTTTGAAATAAATTATATAACTCGTTGACCGAGCGAGCAAAGCGTCTCAGTTTCAGCTTGACCTAAAATTGTTTCGTATATAGTAGATCTAGGAAGACCTAGATGTTTGAATGTTACGATGTGTGGATGTTTAGATTTCCAGCCGCGTTTCGACTAATTTCGCCTAGGGGTCGCATTTCTCTACTGATTTTCATGAAATTTTGTGAGTATGTTCAATAATTATATAGTATCAGTTTTTCGATTTTTTTTCAAAATGGCGTATATATGGGGTAGAAAAGATAAGAAATTACAAAATTCAGCAATTTCGAAACAAACCACAGTCTACAGCTCACATTAAGCCAAAGATAGAGTTAAGATAGGCGGGAAATGCAAGATGGCGAGTAAATTATTTCATTTAGGTACTATACTGCCTATTTCTGAAAAGTTGAAAAAGTTTGCTGAGAAGAGAGCGCAGTCTGTCGTCGTTATCATTACGTTACAGTCCTCATTTATTGGAGTAATCAATTGTTAGAAACTCAATTTTCTTTCCGTTTGAGCCTTCCATCTTGTAATTTACGTCAAAATTCAATCACATTTTGTTGGAATAAGTATTCGACGTTTACTTTTAAGCAAGTCCCAAATGGTAACCTATCATAATCCCGAATTTTCATTTGCCCGAAATTTCATATGCCCGAATTTTCATTTGCCCGAAAGCTATTCGAATAATATCGAAATATCGAAAAGTGCTTATTTGGCTAAAGTAAGATATCGTTAGTTGTATAACATGTGAGGGGTGTCAACTTAGGGGTTAATGGGATTTTTTCAGGGGCTTAACATTTTTGAGGGTATATTTAGGGACTTTTCCATACCATATTTTTGTGATATAGGAAAGCGTGTTTACGATGTGAGAAACAAAATTATTACTGGAAATGGAACGTTTTCGATACCGCAGTGCATCCCACTCTCTCTTGTTCGAACTCGTAAGTGTGACTGAGAAGGAAATACACGACGAACGTTCCGATTTACGCTACCGTGATTTGTAACGTGATTGCAGAAATTAAGGCATTTTGTTTTATTTTATATATAAGTAGCGGATTTTCCTAAAACATTGTTTAGTTTTAGGGGGTTTCAACTTAAGCTCTAGGGGGAAAAAATGGAGTTGGCAGCCCTTTGATCTGTAGGTGCACTTGCCTCGAAGGGGCATTTGACCTTACCTAAGTTTTATATAAAATTACTAGTGACCCACCCCGGCTACGCACGGGTGCAATGCTGATAAATTATGCATGTATTATACATATAAACCTTCCTCTTGAATCAATCTATCTATTTAAAAAAAAAAACGGTGCGTAGCTTTAAACAAACAGACAGTCAGGCAGACTTTGTTCTATACTATGTAGTGATTACAAGAGTATACATAAAGAATATACGAGTTCAGTACCTATTACTCCACTACTAAAGTTTCACCTGCAACCATTTAATCCACTTTTGAAAGGAGTAAGAGCACTCTCGATCCCCGCTGTATGTTATCACATTTAGCCTCTAAAAAGGTCCCGATTCGATCTTATCCGGTTTCCATCTCGGCACTGGAGCTGCTATTACGCTATTTATTACGAGATGCTACGTAAATATAGCTTTGTATGAACGGGTGTACCTATTGTATGGGAGTTAATTCAATAGTGTTATTATAGACCCTGAGAATGCATTGCGATATGTTACTTAAATTGAGTAAAAAGGTTTCTTCTGTTACGGGTAGAGTATTGGAATTTACTGATATTAATATTGGGAAATATTAGTCTTCAAAATTACTATGAACGTGAGTGAACCTAGTATATTATATAACTTAATAAGCCTATAAGTCGTCGTAGCAACGTTAAGTCTTGTAAAGATATAAAAGCTGTTCATTCTTATGTTATAAGTTATTTATTTGTAAAGACTAATGACAATTCCGGCAGTTACAATTTTAATTAGAAAATAAGTCACGCTATCAATGTTTTGCTCTAATAAAGATAAACGAATTAAGCCACTCGAATGTGATTGGTACATCTACAAGTCACAACATGTATTTTGCCATGACCATGTGATTACAGACTTTTGGAAAAGTACTACAATAATACTACGATACTATTTTCGTTATCATTTACAAGGTCGTGATCCATTATCTCTGTCATCTCAAGCCCTATCAGTACTCTGAGTTGTGATGAACAGCCTCTTTTATCAGTAGGATGTTTTAGGAGAGCTACTTTCAGAGGTGTTACTTGGATCTTGATTGATTTGTGAGTTTATTTACAAGATATCATAACAGTTTTGATGTAAATAAGCCCTTCTCTAGTCAGGATGTCTCTAACTTTATGAGATAAAAGATATACTATTTTTATGTATAAGGTCAGGTGGGACAAAATGGGAGCCCTTTGACTGCCACAAACTTATTTTATCAAAATTTTCATTTTGCCAAATAATATTTTGTAGATTTTTTATTTTTCTGCAATAATTCTAGGGGTCAAAATAGACCCGGGGCAAATGCGCCAATGAGACTAGTAGAGAAATATCGAAAAGTACCTACAGACTTTATACTACTAACGCCATCTTACAACCATCCAACATAACCATATATAGTAAGATGAAAAAGCAAGACGGCGAGAAATATAACGTCGGTACTTTTCGATACGATAGGTGCGCTCGTCCCGTGGGCGTATTTGTACCGACTAAGGGCTTTCAGAACTGGTCAATTTTAGTATGGCGATACCGGAATTTCCGGCACTACCATACTAAAATTTCACGGTTAATCAAGCCCTAGTCCCGACTAAGCCTTACCGTTAGAAAATACACTTGCCCTATTCATCTTGCCTTGTTCATCATTTCAAGAAAAATCTTAAAAGCCCACTACATGTTTTCTGTAAATGTTACATTGGGATTGGGAGCAGTTGCCATCCTAAGGTCATCTATGGGTCAAAATAGCGTTGTGGCCTTTTCACAATAAAAAAGTTCGACACATTTTTATCCGACTTCCTTACTTATTCTCCTCCAAAAATTTGCAGGCCTCATATGGATGACTACCTACGTCATATTTTAAAATGTTTTAAAGATGTGGCCTGGGCCATACTACTTGTTAAAAGGGCAAGTGCGTTCGAGCATGCATATGAATAGAATGAGGCATTGAGGACAAACGGCCCGTATGGAATTCGAAGCATATGCCTTCGTTTGTAACAGTATATTCCGCTACTCAGACCATTTAACACTTTTCGTTGACTCTACCACTTTCCACTCGTCCGCTAACTAATTTCTAACATGGTATGGTTTAAGACGTCTTCATACATATGTAGAACGACTGAATTACTATACTTAGCGTGGTTAAGTCGATCTATATTCATAACTACCTATATCTGCGCTATCATTCTGGTTCAAAGTTTCATTGAAATGCGCATAAATTGTTCGAGATATGAATTAATTTCATTTGTATTCTAATTGATCATTTGCGGGTTTATCTATTGGAGTATTGGCACGTATTTGACAGAATCGATTGAGGTAGACCGATGGGACCTTTATCGAAAATAATAACCATTTCATTCACATCAGACATTTGTGTCAACATAATTCAACGTACAAATGCAACCGTGCATAGCCGCAGACCACAAACCAATAGCATTATCTTTATCTTTCTATAATAAAAATAGCGTTTTGTTTGCGAAAAAATAAGTCTATATCGTATACGCATGGTCCATAGTTCAAGCATTGCATTCACAAGGAAGGTACAGTCCGTGACCTGTCAGAATGCGATTCGCGTTTTATACATGTCTCGCTCGCTCTTACGCGAGCCAGATAAGAACCTCTCAGTTTTCACCCAAACCCGAATCGCAATCTGAGGGTTCACGAACTGCCAACATATTTTTGTGATTCGGGCGACCATTTTATAAGAATTAAGAGTAGGTAGTTCGTCTTTTTCTTAGGAACAACTTTAGGGCTGCCTCCCATTGCCCTTTTAACGGAAAACCTATTGCAAACTTAAGGAATATGTATGAACCACTTTTTTCTACTTATGTACACTTATCTACTCGTACAATATCGTTTCTGTCTTCTCAGTACGAGTTTTATTTGGCTTTTACAAAAGTACATACCATGTATATCATCCTCTATCGTGACTTAGTGAGTTGATAATTAGGCCAAGTTAAAGTATGTTTAGATTCATCCTCTTACTCGTAATGTTAGCACCTAAATAGGCATATATCTAAATATTACATTTTTTTTTCAGAACGCTGATACTGATAAAGATGATATCTAATTTTATAAATAATGACACAAAGGTAAATTAAGAAAGAAAATTTGAATGCGATCCACTACAATCTAAGCAGGGCTTGAACCTGCGACCTCTGCGTTACCGGCGCATTGCTCTCCCAACTGAGCTATTAGATCGCTACGTCAATCACACCAAATCTTTCATTCCATAATTCATACGCTACTGGAGCGCCCTCTGCGTCATATGTGTTTGAAATGCTTATGCGCATTAGCCATACCCTAGGATGTGCGCTTTACACGCCACGCACGACGCACTGCTTAGATTGTAGTGGATCGCATTCAAATTTTCTTTCTTAATTTACCTTTGTGTCATTATTTATAAAATAAAAAAGTGGTATTTCCACATAAAAAATAGAATCGATAAAAAAGATTCTATAAAAAAATATTCAGAACAGCGCCATCTCTCTCGCAGTCTTCACACTTACTGTAAAGCAATGGGGACAGGGGATCGTGCGTGTAAAGCGCACATCCTAGGGTATGGCTAATGCTAATGCGCATAAGCATTTCAAACACATATGACGCAGAGGGCGCTCCAGTAGCGTATGAATTATGGAATGAAAGATTGGGTGTGATTGACGTAGCGATCTAATAGCTCAGTTGGGAGAGCAATGCGCCGGTAACGCAGAGGTCGCAGGTTCAAGCCCTGCTTAGATTGTAGTGGATCGCATTCAAATTTTCTTTCTTAATTTACCTTTGTGTCATTATTTATAAAATAAAAATGTGGTATTTCTACATAAAAAATAGAATCGATAAAAAAGACTCTATAAAAAAATATGATATCTAATTACAATTCAAAACAGGAGTGAATCTGTCACTATCTATATTTGAGAATCTGAGATAACTGATAAACATTATTTTATTTATTTTATTTATTTAAACTTTATTGCACAAAACAAAAGTCAATACAAATGGCGGACTTAATGCCAAATGGCATTCTCTACCAGTCAACCATAGGGCCAAACAGAGATACTAGAAGTGGGTGCAAATCAGAAATCTGATGGTACACAGAGGATCTAGAGTACAAGTAAATACAAAATATTATATTACTGTTTATACAAAAATACATATACCTACATTTACATACTATAATATAATATATACAGATATATACATAATATATATATATATATATATATATATAAATATATACGAAAGTCTACAACATGGGATGATGGATGAACTATTCGAGCTCTTGTTCCAGCAGATGCTTACGCAGCATACACTTGAAAGCTACCTTGCTTACAAAACAAGCTGCAAGCTGCTTGCTTAACATTAGTTACTAGACTAGATGTCCTACCACTAACTAGTTACGTCAAATATCGCAAATGGCTATATCAATGTCAATCGAATGAGATTCTTGAGAGTATCAATACTTACCGGCCATGCCTTGATTTCAGCAATTTATTTAAACTCTATACGGAATAGCATGGATCGTTAATTTGATTAAATCTAAGACATGTTTGGAATCGTATAAAAAGCAGGAAGTGCAGTTAGATGCAGAGACAAGCGATCCCTCTCGTCTTCTAAATCTACACAATTTATAAAAATCCGTGAATAGTTTCGGTTTCGGATAAAAACGTCAGTTGGAAATTGAGGCAAAAACTATAATTTACTATAAATAATACTCCATGTCAACAGTAGTAATACAAGGCCAATGGCTCCAAATAAAGGTCACTCGTGTTGTGACAATTTGTATTCTTATCGGTGCCACGATCGCCGATTTGTATGTTATGCGCGAGCGCAGTCGGAATGCTGCTTTGGTTCCGTTGCTTGTTAACATGACGGTGAATTTCAAACTTGCCTCATTGGAATTCACTTGATGATTTCGACTTTATCAATTTCATCTTTATCGTCATTGTGACCATTGAAAGGAATGATATCAGTATACTACCAATTCCTTTCGTGTTTTGTAGCTCCGTGCCTCCGAATGGAAAAAATGAAAACTTTATAGGATCAAACGATTGTTTCCGATTTTCGACTTTTTTAGCAATTACTTGCTGTGGTACGAATGCTTTTCGCATGAGGAAAACCGTCCTCAACCACTTTGGAAACGCAGTGGGGATAACATAACAGTGGCCCACGATTCGCTCGTATCCTCAATAGGGTGGGTCATTTTTTTTTTGTGATGCCCTACTTATTATACCTACTCAGAATAAAAATACATTAAAATATTGGGACAAAAAAATAATAAAACCAGACTTCATAACGCTCATTTAATATGGATATTTCTATACTACCTTAAAAAAATGATCCGGAGGCAAAAGATCAACATCAATTACAATGCAATTTTGGTATTTAGTTTATATTATTATGAGTTACATTTTTTTTGCTATGCCTAAAGAAATGAAAGTATTAATTTTTTTCCCATAGGTAAAAAAGTGACCCACCCTAATCCTCAAGCCCCGGCTAGCCGTGTTGGCTTCGCCGTAGGCTGGGAGGCACTGTGCGGCCCACTGGGGCCCATGAGTGTGGTATCGGGTTCTCAGACGCGCGATGGCGTGTCTGGTCTTCGGGTCATCATTTTGGGGATGGTTAGCCCACGATTGTACTCGACTCTACGGTTACCAGTCAGCCATTCTTGTGACATCTGATCTTTAGAGCGTTTTTTTTGTTGTAGATATAAAAACTCAAACTAAGTAATTCTAAGGTTTAGATTTTGTTAGGGTATTTAATGTACGAGTATGTTTTATGTGGTTGACTATAAAGATATTTTTGCTCATTACCTTCGATCGAACGAAGCGAACGAGCTATTCTACAATGATCGCTGAACAAGTGAACAGTCTGATCGTACTCCAGATTCAACTATAATGGCAACTATGCTGTAATTGTACACTCACACGCCACATTGCTGTCTAATGAGCCGACTTACTGCACAAGTGTGCAAGTGTCGAAGGCGGGACGCGTTAAATTGAATGCGCGCCGCGAACATCGATATCCCACGCTCGGATGCCCCTACGGGTTGGCCATGACATCGGCGGCGAGCTGCGGGCATAGGCGGGAGCGAGAAACCGCGCATCGACCTTCCGTTCCCACCTACGATTGCTCACTCCGGATAGAAGCTTTCTTACTGTTCCGAAAACTATACCCACCCCCTTGCGAGGCCCTTGCTCGAAAATCAAGTCAAAGATAGCCCCGACGATATTCCAATATGATGGCCGGCCACCCAGGGCCAACGTTTCAAACCTGTGATCCTGCCACAATTGCCATTTTATCATCAACTTCCCTCGTAATCTGCAGAACCTTGAACTTTATTTGCGCAATGGAGATCGAGTAGCGCTTTCAGTCGGCGCGCGTTAGCACACGGGAGTGCGATCACAAGCTCATGACCACGATAAAGCAATGATCACGAGCCTGGACAGGTAGCCATCATTTATTGTATGGTGGGAACGCCCATAATCTACAGACTGATGGTACTAACCGGAGTCCCCAACCACTTCGGGATAAATTTAAAATGATAAGGTCGGTCATCACCGCTGCCGCTTGCCGCTGATGTCGGGGCCTGGCTGTAAAATACTCATTACAAAGACCTTAACTCCATTCACTGTGAACCATATTCGAACAGCTTCAGGTGGTTTTAACTCAGCTCGATTGCGTGTGCAAGTTTTTTTCACGACATTAGCTTATTGCTCCATGAGAACGATGCATCCACTATGATTACACATTTGATTGATCTAATGATTGCCGAGACAGGTGCTCATATGCAATTAGGTATAATTTCTTGCTTTGGATATCCTAATTTGATTACGGAAGTCCCCGGTCCAGAGTCCTACTTAGATTGCAGTAGATCCAGGAGCAACGTTCTGTATGTAAATTTTTGATAATTTTTTTACATAAGGATGTATAAAGAACAAGTTAATTACCTCTTTCAAAATGGAGTTCCCACTGTCAAGGTTTATCTACAAACCGCTTCAGAGCAAAACATCCCAGAATTAAACGAAAATGATGACCGTGGGAATTATCATCCAACACATTTGAAACGAGAAACCAAATGGTGTAAGTGGGCGGTTTATTTATAATAATGACTTGGTCGTATAGATAATATGACGCTTCCTGCCTTAGATAGGTACAGCTAGGATCGCCCTTGTAATTAGAAGTAGGTCGGCAGAAAGGTTACAAAGAAATACAAAGATTAGTTATGTACACAATGATGAAGTCGGTTACAAAACAAACGAAGTAATGGATACGGATGTTTATATTAAGTTAGTTACTTGATGGCTGGATGAAACATAAAATAAATATACTTCACGAAATAACTGGGAACCAAATCTAATACTTTATCTAATCTAATTGCATAGTTTATTAATTCCTATTTATTACTTATTAGTGGCTCTGTGAGCTGTTGCACATCCTGGTGAGGTTGTTACGAAATTGTTGAATTTTGTAATTAATAACCCCGCCATTTCGATAAAAAACGAAAAATTTAATAGAAAAAAGTACATAATTAACGACATCTAGGCGATAACAGCTGGAAAACCGGACATTAGAACCTCCGAATATCCGGACATACGAAAAAAAATTATGCCACGCCGAAACCAAGCGTCAAGTCGATAAAATTTCTCACTAGCAAATGTTTTAATATACACGAATTTATCCTTCCACCACTTATCTTTGGACAATAAACTTTAAACTCCGTTTAACACCGATCTACATTCCCACAAAACTTGTGTTCGATCACGTAAAACTACAAGAAACTTGACGCGAGTCGATAAATGGTAAAAAGTGGCCCACTGACCGCCGCCTTAACGGTATTCGATACGCAGTTTAACCGTGGATTTGACTATCGGCTTGTGGTTCACTAGTTACATGAAAGGGTCACGTATAGCCGTAAAAACGCTTTAAAAGGCCTATTATAGGTTGATGGGGTTTGGGTCCTTTAGCGTTATCAGCGGGATATTTTATGATATAAAAATATGTTGTAAGGTCCTAAGGTCTAACTACAGATTTTTATGTAGCAAAATGATGGAGATAAGCATATTTGAATTTTGGTATCTGTTTTTAGTATCTTCATGTTTGTATACCAGCGTTATAAGACTGGATGTAGTTGTATCGATTTTTGACATTCGAGCTGCATTGATAAATTGGGAAGTTGTTATAAGGTAAATAAATATACATTTGTCGTGTTAGCACGGTCTATCTTACAAGGATCGAAGATCAAAGCTAAAAGATTTTTTTTACTGAGTTACGTGGTTGAAGAGACCGGGAATCGAACCCGGTACCTCAGGATTAACCATTTTGCCATCCTAACTCCCAAGCAACCTATTAAATTTTTCCCTATGCTTTGTATGTTGATCTTTTTTTTTATTTGAAAGGCTTCACACCTTAGCTTACCTTACGGTCTATCTTGATTTACTGTAATCGTGTGACGTTCTGCAACCTAACTGTAATCACAGCATCTAACAACTTCGTTAGCTCTTAAGTTCAAGTACGCTTAATCTTAATTAAAAGGTGCGTGGGCAGGTATAATGAAGCGGAGGATTAATTAATATTGCAGGGCTGAACAGCTGCTTTAGTAGTGGTTTATTCATAAGCTGCCTACTGTTGCTGCCGTTTTAACGGATCAAGCCTTTTAAGCCTTTTCAAAGTTTAAACAATGGAAGGAAAAATTGTTTGTATTCATAACACAGGGTTGTCAAAATTTGATTAACATTGAACCAATTGAGCAGCGACATATCACAGCAGCGATGTATTAGTTTAGAATTTAATAAGGTAGAATAAAGTGGTGATGTTTTCGACAAGTAAGTATCATTAATGGATTGCTCGCAACTTCGCCTGCGTAAATGATATAAAACCTAATTCTCATAAATAAATAAATATGACCAAGAGTATTGAGTATAAAAGTTTTTAATTACCACAGTCGGGTATAAACTATCCTATAACCATCTTTAGATGCCCAGCCGTTCTAGCTTGATAGCGGACAAATAAAACGCCCTTACATCACGCTGTTAAGTTTTTGAAAATTTTAGAATTTTATAATTGTACTTATAACATAGAATAACTAAACTCATTCTTCTCAGCAGCTCTTCCCTAGCTCTATTTGATCCAGTTCTTCAGAAATTAGACAAACAATAATCTCAAAAAGTGCGTCATCCCTGTCATTATTGCCTAGTGCTTTCTTGTTTCTGTCTCTTTATTTTTCGATAATTTTCACTTATTTGGCCAGTCAGGTAGCGACAACCATCTAACCTTCGTACTTTCTGTGAAAGGCAAAACAATTACATTTCCTATCACCAAGTAATCACAATATTGTCAGGTTCCGTAAACGCATAATAAATTTGCTGAGAATGGGGAAACAATTAGACACAACACAATCGCATAAAGAGATAGGGTTTTGCATAATTGCTGTAAACACGCAACTTTTAATATATTGTATAGTATTTGTATCTTTTACGCAAAAAGTTACGGCTGCTAATTTTTAATTAATTTGAGTAAATTTCGAATACGGCGCCTAATAGTGTTAAATTGACGAAACCCTGCGGTTATAAAATTTAAATGAAATTCGAGAGACGTTCATTAGTTTACTCGGAGCGTTTTTTTCACACTAACTGTTCAAGAAAAAGCAAGCTCAATAACTCCGGCATACTCCATGATATTTTGACGTGTTTGAGTTCGCCAATTTTTAACACCCGAAAACGGCGAACGCTAAGCAATAATAAACTTTGTTTCTGCATCCCACCAATATAGAAAATGGAAAAGTTACAATGATCACAAAATAAAGCATGTTCTCCACTGGGTAAAACACAGTCAATTTGTTTACTGGCTGACCCAATCATTTAAATATAAAGATGACCGAGGAGAGTTCGCTATTTATACTATCTTACCGTAAAGTGGGAGATTATAACGTAATGCTAATATATTTATTTCAGCTGAGTGTAGGTACCTCCTTTTACTATTAAAATATTGGACACATCGGTTAAAGACATGAGATTGACAAGTACGCGTAAGCTACAAACGAGATGGGCTGGCAACTGTGTCACAATTAAAAAGAAAGCCAGTTTAATGACTGCACTCACTAGAAACCCTATTATTTACATCAGTTTCTGTGTCTTTCGTGAGTGTAGGAAACTGATGCAAGATACGGAACGGGCCATTGCCGTTTCGTTTCCGTAAATAACGCTATTTGCCTTTCCTGTTCTCCAATACGTTGATTTTTTCTTGTATTTAAGATTCGGCTGCTAAATTCCACATATGTTCTACTTTAGCGTCAGTAATTTAAACAAAAGATTTAAGAACAATTAAACACATTACATTTGGTACCCGCTTTCAAAAAGAATTATCGCGTCTGTTGATTTAAGTAATGATTTTCAGACTGCACCGAGCAAAATGTGAAAAATAGGCAGTTGCCGTTAAGTAGGTATAGACAACGTCAACAATAGTTGTTTAATCCATTTCTAAACTATATATTTAGCACTTCGAAGAATGGGTTAACAAGTTCTCCGTGGAAAAATTATAAGATTATTTATATTTTACCCTTGAAATCTAAGTAAAGTTGGACAAAAATTGTAAAATCGTAGGCAGGCGTTAAGTGTTTTTCTATACTTTAACAATGGAAATCTATTCTGATTTTCAGTTAAAAAAAAAATGAATGAAGACATTACAATTTGTCCGCATCAAATATTTCAATTATTGTTTGGTATTAAAGGTCCAGATCTTACAAAAAGTGCTTTTAATTCTCCATACATTTTTCCTATGGCGGCCGCGCGCCGATCTAAATACGCATTTCCCGCGCTCTATGGTTATAGGCGCGTTAGCGGCTAACGCTCGGCGCCGTCTTAAGGGGCTACCCGCTCTCAATGACCTTCGATCTGTTGCGATAGATTTTCCCATATTATAAATAGCTAATCATAATAACATAGTTTTTCCACAACAAAATACCGTATCAAGTACCTTTCACATGTCACTGACTTTGAGATACAGGCCGTCAAAGTTTACGATTTTTTCGGGGAAAAAGTTGTGGAAACGGTTTTTTGCGTTTTTCTCGAAAAGTATTGAGAAAAATAGAAAAAGCTTCAGAACAAATTTTGTGGAATATGGTTTAGAACAATAAAATGTAAGATATTTTCTACATATACAAAGGGGATAAAAGTAGAAACGAGATTAGTTTATTTTTGGTCCTTCACCGAATATTTTTTTATAAAATACACAGTCGTTAAATCAAAATTCGGGTCTATACAAAGTGTTAAGCATAGACCATACTACAATATATATTAAATAGGACATTATAACTCTATAATCCACAAACTAGATACGATGTAAAAATCATCAAATTGGCTGATTTCTGCAGGGAGCCCCTTAAAATGAATCATTCATTTGTCCTGGGGGCACGGTAGTGCCCCCCCCCAAGACGAACAAAAAAGAGGCGGGGCACTACCTACCTTTTCTCGAACCGTTTCGTCTCATTTTCAAACCCTCATAGTTTCGTCCCAGTTAACACCAGAGCGCCCAAATTCACAAGTTAAGATGCAGTTAGAGAACATATGAAATGTACAAAATTTCATTGATCTAACTTTTATACTTTGGGTTTTATTGGTACCTAAAATACGCCGATTTTGCCACTCACTTATACACTGACTTAGTGTTAGCGATCATCATCGTTCGTCGGTAATTAGGGAAATTACAGTTACTAACAGCTTCATTCTGCGTTTTATAATCGTCACGTATGTGTGTAATATGTATAATCGTCATGTATTCATTAATTGAAGGTTCGGCTTATAGCAAAAAGCTGTTCACAAATAAACTTCGGATCATCTATCTATAACTGATTATTCAATAATACGTTCATCCTTTGAGCACACAAGAGTCGTGAGCCCGCATGAGTTATGATATTCAGCCTCCGAACGTCTCAATGAAATAATGATGATTGAATCGACAATAATAATGGCTCCATTACCATCACGATTTGTACCAATAATTCGCTTAATTCTGGCGTCAACTACTAAACATTACTGTCTGCTTTATTCCTTGGAAAGCGGTAAAATGATCGTCAAAATTTATGATAATGCGAGTACCGATAATGGCCGGGGGATTTCTTGTTCACTTTTTTATTCGCGAGCATCGTGTGCCAGTTCCACATCGTTATTCTGAAGTTGAACTACGAAATATTTTAATGGAATTAGTTTTAGCTTCGTGGAAATTATTTAGACTTTGCATTGCGAGCAACGCTACTACACCTTTACTATAGCGTTTCAATTGAAGGAATAATCTAGTGGAAACAAAGCTAACCGAAATTGGCATTCCTTTGTTATATCAGTGGCGAGAACACCAAATGGCACATCGCTCATTCAAATCTACTCCAATTCTGACAATCTGCCTTTTACTATGTTTATGTACCTCGTACGAGGCTTGTATATGACTAAAGGAATTATTACAGCCACTATAATATAATAAGCTAGCTCGCCTGCGAGGAACGATCTAGAGGTATCAAAATCTGTAGCTATCTGTACTCTAATGCACACTGATTTTATATCTCGGAGATATAACATAGGTAAAGTCGAAGGGCTTTGCTGTCATATATTAACATCTAATAACGCTGCTGGCAGCTTACATTTAGACTGTTGTTCTTAAATTATGTTTTCTGAATCTGAGCGTGGTCTGAGCCTATTTAAATTACGTACAACTCAGAGCAGCGACCGTTTCGTAACAATAATTGGTATGTAGTTTTTCTGGAGCATTTCCTCATTAAAGGAAACGAGTACTGTTTGTTCAGTAGTTGCCGGGACAAAAGAGCTCGTTCCGAGGAAAGCCCTGCAAAGTTGTACGATATTTTATCCGCGTTTGTTAACTTCCTTACTCACGTTTCTGCGCCAATAACACTAACGTTTCCAGATCTTTCGATAAGAATTGGACTCGTATATTCAGGGAGTCTTCACAGATATCGGAATTTTATCTAAATGTATTTTTGCTGTAAAACTAGTTCGCACTTTTTCTACGTTTCACCATTGCACTGACTTTCTCGAGTTTGTGGCAGGTTTTAAGCGCTCCAAGGAGAGACATCGCATTCCTTCTTTTATTTCATGTTCGCTCCTTACTTGCTATATCGTGACACAGCTTCATGATGCTAAGACTAGGTGAGTGAATGTCGTGCTATAAACGTTCTGCTAAGAATCAATTCTTTATATTTGATTATTAACAATTAATGTGCTACGTTTCATACTTGTCTACATATCAATGTTTAATCAAGTTTTCAATTAAACCTAGAATTGGGGATTTATTTACTCAAACGGTGTTGAAAATATTACATTTCGATTAAACATAATAAAACTGGAACGATAAATATTTCCATTTACATAATATCCAAGCACAATGGTCTAGTTTCACCAACAAAGCGTTACTTGTCAAAACTTTAAGAAATTCAGCTCAAGTGAACAGCATTCTTGCAGAAACCTAACTTCTATCTATCCGCCCTTTCACTTCTGCTCAAACCCATTTATTTTAACTGCAAATCTTGTAATTTCTACACTTTGTTCCAATTAAGCAGCGGTATTATTGAAACAAATAAGCAAAAGAACAGCGATGCAAAGTTACTCTTGTAAAACTAACGGCAAAGTGCAAATTCAAGAGCCCTCATCGTCTGTTAGTCCTTTACTAACTTAAAGTTAATTAAGCTGGGAGGACTCTAGACGAAGGGGAAGCAAATTCCAAGAAGTTTCACAACGAATGTGGTTAATTTAACGGTTCCTGGCAAAATTGTTATACAATCTCAATGATTTGTTGGTAAAGGATTAAAATACATCCGACAAGTGGGTTTTCGGACTCTGAAATTGATGGAGAAGACGCCGCACTGTTATTATGGTTAAATTTGTACATAAAATTTGATGTTATGAATACCAGTTATGGTAAAGTGATCGGTCGACCATTGCTCTTTATGTAGGCCAGCAGTACCATGGTCGGGCGGGTCAGTGACCGCTCCCCCCTTTCCCTTTGCCTGGTCCTACTACATTTCTCCACTCCAGCGCAAAGTAAAAGGCAATAAATATATTCTCCGATCCCTTTATCAATGAATTCACATAGCTTCAAAATCAATAGAGAGGCGTCTAAGAAAGAACTTCACTGTTGAATACTTGTACATTTAGGCGTAAACCTGTCTATGACTAAAGTGGTCCTCAAATTGCTTTATAGCCGTATTCAAAGCATATGTGAATTTTGTCTGAATAGTTAGAGAAAGTAACGTTGGGTTTTATCGTTCTTTTCTCAACGAAAACATGGCTTGTAGAGAGTTACAAAATCTGCTTTTACTTACCCGTAATCTCAAGTTTTGCCTAACATGGTTACAGTAATTGGTAAATATCGTTTGTTTTATCATGTTTAAGGTCGATTGTTATGGTTTCCAAGTACCTTTCGCTGCAACAAGCACTTTCAACACGAATATAACTGTTATCCAATTCACTAATTGTTATATTCGTTTTGGCAACGCAATAATTTTGTCGACTGCTTGACGGTATTACATTTTTCAAGCGTCAAAATATCGTAACTGATGAATTGTCAAACAGAATGATTGCCTCATTATCTTTAACAGTTTATCATTACGTGTATTCACATCTTTATTGATGTTATGTTTTTGTAATATAATAAATAGCTCCTGGTCAGTTTCGCGGTTGGGATAGAGACAGATTAATCGGTTCGTCTTAGAACGCTCATTCAATGCGGTTTTAATGATTGGCTGTTTCCTTGCCAGAACATGTTTAGCACCGGTAATTGGAGGAAGTATTCTAAATACGTTTTAAATTGCGTTGGAATCGGGCCACTTTTTTAATTATATTGAAAGTATTACAGGGTTTAAATCATTGATGAATGATTTCCGATTGCTCCTAGTTTTCTAGTTTTTGTAAACTTGTATCCCATTTTTTTACAATCCGGGAAAAACAATGGAGTGTTTGTGTATTCGAATTCGAAATATCTTGCAATCGAAGACGAAAATTTAAAACAACTCCCTTAAAAATTAAGCAAACAAAGAATACAAAATTACTTGATATAATACTCGTAGTATTGAACATTATATCCACTCCATGATTATATTATTGATCAATGAATACACTCGTTCGATTCTCGTTACGGTGTGACACGGCAAAATAACGTGAACATCATCATCATTTAATGAAAACGAATGACGGCTAGAGCCTCGAATGCCTCGAGGCTTTGTATCGAAGCCAACCTCTTCTTTTTCTAACTGGCTACACTATCGGGATTGAAAATAAAGGACCATAGTAAAATTTGAAAATTTGGAGATTATGTTTTGTAAAGGTAGGGTTTTGTAGATCTCCCTTACAAAGTAGCATTCCTAAATTGGACCGTGGATGTTGAGAACAATATTACAGCAATACTCCTACGTTATCATCTACATGTTCGCAATAAAAGGGGAAGCATTATTGCATACATTTGCTCAAGTGTAGCGTCGCCGCCGGCACAAACCATAAACAAATGACAAGAGTTGCGTTCCGGTTCTGCGTATTAACTTATCAGATGCAACGTAATAGAGGCATTTATTGTTTAAAAATAGTACAGATGAAGATTAAAGTTGAATGGAGATGCTTTTGTAACATTGTAGGACCAAAATATGTACAAATTTGAGTCTTCTTTCCCAAGCCGCAATTTTAAAACTGGAGATATTGTTTGTTACGCGTGCGTATTTTTTTCTTAAGGCTAGTTAAGGCTATCTTGATCTCTTTGTTTTGATTACTTCATAGAACGGTACTTACTAGATAAAACCCAAAAACAGAACACAAACAGTGGGTTTTTGGGTAACGTGGGTTTGGTTTTATAAATATATGTCTTTTGTGTTTTGTCTGTGAAAATGTCTGCACCTAGAAACATCCATCATATCCATCAATCCATCTGGCGTCTATAGAAGTTGTAGGTCTACGAGTATTTCATTCATATTAATATATCTGTGTGCCGGCACGACTCACGAGTAGGTATCCCAAAAGCCGCTTACATGAGTCGTTTCGTTGAGCTTAGCAAAACATGCTGCATTTCCTGCACATTTCTGCCAGCAAACAGTTTGAAACCAAGTTATAACTCAAAATATTCAGACGGACAATAGAAAAATACGCATACATTTTGCGTGTCTTTCACTGTTATTTTCAAGAGAAAAGATCAAAAGAATTCCAGGGATTTGTCCGCCGTATAACTGCATTTTTGTATGTGTAATTTCAAATGAAAGTCCGACCAAGTGACCACGACATTGCTCATCATGCATCATAACTTCATGGCTTATTTGAATACAAAGGCATTTCTGTAATGCAGTGTTGGTGCATGGTGGCTGCCGCGTTCCATCCACTTTCACGACTGACCTATCACGACACGAGCGTCGGTCACTTCGGATTCCAATTGGCAATTGGCTGACGACATACTTCCGACAGACCAGAAACAGTAGTTGATAATGTTGATATACATAACTGATACTAAAATATTTCAAAAGTTAACGTTAGCGTTAGTGTGGAGAAGTTGTTGCAGGGCGACATTCTACATTACGTTATACTTGTCGAAGTATATGTATATTGATTTATATGCAAATATTAAACACACTTCAAATTGTCACATCTCATACTCTTTACACCATTGATATACCCCATAGGAGGATGCTATAATACACTAGGACTGTTCCACGGCGCGTTAAGTTGGGTATAAACTATCTGTATTCTAAATCCGTCCAGCCTTTCCGGCGTGAAGGAGTCCCTAGCAAACATACACACACATACACACACACACACACACACACACACACACACACACACACACACACACACACACACACACACACACACACACAAAGTTTCGCTATTATAATATTACTGGGATGTTAAATAGACAGACTGTAGATATCTAAGGAAGTATCATTCTTAAGTTTAAATTCCATACAAACAAACGGAAATACATATAAACAATTAAATATATATCCTTTACTTAAACTTGTTCCATACTTTCTGCATACCCATCTTTCGAATATTAAGCGTAGCTAGCGAACCGCGAATCCTCCGGAGCTGCTCCGGTCTTCCCTTTTCCTTTTATTACTTTTTCTTTTTAGACTAGGTATTGGACGAAACTAAGAAAACTACAGATAATGGAACGAATTTTAATAGTTTGAAAGAAGAGTACGGACCCTCAACTAATTATTCTAGTGAAGAGTTTTGCTCAGTAATTATAGGAATATAGTTTGTAGTGAGATAAATTATTACCCGATTCATTCTACCGTAAAGATGAAAACGGTATCTCAGAGAGAGCACTATACAATATTGAGTGCGCTTATGGCATAGTACGGCAGAATGTGATATTTGCATTACCTACCGTAAAAACTTTAACTCATGGTGCATGAGCACTAGTACTGAAGAGCAAGTACCACTGCCCATCTTTCCTTACCGTCCGTTTGCGTTAAGGCTTCACCTGTTTCGTCCTCCATAACTTAACCAATTGTAACGAAATCTTGGAAACTGAATGATAAAAACAGTTTCTGTGTCAGACCGTTTCAATTTTTGCGCTTATTATTATATAATTTGTGTAATCGGCGTCTGTTTGGAGCGTAATTTTGGCCAAAACCAGACACCTAGTACACAAACTTTTTAATAATAAGCGCAGGAATAGGCGCGAAAAGCAGACTGACACAGAACATTTTCTTCCCATTCAGTTGCCAAAATTTCGTTACCTTTGGGTTATGTTTTGGAGGAGGAAAAAGACGAAAACGAAACCTCAAATTGCACACCCTAATCCGAACACAGCATGCACGACGAAGCTAAATTTGATATACGTGCTTTTTAATTATAGGTTTTTAGGGTTCCGTAGTCAACTAGGAACCCTTATAGTTTCGCCATGTCCGTCTGTCCGTCTGTCCGTCCGTCCGCGGCTTAGCTCCGTGATCATTAGTACTAGAAAGCTGAAATTTGGTATGAGTATGTGTATGTATAACGCCGACAGAACGGTAAAATAAAATTAAAAAAAAATATATTTTTTCGGGTACCTCTCGAACACCTAAAGTGGGGGTGAATTTTTTTTTTCTTTTCAACACTAGTGTATGGGGTATCGTTGAATAGGTCTTGTAAAAATAATAGGGGTCTTGTAACATTATTTCTTGATAAAGTCAGCGGTTTTGTAAATATTCGCTCCAAAAACAAAAAAAATGTGTCCCCCCCCCCCCCCTCTAACTTTTCAACCACGGGTCAAAAAAAAATCGGAAAAATTCATGTTAATGAGGCCTTATAAGTACTTTCAACGAAAACTATATTGAACAAAATCGGTCGAGCCGTTTTTGAGTTATCGCCAAATTTCATATTTTTTCTTTAAAAGGTCGTAAGTTGACTTCCAAAAGGTAATAGTGATTACAGTTTCCAGGGCGTTTACGACCTTTTTATAGAGCTAAAACTCTTTCTTAACGTAAACCTCGGGCTTAAAACAGCAGTTTATTGAGAAGGATGAGCAACTACGGAACCCTACACTGAGCGTGGCCCGACATGCTCTTGGCCGGTTTTGTTTTAAAGGAAGGTAAATTAATACATAATAACTAATAGACAAATCATTGTACTTCGGTCAAATAACAGTGCACAATCATTATCAGTGATCAATATCAATATAACTTATAAATATTTATCGGAAACGGTCATCTTGACTTACAAAATGGTTCACGGACAATACAATAATCGGTACGTTGCGAATTATTGACATGCGGCTGAATTGGTATACTTAAAAATATCTAGCAAATATAAATCAACGTCATTAAATAAATCAAAATTGAACGAAAACTAGATCTAATAACAGTATCGTCGTAATCTTGCTTTTAAAAACTGGTTTTTCCAGCATACTGGCCGTGGCCACAACATCTATATACTTTAGGTTTGGTAAGTTTTATAACAATCCAAAATATATCATGGTTTTAATGAAAAATGCTTTCGATGAAATGATAATATGTCTATGAAACGAAACATTCCCTGAAACTTTGGCTATAAGAAGAGTAAACCCGTTCCGACAGACAGTGCAAATTAAAATAAATTGGCTTTAAATGTTATCTTCGTTGTCTGGATGCTTGCCTTTATTTTTGTAGTACTATGTTACTTGTGAGACTAAATGCGTTACTCTGCTGAACAGGGCGTTGAAAATATTTACATTTATTTATTAGCTAATAATCGGTTAAAGATATCTACCACCAACACATAAAAAAAAGGCAATACTTGTGTCAGGGAGAGACTCGTTATATCATAGATACTAGGTTAGCAGATGGATGATGCTGAACAACTCTCTGGAGTCATTCGGGTGCTGATGCTGGGGTGCCCTGGTCCTCGAAAATAGATACCGTAGCTCCAATAGCTGATGCAGAGGGAGGATAATTGTGTCAGAGAGAGAAGCTCGTTATATGTATCATAGCATATCATAGCCACTAGGTTTTACTCTCTATAAACCAAAAGGAACAGGGATTTTACTATAGGGAATTTCTTTCTATTACAAGCTTAATATAACGAAATGTCTACATATACATAATATAGATCTACACAAACTATTATACCTATCGATACGGTTTATTTCTCACCTCAAGGTTCAGAAGGCAGGATACTTTACAAATCGTTTACAATTCTCACCTAATTCGTATTCAAGCAGCGCGTAGTTTGGTATCGGCAACAATGTATATGTTAAAGGATACGTGGAAAAAATATCGTGTCCAATGAGCCGTGAGAAATATACGGGGCTGCGAAATTAGGCCGACGTTTCTTTGAGCGAACAAACAGTTCCTTTCAGGTGGTATATTTACTAGAGATGCCACGGACAATGATTTTGCCGAATACCGAACACCGTACATTCGGCTACACTTTCGGCCACAGCAAAGTACATTCGCCGGTAGAATGTTCGGTATCATTATCATATGTATCTTTTAAAATGTAGATCGCACTTTGTCGCTATAATCATAAGGAGTATAAGGATGCTTTGACGGGCTATTAGCTCAGAGCTTGGTAGCTTTACGTTTGGGAATGATACATGCGTACATTTCGCGGTGAGAAGATTATGATCTGCCTCATTGCAGCATGTGCAGTGTCTGCAGTGCAGAAACAGGAAGTTTATGAAGAAGTGCGTAAATATTTTCAATCCACACAATGAAAAAAAAAAGAAATATTCATCACAACATACCTTCATTTTAGAGAATAACTATCACAATTCGTATTAATACTTGTTTGAGCAATGTTGTGCATTTTTCTTTATAGTTTGATATCCTGTATTCGGCTGAATGTTGTGTATCTATTATTAGATAGACCAATTGCAAAAAGTAGCCGAATATCGAATAGTTACCGAACATTCGTGGCATCTCTAGTATTTACGCAAGATGAGTTAGGAGTTACTGAACAGCTCTGATCCGAAAGACAAGCAATGATTCTGCGACTCGCTTCAATCACGGCGAGTAGTTAAACAAAACAATAGAACCTGCTTCGATACTTTAATGCTTTAGGAAGTTCAGTTTTCGACAATAAGTAAAGTTGAATCGCTTTGGCAATTTTAACTTGTACTTAAACGGAATAAAATAGTACATAACGTTCTCTTTTTTGATCTTCGCAATAGCCGCCCGAGACTGTGTTTTACTGGTAGTTTGTGTAAAATTTGACGCATAAGGTCATGTGGCATGGACGCAATCTACCAACGCGTGTGCACCGCTACGACTGACCACGAATGCGCACCATTTTGCTTGAACAGAAGCGGAAGTCTAAACCGAGCACATTGGTGCGCACCGGGCCGTGCTACTAGAGTGCACAGTGAGTCCGACTCGGCTTAGATGGCCAACAGAAAAATAAAAGTGTGTGTGAGTGTGTTTCGGTGTCTTGACACAGGTTTACGTTCCAGTAAGTGACTTCATCCGAACATCCGGCGTTATATCACTATCAGTGATCTCGAGCCACCTGACACCCTCGTGCGGTCGGCCTACCTATACGTTTTAAGTTACTAACTCACATACAACGATAGCTTCCACAAGCTCATATATCTATCTATTCTATAGTTGGTCGGAAAACCACATTGCGAGGATGTAAAGTTTAAATTGCAACTAACGCCGCAGTAGCATACGTATTGCGAAAGTTATCCATCGACATCTCCCAGCGACTGCGGTTTCCTGCCTCGCTTCCCAGCGCTCGGATACATCTAGCATTCTCAGCACAGGAAAACGGGAAATATATAACATAGGCTCATACAACGTTTTTCAACGAAGCATCCGATCAATTCAATCAAACGGGTTTCATTATGCTTAGTTTGCTAGTTGCCCGTTAGAACAAAAGCGTTCCAGGCCTTTGGAAAGAAGTATTTGCAGTTAGAAATAACTTTTAAATTAAATTTCATCTTATATTGTCCGACGCGAATTACGATCTGCCCTTAGGAAATTGTTTCATAAGTACCTTTTTACGTGACAATGGCGGCAATTATGATGTACTTATATAAAATGCTGTATATGGTAATGACGCAAATTCGTTGCGTATGTTTGGATAGATAATTGTTAATTTAACAGAAAGAATGTTCATTGTCATTGCGAATTTTTTTTGATCGACTGTTAAGGATTTGCATACAATAATTTGCATCGTTTATCATCTGCATCCACAGAGAACATTTTTTCAAACCTCTTTTCTTAGCACTTCGTTTTTCGTCTTTCACAATTTTTTTTTAAATACGGCATTATGAACCTTTGCCGCATTTTTAGTTTTTCATAATGTAGACTGTGACTTTCTAAAGATGCAAATCTTGAAGTTTAGCCAAAGGAAGAGGAAATATATTCTGTAATTACCGTTGTTGTATGGGAAAATATTTTTTTTCTTTTACTAAAAGTGTACTCATACATTAACATAAACAATTTGTACAAAACATTTTCTACTTTCGTACTATCAGTTGTGTAATGGATTCTCATTCCATACTAATAAGTAAATTTTCTTTCCAGCCAACGGAGCCGTTCCTACGACTCCGACGACAATGAGAGAGGCGCTTGCGAGTGGTGCGAGTATGCCCTCGTCATCACCCTCGCCACCATCCTCCTCATCGGCGTGTCGGCCCTCACCATCTTCTGGACGCTGTTCTACCGCGAGGGTTACGCCTGGGCCGACGATATCCCGGAGAAGCAATTCAACCTCCATCCCACGCTTATGATCGCTGGATTCATCACCTTCAGCGGGTTCTGTAAGTAATCTAATCATAAAACGTCACTTTTTTTACCATCAACATGTTGGTTTCTTACCTCCTGGGTCCTCCTGTGTCAAAAATTGGCCTAAATGCCTAAAAAGCAACCTGCATCCAACGCATATGGTCGCTGGTCGCTCATCGCCTTTAGCGGGGCCTGTATGTGTTCTTATCTTAATGACTTTTACTGCCTTACCATCTTCCCAACCAGACGTCGTTCTAACGCAAGGGTTGACGACATACTCGAAAAGCAGTTCAATCTTCTACATCCTACACTTATTACCTGATGTTTCTTTTGAACATCATCTGAATGCTGTTGCATCCGCCCTACTGAGTACCTACTTTTTGCTCTAAGTTTAGAACGATGTTCAACTCTAAATAATCTTTTACTAGCGTAACCTTGCTCTAATGAAGGTTATTCCAAGTAATCACAATGTCAGTCGTTGACTTTTGAATACTAAGTTTGCCCATAAGCTTCACGACTGCTATGTATGAACCGACAATGATTGATGAACTAAGTTTTTAACGAGAGTTTGCGGCTCTGTAAGATACAAATAAGTCAATCAGTAAATTATGGTCGTGACCTTTGTAATTAGGAACTTAATTCATTGGTTTCAATGGATTGATGGTTTTATTAAAAGCTTTGTTTATTGTCTCAAGTCATCATCGGTTCGTTAGATATAATACTTAATACTGGGTAACTAGCAAAACAACGATATCGTTATACTCAAGACCTAGATAGTCTCCTTATAAATAGTACTACAGTGAATGGCACATTCAGAACACAATGGCATTTATGTGTGACCTAGGGTCCTCTACGTGTAGATGACATATCCTGCTTTTGCTAAACTTACTACTTTTGCCTTTCTGTGCGCGCCAAGATATCACTCCTGTGGCAATCATTTTAGGGCCCCCTTAGTGGGTTTGTACTCCCGCACAAAGTTGGGCTCACCGGTAGTGAGGGCTATAAACAGCACGGATACAGTTCTAGTCATCCTTATAAGAAGATTACGCGCCAAATTACTATCTAACAACAGGTACTCACTTTGTTCTTGAACAATTTCACCGTACTCACCACAAATACTTACCTTATCCGTCGTTTGTTTTGCGTATTCACTGGTCAACATTTTGCGGTGAAGTCATAGCTACTTAGATGTGTTAGCTCTTCGGGCTAAGTTAGATATTTGATATTCTTTTTTTAATTTCCAGCGGTCCTGCTGTTCCGCATCTGCCGGTGCTTCCGGCGCATCTACGTGAAGCTGCTCCACGCGATCTTCCACGCCCTCGCGTTCCCCTGCATCGTGATCGGTTTCCTCGCCGTCCTCGACTTCCACAACAAGAAGGGCATCAACAACTTCTACTCTCTGCATAGCTGGATTGGCCTTACTGCCATGGGACTGTTTGGAATACAGGTAATATTAGGAACTTATGCTCATTGACTTTCTAAATGTATGATGTCCAGATAAATCGGTTCCTCTGCACAATCATCTGCTTTCTGGCCCCACAACAAGAAGGGCATCAAAAACTTCTACTCTCCGCATGGCTGCATTGGCCTGACATGCGACTATTTGGAATACAGGTAATAGAAAGTTATCCTCGTATTGTTGGATCCAAATGTAGAAATTACCTCTAGATCACACGACTTGGTCCTTGAGCGAGGAAATCCGACCCCAAATAATGGGACCAGGAGAAGAAGAAGGAAACCGTAGCTCTAGACTCAAAATGTTCCTTAACATTTAACATCCGTATTATCCATAGTCTCATTCGCAACACTAATGTATACGAAGGTGTTTAATTTGCGTTCCGAATTTGAATTCCAGCTCCAATTTAGCGAGTTTAATAAACTTTGACGCAGAGTTTGGTCACCTTGGAGCATTCCACTCATTTTATTTTAGTCAAAGTTAAAAAACACAATAGTCTAATCATAAGTCGCGTATTAATATGTATTCGAATATTTCATATCTTATTATGAATAGTTCTGACTATGACAGGATAAAATCATCCCAAACCTACGCAATCATGAAAATTGGCCCGCTAGCATAAAGTTCACTCAACTGTTAGTAAATTCATCCACCCTCAAAATCCCAACATACTTGAATGTGACGCACCGTCATGCAGACTCAATTTTAGCTATTATCAACTTTCCCGAACCAAAGAGTGCTTAACCTCTCCCTACTTCCCATGCACCGATCATTCGAGAAAGAACCTTAGAGTTTAAACGTAGGTTTTACTGTCGTTTCTCGTGTTATGAAAAGAAAACTGGTATGGTTGAAAATGTAGCATCTTCGCTTGATGCTGTAAGCGGTTAAGCTGGCTTAGTATACTGTAGAGGATACAAGTTATACATGTCGTTCGTCCGTCGAGTGGTTTTGTAGTTTGCTCGAGTTTCTCTCGTCACGACGTCAGCTCCAATTGAGCCTGGTAATTATATCGTCGTCGAAATAGGTCATTAGACTCGTCGTGTCTGAATATATTTGTAAATTTGTTTAGCATCGCGTGATAAGAGTTCATTATCTCTCTAATTACATAAGCAGCTCTGAGACAAATTGCAACACATTCTTTGGGCGTTATTTATTTCCTGTTCGCGTAGTTGTTTTATTAACAGATTATTATAATAAATTTTGAATACTTAAGTGTAGAATACGCGACAACGTCAACAATATTTCTTCATGTGCAGTACTATGTACCTAATTATCAGTAGCAAATAAACAATTTTTGTAAATGTCATACGCATAAATTACAACGAGAACTTACCTAATTACCTGAGAACTACCGACAGACTTCAAACAATACTGGAGATTTATAAAAGACTAAATCGCGAAAAATAACGAGCTCAATAGTTTTTTTAAGTTGCTTGCTAAATTAAACCATTGCACCGTGAGAGAGAAAAATAGGAGAGATACTAATGCTGATTGGTGAATCATATAAAGATAAAGTTTCTTTCATTTGTCTCGATATGGCAGTGGTTGTAAATAAGTACCGAAACTATCACATATTCCACATCGGATTTCTGATGTTTCTAAAGTCAATTACACATACAGCCCAATCATTTTATTTTAAGACCCCAGGTATAGGGACCGTCCTATACCATTTGAAACATATTCAATGTTGGATGCTAACGAATGAACTTTCTCATATCCAGCTGATTTCGTAAATTATTATAAATTCCTCACCTTATCTTCCAGTACGCCGTTGGCTTCTTCAGCTTCCTTCTCCTCCTGATCTGCAACAAAGGCACCGCTGGCTTCCGTGCCTCCCTGGTGCCCGTCCACGCTGCCTTCGGAATCCTGACCTTCGTGCTTGGAGTAGCTGCTTGCCTCACCGGACTTACTGAGAAGGCACTCTTCACCATTGGGTATGTTGCATTGAATTGTTTTGGTATGAGTAATTTGTGGAGATCTAAGGCACTTAGCTCGATGTCGTTTCATAGCAATCGTGTCAGTCATTTCAAACATGGCCATTTCAAATTCAACTTAGGCCTAGTTTCACTATGATTTTGTTAGTTATTGATGATCACGTTTGTCAAATGATCAAAAATGACAGGTAGGTATAAAAAGCTGTTAATGGCTAAAATCTCATTGCGAAATAGAGTCTTAGTTTGACAATTTATCATAGCAAAAAATATACATTAATCGTTAAATACCTTGTAATTCACCGTCACAAGTAGCACTGCCATTTCTCATTTCTACGTCAAAGGAAAACCGGGGGGACTAATGACATTAACTAATAGCAATTCATCGGCAATATCGCGAATATATGGCAATTTTTCTTATTCGAGTTGCATTAAGTGATATTGACAGATTACCATGCAAAATAGAACATATCGCTAAAGTAAGAAACATTCGATTCTAATCATTTAATCCCTGGTTTGTCTTTCGGCATTGGAAAACGTGTGTGTATAAGGCAAAAAAGTAGAATCCTAAAATAGTCTAAATGAAGTATTTATACCTGTTTACCTTTCTTGATTGTATCTTTTTTCTAGCGAGTTTGCTGGCAAATATATATTCTTAAAAAATATTTTTAATAAAAGGAATATTTTGATACTTTATAATGACATCCGTAATCCTTCATTTAGAGCATAATTAGCTGGATATTCATTCATCTTGATCAACCCTTAATTTGGCAGTGTATGGCAGGGTGAACGAATACTTTGACCATCTTTTTTTTAACCAGAATTTTTTGCTCTATTTTACCATAACGCGGCTTGAACTAGCGACCTTCGTCATTTTTTGTCAAATTAAGGGTCAACGGCTTGCATTCTGTGCGAGTACTGTGACTGACGTTATAGTGATGGAATGAATAAAACGATCATGCGTTGATAGTGTCATCACTTGTAGTATTTTGTGACTCTGGCATCACTCTGCATTGTGTTGTTCTTTCTCTAATTTCATTTAATTTGCAATGACATAACCATTGCCTTTAAGTTTATGTGTTGCAATTTAACGATCGCTATGCTTAACGGCCATAACAAGAACGTAAATTAATTTATGATTGTGAGTGTCTTCCACTTACACCTTATATAAAAAAATTGGGTCTCCCATTACGAGAAATAATTCGGTCAAAATTAAGAAAAATCGTTTCATATTTAACATAAACGATTGCATTTCCTTGTGGTAGCTCAGAAGGAACTTACTAAATACCTACCTATTTAGATTTTTCTCATACTTGCAGAAAATAAATCACTACTTCTAAAAGCGTCGCGATCGTTAATAACCTTTTGAGCGTCAATCGACAAGCTGCGCCCCGTCAATTGGTGGTCGCGTCTATCGCGCGATAAAGAATGATAAACCATCGTTAAGGTGGTCTATTATTAATTCATCGCGCGATAACACGTCCACTATCCCCGTGACGTTTAGGCTCGGTCGCATGTTGCTCAAAAGGTAGCACCCTGAATGTTGCACGTAGACCCGCATGTTCACCGCTTGCCTATGTGTGCGTATTGCAGCGCGGAACGGTACAGCAGCATGCCCGATGAAGGCATCATCGTCAACGCCATTGGAGCAGCACTCATCGCCATACTCGCCACCGTCATGTATATCGCGTCGAGAGACAAGTTCCGGGCGCCGGAGAACCATGATGGACATATAAGGGCCTCCGTCGATTTGTAGATTTAATAAGATTACGGTAAAATGTACGGTAATATAAGCGTATTGGCCGAGCGGTTCAAACATATCGCGATTATTGATAATTAAAAAAGAAGTATTAACTTTTTTTTTCGGAAAATTATCAGAAACTTTGTATGAATACATTTTTTTCCAGTGCGTCACGAAAATAAAAAAAAAACGTACAAAAACGTGACGATTTGGAATGGAATGAATTTTTCGGGCGCTTTTTTTTTCCTGTATAAGGTTCGAATGTAGAAACGATTCTGAGTATAAGGAGCCTACTAGTGAAGAAATCAATTTACGGTTCATGTACTTTAAAAAAAAAATCACAAACAGAGTAAGTCGTCGTAAGTGTCGTAACTGAAGTCAAACTAGATGAAGTGTGACATTTTGTTTACACCCTACCTCTACTACACTACTCGCGAAGTTGGGAGGTTGGACGAATATGATAGTGTGAGGGGCACTTCGCTGCGGAAACCCATACTTCGGCCAAATTTGCCTCGCCCAACCTCGCTCAACTTCGCGAATAGCGTGGAGCCTCAGACATCTGCGGCATCATATTCAGTATTGCTTAAAATGATAATGACGGAAGAACAAAACGCGATAAATATATTCACTCGTGGGCATTTTTGGTATTTTTTCGAGCGTATTAACCACACTGATTCGTGGTTGACCTGGATATTGTTAACTTTTTCAGGGCAGCAATTGATTAAAGACAACTAACTTAAATTATAATACCTGATACATTTTATTGATGTCCTAAAAAGTTCACAATTTTTTGGGTCTGTCAATTGTACTGCCAGTTGTGGGTGACAATTGTATTAATATCTACTTAAATTGGTTAAAATGTAGGTAACCTTGCAGATTTCAATTTTTACTGAAAGGAATAATTTACAGGTAGGTAGGTAGATAAATAAAGAAGCTTATGTTTTTTTCTAATTGGAAAAAGTTCACTTTCTATTTTAGATGACTCGTTTAGGTATGTTTAGACAAACTATGTATTTTATTCATTTACAAGACTCAATAATGGACCCAGGCTTAAAAGGTAAAACAATGACAGGAAATAAACAAAATTTAAACTCAGTCAATACGTAAGTTTAAAAATGCAAAGTTTTTATGAGTGTATATTAAAATATAGGAAATTATACGTACTTCTATTTTGCTGTAGCATTTACATTTTACATATTAGGTATATGTAAGTAGTGTAGTAGGTAGGAATAGGTAAGGTAAGATAGAAAATCGTCCATATATAATAGATTGTTATCCTGAACTGAAATTTATAAAAATACAGGCCAAAATTTCGTACTTTCAAGATATCAGTAAACAATAGTGACTAGGTATATGAGAATCATATTTTTTATTAATTTAGATAACGTTATGTGTATTGTAAGGAGGCTCTATTGTAAAGTAGATTTATTTACACTATTACATTTATTTTGGTCTGTATCAGATCAAAATACTGTATTGTTTAGTTTTAACTACTAAAAAATAATTTAGACATTGTTTACAAATCAAGCTACAAATTATATGATTAAACATTATTTTTAAATGCTCATGTTTTATTTTATTTTATGTGCTTGCTTTCAAACCCTTAGTATTTATGCTTATAATAACTAATCCGTTTTCCACAGGCTTATAAAGTTATAATATCATGCATGGTTATTGTAGTACTTATTGTTTTGGTGTTGGATGCATTATCTGAGAATGCTAAATGACACGTATACACATGTGTTCGCCTGGTCGTATCATTATTCACTTAAAATTACTAACTACTTATCTATATTAAAGTATTGCCGTTATTTTTTTTTTACTAGGTAATTCAACCTCCTGAGTTTCCGTGTCCTACACATAGTACATAAACTTCAATTAATAGTTAACTGTCAACTATTTGTCGTAAGGCTAAAATTTAACTGACAAATTATGAATGCTGGTCGTCAGGAGGATAAAAATAAAAACATATTTATAGATTTGTCGCTACATACACTGAAAAAAATTGCCAGTAAATCCTACTGATACTAGCCTGACTGTTATAAAAATGTAGTTATGCATACTGACATTTCAGTAACTGCACAATGACAGTTAGGCTTACTTAATGTCAGTAGGATTCACTGGCAATTTTTTTTTCAGTATTTATAATATGATTAATATGGATTGGTTAAACTGACGGAACATTATAATATAATAATATTAAGGTCACATGGAGTAAGGCGAACAAGCCGCATTTTACATCGAGTAGTAGGAATAATTAGCATAGTGTGTCTTACTCCACATGACCGACATTATTTGTAAGGTATCAATAATTATGTCAGAATTGCTAAATATGAGAGATTTCACATCAAAAATCTCGTCAAATTAATACTTTTAAAATGATGTTTACATATTCGTTCGTCACATTGGTTTCTGTTGAAAATTTTTAAATTATGGATGACTTTACGCAGTCCTTATTTATTACTCGTAGTAACTGCAGTAAGGACATTAAAACTGCTGCAAAAAAGAGCAATTAACTGGACATCATTACTGAGTTAACTATTAGCTGGCTAATATGGGTTACTAATATATATATATAATTATATACCTGCGTCACAATTACCACTTGCCCTAATTGCTTTCTTTCTGCAATCGTAAACTTTAGAACTTGATTATAAAAACTAAACGTCGGTAAAGTCCATGCGCTTTTTGAATAAGCGTCGGGTTCAGATAAAATGAGAGAGGTTTATTTGGCCGCATAAGAGCGAGTGCAATAGAAATGGACCCGAAGGCCATTTAATATGCTCACGGACTATAATTGGTTTAACAATCTCGAAAAAATCCTAAAAACTTTACGGTTCCAGAAGATCTCTGCAATCTAGACAATTGTGACGTAATAAAATTATGACATAAGGTAAGGTGAGGTAAGGATAGTTTATTGTCTAACGGGTAAGAGTAAGACAAACACTGTTTTTTTTTTGTTTCTGCCTCGGAGGTTTTTTTTTCACCATATGGTAGTCTACTTTCCAACATTTTGAAGTGGGCAATGTTATTTATTATCTCAACAAACGTATGGTTTTAAGTTCCGCCGTTTAAGTTCTGATATAAAAGCCGTTACATTTAATGGGACGCGTTTTGCTTCCTTACCTATATAAGTAGCAAACTAGAGAAGGAAGCTGTGAATATCGAGTTATTGGACTGCGCTAGTCTTCTCTCCGTGATAGTCTTACCGCACCTTACCTTACTAGAGGCTTGTAAATTTGCAATATTTGATACTAACCACGGGGCACGCGGTGCATTCCCAGGGCCGAGGTATACGCGACGATGTCCGAAGAATCGATCGTGATGAACGCCATCGGCGTCTCCATCGTGGCCGTGGCGATCGTGGTACTGTACACCGTCCGCGGCACAGGAGGCTACCGCCTGCGCAAGGTCGCCGCCCACCATCCAAGCTAAGCGCCTGCTCTAGCCTACACGCCATCCAAACGTTTGGCGACAAACGTGAGTTTGAAACGCCTGGTTCATTTCTAAACGCATCTCTGGTAGCTTTAGAGTCTGTTGAGCGCGTACCGACTACGCCAATTTCTGTGGCCGCATTTAGTCAGATTTTTAAAATGCCACGGACAATTTTGATACGAATTGGAATGACCCATCTATTTGCATTTGCGGCTTTAAATTATAAAGCTTCATGCGGCCACCGAAATACGTATTAGAACTGCTCAGAAAATGACTCACTTTTGCGATCAATAAATGGAATTTGCACTGATTGGACATATAGTTTAACTGTACAATTTTGTAAACACGACAGAGCATGAAAGTGCTCTTTCGAACAGAAGTTACCTAAAAACATACTCGTATTCCGAGATTTACAATTTCAAGTAGTTCAGAAAATTATACATCGATGTTTCAAACGTTACGCGCAAACTACGATTTGTCTCCAAACAAAATTTTCTAATTGCAATTTTTTAAACAGTTTGTAAGTTTGATGTTATGCTTAATGAGGTAACACCCGTACTCTATGAATTAGTGGTAACTAAAAGCATAAAGGGTAAGAGTAGGTATAATAGCGGAGATAAATTGGGTAAGTTAGATTAATTCCATCGAGGCTCCAAGGCTCCGCTCAAAATCCAGTGACAGTGAAATATCATAGTCCGTTTAAGATCTTTGGAAGCCCCTATTTATAACTTTAAAACGGACCAGAAGCGTGGCGTCCTTGGGCTTGCCCTCTTCAGGACGATTGAGCACAATTCTCTATTGAAACTCTAGAAAAAGTAAGCAAAATCTACCCCGGCTTTCCCTGAGGTTTTATTTGACGCCGCGCTACTGAAACGGAGGTCTAACCTATTTACGAACTTATTTAAGCAATATCTTTAGAAGGATATCGATTTTGAGATTGACTTTATACTTCGAAAAATTAAACCCTGATGAAATTAAATTGTTTAGCTCAATTTGTTAACTTTAGGTTTACAAATTCTATATCGGTTGGTGACACTATTGTTCTGCGGTTGTGCGTTGTTCTATTGTGAAAATCTACCTTTATTGTGAGTTATTCCGTCTTAGGCAAAATTGATTCGACTGATATTGGGATTAGACCATTTCTTCAAATATTATTTATGTAATATTAACCAAAAGTATTTAAGAAAAACGTAGTTATCGTATTAGAACCGCAATCGAAAGTGAATGAAACGGAAAGGAATAACAATTAACCTACCTACAACAAAATTTGTAACAATTTTAAATTCTATTAACTTCATTGTACTCGCTGTTCTGTGGTAAATAATTATCTTAATTACTAGAACATATAGTAAGTAGGTACATTAATGTGGGTAAATAAGGTAGGTAACTGAGGAATGAAATCGATGTATATTTAATTAGATTGGCGTTGAAATAGCTCCGGGCGTAAAATGCAATTGCATACCTATTTTGTTTTTAGATGCCATACATATTTATAGGTTTCCATAAATTCATGCTAATAAATAATATGCCGGTATGTTTTATGACGAATAGTTATAAGTTATACTAGATGTAATTGTATATAAATTTTATTCTAATTAATGTAATGTGCGAGTGTTCGATAGATGTAGTTTCGTAGTGAAAAATTACAGTCTAAATATTTATTGATCCCTCAAGTACCACGGAGATTGGCTACCAGTATTTTAAGTTGTATTTATTTGATAATCTTTAAGGTACATATTGATGTATACCTGAAGACGGAGCGAGTCGAAAGACTGGTGTTCGTATTGTTTGTGGTAGAACATAATGTATAAGTGTTCATCCAAGTTGCCAAATTCGTTATAAAGTGGTAATGTGCGGTAATATAATTTGTTAATCAATTATTAATGTGCTATTCACATACATACGTGTAGCGTGTTTATCAATAATGTAGGATAATGCTCAAGGTATTTACGAGGGGTACATATTCTTTCCTTTTGTAGAAAATTGAGTAATTTAACTATTACTTAGATGAAGTTTTATCTATATTCCATTTTGTAAATTTGCATTCCAATGAAGCATTTGATGGGCTTTTAACATTCTTTCTGAAAATATACAATCCGTACAAAGACTGCATTCATAAGTAGGTCCTCTTGTATTATATTACAGGATTTGCGATCGTTTTTTGCTTGAATAAAGACGTATTTACACATTTTAAATATTCCAGTTTTTGTGGATCCCTTTGAAATATTGGGGCCAAGTTTTGATATTGTTATAGAATCTGCATTTGTACAGCTGCGACACATTTTGTTACGCACCCTTTTAATACTAAAATTGTTACAACAGAATAGATTTTCAAGTTTTTCTTTTCTCTAGAACGCACCAAGAGAATTAATACAGTACCTGCTTATTAATGTAAAATTAGAATTTTAATAGTTTTCCAGTTTTCACATAAGTTGCGTAGTCTCTATAGATTACTTTTAAATATTAAATTGTGTTACTATTGAGTAATTGGTAACGATTATTTCGCTTAGTTGCGTTGACAAGTTATATTGGTTACTATGAATTTTATCACTGTTTTACATTTTGAAATATTTATACGGCAATCGTATGGTACATTAAATACTTGTATTAACTGGTTGGTTTTATTATTCTACCCTAGTCCTGTACGTGTATAACTTGGACACGCGATTTTTTCGCGCGAGAAATACTACCTGTCACTTTCTTTTCAATACCGTGCGAGCATGACAGGAGGTCCTTACTCGCGCGACAAGCGCAGTCGCGGCTACATTTCCCCATTTTATATCTTGGATGCCGATGACGTCACGTAAGGAGGGCTATAACGGAATATTCAACTACTGTCAACATTAACCTTTTTAACGCACGCGGCGAAGCAATTCACCGTGCCAAGAAGTGCTAAACCAACACCTCATGCTCCCTGGAAACCCCACTGTATGTTTTGTGATTTATTAAGAGGTAATGCTGATGTACAAAATATGTACTGAATTAGTACATACTTAAAAAAAATGGTACCTCAATAGTTCGAGAGTACAATAAACTGAATTCGGAGTTGCTGTTGAGCATCTCCCCAGCAACAACAAAATATTATTTAAGAAAATTCACGTAAATACTTTTTCTGTAAATAAGAGACCCGTTGAATGAGTTAGCTATGGCTAGTTAAATTTTCTTGAAGGGCCGTTAGGTGGTAGAAGTAACAACCACTTTAACTTCACTACCTACGTATATTGTCTAAATAAATGGCACAACACTGAAAGTATATCCAAAGTTCGAAGACAGGCACGCAGAAGAAATAGCACGGAAAGAAGAAATAATATAAATATTGTCGCCTGGAGGCACTCGCGTCCTGGCGACAATTAGGGCGTTATCACACTTGCGAGTTTTCTATACAATATTAGTCGCGGCGAACTCGCTACGTGCTTGCCTTCATATTACAAAATTCGCTCACAACTCGCAAGTGAGATATGGCCCTTTGGTAATTTTACTTAAATTTTAAATTGGTTTCTCTACTAAAGACAACAGCAGAGGTGTGAATAAAAAACAAACAGATGATCAAACGTAGTCTTTATTTCATAATTTTACTAGATACGAAAATTAGACCATTTCAATCTAAGATTAGATAAGAGTGTAATTTTAAATTTGCGCAAGAAAAACTAACAATAGATTTCTATGAATATATAGTAAATATACATCTGATGTTTTCGATAGAATTTGTTGAAACAGAACAAGTTCAAGCTCAGAGATGATTGGTCGTTAACTTTTAAGAATACCTATAGTCCAGTCCCAGTATCAGTCAGTAGTTGTGTAACTATGGTTAAAATTAACTGGAAAATGGCTCGTTAATTTGTGACAATTATCACAGACAACTCTAAGAGGACTTAATTCAACGAATTTCAATAAAAACGTATAAAATTACCAATAAAATGTTGAGATTGAGAGAAATGAATGAGTTTTGTTTTGGACTATAGGTGACTGGACTATAGTTGGCTAGTTTTACGGTACCATTGGTAATTTACGTAAACTCGTACGTACATTTTATTCCGTTTAGTGTCATTTTGCTCGACAACGAAATGATTTCCAAGACTTCTTTATTCGCAATTACAATGATTGTTCACATTTGTACTTAGATATCTCCACTGGATAGACCAGAAAAACCCTCTTATTCATATAGTAGGTACTATTCAGAAGTTGCGATTTTCATGACTTACAGCAATAAATTAACATGCCTTTTTCCATAAGACAATCGTCATTAAATAACAAAAATACTTTTAGAATGACTAAATATACGTAAAACTATTCTTGGGCGAATCAGAGCGGAATTTATTCGTTTTTCTTCATAAGCAGCAAGTACAGGTGTTTAAAATCCTTACAATAGAGAAACCGGTGTGCATTGGGGCCTTTTCCACGCCACGCTGCTCATAGAAACTTAAGGTACGAGCTTACAAAAACTACCACACGCTTCAAAATATTTAACATTTATGCCGACATTAAAATAACAAGTCGGCATAAGAAACATAGTACATTCGTTTTTATTTTTTACTGACAATGACTACATACTAAATAAGAATGTGTGACGGATGTGTAAATTACCTCTCTGTCACACTAATTTTGAGGTGACGATTGAAAATACAAATTCAAAGCAAAGTCGTCATGATGCTCTCAATAGGCTAGTTGACTCATGTCAAATTGTAATAAACTAATGTTTATTCCGTATTGGCCGGGTGCATGACGTTAGCGCCACCTAGCGTTCACAACTTTGGCGGGGCTCTGTCAAAAGTGCTAAATAATGGACGCAACAAAATTAAGGTAAAAAATTTAAAATATTGATTGTAGAGCACCTAACAAGTGCAAAATCTGTTTGTTTTTAATGTGAAACACATTTTGTTCTTAGCTTTATTGAAGAAAGTAATTATTATATATGTGTTTAATATTATCATGTCAATTTACTTCTTTGTTGTTTCCTTACAAATTAAAGGAAAAAATAATGTTTTATTATGTTGGTAAAATTACTAGGTACTATTTTCAAAACTGGCTTCTAAAGCATCGGTCAGAACATAAGGTTTCAGCCTCAAACCGAGAGTAAAGGGAAGCTGTTAGTTTTGGCACATTAATAAACAAACAATAAGTAACATTTACAAATAATTCTACATTTCATATTTTTGAAACATGGTAATCATTCTATCATAATATTATTTTATTGCACTAAATAAATAAAAATATGTTCAGTTTAATACACTTACTTTATTCTTCTAGCAACAGCGATCCAATTCATTTTCTGATCTTGTTTCCAACTCGGTGTAGGAAAGCATAACATTTGCAATTGCTATTTCGTCCTGTATTATTGCAGTTTACCACAGAACACCTATCGTATTCGTGACCCATTTTACTTATTTCAGTTTATTATTTTATAGTAGAAAACGTAAGCATTATAACAAAAGTATGACGTTTGACAGAAACAGAGAGGCCAAAGTTACCACTTTTGGCCACATCAAGCGCATCATTCATCATCATTTTCGCTTTCCCTACGCGACCTCTGCACCCGGCCAATAGTATTTAGGAAACCTAAATATATATTTTACAATTCATACAAGTGAAAGATGGCTGAAAAAAATGAATTTGAAAATATGGTTTTTAATCTGTATTTTGAAATGCTTAAAACGCTGTCCGCCATTTTCGCTTATGATAGTGACGTCATTGGTCATGTAAACAAAACTGAAAGTCTACTTTGACGACTTTGAATAGTGCCGTCCCTCTCGATCTCCTGTCAAAAGTATATTGGAGTGAGCGGAATGGCACTATACGACGGTCGAATTTCGAATATTTACAGGTAATTCTATGTCACGCCACAGATTAGCAAAAGGGAAAAGTGGTGGACGGCGTTTTTGACTGTTTATGAAATTTCCAATTTTCAATTGATAAAATTTAGCTTTCTAGCTTTCACAAAAATACAAGACATTTTTTTTAGAGCTAGTAAGATCACTATTAACCATTTCAAATATATTTCAAAACTGGGTCAACTAGCCTATTGGATTGATAACTTTATATTTAAAACAAATTTAAAATAAAATTTAATTGAGGTAAAGGCGGAGGATGACACAGTAACATTTCTAGCAGCCACGATGTAAATCAACCTTAAATTCTATCAAAGATAGAAACTACTAAAATTTGGCTTCACATTTGAGCACTTTAAAAATCAAACACTTAAATTCGTAATCAAATCAGTGCACACTAAATTATACAACTTTCTGCATTTGATGCGATGACAGATATATTTCATATTAAGTATAGAGTTATCTTAAGTGTTCGCCATTTGAAAAAGATTTTTAGATTATAATTCTTCTACATAATGAAGAAAAACTTGATATAATAAGGGAGTAAAATGACAAGGATATTTGTAATACCTATAATATCGCTATAATAAAAAATACTTAACCGATTATCAATCCGTAACATGTGTACTCGTAAGATACATTTTTTAAGAAATAAAATGTGCTTTAATTAAATAAATCTTAGTGCTTTATTCGTTTTATTACTTTTCCCTCTTTTTTGTTTAAAAAAACCAATTACATAGAGTCTATAGAATAATGTGTATGTATATCGAATATCTTCTTTAGTGTTCTTATCATTAGAAGTGCAATCGTAACTATATGTCAAGTTCATAGAGAAATATTTTTAATATTAGAGAGCTACAGTATTTTGCAGTGTATTCTATAATAATTCAAATAGTAAGTAAATATTTCACGGGTGGTATAAGTACCTAAAATGAATAGTGACTAGCAAAAATATTGCTTCTGTTTTACACTAAGTACATAAAATAAATGTGTTCAGTATATGGCACCCATACGAAAAAATAACTCCGAGTTCATATTTCTGAAGACTTCCATAATTCATATTCAATTTAAAAATATTATTAAATCACGTTCCGCAAAAGTACTCAACTATAAAAAAAAACAGATAAACTAATAGACTCGTTAATATTTAACGATATTTAGGGATTATATTTAATATGAACAAATTAATTAAACAAATGTAAGTATAGTGATTCTGTGAGCGGTACACCTCGCGATCACGAAAATAGATCTAATGGCTGAAAAATGTATTTTTTTACGTTCTCAACCCTCCGCCATTTTGAAAAATTACGGAAAACTGACTCGACAAAGAAATTGTATATATATAGTTATGGAGCCTGCTCGCAAAATTTTACTTCGATGGAGAAATGCGGCCTGAAGGCGAGAACTGCCGAAAATCCGGACAAACGGACATACTCAACATTTTTTGGCCAATGTGAAACGTCAAAAAAACGTATGAAATCACTGATAGAATATAGAACTTGATAGTAACTAATGCGTTTCGTTTCGGACCATAATTGGGTGACTGGACTATAATTGGGTAGTTTTACGGTTCCACTTTTTTCTGTTTGAGGTTTTTCCAAATAGAAATTTTGACAAATTTTAGAAATAGGACCAACACAAATTCGGAATAATCTGATCATTTGGGAAATCTCGGAGCCTTTATATTCATCACCATTTTTTTCTTCTACACAAAGCAGTAATGTCTGCTAGCGCAAACCAAATGTTTACAATGATGCAAAAAATTGATTTATTTTTTGGTTCAGTGGTCCAATAGGTAGAATGCCTGAATTGGATTGGAATGTTTGTGAAGGGGTTCCGTATCCTGCCTAAACCATTAAAATTTAAAAAAATCGCTTTACTGTAAACATTCATCCATCATCATATTCTGGACATAGAAGTCTTTTATTTATCGAATGCGATATACAAAAAAATCGAATGCGACAAAAGTAAGTCTCCAGATCCTTGTAGAGGGTTTTTGGTCGCCATAGATGAAGCATTCATCTCCTTTGTTCCCACTCAATGTTAAAAAGGGGAGGCTATTTTATCTATGACGATATCCCTACGCTACTAAGCGAACTAAGCGAAGGGTGAAAGAGAAAAACTGGCCAAGTATTTATATTTTAGTCTACTGCTACATAATACCCACTACCCAGGTCATATAAAACTGTCTGGATATTTTTTTTTATTTTTTACATAAAAAAATTACGTCTATACAGCCATAAGGTGATTTCACAACTTCAAATTGTCTGTAAATTTTTACAAATGCGACTTGGCCAGTCCTTCCCCTTGCCTAAGCTCTTCAAGTATTAGGTGTAAGTTACAGATTCGTTTTAAACATTCATTTTTAACCCTTACTAAAGTTAAGCTTAAAATTAAAATGTTAATCGTACTTAGGCCATTAGTAAAGTGTTTCTGGATGTGCTACCGATGTATGCAACTATTTGTGTGCAGGCAGTTTTAAAGCATTTCATAATTGACTCACTAATATCACGAAAATTAAACTCAAGTCTTTGGTACTATCATGGCATGAGAGGAGAAATTAACGATTTTCTTTATGAGAGCAAACTTAGAAAAGCATAACGTCGCCGGTTAACGTTTCATCGATTGCTATCAGCACGGCTAGCATAACTTTGACACGCGACTCTTTCTCGCGCGAGACATACCACCTGTCTCTATCTGTACAGTACTATGAGATAGTGACGGATGATGCTATCTCTGAACTGAACTGATATTCCTAAAACTTCAGTAGCGTGTCAGCTATGTCAATGCTAAGGGGATGTCAATTGTCAATGTTGTACAGTGTACATCAAAAAGACTACAGTGTGTTTGATATTATAACAAACATTTGACAGTTCTCTGTTGATGTTTGTAGTGATGTAGCAAAACCATATTGTTTGCCAAACCTAACGATTATGAATGGTTGATTAAATCGATTTTATCGACGAACTTGTTTTCAAACCTGAATATATTTTTGTTTATTTTGTGTAAATCAATATTTTTTGTCCTACGAGCCGCCGGACTCACTAGAACTTTCTATGTAAAGTAATAGCTGGTTTTATTGTTCTTTCTTTAGGTTATAAACTTATCGATTTAATCGATTTTTACCAATTTACAGAAATAACACATGAATCGAAACGCAAGATTTAGTCACAACACAACTTTAAAAAAAAATAAGACGTAGTACGTAACTGTTTGAGTAATGATTTATTATCGTTAAATACTTCAACACCGTGATAAGAAAAAATATAACATAAACTCAATAGTATCAAATAGAAAGTGAAAAACGTTTATAGATACTTGAAAAACCACTATGTCATTCCTTGTTTTTTTTTATGAAATTCAATGTGTCGCGCAGATTTACGTTCTATGGGTCCTGTGATGTGACAAATGTTTGTTATAATATCAAACAGACTGTAGTTACCGCTACCGCGTCATTTACAGTGTGTTTGATATTATAACAAACATTTGACAGTTCTCTGTTGATGTTTGTAGTGATGTAGCAAAACCATATTGTTTGCCAAACCTAACGATTATGAATGGTTGATCAAATCGATTTTATCGACGAACTTGTTTTCAAACCTGAATATATTTTTGTTTATTTTGTGTAAATCAATATTTTTTGTCCTACGAGCCGCCGGACTCACTAGAACTTTCTATGTAAAGTAATAGCTGGTTTTATTGTTCTTTCTTTAGGTTATAAACTTATCGATTTAATCGATTTTTACCAATTTACAGAAATAACACATGAATCGAAACGCAAGATTTAGTCACAACACAACTTTTAAACAAAATAAGACGTAGTACGTAACTGTTTGAGTAATGATTTATTATCGTTAAATACTTCAACACCGTGATAAGAAAAAATATAACATGAACTCAATAGTATCAAATAGAAAGTGAAAAACGTTTATAGATACTTGAAAAACCACTATGTCATTCCTTGTTTTTTTTATGAAATTCAATGCGTCGCGCAGATTTACGTTGTATGGGTTCTGTGATGTGACAAATGTTTGTTATAATATCAAACAGACTGTATTTATTTTGTTTACAATAATGGACATCTGAAAACTGTCTTTCTTTCAAAGCGCTGAGCAAATAATGTTGTCCAGTTTGAAGAGTATGTTTTCACGAATAATTAACATTATTTTTGCAAAAAAAGCGTTAATCGGTGATCTCATAATAGTGCACTTTTTACGAATTGTGATGGACTCTTTGGAGATGGTATTCTAAATTTCGTAACACAAAGGAACGAGCTGTTGAAACGCTCCTGAAACTTACCCATCACACCTGTGGTGAGGACTGAGGAGATATTCCCGTTAGTGGGTTTGTCCTCACACACAAAGTCAGTCGCACTAGTAGAGAGGGCTAACCAAGCCTGATTCAATTCAAACTATATTTAAAAAGAAGTTTCATCAATAGTTTAATTTCATCATCATTACTTTTTTTCAATTCTTGAAAATGTAATTAAGGTTAGGTTTGATTTATAACGATACCAAATTTTTCACAGAAAATGCCTTCGATGAACAATCGATGCAACGTTAGACGATGAAATAAGGGTACCTAAGCTTGTTCAAAACTATAATTGGAAATAAAATTTAATATCTAACATAAAAAGGGAGTTTCTAATGTGTTTCCTACTAAAATAAAATCAGTATTAGTAATAATACTCGTATTGTGCAATATCCTATCAAGACTATCACAAAGAAAATACAGATTGATTTATTAACAACATACCACAGTAATATCATAATTACGTATCTATTCAATTTTGTTCACATCACTTGAGACACCAGCAAATCACACATACACACACTTTAACATTATTAGACATAAAATCTTTTGAAATATAACGAGGTAAAACGAGCGTTATCTTATAGGCAATATTCATTTATGCCAATAAATAAGGTTACCGAGATTCTTGTTTTCTCATTAAGTTAAATTTAGCTGCGTAGTTTTTAAAACGTTACAGTTATTTTGTGAGTATAAGGAACAATTATTTTTAACTACTATCTACTTACTTCAACTAGCATAGTATAATAAGAAAAGTAAGATTCTGAAAACCGGAAAAATATGATGCTCAACCCTTTAGCCTTTTGAAAATCATTACTGTTCTCTTATTATTTTCATTCAGTTAGTTGGTCACGGGATCACACTTCAAATCATTTAGCTTTAAAGGTTTAGGTGAATAACATTAATTTGTATTTCATCTCACTTAAAATTCAAATAAAATATCTTAGTTACCTACCGAGATAGTTAGATAACAAGGTTTGCTCGACTTTGGATTATATTATTGTGTTGTATTATATCTCTCACTGGAGGTCAATGCAGTTAAAAATTCTTGCACAATATTGACCAACATTCTTGTCAACCATGTTAAATAAATGGCTACAGAATTATACTTCTGAGTGTATTTATTTTCCCATTTTACATCGGCTAAAGTTACTCATGCCATTACTTTCTATCTAGCTCTAGCGTCTTCTTACTATGATCCTAAACGCCAAATGCATCAGGAATGTATTGGCTATCCAAGAAGAGAAGCACCCGACCTTCCTTAAAGCGTATTCGCTTAGGCCTCGCCGACCCTGCTAACCATCCAAGGTTTCCATTCGATACCAGTGATACCAGTGGTATGACACTCACCCTTAGGCTTTGAAGAACTGCGGGAACTCGTTGGAGATGGCTCTGACGAGGGCCTGGTCATCCCGGCTGGATTCGCCTTCTTCGCAGAAGATGCGGGCGAAGCAGCGGAGAAGGTCGTCCCGACGGTGAAGATGGGAACCGTAGTCTGTATTGCGGATGATGCCTTGTAGGATCTTCAGGTATTCTTGCCGCCGCTGGAATAACATTGAAATGCCATTAGAATCCACCAATAGGCAAGTTGACTCATGTTGAATTGTACTAAAGAAATGTTTATTTCGTATACTATTTAGAATAGGAAACCAAACAATATATTGTTCAATTCATAAAAGTAAAAGATGGCAGTAAATAATGGATTTGAAAATATGGTTTTAATTCTCTATTTTGAAATGCTTAAAACGCTCTCCGCCATTTTCGCTTATGATAGTGACGTCATTGGTCATGTAAACAAAACTGAAAGTCTACTTTGACGACTTCGAATAGTGCCGTCCCTCTCGATCTCCTGTCAAAGTATATTGGAGTGAGCGGAATGGCACTATACGACGGTCGAATTTCGAATATTTACAGGTAATTCTACGTCACGCCACAGATTAGCAAAAGGGAAAAATCGCGGACGGCGTTTTTGACTGTTCATGAAATTTCTAATTTTCAATTGATAAAATTTAGCTTTCTAGCTTTCAAAAAAATACAAGACATTCTTTTTAGAGCTAGTAAGATCATTATTAACCATTTCAAATATATTTCAAAACTGGGTCTACTAGCCTATTACGTGTACTCGCTTATCGAAATTCGACCGCTTTATCAAGTATATATCGTGCGACCAATGTGATAAATTATTGATCATAATCATCTTAGTCTGGTTGGATATCTTATAGGATATCTATCATCAGGAAGATAATCGATCGCCCCAATAAAAATGATCCACAAGTCTGAATGCATGCACTTCTAGTGTAATGGCAATGGCAGCTAATGTACATTCTCGATAAGACACGGCAAGGCAAGCATGTACCTCCGATTCCTACAAGTAAAGGAAGGAGGAACTTGCATGTCTTGTCCGCTCTCGGCGAGAGTGTACAGCCGACATCAGTGGCATTACACCTGGCTCCCCGACGCGACTGAATTCCCGCGTAACTTTCTTAAGCCACGCAACATAAGAAAGGAACTCATTTCAACGAGTAGGGTAGGGCGGTGCTTAAAGGTCCGCGGGTTAAAAGGTCCATTTTTTTTTTCAAAAAGGAGTGACGTCTCCGACTGTCGACGATGGCGCTTTACACACCCAGCAGCGTCCGCTTCTTACACCAGTATCATTAAAAATTACTATACCTTACTTGTATAGAATCTTTTTATCGATTCATATTTTTTTATGTGGTAATACCACATATTTTTATTTTTATAAATAATGACACAAAGGTAAATTAAGAAAGAAAAATTGAATGCGATCTACTACAATCGAAGCGGGGTTTGAACCCGCGACCTCTGCGTTTCCGGCGCATTGCTCTCCCAACTGAGCTATTCGACCGCTACGTCAGTCACACCAAATCTTTCATCCCTTAATCCTTTACGCTACTGGAGCGCCCTGTGCGTCATATATATGTTTTTGAAATCTGCGTCATATTCTTACTTGTTTTTTAAATATGTACAAATGGACCTTTTTACTCGCGGACCTTTAAGCCCCGCCCTACCCTAAATTACAGTGAAAGATAGTGTTTCTTATACTACATCAAGCTAATATTAAAATGCCGAAAGTTTGTGAGTTTGTTAGTATGTTTGTTACTTTTCACGTTCAAGCAGTTGGACGAATCTTAATAAAATTTGGTACAGACGGAGATACCCGTGTTCCCGGCGGGATAAGCGGGTAACACCGATGGGCGGAGATAGTAGAATATATATTTTTGGTAGAAACTAACCGTTTCTCCAGGCGAAAGATCAGCGAGCTGCCTCACTATGATGTCGATGGCCACTTTCACGTCGTTGGTGTAAAAATGTTCTGCGGTCTTCTTGCGGGAAAACAGGTCAATCACTAGCTTGAGAACAGAGTGCGCTGGCGCTGGCTCGTGGTCGAAAATGTGTACCGGGTCGTCTGGAATAAACATTACATTATCATTTCAACACAAATATGTCTTTGCTGAACATATCTCAAATTTGACGGATTTGCCATCAGGTTGCTTGGTAGGCGAATGGGTAGGTTGTAGCAACATAGGCTTCACTTTTCCTGCTCAAAAAGTAGGTTACTTTAGCTTCGCGAAGGGAGAAGGGGAAGGGATGGAATTGAGGTCTCAAACTATAGATTGCTGGCCAACAGCAACATCAGAAACAGGTCGGGAATCTGCTCGTTCAGTCTTTTAGCGTACATAAGAGTAATTAACGAATAGTTATTAAAAGAGCTCGTCTCAATATGCCGAAAGCAAGCCCGGAGCTTCTTCGGACAGACTATTGTAACGGCACTAGATTGTTTGACATACCGTAGTAAGCTGTGAGTCATCAAGCATCGTGCGGTCCACGCAGCATATAACCGCACTGAGTCGAAACTAATATGTAGTCGCGATCATCAAAGAGGGGACGATAAAGACGAAACCAAGAGAATGTATCTTTAAGATCTGATTTGGATGCGATAACATACCTTCCCGGTTCAGCAACAGTAGTACCTTCTCACAGAAAGTCTTCGCATTGTCCCTGTTTTCCAGCGCATTGAGCAGTAGATTATCAACAGTGGTCTCAAATTGCAGGTTGTAGGCCAACAGTAGCGTTAAGAACAGGTCTGGGATTTGCTCGTCCACGTCTGTCTCAGGAGGATTCTCAATGAGGTCTAGGAGGAACTCGGCGAATTCTGAGCCGAGTATTTCTGAAAAAGTAATGATAAGTATGAGTGATAAAGTATCGCTGGGGAGACATGGTCGTGGCATCTGCGTAAACTTCAAGCCGTAAACTAGCGAGATAGTGCGAAGGATCGGATCAGTTGGCCAAATAGTTACTTAGTTAAGTATGCATGAGACATTGAAATAGAACTGACAGATATATATGTACAGTAAACGGCGATAAAGAATGCACATCGGCAATCATCGCATTTCCGAATACAAACGAATGCTAATTTCCACGTACATCAATTATTAAATTAATCGTTCATCAGAATTTGAATTTGGAACTAAGTACTTTATTGTTGTTTTGTTTTGATTTCACGTGGAATATATAGAGCTATAAAACTCGATGTAATTATATTTAACTATTGCTATGTTCTTGTTGGGGAAAAATAATATACATACATATATATATATATTCACGCCCATATTCATAAAAGGGGTTGACTGAACATTAGCAACTGATGTTATACTACTAGCATACTTAAATATGGGTTTAAAGATCGACAAAAAGAGTAATTACTTGCATTAATATCCTCATGTTTTTTAAATTGGTCGGCTTCAGTTACAAAATATTTATAAACAATTTTATATAATTTCGCGTGACTGGCAAAGTAACGGCTTACCTTTTTTTTCTATAGATACCATAGTACAAATTTAATTTTGTGAAAGTTTTAGCAACTCTATATATACATTGACTTGGATATGCGACTGCACTATCTCGCATTTGAACCACGACTGACAAAACAAACGTCATGGTGTGTGCGACACAGATATCGCTATACGAAGTCGAAATTAGCCGATTGCCTCTTTCCAAAGATCGACGTGCATTCTTTATCGCCGTTTACTGTATCTCGGGAGGCAGCGCTAGGGTTGCTACAACAGTACTCACCGAAGTGTGTGACGGGCAGTTTGTCGCCCATAGACAAGACCATGGAGAGAAGAAGCGCGGAGTGCGAGAGGCGGCTGACGGCGCGAGGGTTGTCACGCATGTCTCGCGCTATTTCGGGCGGCAGCTGCGATAGTGCTAGGGTTGCCAACGCAGTGCGCTCTAGGCCACACATAACGCCAAAAGCCTGGGCAAATAGAAATAATAATCAATACGCTAACCTATACTCACTTTGCCTAAGGCTATCTCTATCCTAACCTATACTCACTTTGCCTGAGACTATCAATCACGAGGCTCAAACCTGGTCAAGGAAGTGACGACATTTTGGTTTCCGAAAGAAAAGCAAAATATTTTGTTTAACCAGGTTTAGCAATAGCCCAAGGGATCCTTTTATAAATTTTATCTACGTTATGATAAGGCCTATTGAAAGAGTTTATTAGAAAATCAGTTAGCCATTTGCCCTTCCAAGCAGTTATTCAGATGCATTTTTACACATAAAAGAATTTGAAATAAGTCGCAAATAATAAATAAAAAAAAACGCCTTTTATTTCCTTACTAAGTTGTCAAAAATATACAAATAACTTCCTAAAGGTACTAAGTAAATTGGTAGGTATCTAATATTACTATAAATATACTTTGCAGTAAGTATATGGTTACATAACATTACAAAAACGAAAGTTACTTAATCGCTATAACAATTCACAAATATAGGAACCTCTCAGGTAAAGGCGTCTTTCAAAGATAGCCACTTTTCTCTATCTTGAGCTACGAGGGGCGAGTGGCGAATATCAAATGAATAATTGGATATTTTCAAAAATTACCTGCAAAAGAAGTTGTCTGAGCGGCCATCTTGTCTCCATCTGGTAGTACTGCACCAAAGTCGAGACATATGCGTAGCGGTGGCTGCTAAGCACGTGTTGCGATATATTCACGTCGGCGTTGGACTGTAACAAACAATTCACTTTCCAATAAAATATGTTCATTGTATTGCATACGACTTTGGGCATTGTTCATAGAATTCTATAATTGTACTTAATACCTCAGTCTTTGGAACGCTGAGTACGCTTGAATATTTACACTTATCTTCAAAATTTTGCCAGTGAAGTACATAGTAACCACCTATGGTCCCAACGGAACATCAGCGCTGTGGTTCTCGAGCTAGCATCATGCTGAGGTGGGACCTTTTCGTGAGACAGCCATAATAATATAGCCTATTGTATTATATTTTTTTATCATTTTTGTCACATTCTTTATGTAATTATGTTTCGCCACGAATAAATGTATTTCTTTCTCTTTCTTTCTCTCTTAACCGTTTAATCCAACTGGGAAAAGGGCTGAATGAACGCAATCTAGCGCAATCGATAGCTTACGATTAAGTACGAGACATTAGCGATTTAAATACGAGAACGAAACATACCATAACAGAAATGAGCTCGAGCAACTGCGTCTGTATATCATGTGCATCGTCATGCAGCGCCCACCCCCTCTGCTGCGCATCGTTAGCTGCCTTTGACAGCGAGTTGAGCGCCGTCAGCATACGCATAGCATCGGGCGCCGCGTCCATTGCGTTCTTAGGGCAAGTGATGTTGCTGTTGGCCTCCCGGAGAAGAGCATCGATGATGGAGCGCGCGGCGCCACCTGGAAGGAACTCCTGAAAACATTTTATTTTATCGGGAATTATTAATTTTTTAGACTATATGAATTTTGTATAAAATTAAAAAATCACGCATTGAAAGACAATACCTGCATCTATCTATATATGTATAATCAGTGTTGCACACATACAAAAGGTCTTAACACAACAAATGACAATCAGAGTGAAAATGGCTCAAGCTCCATATTTCAATGTTTTAAATGGTCGTTTACCATTCCAATTTCAGATCTTTTGTGATTTTTTTCCACTATTTTGCTCTAATTTATGAAATCATTGCTCTAATTAACTTGAGTGTTAAGCGTGATTACTGGGCATTAGGCTTCTGATATCATGGTAGGACTTTGAGAGCTATGGAGCCAAAACTAACATTACAATACAATGCACAAACTCACTAATGAGAATGTCTGGATGTCTCCGGAATGATTAAGTGGGAGGGAGAGTGACTTACTCTTAAAGAGATGAGGACAGTCTCAACTGCCACTTTAGACATCTCATGGCTAAGCTGAGTCTCCTTGCGCACCGATTGCACTATATCGTAGATGACATTGGGTTTGATGCTCTCGCTGCTGTCCTGGCTGTCATCCTGGTTGTCGGTGTCCGAGGACAGCTGGTTTGAGGAGGTCTTACTGATGCCTCCTCGCTTGCTATTGTCCTCGTTTTCTAATAACAAAAATACCATGTACGTGATTTTTGTTTTAAAGCTAGGATGTAATAAAGATATCACTCTCTCTCTCTGTTGGTTTATGCATTTTCATGTGTATTATTGTATAGTTATAGTTACTCCTTTGTAGTGTACATGTTGCTTGGTTTGTCTACCATTTACATTTGTTTAGCACTCATTTGCTCAAAGGTTAACTGGAAGAGATCCCTTAAAGGGATAAGTTCGCCTTTGTACATGCTTATTTTTTTTGTAATGTGTTTTTCTTGTTTTTATGTACAATAAAGTGTTTACATACATACATACATCAGGCATGTGTGAATTGGATTTCTAAAGATATGAATGATAACACAAAATACGAAATTTTTGGAAATTTATGTAATCTCCAAAATAGGTAAGTTATCTGGGTTGCATTTTTTTTAGTGACCGACCGAAACACGTTTTTCTGCCGAAACCGAAGGTTCGGTGCTGATTACAGTTTCGGCCGAAACCGAAACAGAACCTTTTATAAACGTGATTAAAACGTTGTATAAAATGCAGCGGGTCGTTCTTTCTAGATCTAATATGAATACAATGAAACATGTCGCTGGCATTATTGACCGATGGAGCAAAGCATTTCAGTTTCAGCTCGGCCCAAAATTCTTTCGTATCGTATGTGCGGACGATTGGATGCTTTTTGGGGTGTTCTCGCCTGGAGGTCGTATTTCTTAACCAATTCTCATGAAATTTTGTGAGTAGGTTTTAGAAGAATATACTTAGATTATTTTTGTCGATTAGAGAAATTTCAAGAAAGTGAAGATGTATATAGAGTGGAGTGGGGGTGGAAAAGGTAAAAAAGTACAAATTTCAGCAATTACACAACAAACTCACGTTTCACTTTTGTTCAATTGATATTTTAACATTGATACTTGGTCTTGGTTCGAATTAAATTACCCAAAAAATGAAGTAAGGTACTTTCTCTTGGCGTCCCAAGACTATGGGACATCAAGGGAAAGTACCTTAAATATCGTAGATAGGATATTTTGCTGCAAGAAGACTTTGTTATTTCTAAAAGTTATCAATTCTGTATTTAAAGATTTTGTAAGAATTACTTTGTCTGGGAATCGAACCGACTTAAATGTGAAAACAAAGTCACCCCTATTTTTATGGGGTGTGTAATGTTTTGCATAACAACAATTTGCGAATTCTCATTTTGCATAAAACGAATTGCATAATTTCAACCTGCATAAGTATTCATATAGCATAAAAACAAAATGCATACAAACGAATTGGATAATTTCGAAAATTATAATAGTTTAATTGCATAATAGACAAATAGCATAATAGTCACTTTGTATACTATACCATTGTCATATCATACTTTTTTCATAAAAACTTAAAGCATAAATGTTGTCCAAATATATATATATATACAAAAACCTAATATTTTTTTCTTATTCATTCTTCCCCATTGCCGAGCCAAATTAGGAGCAGTTACCTTTTAAGTAGTGACCGACCGAAGTTTCGGTTTCGGTTTCGGCCAGTTTCGGCCTAAAAATCATGTTTCGGCCAAAGGTTCGGTTTCGGCCAAAAAACAGCCGAACCTTTCGGCCGCGCCGAAACTTCCAACATCGTACTTTCTGGTCGCGTTCGGTTAACGTCGGGTGCGCTCGCCAGTCGGCACGGTTGGCAATATGGCGTCGCTCGTCTGACTCTGTCGGCCGGCCGCTGAATCACTTTGCTCAGTGAGGTGACGTTTGTGTTTGTCCCCCGAATAATGTTAAGTAATTGACCGAGCGAGCAAAGCATTTCCGTTATGCCCGGACGTTTGGATGTCCATGCGCTTACCGGCTGTTCTCCGCTACTCGGCCTTAATGTCGAATTTCTCAATAGATTCTCATGAAATTTTGTGAGTATGTTCGATAAGTATACCGGGCGTCCCAAGACTATGGGACACCAAGGGAAAGTACCTTACATGTCGTAGATAGGATATTTTGCTGAAAGAAGACTTTATGTTATTTTTAAAAGTTAGTAATTCTGCATTTAAAGATTTTCTAAGAATTACTTGCTTAATAGTTCGTCGTCGGCAAAAAATAGGTTTCTTGAAATTTGACTCAATCATTTTACGTTGTTTCTTTCTTTTAAGATACTATGTTACTTAGGAAGAATTATTTAAGTCGGTTCGATTCCCAGACGAAGCAAGTAATTCTTAGAAAATCTTTAAATACAGAATTGCTAACTTTTAGAAATAACAAAGTCTTCTTACAGCAAAATATTCTATCTACGATATTTAAAGTACTTTTCTCCAACTTGCTTGGAAATGTTGCCATTAATGTAGTAAAACTGGACCGCGAAATCGTTCATTATATTTAGAAGGCGTTAATGAAAATTAAAAAAAAAATATATATTATTGGCCTTAGCCGGGAAATCAATATTATTTAAATAAGGCGATTAAGTAAAAAACACACCTTCCGTTTATAACGTCTCATACAAATGAGGGTAATCTTAATTTGGTCGGTTACTGCATTTTTACTTTTAATTTTTTCAAAGACTGATAATTCACCATACAGCCAATTGTCCACTAAATTTAAAAAAATAAAAACTATTATAAACTTTTGAATTGTTCTCTGCGTTTAGTTCTTGCACTGAACATTTTTTTGCTCTGCTACTGTCAATGTATTTAAAATGTCGACAAATTTCGAATAACGGACAAACAATTTGAATAATAATCTTATATGCGGTTAATTTATTTTCATGATTCTTAGTTATTTATTAGAGATTTCTCACGACAGTACCAAACGTAAACAAATAAAAAATAAAACAGAAATGATTGTGTCCAAATCAATATAAAAGTTATTTTGAACTTATGATCTTCTCCGAATGATAAATATGGTATGGTTTCTAAAAAAACAGTGTGTTTAGAAGTTGTTCATTTAACTAAAATTTATAATTACCTATGTGCATATTTTTTGTTATTGTGTTTTCATATATATTTAATTCTTATTCATATATTTTGTTTTAAATCAAACATATGATTCGGACCCGAAATTTTATTCCTATTCCTAAAAAAAAATAAGTACCAAATGAACTTCATGGTACTGATACATTAAATTAAAATGTAGATTGGTGATTATTTCCAAGCATATTTGGAGAAAAGCACTATACAAGCCTCGGCGGGAATGTCAGTTCGCAGATTCGTATTATTGAAGGACTCGGCTACGCCTCGTCCTTCAAAATCATACTCATCCACGAACTGACTTTTCCCGGCCTCGGCAGTAATATACTATTCCCTTGATGTCCCATAGTCTTGGGACGCCCTGTATAGTATTTTTTTGTCTATTCAGTTTTTCAAAATTTTCAAAATAGCGGAGATAGGGGGGGTAAAATCATCACTACTTAATTTTATTTTGGTTATGAATTTGTCATCTCTTATTGTAATTCTTAACGCTTTTCTTAAATTTACAAACAAATTGATGGCGATATTGGTTTTTAGGATAAAAGTGAGGTTTACTTATTTCATGAAATGACTTTAGAATTCGTCATTGTTGCGTGTATGTAATAAAATTAGTACGTTTGAGTTAGCGTTACGAGACCACCTGATTGCAATTATAATAACTTAAACTCAATCAATTATTTTGTTGCTATGTTTTTAAACTTGTTTTATTTCATACCATCTACAATTAAAAGATCGCTGCCTCAGTACAATATTACAGCTGTTAATGCTACATTATTTTTTTTTGGGTTATTTAATTTGAACCAAGACCAAGTGTCAATGTTAAAATATCAATTGAACAAAAGTGAAACGTGAGTTTGTTGTGTAATTGCTGAAATATGTACTTTTTTACCTTTTGCACCCCCACTCCACTATATATATACATCTTCACTTTCTTGAAATTTCTCTAATCGACAAAAAGAATCAAAGTATATTCTTATAATACCTACTCACAAAACTTCATGATCAGGGTCGTATTTCTTAACCGATTCGGTTAAGAAATACGACCTCCAGGCGAGAACACCCCAAAAAGCATCCAATCGTCCGCACATACGATACGAAAGAATTTTGGGCCAAGCTGAAACTGAAACGCTTTGCTCCATCGGTCAATTATACCAGCGACATGTTTTATTGTATTCGTATTAGATCTAGAAAGAATGACCCGCAGACATTTTATACAACGTTTTAATCACGTTTATAAAAGGTTCGGTTTCGGTTTCGGCCGAAACTGTAATCAGAACCGAACCTTCGGTTTCGGTTTCGGCAGAAAAACGTGTTTCGGTCGGTCACTACTTTTAAGGGTCATAAAAAAAACCCTAACCTACCTATCTCTTGGAGCAGTTTCGTTTAAGGGTCATAAAAAAATAAATAAATAAATAAATATTAAGGGACAATCATACACAAATCGACCTAGTCCCAAACTAAGCAAAGCTTGTACTATGGGTACTAGACGACGATATACATAATATATAAATACATATATAGATAACATCCATGACCCAAGAACAAATATTTTGCACAAATATTTGCCCCGGCCGGGATTCGAACCCGGGACCGCCGACTCAGTAGGCAGGTGTCTACCAACCGAGCCAAACGCGTCGTCCCTATAACACCCCTAACCCTAACCTACCTTTCTCTCGGAGTAGTTTCGTTTTTAGGGTAAAAAAACCCTAACCTACCTATCTCTGGGAGCAGTTACATTTTTAGGCTCATAAAAAACTAACCCTAACCTACCTGTCTCTTGGAGCAGTTTTGTTTTTAAGGTCATAAAAAAAATAACCCTAACCTACCTATCATTTGGAGCAGTTTCGTTTTTAGGGTAGAAAAAAAAAACATAACAATATTTCAGTAGGTAACAAGTATATAACATAATAAATATATTATATAACAAGTTGTTATATAACAACATTTTATCCTTTTTTTAGGACTTATTTGATATGATATTTATGCAACTTGATAATTATTTTAGGTGTTTTTATGAGTTTTAATAAATATTCTGGATGTATGTTATACCAAGTGACCTTATGACTTATGGACATTATAACTAATGTTATTATGATTATTAATGGTTATGATGTTTAAATATTATGGTTGACAAAATTATGAATTTTGTTTTTATGCAATGTGTTTATTATTCATTTTGAAAGTAGTTAAATGAAAATATGCTAAAAGTTTTTATACAACTTGAACCGCACCCATTTTTATGCTGTCAATCGAAAGAATGGACATAAAATAATAATTCTTCCTAAGTAACATAGTATCTTAAAAGAAAGGAACAACGTAAAATGTTTGAGTCAAATTTCAAGAAATTATTTTTTGCCGACGACGAACTATTAAGCAAGATCTTTAATTCAGAATTAATAATAATAATAATAATAATAGCCTTTATTCCCAAAATGAGTGATTACATGATGAATATTTCGTGTTGTGTTTGATTTATTAAATTATATCCCTCACTTCGGTGTGCCTCTTGGCATAGGCCTCCTCCAACGATCTCCACTGAGCTCTATCGTTTGCGACTCTTGTCCAATATGGTCCAAGGGTAAGACGAATGTCATCCTCCCATCTTCTTATTGGTCTTCCCTGTCATCTGGTGCCGTCTCTCGGGTACCATAAGGTGACCTGTTTGCTCCACTTATTTGTTTGGCAGCGAAGCATGTGTCCTGCCCATCCCCATTTTTGGTGATCAATGCGAACCAGGATGTCAGTCAGTTTGGTTTTGTTTCTTATTAGATTGTTGCTAACCTTATCTTTTAATTTTATCCCCAACATGCTTCTCTCCATTGCCCGCTGACACCTTGCTAATGTTTCTCTATGAGTCTTAGTAAGGGACCATGTCTCGCAACCATATGTCAGACAGGGTGGTACACAGGTATTAAAAGTTTTCTTTTTGATGTTGATACTGAGGTCCTTGCTTTTCATTATTTCCTTTAAGGACCAATATTTTTTCCATCCGCATGCAACTCTTTTATTTATTTCCTTTGACATTATGTCATTGGGAGCAATAATTTGTCCTAAGTAGGTGTATTCGTTGACATAATCCAGCTTGTTTCCATCTATTATGATAGCCATATCGGTGCTGTTGGTCATCATCTTGGTTTTGTCTGTGTTCATTGATAGGCCAACTGCTTTGCTTTCTGCGGCTAAGGTTCGTATCATTGTCTGAAGGTTTTTAGGGTCTTCTTCTAGTAGCACTATATCGTCAGCGAATCTTAGATGATTAAGGTAGCTCCCATTTATATTCAGCCCATATACTGCTGCCAGTCCAGCTTCCTAAAGATGTTTTCCAGCACCGCAGTGAACAGCTTGGGAGACAAGGGGTCTCCTTGTCTTACCCCTCTGTCAATAGGGAATGGTTCGCTCTTTGATTCTAGTTTCACGCGGCTTTGGCTTTTGTAGTAGATGTTTCTAATTATGTTGATGTAGATGCTGGCTACTCCTTGTTGGCTTAGGCTTTCCCAGATGTGGTTATGATATAGACCGTCAAAAGCCTTGGAATAGTCTATAAATGCGATGTATACTGGCTTGTGATATTCGTTGTATTTTTCTAGAACTTGTTTAATAGTGTGAATGTGGTCAATTGTGCTATAGTTCTTTCTGAAGCCTGCTTGCTCTATCGGTTGGTGTTCATCTAGTGTTCTTGTTATTCTATCTAATATTACCTTGGCAAAAACCTTGTACACATTTGATATGAGGCTTATTGGCCTATAGTTGTCTATGTCCTCTTTAGCGCCTTTTTTGTGTAGAAGAATGATGTGCGATTCTCCCCACTGGCTGGGAATGATACCCGTTTCGAGAATCTCGTTGAACAGTTTTGTCAGTATTGGACTTAAATCTTCTACTGTGCCTCTCAACAGCTCATTTGGTACATTGTCTGGGCCTGGGGACTTTTCAAGTTTTTGCGAGTTAATGGCTATGTGTACTTCTTCTATGAGTATGGGTGGTATGTCCTTATTCTTTTCACATAACTCTTCTGCTTTATGGTTGTCTTGGCTGCTGTCTTGGCTTGAGTAAAGGTTTTTATAGTATTGCATGGCTGAATTTAGAATTTCTTTCCTCTTTGTTTCCTGTTGTTGTTGAGTCTTGGAATCCACTCTTTTCCATGTTCCCTTAATTCTTTGAAAGCTTTTTTAGTTCCACCAGTTTTTGTGATAATTTGTTCTAACTTCAGTCGTCTTCTTTTCCTGTCCTTTCTTATACTTTCTCGAATTTGTTTGCTAATTATTGATAATTGCTGGTTGAAACAGTGGAGAATTAAAGTAAGCGCTACAAAATCAAACCACATAACCTTCACACTCAGGAAAGGAAATTGCCCTCCAGTTAAATTAGACAATACAGTTTTACCACATCAAGATACGGTTAAATATCTTGGAATGCACATAGACAGAAGGCTAACGTGGAAAACTCACATTAAAACTAAAAGAGACCAGGCCAACAAAAAACTCAGAGATATGTATTGGCTTATAGGAAGAAATACGTCATTAAGTTTAGAAAATAAAGTACTCATTTACAAGTGTATCATCAAACCAATATGGACTTACGGCATCCAACTCTGGGGCTCAGCCAGTCACTCCAATATAGAAGTATTACAACGTTTCCAGAACAATGCCCTAAAAATAATTACTAATGCACCATATTTTATAAAAAATACAGAAGTCCATGAATGGGTCTATATTGATTCGTAGAAAATTTAAGTACCGTTTTTTTTTGTGAATACCGTTATTAGTCATATTATTTGTTACTCATATTGTCGAAAGCCATAATTTCAATGTTCATATTTTCCAAGGTACTATTTTTGAGGCTCATACTTATTGATTGTCATAAAATTGTTCGTCATAAGTTTTGATATTGCTATCTTATTACTTTGTAGAATCTCAAATTGAATAATTTCAGATCGAATTACGATAAATAGGAATAAAATTACGGACTATAAAATCATTGATCATAAAACTCCAATACATAACACAGTTGGTGTATAACAATAATAAAGAATAATCTATAATAAAGATAAATTGGAAGAAAGCAAGCATGCATGCAAACAGGCAAGCAGGCAAACGAGAAGAATTTTGACGCTCCGCTCGCTCCGCTATTTTTGGTCATCATACAAACCTAACCTAACCCACAGTTTTCGGTTTTTGACCCATTTTGGCTATAATATACTTCAGAATAATATTCGTCAAAATTCTTCTCGCTTGCCTGCCTGCCTGTTTGCATGCATGTTGGCTTCCTTCCACTTTATTAATTAAATTTTTTTATTAATATTTTTTTAAATTTTACTAATAAGCTATTGCCGACTGTACTTTTCGTATCGCAATTGGTCCTGGTCCTTGTTCAGGTCAAACGCCAATATGAATGTTTAACAAAAAGTACAGTCAGCAAAAGTTTTTAGTAAAATTTTAAAAATTATTAATAAATAACTTGGAAGGAAGCAAGCATGCATGCAAACACGCAGGCAGGCAAGCGAGAAGAATTTTGACGCTCCGCTATTTTTGGTCATAATACAAACCTAACCTAACCTACAGTTTTCGGTCTTTGAACCATTTTGACTGTAATATACTTCAGCTCAGAATCTAATATGAATAAATAAAAATAATAATACCAATAATAGAGTGATAAAAAATATGACTAGTATACTTTCGGGAAAAAGATAATATACATTCAAATAATAGTACATTAAAATTATGACACAAAATATTTCTGAACAATGAGTGATATGACTTCAGATATTATGGAGATGTACTTTGTGACTTTTGATACGTATAATGTTTGACATTATTGGATATTATTGTTAGATTCAACAAGCAGTATGCTTAACAATTTTTCTGAACATTGACAATTATGAGCATAAATAATATGGAGAACATTTTCTGACTATCGATAATCGACACAATAAAATTATAGGAATCAAAGGGATCCCTTTTTCCTGATGTTGGCCCCTTCCATTTAGTTGTTTCTATTGTCCATCTTCTGTCTGTGTAGCGCGCGATGTGACCAGCCCATTGCCACTTTACTGTCAGTGCATGTCTCAGCGCATCAGTGATCCTTGTTTTCTGTCTTATTAGCTCTCTTCGTACTTTATGTATTTTCCTGACCCTTAGTATGCTTCTCTCCATTGCTTTTTGTGTATTCTCGATTTTTCGCTTGATGTTTTTCGTAAATATCCAGGTTATCAATCATATCAAAGTAAATATTATCATATGGTATGGTAATTCAGAATTACTAACTTTTAAAAATAACATAAAGTCTTCTTTCAGCAAAATATCCTATCTACGATATGTAAGGTACTTTCCCTTGGTGTCCCATAGTTTTGGGACGCCCGGTATACTTATCGAATATACTCACAAAATTTCATGAGAGTCGATTGAGAAATTTGACATTAAGGCAAGAACAGCCGGTAAGTGCATGAACATCCAAACGTCCGGGCATATGAAAGAATTTGTGGGCCACTGCTGAAACGGAAATGCTTTGCTTGCTCGGTCAATTACTTAACATCATTTGGGGAACAAACACAAACGTCACCTCACTGAGCAAAGTGATTCAGCGGCCGGCAGAGTCAGGCGAGCGACGCCATATTGCCAACCGTTCCGACTGCCGAGCGCACCCGACGTTAACCGAACGCGACCCGAAAGTACGGTGTTGGAAGTTTCGGCGCGGCCGAAAGGTTCGGCTGTTTTTTGGCCGAAACCGAACCTTTGGCCGAAACATGATTTTTAGGCCGAAACTGGCCGAAACCGAAGCTTCGGTCGGTCACTAATTTTTTTATTTTAAACACAAGCAACAGTGCAAGTATCAACACAGACAAAAAGCCTAATAAGGATAAAAGTAATTGTATTGAAATACTTACTAAATACTTGCTTGAGATATTACAAAAAAGATTAAATAATTACTTACCAATTACAGATTTGGGAGAAGAACTATCCCTTTCCTCACTAATATACTGCTGCGACACAACAGGCCTCAAGTCAAAAGACGGCGACACACCATTTGGAGGAGTAGCATCGTCAAGCCGTGGTGGTGGTTTGGGAGCTTGCGATTTCTTGTTCTGCGGCTTTACTGGCACCTGAAGCTGTTTCTTCTTTTCACTCAATCTAGCTAATAATTCTTGCTTCTGGCCCGACATGGCATTCTCCTCGTGTAAAGATTTAATGCAATTATTCAAGAATGCAAGAAAGAATTCCGGCTCCACCTAAAAGATTAACGAACTGAAACACTGGTCTAATTGAGTTCTAATTGTAAAATGAAATAGGAACGAGCCTGACCTTGACTGTAGCCACGTAATTGGAGGGCACGAATCCTACTTGACCTTTTCTATTAACAACATGCCACCAATTCCGCTGTTTAACGTTCTGTTGTTGCAGGTAAAAAAATTCGCCCTCTGTAAAGCTCAACGTTTTCGCCAACGTTGCTTCGAAGTCGTACAAAGCCTGAAGCATCTCATTGTCCTCTGTAAACCATTATTAACAGCGCATTCATAACAATAACGTGATCCACACCCAGAAGTTAGTCGATGCGAAAAATAAGCAGTTTACAATGCTTACCAAGGCCGTTTTGACCGTCACCCATGGCTGATAATGTAATAAACCTGTAAAAATAAAATTGTACTGATATCAGTATTTCGTTGCAGTTTTCAGCATTATTTATATTTGCAATTTTAAATAATTCGTCTATTCAAGAACCATCAACAAATCAATTTCATATTTTTTTTTTTTTTTTTTTTTAATTTATTGCAAGCATTGGCAACTAGGCCATCAGCTTAAATAAGACTACATACACATTAGAATCAAGCATTAAAGACAATTATAGAAAATTATAGATACACGGAAAGTAAAAGAACAACCTTACATAAAATCAAAATCAAGCAAACAGGACAATTTATAGAAACACGGCAAGTAAAAGGAACAACCTTACATAAAAGCAAAATTAAAATAATATAGCTTAAATATTCACATTTTTAAAGTAATTGGTAAAGACAAAATCTTATGGTTAAATAATTATGTGCAAGAGACATCAATAACTACATGTGAAATAAACTAAACACACATTACTACATTATATTTACAACCGACCTAAAGTATATATTACAAAATTATAAATAAAAGGGTACAATTGAGGAAACTTTAACAAACTTTGAACAGAATTAGGAATAATATTTATATCGGAATCTTTACACAAGGCTATAAGAAGTAATCTTTGTACATTAAATTCTGGACACTGGAAGAAAATATGATCAAGGTTACATAAATTGAAATTACAATACGTACAATCAGCTGATTCACTTAACTTTATTCTATATAAATGTGCCGGAAAATTACCATGGCCTATGCGCAGTCTGCATAAAGTTGTTATAAAATGCCTACCTAGGTATTTTGAATTTTTTTCAAACCAAGATTTGGTACTAGGGACTGGGACAATTTCGGCTAGCCATTTTCCTTTGACATTTCTAGATTTAGATAATGAATTAGACCAACGATTAAGCATATTTTGCTTTACAAAAGATACTAGATCTGATTGAGGAACTTTAAAATTACAAACTTGGATGTCATCTGAGGATTTAGCAAGCGTATCTACAAGTTCGTTTCCCACAATACCAGAGTGTCCTGGAACCCAACAGAACTCAACTAATATTTTGTTATTAGATAAAAAACTCAAGCAACTTTTTAACTTATAAATTAAATAATTTACAGAAGCACTTATGGATTTATTCTTAAGAGCTAGTAAGGCGCTCATTGAATCAGATAAAACTAAAATTTTATTCCCAGAGGAATAGTTAACAAGAGTGTGATTTAAGGCATATATGATGCCTAGCACTTCAGCTGAAAATACTGAAAAGTAGTTGTTACATTTATACACTTTTCCAATATTCATAAACGAATCATAAAACGCAAAACTAGTCCTATCTTTGGTTTTAGAACCATCTGTGTACAACTTAACATAATCCACTTTATTTTCAAGAAATTCTAAGAATGCAAATTTGGATTCAAACTTTATCAAATTTACTTCAACATCACTCAACATAACATGAAAGTCATATTCAAAACATGGTAGTAAAACAGACCAAAATACGGTATCCTGAAATTCAAAGTTCAAATATGTTATGGCTCCGCTTATAGACGATGAACTAGCGAGTGGTATTAAATTGTAATTTGGAATATCTGCATGTTCCAGGTATCTATAAGTCATCTGATTGTCGCGACTGATTAATTTAAGCCCATACTTGTCTGTTATATAGCTCCTACGTATAAACAGCGGTACAATACCCGCCTCGACTTCCAAGGAATTTATTGGAGAAGACATCATTGCACCAGTTATTATTCGTAACGCTCTGTTTTGTATAATATCCAGTTTTCTTAGCAGAAAACTGTTGGCGTCCGCAAAGAACATACAGCCGTAATCGAAGTGGCTTCTAATTGAAGCAATATAAATCGTTTTTAAGACCTTAGGATCTGCTCCCCATTTTAAACCAGCTAGTGATTTCAAAATGTTTAAGCCTAATTCAGCTCTTTTACAAATGGCATCTATATGAGTTTTCCAAGAGAGATCAAAATCAAGAAAAAGACCAACATATTTCACGAAAGACTGGGCAGGAATAACAACTGAATTATATAAAACTTCAGGATATAGTAATCCATTTTGAGAAAATAAAATTACAGAACTTTTGGAGACATTAACCTGAAGTTTCAGTACATTTGTTAGCAAGTGATGTATATTACGCAGACAACTATTCATTACTGATTCACCATTTCTAATATTATTACAGTTCACGTATAAAACTAGATCATCAGCAAAAAATAAATGCTTTACAGAAGTTGGAATCTGCTTCATGAAACAAACTAAGCTTAATACAAAGATTAAAGGAGATAAAACAGAACCTTGGGGGGTACCCTTAGTAGTCATTTTGGAACCAATTAAAGAAGATTTAACTTTTAAAGATAACGAACGTTTGTTTAGAAAGTTAAACAACCAGAACAGTATATGTCCTGGAAAACCTAAAGAATACAGACTTTTAATGAGATATGTGTGATCTATATTATCGAATGCTCCTTTTATATCCAAAAACACTGCTAATGTATACTGGTTATTGCGGAAGTTATTTTCAATATCACCGATTAAACAGCTTAAATTGTCTATTGTACTTTTGCCTTTACGAAATCCAAATTGAGTATCTGGTATAAAGTTATTATTTTCAGTGTACCATTCTAATCTATTTTTTAACATAGTTTCAAAAAGTTTTGAGAAGCAAGATGTTAATGAGATGGGTCTAAATGAGCTAATACAGTTAGGATCTTTGTAAGGTTTTAAGATTGGAACTACGTGTTGAGTTTTCCAAATAGGAGGAATGGTATTACTGTGCCAAAGGTCATTGAATATATTATGTAAAATTTCCTTAGCAAGTAAAGGTAGGTTTTTAATCACTTGGTAAGTGATAAAATCCGGACCTGGGGAAGTGTCTTTTTTACTTTCTAGAGCAGCCTGAAATTCGCTCATAGAAAATGCATCTAACAACCATTGTGCCTCTGGACTACCATGACTGTCAAATAATTCTTGTAGATTGCTATTAGAAACTTCATTATTTTGAGACGCTATTGTATTTAAAAAAAGAGCAGCGTTTTCTGGGTTTTCAAAAAAACCCGAGGAAGAAGAAGAATTATTAAGTTTAGCGTGTTTAAATCTACGAATATGATCCCAAATTAATTTGCTCGAAGTCATACGATTAAAGGAATGGCAAAGATTCATCCAACTTAAACGCTTCGTTTCGAATAATGTCCTTTTTTTTAGAGCATCTAATTTTTTAAAAATAATGTAATTTTCTGTAGTTGGATAATGTTTATACGACAATAAAGCGATTTTAGATTGTAGAACTACACGGTCACAATCAGCGTTCCACCAAGGAACAATTTTAGGATGGAATGTTTTTTTAGGATTGTAACTCTTTTTAGCAAATGACATTAATATGTCATGTAGAATACTCATGTACTTCATATAGCTTTCAAGGGGATTGTTCATATAGTTAAAATTTGCAAATTCGATTTCACATAATTCTTTAAATGTTTTCCAGTCTATTTTCTTTAAATTAACTTTAGCTAAAGAGTCACCATCAACTGACTTCAACATATTATCTTGGTTACCTGACGATGACGAGTTATTAGAATTGGAAATATACAAAAAGGCGTCATTAAAAACATTAATAAGTAACGGATAGTGATTACTACTGAGCAAGTCGTCGTGGACAGAAACTGAGCAGCTAGAACTAAGATTTTGTGATGCGAATACGAGGTCCAATACATTACCTTGTTGACCAAAGGGAGCGAAGGTTGTGATTGTGCCGTCATTTAAACAGACTAAGTTGGAGCTCTCCACAAAGGCGTGAAGAGAATTGCCTCGTCCATCATTAGCTCTCGAACTCCAGGAAGTGTGATGTGCATTAAAATCACCTATTATTAAATAATTGCTAGAAACAAATTTTGAAAATGCATCTTTTAGTAAATTGATAGTAAATTTGCCATTTGGAGGTGGAGGAATATAAACACATAAAATATCAAATGAGTAGCTGCTAAAATAAACCGTTATTAAAATATTTTGGAAGTGATATACAGAATTTGTTTTAATTATTTTAAATTTATGTTTAGACTGGATTGCAATGGCGACTCCACCATGAGGGTGGTCAGAATCTCTTCTAATAATAGTATATCCAGGCAGTTTAATAATTTTATTATTGTTTAACCACGTTTCATTGAATAAAATCATATCAATACTCTTGTCTAATTTATTCATAAAATGTTTAAGTTGATCTATTTTAGGAAATAAACTTCTAGCATTCCAGTGGATGATGTTAAATTGTCCTACAGAATCGTACATACTAAATTGAACTTTACTATCCATAATTTATGTTGAAAAATTAGTTACAAGCATTTCTTTTATTAGCTGAGTCGATACAGGGCCAGAAGGGCTTTTTGAATCCTTTTTTTTTAATATTTCAATAATAGTCTTTGTAATAGCACAAAGGACCACTTCAGAGTTAATTATGTCTGCTACTAACGCTCTACCCTGGGGTGTTTTAGTAGAGCCCAGTTGATTTAATGGTGCTTTTTTGTTTGCTTGTTGGGGAACCTGAGACTGACCTCCACTAACTGCAGCTGCATATGTGTGTTTTCCAGTTATCCTATTCTTAACTTCGTTAAGCTTGGCTGTCTTCACGCTACATGAATATGACACTGCAGAGTGTGGCCCGCTGCAGTTGGAGCATTTGAGGTTTGTGGGATTTGGACAGTTTTTATAGAAATGTGCTGCAGAGCAGATGGAGCATACCTGCATGCTCTTGCATGCTCCACTTCCATGGCCAAACTTATAGCACTTAAAACACTGAAGCAAAGGCCTTATATATTCAGATACCGGCATCCAAATGTGTTCGAATGTTACATGGTCCGGACGGCTAGATGACAAGAAGGTAACAAGGACCGTCTGCAGCGGCTTCTCTGACCCGTCTTCTTGTCTCTTTATGAATCTTTTCACTCCCAAGACTGTACACGATGCTTTCAGATTCTCCAAAAGAGACTCCTCGCTAAGTTCTGTTGGAGCTCGAATAATTCCTTGGCTCTCTATGCTGTCGTAAGGAATTTTGGACGACCAATTGTTTTCTACCATTAGGCTTTTATTAGTTAAAAATGCATTTGCATCTTTTGCACATCCAAAATAAACTTTCGTGAAGTAACTGCCGGCTGCCTTAACATACTGCACACCTTGAACATTTTTGAGAACTTTGTTTATTTTAAGTAGGTCCATAGGGATTCTTATATTTGGCTGCGGAGAATTGTTTACTAGGAGGACCGGATACTCTTTTTTAGTCGTGTCTTCGTAAAGAGCAAGGTGGTCTTTAAAAAGACCTCGTTTACTGCGTAGGTAGCTCATTTTTAATTTGGAACTCGGGCTCTCTCCTGTTTCGGCCATTTTCCTCTTGATGGCTGAACTTTTTATGGGGGAGCAGTTTCCCGCACCCCCATCTTCGTCATCCATATACGATATGTTATATTTAGGTAACTCTTACAGTCAACAGCAAAGAAGAAACAAAAATCAAATTAAAAAGGGCTAAATTAAAATGTTTTAAAAATAAGTTGAAAAAACGCGCCTTTGCACTTCAACGTTCCCGCCCTTTTTCTCAATTTCATATTCCGTTTGACAGTTTCTGCCTGTGTTGTCATATTGAATAAATAATATTAATATAAAACAACCAAAAGTCGCCATCGCCACTGTTAAATCTTTAACAAATATAATAATAAACGAAGGCAAACAAAAATATTACAACTTATAAATAAAAGAACTAAAATAAAAACATTTGTACGTTTCATTCAAGAATATAAGATATAATCAGTGTTGCTGTAGTAATAAATGACTAGTTTCGCGTTTATAGGGTAAGCTTTAGCTTCATACGAATTAATCAATAATAAAGAAATATTTCTTTTATGCAAACACAATTTTCGGGCCTTAAAATTGACAATAAATCAATTTATTAATGGTTTAGTCAGCAGATACTAAATTAAATTATATTGTCGGCGAAAGTTTCATAAAACCTCACCATCACTTTTTGCTGACACCAATACGTCAATGCACCAAACTAATAATATTGCACTGTTTAATAGTGTTTAAAACACCGATTAACTAGATTAAAGGTCTTCGCACATTATAACAACTCAACGACGACTCGATTCTATGCCAAATATTGAAATTTAAGCCCTAGGTATGTCATTTTTTCTAGGTTTAATTTCAAAAAATTATATTAGTAGTGGACGACGAGTGGTCTACGCGTCATATTTGGCATAGAATCGAGTCGCCATTGAGTTGACGTTGTTATACTTGTTATAATGTGCGAAGACCTTAAGTAGGTAGTCCGTACTGTTCTGTCTGAGCGGGTATAATCTTCTATCCATGGAGTTAAGCTAAGTAGGTACTTACTAGGTTCGTTGTACGCTGTATTAAATTTAAACTTCTATGTTTCTATCAGAATTGTCTAACGGCAAGTGTTTACGTTGAAATCTACCGCTGGAGCGCCTATGCGAATCATCTACGCAATGTCATCGCAAGCGCATTTTGCTGTCGAATGTAGATAGTCGTTTTAAGATCAAAACTTGCATGTCACTGTCTTCCTACTGATCTTGTAACAAGTAGGTACACGTCTCTGTAAAGTTTATTCTGGAGTTTTACTATCCAAGAAGACCTTCAGCCTGGAACAGCAAGGTTAAGTTTGTCTACTTGTCTCTTAGTACAGTACAGTCACGTAGTTACAGTAGGTATATTTTCTCGTAGGAGCAATATACAGAGTTTTCACAGATAGTACAGAACCCTCGGTGCGCAAGTTCAACTCAAGAGGTCATCTCTAAATACGTGCCACAAAACAAAACCAATTAGTTTAGTTCATAAGTTATTATAGGTAGGTACTGCTGAATGCTGTAGTGACACAGATCGCGGGTGCTTCCCATTTATCGTACGAACCGTGGCGTCATACTCATTGGCGTATCTAAGATTATTTTAAGGGGGGGGGGGGGGCTGGAGTGGGCCTGAGGGGGGGCCTGGCCATGGCCTAAGAGATGAAGTCATGACTTTCTATCGGTAACCCAAAATCCTGGGGTGGGCACTAGACCACGGCCCACCCGGCCGCCCCCCTAAATACGCCTATGGTCATACTTAGAACTTTGTTCTATGTAGGTTGTTATTAGTTCTACATGGCTCAACCACGTGGTATGGGTTATATAGGACTAATATTGGGGCAGGCACTTGCGTATGAGCAATTACTCATAACTTAGGTAACAGTAAATTCGGACATTTTGTCACTAGAAAAAAAACATAAACCATTTTGAGGCATTCCATAGGTACCTATATACTTTCACCAGTTAAGTAAGTAGGTACCTTACGGTGTCAATTCATATAAAACCGATTGCCTTTTAATGTACCACCATTGTACAAAATTCAGTCAGCGTTTTAAAACACATCGTTAGAATAAGAAAAATATAGGTACCTAGGTATGTACTATATAGTAAATAGGTAAATATTACCTGATGATAAGTAACGTCGTAAAACACTAACCAGAAAAAGCTATAAAAATTGTTACTTATTTCATGATTTTCCTGTTACAATGTAAGAACGCGTCTTTTATTATTAATACTTAACAAGAATGTGTTGTGATATTTGGGGCACGTACCGTAATATTTGTAGCTTTAATACCGTCTTACAACATAATATCGAAACTACTGGAAATGAAACAGAAGTTAAGTTTCATAGGAGCAAGCAAAAACAATATTTGTCCAAGTAGGGGAAACCGAGGAAGATTGTTACAAAGCACTGTCGATAAAGTGGATTTCTCGGAACTATACTCCATCCGGATAGGGCTTTAACTAAATGTAAACAAACCATAAATTAGGTGCTTTATCAGGCCGACATTGGTTGGCCAATTTTGTATTTAATAATATTACTTTAATAAAAAGTATAATATTTATTTTGCCTTAATATATCAAGTTACAGAATAATCCATATGATACCCAATCAAGACTATGAAAGTATTCCCTCAGTATATTAACTTAATAATAATTTCAATATGCCACCAAATATTTTACAAATTGTGCACAATAAAGAACCTAAAATCCTAGGAATCCGCAACCTTTTTTCAAATAACTTGACACTTCTCGTTTATTCGTTTTCGCATACTATGCTAGTCGGGATTTTCGCTTGCGTTAGTTTTCTTGTTAATTTGTTTTGTTATTGATCATATTATTATTTCATTCGTTCTATTCATTATTAGTGTTATAAATTAGTGGTTATTATTGTGTTAGTTATTGTTTTTCTGCTGAAAAGGAACGGTTCATTATTAATGTTGGTGATGCTTCCTCATTATCTTCGGTATCATCAAAATTAGACAACAATAGTGACAGTTCAAATTAAACTATGATTATTACAGTTACTAAACTCTTTTATTTAATAATAGTTTGCCCCACAGGTAAGAAAAATTGACTCTTTAACATACTATTTTTAGAAATAACATAACGTGTATTTTGCATACCTACCTGCGTTAGTGTTTGTGAGCAGTACAGAAAAAATAAATTTAAAATATTGAATGTATATTCATACATAACATCTGTGTATTCATTTATTTTACGTCTTGGCAAAGGCCATTTAATAATTTTTCTGCTTTGCCGAACCTTGATCAGAGTCTGACTACCAAAAGAATAATCGAAAGCAAGAATTATAATTTAACAATTGATATTGTGGAGTAGGTATAGGACTCGTTGTAGGTTGCGTTATGATTGAGCGAAGTTATATAGCGGGTGAAACGAAGCGATGGAGATGACTGACAACAACGCGATATCTTACAAGCGCGTTTAATTTACGGAAGGAAATTTACAAACATTTAACAGCAATTTGAAAGAAAGTAAACAGAAGTGAAAGGAAGAAATAGTTGATAGAATAAGAAATAGAAAACAAAGATTATTAAAGCTATAGAAATGAACTATTTACAAATGGATAATTGAACGTAAGTATTTTATATAATGCAAAGCGCGCGCGAGCAAAGCAGAGCAGGGAATGGAAGTGCGCCGGCTGATGCGTTGAGACTCCAGGTTTCTTATCGGCAACGGGGCGCGGGCGCGGGCGGCGCGGACGCGCTCCGAACAAAAGATGCACCGGTGCTGTGGCATGTTTTGCGGTTGCCTAAGCTCATAAGCGGTAGCGTTTTCTTACGCGTGGTGTCCGCTACAAGTACTCCCCTGCTGAGACCGTTGCTACGGTCGATAGTAATCGGGGAATCGCACGACTCGTCCGCTTCTCGTCTTTTTGGGCAGTACGGTGCTTTATTCCTGGTTGCCGCTGGCCTCCTGCAATGTTGTGTGTTCGTCGTCCCTTACGACATAGGCTGGCTTCAATCTGTCGATGGTGACTGTGAGCTCTTTTCCAGATACGTCGATGTCGTAAGCTTTTTCTCTACGTCGCAGGACTTTGTGCGGGCCGGTGTAGGCAGCCTGTAGTGGGCGCCGAGCTGGACCTTGGCGCAGAAACACATGGCTGCTTGTCTGGAGATCCTTGGGTACGTAGAAAGGACGATTCGAATGCCAAGTCGTTGGTTGCGGTACTAGTTTGCTCATATGGCTGCGTAGTCTACTAGCGAAGTCGGTGGTATCTACCGGTTCGTTGCCCGATGTGAAGAACTGCCCAGGCAAGCGGAGTGGCTCGCCGTAGACAAGTTCAGCTGCTGATGCCTGCAGGTCCTCCTTCCAAGCGCTGCGGATGCCGAGGAGAACTAGAGGGAGTGCTTCCGACCAATGCGTGCTAGTGTGGCATGCGATTGCCACTTTCAATTGACGGTGAAGCCTCTCCACTAGACCGTTGGCTGCTGGGTGGTAGGCCGTAGTCGTATGATGGGCGGAGCCTGTCAGCTTCGCTATGGCCTTGAAGAGATGCGATTCAAACTGCCGGCCGCGGTCTGTGGTTATGTGTTCAGGGCAGCCGAAGCGCGCGACCCAGCCAGACACGAAGGCGGCAGCGCAGGTGTCAGCAGTGATATCCGACAGCGGGTACGCCTCAGGCCAACGGGTGAATCGGTCGACGGCCGTGAGGCAGTACCTGTAATTATGAGACACAGGTAAGGGTCCGATCAAATCAAGATGCACGTGACGAAAACGTGCCGAAGGTGCTTTTAACTCTCCCAAAGGTGCAGAAGTGTGCCTATGCACCTTGTTTCGCTGGCATTGCAGACAGGATTTAGCCCACAGTCGGCAGTCTTTCCTGATTCCTGGCCACACAAACCGCTGACTCACGAGACGAACTGTAGACTTGACACCTGGGTGGCTGAGGTTGTGCAAGTTGTCGAATACGGCTCGACGGAACGTGGGAGTGATGAATGGCCTTGGCTCTGCAGTAGAGACGTCGCAATATACGGGCAAGTCTGCGTTTTGGGTTTTTACCTTTTCGAGTTTCAATGTTGACCCGTTCTGTAGTAGATCCTGTAACTCTGAGTCTGCGTCCTGCTCTCGGGCTAAGGACTGGTAATCCAGGTTAGATGAGGATGAACTGTCGACCTCTTCGATCCGGGACAGCGCGTCAGCAACGGTATTGTCTCTTCCTGCGATGTATCTGATGTCAGTGCTGAATTGACTAATGAAATCGAGGTACCTGAACTGGCGAGGTGAGCAGTTATCCCGGCGCGTCGTAAAAGCGAAGGTGATAGGCTTATGGTCCGTATATATAGCGAACGTGCGAGCCTCCACCATGTGCTTGAAGTAGCGTATTGCCTCGTAAATGGCCAACATCTCGCGGTCATAGGGGCTGTATTTCCTCTGCGACTGGCTCAGTTTACGGGAAAAGAAGCCTAAGGGTTCCCAGGTGTTCCCTCTTCGTTGCTGCAGTACAGCTCCCATAGAAGTGTCTGACGCATCCGTCTGTATCACCAGCTCAGCTCGCATGTCTGGGTGAGCTAAAAGTGTAGCTTGAGAAAGACTGGTCTTACACTTGGTGAAATGTTCCAGGAACTCCTTAGTGGGCTCAATGGGCTGTGAACCCTTAGTCTTGGGACCGGTGAGGAGTAAGTTGAGTGGTGCCTGAAGTGATGCTGCACCGGGGAGGAAACGACGATAAAAATTCATCATTCCCAAAAACGCCTCAACTCCTTTACCGTTTTGGGTACCGGGTACTCACTAATTGCTGCCACCTTGGATTCCAGCGGTCGAACTCCTGCCTCGGATACTGTGTAGCCCAAAAATGATACCTCACGACGCCCAAAAATACATTTGGCGGTATTGATGAGGACGCCATAATCTTGGAGCCGCTGGAATAACTCTCGTAAGTGCTGCTTGTGCTGTTCTTCAGACTCGGAATGGACCAATATGTCGTCGATATACCCATAGCAAAAATCCAGGTCTCTCAGTACCTCGTCAATGAAGCGCTGGAATGTTTGAGCCGCGTTCCGCATTCCAAACATCATATGAGGGAACTCAAACAACCCGAACGGTGTTGTGATGGCAGTTTTGGGTATATCGTCGCGGTTTACAGGAATTTGGTTATAAGCCTTCACCAAGTCGACTGTACTAAAGATTTTCTTACCCGCCAGCTGGTAAGCAAAGTCCTGAATATGCCTGACTGGATATCTGTCTGGGATGGTTCTCGCATTCAGTGCTCTGTAGTCTCCACACGGCCTCCAACCGTCGTTTTTCTTACGTGCCAGGTGGAGTGGAGATGACCAGGCACTCTCTGACCTGCGCGCCGTACCGCTTGCTAACATCTCATCGAACTCTTTCCTGGCAATCTGTAGTCTCTGCGGGTCTAGACGACGCGGACGGCTGGAGACCGGTGGGCCAGGAGTGGTTCTAATGTGGTGTACAGTAGTGTGTTTAGGAGTGATGGGCTTACCAGCTGGGCGAGTTAGGTCTGGATACTCCCTGAGCAGCTTGTCGTAGGCTGTCTCATCATTTGTTGTTCGCACCGACGAGATGTCTTCAGCTACTTTTTGGTGTGGCACGATGATTGCTAGAGAGGTGACACCATCAACCAACCGGTGATTGTGGCAGTCGACGAGTAAGTTATAGTGACTTAAAAAGTCAACGCCAATGATCGGTTTGGAGACGTCTGCTACTGTAAAGCGCCACTCGAACGCTCGGCGTAATCCTAGGTCTAGGCGGAGGTTGAGATGTCCATACGTTGATATTGATGTACCATTTGCAGCGAAGAGAAGATACTTCGTTTTGTTGTTAGGAGGCGCCCGGACGACTGACCGCGGATACACACACAAGTCTGAACCTGTGTCAATGAGATACTGTATCTTCGACTTACGGTCCGTCACGAACAGGCGGCCTGATGACACGGGGCAAACACTTGCGGCCACTAAATGCTGCCGTTCTCGTTTAAAGATTCCTTGAAGCTACATGGTGCCTTGCATTTGCTAGCATTGTTACCAAACTGAAAATGGTACCAACAATGTGGATGTCCTTCAGGCCGTTCACGCGACCTCTGTCGTGATCGAGATTTGGATCTGGAACTGTTACGATTGAAACGGCCCCTGCCCTGAGAACGAGAACGTGAGCGTGTACCTTGGCTCCTGAGTAAGGTCTCCACTTTCCGTGTCAGCTCTTCTACTCTGGCTTCCAACGTATTACTTGCCCTTGGTACAGCATAAGGGAAAGCGGTGGCACCTGCCGCGGCGACGTGTGCGGAAGGCTGCGTTATGTCGTTCACCCGATCGGCCAATTCTGCAACGTCGTCCAAGTCCTGCCGGTGCTGTGAAGCGACAATGGTTTGCACGTTAGGTGGGAGTCTGCTTGACCAGACAGTACGAATGAAATCATCAGGTATAGCGGGACCTGCCAAATCCCGTAAATGACGTAAAAATTGAGATGGCTTGCGATCCCCTAATTCTTCGTGCTGCATCAGCTGCAGGGTTTTTTTTTCTCTCGTAGCTGATATACGCTTGATGAGTTCACACTTAAATTTATCGTACTTGCCTGTTTTCGGTGGTTGGATCAATAAATCTTTCACTATCCTTGCATACTCCTGATCCAGCTGGGATGCTACGAAATTAAATTTTGTAGTGTCGCTGGTAACACTGGACAGTTCGAATTGACTCTCTACTTGTGCAAACCATACCTCAGGTTCCTCGGGCCAGAACGGTGGGATACGCACTCCGACACGAAACACTTCACCTTCCGATCCGCTTCCGCCTATGTTACTTGGACCACCGCCCCTTCTGTTGGTATCGCCCCACGCGTCACTAAATTCGCCGCCGTTGTCTCCTGTGCCGTCGCCTTGTGCTGCTCCCTGATTTGATGTTCCACTCGCCATGTTGTCCAAAGTCGGGATGTCACGTCGGGGTCACCAGTGTGGAGTAGGTATAGGACTCGTTGTAGGTTGCGTTATGATTGAGCGAAGTTATATAGCGGGTGAAACGAAGCGATGGAGATGACTGACAACAACGCGATATCTTACAAGCGCGTTTAATTTACGGAAGGAAATTTACAAACATTTAACAGCAATTTGAAAGAAAGTAAACAGAAGTGAAAGGAAGAAATAGTTGATAGAATAAGAAATAGAAAACAAAGATTATTAAAGCTATAGAAATGAACTATTTACAAATGGATAATTGAACGTAAGTATTTTATATAATGCAAAGCGCGCGCGAGCAAAGCAGAGCAGGGAATGGAAGTGCGCCGGCTGATGCGTTGAGACTCCAGGTTTCTTATCGGCAACGGGGCGCGGGCGCGGGCGGCGCGGACGCGCTCCGAACAAAAGATGCACCGGTGCTGTGGCATGTTTTGCGGTTGCCTAAGCTCATAAGCGGTAGCGTTTTCTTACGCGTGGTGTCCGCTACAATATAATGTTGAGTACACCTGAATATGTCAACTTTGACAGCCAAGGTTTGTTTACATTTAGTTAAAGCCCTATCCGGATGGAGTATAATATATAGTTGTTAATCAGTTAGCAAGCTTGTAATATGGTACTGCTAGGTATTAAATTATCCGAACAGTTTTCTCTATAACGTCTGCTCAGAAGTCAATACTTTAATTTGTTTTAATAGTAGCCAGTTCTAATTATTTTTATTTTAATAACATTTTATTCCTTTAAATACGTAAACATCTGCATGAGGCGATGTAACGTTTAATGCAACTCATTTTAGCCTCTTCTTTATTATTTTTAACTTCTTTATTATCGTAGCATTTAATATTAATAGCAAGCCCCAAAACTCCTCGGTCTCCCCTGCCAATTAATATTTTAGCGAAACATATTTAAATATTTATAATGCTTAGGCAAAACATATAGGTAGGCAACAAATGTTTTATATTTTTATTCCGTAATAGTTTACTGATTAGTAAACAATTACTAACTGAAATTTTCACAAACTGAGTAGGTAGATATTACTTAGGCATATTTCTATATATTATAGTCACCGTAAAACACAAATAAATAAAATAAAAATAAAAAGAACCCGAGGCTACGGACTCCTTGCCCTTCAATTTATTCGGACACCAGTTTATTTAAGAAACATGAAAAATCTTAATGTAATTTTGCTTATCAAATGGCATTGAACCTCTCAATGCGCAAGCTGGCGGGCTCTTGACGGGTTTGTTTTTTTTTACTACAGCTGACCGTACATCCGGTAATTTTATTCCTTTTATAATTTATTTTTTACATATTATGACAAATATATTGATAATTTCAACCAACTTTTTGAAGTGAATAATACTTTTACCCGAGTTCTAGGTAGTAACATAACTACGAGTATGTCATGATTTTATTGCGTGCAGTCGAAATTAAGTTGAAAAAAAAAAACATAGGTATTTTCCGCGTGAATTTTGTAAATTTCGAGTAGTTTTTGAAACAAAAATTATCAATGAAAAATTCAAACTGTAGGTTTTAAATATATATTAATAAATCCCAATAGCCCTGTTCTAGGTAGTAACATCAATAATATGTTAAAAAACATGTTTGATCAAAGAGAAAAATGTCTAAAATAATCAGCATTTTAAAAGGAATAAGGCCTCTTAAGATAAAAATTAGGTGAAATCTGACAAAAAAGAGTAGAAATTAAAAAGTGGCAATACTGTATAGTGTCGTCCCATTCTAATCAATCTAAGAAAACGGAGACGACACTACGGTATTGCCACTTTTTAATTTGTACTCTTTTTTTGTCAGACTGCAGCTCTCTCGAATTTGGGATCTGCAAGCAGTTTTACAAGCAATATATAGGTACTATAGTAACAGATTCTCTAACTAAAAAGTCCCGAGAGACTCAAGACGCGTCATAAGAGTAATCTCGCTACGTACCTATAGATAACAATGTAAACATCTCGGTCACGCAGGTCATACGATATTGCTTTATGCTAATAAACTAACCAAACAAAGAGACCGCAGGCCTTCCCCTTTCCCCTTCGCTTTGTTTTAAGAATGCCTGCGGGAAAGTACCTGTATTTCCTCAAACCGCTGTATAAATAGCCAACACAGGATCACAACAATTAATACAAGTTTAGCAGTTGAGCTCGCAAGATGTTGAAGGCAACTCTTGCGCTGGGGCTCGTCCTCACAGTGTTTGTAGCTGAGTCGGCATCTCAGAGGTTTATTCAGCCGACCTTCAGGCCGCCGAGACGGTTTCCTAAACCAAGACCAATCCGAATAGCCAGAGAAGCGGACGAACTGCCACCACCATTATATGAAGATCCTGTCTCGTCAATAGAAGTGGAGTCATTATATAGAACTGCCAGAAGCTTGGATTCGCCTAGTGCAAAGCGCGGAGGCGGCAGCCATTCAACATCATCAACAAACCGTGATACAGGAGCAACACATCCTGGATATAATCGTCGAAACGCTCGCAGCGTCGATTCACCCAGCGCCAGGCGAGGCGGCGGAGGTCCTAGAACTTCCAGTGGCAGCAGGGACACTGGCCCGACTCATCCAGGTTATAACAGAAGAAACGCACGAGAAATCAGACTGCCTGGCCATCTTAATCCACTCAGACCGAAGCCTCTTTACCCACGACCAACTTTTCCAGCCCCAGTACCTCGTATTCCTATTTATGCTAGGACGGCCCGCGATATTCAATTCCCTGGAGTAAGGAAGCCTAATCACCGTGATGTGATAATTCCGAACTGGAATCCCCATGTTAAAACAAATCCTTGGAATAATCTTGGAGGAAGAGGTCGTCATGGACGAAGTATAGACTTTATCGAGGAAGTAAATGATGCCGAATTCGATGAACTTCCACATGAAAGAGTGGCAAGAAACGTCCAAATTAGTGGGTTGCCCAGAAAGCCAACCCATCGTGATGTGATAATTCCGAATTGGAATCCTCATGCTAAAACAAATCCTTGGAACAGCATTGGAGGAAGAGGACGACATGGGAGAAGTATAGATGAATTCGAAGATATTTTGGACGATGAAGAATTTGGTGATCTTCGAATTCCTAATTAATGATCTTTAGGTACCTCGGTCGCTTATCCGTGGGAAATGCGTTTGGGTGCTGAACCACAAGAACACACTATATCAGCATATACCTAGGTATTATTAATGCACTCATACACTTGAAAAGATAAATACGTAACGAAGCATCTATTATACATATGTTACTATGTTTTATTTCCTAGCATTTATTGTTAAATTATCTGTTAAGTAAAAGGTCTTTTCTCAAAAATTGCATGTAATGTTGCCTTACCATCGCTAGATAGACTACAGTAAGTGGAACATACCGAAGACTTTTTAGAAGTGTCCAGTAAATAGCGAGATTTTAAATTTGGAATCAATATTTGTCCAGTAAGTAAGTATGTAATTCCTATTACGTATCAAGATATTTGAATATCGAAACACGATTTACATCGTCACCGACCTATAAAAAAACTAAGGATGTGAAGGCGATGAGGTCGTATATAAATGTAAAAAGGATGCATTCCACAAATTGTTTTAATTATAAGTACAGTGCCACAGCAAATTGTAGAAATTAAAAAAGTGGCATCTGTTTTTCATAGATTAAATAGAAAGAGACGACATTGCAGTATACACTTGCAATTTACACTAATAGCAAATGTAAAATAAAAAGAGGTTAGCACTATTGGCAGTATAAACGTAACTCATGATGCATATTAAAAAAAAAAAAAGTAGCGACAAGGTTTAGTGCGGAAGTTTGTATGCAGCGTTTAGTTCATAATTGTGCTGTGTAAAATGACAATGATATTTCGGAATTCCTTCCTTTTTTGTGTCGTTTGGAAAAAACCTCAGAGTTAAAATTGAAGGTAAGCTTTATGATATGAAAATTAGTTAGAAATACAACAATGTTTTAATTTTATCTTTAAGACTTAGATTTGTAAGACAGTGCAAATAATTAAACGCAGTATTTATAAAAAAAGAAATTAAGGCGGGATTTTAATTAAAAGACAAAAATTTCAAATTTGTTTGTGTGACCTATTACAATATTTCAGCAAAAATGAGTTCAGAGAATATTCAGCAGCAAAATATAGAAAAGTTCTTAAATCAAGCTCTAGATGATAACCATTTTGGCGATGAAGGTAAATAAATGCTGCCACTATTTGATAACGATATAACTATATCTTTTATCCAAGTATAAACTCATAATTATTTTTGTTATAGGTTGTTATCATGGGAGTTAATGGTGCCTGCGACGACGAATATCACAATGTGTAATAATAAAAATGGGATATAACAAAAATATTCATTGGAAAATGGCCGAATATGAATGGCACCTACAAAATATAATTTTAATCTAATTTTCTTGTTTAATTTTTGAGAAAAGCACTATACTTGCTTCGACCGTAAGAGCCATCCAATATCAATCAATAAAATATAATTTTAATCTAATTTTCTTGTTTAATTTTTGAGAAAAGCACTATACTTGCTTCGACCGTAAGAGCCATCCTGGCCTCGTATTATATCCGGACCTCGCCTACGGCTCGGTCCGTCTAATTCCTACTCGGCCAGTATGGCTTACTTACTGGTCTCTGCCGTAATGTACTATTTCATAAATAGAATCAATATTGATGATAAAAATTAATATTTTTATAATACGGGGCGATAAATCGGCGTTCTTATGTTATTAATTTACGATATTTCAATTATTCATAGAGACTAGCCCGAAGCCCGATACAAGATCGTCTACCACGCAGTTCGTGAAATATTTAGGTCCCATATATGAATAAATATTTGATAAGTGTAATGACTGGTAACGACTTACCTTTAATGACTAGCATAACATTTACGTGGGTGTACCCTGCGAGGTATCTACCTACACAAGTTGTCTTACGGTATAAGTATTATTTATGTATTCATTGAAACATTAGGGTGCTCCTCACCACGAGCTTTCGTTTTTCATGTAACAAAACATTGTATGAATATTTCTTTTTTTTTTTGATACATTACAGGCGAATGGTCGCGGTAAGGGACCACCCTTAATATATATTTTGAGACTTTGGCAACCAAATGTACACAAGTTGTCTTACGGTATAAGTATTATTTATGTATTCATTGAAACATTAGGGTGCTCCTCACCACGAGCTTTCGTTTTTAATGTAACAAAACATTGTATGAATATTTCATTTGTTTTTTGATACATTACAGGCAAATGGTCGCGGTAAGGGACCACCCTTAATATATATTTTGAGACTTTGGCAACCAAATGTGGACATATTCCTTTGTTATTTTATTATTATCGTTACCTAAAGCCTTATTAAGGTGCTTGTCGCAAAGCTTATCTTGTTATTGCTTATAGATTCTACTATCTATAGGTACTTCTATCTGTAAGCTACATAATTGTCTTGTTTTCAGAGTATCAACATTGGATATTGACGAAAAAAGTGGATTTTATCATGATTCATTCGTAGCTCGTAGTACTACCCGTCTAGCACAACTGCTTCGCGACTCTTGTCGCGCGACATAGCATCGCCCGTCAGTCTCTCACAGTACTGCACAAAAAAAGATAGATAAATATCACGCGCGAGTAGAAGTCGCGTATTACAGTTGTGTTAGAGGTTCAGAGCTTTGCAAAACGCTCTTCATTATATTTGAAGACTATTATATAAAAAGCGCATGAAACAATAGCATGATTCGTCACCGTGACGTAGAAGTAAATCAATACATACTTAAATGCAACTTTATCTTTATCTTCGTCTAACAAGATTAAAATTAACCTGACGTCGACGCGAGGTGCATGCCATGTATATTCACGATACACGACATTGATATCTAATCCAAGTGACACAATGATACATACTTCGTAACGACGTTGTCGATGAACGTGAAAGAGGGTATTTTACTCTATATTAAAAGAAATCTAAAAATATATAGGTAGGTTATTGAGATACTTTAGGCAAAAAACTGTCGGCTAATGTTAGTTACATATATGTGGTCTAGTACCCATTAAGAAGGGGTACTTGCGGATACATTTCGACCCAATGGGATCTTTCGTGTAGTTAGGTACCCCTACTCAAAGGATTGTTCCACCACCTTCATATATCGGATGATGGAACCGGTTGGTAGTGCCTGGAATTCCTTCGGTTCTGGGTAACCAATACGAATTCCTTCATTCTAAGTGGCGAGTGCATGACATCCACACAGTATGTGCTTCATTGTCTCTGTCTCCTCGCCACCCATTCTACAATCTGTATTGTCAGACAGTCCCAGTTTGGCCAATAGTCCTTTGACCCCAAAGTGTCCACTAAACACACCCGTTATGACTCGGAACTGTCTTTTGCTGTACTTCCAAAGTTTCTTGGTCCAGCCTGATTCTATACTTTCCATGAATAGCTTTGAGTGCCTCAAGCCTGCCATTTTCGTCCACTCTTGTTGGTGCTGGTTTTTGGCATAAACCTTGATGGCTGTTGTAGGTAATGGTTCCCTGCGAGAGGCCCACACATAGTTCAGGTCCCATGAAACTTGTCGCAGACCCTTTTCTAGCATCTATATAAGTACGTATATCGTCGTCTAGTACCCATAACACAAGCCTTCATGAGCTTAATTTGGGACTAGATCGATTTGTGTGAGGTTGTCTAAAAACTTTTTAAGGTTCCGGACCTACGATTGAATAAAACGGAATTCTTATATTCACTCGGTTGTCGGTCTGTCTGTTTTATGGGGTGACATTTGTGAAAAAACTATCGGGTCTGAAATTACTTTTATCAAAAACTAACTCCTTTGGATTTTATTTTCGTATTTTTTGACACCCAAGTAAAACACCCCAGATTACAATAATTATTATACTAATTCGAAAAAAGGTCGACCTTTAAAGTTACTTTTACGGGTTACCGTCCTCGCAATGTTCACTCAGCTAGCCATGTTTACTGTTTAGCTGACAACTTTATTACAACATCTTTATGAGAACAGATGACCGCATTTAGACGTCACGATTATATTTATACCTTGTTGAGAGTATCCTAAAAGTTGCTGTTTATTTAAAATGTTAAATGTTGCCCTTGGGTTTCCTCCAAATTTTAAGTAACTACCTAACTAAAATTTTGTAAGCAGAAATACACCTATAGAGATTGGAAAAATTCGATACGCTTAAGGAACTTCCTTCTCAATAGATCAATACTGGTCGATTGGGCACAAAAGGCCCGAAGCAAACAACCGGAATCTTGAGTGGAATTCACAACATCAGACTTATAATTAAACAATAAAATAGTGATCCATGTTCTAAATCATAGTCAATGTGACATGAGAAAACGAAGCCACAGGAGAGGTAATTATAAATTGACGATGAACTCGTTAGGGCGGCGCGCAGTACCTACCTGCTTACTTACACACATTTTGTGAATAACTACTTGGAAAAATAAATGATCTAGGTACATAATTATATAGCTCTCATGTTGCATCAAAAGCTGAAAAGTTGCCGATTTTGTCACTAGAAGCAAGGCTTTCAAAACAATTTATTCACTACAAGATCAACGAAAATACTCGTACATATATACAAACGGCCGGTTAACAAAGTAATTTGGCGAGTTACTGGTCTGTAAAAACTTCCCGATATTTCTATTGTGTCCCGATCAAAGGGATTCCATTTTCTAGAATAAAATATTAAAGCAGGAAACCGTAACAAAATTGCGTCATTCTCCGAGTAGTTGTGCTCGAACAAAATATTGCGTCTGCCGTCGACGAAATAACGATACGCGACGTATTACAAAAATGTCGATGCTCTGTGTCGAAATAAATGTTGTAACTGGATCTGGATGTACCTACCTGAAGTAAGTGAGAGTGCCTTCGATCAGATTTTTATTAAATGAGTAAATAGCTACCTGAGAGAATCTTACTGAAATCGACCTAGGCTCTAACTAAACAAAACTTGTACTATTGGTACTACAGAGGACGATATTATGTACAATGAGCTGCAAATTCATTGTTAGACCGGTCATGCTGCGATTGGAACGCGCACTTCACAGGTAATTGTGTATTTATTTTATATACATTAAAGAAAAAAATAAAATATCTTTATTTTCATTAAAAACTAACCCATATTTATTTCCAAGTAAAATTATAATTATTTCTCGGTAATTAAATAAATGAACAACCTCACACAAATCGGCCTACAGTCGTCGCAGCACCATCAGTAGGCGCGTGTTTTGAGCAAAAGACGACGATATACATACTTATAAGGTGGAAGTACTAGTACTCGACATTGCAAGGGATATTTATTTTATGTTTCGTAATGGTACGTTAATTTTCTCAAAAATTGCATGTAATGTTGCCTTACCATCGCTAGATAGACTACAGTAAGTGGAACATACCGAAGACTTTTTAGAAGTGTCCAGTAAACAGCGAGATTTTAAATTTGGAATCAATATTTGTCCAGTAAGTAAGTATGTAATTCCTATTAAGTATCAAGATATTTGAATATCGAAACACGATTTACATCGTCACCGACCTATAAAAAACCTAAGGATGTGAAGGCGATGAGGTCGTATATAAATGTAAAAAGGATGCATTCCACAAATTGTTTTAATTATAGGTACAGTGCGACAGCAAATTGTAGAAGTTAAAAAGTGGCGTCCCTTTTTCATAGATTAAATAGAAAGAGACGACATTGCAGTATACACTTGCAATTTACACTAAGAGCAAATGTAAAATAAAAAGAGGTTAGCACTATTGGCAGTGTAAACGTAACTCAACATGCATATTTAAAAAAAAAAAGTAGCGACAAGGTTTAGTGCGGAAGTTTGTATGCAGCGTTTAGTTCATAATTGTGCTGTGTAAAATTACAATGATATTTCGGAATTCCTTCCTTTTTTGTGTCGTTTAGAAAAAAACCTCGGAGTTAAAATTTAAGGTAAGCTTTATGATATGAAAATTAGTTAGAAATACAACAATGTTTTAATTTTATCTTTAAGACTTAGATTTGTAAGACAGTGCAAATAATTAAACGCAGTATTTATAATAAAAGAAATTAAGACGGGATTTAAATTAAAAGACAAAAATTTCAAATTTGTTTGTGTGATCTATTACAATAATTCAGCAAAAATGAGTTCAAACGAGTCTGATTCCGAATAGACGGCACTCCTCCATACTTAAAAGCGGAGGCTAAAATAATTTACTACCGACTAAATCCAAGGAGATATAAAAAATACAAGAGATTCATTAAATGGAAGGAAGAAAATTAAGTTAATAATTGGTCAGATAATGTGTGATAAGGTCAGAATATTTCAACAATCTTTCTGAGACTATCGGATGGCTACAAAGGAAAGAAATCACAAATATTCAGCAGCAAAATATCGAAAAGTTCTTAAATCAAGCTCTAGATGATAACCATTTTGGCGATGAAGGTAAATAAATGCTGCCACTATTTGATAACGATATAACTATATATTTTATCCAAGTATAAACTCATAATTATTTTTGTTATAGGTTGTTATCATGGGAGTTAATGGTGCCTGCGACGACGAATATCACAATGTGTAATAATAAAAATGGGATATAACCAAAATATTCATTAGAAAATGGCCGAATATGAATGTCACCTACAAAATATAATTTTAATCTAATTTTCTTGTTTAATTTTTGAGAAAAGCACTATACTTGCTTCGACCGTAAGAGCCATCCTGGCCTCGTATTATATCCGGACCTCGCCTACGGCTCGGTCCGTCTAATTCCTACTCGGCCAGTATGGCTTACTTACTGGTCTCTGCCGTAATGTACTATTACACGTCTATCGCAAATTTATTCATCCCTTATGAGGGGTATGACTTTTACCTTTATTAAATGGTATTTATATCATATAATGATCATATAAAAAAATCTCGTAATGTAATGAAATGTAAGTCAATAGGATTGTCCCAGTACATGTCACGTGCTTTTGCAGGCAGTCAGGTTGTATATTTTATTATTTTGCGTGTGAAATTCGATAGCTACAAACATTTCTCATGTATTCATTATATTTGCTATGAAAGTAACGGTAATCTTATCTTATTTATCGCAGTTGAAAGTATGGTGACGCGTATTAGTACCGCATCGAGAACTAGTACTTCCACCTTATAGGTAATAAATACATAGAAAACATCCAGGACCCAGGAACAAATATTCGAGTTCATCACACAAATATTTGCCCTTGCTGGGATTCGAAACCAGGACCGATAAATAAATAAATAAATATCAGACAACCTCACACAAATCAACCTAGTCCCAAATTAAGCTCAAGAAGGCTTGTGTTATGGGTACTAGGCGACGATATACATACTTATATAGATAAATAAATACTTAAATACATAGAACATCCATGACCCGGGCACAAATATTCGTGTTCATCACACAAATATTTGCCCTTGCCGGGATTCGAACCCGGGACCGTCGGCTCAGTAGGCAGTTGCTTAACCACTGCGCCAACCGCGTCGTCAACAACACATATAACTTAACAACAATTAACGCATGTAACTTAAAAGAAGATTTATTTTCATCGTGAAAGCACCTAGTTTCCACTTGTTTGGTTCATAGAAACGAGCATTTCCACTAATTAAAAAGCCTTTTCAATCTAGAGATAGGCATACTATTTAAGACAACTTAAAACACGTTACAGTTACGAAATTATATGAATAAATCTCAGAACAGAATACCTTTCACATTAATTGGGAAATGAGTTTCTATAGCAACGCCGTCCTTTCAGGTAAAATTATAACATCTGATACTCGTAAAGGCGAAATAAAAGCTTTCTAGGGTTCCTTATTCATAGGATAACAACGAGAACCTATTACTAAGCCTCCACTGCATGTCTGTCCTTCAGTTACAGGGCTAGTATCTATTGTACAGTTATTGTAAGGATACCGTCGCTATACCAACAAAACCCAAATAAAAAATAAAGAACTATACGAAATCTCATACAAAAAACGCGTTTTTTTGCATGACAACGGATATTTGTTTGTGCAGAACCCTTTGTGCGCGGGATCGAATCGCATTTTGACCGGTTTTTACGAAATATTCTAACAATCTCATCTCCCTTTCTATAAATATTTGTCATCATTATTTTGTTCAGAACTTGCATTCACGATCCCAGTTTTACTGTAACAATATTAAATGATCCTGGTCTGCAGTCTTGTTGAATTATTCATAGGTATAAACTGACAAGAACCGTTTTAGACCGGGCAAAATAAAATACCACGATATTGTTTACATTTCTAGACACTTTTCTTATTACGCTTTTATATCTTGAAGTCTAGTTTCCTTGCTCCCGAGCGATGAGAATAAATCTGTATTTGCTGCATTTACTCTAATAATAATGATAACCTTTCAAGGTTGTACGTTTTATGAAACACTAGATTATCTTATCATCTGTACAAGAGAAATCTGATCGATCTATACATTTGAACTGTAAAACATCATTTACGCGCTAATTCCGGCGCCATTTTAGTTCATTAGTGACGACACGTTTGGCGCAGTTTGTAGATCACCTGCCTATTGAGCCGGCGGTCTCAGATTCGAATCCCGGCCAGGGCAAATATTTGTGTGATGAACTCGAATATTTGTGCTTGGAAGGTTGTTCTATTTTCTATATCTATATAACACAAGTCTTGATCTTCATTTGGGACTAGATCGATTTGTATGAGGTTGTTCGATATTTATTATTTATTATTATTCTGGACTGTCACTACTGTAATTCATTCATTTTCACCAGGCCAGACCGTGAACCCGTCATTCCGAAGGACTACTGTCATTCATGACAGCGTTTACACGATCAGTCTGGCGTCAGTTCGGTTCATCAATATTGTCAGAATGACGTAAGGAATGATCGTGTACCCCTCTCAGACTGACGGACTAACGGTCCGGACTAGCCAAAGTTAATGAATGACAATGAACTGACAGTCCAGAATGAAGGACTGAACTGACGCCAGAATAAGCTACCTACAAGATCTATGTTCATCAATCTGAAAAATGCATGTTCATCAATATGGTCAGAATGACGCAAAAATGATCGTGTACCCCTCTCAGACTGACGGACTAACGGTCCGGACTAGCCAAAGTTAATGAATGACAATAAACTGACAGTCCAGAATAAGCTACCTGGGTGAATGCGTCTGGTCAGCTGCTATGCAAGCACTCGATTGCCGACATACTGCTGATGTGTGCTACACCGAACGTCTGACTCTGGAGGCTAGCGGGATCCGAAGCACGGTGCTCCGCTGGCCGACCGCAGTTAGTTGGGGGCCCAAGTAGCGGGAGAGCCACCCGTGAAAGGCTGCCCCGCCAACTGGCGAAAAATCCTGGAATGGCTCCACCTTGCCGGTTGGCGACCGGATGGGAGGGCCAGGTGGCCGTTTCAGGGGGGTTCGGGCGTCCCCGCGGTCTCCAAGTCAGCCGTTTTAAAGTGTGGCACACATGAGCCTGAAATTAGGTCCAGTGGGCTAAATAGCCTCGACCAACTTGCATTCGCCCGTCTTTTCACTCTCTCTTCCCATAAACATTCATGAAAAACACAAATAAAAAGGACAAGTTTCAACAGCGGTTGCACTCCCTCCCAATTAAAGTGCACCTCTCTAATATCCGAGGTTTGCACTCCAATATCGATTCAGTCCATCACCACCTAGAGACTGACAAACCGCAGCTGCTGTTCCTCACTGAGACGCAAATCGGATGTCCAATTGACGCGTCATATCTGAACTATCCCGGGTATACTCTGGAGCACAGGTTTTTACCTCGTGCTGGGGTCTGTGTGTATGCTCGCGATGACATCTGCATTAGGCGACTCAAAAATCTTGAGGAGTCCAGTTATTCTGTCGTATGGATTTGGGTGGACACAGGAGTGGCTCAGATCGTCTATGCCTGCGTCTATCGTTCTCACACTGGAGACTTGGAGACAACTCGGCTGTTTAAATATCTCGAAGAGGCAGCAGATGAGGCTCAGATCAGGTATCCCTTGGCGGAGCTAGTCATTTTGGGGGACTTTAATGCCCACCACCAGGAGTGGTTGTTCCCGTACAAATTGACCGACCACGCCGGGAGAGAGGCGCGCAAATTTGCTATAACGCTACATCTCTCCCAGCTTGTCAGCTGTGCCACTAGAATACCTGATGTTGAATCTCACACGGCTAATTGCTTGGACCTTCTGCTGACTACAGTTCCAGATCAATACTCCGTGACTGTAGGTTCCCCTTTGGGTACCTCCGATCACTGTCTGGTGAAAGCTGTGTCCGTCTGTTCCCCACCTGATCAGGGCCCTAGTGGTAAAAGACGGGTGTGGCGATACAAGTCAGCAGATTGGGACGAGATGCGTCACTTTTTTGCATCCTACCCTTGGCGCGAGGTCTGCTTCTCTTCGGGGGATTCGTCAAGCTGCGCTAACAATGTAACCGACGTCATTCGGCAGGGTATGGAGTATTTCATTCCATATTCAGACGTTTCGACTGGTTATGCAGCACGCCCATGGTATAATGCTGACTGTGATCGTGCGGAGGCACTTAAAGAGTCAGCTTACCGTGCATGGGCTGATGCTCGAAGGCGTAAAGCTTCGAATACTTCCCAGCTGAAAAAAGCATTTAATAAAGCCGCCAAATCCTGCAAAAAACAGCTACGCAAGGCACGCTTCGATCATATACGCCGCATTGGGACCAAACTTGCCTCATATCCACCTGGGAGTAAGGCATTCTGGTCCCTGGCTAAAGCGGTCGAAGCCAACTTCTGTCGCTCTTCGTTGCCACCCCTGCTAAAGCCTGACGGATCTCTAGCACATACAGCGGAGGAGAAAGCAAATCTATTTGCTTCTCTATTTGCGGAAAATTCGCATCTGGACGCCGCAGGTAGTTGCCCACCTATACTGCCGCATGTAGGAACCACCATGGAGCCAATCCACATACGCCAGAAGGAGGTTCTTGCAATCATGCGGAGTCTTGATGTGAATAAAGCTAGTGGTCCCGACGGAATTCCTGCTGTTGTTTTGCGGAACTGTGCGGCTGAGTTGTCTCCGGTCTTAACACGCCTGTACCGTCTCTCACTTGAGACTGGAGTTGTCCCGACGTCTTGGAAGCTTGCACATGTGCAGCCTGTCCCCAAGAAAGGAAGCCGGGCTGACCCTGTCAATTACCGACCAATTTCCGTAACCTCCATACTCTGTAAGACTATGGAGCGTGTACTGAACAAACGCCTCCTTGCATACCTGGAAGTGAACGACTTGCTCAGTGATTGCCAGTTTGGATTCCGTCCGGGGCGATCAACTGGGGATCTTCTTGTGTATGTCACTCATCTATGGAGCGAGGCGATCGAGAGACACGGGGAGGCTCTCGCCGTGTCTCTCGATATTTCAAAAGCCTTTGACAGGGTCTGGCACGCAAGCCTGGTGGGAAAGCTTCCAGCGTATGGGGTCCCTGAAGGTCTCTGCAAATGGATTGCTGATTTCCTGAGTGAGCGTTCGATCCGAGTAGTCCTTGATGGCTACACTTCGGATCCCAGGGCTATTGACGCCGGTGTTCCTCAGGGGTCTGTTCTGTCTGCAACTCTCTTTCTGCTGCATATTAACGACATGCTTATGCCCGGTACCTATGGGTATGCTGATGACAGCACAGTTGTTGACAGATACACATCCAGCGCAAATTCCAAGAGGGACGAAATCCAGTCTTGTCGAGAGGCGATGGTGGATCGATTGAACCAAACTCTCGTGGCAGTGTCCGAATGGGGAGATGCCAATTTAGTTGGATTCAATGCCACCAAGACTCAGGCGTGTCTGTTTTCCGCTAAACGGAGTCCCTTTGACCTGACTCCCACTTTCCAAGGTGTATCCGTTCCGATTTCTGACCACCTAGAGCTTCTTGGGATGACCTTATCATCCAACCTGAACTTCGGCCAATACATTGAATCCTTGGCTACAACTGCAGCAAAAAAACTTGGGATCCTATCTAAGGTGAGGCGGTACTTCACGCCGAGACAGCTGCTTCAATTATATCAGGCGCAAGTCCGATCATGCATGGAGTACTGCTGCCATCTTTGGGATGGGTCCGCCAAATACCAACTGGCCGCCTTGGATTCAATTGACAAACGTGCGAAGAAGCTCATTGGCGACCCTGCCTTAGTTCAGGAAAAGCTGCAAAACCTCGAACACCGCAGGAAAGTCGCCTGTTTATCGGTTTTCTACCGGATACACTTTGGTGAGTGTGCACTAGGACTGCATGAATTAATTCCACCGTCTCCGTTCAGACAATACAGTACTCGGCGCGGACTTGGATTCCACCCTTATGTTGTCGATATACCACTGATTCGTACGAAACGCTTTGCGTCTACTTTCCTTATGAGGACAGCTAAGGAATGGAACTCTCTTCCTGCGCACCTGTTTCCTGAAAAATATAACTTGGATCTCTTCAAGTCGAGAGTGAATAGGCATCTTCTAGCCAAGCATGCTCCATCTTAGGCCTTATTGTCACTTAACATCAGGTGCAATCGAGGTTAAATGCATGGCTATTTTGAATAAAAAAAAAAAAAAAAAAAGCTACCTACAAGATCTATGTTCATCAATCTGAAAAATGCATGTTCATCAATATGGTCAGAATGACGCAAGAATGATTGTGTACCCCTCTCAGACTGATGGACTAATGGTCCGGACTAGCCAAAATTAACGAATGACAATGAACTGACAGTCCAGAATGAAGGACTGAACTGACGCCAGAATAAGCTACCTACAAGAGAAATCTCAACGATTTATGTTCATCAATCTGGTCAGAATGCCGTAAGAATGATCCTGTACCCCTCTCAGACTGACGCACTGACGGCCCGGACTAGTCAAAATTAATGAATGACAGTAAACTGACACCAGAATAAGCGTGTAATGATGTCGAACGTCAGAATCGTTACAGCCTCATTATCTTTGGACAGCTATAGAGAATGTTTGAGGCAAGGGTAGTAGGACATCAAAGGATTATAGGAAACTTTTTATCCGAAATCCGAGCACGCTAACGTAATAGCAAAAAGTTTACGCATTTTCCTCCTCGGCGAACGAAGACATTTACTTCCCAATAAATATCAGACTGAAAATTGAATCCAAGAAAATATAGCACATCTTTTCTTTATAATCGAATTGGCATGGCTTTTTACTTTTTGTATGTGAAATAAGCTTTACATAATAACAAAAATGAGACTTGTGTTTTAATTGCGCTCTGGGGAACCGAAAAAGCTACCTTTTACGACTCTAAAACACCGCAAGGCAATCAACAAGCAGGCAAAAAGCCAACATACATTTTCAATGAGAGCTCTCCTTATATTTCAGCACGTAATTGCAAGTGCGAATCACTTCTATTAATTAATATTCGGTTATTAGTTATTCTGTTTTAAAAGACGCTTAGCAACCTTTCCTTGTGAATATTAATTGTCCTAATTTGCATTTTCATGCATAAGGAGGCTTGTTTCCGCGTGACGATGCCGATTTTTCCATAATTGCACCCCATTATAATATGAATATACAGTATTTCAATACGGGCATTAGATGTTGCTTTTTGTTGTAGCGTTATATATATGTATATAGTATGACCCCAGCCCCTCACGTAGCTATGTTTACAGGTTGTAATAAATTAAAATAACTATAACCCTGAACGGAATGTACAATTTAATATACCGTAATGATTACAGATAGGTATCTAGCAAATATAGTAGCAGAAAAAAAACGACTAAGTGTATTTTTATAAAGTTTTTGCTTTATAATTTCTCATTTCAAGCTTGTTTTAGATTTAGGTACATAGTACACACATAGCTTATTAGAGAAGTTGTTTGTTGTCTTGTCCTGCTTTGATGCAGATTTATAGATTAAATTAATTAGAGAAATCTGTAGTGTTACTCATAATAATTATCCGAAATAAATAATAATGCACCAATGATTATACAAGATTTTTCAAAATGACAAAATACGGGCCTGGGAATTACTTAAGTAGGTTACATCGTATCCCGGAAATATGAACTATCCGGACAAGACCGGCTTTAATATTAAATGCTCTTTCCCCTCAGGTAGAGTATTTATCCCACCCTGTATAACGAGTTATAATATATAACGCCCGGCTACGCCGCACTAACTTGGCCGGAGTTTTCTTTTATGCGACACTACCGCAAATCCCTGGGGTATATAATTTTTAGGTCACTACTGTAAGCCTTGGTTTTACGTTCGCTTGCTGCGCTGAGCATCTTAAAAAGCTTTTTAATATTACATAGATGTGTGAGACATACTTTGTACAGTCGAGTTCATAAATATATGAGCATTCCCAAGGTTTCGAAAATAAATGTACATAGAAAGGTACATATATAAATCTCATCAGATTGATCAACTACAAATATAGGTAGGTACAAGTTTAACCTGTCATATGTAAGCAACTAAAACGTCGTAAGCAGCGTTTGTGCTCTTGTGATGAAATGTGTCTTTGACGCGCGCCACAGACTACCTGTCACTTTCATTTCAATACCGTGCGAGCAAGACAGGTGATTCTGAGTCGCGCGACAAAGTCGCGGCAAGATATGCCAGCCTGGCAGTATTGGAATAGAAGTTCCAATACATTTTTGGCACTTAACTCATTGCAGTAGTAATTTATCATTTAAGATGCTGTTTGAAGTTTTTATTCTGATTTTATGCAATAGTATTTATGAGTAGATTGATGGAAAAATAAATAATCGATGTTTACTGCAAATGTTTAATATATAACGTTTAGCTTCATTTAATTATATTATTTGATGGCAAACGTATTCTGGGTAGAACTAAGAAAGCATTTTTCTCACCAAATAGTCGATAACTCAAATAAAAGTAGCTATCGACTCACATACAACCCTCACTAGACGGAGCATGTGTAAGGCGACCCGCGCGCACCAACGATTATGGTACGGCAGAACATTAAAATATCAACACGGCGGCCACCATTTAGTTGCGTCCATGTTTATGAGGTCTCTACACCACTTAACACTACAATTTACCATGTTATTTATTTAATTTCTTTTTTCGTTGACGTACGCATGGATCATAAACAAGGACGCAACTAAACGGTGGCCGCCGTGTTGATACTTTAATGTTCTGCCGTTCCATATCGTTGGTGCGCGCGGGTCGCCTTACATGCTCCGTCTAGTAGGGGTTGTCTGTGAGTCGACTATATCATCATCATCATCATCTGAGGCGTTACAGTCGCGGGTGGACCTAAGCCTGGGGGCCTATGATGGTTGCATTTATCACGTGATAAATAAATGACAAAGCATCTGTCACTCACACTCGCATTTTGTCAAAAAAATACGGATGCTTTGTCACTTATTTATCGCGTGATAGAAGCAACCATCATAGGCCCGCTGGTCTAGCTAATCTTTTGACTACAAGGGGCATGCCAAAAGAAATTAGATACTCCTTGCTCATTTAATTGATACTGGCCAGTAATTAGGTACGTACCATCACCACAAAGGCTGGCTATTTACTTATAAATTTAAAAATGGAACACTCGGCAAAACTACGTATATTGTTAGGGTTCCGTAGCCAAATGGCAAAAAACGGAACCCTTATAGATTCGTCATGTCTGTCTGTCCGTCTAACCGTCTGTCTGTCTGTCCGTCTGTCCGTCCGTATGTCACAGCCATTTTTTTCCGAAACTATAAGAGCTATACTGTTGAAACTTGGTAGGTAGATGTATTCTGTGAACCGCATTAAGATTTTGATGCAAAAATAAAAAAATAATATTAAATATTGGGGGCTCCCCATACTTAGAACGGAAACTCAAAATTTTTTTTTTCATCAAACACATACGTGTGGACTGTGGGGTATCTATAGATAGGTCTTCAAAAATGATATCGAGGTTTGTAAAATATTTTTTTGCTAAACCGAATAGTTTGCGTGACAGACGCTTCCAAAGTGGAAAAAAGTTGGTCCCCCCCCTCTAACTTCTAAAATAAGAAAATGAAACATCTGAAAAAAACATATGATGTACGTTACTATAAAAACTACCAACGAAAATTGTTTTGAACGAGATCTAGTTAGTAGTTTTTTTTAAATACCTAACTTTGCACCTAATTTATATGGGGCGCTATACATACCAGGTGCAAACTTAACTTAACCACTTAGGGATGGAAAGTGTTTGTACGGAACCCTCGGTGCGCGAATCCGAATCGCACTTGGCCGGTTTTTTTTATGATTTTTTTTCTGATTAAATCTGACGGGAATTTTCTACGACCATGCATGGAGCTGACACGACGTGATTTTCGGGTTATGATGTATTATGACTTTAAAAAAGGTTTGAAGCCTCAAGAATGTTTTGAACTTTAAGTAACGACTTTTGGTGACTCTGCATGTTCACGTGCAACAGTTTTTAACTGGTTTGCTGAATTTAAAAGAGGACGGGCGAGTTTTGAAGATGATCCGAAGTCAGGTAGGCCGCCAACCGCAGTTACTCAAGAAAATGTACAAGCTGTGGAAAAAATGATTCGTGGAAACCGACGAATCACATACGTAGAGCTAGAGCGAGAACTGGGTATTGGATCAGCAGCGTTGCAAACTATAATTCACGGACAATTATCCCTCCACAAGAGTTGTTCAAGGTGGGTGCCGCACAAGCTCAATGATTTGCAAAAGGAACGGCGCGTGGATTGGTGCAAATTTATGATAAATAAATTTAATGGCGGTGAAAAAAAAATGCTTATGATATACTCACAGGTGACGAAACATGGCTATATAACTATGATCCTGAAACAAAGCGACAGTCAATAGTATGGTGCTTTGAAGATTAACCGCCGACACCAACAAAATGTCGCCGAACGCGAAGCACACAGAAACAAATGGTTGCCACGTTTTTCTGCAAAACGGGACATATTGCTACTGTGGTACCAGAAGATCAAAAAACAGTCGATTCGGAATCGTACGTGACAGTACGCTTTATCGCGGGGCTTGAATTTTGCTCCAATACCTAGTCGCATACCCACCGAAGTGATTATCACGAGCGTCGAGGATACTATTATGCGAAACAGATATGTTACGACATATAAAAAGGTCAATTACAACCCTACATCTAGAGTGTCGACCAAGGTCAATAAGTTGTTAGCAGAATTGCCTGATAAACAGTTGGCGAAGCGCCTGCGACCACAGAATCCAACGTCCCCAAAAATCTATGGCTTACCTAAAATCCATAAGTCTGGTTGGCCGTTAAGACCTATAGTCAGCCAAATTGACTCGCCGACTTATAAGCTTGCACGGCATGTGTCGTCAATTTTACAGGAGTTCACGGGCAAGACTGCGAGTTATGTAAAGGATTCTAGGCATTTCATTAGCTTGCTGCAGGATATCCAACTGAACGAAAATGAAGTTATGGTGAGTTTTGACGTCACCTCCTTGTTTACTAATGTACCGGTAGAAGAAACTTTGAACATCATTTCTGATCTTATTAGTACTACTGATTTACCTACCGTCTACATGAAAGCCATTGAGGTGTGTCTGAAAAGTGGATACTTGTTGTGGCATGGCGATTATTATCTCCAAGTTGATGGAGTGGCTATGGGTTCGCCAATAGCACCCGTCACCGCCAATATATTCATGGAGTGGTTGGAAGTACGTGCTTTAAATAGCGGGCCTGTCACACCTAGATATTGGTGGCGGTATGTGGATGACGTATTTGCTGTTGTCTCGGAAACCGGCCTACTGGAGTTTACGGGGTACCTTAATACATTACATCATAAGGTCAAGTTCACGGTGGAGAAGGAAAGTGAAGGAAGGTTGCCGTTTTTGGATGTTTTGGTGATGCGTAGACCTTGTGGGCGGTTGATGACTACAGTGTATCGTAAACCAACTCATACTGACCGGTACCTTAGGGCGGATTCACATCATCACCCGAGTCATTTGTCTTCTGTGCCTAGGACGTTGATCAATCGAGCCTTATGTCTGTGTGATCCTCAGTTTGTGGATGGTGAACTAAGTCACGTGAAACATGTTTTGGAGCGCAACGGCTACAACTGGAGGCAGAGTAATCGGGTTGCGAACGCATCGGCTCGTCCCCGCCCAACTGCAGTAGAGAGGCTACCTTTATACTTGCCTTATCTTAAGGGCGTGACGGATAAAATCGGATACTTGTTACGCCGTAGATATTGCATCAAGACGATTTTCCGCCCTCATATACAGCTCAGACAGTTGGTGCGTTCCCCCAAAGATAAGGAACCCTTAGGTAATCCTGGCGTATATATGATTCCGTGCTCCTGTGGGAAGAACTATATAGGAGAGACTGGCCGGAACATTTCCACAAGAGTGACTGAACACATACGTAGTATGAAAAATCAGGATACCCGTGGTTCTGCAGTGACGGAACATTCACTGAATTCGGATACGTCTCACTATATTCGGTTCGATAAGGTAACTGTGCTGGCGAGAGAAAAGTTTTCCATTCCGCGGAAAGTACGGGAGGCTATCGAAATTAGTCGTCATCCGAATTTTAACCGAGATTGTGGATGGTCAGTGCCCCCTAGTTGGAGGACGGTTTTGGATACTACATCGGTGGTTAGTGTGGACGAGACCTTAGCAAATGACGTAGTGAGTGTTGTGTGCAACCCGACAATTGGCATTGTGCGTGATGATGAGGGTAGTTTTGCGCCTCCGCCGGTGACACCCGCGTCGAGCAGCCGCGCGGACAGGGCGCATGCCCGCAGTGTTCGATTGGCCGCCGCCGCGACTGGTCGTCTCTCCTGATGATGAATCGCGTACCGATTCGAAACATGTCGAGCGTTATTCGACTTCTACGACGTGAGTAAACCCGTTTAAGTATATTAATACGTACGTGACAGTTTGTGCCCCAAAAGTATTGTCAGCTTGGTGTGATAAGCGGCCAAAGTCAGGAATCCAGCAACTGCTTTGGCACCATGACAACGCAGCCCCGCACACTTCTGCTAGAACACTGGACTATTTTAGTACCAAACACGTCACTATCTTGCCTCATCCTCCATATTCACCGGACCTAGCACCATGTGATTTTTATCTGTTTCCAAAAATCAATGAAATTTCTGAAGTGTCTAAAGAAGAGTGGTCATTAGTATTTTCCAAGTGGTTTAGACGGATGGAAAAGTGTATACGTGTTCACGGTGAATACTTCGAAAAAATAGACAACTTTAATGAATAATAAACATTATGATTTTTGAGTATTTACTTTCTTTTGGCATGACCCTCGTATATACTATACTATATTCTATGTCATGTTGATCTGTGGCTATGTAATAGCAAGAAAGAAAGTACAAACACACTTTTGCATTCATAATATTCTTAAAAAATTAAATAAAAACAAAAATTAAATAATCTTACACAAATCAACCTAGTCCCAAACTAAGCAATGCAAATACAAATCGGATTGCTGGGCCAACGTTTCAAGCCAAAACTTGTATTTGGCTGTCTAGTTAAGAACACCATAGACAAACAATGACTATAGCGTTCTGCATTTAGTGTACTCCAACAGCCGGAAGTGCTAGCTGCACCGGAAATGGCGGTCCCTGTTAAAGGAGCGAGCAAATTTTCCGCACACTTAGTGGTTTTAGCTGCTACGACAAAATACTTAACGGGTACGGTTGCCAACGAACTACCGGCTTTCGAAGTGGTGTGGTTGCATTTACCGATGAGATTTATGTTACCTGTCCCTTTTAAACGGGGGCGTTGGAAGAGGATAGATGATTTAGTCTGCGATAATCTGAGCATGCAAGGCGTCGGTCGTTATAGTTTCAGAGCCGGCGTTAAATTGCACCCTGTATCCGCAACGATCAATTTTGCAATTTAGTTCCCTTTCTCTAATATGAGACGTTAGTCTCAAATCTTCATTCAGTGTAAATAATGATAATAGTTACTACTACTACTGCTATATGTATTAGATGCCTGCAACTTTGTCCGCGTATTTTTTTTCTTTACCATTGTCGTAAAAGTCCTATAAGCATCTTTGGATATTCAGCTACCGCTGTACCAAGATTGGTTAACCAGGCGTTTCGGCGAGATGAGATGACAAATATATTATAACTAACAGATGGCGCCAGACTAACCCCGCACCCGTACAAAACAATAGGCTACTCTGCATCGCGCTATTAAGATTTTTTCTGAAATAATGACTCGGTGGAGTCATCATTTCAAAACTGTTTTTCAATAATAATCTAGAATTTTATAATAGTAGGTATATATGAAGCTAATTATTTCCCGTTTTATTCCGATTGTTGAGTAGTTTCTCTCGTTTTCTTTTTTATACATATTCAATTAATATTCTGTAATAACTTCCATTAAGTATTTCCTCTAATAAATCGCCAACACAGTGAACACCCACGCCAAAGCCCAGATAAATCAATACATCACTCGACGACTGAAACTAATTTGGTTTTTGTACGTCGGCAAAATTAAGGCTTAATTACGTGTACATACATATACGACCGATACCGAGAGTCTCCTTTATCCAATCCGAAATAATAAGATACGCAAACTTACGTGGTAGTGGACGGGGCACATTGCTAATAGAACCAATGGCCGTTGGGGCAGAAAGGTTCTTGAGTGGCCGCGTACCGGAAGACGCAGAGTGGGAAGGCACCCAACAAGGTGGACCGACGACCTGGTTAGAGGAGTGGGTGATGGGTGGAGGAGGCCTTTGTCCAGTATCTACGAGGCTACGACCACAAACCACAGTTGGCATGCTTTCAACTATGCTCTGATTTGAGGTTCCTGGGCTTCACGTATCTTGGTTAGAAGAAAATTAATATTATTTATTGCCAAATGGACTGGTAGACACACAGAGATAATTCAAGTGGGTGCAGCTGTAGAGTAGAAATATAATAGGTATTTCAGAGAAAATTTATTTACACAATTTTAAATTAAATGTAATATTGCATTGATTAGAAAAAAATGAGAAAGTGCGTGTCGGACTCGCCCACAGAGGGGTTCCGTACAAACTTATTATACCGTTGCTTAACCTCGAGGATTGATTACGTACTTTAAACTAAGACTATATTTCTTTATGGTTGAATTACAAATGTACAGTTTTCAGAGTTTGCCCTATACTTGTAATGTAAGATGGTGTTACTTGCCAAATTTTATAGTTCTAGGTCAACAGAAAATACCCTATAAATTTTGATTCCCTTGAGAATGTCAAAATACACGTTTTTTGCGGCATAAACGGCCATATCTTCTTTTTACGTTTACTTAGAAGTTTTTCACAAATTGTTTCACACATTCAAGGGACTGTAGTATATGGGTTTTAATTTCAACTTGATGCCTCTACGCGTTCTCGAGATAAAGGGTTTGACAGACAGACGGACAGACGTACGAACGGACAGATAGACGGACTACAATGTGATAATCTTTAGTAACGCAACTTATTTTTTAAGACCGTAAACATTTGATGGAGTCGCGTTCCTTTTTAATTGTATTTATCTCTAAAAAACAACTCTTTTGCGAGCTTAATACGAATAACGGTTACAACGTATAATGTAGGTATCCGGTAATAAAATAGCTATCACTAAATTACCACATGAAACGTTCTCAATAGGCTTTGACATCAAACTCGCACAGAATCTCTTGTCCCCAATCTTAATTCGGTACTCGACTTCAAAGCCGATCGGGTGTCCTTAGCGACCGAAAGCAACACATGTTATTTATTATGAATGTTCAGTGGATCAGAAGGAAATAATAAAAAGAAGCTACCCTTTAGAAATTAGAACTTTGGCGCTGTATGATCAATTGATCATGACATACTCGTATCGTATGTTAGGAAATTAATACTTTTAACGGAATAAATTGGCTAAGGAAAAATAGACGATCTGTTACTTTTTTCCACTTTTTTAAAATAAGAAGAAGTGCAAGTAGCTAGATTATATGTAATAGTTTTATCATCTGCAGCTTTAGTGTAAGTTTGCTTATTAATCTTATAATGAAAATACGTCTCAAACACGTGGTCATGCTATTTATGTATACGGAAAAAGTAAACGCGCTACTTTGTTGCGTTTAGACCTTGCACTTGGGCTTTTAGTGCTTTTCTGAAGGTAAACATCATCATTGTTTCTATCTTTTAGAACCCCTTTTTGCAGTCTGACTCCATTATGTGCATCTGACTTTGAAAAATCAGGTGTGCGCACAAATGCTTTTTTACTGATTTAAAAAAAAGAGGAAGTTCTTCCGTTCACTGTATGTGTATTTTTCGTGACGGGACAATATCGATCTTTCTTACATATACTAGCGGTATGCTCAAAAAATAAGGCATGTACCTATTTAACGCGGCGACAAATTAATCAGATTTAGGGATTTATAAAAAATTAAAGGGGATAGCAAAAATAATAAGTTGGCGACTAATTGCGGAGACTATTAAAGTAAAAAGTAGCAGCTAAGTAATCAATTTTCGGCTTTGTTTCAATATAAACTAGCATCGAGTTATTGTTTTGGCGACTGAATTACGAGGGGCGTCTGAAAAGTTCTAAGCCTAAGGTATTTCGAGGTTATATATGCGTTTATGATACTGGCCACTAGAAAGGCCATTTAAAAACAAATTATTAAAAAATAACATGTCACGTTTTTATTATTCTGTTTCGAGATATTCAACGGAAAAGTACATCATGTGTGAATTACCAACGAATATTACGAAAATTGAGCACCGTGCTGTAATTAAATTCCTTACAAAAAGTGACAAATCACCGCAGTGTATTTTTGAGGAAATGGCTATTATTTACGGTGATTCTGGGCCTTCTTATGCCACAGTCAAAAAGTGGAGTCGCTTATTTAAACTCGGACGGGAATCGATCGAAGACGACCCCCGCTCAGGGCGGCCAATATCGGTAGTGACCGAAGAAAACGTAGCAAAAGTCAAAAAGCTGGTATTAGAAGATAGAAGAATTAAGGTTTGGCAAATAGCTGAGGTCTTAGGTATTAGTAAAGAAAGAGTCGGAGAAATTTTACATGAACATTTGTACATGAGTAAAGTCAGTGCTCGTTGGGTACCGAAAATGCTAACGGCCTTCGATAAAGTACGTCGTGTGGAAACTTCTCGGGCGTTTTTAGAATTGTGCGAAGATGACTTAGATGAAGTTTGTTCCCGAATAGTAACTGTTGATGAAACATGGATCAGACAGTATGATCCGGAGTGTAAGTCTGAGTCGATGCAGTGGATTGAAAAGGGTGAAAGGCCGCCGAAGAAATTTAAAGTGCAAAAGTCGGCCTCTAAGTTAATGGCTACGGTATTTTGGGATTGTGATGGCATTCTTTTAATCGATTATTTAGAAAAAGGCTCTACGATAAACGGAACTTATTATGCAAATCTAATAAGACAGGTGCGACAAGCCATAGTTGAGAAAAGGCGGGGTAAACTAAGGAAAGGCATTTTGTTTTTGCAAGACAACGCACCCGTTCACACCGCTAATGTTGCGAGGCGTGCTCTGAAGGAAGTTGGTTTTGACGAAATTGACCACCCACCCTACAGCCCAGATCTAGCCCCAAGCGATTATTTTCTATTCAATAATTTGAAGAAAGAGTTGAGGGGAAAGCGATTTAGAAGTGACGAAGAGATGAAGGCGGCTGTACAGGAGCATTTTGAAGGGCAAAATGAAGATTATTTTTTTAATGGCCTAAAAGCACTGTATAAAAAATGTAAAAAATGCATTGATTTAGGAGGAGACTATATTGAAAAATAAACACGAGTTCATTTGTGTAAATTGTTTTTTTCTATCTTAGGCTTAGAACTTTTCAGACGCCCCTCGTAACTACGAGTAATTAAGCGGAAACATGACAGCGGATAAAAAGTTGAAAATGGCCTACTCTAATTGTTCAATGGAGATTACATATAAAATAAATCAAGGTCATAAAAAAAATACTTTGTGCGACAATTTAAGAGCTTTAATCAAAGTTGAAAATTGCATGTATAAATAATAATTTTGGGTGTGATGTCATATTGACACCTATTTTTTATGATTCTATCGTATAGAATACGTTAAAATAAACGTGTTTTGTACGGACAACTTTTTTCTAAACTTAATAATTACCGAGATATGGACTCCTAAAACCGACAATATTTTTTTGGATATTGTGTCACTCTGCGGGCGAGGGCTGCTCTCCCTCCGCGCCTCCGGCTTTTTATATACACTCTAGGGGTAGGGCAGACAAGACCACGTGGAATCGGGGTTGACAGCTTCGGTTCTGAGGCAAGTCTTATGATAATGCAATGCTTATTTTAGCGTAGCGTGTTTTAGCTAGATTCGGACTAAAATAAGCGTGTTTTGTATGGGCAAAACATTTTTACCTAAAAAACGCTTATCGCCGTTTTCATTAAATTATGGTTTCGAAAACTAAAAAAATAACTCCCCATTACTTTTATATAGTACCCATTTTAATATTTAAGCTGCCAGCAAATCAAAGCCCAAAATGCTTTTTTAGATGGAGACCTGTAGTTGCCACTAATATAAAGTTTGTTATCCTTCTGCTAATATTAGTCGCCAAGTCATTATTTATAGTACCTCACCTATGATTTCAGTCATCTTGTTTATTATTTCTGCTACCTTAAAGTAGCTGCCATTATTTGAATTTTAAAATATCCTTAGTTTAAAGCTCATTTAATATAAATGATTGCCAAAATATTTAATCGCTGACAAGTTATTATTTTAGTTGCAAATAGTTTGCTGCTCTTTAATTTTTCTGTCGCCGCGAAAATAATAAGCCGTTTGCTGAGACATTGGCAAGGAAATCTAGTTCTTCGGCCGGAAAGGGGATATTTATAAATAAATAATAATTACCTTCTCGTTGGCTTACTTTAACGGTTAAGAATCTCTTTCGCGGTTAAGAAAAAGTACTACTTACCTACTTACTTGCACTTGCATTGCATTGCATCTTTTTCAATTTACTTGAAAACCTAATACTTAGTTCAATTCAATATATTCAGAAAAATAAGACTTGTTGAATAAAATTCAATTCAGTTCTCGATTCTTTATAAAGGAAATGAGTTTAATTTCCGCTTTAAAATCCCGTTACATTTCTCACGATTCCAATCAATGGAGTTCAGTTATTGAGTGCAGACAGATGGTAAAACCCTCATAGGTTTGCTTCCTTGTCCGTCTTTCTATCAAGACCTTTTCGTGAGGGACGCCTGACATTTGATAACAGGCAGGTCTGCTACCCCCAGGAGCCGTGAAAAACTTCTAAACGTCCTCCTGTTGACCTAGTATCACGACATTTGACAAGGAGCAACATCATGTAGCAAAGTAAATAAAAAGATCCAAAAAGTCAATATATCTTTTTGGGGTACACTACAAAACTCCGACATTTCATTTGTCCGAATGCATCACTATTCCGAATTTTCATAATTCCATAATTATATTTGTCAAGTAATTATTTGTAAAATAAGCATTTTAAGGAATGACAGGTTTGGGAAATTAATAGTTTGTGAATCGTTGTTTGTTAAGTGATTATTTGTAAAAAGTTGTTTAGCCAATGATGATAAACCGTAAGTCTGCTACCCCCAGAAGCTGTGAAAAACTTCTAAACGTCCTCCTGTTGACCTAGTATCACGACGATATTTGACAAATAATTACTTGACAAATATACATTTAGTAACTTTAACGCTTTATAAACATATTGAAACACAAAGTTTCATTTAAAAAATGTTCACTTTACGAAGAAATCGTTTTAAAAATCAGTTATTTTGCAAAACGTTAATTGATAGACTGTTATTTCACAAAAATATTAAAAATAACTCTATGTACCGAAACGCAGGACGGTATGAAGTTCAATACTCGAACTTCGTAATTTTTTTTGCTGTTTTTTTGTTTAAATTAGATTAAATTTTGTAGATTACGCTAAAATAAGCATTTTTTGTTCTTCAAACTTTTTCTCTCAGAGCGATATTTTTACCGAGATATTGGGATTCAAAAAGTTTTTTTTTTCAATGTTCAATTGCCATTTTTACACTAAATGTTTTTCGAGTTAGTATTTATTTAAATGTTATTTTATATCTATCAAAAAAACACATACAATATATTTACAATATTTACAATACTAAAAACTATAGATAAATATAATGGCTAAAAGCTTATTAGAAAAAAATTAGATTGAGTGATGTTCCATTTTTTAAGCAAGCATTTTGACGCTATATATGGTCATAAAACAAACCTAACCTAACCTACAGTTTTCGGTTTTTGAGCCATGTTACCAAAAAAACCTCAATATTTCGGTAAATATTAATCTGAGCCAGAAAGTTTAAATAACAAAACATGCTTATTTTAACATGAATGGCGTTCACACCATGATGATTTATTATACGAAACGTTTACCAAACAATGCATTTTATTAACGTTGTTTTATCATTCGTTATTTTGTTAATTGACTAGAATAATAAATGAAGAAACTTTGCATGCATATGTTAGTTGCACAATCGAGTATGATTGTACTACTGTAAGTGAACTGCTTAGGTACTCAAAAATGTAAGAACTTACATGTTCTTCCAGTCTCTCGAAGTTTAAATCCCTATTTCAATTCAACAACCGTACTTAGTGACATGAGAACTGCTCTCCGTGTACAAAAGGGCGTAACTAACAAGGGGTTTTACTAAAAATCGTCGTTTTGTATTTCATATAGATTTCAGGAGATCATTTAGATTTCAGGTCACGTGTCCAGTGCAGGTGTCGGGAATGCAGCCTATGGCCCACAAACTTATTTGTGTCTCTAAAATAAGCAATAGTAATCCTTTTCTCATTCTCATAGGAGCTAATGTGCAAGAGATAGGTTGGTAGGCCAGTACTGCAGTAGGCTTCTCAGATATTACTCCTAATATCCACTCCGATGTTCCGGGTTTAATGGGTATCTGAAATGTAATGTTATTTATAGGGTATTCTCCGTTGGCCTAGGTTCTAGGCCATAGAATTATGAAATTTGGCAAGTATTAGGTACATGTATTGGTGAAAAACGTGAAATTTTATCTGTCTGTATGTTTATCTGTTTATTTGACCGCGCATCACGTGAAAACGGCTGAACGGATTTTGATGAAAACTTCATTAATCTGTCGAGAAAATTCCCGGCCTCTATTATAGGCTATAAAATTTACCAATAAAAGGAGGGTAGCTATTACACTCGATTGAGTTAAGTTTGCACCTGAATCTTATGGCGCTACTTAGGAAGGAGGAGTTTTTTCAAACATGTGCTAAGACTATCGAGTACCCTGATACACTAACAGATGGCGCTGAAATTAATATGTTGTGACATCACTAAGCTGTAAGTAGCAATTTCTACTCTATGTCGTTTAAATCACGCCAAAAATTTCAATAATGGTGAAAAAACCTATTGATTTTGGAATGTAGTTTTATTTAGTGGTAATTGTAAAATATTTAATCTGGACAACAGTCATCTATCGTATTTACTTTACTTTACTTCAAGTTCCGCCTCCAGGAGAGAGGGAGAGAAATTAGGGGTGAATTAGTCGTTTACTGACACAGACCAATTTCCACGCATGCGGAGCCGCGGGCACAGCTAGTTTTTGATATAAATTTTATGAAACATGTAATGTCTGTTTTTTTATGTGGGTAGGTACACACCATAATTTTTATATCAATAGTTTAGTTTTTGATGACGTTTTTTATGAAGGAGTCTTGAATAACTCAGAGATATCTAATCAAAAGAAATGTAGAAAATGTACAGTCAATAAAGTAGAGAACTGATTTCATTGCAAGTTTCAATTGTGTCAATGAATTATTCATGTCAGTGCAGCTCATAGTCTGAAAGCTTCCATTGCTTTTTAAAAATAAAAGTTTGGTTACGGAAAAGCAACGAAGTATTCGTGATCCATTTATATTCTGTTGATTTAAAATCATATCTTTGATTAATGGAAAATACACAAAATATTACAGTACTCCTTAGACACAACTCCTTACATCTGACACAACAAGCGATATAGAAAAGTATCATAAATAAATGAATAAAAGTACATTACGTAACAAGGGTGGTAAACAAGGAATTACAAACGAATGTCTATTAGAAGCCCGAAGCCGAAGGCGAGGGCTTTAATGACAAAAGATCACACTTGGGAGGAAATAAAACAAAAGTAATAAACAGCAGTTAATACCAAAATATTTATGAAACAAAACAAAGTTACTATTATACATACATGATACAATAAAAAAATAGTCCAGCTCATAGTGATAATGCGTTTATTAAGTGCGGTTTATCATCATTTGCTAAACAACTTTTTACAAATAATCACTTAACAAACAACGATTTACAAACTATTCATTTCACAAACCTATCATTCCTTAAAATGCTCATTTTACAAATAACTACTCGACAAATATACATTTAGTAACTTAAACGCTTTATAAAAATATTGAATGACAAAGTTTTATTTAAAAAATGTTCACTTCACGAATAAATCGTTTTAAAAATCAGTTATTTTGCAAAACATTAATTGATAAACTATTGTTTCATTAAAATATTAAAAATAACTCTCTATGTAACGAAACGCAGGACGGTATGAAGTTTAATACTCGAAACACTTGGGCCAAATATTAAACAGGCAAGTACTTATTTCGGTGAGATTGTAACAAAGAGGGGCCGTTTCTGGGACTTAAATTTTTTTTACACTTTTCTTTTGCTGTTTTTTGACTTAAATTAGATTGAATCGTGTAGTTTACACTAAAATAAGCATGCTTTGTTCTTTAAACTTTTTCTCTCCGAGCGATATTTACCGAGATATTAGGGTTAAAAAATAATTATTATTTTTTCATTATTTGCCATTTTTAGGCAAAATTAGATTGAGTGATGTTCCATTTATAAGCAAGAATTTTGAAGCTCCGCTCGCTTCGCTCGCTCCGCTATACATGGTCATAAAAAAAAACCTAACCTAACCTACAGTTTTCGGTTTTTGAGCCATGTCACCTAAAAAACCTCAATAACCTGAATACTAAGACGTCTGTATGCTCATAAGAACAATTATACTTTGTTAAAAATTAAGTATGTTAATATTTGTACTCGTAGAAAACTACAGATATGAATGGCGTTCACACCATGATGATTTATTAAACGAAATGTTTACCAAACAATGCATTTTATTAACGTTGTTTTATCATTCGTTATTTTGTTCATTGACTAGAATAATAAATGAATAATTTACGAAATAATGTTTTGTGATATGATGTTTTATGCAATAAATAATTTGTATCATGATCTATTTGTAATACTATATTTTATGCAACGTCTAATTTGGGAATCGTTCATTTGTCTAACGTTGTTTGTAAAATGAATATTTATGAAACGTTGTTTAGCAAGTGATTGGCAACCATTAAGTGCGGCGTTTGTACCTTCTTGAATTGAGGAATAATATATAGGTTAAGCAACACGATTTTCTCGTATCATAGTAAATTGAGAAGCCATGGCGGTAGATATTTCAGATAACAAGATTTACTCCAAGTATAAGTGCGACCTGAAACCAAATTACTAAACTAATCTTTGCACATATTAAAGTACTAAGTATAAGTTAAGTACTTTGAGACAGAAAAAAAATCTCAATTCAGTTCTTTAATACAGTCTTTTAATGTTACATTCTGTACCGTCAGCATTGTTTCATGAAATTTCAAAACAATCCAATCAAAAGGATTAACTTTAAAATAAAAGCAAGTTTAAATTTAACATATAGCTTAGTATTCTCGAGTTACCTTCGTGGTTAAATATTCATCTTCAATAAAATCCATTTAAGACTTCGCATTTTTTTAGATTTTGTCTGTTGCCGCCTTGTTGCCGCGTTGATAATAACTTCGAGCGGAATTATTTCGTTAGAGATTCTTTTATTTATTTGATAGCATCAATTACATAGTCAATTTGTTAAATTTTACAGAAATACAACGACGAAAAGATAAACAATAAATTCAGCATAAATCAAAGCAAGTCACTATCACAGCTACACAAAACATGTAGAGTACATTTTTTTTCTGATTTCTGCCGCCATGTTGGCATGTCAGACCGTCGACCAATCAAAGGCCGTTTCTGTAGACTATCCACAGATAATGTTAATATTGCGTTTGGATATTGGATAATAACCGGCAAAAATACAACGTACGAAAAATAAAATAGAAATTTACATAATACAATAAAACAAATGAAAATATATTAATTCATATCATTGAGATACGTGTTTATATACTTTTATAATAAATCTATTCTTCTCTTTAAACAAGCATTTAAAACATGAAATTAGAAACATAGTAACTTCTTAATAAAAACTTTTTGCTTTAAATCATATTACTAAACGTCAAGATTTTCAAATTAAAAAAAAATACTTACCACCCTAGGGCGTAATTTGCGATTTACTGCCGGGTAAACCCTTGATTTACGAGCAAGTGTGATGAAAACATACTTATATAGAATTATAGATAAATACATAAGTACTTAAATACAAATAACATCCATGACCAAGGCACAAATATTCGAGTTCATAACACAAATATTTGGCCTTGCCGGGATTTGAACCTAGGACCGTTGGCTTAGTAGGCAGTTGCTTAACCACTGCCACAGATTAATGAGCATTTCTCAAAAATTTTGCCCACAATTAAGACCGAAATTAAGGTCCAATATAATTTTCCTATTTTGTTACCAATTTTCTTTGTGATTTCTAATTGTACATTGATATCAGATTATATTTAATTAAAAACGTATAAGCATAACAGAACCTTAATTATCGAACGTAGCCATAACATTGATATAAAATTACTAAAATAATTGGTAACAAAATAGGAAAATTATATTGGACCTTAATTTTTGTCTTAATTGTAGGCAAAATTTTTGAGATAGGTATGCTCTAATATAATCCACCGTCATAAATGACGACGACGCGGTTGGCGCAGAAATAGGATTATTCTAAGTAAATAGGTATACTTACCACATGTTACTACATTCTTTTTACACAGGTATAAACATCATCAATTTATCATATCCTATCATTGTCGTATAACCTTTCTTACATATCCGGCTATAGGTACCTACACTACATACCATTTACAATGTTTGAAATTAGCCGTCTGACGTCATGGGGCAATGCACGCACGTACAAACATCTAGATACACTACTTATATTTATTATAAAATTCCTAAATGGTATTGAAAATCAGTTTTTTAAGAACGGGGGTCATTATATCAGGAAAAATCTTAACAGCGCGATGCAGGATTCACGGACGCACGGCTCCAACTGTATAGCGCTATCTGTTGGTAAAAGAATATTTGTCCGCTCATCACGCCGAAACGGCTGAACGGATTTTAACCAATTTTGGTGCATGGATAGTTAGACATCCAAAGATGTTGTAGGGTGCTTTTTCCTTAAACAACGCGGATAAAGTACATTTTAGTACCATATAAAATAAGAAATAAAACAATTTAGTGAACTCCATGTATTTTTAGTTTTATTTTGCAAAATATTTTAGATGTACCTAGCATTTTTACACTTTTATAATAGGTAGGTACCAACTAACAGTTTTCGTGCCTGTATTTTTTGGGCAATAGTTTTTTCTATACAAAAATTCTTATACCCATACCTGTGCTAACTCGGGGCACGTTTATAGGAATTTGATATCGATAAAATATATGTCGATATATAAATATATTAATACATGTGATCATTGAATATTCTCGATTACTATAAAAAAGTTCGATATCATATCTGATAATGTTTATATTTTCATTTAGAGGGCAATCTTTTATACCGACGAATATGGAAAAAATATTGATTGTATAGGTACTTACTATGAAAACTATTATAAAATAGACGAATTGTCGTTTTATTGTTATTTTTATTTTAACATGAAGAGAAAAAAATATGTTGATAACATTTAGACCTTGACAGTAGGTAACATCGATATATTTTTTGTCGATAAAATATTTTGCTACATCATTTTAGTATCGGTGCCCCGAGTTACCGCAGGTATGTACCTTATCGAACATTGTGGAAGCCTCCACTAATCGCAGACTAAAGGACATATCTGAATATAAACCTCTCTTTCAACGTTGTATGAACGTTCAGCTCGAGATGTAAGCTTAAGTGAGCTTGAATAACTTATAGCTTAATAGCTTGCATCAGGCTTTGGTTACTTTAATTTATGCTTCGTTTCACTGCTAAAATTGTTCAAAACACACGACAAGTTTAGTCTATGCATTAAAAATGAAACTTTAATGGTCGTTCCCAGCATTTTATCACGTAAAAGCTTGTTCTTAGGTAGAATTAAACGGTGTCTGTAATTTTCTTTATTCTGATTAAATTTTGCAAGAATTTTCTTACGGAGAAACTTGGTATGATTATAGCGACTACTACTTACTACTACTAACGCCTGCAGCTTTTTCACGTTGGGAGGAAAAAGGCATAACCTTAGTTTTTAGTTTCACGGTAGTTAGGCTAATAGCACTAAACGTAAAATAATTGGTTTATACCTAAGTTACTACTTATATATTTCGTGTATCGAAAATATTTCAAATCCGATCAGCAATTTTGGTGCTATGAAGCAAACCTCAAAACCGCTAGCCATGTACTGGTTATAGGTTATTTTTTTCGCAACTTTGTACACATGCCACATCTGTAGGCTAGGGAAATAAAACTATGTAAAAGAAATTAATGTTATTTTTTCTTCCACACGGGCAACGGGTTGCGGCTTCTTATTACCTATCTATTAAAAAATAAAATAAAAACTACCATGCGACATCTTTAATGATTATAAAAACGGTTTAAACTCACGTAAAAATTGTCAGGAAGGTCCGCCCCTGATTAAGAGCTCCATATGAGTTTCGTAATATGTCGGGCCATTCCTTAAAAATTTTAGGTGAGTTTAAACCGTTTTTATAATAATTTATTTTTCTCTGCATGCTGAAACTTTTCGGCTTTGTTATAAAAAACCTAACCTAACCTAATTGATACATTAATAGTATTTGAAAAACCCCGAAGAGTTTTGGGTTTATGATATAAGAAAATTATAGCGTGATACATTTATGGCAAATGAAACTCGGGCAGGTAGGTAAGGTATTCGGTATTAAATATTACACGAACGAAGTCGCAGACAAAACCGGTTTTAAATAATAACATGTCCAAATTATAAACACAGCATCTGACAAAACGTCTTCTACGTCATCAACACTTCAAAGCTATCCAATTAACTAAATTAAAATCGCGCGCTCTCGGAATGTTAACGTAAAACAGACGCATGCAAAGCGAATTACCGTTTTACGTACTAAACGTCATATATCTCTCTGCTTCGGTCTTGTGAAATATGGTTTCTATTTGAGGAATAGTAAGTTTGTATTTTGATTTATAGTGCCAAGTAACACAGGAGGGTGTATAGTCCAGTAAAGTTAAGATTATAATAATAAATATTCCTAACTTCCCTATTTTTGGCTAAGATCATTAATAATTTCAATTGAGAGTTGTTTCAAAATTAGAAAATCCAGTCGAATGCTTTTTTATTTTCCTTTAAGGTGAATCCTTCTATTGACCTCATGTGCAATTCTTTTGTAAATAAGGTAGTATCGTAATGCAATATTTTTTTTCTTATTTTTTTTTCGTATTTTGACATATTTAATTTAAAAAAATATTATGCTCGTACTTAAATCAAATTAAATTGTGTTTTTCTCAGTCAACCTTTAACAACGGTAACTGGAAAGTTGCCGTAATGTCAGGGAGGCTCAAATAATTACTATACGCGATGTAATCCGTATAAATTCCGGAAAAGAAGCGCGAGAGTCGACTGAGGTGGTATGGTCATGTAATGCGCAGGGACGACGACCACATGACTAAAAGGTCGCTATACACCATTGAGGAGGGTAAGAGAGGCCGAGGTCTCCCCCCTACGACTTGGACAAATACAATTATAAAGGACATGAAGACGACAGGCGTAAGCCCTGATATGACGCAAAATAGAGAAGAATGGCGCAAAACGACACGGAGAGCCGACCCCAAATGACATGGGAAAAAGGCTAGGATGATAATGATGATGATGAGATTTAAATACCGTGTGCATGGATTTTCAATTTTTTTTTTAAATAACTATAAAATGGCATCAATTATCCACATGACAAAATTTATAAACTTAAAATTTGATTAAAATTGACCTAGATATCATTCTAATTTGACGGGGCTAGTACAGTAGTAATTTAGTACTTCCCGCCCAAGCCCTTTTGTCACGTGCTCACATTGCTTTATGAAGAAAGCATTTCGTTATGCAGAATTTAATTACACGACACAATGCTTTGAGACCGACGTGAGTGCATTTTAGAACGTTTGTTTTGACTAAATAAATAATAAATAAATAAATAAATAAATATTAAGGGACAATCATACATAAATCGACCTAGTCCCAAACTAAGCAAAGCTTGTACTATGGGTAATAATGTTGTGGTTTTTGATTTTTAAATCGCCATTGCTACCTAGGGCTTTGTTTAATCAAGCTGTGCTTTCAGATAATGTTTTGCTGTTTTGTTGTAATGCGTAATGGATTAAAGGGGACGATACATTATTATACTCACACTCTATTAACATTGGAATTAATACGGCCGCTTTATGAGTATCTGTTGTTTTAATTATTTAGTTATATGCGGTTGGGTTTCCATCTTTTGGCATTGGCAATAAGAACTTCTTACAGGGAAATTAACAAAATTTGGACTTAATCAAATCCCTTAAGGTAATAGAAATAGTTACGGAATTACTGGGTTCCTATTACCTCCCAACATTCGAACAATCCTTCGGAGTTTTACATTGTTCGTCCATTTGCTGGTTTAGCATAATTATAGCAGAGAACAGCCGACCAGATGAAATTTTTCGTACGGTAAAGAGCATCTCACAGACATGCTATAAGTCCCGGCAAATTTACCTAGATTACCAATAAAGCCCATCGATTATCTAAGTCTTAACTAACGCTTTACCCAAATATGTACACCCAGAAAACTGAAATTTTATGTAGTCCAAGATCTGGGCACCAATCCAGAATCATCTACTAAAAATATATACATGTAGATATATTACACCTCTTTTTAACTCCTTTGCACACGATTCCCAACTCTAAATTAAGCGAGATACTGAAAACAAATAATTACACAAACTTTTTAGGTCCCGAAACATATTGAGAAGTTCTGTGTTTGTCTCAATTAAAGTACCCGAAACAACCTGCTAATTTAAACACGCCGAAGAACTCTCGCGCCGTAACACAATAAAGTGTCAGCAGTAACAGAAACTCAAGCACCTAAGTAATTTGACGGGCACGTTAAATATATTTTTAAACGAGGGCTTACCCGGCCTGGTGTTGTTGGAAACTTTCATTTTATCGCGAATTTCCCGAGCTCTGTTGCTGTATACTGTATAAAAACCTAAGCCAATTTAAGCCGTCGTACAAAAAGAGTACAGAGCTCGAAAGGCCCAGGAAATTTAACTTTAATAAGAGCAAAGCACGACGGCGGGCGTATATAATTGGTTTTAAAATATACAAAAGGCGATCGCATTTTTGAAACCAATTAGGTACAAACTACACTGCCTCCATGCATAATTTGGGTTGGTTGGGCTTGGGCCGGATCATTTCGAATTCAATTGAATGTGGCTGCTACAGTACGCTCTGCTTGGTTAATGACGCAGACTCTAACAATAACAAATCCAATAGACTGGTACATACATAAATAATCATATGGATATCTAACCCGATAATCTAAGCTGAAACTTATTTATATTTGATGTCATGTCGGTATATTTGCCTATCGGAATGATACAACAGTCTTATTGATTTTCATCTCTCCTGTTCGGAAAGTATCATTTTCATGAGTAGGTAGCCGGGTGGAAAATAGCTTTCCATCCCTAGGGTGGAAAGTATTTTTTTTTAATTGCCACGTAGTCAAAGATTGTGTTACGTCATCACAATTCGGCATGGCCATCTGCTGATAGATGCGCGTTGTGACCAACTCGATTAGATACAATCTAGTCGGCCGTGGTAAGTGGCCATTGAAAAAGGCCTCCAAAGTTTAGATATAGGCAAGCTTAATTTATTTATATCTAATTATTAAATATAAATTTGCATTATATTCATAATACATAGATATAATTCCGTCCCACATTTATTGATAGATCGTACATTTATATAAAAAATAAAATTGAAACCATTGGATTGTTTTATTTTTAACATTTTAAATGTTGTCGGTATACTTTTTTGTATCTATTAAAAATAATAATAATGAAAGTTTGCGATAGAAAAAGCGGGAACACGAGATTAAATATAAATACCGTCTCTTTTATTGGTTATTGGTTAAAAATGATATGGACATTAATATAACTCACTAATGACATGTGCGTGTAGTATTTTATTTTCCTCGCAGTCGAAATGAAAAGTAGAGTGTTTAATTCGGGTGAAATTACCCATTTCACCCTCGAACTATTGGTGCTCTCACTTCGTTCGAGCGCCAGAAATATCTCGGGTGCAATGGGTCACTTTCTACCCTTGGTTAACAATCTACTATTATTTACCTAGCGGCACATTCCCCTTCGGATTTTAAAACACACTTATATTTCCTATTTTTTCGATATCAATATGCGGACAATCCTTAATGTACAATTTCAATCGGTTTATCTTGTGTATTACGGATAATCTGGAGCGAGGATAATATCATTAGTAGGTTGTCCTCCAAGACAAACTCCGACTCACTAGTAGTGAGGGCTGAAAAATCCTGATACTGGGGCCTAATGATGGTTGCGTTTACCACGTGATAAATAAGTGATACAGCATCTGTCACTCACACTCGCATTTTGTCAAAATGTGACGGATGCTTGTCACTTATTTATCGCGTGATAGGGTGAATATCCCAACAGCATTTTTTACGCGTCCAGGTTGAGAATCCCAGTGTAAAATTAGTATTTTTTTTCTAAGGATTTTATGATTTATTATTTGAATAACAAAATAGTTGGCTACAAGTTTAGATTTGAATAGGTAAACATAACTATTTATTGAAAAATAAATAAAAAAGTAAATTATTTAAAAACAAGGTGGCTTGTACTCAACTTACTTCTTATGAAACAAGCGCTCGGCTTGGCTATGTTTTAAGCATGTATATAAGTAAAGCAACAAATTATCAATTTATGCAGATATAGCCTCTTAATGTTGGCATAATTTCATCATTTTACCTATCCCTTCAGGTGGCAGCGCCACCAGTTGCATGGCAGAAGTGGCGCGTCTATTTTACAAAATTTACCGTTAAGTGGCAGGAACCAGGAGCCGGACCCAACGTCAAGTGGCAGAGATCCGGGAGCCGGATCGGACAAAACAAGCCGTTGGGTGGCAGGATCCGGCTCCCGGACCCTGTGCGTTATCTTATTTCGCACCCGAAATAAAACCGTCAAAACTATATTTTGCTTGCTCACACTTGTAAGATGCATTCGTCAATAAGCAAGGACGGCATTCACCAACGGTCGAATTGACGCGCAAAGCAAAGTTCGTTAGAAATTGCGTCATCTTCCCGACCCCCCCCCCCCGACCATTACGCGTCGACCGCCGAGCCGTGAGCATTTTAAAAACCTTGTGGTTAGAAAATATTGTATAGTGAGGTGTAATAAAAAGGGTTATAGGTGCAAATAAATATATAGATTTGCCATTAAATTAGTTTTTTCTACGGATCACTGTTTTTTTTCCTAATTATAGTTATTTTTATACATAGAGTGGTTAAAATTTAGTCATTCGACGATTGATCAAGACTAGCAAAATTTCTATAAATGGAATGGCATTAATTTCTATACAATAAATATGGCATTTTATGATGAATCCAACGATATATAGTTTATATACAACATCTGTACATTTTTTTGAGAAAATATACTTTTTGTAACATGCGGAAATTCGCGATGACCACCCGTGGGAGGCCTGCCACTTAACGGTATATTTTGCCAAGATGGCTGTGCCACTTCTCTTGTCATGCAATCAGAAACCTTGCCACTCAACGGCTTGTTTTGTCAGGTCCGGCTCCCGGATGCCTGCCACTTCACGTGGGGTCCGGCTCCCGGTTTCTGCCACTGGAAGGGCTATTTAAATACACATGACAATGGATCAAAGTTTGTCCAGGCAAAATGTTAAGTTACGGTGGCGAAATTTCAGCATGTCGTAGCTGGTTATTAAATGTCACAGGACTTGTCGCGTTGGTACACCCCGCTTAGGTCAGTCGTGCGCTAGCGCTTGCGCGGAGTGGAGGTGTGACTGTGACGGAGCATTTTCCGCCATAACGTAGGTACGTAACCTCTTTGGTGGCATTTTGTTCAACGATTTCTTAATTTAGGTGGCTCGAATTGTACGCTTGTTCTTTGTTATTCCTGTCGGAAGTATACAGTATTTTGGTATGTAGTTTAATCTATTCCATAATTACAATCTTAAAAATAAATAAATTGTAACAATTTTTTTTCGTAAATTTTCAGTTTAGGTGGCTATATATTAGCAACCATCATAGACCCACTGTTCAAGTTATGTTTATAAAAATCCTTGTGCACAGTGTAGAGCGTAATTTATTAGACTAGATATGGACTGTAATTCCATTATTTATAAAGTCACTGCACTTTGAATAAAACAGAGATAAAGCGTTGGCGTTGGTGTTACCATCAAAGTGAGTCCAGCGACGGAGCATGTTGCAGCTCGTTACGGAAATGTCCAGTGCGCCATTTTTATTTGGTACAAAAACCATAGTGCACGCCATTTGTGTCGTTTAGATAATTCTCACCTCGTTCGCTTACTTGATAGCTGGTTACTTGATGGCTTGTGTAATGAACCAGATAGGACAGCCTTATGTCCAGAAAAATAAATATAATGACCAAATGATAGCCTTAAAAGCAGTATTGGAGAAGCGTATCATCAAAGCCTTTTATATTAGATAGATTAATTTATTTCATGAGAAATAACAGAAAGTATATGTTTGGCTTGGCGCGTGGCGTCAAAGATACCTCATAAATAATACCTATTCACGTTATGATTGCGAAATAAATATAACTAACAAAGGTAGCTAGTATAGTCAAATAAATATAATAATAATTGTTACATTATTATACGGAGATTATTGTTACAATGTCAAATACAAACAATATAAGTAACGACTACAATCTATCAATTTCAATTCCCAATAAGATTCGTTACCATTCTTAAATTATAACTTACAGTACAAACACGGTAAAAGACCTACATAGATACTTAGACAAAATAAGTACCTACAAAAACAATAAAAAATACTCTTTAATGCACACCTCGATCATCATGGAAAAATACATAATGAGAAGTAATAAAAATACAAAATAGCGTTATATTATTTGGAACATTGCGACTATTAATAAAGTTACGTTATCGTGACGTCGAAAGGTAACGTGGATTTGTGTTTTAGGCGTATAGCAATATTTGTTCATTACCTTGATTTCCATCGGGACGGTGCAGTTGCATGTGGCTTGGACGCGGATGACTGATATGATGTTACACATAAGGCTGCGTGTACACAGAAATAAAGGACACAATTAGCCAATCTGGCTGCGTCCTTGTGAAGACCAAAAGAAGAGCATTAAATCTGAGAAGTGTGGTTAGTCCATTTTAAACGGCTCCGCTCCGCTCTGCTCCAGTAGATATGCAATATATTATCCTCTGCAAAAAACAATACGAAAGTCACGTAGTTTACCAAACAAGGCAATATGGGTGATTATTTTCTGGGCACCTAAAATAATAACTTGGTAAGGTGTGTTAAGACTCACCGCGGGAAGACTGGCATAACTACCACCCCCATTAGACAATAAACTAGGCTAGTCTTATCCCACCGTACCTTATATTTACTTCGCATCACAATTAATAAATTGGCAGTTAAAATAATAACTTGGCATTGGTCGCCCAGAGATGCCATGTTATTATTTTAGATGCCACGTTATTATTTTTGTAGGTTTGGTTAGATATAATTTTTTTAGATGCCTTGCTGAATTTAAGCATATGATTATATAGATAGCGTAAATTCGTCATCACTTTCGAGGGTGATTTTTGTGCTAAAAGACAATGAGTATTTTAATATTTACATTATACTCCAGTTAGCCCACGCCAGTCGACTAACGTAACCAACGTACCAACGTAACATCTGTGTGGTCGATAATTGACAATCTAAGCATACATAGTCACACTTGCACCGAACATTGCATTGACCCCGCTGACCTTTCACGAGATAAACGGGAAGCTGTAATGAAGATATTTAGAGAACATGCACGAAGATTAAAACGACGAAGTTGTATTTATTGACCGAGCAATCGAAGAGTGTCCGTTTCAGTTTGGCCCAAAATTCTTTCGTATGTCTGGATGTCTTAGACGATTTCCGCTTCGCCGCGCTGTTGGTCTGCCGGACGCATTTCTCAAGCGATTCTCATGAAGTATGTGAGTAGGTACGATAAGTATACAGGGCGCTCCTGAGCAATCCAAATTATTTCACCAGCGCATTCCTGAGTATGTGTAGAAAATAAAATGTCGTATAAAGTAAGCCGAATTCTGCTTAGTTTTAGAGATTTTAGCATTTTTGTTTTAATACATCTCCAGTGTAAATCATCTTTATCATTGCAATGTTGCGAGACCGTCACATTATCTGACAGACGTTTCATGATTACCTATTGAAAACTGTTCCTGTCGCGATCATTGTTTGTGTCAATCATTACAAATGGTCACGGTATTTTTCCTTCAAATATTCAGTTAGTAAATTAATTATGTAGAATCTTAGTATAAATACGCCTAGAACGATAGTCTTCATACAACAGATTTGCAAAGTGTGAATCCGGTTTTGATATTCCTTTGTTGTTAGAACTGGATTATCTAGTTGAAACCTTGAAAACTAAATGGTTCGTAATAATAAACGTAGTGCTTTATTACTAGTCACATGTAATGTTTATTTGTTTATTGCCTAATTTGATTAAAGTTCACAATAAATATCTTGTTATTAATTCCCTAAAAAAACAAACACAATTATTAATTTAATACACTACAGGCAGTATAATTATTCTCAACAATTGCTGTATGCTTCTCACTGTATCAACTACGTGCAGTTCATTGAAATCCGTGGCCGCTGAACTAGAATCCGCAAAATCATTTTCAGTTTTTACAACGAGAAAATTTGTGTATGACATTGACTTCCCTTTTTATGAAAAGAGATAACAATAACAAACGTTGCCAGCTCGTTCTAAAGTATTGTCTTACTGGTGAAGTAAAGATAATTTATTTATGATGCATGAAAACATAAAAAAAGTTAAAAATCATGTTTCGACATAGGTTTACATAACATTTTTTACTCCTTACGACCTCAGGAATCCGCTGGTAAAATCATTTGGATTGCTCAGGAGCGCCTTGTATAGAACTTTTTTGGTAATTCAGTATTTAAATAAATAAAAAACATCCACACTAACACATATATACACTCACACACATATAAAATAAACTATCGATTTTACAATATTAGTGATAAGTACCAAAATACATAGTGAGGTTGGTGGAAGTGCGATGAGGTCTGGTTTAACCCCAAGAGTCCTTTTCCTGTAGTGCACAACATAAATATGTATGACTAACAAAATATGGAGGATATAATTACACAATTAATACGAGTAGTAATAGTGTAACCGAATATCAGGAAGAAAAATAGAGATATACACTAAACATCAGATAATACCCAAAGAGCAACGGAGCAAGAGTTTTCAAAATACCCGCGGAGTGCCCGCCGAGTTTCTAGCACTGGGCCCTAATTCCATATATACCTCTCTGAAGTCTCGGAGAGATCTCCGAAGTGGCAATATACCTAAAATATCATCACTTCGCTAATCCGGTAGCATAGGTTTGCGCCTCGTTTATTTGCGACGCATAGAGCTTTAGGCGCGGTCTCAACTTGACTGGGTAGTAACGTGAAATAATATCAACTACTCAATACTTTGTGCAGCTCGAAACGCATCGAACATCGTATTTTAATGTCAGTTAAAGGCGATGTACTTGAGATATACCTGAGCAATAACTTATTTGGTGATATCTTAAAGTAAACTCGAATTAGCACCCTGGTCATTTTGACTCGTTTAATGAATCTGTGGGCCTTTGCAACATGTGACTTTGTCTGGTATGATGAACTGCTTAATTTCAAATAAAAATAAGTTGACAAAATGGTTGCACGATAAATGTTTTTACAGTGTTAACGAATATTTGCATGGGTAATTAGTTCATTCATTTTTTGACTTATTTAAGAATATAGAGGCTTGATAGTTATAAGACAATGTAAGGACATGTTATAAATTTTGACACTTGGGTTTTTTTTTTTTTGTAACTATTAGGATTAGGTATTTGACAGTAAGATGTTTTATTAAAAATTAGTAATAATAATGACATTGTAATAATTTGCACACCTGCATGCAGGTTGAACATGTTGTACAAATTTAGCTTTAAGATCTTATCCTGTTACCATATTCTGGCAAATAAAAAATTTTGATTTTTGATTTTTGATTTTGATTTCAAGTGATCAAGCTCTTTCTCCTGACCCAGTGAAGTTTTTATGAAGCGTCCGCTGGCGGCAACTCATTGCGCCCGCTTCCATCTTGAATCTCTAAAATATGAGTTTAATTTCGTCTCTTGTGAGAAAATCTGATTTATTAAATTGAGTACACTTTTTTGCGCATTTATTTCGGCATTTTATATGTAAATAAGGTATTTTACTGGAGGGCGCTTTCCTTATAACGATATACTTAGGTAGTAAAATCAGCTAGTTTTTTACTACTAGAAAACAACTTTAAGCGTGGCATATCTAAAACAAACTTTTTACCTTTCTCTTACAGAATATTATTACGATTCGTAATGTCAAATGTGCCCATCCTCATGGATTTATAGCGGTTATCACCATAACTACATGTCACCATAATCCACTCATAACGCCATAGCGGTTATAGTTGAGTATTTATGATACAAGTGTGGAAGGTAGGTGATGACACGACGACACGAGTGAATTATCTCCGCATGTGTATCATACAACATTTTCCTATGAATCGTGCGAGGAAATAAACAATACTGTTATATACCTCCAATAAATTTTGAATTCGAAATAAAGTATCTTTAGTATTGATTTAGCTGGCATGAGGCTGTTGTTGTCATTTAATGCTTCTTGGATAATACGTATTATCCGGGTTTAAATCAATTGATTATCGTTAGTTGAACTTAACATTGTTAGCAGATTTATACAGATCGAGGCCGAATCAAAGAAAGAAATTGATAAAATTACGGGTTTATTTGAAAATTCTCGCTCAAGATATCTACTACTGCGCATGTGCAATAGTTTTTTTTTAATGATCATCGTATCGCAGAGGCACGTTCAATCAGAGCTTATAATATTTAATCAATAGGCATTGGACGTAATAATCACATTATTGAAACAACAACGTTCAAAGCTCTGAACTGGAACTAAGTTAGTACTAGGGCTCCTGATATCCGTGTTACACGCCGCAACGTAGCCCCGTATCCTTAGCCCCGGCGGTACTAAGATCACGAATAACACGGACACGCCGAGATACGTAGCCGTGTCTGCGTTTGAATCCGTATCCACGGAGCTTCGGCTCCGTTCGGGTATTGAATACTCGTCGGAGCGATCCGCTCCGGCCGGTTGAGTTACAACAATTAAGGACTATTGTTGGGACGGGACGAACGGGGTTTATTTATTGTAATTTGAATCAAACTTGAGTTATATACATATTTTTGCATTGATTTGAGTAAAAATGGTTCTATTTAACTATTAAATATAAATGGCATTATTCATTTTTATACATATATAACCAGCGATTGTGGTTTTAGACAAAATTAGCCACCCGGCCGTGCATTGCACGAATAAAAATATAAATATTTAAATATAATCTATTATGAGAGTAAAAACTACTGACCGATAGACCGACGCCACCGGGTGTTTTGGTTTTAATTCTTTAGATGTAATTTCATTATACTTACATATTGATAAATATATAATTCAATTTTTTTTTTTTTTAAGTTATGTTAAGCGAAAAAGACAATTGAGTCATTCATTATTATTTTATTACCTACCATGGCGACCCTTTTGTCGGTAAGAAGTAGTTGCACTGCACGTGCAGATAAAGATAATAATGGATTGGCGGCGACGTTCTAATATACCCGTGGTAATTTTACTGATAATTTCATAAGTAGCTTTGGGCTTTACGTCGTATACCTTTTGTTCGTAAAGTTGAAAGAAGTGGTCGGGCTGTCTTGTTTTAATACAAATACAAATAATTTTTCAGATAATTTAGAGGGGGCGGTTCAGAATTTAAAACTCATACTCATTAGTCACTAATACGATCTCAGTCGGTCAACACTGCAAATCTTACTGTAGTTGTTAATTTAAAGATATTATCTAATACTTTTTACTTTGTTATTTTGTTGCTGTTAATGTGCGGTTAGTTGTATTGTATGTTTTAAAAGTGTTATAATGAGGAGAAGTTGGGTGTGGACATATGCCACCAGAGTCGGTGATACAGCTTTATGTACCTTGTCTGATCGGGTGAACAATGAGTTTTCGTGACGTGGTGGTACTACTACAGGATCTATAGGAAAGCATTTGAAAGTAGTTCACTTGAATTCTGCTGTCGCGACCCCGACATCGAACGAGTAAGTACATTTAAGTTTCAATTAGCAACAGTAATTAGATTATGGAGACAAAATAACAAGGGTATCAAGTCGTGCACTAGAGATGGCACTTCAAAATACTTCCCGGAAACACACACACACACACACACACACACACACACACACACACACACACAGGGTTTACTTTTACTACAATAATTTTACAATTTCTGCTTTTCCTATAAGTTAATTGTTTGAAATACTTCCCCGCATTAAACTCTTTTTTTTCGATTTGTTGTCTTTTTTTAAAGAAAGATTAACAAATATATAAAATAAAATTTACTAACCTAAAGTATTTAAACGAGTATAAAATGCATAGGTACGTGAGCAACCCCGACATTATTATAGGCAGCGGCGTTATTTAATTCTTTAGAGAATTTCAAAAATCATTATCAATACTGTCTCAAATATTGTCGTAGTAGTCATAATGAAAACACAACGTTGTAAAACTCAATTAACAACTCAACTCGAAATTTTATTAAAACAACAACGTTCAAAAAGCCCCTCACCTGAAACTAAGTTAGTACGTAGCTTCAATTAGTAACGGTAATCAGGTTACAGAGACAAATAACTGCCTATTAGGCCACCAAGTCGTGCACTAGAAAGGAATACACTTATAAATTATTTCCCGAGTCTTTGTAAATTGAATTGGGTTTGCGTAATCAATTTAAACTTGCAGGACCGCACGGAAAATTGTTTCGACTTTTAAAACTAATACAATTATTTTAATACTTTACGGATAGTAGACAATAAATCATAAGTAAACTTACCTTACTTAAGGGGCCTTATGTCTTTTAAATTTTTTTTTTCTTCATATTATGACAATTATATTGATACTTTCAACCAACTTTTTAAAGTGAATAATACTTTTCCACGAGTTGGTAGTAACGTAGCTATTTCATGCTTTCATCGCGTGAAAATAAGTTGAAAAACCGGCCAAGAGCATGTCGGGCCACGCTCAGTGTAGGGTTCCGTAGTTGCTCATCCTTCACAATAAACTGCTGTTTTAAGCCCGAGGTTTAAGTTAAGACAGATTTTAAGCTCTATAAAAAGGTCGTAAACGCCCTAGAAACTGTAATCACTTATTACCTTCTGGAAGTCAACTTACGACCTTTTAAAGAAAAAATATGAAATTTGGCGATAACTCAAAAACGGCTTGACCGATTTTGTTCAATATAGTTTTCATTGAAAGTACTTATAAGGCCGCATTAACATGAATTTTTCCATATTTTTTTGACTTGTGGTTCAAAAGTTAGAGGGGGGGGGACACAATTTTTTTTATTTTCGGAGCGAATATTTACAAAACTACTGACTTTATCAAAAAGTAATGTTTGAAAACCCCTATTATTTTCAAGAGACCTATTCAACGACACCCCACACACTAGGGTTGAAACGAAAAAAAAAAATCACCCCCACTTTAGGTGTTCGAGAGGTACCCGAAAAAAAATTTTTTTTTTAGTTTTTATTTTACCGTTTTGTCGGCGTGATACATACACATACTCATACCAAATTTCAGCTTTCTAGTACTAATGATCACGGAGCTAAGCCGCGGACGGACGGACAGACGGACAGACGGACAGACGGACAGACGGACATGGCGAAACTATAAGGGTTCCTAGTTGACTACGGAACCCTAAAAAACGAATTCTCCGCGTGAATTTTGTCAATTTCGAGCAGTTTTTGAAACAAAAATTATCAATGAAAAATTCATACTGTAGGCTTCCAATATATACGTGTATATACCAATAAATCCCAATAGCCTTGTTCTAGGTAGCAACAGCAATAATATGTTAAAAAACATGTTTGATCATAGAGAAAAATTACTGAAACAATCAGCATTTTAAAAGGAATAAGGCCTCTTCAACAGAAAATTATGCTCATTATGCTTGAGAAAATGCTACCCTCATTTACATCTAGGAAATGTAACTCGAGTGAATTCGTAAAACAACTGTTAATAAACTAACTTTATAAAAAAAAACAGAATTTAGATAGGAAACATCTCAAGACGTAGCATATCTTTGTAAATTACAAAGCCTTTGTGAATTAAGCGAAGTTTGCGTTATCAATTCAGCCAGAGCTATGTTGCAGCACGGCTGCCCTGTATCAAAACCTGGTATCGATTTGGTAATACTGTATTCCCGATTTCTAAGACACCAACTGTGCTGACCGATTTTAAATATGTATCTCAAATCTCACAGATATTATTTGTAACATGTCCATTATAAGGTAATTTAAAAATTAGCTTATTGTATCACTGTCCGTTCCGCCTGTCTCTGCATCTGTGGAACCGCACCTTAATGATCACTATAGATTTAATGGCTTGAATACTACCATAACTGGTATTCTGGTATAATTTGCTTGAGTTGGAACCTAGCAGTTGTTGCCTGGTCAAAGGCGGTTTTTAAGTTAGTTTAGGTACAATAAGTCCCAAAAAAATATCGAATCAGTGACCACTGATACAGTGATATTTTATAACTATATTGTGTTATACTTATAACAGTTCCCATTATAAAATTCGGATGTTTATACACATGCTGCAGTAATATATATATAATTATATACAGATATAGTGCATAATGTCTTCCATTGTACTTTGTCAGCAAAGCTCATTTTTACAAGCTTTTATTTAACTTGCATTGTATGTATGTATGTAAGTATGTTTGTTCGGGTGGCATCTTGCAACTCAATTTTAAAGCAGACATCGTCAACCGATTGAGCTGAAATTTTGCATACTTACTTTAATTTGATGACAATACAATAATATGGTACCATGGGGCTGATCTGATGATGGAACTGGAAGGTGGCCATAGGAACTCTACAATAGAAAAAGCAGTCCTACCGAGTTTGGGCTCTTTAGAATCGTCTCAGTAAGCATTTGATGGATATCCAAGGAAAAGTACAGTCGGCTATAAAAGCTTGTCACGAAAATGAAATTTTTGACAGAAACTTATTATATTCCTATCTCAACTTTTTCACTGATAGAGAAAGCACGCTTAAACGAACTAATACGACAAAATACGATGGAAAACATGCAATTTAACGGTACCAGAGTTTTTCCAAAAGATAACAATTGGCGCACTTGATATTTTTACAGTGTCCTATAAAAATTCGGCTGAAGCCCATACCAGGTGTTGAAATAGGGCAGAATCGCACCGCAGATGCGCTCAGATAATTACGGGAATTTACTGCAGGGTGGCCTATAATCGCATTATATTGAGCGCTGTGAATTTTTACTGCGAAATAATAATTTTACCGTGAAACAGAGGTTTTTATAAGTCTATTTAACTTCCTATTTGTATATGTATGTATACAATTATACTAAGCCTTTGACTTCCCCCTTTGTACCGTTGCCCCCATCTAAAAATTGAGCTAAAACTTGGTATGAGACCTTACGTAACTTCGATTAAAATACGTTAATATGGCACCATGGAACATAGAGCTGCTTTGATAATTAACCCGGATGGAGGTCATAGGAACTTTGTAATTAAACATGAAAAAAAATTAAACTGAATCCTAATGAGTTTGATATAATAAAGAACTGCTAGCCGGCAGTAACTCCTTTCTCTGGGGTGGAATACTTCCACAGACTAACAAGATGAGCGCTTTATTTCATAGACAGATACTCGTATCTTAATAAAAAAACGTAGTTTGCGCAAACTCAATATTTATTTAATACAAAAACACCCAACACCATGGGGTTGAAGAGAAAAAACACATAGGTATCGCCACATTACGTGTAGGAGAGGTACCTACGACTACATATTTATTTTCAGGATGTTGTTGTATCATTTTCTCAGCGGGACTTATATGACCCGACCCAGAGAAACTGCAACTTTCTAGTCTTAAGAGTCTTTGAGCTAAGCTGCGGACAGACGGACAGAGGGATGGCTTAGAGCAAGAGGGTCTACATCTACTTGCGGCTCCACACTCCTCGCGAAGTTGACCGAAGTTGGGCGAATATGATAGTGTGGCCAGCAATTCGCTCCGAAAACGTATGTATACTTTGGCCAACTTCGCGAGTAGTGGAAAGCTAGGGTACAAGCCAAGAAATGCGCTAGTAGCCTACGCCCAGGGAATACCTAGTAGCTCCTTGTTGCCATACATTTAAAAGTCGATTTAAATTTCATGTATGAACGAAATTGTTATTTCATGGCGTAAAATGCAAAACGCCGGCAACTCTAAAAGCAATTTAAAATGGTTCCCACAGGGGCAATATCGGTGTTTTATACCAAGTTCAAATTACGTTTGAATCAGGAGAATCAGGACAAAAAGTGGAAATAATTAAGCTTTGAAATACACAAGCTATTAAATATGATTGTCAGTAACAGGAGCCTAATTCTATTAACATTGGTATAATACCATCGGGCATATCGTGTAAAACCGCCGATGTATATTCACATTTAAAATAATATAGGAGAGGTATGGGGATTCAAATCGACAAACAAAAACATATTACAGGCATATTTATAACTAGCGACCCGCCGCGGCTTCACACGGGTAGAATGCTGATAAATTATGCATGTATTATAACATAATAAACCTTCCTCTTGAATCACTCTATCTATTTAAAAACCGCTTCAAAATCCGTTGCGCAGTTTTAATGATCTAAGCATACATAGGGACAGACAGACAGGAAGCGACATCTAGTTTAATATAATAACATTGTCATTTTAACTATCCAATTACCTCGTACGCCGTATATAATTTAGCGTAGCATTTGTCTATCCGTTTACTGCCACACGAGTATGTTTGCCTTCGTAATGACTGCCATCACAGTAAAAGCTATCATTGAGGATACATAATTTATACGGACCGAGTTGTCGAGTAATTAGCCTCGTACTGATCATTTTACGGGATTATTTCGCTGTCGTTAATGACATAATCCATCCGTCGTATTAGCACTTTAACAATGTGTGGCTGTGTGCTCCATTTAAGTGAGTACCTTTATCTTATCTTTTCATAATGCGATTGGAATAACAAATAACGAAATATTTCTAACAGTAACCTTACCATAAGTTAACGGGACCACACTCGCTAGTGACAGCGTAAACGATTTGTATGGAGAATAATACAGCGCGTCTAGCGGTTACTTTGTGGAACTACAATTCTCTATACAAATCCTTTACGCAGTCTCTAGCGTGTACGGTCACTTTAAACGGTAAGGGTACAGAGCACTAATAGTATTAACCGGTCTCTCAGTATGTTTTCACGGCAGGCCGGTGATAACACCAAAACACTACATCTATAATATAAACTGCTAGAGAAGTATTATCCGAGTGACCAATGTTGAAGTTCTGCGTCAAGTTGGGAGGACAAGAGAATTAATGCAGACCATCAAAAGAAGAAAGGTTATCTTGGTCATGTGCTTAGGCACTCAAGATACGAACTTCTGCAATTGATAATCATGGGCAAAGTGGCTGGAAGACGAGCTGTCGGGCGCAGGAAGAAATCATGACTGCGAAACATCCGGGAATGGACCGGAGTTACCAGTGCAGCGGAGCTTTTTAACCTCGCCAAAGACCGAGAGAAATATGCGGAGCTGACTGCCAACCTTCACTAGTTGGAGAGGCACTATAAGAAGAAGAAGAAGAAGAGAAGTATTGCAATTTTCCATTTATACAAAAATCTTTGATATTTAACCGAGCTTTGCGTTTCGCGTTCCTTAACCCTAAAACTTTCCGTGCCTGGTTTATGCGCCAAGAAAATAAACCGCTAAATACCAGCGCCATCGACGGATCTAATTTATTATCTAGCTTTGAGTCACGATTCCTGAGCAGTCTGAAATGCCAGGCACTCCGTGGGCAAATATTTTACAGTGCTTGAACTCCATACCCGCTCTGCTAACAAGATATAGGTATAATTTTTAGGGTTCCGTACCCAAAGGGTAAAAACGGGACCCTATTATTAAGCCTCCGCTGTCCGTCGTCACCAGGCTGTATCTCATGGACCGTGGTAGCTAGACAGTTGAAGTTTTCACAGATTATGTATTACTGTTGCCGCTATAACACCAATACCTACTAAAAAACAGAACCAAATAAATATTTAAGGGCGCTCCCATAAAACAAACGTGATCGGTTGCGTTTACTTTGCACTCATTTGTATGCGGTGCCATACCTACATACCAGGTGCAAACTTAACGTAGCCCGGATACTTAAGATGGATAAGTATTTGTACGGAACCTTCGGTGCGCGAGTCAGGCTCGCACTTGCTCGGTCTTTTTGGGTTCCTTAGCGTAACAGTCATATCGTTCGTTTATACAGGCTTCTAGTTTCACCTGTCTTTGTATTTGTGTCTGGTGGTCTGGGTATTTTTTTTATTTCTGTATTAAACTTTTTTGCAGAATTCAAAATAGTATGGAATAAAGGCATTTTCTATTAAGTAGTCAACATAGGGCAAGAAATAGAAACTAGCAGTAGGTGCAGGATCATTAAAGCAGGATCGTTTTTTTAAGAGTTTACTTTGAACTGTATCCGGGTCAGTTAGCTCCCACTACCATGTAGTCGGATTTTGTGTGAGAGTATATATATATAACCCGCTAATGAGAGAATTTCCACGTCACAGGAATAATTTAAAAGCCGTGATAATAAACATAAAACAAGACAATGATAAATAATTTAGGGATACACACATATTCATAAGGCCTCATACATCTTGACATATGATTTGAGCAGCTTCTGCACGCAAGAGACAACGCCTCTCGTGACTTATACAAAATTATATGTATCCTTGTAAAAGATCATACAGACAGTCATTCTTGAGATGAATTAGAGAGATGCTTGCGCAACATGCGGTTTAAGGAGGATTTGCACTGAGCTTGCCTAATGGGAAGGAATTGGACATAAAACCAGTGGGAAGGAAGGTGAGAAGGAAGAGTGAGAGTAAGCGGGATGAGCGCAGCTCGCACCCGGGACGCGCAGCTAAAAATATGAGATTTAAGATAGTCCGGGATAGCTGGATCAAATAAAATTGAGAAAAGTATGCTAATAATTTTTAATTTGACATTGTTTTCAATACTTCAAAGTTACTTTTGACTTTATTCCTAATTACTTGTTGCTTAATTTGACTTTGTAATTTTCAGTGTTATTTTTAACGTGTTAATTTTTGTATTTTGACAATCCATTTAGGAGCTTCTTTGACATTTTATCTCAGTTTGTTTAAAATTTTGACATGTAATTATTTTATCTGTTTTATAATTAATTTCGCTGTTTTTATTATCAATGTCATCATATTTTATCTCTTAGTATTAATATATGTGACGATCATAGTATAAGTGCATCCGAACTCACTCACTTTCAGACTCGTCGTAGACGTTTAATCAGTGTTTGAAGATTATGAAAAACATATATATCATACTTAAGGATCTTGCGAATATGAAATCGTGTTCAGCAACATGATTGGAAAAATTTCACTCGATAGAAAACAATCCCAAAGTTACCTCTATTCGTAATATCTTTTCTGTAGTATGGCTAAAATACGAACCTATTTTACCCGTTTTTTGCGTAAATGTATAGATACTAACATTATCTTATCAACGTCGATGGTATTGTCTGAATAAAATTAATTATTTAATCACTAGAACGAAATACCTACTAAAACTACGAGCGCGATCACGCGCGGTGCCATTTTAGTCGCGCTTCGGCGCTTGAAGAGGACGGACCTACGTCAGTTTACTCCGCGCGATCACGTGATCGCATTTACGAATTATTGTTGCAATAAAGATGGGAAATAAACCAGCACGAAGTAAAAAAAAGCTTTTCATATTATAAAACGAATAAACAAAGAAAATGCTGGAGCAAGGAATGCGAAAAAGTAAGTTAATGTTTTATTTATAATAAATTTACAGAACTGACATGTTCAAGTAGATGCTAATAACGCTTTCTTTATAATTTATAGCAACATAATCATTTCGTACAAAAGAACTCATTGCTCAAAGCATTAAGAATCAAATTGACTTACGTACTTATTGCCACAAATATATTTCATCTAAATTAAGTTTTTTAGCGTATTACGACTTATGTCTCCTGTCAAACTTGGAACGTGGCACGTATGGAATTTAGTACACAGTTAACATATTTCAGTACTTTAAGTCCTTGCCGTGAAAATGCGTGATTATGTATGCTATGTAACTTAGATATTAGTAGGTATATCGAATGTATATCGGACACCTAGGTATGTAGTTTATTTTTACCCGACTGCGCGACACAAAGGAGGGTAATGTGTTTAGCAGTCTGTTTATGTATGATAGCGCCTTTGAGATTATTTCACATTTAAATGTAGGTATCTAAATATTATTAATTGGATTATATTTATCTCAGAAGCACATTTAAAAGATCATTGAGTATCTTGATAATTTAGGTATAAGTTATTGGCCAATTCTAGTTACATGAGTAATTTTGTGATTAATAATATCAATTTAAGAAATACTAGATTCGACAATAGTATTGTTCAAAGACCCGGTTACTTAACGCCTACCGCTTACTTGTTTCTCCCCTCCATTTCATGGTACTTTGATGGGTTTTAAATACCGAGTCCTGTGACATTTCTATTCAATTCTTTGTGAACTTTTAAGGATTAATTACTATTTCTTTGTTATAAGTTAAGTTTTTCTTGCAATAAATGTATAAGTTGTCATGTTATCATAATACTTTATTTATTCACACTCCTCATTACCACCTTACTGCCGTCACAAGTTCACACGTAGCCTTCTTGAGTATTTTAGGAGTATGAGACTGCTCTAACATGTGATAAGTATTTATGTATGTACGTAAGTGTGTATGTATGTTTCTTAGTGTTGGCCGATTTTGATGAATCTGACGTCAGTCGAATCGTTTGTCAAAAGCATAAAAAAACTAATAATTGGATATTATAACAACTATTAGGCGTAGGCGCCATATAAATAAATTTAAAATCTAATTCAATTAATTGTGTTACATTTACAGGCCCATTGGCCAGATTCAATAGTTATTTAAAACTATAAAATTTTTATGTTTCTTCCTATTGTTTTGTCGACCTATTAATTATCTTATGATCTTAGGTGTATTTCTGATCTTACAATTGTCTATGCCCTAGTCATAGTTAAAAAAGTGCCCAAACTAAAAAAAAAAAAAACAGTAAGCTACTGCGCATTAATTACTAGGCTTTTTTTTTCGCAGTCGAAGTGAAAAGCAGTGTTCAACACATGGTTAAAACCCATTACGACATTCAGGTTATATTTATCCTCGCACATTTCTTTCGCTCGTCCAAATAATCACTTTGTGTCACAGTGGATCAATATTTTAACCCATAGTCAAACAATCTACTATTAAAAGTCCGCAACATGAAGAGAGTAGTAAATCAACATCGACCTACAATCTACGTACCAATAATATGCATAACATGATTGGTTTACAAAACTGAGTAACATCCATACTAATTAAAATAACTCCCGGGGGACGACATAAGATATTTATTCCGAAATTCCTCCACAATAAACAATTTGTATTTGTACAGAACACAGTCGCAAGTAAAAACTATAACATATTAGTTAAAAGAAAAAAGTTAAAACGTAAAATAATATTTAGTACTTCTATAGAAAAAATTAGCATTTCACTTTGAACGATTTGCACCGTCCACTTAAAAGACTGCCGACTGATATCACTGTATTGTAACACCCCTGTACGTGCAGTGTACATCGCCATCTCGAATTCGCGTTAGCGAACTCGGCGGGCGGGGCGGGGCGCGCGGGCGGCGCTCCGCGTCTTACCGCGCACCTCACCCCCTCAATTCGGCCGGAGGGCTGGACAATATGGCCTTAACATTTTATATTATAAAATTAATAAATCTAATCTAATCTAATGATCTGCGTTGGCTGCGTTCACGAATAGGGAGCCAGTTCAATCTGTTCAATTGGCGACAAAAAACGGATACGATGATATATTTCCGGAAACTGAAAACACATACGTAAATCAGATGACAATGCAGTGTTATTATGTTTTAAACTGATCGAACGATGGAGCTGGAAGGTGGCATGGGAATTCTACAACAAAACGGCACGACCCCAATGAATTTGGCCTCGTTTATTTCGGCTTAGCAAGCAATTGACGACCAAGCAAAAAGTATTATAAGTCAGCAGTTCTAAGGAAGGTGACTGTGACTTATTGCAGTGATACAGTCGTGATGTTGTCGCTGAGTACATTGGAACGCTGATACCCTCACACACGTAAACATGATTCTGCAACACTACTATCGCTATACAGTTGCGATTCAGCACCGATAAAATCACTTAAATATCTTTAAGTCGAATTAGGCTTCTTGCTATAGCACTGTCAAAAATTCAAAATCTATTTACAGAACTATTACAGATTACGCGTGAGATAGTTCGTCCGAAACTCGAACCTCGAAGAGGAAATTGTGTCAAACTAACACAAGTAGAAAAATACATTGTATATAAAATATTAATGTTACCTATTTGTCACTTGTTTTAGTTTGACATAATTTGTTCTCAAGTTCCGAGCGAAATGTACTCGTATGGGTATAGCCCGACATGTTGGTTCAACGCCCACGATATCCAGGATTTTTAGTGTACTAATTTATTTGGCTTAATGTAAACAAAGAGCAACAGGACTAAATATTCCGCAAATTTCTAGTTATTTTCGCATAATAAAGCCATAACTATCCAATGTGATGAAAGTCAAGGTTTTTCGTTTCAATACGACTCAGTATTATTTCTGAAGAAGAAAAGAAGGATTGAGCAGAATTCCGGTAAACAAAGTTTTTAATTTGGTTGATGACATATAACTTACTCACATTTTTATAATGCATTATATGACGTTTGCACATTATTGCCCTATGAAAGCTAAACGGCTTTCAGCTACAAACTAGCGCCTCTGTCCCACGACCCAACCGCAATTTGTTAGGCTACTCGTATTACATTTAAAACAGATTTTAATATTTCATTTATAAATAATTAAAAACGCTTATTTCATTTAAATTATTCATACAATCTATACCCTTCATAACGAAAGAACTTTTCCCACGACCCTTCATGTCAGCTAAATATCTACCTACCTAAATTGCTATATTACAAGATCAATGCCTTTATACCCTACTCAAAAGCACCTGACCGGCATTTAAAAATAATGCCTTCAAACGGAACTCTCTGCGGAGTAAAAAGTAACGCTTTAGAGAGATATCTCCCTATATATACACAGTATTACACTGTTCTTCGGTGTGGAACAAAGTTAGCGGGAATACTTGGATGTAACGAGCAGAATGTGCTTTAAAATGTTTGTTTTCACGAATGCGTGGCAAAATCGCGATTTAGCAGTCTTAAAAGGGTGGAAGATAGGTAAGTTTTGTGCTAAGATTGCATTTTGGATAAGATTCTTGTGCTAGACGTGGCAAGCTAGATGGCTAACTAAAAATCATAAAAAAAAACATCTTGTTATTTATATAAACTTTTACACCTAGTTAAATTTTTCTTGATGACCACTACCTGCACTCACCTCTTCTTAACTAGCTGCGCCGCGAAATGTTACCCGCTCAACCCACGGGAACACAAAATTTTTCAGGATAAAAAGTAGCCTATGTGTTAATCCAGGGTATCAGCTACCTTGATATCAAAATTTATCATAATTATTCCAGCCGTTTGAGCGTGAAGTAACAAACATACACATAAACACACAAACACACTCACAAATATTTTATAATATTAGTGTGATTCATATACACGCACGTATATTATTTATGTACAAATCCAACCTTACTAAATCATTAGAGAGATTTAACCTCTGCCACAACATAATCATTTTAGTATTAGAAATATGTTTCAAGAGCGGTCTGACATGTTAATTTTCTTGTTAAGTTATTCAAAACCGGTTCATAAACAAGCTTTTGGTATTTTCTGCTTTTTTTTTCATTAATATTTTTAGCTTTAAAGATGGTTTTGTAATTTGTGACACTATACACAGGTACTAAAGGTTTTGAGTCACTCATAGTAGTTGTTAGTCCGCTGTTTTCTAACATAATTGTGCGCATCGGGTTACAAGCATGAAATTTCTACCACAGATAGAGTGTTCCATGGTGATTATTTTCAGATGTGGAGGGAAGTCAGATTCGTCCCCTGTGAGGCGGGAGAGCGGAGTGAATACGGCCAAGTATCCCTCTTTTCTTTCTTTATTGCTGGTCAGTTAAGTCTACCAGGACGTGTTTGGTATCGTTTTCGTGTAAAACATATATCAGAAATTCATTTTATATGTTATTTTTGTATAGTTCTATATAAAAATATGGGTGTAATGGCCGAAAAGGTAAAAATCACAACAAGTTTTTTTATTCAGTGAGGTAAATTAGTTCAATTTCGTGAACATTTTCAAATTATTATTATTATTTCAAAAAGTTCATTTAATCTGGTTTCTAAAAATATATTGATGTTGGGCACTTCTCATACAAACAGTAGCTGAAAATCTTTACGTCGGCGTAACCAACGTAAATCTCCGAACGCATCCTATTTCGCTTCATTAAATACATGAAATAATGATTATTAACATGCTTTTACATAAAATATTTACTATATACGTCCTAGAAAAACAAATTCATGTAATTAAAACAATTTTTTTTTTGCTAATGTATCACGAGCACGCGGGCTAACCTCAACTTCAACAATTTATTTAAGTTACTGTTTGTATGAAGAGTGCCCAATATTTATATATTTTTAGAAACAAGATTAAATTTGCTATTTTTTTTTAGTTGTAAATATTCAGGAAATATAACTAATTTATCTCCCTGAATAAAAAGAACTTGTTGTGATTTTTACAATTTCGGAAATACAACCATATTTTTATATTGTACTATGAATAAATAACATGAAAAATGAATTCTTGATATCTGTTTTACACGAAAACGATACGACACAAGTCCTACTTGCGTTACCTGATCAGTAATATAAAAAGAAAAAGAGGACTCCTTTGTCCTATTCACCCCGCTTTCCCGCCGCACAGGGGACGAATCTGACTTCCTTCTACATCTGAAAATAATCACCGCAGAATACTCTATCTGTGGTAGAAATTTGGTGGTTGTATCCCGATGTACACAATTTTGCGACTTAGCAAAATGTACTAGAACACGCAGGCTAGGCTTAACATCAACATTTTTTTCAAGGTACTTTTTGTATCAGATGTGCCCAATATGTATACATTTTTAAAAACAAGATTAAATTTGCTGTTTACTAATATTTTTTTAAAATTGTAAATATTCGGAATAGATAACTAATTTATCGTTCTGAATAAAAAAAACTTGTTGTGATTTTTACCTTTTCGGCAATAAACCCAAATTTTTATATGAAACTATTCTTAAATAACATGAAAAATTAATAGCTAATACCCATTTTACACGAAAACGATGTCGCACAAGCCCTAATAGCCTTAACTGATCAGTAATAAAAAAAAGAAAAAGCTCCTCTTCACCCCGCTCTCCCACCACACAGGGGACGAATCTGACTTCCCTCCACATCTGAAAATAATCACCGTGGAACGTTCTATGTGTGGTAGAAATTTCATGCTTGTAACCCGATGCGCACAATTTCGCGGCTTAGCAACTCTACTATCATATAAGCCCCAGACCACAGATTAATATTATCCCAGACATACATTGGATGTGCTAATATTGAGTCAAAATAGTTCAGAGAGTCGAAAGACTTGACGATGTCGATGTCGACTTAAGGGACAGTGGGCACATTGCTCGTAGAAACAACAGCCGTTGGGACCAGCAAGTTTTTGAGTGGCGATCGTGTACTGAAAGAGGTAGCGTGAGAAAGCTCCAACAAAGTGGACCGATGACGAGTGAAAATTGCTTAGTCCGCTGCCCTTTCGGAGCGCCGATGTCCAACAGCGGACTGTTAGCAAATCGCGATATTATAAAGTACCTATTTTATTCTTCTATTATCTCTTAGTTCGTCAGTCTCATTTGTTCCTTCATAAATAGTTAAAGCTTGTATAACTCGGTCATCAAGATAAGTCGATAATTGTACAGGATACTAACGAAGCCGTGATCCGTTGATTACACAGTGGCCGCGTCAGCGTCTGCTAATACTGGTCTGTCTGTTTGTGTAGGTGGCTGCAGCTTACTTCAACTAAATCACTTTAGAAATAAACGCTTTTTAGTTATTATTACCCAAAGGTTCACTTTGAGCATAACTAAATGCAAGCTGCTAGCTGCGAGGGAAGACACCCAACAAGGTAGTCCGGTCAGGATAGTAAAACGACATTAAATAAATAAGGAAGACGTATACAACCGAGAGTTGTGAAGAAACTTGGAGAAGGAATTTCTCTAGCAGTGGATGTGGTCACTAGTTATTCGGCTGGTATGGTGATGAATTAAGGGGAATCGCCATGTAGAATTTTAATCGATGACCACTATCAGAGAATAGTCATCAGTGGCGGGCATCAGTGGTGGCTAACCCAGGCGGCCGGCCGGGGCGCTGGCTCCTAAAGAGCGTTCTTCTATCGTAGGGCGCCGCATAAATGATTTGTCTGGGTTGTATGTTTGGCTAAGGCCAGCCCTGCTTGAGATACAAACTTTATTTACAACGAGAATAATCAATTTACCTACATCTTAAAAGACCCTCGCTAGCTGGATGGATCAAAGGTCAGATATAAAAAGCGACACTCCTGTGCACACGGCACGAATCGTCAAGACGTTCCTCTCTCACACACTCCCCAATCACACAACACGTTTCAATGCCAATTTTGTTTAAAATAACGTACATACAAAGACAGACCTGTTATTCTACCCAGTAAACTCGCTGTTGTTAATTCTGGGCTATTTTCAAACAACCCAACTACAAACTGCAGACGCGCGTGTTCTGAATGATAAGTTTATTTACTTATTTCTACCCCCCGCTACACGGTATCTATCCTTTTCTAATTGGATTAAATAAGTTTTCAATTTAATTTGCTTGCTTCTAAATCTTTTCAAGATAATCTTAGATACGATGCCGGTGCTTCGCATTATTTTATGGAAACGCTGATTCGATTTTCTTGCTTATGCTATGGTATGTATTTAAGTACTTAGAACGTAGATATGGCAGTTTTTTTTAAATAATTAGAAGTGGAATTTGATCATTAACTTCCTGTTTTAAGCTTGTAAAAAAAGTCCCAATGTTAAATAATTCTACAAATAACGTCTTTGTCATCGCTATTACTATAGTTGTTTATGCACATAAAATAGTAGTTTATGCAGCTCTTACATATTAAGAGGTCTCAAAACTCGACTGTGGTTTTATGGAGCGAGCCGAAGGCGAGTTTCATAACATGATCACACGAGTGTTTTAAGGCCTAATTATGTACAGTTTCTTACTACTTTATCTACAACCGAATGTTTTTCTTTTTAGTAAGTACCTACTCTAGTGTACATTTTAGTACCTAAGAATAACATTATTATAATATACATGAATACTAAAATTAAATAATGTAAATGCTTTCCTATTTATTGCCTGAAACACAAGGGAAACCCTAGTTCAGGTTATACAAATTGTGAATTAATTTTGTTTATTATAAAATCTAACCGATCTGGGCATTATGTTTTTTCCAACAAATGTATTTTCATCATTATTGAATGAATGAGAGCTTTGGAATGAATCTCGCGCCGCGGCGGGCGGATGATATTAGATAGATAGATAATTTATTTATAGCAACCATGATACCATGGTTGATATAAATAACAGGAGTTACAATTATACATATAAGGTATCATGGACCCTGTTAGGGTATAGCTTATTTAACTTAATCTAAGGAACCAACACATGCAAACTTTGACATGTGCGGATATACAACGTTATTTTATTATGGTTCTGTTATGAAATTACATCTCTGATTTTGGTCGCTTTCAAGTAATGTTGGTCTTTACGTTTATAGTATCTGAAATTATTATAGTAACTTAACAATATGAGATAAAGGGTACTTATTTATTCGACACGTGGACATAACCTCAAAGTTACAAAGTATCGGCAACATTCGATCCAGTTCCACACACCGGATTATAATTGTTTAGTCTCGCCGACGCGACGCCTCTCACGTACGAGAAGTAGTTAGTTCTCTATAAACTCCACCGAACTTCTATTGGACTAAGTTCGTTGCTTTGTTAACCTTTATTTAACAACTGCTGTCTTTAGCAGAAATTATTTATTGTAGGTACCTACTTTGGTTCTCTGTGAGATTTAATAAGGGGCTAAATTCGTCGACGATTGACATCTCTAATGACATGACACCTGCCCTGAATACTACGACTATGTATACGTAGACATGTATACGATATGTTTTTTATTATTACAAGTTTTTTTTTAATAACAACATCAATCCTTATTAATGTGGCAATGACTCCGGTCCGCACCCTTGTGTAGTAAATTTCCACCAAAATACATTGTTCAACTGGTCTTAGGAGCTATATAATTATGTGTGTTACGTTTTTTTGTAGTGTATGCCAGTCGTACAAGCGGATTTTGCGTCTATGAGTGTGTGTATATTCATACTATCACTAAGTGAATACATAGACATACTGAAGCTTTGACATACCTACACTACATCCCCGGTTCTCCTATGAATACGTACTTATACGAATACCTAGTCTTAGTCTATTCACTTTTGTGACACATCTCTAATTACTTGAAAATTACGGATTTACTTGCGGTTATGTGTCAGGGACGGCCATTTTGAATTCGTATGCAGTTCTTCTTAAGCATTGACGTATTAATTACATGGACACACAATCCGACGGAAAAAATGGCACCCTCCCAAGTAATGCAAAATCACAAATCGCATTACTTGGGCGAACAGTCTCGTTTAGACCATGACACGTGACGGGTCTCAAAAATGACTTAAGTTTTCAGTGAAAAATTGCAGAAATAACAGCTATAAAATAAAGAAAAGGGACGGAATATTTTTTTTTTACGTAAGTTCTATTAATTAATTAACGAATCCTATGTAAAATCATAGCATATTTTAGATTAAAATAATTATTAATTTTGTTCTTACAAAATGCACCTCATCAAAGAACAAAGATCTAAGGAGTCGCAGTTTTATATTTTATTAAGAAATAAAGATGTGCAATAAATAATTATCCTATTTTTTTGTTTAAGATTCCCACGAGATCCTCAACAACGTGAGACAAGACGCGATGAATAATTGAAAAATATTTTTTATGATAATCAAAAGAAGCCTAAAATGGCGACATTCATAAATTAATAAAAAATTGCTCCGTTGTCATTGTTTTATTTGTCACATAGTCTTGACACTGTCAGTTTAAACCTTCGAACGCCAAGAACACGGCGACGTGTGCTGCCGTGCATACCACGCCACCGACAAATAAAATCAAACTTCAAAGGGTTATAATAATGGCAATATTTTGAAATTGTCTTTAAAAAGTGGCAACACTGTAGTGTTGTCCCCGTTTTCTTAGATTGATTAGAAAGGGACGACACTACAGTATTGCCACTTTTTAATTTCTTACTCTGTTTGGCCGGACTGTACTCTTATGTCACATACTGGAACAAGATGAGTTGAGAAATAATGTCATTATTACTGATCCCGTCTATGCAGTGTCGGAACCCTTTTATGCAGTTGTTAAATAAATACGTAACTTAATTTGTTATTTACAATTTACGAGTTTATTGTATGTGTGTATGTACACTCTTTATTGTAAATTAAAAATATATATACACATAACAAGAAGAGTTTATTTTGTTCAAACAAAATATGTATTTTAATACCTAAATAAAATAATAATTAAAATATTTTTAGTATTTAAATTATTAAAATCTGCTCCATTCGTGCCATGTTCCAAGTTTGACAAGTGACATGAGTCAGAATACGCTAAAAAAGTTAATTTACACGAAAAATATTTGTGGTAATAAGTACGTAAGCCAATTTTACACTTAAACGTTTGAGTAAAGAGTTATTTTGTACGAAGTAATTATGGTGTTGTAAATTATAAATAGGCGTTATTGGCATCTACTTGAACATGACAGCAGTGCCACTTTTTTCGACAATTTTGTTCGGGTCTGTGGCTCTATTATAAATTTATAAATAATACCTCAATGTTCTTAAGGGATCTCAATGTGGTTACCTCCGCAGTGCCCACTGTTTTTACGAGGTTCAGTTGTTGGTTAATATGTGTTCGACCTAGACAGATAGTTAGCTAGATAATTTGCGTGCAAGCAACTTAATCAAGTTACTGGCTAGGCAGTGTTGTTAGATGGGTGGGCCGGGTGATTATTTGGCAAATGTAGGCAATAAGTCTGGGGAAGGGCTCACTTATCTCAGACGTGATGCCCGGCGCGGCCCAGGCGCGTGGGATCAAAGTTTATGACTTAAGCTCACTCGTGAGGAGCGTTGGCAAAGAAAGAATAAGAAAGAGACGTACTTGTTGGTATCTAATTATGTGTTCCCTTCATTTTCTGCAGTACCAAGGTACTCTATATTAAGTAAAATTATTCATCAATTTCACAACTCAAAGGTTGTCTGGAAGAGATCGCTTTGTAGCGATAAGACCGCCTGTTGTCTACCGCTTTGTAAACTGTTATAAGGTTTTCTAGTAAAAATGCATATTTTCGTTAGGATCACAACATTGACATTTACCCACTTAATAAAAAAACGTAAGAATCACAACCAAGATAATTTATACTAAGAATTGTGTTTGCAGACTGTACTTAACTCAGTGTTCGGAAGACAAATGAAACACTTTGTTGCAGACAAAGCGTCATGGGGTTTTTTCTTCGCGCATGAATTATTTGCAAATAAATCCGCGCCATTCTAGATTATGACGTCTGATTTTCTGATCTCCGGATAAACTCCCATCTAGAAGTTCGCGTAACAGAGTGTTAAGGTATTTTTTGATTATTATATCTTGGAGTTTTGAGGTTAGAAGAACGTCTTGTAATTTCGAAAGGGGATGTCATTACAATTGTGGAGTAGAATATTAATTTCGTCGTCTAGTACCCATAGTACAAGCTTTGCTTAGTTTGGGACTAGGTCGATTTGTGTATGATTTTCCCTTAATATTTATTTATTTATTTATTTATTTTAATTATTATATAATATGACAAGGCTACCAATATCTGCAATTTAGCAATATGTGTCTTATAACGACATTATATAGAGATACTATACTATATACATTTTTACTATTCAAGCTGCATCGATCGACATCTAAAAAGGACTCGGTTGGCCGCCGCCGCCGCGAGTGGTCGGCTCTCCTGATGATGAATCGCGTACCGATTCGAAACATGTCGAGCGATACTGGACTTCTATGACGTGACTAAACCCGTTTTATAGGTATTTTAATATGTCTGAGACTCGAGGTAGTTTTCAGTGTAAAAATAAAGAAGTTGATATGATATGGGATAAAGCGATATTTATTATTAGAGAGGCCAATGGCCCTTATAGCACAGCTAAAATGGTGTCTTTTTGAGAGAGAAATCTCTGAAACAAAATTAACTTTACTGCAGATATCCTGTGACTGCCATTACCATAATTGTATAATTATGCAGGTAATCATTGAAAGTGTCTCTGGTGGTTTCGCTTGACGTCGGTATTACAAGCACAGCATTTGCAAATTAATATCTATAGTTATACCTACTATTACTTGGATCTGTTGGCTGGACACCTCGCGAATCTGTTTGGCTGAAATATGATGTTTTAACGAAAGAACAAAAAGAAGTATTCAAGTAATTATCGAATCTGCACACGTAACACGAGAAGAATTGTTGCCGAAGCTGAACCGGGAACGCTTTGCTCGCTCGGGCAAATAAATTGTAAATATTAAATGTGTATTGAAGTTATTTCCCAAAAAATAAATGATATACGCTGTTTGGAGGTTACTGAATCGAAGATTTTTTTAAGTAGTTTGAGTATGTATGTATGTCTCTTGATGCGTTTATAACGTCTAAACGGCTGAACTGAAGCATCTCTCGGGCCAGCATGGCAGTGTCAACTGACATGGCACCGTTGGTTTCTCGGCAATTGCCATTGTGACTTGGGCTCCCCTTTTTGCTTAGCATCAGGCGAAGTGGAGCTACTATGTTTGAAGTTATAAAAAAAATGATTTGATTGATGAAAGACGGGTCTCCTTCGCAATCCATAATATCGTATGTCCTAAAGTCAAATGCCATACCACATTTACTCTAAACACTTTTGACATATCAATCATTTGTCATAATGATTATTTGCCATAATGATCTTACATCCTAATGATCATAAACCATAATATTACATTACCTAATGCTCTAAATACCTAATATGTTTTGTACTAATCTATTAACACATAAAACTTACGAGTCATAATATACAAAACCATAAATCACATGTCCTAAAGTCAAATGCCATGATGATTACTTGCCATAATGTTCATAAGCTATAATAACATTACCTAATATCCTAATTTTCAATAATCGGAAATTTATTTCTTAGGAATTATGAAATTCGGAGTTTTAAAAATCGGAATTAGTAAATTCGGAATTAAATATTTCGGAGTATTTGGGTAAAGATTATTTTTTTCACCAATTTTTTACGTTATAGCAAAAATAGAAAACCGGATTTGGACAAATATCGAATTGGCTAAACCCCGAAAACTGTAGGTTGGGTTATTGGCTGAACCCCGAAAACTGTAGGTTAGGTTAGGTTTGTATTGTGACCACGTATAGCGGAGCGAGCGAAGCGAGCGGAGCGTCAGATTTGCTGAACCCCGAAAACTATAGGTTAGGTTATTGGCTGAACCCCGAAAATTGTAGGTTAGGTTAGGTTTGTATTGTGACCACGTATAGCGGAGCGTCAGACTTGCTGAACCCCGAAAACTATAGGTTAGGTTATTGGCTGAACCCCGAAAACTGTAGGTTAGGTTAGGTTTGTATAAACCGCCTCCTGGTCTAGCGATCGTTGTCGGGGGAACTTCCATCGCCATCGAGTCGACGATGCGATACTTAGGCATTGTCCTCGATGGGCGATGGAAATTCACGGAACACTTTGCCCGCAAGGCGCCAAAATTAGTAGCCGCAGCCGGAGCACTAGGGGGGCTGCTTCCGAATATCGGAGGACCGGGCAGCGCATGCCGTCGGTTGTACCAGGGGGTTGTGCGCTCTATGGCACTATACGGAGCTCCCATATGGGCGGGGGCCCTGAACGCCCGTAACGTGGCCCTGTTGCGCAGACCCCAACGGGTAATAGCCAATAGGGCGACTCGAGCGTACAGGAGGTCTCATTCGAGGCGGCAACCCTACTGGCCGGAAATCCGCCCTGGGACCTCGAAGCCAAGGTCCTTGCGGTAGTATACTGGCGGGTGGCAGCAGAGCGAGCGCAGGGCAACCGACCACATCCGGAGGAGATCAAACTTTGGAGGAACGAAGCCAAGGATGATCTCCTCCGAAAATGGAAGGAAAGGCTGGAGGGGCCAAGCGCCGGCCACTGGACCATCGGAGCGATCCGACCCATCCTGGAGAGATGGGTCGGAAGAGAAGGGGGGTCTCTCTCCTTCCACCTTGTACAGGTCCTCTCGGGGCATGGTTGCTTCGGCAAATACCTGTGCAGGGTGGCGGGACGGGAGCCCACAGAAAGATGCCACGCGTGTGGCGACACTCAGGACACAGCGCACCACACGCTGGCGGTGTGCCCAGCTTGGGCGGGGCAGCGGACCGCGCTCGTGGCCGCAGTCGGGAACGACCTCTCCCTGCCTGCCGTGGTAGAGGCCATGGTAGGCAGCGACAGGTCGTGGAGGGCGATGGCCTCTTTCTGCGAGGAGGTGATGGCGCAGAAGGAGGCAGCGGAGCGTGGAAGGGAGGAAGATCCGGCCTCCCAGCCAATGCGCCGCAAGCGCGTGGGGCGCCGGCGGTTGGCTTACGACAACCGTCTTCCCCCGTAAGGGAACCTGCGGGCCGCAGGCCCGGGAACGCCTGTCGCCTGCATGAAGGTCCCTGAGCGGCAGGCCTGCCGATCGTCGGCTCGCACCTGGCGAGGAAGAGGGGGACTACTTTGAAGTCCTCCGGAGATGTGTCCGAACCTCGGACGACCGCTAGCGAGGTCGCGGATGTGTGCAAAAAGCGTTCCCGGGGCCTCGCATCATAGCACCGAAGGGGCAAATAGAGGGGTTTTTAGTGGGTACACCAGAGGCCTCATTAACCGCCATGGGAGCCCCACATAACCACCACGGTCTGTTCCCGCACCCTGGTGGTATGCGTAACGCATTTTCCCCTCTTAAAAAAAAAAAAAGGTTTGTATTGTGACCACGTACAGCGGAGCGTCAGACTTGCTGAACCCCGAAAACTGTAGGTTGGGTTATTGGCTGAACCCCGAAAACTGTAGGTTAGGTTAGGTTTGTATTGTGACCACGTATAGCGGAGCGAGCGAAGCGAGCGGAGCGTCAGACTTGCTGAGCCCCGAAAAGTAAAGTTTGAAAATCGGTGCGTACAAAACTATACAGAATTAAAATTCTGTAGGCTGGATATCATGATTTAGGATATGTACCTATTAGGACACGTGATAATAATTAGGATAAGTAACTATTAAGACATATGATGATTATGGCAACTAGTATTAGGATATGTAACTGATAGGACACTTGATCATTAGTACTTAAGATAATAGTGCAAATAATCATTAGGATATTCAATATTAGGATGATCAATATTATTGCATTTACATTAGGATAAACGTTATTATGGCAAAAGATCATTATGACCACAGTTATTATGGAATTTACAAATAGGACAAAGGAAGTTATGGATTCCAATATAGACCCATGAAAGACAGTAGTCTTTGACAGCTACACAGGTAGCTAGGCATCCACAGATGGTAAGATATACTTATATCCGGCTACCTAGAAACAAAAAGAGAATTATGACTATTTACTTATTGAGCTTTACGCGTACCTTCTAATTTAGGTATAAATATATCTGTAATTGATTTCTTTGAAACGATATGTACTAAAAAAATTGATTACTCCTTATTAGTTAGATGATATTTATACGTAACGCTGTATTGTTACTATATACATTTGAAGATGCCACAAGTTTGACACTCACATTTGACTGTGTCTTTAATCGGCTTACTTCAGGCCATATGTCAATAAGAACGCCTTTTGGGGTCGTATTGATTACCGCTTCATTTTCAAAAAAAATATGTACATTGAAGGCTTAATAAAAACAAAATTACGATCGCTTCTTTTGTGTTACGGAGTTTACTCATACAAAATATATTATGGGTAACTATCGTAACACAAAGTAATCAATTAAGTTTTCTTTTAATTAAATCCCTTAACTAATGTACATTTACTTTGAAAATTAATCATGTATGAAGCTCGCATGATGTTGTATCTATGCACAAACGAAGCGAGGTTCAAACTGTGACGAGAATCCTGTTCAAACCTCAGTTTTAGAAAGATTTGCCTGAAACCATCATTTTTTATCGGATTTTTCTTGAGAATTTTGCTTGAGAATGTGGTACATAAGAAGACATTTTGGTTTGTTATCCCAAGACGTTAATGATGACACACTTGAAGGAAATACTGAAAATACCACGATCTAAATAGTACATACCACGTAGGCATAATATTGTTATGAAGCCGGTAATTTTGATAGCATTTATTTTACAACAACCCTGTAAAAATAGATGTAATATTCATCAGGATATCATCCAAAACGCAAAATATCAAACGATGATGGCGCACTAGAAACCTATACTAAGGAAGAGGATTTAGAATATGCATAGCGTAGCCCACGAGTTCCTAAACTTTTTCATTTCGCAGCATACCTACTTACACGTGTAGTATTTTTTATCGTGCACTTTAGCTAGCGTAAAATAGTAAGTATAGGTAGTTTAGTATAACGAAGACCTGGTTCAGTCTATTGACGACGCAGTCCTTATGCCTAGTGCACCAGCGATAAAACCCCACTAACTCCTCCGATCCGGGAACATTCCCGTTCGTGGGTTGCACCACAAAGTCCGTCACACAAGATCTGACACAGATCAAGTCCTGCTTCAAAAAGGAGTGTCTCGCGGTGCAGCGGCCGCAGCCCTAGAATCGGTGCCAAAAGTGTTGCCTCCTCTCCTGAATATTTTTTACCAGGGCTAAAACTTGACCTGGCACCCCGTTTGCTGCTGCTATGCATCTTGTGTAGTTTTTCAAATGTATGAATTTGGTGCCCCCTGAAAATGCGACCCACGGGCAACTGCTGTGAAGACTAGACATCTTGTGAAGTCTTTTCCGTCTTTAAATGTATGAATTGAGATTTCATATTTTTGAAGTGAAACTTCTAATGCGACTTCCAACAAGTTTGCGTCAAACATTTAACGTTTAGCGCTACCTTGGAAGGGGTAGGAAAGCACTGATTGCGTTAAACGTTCAACGCAACAATCCCACGGACAATGCGACGGATTTAAGGTTATGTCAAGGTACGTGTACTGTAGGGAACCCAGATGCCTTCAGGATAGCGGGATAACATTAAAATACGTGCTTACTATCAAAGATGTATTCAAGACTGAGGGCCGCGTTTTGACACACCTCAAACCAATGTTTATAAATTATTATTAAACATGTACCTACATACATAAATAATACATACAACACAGTACGTCTCTTGTGAATATAAATTGATTGTTAGGTATTCTCTTTTGAAATTACAATTTCTACCCCTTCCTATTTTCATTTCCACATTACGAAGTTTCATTTCTTCCGCGCGGAGGGCCTCCACGCATTTTTTTATGACTACAATTAATTTCCTATATTCCACTTAGAAAGAGGATGTAATCACTGTTTTTATATTTTTCCTAAGATTATTAATTATTTTATTATACTTAAACAAAACTATGACACAAAGAAAGGTTACTTTAGTCTGATGTTTAATAAAAAAAAACTAATAACGTTAAGCTTGACTGACAGCTTATTTTCGCGGATAGGTCAAAGACTGCAACTCTATACAGTCATAGTTGTCGTAGATTTCGGTTATTTTATGTATTTTCTTATATTTATTTACGCACACAAAAATAAATTCAAACAATTTTTAGGGTGTACACGACACAAAGCTCTCTATCGATCTCTATATCAATTTCCACCTGTTAGAAATATGAAATGTTGTCAATTTGGAGCCCCCTGAAAAAGCTAGTGCCCCTAGATCTGCCATCTTTGTTCATAACTACAGTGCTTCGTGGCGCACAGTTTGGGAATCCCTGGCGTAGCCTGATTAATGCGGACGGGGTTTAGGTAATGCTGGTATATACGCTTCCGCGGGATATGCGTCTTGCCATGCAAATATCGCTAATTGCATTATACTGCCAGCTTGTCTATGTTTAGTAATATGCTGTTGAAAATACAGTGAACATGGTGGTGTACAGGGAAGAAACGACATATAGCCTTATGAGCAACATGTTAGTGATAGTTCTTCTAAAATATATAATTAAAAATATCTAGAACACTTTTTTCCCAAATAAAATTTTAATATATTTAAATGATAATATCCTAGTAATTTAAAAGATTTTTTATCAGAATTATTACTGTATATAATCTGGGGCAACTTTAGAGCAAACTACTTACTTTGCTACATTTTAAACGGTTATTAACAGCCAGTTTTGATTAAAAAAGTCAACATAGTTAATTTTGATGTTCAACTGTTCACCGTGACGATATACGACAGTACTTACTACGCGATAAAAGCGATTGCGTAAAACTGTGTATTCATTGTCGCTTTAGCAATTTAAAATCAACCAGTAAATAACGTTATCACTAATTTGAATGCAAAACTAACATGTGTTGTTAATAGCCTATAAAATGAAGTAATAAATATAACACCTAAATCTAGAACCCAGAATTTCCAACTAATGAAACCATTCCCAACAATAGTCCTTAAAATGCTAGTTCAACACCATTAAGTGAATTCAGTAAATTAGTATTCAGCACGCGATGTCATAATTTTTAATGGGAAAATAGAAGTGTATGTTCAAACGTGACCAGACTCCCACTACTATCGCCCTTGTCCCTGACGGCATTTGCAATGCTAAGGAGATTTTAGCAGTGTAACTACAATATTTATAGCCCTTTGAACAATGTCATTTTAGGTTCCCTTTTGGACGCCTACGGTACGCCCACGCTAATAATTCGTTTGAATAAACAATTGACTATAGGTACGGAACGGACTATAGATATAGGGACGGAGAACTAAACTACCAAGAAACCAAACAAGATACCATATATTCTGTTTCCTTAAAGTCAAATAAAAATAACTTATTTAATGTTGTAATAACGACTACGAAATCCTATACTGAGCGTGGTCCGACATACTCTTTGAGGATATTATCCTCGTATAAGAGTTATAAAATGTAACAAAAAAATATATGAAAATCTCATCTGTAACTCTAATGCGCTGCCTGCGTAACCATCAAAAGACAAAATAGCAACAAAGCCACCAAAGAGTGCAAATGTTTATGAAGCATTTATCCCAGCACGGCAGTCTGTGATGCAAGCAGAAAGTAAGTTTTATAAAGATCCTTCCGTAACCAAGCGTTAGTTGTTATAGCTAAGGCCACAGAAAAATAACTACAGACGCTTGACTTCCAAAATTTACTTAGGTAGTACATAAACCGTCAAATAAACAGTTTTACCCGAGCAACATTTGGTATACCCATAGTCTGCATGGGTTTTGAGAAACCACAACTACGACTGTTTAATATACTTAGAATTTTGAATAATGGAGTTCTATAAATTTTAGGGTATCAGCAGTTGTGAATAATAACTGATGAGTCAACAGATGTTTTGAGAACCTCACAAAGAATTTTTCATTTTGAAAACTACACGAATTATTTACACTGCTTGGCTTAATGGCCTACGTGGCAGTGTGGTTGTCGGAAAAGGGATCCCTTTTCTGCACTCAGTCTATAAAAAATCTGACCATTGTGCGTGTTATATTAGGATATTTCGTTACTATTGCGGTACCGAAGAAATCCCAGGAGTTTTGACTCTACAAATACGAAATTCCTGGTCCTGTCCTGCACACCCCTAATTATTGCTACTTTGGTGGCAGTCATTCTACTGTATTATTATGTTTTTTGTTTTACGGGCGATCTATACAGAAACCACTAGCTTGCTAATGATACTGTTTGCATACACTTACACCTCACGTGTTGAATGGGTAAGGTATCCAGGATTAATGAATACTGGTACAGTCAGCCGCATAGATGAGCACAAACAGTTTATCACGAATATGTATGTTTCTATAGACTTGTTTAGATTTTGGTCCGTGTAAAATCCATGTAAAAGAATGCCAAATTTGTAAACGGCTTCGGTAATAAATAAAGTGAGATCTAGATGGAAACAAAGTTCTTTCAAATCCACTATCACGCATCATCATGATCATCATGTTCTTTAATTGCTTAATATTATTTCGTTTTATTTACTCTATACTGTGACTTGTCAAATTTGAGTTTTATTTAAGTTCAGGATTTGGGTAATAGGAAGATGTTCTTACAATATTCGTGAAATTGCAAGTGCGTAGATTAACACGTTCGCTGCGATAGGAGGTCTAAAGACCTCCTGCCAGTACTTTCGGGCTGTGCGGGCAAAAATATTGTGGTTTCGCTCTGGTGCGGAGCTCGTAGCTTATAGAATTGTATAGGTAGAAAAGAGTCCATATATGGTTCGATTCCTACCATAACGTAGTTTTTTTTTTGCACTTTAAAACATGCAGGAGGTCTTAAGGCCTCTCATCGCACTGAGAGTGAAAAGTGTGCGTCCAGTGCGGATAGGGGGTCTAAAGACCTCGTATAGGTAGTACGGGCTTATCGGCCCCCTCCCGCACCTGTTTATGTCTATGATAGTTGAACTATGGCCCAGTGATGTGCACGCGTCTATAAGCAATGCAACCTAAATGTATTTCGTTTGCTAGTGAGTCAAAATATGTACATACTAAGCAATAAGCGTCAATTTTGTTCAGTACATCCATATCCAAGAAGGTTAGTGAGTAATATTAACAGTAAGTATCGAATGTGTACATAGCTGAATCATGGGTCAATTAAATGTTACTACCGTGTTTGTAACAAACCACTGTGTCTTAAATGTTTCTATTTCAGTCATATGCAATTTTACCTTACAGTATATGATAAAGTTGTATGATTCGATATATTGCCTATATCGATAAATTTCCTTTTTATTAGGAACATCACTAGAAGTCAATACAAATGTACCTCAAATTCAGTGCTGTAAGAGGTCTAAAAGCCTCCTAATTATTTTTTGACATTATTCCATATTCTGACATCAGAACTTCGGGCGAAGCCAAAACAAGACAGAATAGTCCTTTAGCTACAGCATTATATACGTATCTTATAAAAAATTGTGAATTTCATGAAGAAAAATGCATTTTAAAAGTCTGTTCCTTGGTATGGTCTTAAGTCCCCTAACCGCACCCGTGAAATGGTACAGTTAAGGCGTAAAGACCTCTTACAGCACTAGTTGAAAGTTAGCAATATTTTGAGTCGCAGTGAACGTGTTAAATGGATTTAACGTCATTGATATATCTCGAAGAATTGTCCAAATTGACCATATAAAACCTAGTATGTCGCCACTTCACCCCAAACCCGGTCGCGTTAAATTTACGCCTCATTTATATGCGACGGCATAAATAGTAGGCGCAAACTTAACTTAACCGTATACTAATGTGAAATGTCACTTTATACAACTCGAATGGCAAACATCGCGTTTTAACGATAGTTAAATTGCTATATATATGTACCTACAAGGATCCCACTCCTGGCGTTCTTTGTAATATCGGAAAGTATTGGGAGCCCTAGATATACGTGAGATATGCCCGAGACATCACTTATTTGGCGATATCACAAAGCGCACTAGAATTAGCGCCCTAACAACTAGCAAGTTCCCATCCATTCATAAATCTTTTATTTACAACAGCAATGAGACGTTATCACCGTGTACAGGCGTGGCGTGACAGATAAGGCGGCAACAGGTTCCAGATACTTCGCTTGTTATTCACATCGGGTTTCACACCATTCCGTCAGTAGTTGTCGCTGCCGTCAGCTGACGTGGGTTGCTAACACAAGCGCTAACTTGGGTACCGTGGATAGGGGTTACTTTGATCCGCGGGCTAACATTGTTCGTTCGTTTTTCAACTATTACTTACCAAGCTTGTTTTTGAACGCGCTTATAAGATTTGATATTGTTAATGTAGGCAACCTCGACAGAAATACATAACATATCTATCGCATTTATGCTTAAAAGTCGGTGATCAATGTTACCCCGCAGATCAATCGTTGGAACTTAACAAAGACTTGACGGGCCCTTTGGTAAAGGGCAAAATATTTGCTAGGCCATCGTCCCCGTTCCAATGGATTGTGAAAGGAACAAGGGCCTATATTCGACTTACCTTTTTTTATATTGGCACAACATATTGGCTATGCACTTCGCCTGATGGTAAGCAGATAGGAGAGTCGAAGTCGCAACCGACAAGAAACCAACGGTGCCTTGTCAGTTGACACTGCCATGCTGTCTCGAAAAACCTTATCTTGACTTAAATGACACGCCTTGACTCTTTCAACGATGAATGACACATTTTTTGGTTTGAACTGCATTAACTAAGACAAACACCAAAAATGGGATTAGATAGACGCCCATAATTATTGCGTACTAGCTTTTGCCCGCGACTACGTATGCGTGGAACTTGATAAAAGGGATTATTAAAAGCGCCTAAGCAAATGTAAGAGCAATTGTGCTTTTGGTCTAATAATTACATTTCCTACAGGGTAACCGCACCCCAACAGAAATGTTCACTCACTTTTCAATATTTTTAGGTATAATTTCCAGGATGAAAACTATCCTATGTCCTTCCTCGGATCTTAAACTATCTCTATGCGAAATTGCATAAAAATTGATTAAGCGGTTTAAGCGTGAAGAAGTAACAGACAGACAGACACACTTTCGCATTTATAATATTAGTATGGATTTAGAATTGTAATTATGGCGTTTCTGTCCTGAGCTGAAATTAGAGATTCCATGATGACGAGCAGAGATCCAATAAGTTTTAAAAGTGTGTGTTTTAATAACCTTTCCGAAGGTCTGCCCTTTTCTCGTACAACTGCTACAAAATTGCAATGATCAGTCTTCGTTATTTTCCAATCCAACCCTGTTATTACACATACGACAGCTATAGCATAGCGTATTGAACACCGGACAGATGGCAGTGGATTTCCGGCCGGTGTGAAATTGTTCCGGATGAGTGGCGCCGTCTACCGTCTATACCTACCGACACCTCGCTGAAACCGGGCCTTTTAATCAAACTACTGTTCCATGTGGCACAGTAAATGTAAGAGTGAACAGTACGAAAGCTCGTATAAGTATATCAACTGAGCGTTTGACTTGTAATTAATATTTATTAATGCATTATTACATTATATAATTACATTATTAGTGTAGAGGACAACCGCGTCCGACGGCTATCGGCTACAAGGGCACTCCGAAACTCAGGGATGAGTTATGGAGCGAAGTGGACTGTAGGCTAAGGTAAAACGAAACGGACGAAACGAAAATGCAAACTAAAAATCAACGGTATATATTTACAAAAAATTAACACAAAAACAACAATGGATCGGAAATAACACTTAAATTTGCACTTAATTAATTATAGTCTCTGTCTATGAATTTACACACTAAATCGCGGACCGATGGTACTACGCTATACTAACAAACTAATCGCGGACCGATGGTACTACGCTACAACTGTTACAAGATGGTTAATGCAGGAGAACAAGAACTGGAAGTGATGATACAAAAATGGCCGTCCTTTTATATAATTTGTCTCTAGGTCCAGGGGGACGCCCGCCCTGTCTTTATATATTAATTTACTTAAGTTATACATTACTGAGCTTAAAACTAATTTATTCTACGGATTGACGCCGTTTGAATTTACAATATATTTGCGTGTTTACGCTGTGGGAGCTCCCGTCTGACTGTGAGGCGTAAAAATACCTAAAGATTATTTGTCCCCGGCAAGAGGCCGTCTCGCTCGCACCGTCCGAGATATACACTCGCGCGGTCACTCGTAACGCGCTGCGCGCCGCGAGTCCCGTTTATTATTTGATTTGTCGTGCTCTCGGACGGTTGCGGCCGGGACAATGTTCTACAAAATTACTGTATTTACTGAAATCTACAGTCTTACAAAGTTTCAAGTTAATCTATAATTTTTCCTCAATTTTTACATAGAACGTAAACAAAGATGACTCATTTGTTTTCGACCAAGGAATGGAAATTTCCTATGAATCATCTTTGTTTTGATTCTGTCTTTACTAAGACTTGACGGGAGCTCTTACATGAAAATAATTTACACAAGGGAAATTTAATTAATTTCAGCCGCTTGTACGGGTAACGATAACGATCTTACATCTAAGTATAAAATAATATTTATTTATTTTCTTTCTTAAAACTAGGCGCTTTGCAAAGCTGTCCGTAACAATCTCCCCCCGTCGAGCTGCCGCGTAGACTCGGGTTGCATGAGGAGGACAGCCAGCTTCCTCACGGGGCGTCGAAACACGCCGCCCTTGGTGCGTACGTCCGCGTTCCGCACCTCGCCGTCAGGACCCGGATGTGTTGCCTCGACGATCCCTCTTGGCCAGACGTTGCGTGGCAGCGTGTGATCGGCGATGACCACGCAGTCGCCTGGCTGGATCCGTCGCTCTGCTCCCGACGGCGATGATTGCCTGGGCGCGAGTGTTGGCAGATACTCCCGTATCCAGCGCGCCCAGAATTGATCGGCGAGCGCCTGGCTGGCCCGCCAAGTGCGGCGGTCGGCCTCCAGGCACGGCCCGATGATGGGTGTCGCCGTCGGTCCGCCCAACAGGAAGTGGTTGGGCGTGAGCGCCTCCTCGTCCCTCGGGTCCACGGAGACGTGTGTGAGTGGCCGGGCGTTGACGGTCGCCTCGGCCTCGGCGAGCAGTGTCATCAGCACCTCTTCTTTAGGCGCCTTGGTGTGCAGCGTTGTCGTCAGTGCGGTTTTGATTGACCGCACTAGCCGCTCCCAGGCGCCTCCTTGGTTCGGCGCGCCGGGCGCGATGAAGCGCCACTCCAGGCCGCGCTGTAGTCCGTAGCTCTGGAGTGCGGGCAGCCATTCTTCGTAGGCCGCCCGTAGCTCGACGTCTGCGGCCCGGAAACACGTAGCGTTGTCGCTCCAAATTTGTCTCGGCCAGCCGCGCCTCGCCGCCAGCCGTCGTAGCGCCATGATCGCGGAGTCCGTCGACAGCGTATGCACTATTTCTAAGTGCACGGCGCGGGTGGTCAGGCAGGTGAATAGCGCCACCCAGCGCTTCTCGCGGCGGCGGCCGATGGTGACCCACACGGGACCGAAGTAGTCGGTCGCCGCGTAGGTGAACGGCCGATGGTGTGGCTCGACGCGGGCTGGCGGCAGGTCCCCCAGTGCCGGTACTCGGGGTTGTGTGCGGCGCAGGATGCACGTCCGGCAAGCGTTCGCGACGGCTCGTACCGTCGGCCGCAGCTTCAGCACCCAGTGTTGTTGCCGGACGTCGTTCACGACGCGCTCGTTGTTGGCGTGCGCGGCCCTCTCGTGCTCGCGCTGCAGCCACAGCCGCACGAACGGATTGCGGCCGTCGAGTATGGCCGGCGTCTTGTTGATGTAGGCGGGCGCGGCGTTGATTCGCCCGCGCATTTTCAGCAGGCCGTCTTCGTCGATGAAGGGATCGAGCTTGTATAGACGGCTGCGTCGGTTAATGGGCTCGCCTCGGGATAGCGCCCGTAGCTCCTCCGGGAAGGCTTCGCGTTGCGACTGCTGAAGCCACATGTGCTCGGCTTGCTTCATGTGTTTCAGCTGTAGTCCCGTGGGCCGCTTCGTTTTCAGGCGCTCCGCGAACTGAAGCAGTCGCGCCGTCGCGCCTATCAGCCGGTTGTATTGGGAGAACCGGCTGATGTCAGGCAGCGGTGATGTCCACACGCTTGTAGCTGCGACTTGATGCGGCTGAGCTTCCATCGTTTCTTCTGTGGGCGGCGCCGGCGTCTCCTGTGGCCACTCCGCTTCAGGCTGCCACAGGAATTCGGGTCCGGCGTACCATCGGGCGCCTATGTCCAGGCGACGCGCGCTGTCGGCCCTCGTAGCGTCGTCGGCGGGATTTTTCTTCGTAGGCACCCATCTCCATTGCTCCGTTTCAGTGATTTCAGCGATTTCACCGAGTCGGTGCGCGACGTAGGCGCTGTAGCGGCGTGCGTCGTCGCGCACCCAATGTAGGACGGTCCGACTGTCTGTCCATAGGACCGTCGCGTCGATGGTGACTCGGTGCTCGTGCGCGATGCTTCTTGCCAGCCTCGCCCCAATTAGCGCCGATTGCAGCTCGAGTCGTGGGATGCTCTGCTGTCGGGTCGGCGCCACTTTCGCCTTGGCTGCTACGAGGCTGACGTGTGTCTCTCCGTCGACTTCTATTCGCCAGTAGGCGACGGCTGCGTAGGCTTGCGAGCTGGCGTCCACGAAGATGTGTAGCTCGCGTCTCGTGGCTCCCCCCGTTAGAGTGTACGGGCGGGGTAGGCGTAGCGCTGCTACGGACTCCAGTCCGCGTAGCCACGTAGCGAACTCGGCGGCTTCTTCAGGCGGCAGCGTAGAGTCCCAGTCGAGTTTGAGCTCCCACAGCCTCTGAAGTTGTATCTTCGCCGTCACGGTGTAGTGCGCCAAGAGTCCGATTGGATCGTAGATACTCATGACGGCGCTCAGCATTTCTCGCTTCGTCGGAGTGCGGCGTAGCTCACGCACCTCCGTCGGGACCCGAATCATTCTCGTATTGAAGCCGAGTGTGTCTGTGTTCGGGTCCCACATCAGCCCGAGTATCTTCTGGCTCTTGTCGCCGCCTAGCTGCGCAGGCGTTGTGGCTCGGAGCTCCGTAGGTAGCGACTGTATGAGTTTAGTCGCATTGGAGCTCCATCCGCGCAGCAAGAATCCGCCCAGTCTGTGTGAGGCGGCGACTTCTAGGGATTTTTCGCAGGCCTCCTCTTCAGTTTGAAAGCTCGATACGAAGTCATCCATGTAGTGGTTTTCAGTGATCTCTCGTACAGCCAACGGGTGTGTTCTCTTCGGCGTTATGATCCCGCACGCTGTGGGCCAGGAACGGACTGCTCGCCGCACCGAAGAAAATCGAAGTCAGCTGGTACACGGTCGGAGGTCGCGATCTGTCGGCGCCTCTCCATAAAAACATCTGTGACGGCCGGTCCTCTTCTCTCAGCTTGATTTGTAGGAACATCTCCGCGATGTCGGCCGTCACGGCGTAGGCTCCTTCTCTGAAGCGGTATAGTATGCCCAATATTGAGCGCAGCTTGTCGGGTCCCTCCAGTATATAGTCATTCAAGCTGCGGCCTTGTGAGGTGGCCGCAGCGTCGAATACAAGCCGGATGCGTCCAGGCTTATTCGGGTTCGTAACCGCGAAGTGGGGCAGGCACCATGTAGTGCTGCTCGGCGCCGGCACCGTCCGCTCGGCGTATTTCTTCTCAATTAAATTTTCTATCTCCTTTGTGTAGGCTTCAGCAAACTGCGGGTCGCGGTCCATCTTCTTCTCGATGCCTTGTAACCGCTGTAGGGCCATGTTGTACGTCGGCGGCATGTTAGGGTTGTCGTCGCGCCATAGCTGCCCGACTTCATAGCGTGGGCCGTCGACTCGTCGTACAGTGTTGTTGAAGATTGTGATAGCCCGCTCGTCTCGCGGGGTAGTCTTCTTTGCTGCCGTTATCCCCAATGAGTCGATGTCGAAGTAATTCTTCAGTTGTGTATTGAGGTCGTCGTCTCGAACGGCGTAGCAATGTTGAACGGCCTCTTCTTGATTTCTTCGAATGATTTTCGGCGCCGTTCCAAACACCACCCAGCCCAATGGAGATAGGAGGGCGGCGGGTTCATTGATTCTGCCCACGCGGATCTCGTACGGCAGCATCAGATGCCAATTGTCGGCTCCGATGAGTATGCGTGGGCGAGCTTCGTCGTAGCAGGCGGCACCCATGTCAGCGAGATGCGGGAACTGCGTGACGTATCTTCTATCGGCTCGTTGTGCGCGGAGGCTCAGATCATCCACGGTACGCAGCATTATAGGGTGTGCTGGACCGCCTGTCTGGCTGCGCACGTGAGCGTGTACTCGACGGCTCTTCTGCTCGGTAGCCATCGATCCCACGCCTTGTATGTGTAGGCGTGTGGTGGCGCCGTCGGCGCCGATCTCGTTCGCGAGGCTCTCTTCAACGAGCGAGATTGTTGAGCCCTGGTCCATCAGAGCGTAGGCCAGCGTCTCGCTGCGGGGCCCGCCGATGATGATTGGGATAATCTTCAGAAGCACGGTCGAAGTGGTACGACCGAACTCCGCAGTGCTCGCCGTAACTTCATGTGTGCACGCCGTCGTCTCGGGTGCGTCCGTAGTTGCGTGCGTAGCAGGTTGGCGCCGCGACGCCATTGTATGATGCGTAGCGGCTTGATGTGGCGGAGCAGTGGGCGTGGCTTTCGGCGTCGCGACGAATTGCTCAGTCGCGTATGGGGCCGGCGCGTACGGATAGGGCGCGTACGGGACGGCGTGTTTCATCGGGATATACGGCGCTGGGGCGTTCGGCGTATATGGTTGCTTCGTTGTTGGCGGGCCCGCCTCAGAGTGTAGCAGGCGGTGATGCGGGTAAGTGCACCCGGGAACACCGCAGCCGCGGGCGCGGCACTGGTCGCGGCGATGCCGGCGGTCCAGGCATTTGAAGCAGACTCTGTTGTTGCGGACCCAATCCCATCGGGCTCCGACTGTCATGTTGAGTATCTTGCGACATTCTGTAGTGCGATGAGCGCCGCCGCAGCATAGGCAGGCGTCGGCGTGCTCTGTGGTGTAGGTCTGCGATGAAGAAGAGTACAGACTGGTCATCCGCCACCTAACTGCACTCGAACATCACGAAGATATCACTAGAAGACCCAGATTCCACATCCACGGGCTGGAGGGCGAGAAGAGGCTGAAGGTGGCGCTGAGGGGGCTGCCTCTCGACACGCCCATCGAGTGCATCAAGGAGGCATGCGTGAAGTGTGGTAGCACGGGGATAATGATACGACGAAGCTCGGTGTTGGAATGAATGAATATTTTATTAGGAAAATCAGGTTCTTATATACTAATCAACATATGATAATTTCCTTTGTCTTGCACGTGTTGTAGCAGCAAATGGCCTTGCTGGTCAAGGTTCTATTAGTTCCCTTGAACCGACACGTGTTTATTAATTATGATTCATATCAGCTGTGGACTATACCGCATCTCTCCCCTTATTTTTGAGACAAAAATAGTAAAAATTTAAACTGTTTTTGGCTTATATAATAGTCAATCTACTTATGTCTATGGTATACAAAATTAATATGGAGTTGTTTACTTTTAGATGAGAATACAAACAGTGAAGTTTCTTTTGAAGTCGGTTAAAATAAGCTTCATACTAACTGGTTTACAAAGTGGTTCTTATCTTAGTGGTATTGTAATGTTTACATTCCATGTGCCCTATATGGGTATGGCTGATATTGTTTCATTCATACTTGCAATACATATCATGTTTCTTAGTGGCTACTTGTGATGTGGTAGTGGTTATTATTTTATTTATACATAGAAAGGTTTAGTTCTATTTTTATGCACTATGTGCTTATTTCCTAAAACTAATATTTTTACGTTAGTACCTAGGTCTAAAATTACAGTATATAGCCCTTTATACACTGGGTCCATCTTATTTCTATCCTCCTTTCGGACTAATATTAAATCTCCTATATTATAGTTACAAGAACTGATTAAACAAAATATGTATAAAATAGTAAAAAAAAACTATCTATTTATCTCTGTATAATTATAACTCGTATCCCGTAAACTATCTTAAAATATGCATTAACTATACTAATCGCTAATAGAATCTTATTACCTAATATTTATTTTGGTAACTTAGCTTAAATTTGATTGTATAACTTCTTATCGTTATTTTACGAATATAAAACATTAAGTTTAATTCTAAATATCCTATTTTCTTTATGCTTTTATTTTATAGGATTCTACAGATATTTTTGATTTTTGGCATTTAAGTATTGTAATATTTTAGTTTTTAATAATGTTATTACTTATTTCTGAGAATAGTTACCTTTTACGTTATCTTTATAACTAACTTTTTTAACACTTAATTAAATACAATCGGGGTTCTTGTTGCAGTTTTTGCAAATTGTACCTTATTTTCTCGCGAGCAATGCTCGTTTGAAGCTCGTTTCGTGACACAGAGTGTCGCCAATGCGGCAGGTATATGATTTCACTCTTATTTTCTTGCGCTTATGATACATTGTATCACTGATTGATTGGGAAGCTAAGGTTACACAGCGCGTGGTCGGCCGACCGTATTTACATATACACCTATTTATGTGTATAGTAATTCCATACAGCAATACAAGGATTTGAAGTGCGCGCGCGCATATAATATTAATATGTAATATATGCATTACATATGTTCAGGCGGTTCTTTTAACACTCCTTGTCTTTCATAGACATTCCAGGTGTCCAAGGATCTTCACGATTGATGCTCGATCGAATCATGACCAGATTTCAAGGATTCCGCGCCTACCTTGTATCCTGGTGTACCTTGCAATTACATGCCTACTTGCGATGTTACTCGGTGGTAACGTACTCACAAGTGACAATATTTCCCTTTACTTTGAAATCATATAACTGTGGTGTCATTTTATTTTGTCTTTCAGTATTGACACCCGAAATAAACGTTATTACGCTTTTTTCCCTCTTTTAATGCCTTAAGCGGCTTTTATGCCGTAAAACTTCATCAAATAAGAATTTCAATAGCTCTTAGGTGATCAGGCTAATCGCTCATCGAAATACTTATCAATTTAATTTGGGTTTTCCCCGTTACGTAATATATTTTGTTATTTATTTATTTTAAACACATTTTCTTGAATAATTATCATTTAATGTTATTAAAAGAAATTAATAATAATATAGTTCTCGAGTTAAATTTTAACACAGTATAAGTTTTTTTAAATTTAATAACACACACTTTTAATTTTGTGCATTATTTTTGTGAAATGCGTCAATTAGGGTTTTTAAATACTTTGCATGTCTTTGAGTTTATTTTTTTTTTATTCTTCCTCTCTTTTGCAACATTTATAAGGTACGTAATTAAGTGTGCACTTTGGCTTCACTTTACTGGTTCGGAATACAACACTTTTTAGTGGTTTGCCGACCTTGTACATTTTTTGTACATATTACAGTTAAGGGTATACTTTGTATCCCTGCAGGGTATCCCTGCCTGTCTTGTACCTTGTTATGTATGCATGCTTATCAGCTGAGCGGCGCCTCTCTCGGGTCACCGCTGATGACGACAGGTCATCAGAAAAAATAAACTCATTCTCAAAACCTTTTAAAGTACATAAGAGTGTGTTATAATTAATGCAAAACAAATCAACACATTAAAAAAATTACTTCCATAATTTAAAATTCTTTAAGTCATTGTACTGCGCGAATATTGTGTTTGTGTCGTGCAACTTGACACGTTATTACAGCTGCGCATTCCGTTTGTTATCCGGAGGCAGGCTGGTCATTGTGTTTACACATCAACTGACCTATTTATTATATTCTATTTATATCCTAGCGCGTAATTTTTAACTAACTATTAATTATAAAAGTGATGTAGAGCCAAAGTTAAGGTTGTACCTCCAGTCTTAGTCCAGGGTTGTTTTGCCATGGTGCTGGTGCTGGTGGTGCTGGTGCTTGCTGCTAGACGCTCTGCTCCGGTCTGCTGCGCATTGTGACAGCAACTGCTTGTCGCTGGATCTTCTTAGTTAGACATTCGTTGCCTTTTTTCCACAATATGTAGATCACAAAAATGACGAGTATGACGAGCACCGTAGTTGTTAAGTATACCGTTACTCTGCCACTGTTGGACTGGCTGATGACTGCTTCGTTGGAGGGTCCGTTCTGGGCGATTATGACCTCTTCTTTCGTGTCGTCTCGGGAGTATTGGCCTCCCATTTCGGATCTCCGGTGCAGTGAGGTATTATGAGATCACGACGCTGGTGACCATGAAGTGATACGCCTGGGTATCATGAAGTGCTGTCATGATGGGCTGGTCTTGGCTGGCAGGCTGGCTGGTCGGCTGGCTCGGGCTGTCTGGCTGGTGCGAGCTGAGCCTAAGCTGTGGCTGTAGCTGGGGCTGCCTCATGCAGCCCGACTGGCAGGGTCGCCATGAAGTGTGGTAGCACGGGGATAATGATACGACGAAGCTCGGTGTTGGAATGAATGAATATTTTATTAGGAAAATCAGGTTCTTATATACTAATCAACATATGATAATTTCCTTTGTCTTGCACGTGTTGTAGCAGCAAATGGCCTTGCTGGTCAAGGTTCTATTAGTTCCCTTGAACCGACACGTGTTTATTAATTATGATTCATATCAGCTGTGGACTATACCGCAGCGCAGACCTGGGCTACCCCGTAGAGCACGTGAGGCAGATAAACGCCAGGGCTGGGCGCCCCGGCTGCATCTACTTCGTGCAGTTGGGGGGCCCTGCCTCGGATTTCCACGAGATCTACGGGGTAAAGGAGCTGCTGAGGATCACTAACATCAAAGTGGAAGCTTGGCGGGGCGGGAAGGGCCCCGCCCAATGTCACAGATGCCAAGGGTTCCGGCACTCGTCGCACGGCTGCCATAGACCTATAGCCTGTGTACGATGTGCCGGCCCCCACGCAGCAAAAGATTGCGACACGGACCCCACGAAGGACCCGGCCACATGTGCGAATTGCAGAGGCCCGCACCCGGCCAACTTCACCAGATGCCCTATCTACATCCGGGAGGCGAGGAACCGGAGAGGAGGGAAATCAGCATACTCTGGCCCAATCCGCCCAGGACCAGCCACTCTAGCCTCGGACACCCAGCCCACTGTGGAGGAGTCGGCGCCAGCCAGTCTAATGGCGCCGGCAAACGCCCCCACCCAAAGGGGCGGTAGAAAACCCGCGGCTCAACTTGAAACCACACAGCCCACCAAAAGGAAGAACAAAAATAGGGGCAAAAAGAGGAACACGACGCAGGCGGGACCTAACCCCTCAGCAGGACCCACCAGCGGACCAAGTGGACCACCACAGGCTCAGGCACCAGAACCGCCACAACCAGACCTGACGGCACTGATTGCCCAGCTGCTGGCTGCAGCAGCACTTCAGGGACCAGCAGTGGTGGCCCAAGCCACCAGTAAGCTGTTCATTCAACACCAACAGTAAGCTGAGAATGGTCTATTGGAACGCGCAGTCGCTGACCGGCAAAATCGGCCTGCTCCGTCACTTCCTTAAGGAGCAGGACGTAGACTTGATGCTGGTCAGTGAGACGTTCCTCAAAGAAGCCACCCCACTAACAGCCAGCGGTTATGCTGTTTACAGAAAAGATGAGGCCAACGCGCTAGGGACACCATACCGCGGTTTGGCGATATTAATCCGGAGAACCATCATCCACCAGCCGGTGGACCATCGCGCGTTCGACTCCCTGTACGCACTAGGGGTCGACCTAAACCTGGATGGCAAGGATATCCGGATTTACGCTGCCTACCGCCCAACTGGACAGCCACACCCGAGACTGAGAGAAGAACTGGGCCAGCTGCTGAGGACCCCCACGCCGACCATCCTGGCGGGGGACTTGAATGCCAAAAGCACTGCATGGCATTCCTCTCGCACCTGCGCAGCTGGCAAAGTCATTCTCCAAGCAGCGGAAGACTGGTAGTTGGACGTCGCCGGCCCGGAGGAGCCGTCTCATTACCACGACATGCACGGCACCGGCGACGTCATTGACTTCGCAGTAAGCAGCCGGATTGACGCACAGATGACACATGAAGCACTGCCGGACCTACCGTCCGACCACCGGCCAGTGCTCATGTGCATCAAAATGAGCCCAGAGACAGAAATCAGGAAGCCGAAACACCGAGTCAGCTGGGAGACCTTCGCCCAACACCTGGAGGAGACCACAACACTTCACACAACTCCAGTCTCCACAGCTGACGAGGTGGAAAACATGGCCGCACAACTGACAGCTTCGATGAAGGAGGCGCTGACGACAGCATCCACGACCATCCCCGCCACAGAGAGGCCCACGCCACTCCCGGCGAGGATCAGGGACATGATAGTGGAGCAGCGCAGACTACGTCGAAGCTGGCAACAAACCAGATGCCCAACACAGAAGATGGCACTAAACGCCATGATCGAGCGTACTAAAAAGGAGCTGCAGGACCATAGGGCCGAGAGCTGGGAGTCACACCTGGCATCTGTAGAGGGTGATGTCCCCTCAATTCACCTACTCTGCAGACAGCTGGCGACCAAGCCAGAACCCATACGCCCACTCACTGACCCGACGGACAACGCCCCAAGGTACAAGGCAGAAGACAGGGCGGAGATCTTCGCTGCGTGCCTTGAGAAGCAGTTTGAGCCCAACCCGATAACGAACGCCGAACACCACCAAGCAGTTATCGAACACCTGGAGAGGTACTTCAGCACACCGACGAGAGCAGAGGAGGATCCGGTCTTCTTTTCCCCTAGTCAGGTGCAGAAAGCCCTCAGACGCTGCAACCCCAAGAAAGCCCCGGGCGCCGATTCGATCCCCAACGCGGCATTGCGTCACTTGCCACAGCACACCATCGTGGAAGTGACGCGCCTATACAATGGGATCATGCGCTCGGGTCACTTTCCGCAGATTTGGAAGCTAGGGAGGGTAATCATGTTACCCAAGCCCGGAAAAGATAAAAGAAGACCGGAGAGTTACCGGCCGATAACTCTGCTCAGCACCCTCTCCAAGGTGTTCGAGAAGCTTCTCCTGGGAAAACTTCTCCCACATATCGAACCCAGGCCAGAGCAGTTCGGCTTTAGGGCCGAGCACTCAACAACACTGCAACTCACGCGCGTCCTGCACTTCTTAGCCGACGCCATGAATAAGAAGCACCAGGCAGTGGCGGTGATGCTGGACATGGAGAAGGCGTTCGACAGAGTATGGCACGAGGGGTTGCTATATAAAATGTCGAACGCCCCAGCCCCACGCCGCATCGTAGACGTCATAAAATCGTTCCTGACCGGGCGGAAGTTCCAGGTGGCTGTGGAACAGGCCCTATCCTCAGAGCGTCCGATTAAAGCAGGAGTACCACAAGGCAGCTGTCTCTCGCCGGCGTGTTACTCTGTATACACGAACGACATACCGGTGGTGGGGGATGTCCGGCTGGGACTGTTCGCTGACGATGCTGCCTACTACACTGCATCAAAGAGCGCAGCCCACGCACGCAACAAAATGCAAGCCCAACTGGACGCCCTGCCAGGATGGCTGGGGGACTGGCGGCTGTCAGTAAACGTCGCCAAAACTCAAGCCATCATGACAGGGAAGAAGCAGACGCCACCCCCACTCCGGATGTCTAATCAAGACGTGGAGTGGCAGCATAAGGTGAAGTACCTGGGGGTCACCATAGACCGGGGCCTCACCATGAAGCAGCACGTGGCGGAGGTGGTAACCAGAACCCGAACCGCAAGAACCGCATTGAGACCGCTGTTGACGAGCAACCTTCCGATCCGCACGAAGCTGGGGATCTACAAAACGTATGTGAGAGCCAGGCTCACATACGCAGCGCCAGCGTGGTACGCCCTAGTGGCTACCACCAACCGCAACAGAATGAGAGCGCAAGAGAACCTGGCTCTAAGAGCCATCACCAAATCCCCACGCTTCGTGAGGAATGACCATCTCCAGCAGGCACTGAGATGGGAGCCATTAGATGCCTTTATCGGAAGGTTGGGCTCGTCAATGTTCCGAAAAGCCGACGAGTCCCGCCACGTGCAGCTGCAGGGGATCGCGCCGCTCCACGCCCGACCACCTGATGCACGCTCAAGGCCGCTACCCAGAGAGCTGATCCCGAACAGAGACTGACCCTCAGGACAGTCCCAGACGAAGCTGCAGGAAAAAAGAAGAGAATGAAGAAAACGGGGTTATCATTCCCCCACAACGCCCTCGAAGAGCGTTTACGCCAAGAAGGCAATTAGAAACCCTCAGGTCGCCATAACAGCGACAGACAGCCCGGCCCGTAGTTACGGGCCGCGATTAGAGACTGCCTAAATGTGCAATGCACAGATAAGGCCCCCCCACACTCCCGCAAGCGGGAGTGTGTGAGATGACAGCGATGATGAACGCGCTGCGCGCCGCGAGTCCCGTTTATTATTTGATTTGTCGTGCTCTCGGACGGTTGCGGCCGGGACAATGTTCTACAAAATTACTGTATTTACTGAAATCTAGAGTCTTACAAAGTTTCAAGTTAATCTATAATTTTTCCTCAATTTTTACATAGAACGTAAACAAAGATGACTCATTTGTTTTCGACCAAGGAATGGAAATTTCCTATGAATCATCTTTGTTTTGATTCTGTCTTTACTAAGACTTGACGGGTGCTCTTACATGAAAATAATTTACACAAGGGAAATTTAATTAATTTCAGCCGCTTGTACGGGTAACGATCTTACATCTAAGTATAAAATAATATTTATTTATTTTCTTTCTTAAAACTAGGCGCTTTGCAAAGCTGTCCGTAACAATTAGATTGGCATATTATTTAATGAATAGTGTTGTAATAATCATTAATGTCATATTAATTATATAACAATATAAATGTCTTTGTTCCTTTAACATCCAGTTATTGACCCTGTCTAAACTTACCGACCCCTCGCTGAGACCAGACCATAACATTGAACAAATGAACGAGTAATCATTACGAACGCTCGATTGATGTAACGCATCTTTGTTCCATTTACAAAAAGTGATTGGAACCGTCGATACATACATATTGATACCTGGCTGAGCCCGGCTTTTTAATCAAACTACATTTCCATACTGGTGCCATAACAATTCTACAAGTAGAAAATACGAACGTACAATCGATGCAAGATGTCTTTGTTCCTTGTAAAACCAGTCAGTGACGTAATGAAAATAGACGTTTATACTGGTCGATAGCTCGCTGAGATCGAGCCTTTTAATCAAACTTTAGAGACATGCGGTCACACAACAAATGTCCGAGTAAACAGTACGAACGCTCAATTGATATAAAGTGTCTTTGTACCTTGTACAACCAGTAAGTGGCATCTATACTTACGGACACCTCGCTGAGACCAGGCCTTTTAATCAAACAACAGCTCGCTGTCGTGGCACAGCACATGTGATAGCAAACAGTACGACTACTTAATTGAAATATATATTCTTTACATCCTGCAAAAGCGTGATATTTTTCCATTATATTTCAATGACAAAACCAGGATATACGTGTACATAGAAAATGTTGCGACATAACTCATTCGAATGAGCCTTTTAGTGCCAGACTCTGTAGTATGATTGTTCCTACTGCGCTAAGCAGTGTGCTGTGCGTTACTTGAATGCGAGCGCTCGGGACGGATACGGCAATTAAGGGAAAATCACTGACCACCCGAATTACGGCTCGGAAATTTACGAGTGCAGTCTATCTAGACGCCGACATTTTTGATACGGCGATTTGGAACAAATGGACTTGTACTTACAAAGGTAACGTAAAATGAGATGATTTGGGAAAAATTGGGCTACTGTGATACAGTTAAAGCGTTATATAAATACTCAGTGTTTCTTTGGGATCGTATTAGAAATAAGACGATCTGTCATAGAACCAAAACGATTGGCATGGCCCTAATAATACCTACTAGGCCCTAATTATTATATCTGATATCTCCATTTGAGTAATTAATTTTTTGTGTCAAGCTTTTATATTTTCGTCAACTACTAGCCAAGACGATTCCAGAGGGCAACGACTCGGCTCCATCATCAGACCACCTCTATCATAGTATATATTTACTTATTTTTTTCAAATATGAAAATATGACTTTGGTTACATGAACAATTAAAAACAATCTAGTAAGTACATGGGTACATGAGTAACTAAGTCTTTCTACTTTATCGATAAAACTACATTGTCTTCAAAGAAACTCCGTTCAGTTTAAATTTTTATGGGCAGGATATCAAAAGCGTTCGCGGAACCCCGCCTCATCGACAATGCATAAGTTCTGTGAATGCAATCACATAGGCATCTCCATCGATTGATTTCTATTCTTGCCTAGCCTTGAGCCGTCGGTAGCCTGTTGTTCTTACATATTTAATCTACACGTCTGATTGATAGAGCTCTAAGGTTTTGGGTGAATATTTTTACAGACAGATATACTTTCTAATAATACGTATGTATATATATTTTGGTATGTTCCCATCCCATTAACGTGTATTTTGGGGGATTCTATAGTCTCAATTCTAGTAATTCCTGAATTCATACGCAGCATAATATCATCAATGGATTAAACATTTTTTTTTATGTATTTTTTTCTCAATGTTTATAAATTACTGTAATTAAACTAGTCCAAACTCATCATGTGTAATTTCATGTGTATTATACGTCATTCGATGTCATATTCATTTCTGTTTTAAGTTAGTATCTGCGCTTTTTTGCAGTATTTCTTTTGCTTTTTTTTTATTCCGGCATTTTAGTGTTAGCATATCCTTAAACAGACTACCGTACACATTTATAGCACTAATTTCTTGTAGCATTATATAACCCTTTAAAATAGTTCTAAACTAAAACGACACGAGTACAAGGTCAGACAAACAACTTTAGTATTTACAAGAACCCTAAATGCATTTAGGACATCAGTCTAGACCTAGTTAATTGCTCCGGCGTACTTCGCCAAAGTTGCTTAGTTAGTTATATCATATCATAATCATAACTAGCTATGTCCGCGACGTCGCCTACGTGATGTTCATATTATTATGGGAATACAAGCTTTTCTCACTCCAATTCCATATTCGAATTGAAATTTTTAGACAAACTACCTAACCCTTTTTGGACAAACTAAAATAGCTGACGTCAATTTCTAAAAGTCTAAATGCTTCCTACAAGCACAATTTCATTAAAATTGGACTAGTTATTTAAAGGTATGTGGGTAATACACCACATCTTACACATTTACTTTTTTCTTTAGAATTTTTGGGCTTAGGTATCTACCCAAAATCGTTTATAATTTCGAACCTCTCAGAAAAAACATCGTATATTTCCTATTTCAGGCTAAAACCACCCAAAAAATAAATGAATGTAATGAAAATAAACTTTTACGTCACCCTTAAGTGAGATTTTCAGCTCGCTACGTGGGAACTTCCCAACCTTTCCGGGTGCTTCCCACTGGGAAGCAAGACATAAAACCATAGACAAACCACGGGTGGTAATTCGTAAAGCCACAGATCGCATATTTATGATCACAAACACATGCGACCAGGGGGGTAATTCGACCAATTTTAGAGAGATGATGGAGATCTCTCCATTTCATCCACCGTCCGACCTCTCCATCCGTCACTTTTGACGTGTCCCTACTTGACAAGTGGCGATATCCCTAGAACATCGCAACTTCGTCAATCCGGTCGCGGTAAATTTCCGTTTCCTTTGTATGTGACGGCATAAATAACAGGCGCACACTTTAACTTGACCGTGTAGTGAGTGAAATTAGCCAGTAACGTTTCGTTCAAAACAGAAATTCACATGTATGAATTGCATTTTTGACAATCATTATTGCCTTCGTAATTCCAAAATTGAGATATGTCTTATTTTTTTTTTATTAAAGCAGTAACGTCTGCTAACGTAAACTTAATGTTTACAAATGAAGCGAAAATTGAAAAATTTAATGATTCGGACAGGATTCGAACCTGCGTTTCCAACGGCTTTCCGGGCCAACACTGGCGTCCTCCCAATTGGACCACCGAATCAGATGTCAGAGTCATTGAATTTTTCAACCAGGTGCTTCGACCTGCCTTAGGGTGGCATCGTAGCGCCATCTACCGTAAAGATTTAGACTTTATCGTCGGCACCATCGTCTCAAATTTGTTGAGAATCGATAGTAACGATGTGCTACACCCAAATTACTTATTTTTTTTTATTAAAGCAGTAACGTCTGCTAACGTAAACTTAATGTTTACAAATGAAGCGAAAATTGAAAAATTTAATGATTCGGACAGGATTCGAACCTGCGTTTCCAACGGCTTTCCGGGCCAACACTGGCGTCCTCCCAATTGGACCACCGAATCAGATGTCAGAGTCATTGAATTTTTCAACCAGGTGCTTCGACCTGCCTTAGGGTGGCATCGTAGCGCCATCTACCGTAAAGATTTAGACTTTATCGTCGGCACCATCGTCTCAAATTTGTTGAGAATCGATAGTAACGATGTGCTACACCCAAATTACTTATTTTTTTATTAAAGCAGTAACGTCTGCTAACGTAAACTTAATGTTTACAAATGAAGCGAAAATTGAAAAATTTAATGATTCGGACAGGATTCGAACCTGCGTTTCCAACGGCTTTCCGGGCCAACACTGGCGTCCTCCCAATTGGACCACCGAATCAGATGTCAGAGTCATTGAATTTTTCAACCAGGTGCTTCGACCTGCCTTAGGGTGGCATCGTAGCGCCATCTACCGTAAAGATCGTAAGGCAGGTCGAAGCACCTGGTTGAAAAATTCAATGACTCTGACATCTGATTCGGTGGTCCAATTGGGAGGACGCCAGTGTTGGCCCGGAAAGCCGTTGGAAACGCAGGTTCGAATCCTGTCCGAATCATTAAATTTTTCAATTTTCGCTTCATTTGTAAACATTAAGTTTACGTTAGCAGACGTTACTGCTTTAATAAAAAAATAAGTAATTTGGGTGTAGCACATCGTTACTATCGATTCTCAACAAATTTGAGACGATGGTGCCGACGATAAAGTCTAAATCTTTACGGTAGATGGCGCTACGATGCCACCCTAAGGCAGGTCGAAGCACCTGGTTGAAAAATTCAATGACTCTGACATCTGATTCGGTGGTCCAATTGGGAGGACGCCAGTGTTGGCCCGGAAAGCCGTTGGAAAAGCAGGTTCGAATCCTGTCCGAATCATTAAATTTTCCAATTTTCGCTTCATTTGTAAACATTAAGTTTACGTTAGCAGACGTTACTGCTTTAATAAAAAAATAAGTAATATGGGTGTAGCACATCGTTACTATCGATTCTCAACAAATTTGAGACGATGGTGCCGACGATAAAGTCTAAATCTTTACGGTAGATGGCGCTACGATGCCACCCTAAGGCAGGTCGAAGCACCTGGTTGAAAAATTCAATGACTCTGACATCTGATTCGGTGGTCCAATTGGGAGGACGCCAGTGTTGGCCCGGAAAGCCGTTGGAAACGCAGGTTCGAATCCTGTCCGAATCATTAAATTTTTCAATTTTCGCTTCATTTGTAAACATTAAGTTTACGTTAGCAGACGTTACTGCTTTAATAAAAAAAATAAGTAATTTGGGTGTAGCACATCGTTACTATCGATTCTCAACAAATTTGAGACGATGGTGCCGACGATAAAGTCTAAATCTTTACGGTAGATGGCGCTACGATGCCACCCTAAGGCAGGTCGAAGCACCTGGTTGAAAAATTCAATGACTCTGACATCTGATTCGGTGGTCCAATTGGGAGGACGCCAGTGTTGGCCCGGAAAGCCGTTGGAAACGCAGGTTCGAATCCTGTCCGAATCATTAAATTTTTCAATTTTCGCTTCATTTGTAAACATTAAGTTTACGTTAGCAGACGTTACTGCTTTAATAAAAAAATAAGTAATTTGGGTGTAGCACATCGTTACTATCGATTCTCAACAAATTTGAGACGATGGTGCCGACGATAAAGTCTAAATCTTTACGGTAGATGGCGCTACGATGCCACCCTAAGGCAGGTCGAAGCACCTGGTTGAAAAATTCAATGACTCTGACATCTGATTCGGTGGTCCAATTGGGAGGACGCCAGTGTTGGCCCGGAAAGCCGTTGGAAACGCAGGTTCGAATCCTGTCCGAATCATTAAATTTTTCAATTTTCGCTTCATTTGTAAACATTGAGATATGTCACTTGAAGCTCATCGCATTTTAATGACAGTTCAAAGACGACATCACTGTTAACTCATAGAGTTTTGACGTTTTGCGATCTCTCAAACGGCATTCTCGAATTAGGTCCCTGGGACATTCACGAATTCATCGCTCTAGGTAAGTAATGTACTTTTAAACACATAATGACGCAGAGGGCGCTCCAGTAGCGTAGAATTATGGAATCAAAGATTTAGTGTGATTGACGTAACGATGTGATAGCTCAGTTGGTAAGAGCACTACGCCGGAAACGTAGGGTCGCAGGTTCGAGTCCTGCTTTCATTGCAGTGGATCACATTTCATTTTTCTTTCATAATTTACCTTTGTGTCAATATTTATAATAGTAAAAAATGTGGTATGTCCACATTAAAATAGAATCGATAAAAGATTCTATTAAAAATGCTAAGTAATGTACTATTAAAATACAGGCAGACAGAGTTCGGTTCTCGTTATACTTACTATTCCTATCGCAGTACATGCGCCTAGTTGTAAACTGACCTACAAGGCCGCTGCGGCGTTATGAATTAACTATGCTTACTGAAACTGGATAAAGGTTAGGTGGGAATATTTGATGAGGTTTGAACGTTGTTGAAACTACTCTCATTAACCATTAGAGGGCTTACCTTTTTAAACTGTGACGGGAAACAGTTATTAAAAGATACGGTAGCATAGAAATATGAGAACATTATTTGACGGTTTAATGGAATCGTTTAAAGTACACGAGTACAACACGGTTACAATATCTGTGGACCTCGCTGGAATGTGAAGCCCCTCCCCCTACCCTTGTACCTACCCGCGCTCGCCCCGTCGCGTCGCGCACCGTACCAGCGCGCCGACGTGACGTCATCGACGCCAGGTCCACAGATATTGTAACCGGGTTGTAAGGTATAACTATTCGCCTAAAGATTTGTGCTCACTATTTTAACAACTAAACTACGATTTCTAATTCAAGACCAAAAAAACTACCACAAGGTTGCCACTACAACAAAATATGTTTACAATAGTAAATTCCTTTTTCTTTTTTAAACACGCTAAGATAATTTATTTTTCATCACATTTGCTCCTAAAAGATGGTATTACATGCGGGTGTACTGAAGGACTAAGGCCTATATAGTTCCCGCGGGAGTTATAAATTGACATAACTCCCTCGGGAGTTATGGTTTTAGTTTTAAAAATATAGTACGCACTCGCAGATTACTTCAGACTAAGGAGGTTTCAACTTTCAATCCAGCCAAGGTTTTTTGTTGTATCAACAAAACTTGCCTACCAGCAAATTTTATTGTGTATTGAATTAATACGGTATATGTAACTGCATAAATATTTATGTTTTACAATTATTTATGTGTATTTTGCAATAATTTTATAAAATTAAATTAAATTTTTAATTATCGTTACAATTTGGCAGTATAGCCTGTCAAGTTTCTAAACGAAACGCAGTTCTTAGCATTATCTGTGGTAGACGACACAAAAAAAAGGAAAAAAGTTATAAAATAAAATTATTGGTTAGGAACTATTTAGTTTGTAACAAACTTACTGTTCATATTTAAGTTTTATAATATTACGCTGTTAATTATTGCTGCATAATATTGATAATTGTTATTTGTTTAATAATAGATGGTAAGATTCTGTGTATATTTGTTTTCTGTTTTAAGCTGATGGCCGTTTTGCCAGTGCTTATAGTAAATTTAAAAAATATATACAGAAAAAAGTTGGTTGTCAATCGTTATCGTTTAATGTTTATTTTTGGCTTATTTATTTGTTTTTTACTCCAAAATGTGATGAAAAATATTGTGTGTAAGGCAGGTAGTAAGGGGATTACAAACTCAGGACATTAAAAGCCCTCCGCCTTCGGCGTCGGGCTTCTAATAGACCTTCGTTAGTAATCCCCTACTTACTACCCTTATGACACAATATACTATATTGGTAACTTTAACTCTATGTTTTAACAAAATAACGAGATATATTTATTATTGCATAATTACGAGAGGAGATAATAAAAACTTATACATCGGAGATTTTTGGCACAAAATCTGGTATTGTACTTGTAACATTGTGCATTTGGTGCAAGCCAAGAAACAAACTCAAATGTCATTTAAATGTAGTCAATTTTGACAGTGACGTATCTGTCGTAGTTTTTTTGGTCTTGAATTAGAAATCGTAGTATAATTTAATTAGTGTTTTGGTTTCAATTCAAATGTCATCAATCATTAGGAAAGAAATATAAAAACAGATGAAAAATAAAACACTATTTCTTGTTTTAATATAAAACTCTCAACAAAATTTCGGAATCCTACCTCACTAACTGCTTGTGACAGATAACTAAAAGAATATGATCGAGCGTATATAAAAATTCGAAATTCAATTTATTCGAAAAAAGTTGTATTACCTACTGGCTAGTGCTAAATTGAAGCTGCAAGAGGCGGACTGTCAAACTGTCGAAGGAAAACGTAATTTAATTTGAATTTCAACTGAATGCTTCGTTTCATTTCGAATAACAAATTCAGTACCTTATAAAATAAAATATTAAACAAGATACTGATAAAATGACAAGACTACTGTAGGCGACGGGCACTTTATTAGTTCTCATGTTTATTAGAACCGTACCCCGGTATTTTCGGTGCACAAATGATTTGACACTAGCCTGACAGTAGGCGTCAAATCAGTCATGCACTGAAAAATCCGGTTTATGATTAGGACGATTAAAAAGCTATACTTAGTTGCGCAATGTATATTATAATATCCTTATTCTAGTGGCTGTAGCGGCGTCTTCGTTCGTGTAAAATATATGTATTCTGTATATTAATAAACACTGGTATAGTAAACATACATCATACATTGACTTACTACATCACGCATCGTACTGTCAGGATCAAAAGTCGCTGACAATTTAAGAAGGAACACTGGACATCCGAATGATTTTTTTTCTCAAACATGCAATGTTGTCATACTAATGTGCGTTATAATTATAACTATAACAGGCTCGAAGTATCACATTTTGAGCGGAACAACTCGAGAGAACTGTAAAGGAATTTCATACAAGAGCCGGGAAGTAATTTGTTCTAAACATGGCGTCTGTGTTCATGAACGGGCTAAACAGCTGTTTACAATGAAGCGAAAAATTGAAAAATTTAATGGTTTACGTTAGCAGACGTTACTGCTTTAATAAAAAAAAAATAGGCTAAGCAGTTTTTTTTTCAGTGGTGTATTTTTTTATTTTATTGCATAGGTACTATGTTTGAGAAAAGCACTGTACATGCCTTAGTCGTGAAAAGGGCCTGCCGGGTTCGTATCACTATCCAGCCTCCCAACGGTCGGCCGTCTATACCCACTCACCCGGCAAGCCCTTCTTTCCCGGCGTCTGCAGTAATGTACTATTACCCAAGCTGAAACGGAGAAGCTTCGCTCGCTAGTTCCCATTAATTCCGTTTTATTTTGTATATGAGTATATTATAGGTACCTACATAACACAGAGGGTAAGAAAATAATGTTAGCGCCCCATCAACAAAGTTCTTCGCCCGCGGAAGCAATTTTCCGCTACACGTAGTGCTATTATGTGGTAGTAATTTGAATAGTGTTACAAAGTATACGAATTTCATCCGTCATGCTATGATTCTTTCAATAAAATAAAATGTAGCGATGTGAAACGTAAATCTTTAACAGCTATAAAAGTTTCAATATTTTATTTTTCACTAGATAGATATTTTATAATATTTTATTATTTACTAGAAACACTTAGAAACAAGCTTCGTCCGCGTTTTACCATTGTCAGGCAAAAAGTATTCTATAACTTTTCTAGTAATTAAAATCCTTGGTGGGCAACATCAAGATCAGCCGTGTTACACACTACATATGCCTAGGCCAGGTTCTGAGTCTGAACAGGAACAGCCTGAGCATGAAAATAAATAGGCGCATACAACTAGGTTGGGCTGCCTTTGGAAAACTGTCCGAAGTGTTAAAAAATTGGGTAAGTGCGAGACCGACTCGCGCATAAAGGGTTCCGTACCTATACATATATATAATCTATAACAAGTTTGTTGTATGGGAGCCCCCCTTAAATATTTATTTTATTTTATTTTTAGTATTGGTTGTTATAGCGGCAATAGAAATACTTCATCTGTGAAAATTTCAACTGTCTAGCTATCACCGTTGTTGAGATACAGTCTGGTGACAGACGGACGGACGGACAGCGAAATCTCAGTAATAGGGTCCCGTTTTTACCCTTTGGGTACGGAACCCTAAAAACGATATCCCCATAAGCCTAAAAAGGAAGGTCTACGATCAGTGCGTACTCCCTACTACATATTATGACCTATGGAGCAGAAACATGGACCTTCACCCGCCAAACCGTACATCAACTCCAAGTTGCTCAGAGAGCGATGCTGGTGATAACACTCAGAGACCGCATTCCAAACACAGAGAACCCAAGTAACCGACATCGCTAGGAAAGCCGCTACTCTAAAATGGAGATGGGCGGGGCATGTACGAGTATGTAGGCGAGAAGATCGACGCTGCTCTCCAAAGGTACTGGAGTGGCAATCACGAAAGGGAAAAAGAAGCGTGGGCAGACCCCCCGCTAGATGGAGAGACGACATAGTTAAGGTCGCGGGAAGGAAGTGGATGCTCGTGGCCCGGAGTCGCAGCGAATGGGAAATGCACGTTATCATCCGTCCACCCGTTATGGCGAGGTGGGCGCACAAAGAAATGTTCACCAACAGATGACGGTTTACGGCTAGCACCGCGTGCCCATACAAAGCCTGCATCGTGCTAAAGAGAGAGAAAACTGATTTTCAATACAAATTTAGAATTTTATAATAATTTTATTAAAACTTTCGTGAGACATATTTAATTATTGTATTAAGCGGTTTACACTCACGTGAAATTGTCAGGAACGGCCCGACATGTTTCGAACTCGTATGGAGCCCTTCATCAGGGACGGCTGCCCGTACACCGCCGCGGCAAACTCGTCACTGCTGATACTTTGACCGACGTTCCGCTCTGAGCGCGCGCGCCGATGGCGCGGGGGCGGGGGGTGTTTGCAAGCCCGCAACTTGTCCGTCCAGCACTCCAACGTCACTTTTGTCATCAATAGACATTACGCACACTTGACTAATGGTGTCCACGGGATTGTCCAAACGCACAATATGTTTCGCCGCCAATTTTAGAGGGATACGGTTCATGAATGTGTTATGTGATGAAAACGCGAGCGTAGCGAGCGCGAAATTTTTTGAGAGGAAGGGCCAAAATAAAACCAGATGAAAGCGCGAGCACAGCGAGCGCGAAATTTTTTGAGAGGAAGGGTCAAAACAAAACCAGATAAAAGCGCGAGCACAGCGAGCAAAAAATTTTTGAGAGGAAGGGTCAAAACAAAAGTAGATGAAAGCGCGAGCACAGCGAGCGCGAAATTTTTTGAGAGGAAGGGCCAAAATAAAACCAGATGAAAGCGCGAGCACAGCGAGCGCGAAATTTTTTGAGAGGAAGGGTCAAAACAAAACCAGATAAAAGCGCGAGCACAGCGAGCAAAAAATTTTTGAGAGGAAGGGTCAAAACAAAAGTAGATGAAAGCGCGAGCACAGCGAGCGCGAAATTTTTTGAGAGGAAGGGTCAAAACAAAACCAGTTGAAAGCGCGAGCACAGCGAGCGCGAAATTTTTTGAGAGGAAGGGTCAAAACAAAAGTAGATGAAAGCGCGAGCACAGCGAGCGCGAATTTTTTTAAGAGGAAGGGTCAAAACAAAGTCAGATACGAGTATAAAGCGCGAGCGCAGCGAGCGCGAAATTTTTTTGTAACCATATAACATTAAATTGAAAGACAATAATTCAATACATTTTGATGCAAGTGCAGAATTATCACGAAGCAACGGACCGAGAGATTTTGCAACGAGCCGAAAATCTGCTGGACGCGACGAGTAAAGACTCGAGGCTGCCCCGTAGACCTGGTCTACGTTTGTCGATTCAGTTTTGTTTTTTTTTTTTTTTCAAAATGGCGTTAATATTGGGGCTGGAAACGTAAAATATACCAATTTTAGAGCAAACTCAGGTCTTCAGCTCAGCGCCACTTGAGTAGTTCTATATTTTTTGTACCAATGTTATATTATATGGACAATTCTTCTTCTTCGGTACACTACATAGTCTCTACAAAGTGTCACCTGCCGGTGAGACACGTCGCCACTTTTCATGACCTTTACTGACGGCAGCCGATACACTGGCGATCTCATCAACGATCTCCCTCTAGCCCCTGACTGGACTTCTAGTCTCCTAATTACATCCATTTTGTGGAGGAGTTGGAATGGATTGGAATTGACAACATTTCATATTTATAACAGGTGGAAATTAATATAGAGATCGACAGGGCTTTATATCGTGTACCTTAAAAAAAAATCTTTGAATTTATTCTTCTGTATTTAAGGAAATATAAGAAAATACATCAAATAACTGCAATCTAAGACAATACGGGCTGAATAGGGTTGTTGTCTGAACCAAAGAGCGAAAAAAAAAAAATATGTATTTTTTATTTGACGTTGACAGATGACAGATGCATACCGAGTTTTATTAAGGCAGCTGGCGACGCCCATGCGCAAAACTGTTATGTATGTGTGTAAACACTTTATTGTACACAAAAACTAGATATAGATTTCTAAAGAATAAGCATGTAAAAAGGCGAATTTATCCCTTTTATTAAGGGATCTCTTCCAGTTAACCTTTGCGTAAATGTTTGAGTATTGTTTAAAGCACACAAAGACATCATTAACATAAAACTGGGTTAAAGTTGTCTTCAATTAGTCCAGTTATGTGTGCGTTAAAGGAAATGCAGCATGGTGAACTCAGCATGGAGTTGGAATTCCCAACTAAAGCAAATTGAACGCTGTTGCCAATGCCTATAAAGGAGTCCAATTTAAACAACAATTGGTTTTTATATTTGAAAAAAAAAAAGTTTAGTAAGTAATGTCGACACGATGATTTCTTGTTAACATCCTAGAGCACGAAATTCGCCAAAAATAAATAAATAGGCAGAAGGAGACCAAGCTTTTAACTTATTTTAATCAAGTGGAGGAGAAAGTAGGCACTGCGTCGTATCCGGAGACCAAGAAACTAACAAGACAAATCTGGCGATTACTAGACTAAAACGAGCGATGCTATGACATTATCAATCAATGTAGCCGTGTGTATTTATGGTAAAAACGTGCATTGTCACACCGAAAAATCATATTGCACTTCACCTATAGTCATATTTTTGTTTTAACTTTTTCTTTCTTCGACGCGATGTAAATTCAAATCGCACCGCATGTCCGACACGACTGCTCTCAGCGTTTTATTTCTTTGTTGGGGCGATACGCGCTCTTGAATAATTCATAGTTGCGATCCACACTTAAAATGGCAATCTGTCGCCGGACGAAGTTCATAAAATACGATGCGGCTTTAAGGAAACGAATAGCGTTACCCGAAACTATAATATCGTTTACGGAAACACTGTTACGATGGTTTTACGTCCGCTGTAGGTACGCGTTGCGTGGAATCGACATAAGCAGAAATATTTAAGTGCTGGCATTGGCCTTGGATTACCTTCCAAGTGAAATACTTTACGTGGAAAAATATGAAGGCTAGGTGACCAAATTTTTCAGCGGCACATTTACAGGTATAATAGGCTAGTAGACCCAGTTTTCAAATATATTTATAATGGTTAATAATGATCATACTAGCTCTAAAAAAAAATGTCTTGTATTTTTGTGAAAGCTAGAAAGCTAAATTTTATCAACTGAAAATTTGAAATTTCTTGTACAGTCAAAAACGCCGTCCGCCATTTTTCCCTTTTGCTAATCTGTGGCGTAATGTAGAATTACCTGTAAATATTCGAAATTGGACCGTCGTATAGTGCCATTCCGCTCTCTCCAATATACTTTGACAGGAGATCGAGAGGGACGGCACTATTCGAAGTCGTCAAAGTAGACTTTCATTTTTGTTTACATGACCAATGACGTCACTATCATAAGCGAAAATGGCGGACAGCGTTTTGAGCATTTCAAAATACAGATTGAAAACCATATTTTCAAATTAAATTTTTTCAGCCATCTTTCACTTTTATGAATTGAAAAATATATATTTAGGTTTCCTTTACTAAATACTATACGGAATAAACATTCGTTTATTACAATTTGACATGAGTCAACTAGCCTATTGATGGTATAAGAAAATAAGGCATAGGCACTCCGGCTAGTGAGACTTTCTGCGTCACTGATTAGTTGCTGCTTTATGTCAACAAAATAATTGTTAGGAGAGAATTGTTTGCCGCCAGTCGTACAAAAAAATACAATTATGCATTTATATGCATTACGACTGTCATGTTCTTTGACTTAGTTTTAATTGGTCGTAATAGTTGATTTGAAACATTCACGATTTTAAGAGATACATGTAACAGGAGAATCGGGGAATATAATGATACATCACTGGCAACACAGAAACGGATTGACAGAACCAACCGACCAATCATAGCGTGATGTCATCAAAAGTCTCGCCTGTCATTCCGGACTGTCATACCTTATTTTCTTGTACCATGGTTTAATTAAATAGTATTTCAGCGCCCTAGCTTATCGAAATAGCTTACAGTTGCCGAGAAACTTCTTGAGCCTAACCTTGACTGCGCAGTAGCCGATTTACGTACAAATATGCATGCGCAGATCCGCCATTTTGGGTCAAGAAGTTTCTCGGCAACTGTACTTTATTTACTCGTAGTTTCCGGAGAAGAGCATCACAGCGCCCCTCTTTATTATCTACGGTATACCAAAGGCAGTTTAAAAAACCCTTACCAAATTCAAATTCAAATTCAAATTTCTTTATTGTACACGACTAATGTTATACAAAAAACAAATTTCCACATAACAACTAAATGACAATAACATGCACCTAAAACTTAACAATTTGAGGTTACACTGGCCCCTACACTAGGCGCAGCCTGTCTCGTAGCCAATGTTGTTACACTCCATTAAATAATCATCCACTTTTAATGCTACGTTTTTACATTAAATTCAGCTTGGTTGCAACTTTAGCTACATTGGTGTTAAAAATGTTAAAATTAAGACGCTGGCGTCTATTTTACACCTAAAGAGACCGCTTTTTAGCGATAAGACCGCCTGTTGTCTACCGTTTTTAGGGCTCCGTACCCAAAGGGTAAAAACGGGACCCTATTACTGAGACTTCGCTGTCCGTCCGTCCGTCCGTCCGTCTGTCACCAGGCTGCATCTCAACAACGGTAATAGCTAGACAGTTGAAATTTTCACAGATGATGTATTTCTATTGCCGCTATAACAACAAATACTAAAAATAAAATAAATATTTAAGGGGGCTCCCATACAACAAACTTGTTATAGATTATATATATGTATAGGTACGGAACCCTTCATGCGCGAGTCGGGCTCGCACTTGCCCAATTTTTTAAATTTGTTTGCATTTGATTTCTTGTGTACATGTATTTTGGTAATGCAATAAGGCGTACTTGTATTGTTAAATTTTACTGCAACCGTGTTTTCCCTTTTATAGTATGTATAACAAACTTAATCTAACTTACTGTGTGGTGTACCAGTACGTAAGGTTAAGGTTTCTCAGAGAAGATAGTTGAGAAAAAATATAAAAAGCTAAATAAACCGTGTGAAAGAAATAACTATGAGATTTGAGAGTACCTACCCACCTACCTACAATATTCCGTCATAAACAAACCATTAGATTATTAAAGCTACGGTGTGGCCGATGCTTGAATAAGGGGATTTTATCCTTATAAATAGTATATCGTAGCGGTTAATTAATCCAATCAACCGTAATCTTCCTTAAACCAGCTCCGCGTTCCATAATAGAATTTTTCCGTGCACGCGAATACTTCAAAAACACGTCTCAGCCGATTCCCTAAAAATAAACATCAAACAAAATAGGAATGTGGCTAAGCCAATGTAAGTTTCGCCAATGTCTTGTCCCATGTCGTATACAATCCTTTGTACTACAAATAGAAGGTCTTTGTTCAGTGGGCGCGACCGCGAGCGAAGCGATCTCGTTCAAAAATGGAGAGCACTCCGAGTGACCTCAATACTGTGTAAGACTTTCTTTTATCCTTCTGACAGGTATCTTTGCCTTGAAATGGATATCCTCGTATTTTATAAGTCGTGATCGATACAAAATAACAAACACAGGGGTGATTGGACGGAGCGGAGGGTCGTTTAGTTTAAAACTTTTTAAGTTCGTATTTCAAAACAAGGGATTCGTGGAGTTCAATTATTATAGTATGATTGCGAGAAAATTATTTGGACATTTTAAAAAATCAGACAATCCTGCATAATTCCACATTTTTACAGATCTTAAGGGTTCTATTCCTAGGTACATGATGTGATACTTACATAGAGATAATAATCCAATCGTAAAAAAAAAAAAACATTTTAGAAAAATACTCGTGTTCATCTAATTTGGAACGAGTAAAACCTTAAAGGACACGCAATTTAAAAAATCAATGAATAGTCGCGTCGCAACAGAATAAAATAAATTGGCGAGGGCGATGGGACAGTGCAAAATGACGACATTCAGTGTGGGTCCATTTAGCGTGATGGTTTTATTATGAAAATCGGCCCGCCAGGGACCAGCAGGGCGGTCTCGACCGACGGGACTGCCTCGCAGATAGTGATGGGCCGCGGTAATATTCCCGTTACCTTTCAGAATATTACCAGTAAGTTTCCAGTTTAAACACAATGTGAACGCTGTTATGTGTAAGAAGGAAGTAAATGATGACGAGTGGTGGGATGATATATAACGATGGAAGGGAAAAAGATGCTGCGTCGATCCCACATAGATGGGATAAGGGCAAGGGAATGATGATTTCAATGTTGTCAAAAGGTAATATATGAAATTGGTGAATAGTTATGTAAATCCTTAAAGGACAACAGTCGCGTCGCAACAGAATAAAATAAATTGGCGAGGGCGATGGGAGATGGGACAGTGTAAAATGACGACATTCAGTGTAGGTCAATTTAGCGTGATGGTTTTATTATGCCAATTTACGTTACATGACAATTTCATAATTATGTTATCTGCTTTTTGGACTATGTTCGATTATACGCGGATAGAGAATTATATAATTTACGAGACGGGTGGAGATTTTAACAGTTCTATTAATAAGACGCTTAATAATATAAAAAAATGAATAGAAATATTTTGAATTTACTTTCTAAAGGAAACTCTCTAGGTACCTATTTAATTTTGTTGTAAAGGTTGCCAATAGCGACCATTTTAAGTAATAACTTACTTACTCCTCTGGCGCAGCGACCCGAAGTGAGTCTTGGCCTCCAATACGAGTTCCCACCAGCGGTCTCGGTCTTGTACGGTTTCACGCCAGTCGACGGCTTGGAGCTCGCGCAGATCATCTTCGACCACATCTGCCCACCGATATCTAGGGCGGCCTACCGGACGACGACCTGTCGATTTTCCATGGAACGCTCTACTAACTGCCCGGTCCTCTCCCATGCGCTCCAGATGTCCAAGCCAGCGAAGCCTATGTGTTTTCGTCACTCCTATTATGTTAGGTTCCGCAACCAGCTCTTCGATTTCGGCGTTTTTTCGGATTCTCCAAGTTCCATCCGCTCGCTGTTTGGGTCCCAGGATTTTGCGGAGAATCCTCCTTTCGGCCACCAAAAGCTTATTCTCCTCCCTAAGTGTTAGTGTCCAGGCTTCACAGCCATACATGAGGATAGGCCGTATAACCGTTTTATAAATACGGATTTTTGTACTTCTGCTGAGAAGCCTAGACACCAAAACCTTATGTAGAGCAGCACTGCAACGTAAGGCGTTTTGTATACGAGCGTCTATTTCCTCGTCACGGGTGTTCAGGTCATTCACGGTGCAGCCTAAGTATTTGAAGTAATAAGCACAAGATAACTTTTAGTTACAACAAAAAATCCGCAAATCTATAATTCGTAGGTAAGTAATCTATAAATCGTACTAATAGCATTACTTGGAAAATAATAGCATTACTCGCAGATATCGCAAAAATAAAGCTTATTACAAAGGACCTGAGCAACAATTCATACATTTTTAAGATCAGACGAATTCTATTGGAACTCGTGTATTCATTCACCTTCAACGTTCGTATTACTTATTTATATCGGTACGCTCTTTGTATTAATGATGTTTTAAAACTTCTCTTAAGTAGGTAATGCGAATTTAAGATGCCATATTTTTGTTTCCAATTTGTTTCTTTTTTAATGCAACATAATACTGTGATACTTTTTATTTTGCGCTAGTTATCTAAACAATTTCTTATTCCGATACCTCTGAACCAAACAGCTTCTGTCTTTATGTAGCCATTATTTCACCTTTAGCTGCAAAGTGTCCTTCAAATGCCAAGCAACTAACGCATGCATTTGTAATGGCGGTATACGCTATTTCCAGGGGCTTGTTTAACGTTGATATTTGACATTTCGACTTGAATAAATTATTCAGATGGAGGTTCGAGCAAATGGCTGTGATAGAGAGCTACTATCAATGTAAATTCCCTGATTTGCAATGTCTATAAAACTAAAATCGTAATGAAACTCAGTGTTACGAGGAGAGATCATGAATCTGGGAAAATCTTAACAACATGATGTATTAAGGTTGGTTTTTTGGTGATATTTCATACGGTCTGAAGACGCAGTTGGCGCAGTCATTGTGCAACTGCCTACTGAGCCGGCTGTCCTGGGTTCGAATCCTGGCAAGGGGAAATATTTACAATACAATACAATACAATACAATACAATACAATACAATACAATACAATACAATACAATACAATACAATACAACAATACTTTATTGCACACCAATAAAAGTTTACAAAAGGAAACAAGATAAATACAATTTATAAATAACGGTAGACAACAGGCGGTCTTATCGCTAAAGAGCGATCTCTTCCAGACAACCTTTTGGCAGTGAAATTGATGAATATTTGTGTGTTGAACTCGAATTTGTTCCTAGGTGATAGACGTTCTATGTAAGTATATATTTATATCTATCTATATAAATATATGATATGTATACGTAAAATATAGATTATCGTTCACAATACAAGTTTACTAGAGGTTCATTTAGGACTAGGTCTATGAGTGTTCAAAAGTGAAAATTTTAAATAGTCTACGTAAAGGCGGGTAGGGACCGGAGTATTGGTACTATATCTTACTGTACCATCATCACTACATATAGTATAAAACAAAGTCGCTTCCTATGTCTGTCCTTATGTATGCTTCATCATCTCAGCCATAGGACGTCCACTGCTGAACATAGGCCTCCCCTTTGGACTTCCATATATACCGGTTGGAAGCGACCTGCATCCAGCGCCTTCCGGCGACCTTTATAAGGTCATCTGTCCATCTTGTAGGTGGACGTCCTACGCTGCGCTTGCTGGTCCGAGGTCTCCACTCGAGCACTTTTCGGCCCCATCGGCCATCTGCTCTGCGTGCTATGTGGCCTGCCCATTGCCACTTCAACTTGCTAATCCGGTGAGCTATATCGGTCACATTAGTTCGTCTACGGATTTCCTCATTTCTGATTCGATCACGTAGAGACACCCCGAGCATAGCCCTCTCCATTGCTCGTTGAGCGACTTTGAGCTTTGAGATGAGGCCGATAGTGAAATACCACGTTTCGGTGCCGTAAGTCATCACTGGTAACACACATTGGTTGAAGACTTTCGTCTTGAGGCACTGAGGTATGTCGGGCGAAAAGACTTTGCGTAGTTTCCACTCTGCCCAGCCGAGTTGGATTCGGCGATTGACCTCTTTCTCGAAGTTATGATGCTTAGATGTTATGTATGCTTAGATCTTTTAAATTTACACAACGGATTTTGATGCGTTTTTTTAAATAGATAGAGGGATTCAAGAGGAAGGTTTATATGTATAATACATGCATAATTTATCAGCATTGCACCCGTGCGAAGCCGGTTTGGTTCGCTAGTATTGACTAAAAATACATTTCATGCTCTTTTTGCTCAATAAACTGTGAGTCTAGCGGGTTTCGATAAAATTTTACAAGATGAAGCGTATTAGCCCCCCTCCTTTTAACCTCACTGTACAGCAAAAACGGAACTCTTATAGAGTCACTTTGTTGCCAGGTCCTTCTGGCTGTCCGTCTGTCAAGTACTTTAGAAAATGTACATTCAAGTAATTTCATAGTTTACAATGAAGCGAAAAATAAAAATTCAATTGTTAGGACAGGATTCGAACCTGCGTTTCCAACGGCTTTCCGGGATCAGCATCGATAATGCTGATCCTAGCGACCTCCCCTAGATATATGTAAGTAAGTAAGTACACACTTTATTGTACACAAAAACAGTTAAAAAATACATCTATTACAAATAACATAGGTACAAAGGCTAAAGGGGATATATGCTGTGGAACGACCTCCCCTAGATATATGCTGTGGGGGTTACGACCCACAGTTTGAAAAACACTGCATTAGCCCATAACTGTAAGTAAAACTGTAAATATCTCTCCATATATTATTAGTATATTCCGGGGTTTTCGATACACGGATGATTTGACACTAGGCCGGCAGTAGGCGTCAAATGATTCGTGCTCCCAAAACCACGGGGTATGATTATTAGTGATGTCATATCTGACAGATATCCATACTAATAATATAAATGCGAAAGCGTCTGTCAGTCTGTTACCTCTTCACGTTTAAACCGGTGAACCCATTTAGATGACATTTGGTATAGAGTTAGTTTGAGTCCCGGTGAAGGTCATATGATACTTTTCATCCCCATTAAATTTAGTGTTCCCTTGAGATGAGCGGGTAGCACCGCGGGGCACAGCTAGTTTGTGATAGCTGCGAATCAATGTAGGTGTATTCGCTTTGGATGTAACACGATAGTTATTTGAAATAAACATTTAATGACCTACCAAAGTACGATAGAGGACGTTGTTACTCCCATGATTACCCTTGGTATTTAAACCAAATCAATAGCTAGGATCATAAAATGAAATGTGTATTTAGTAAAGCTTTGGTCACGCGACAAGCTTTTCCTTTCAAGGCGAACCTAGGACCGATTACTTTAAACGAATTTTACGGCTAATCAAGAACTATAAATTAAGGTCAGCCGGAAACTAGACAGGTAAATTGAAATTTAATCGAGGTTGACTTTGAAAGTAATTATTTATATGTACGTGGGTCTTTTATTAAAGACGTGTCAGAGATAGGACTAAGGTTATATGTATAGGGTGATAATTATCTTGGATACGAATTGGTATAATTTATACTTTAGGTGCCTTGAGACGGGCTGACGTTCGGGGTCTAATAGTAATTTTATTAAATAAATATTATTGCTACGATTTACCGTACTTTCAAACACCTATGCTTTTGGAATTGACTATTAGGTATACATTTAAATGTTATAATGTATATAAGAAGTAATAAATAAATAAATAAATATCGGACAACCTCATACAAAATGACTTAGTTCCAAAGTTTTTGCATAATATCTATGGCGTCACATAATAAATCGGACGCAAACGTGATACGTTTTAATCGAATTAAGGTTCCATAGCTTAAATCAAAAATTTAAAACACCCCCGACACAAGTAGCTGGTCATCACTAAAACTGAACGTAACTCCAAAAATTTGAAATCTAAGCTTCAATATATTAGCTGAGATCTCGTCACTTCCAATTAAACCTGAATATCTTGAAAACTACTGGTCCTATTTCTACAAAAAAACTGCACTCAAATTGTCCATCCGTTGAGCTATGCTGCCACAGACAGGTACACAAATACAGAGATACACAGATGCAAAGATATACATATACACATGTTAAACTTATAACACCCCTCTTTTTTCGTCGGGGGTTAAAAATTTAATGAGATAACAGATGTCACATGCACGTTACAATAGTATGTTTTGTGTCATAAGGGTGGTACGAGTAAGAAGGGGATTACTAACGAAAGTCTTTTAGAAGGCTTTCTAATGGCCTGAGTTTGTAATGCCCTTACTACCCGTCATACACACAATATTTTTCATCACATTTGGGAGGAAATAAAAAATACATAAGACAAAAATAAACACCGGGAACTATATAGGCCTTTGTCCTTCAGTACACCTGGATGTAACAACATATTTTACGTTTTACGAGCAAATGTGATGAAAAGTTATATGTCATAGACCATAACAATACTTGAATATATCTATTTGACTTTTAGGACTATCAGTCATTATGAAAGAGGCTTAATTGCGTGTCACTGAGTAATAGCGACGGTTGTTTTGGCAACAGGGACCTTGGCCCACTGCCTGTCATGTTATCTTCATATCATAGCGCTATTAAAAGACTAGCACTGTGTGTCACGCACAGTTTCTGAACTTCACAGTTGTTTTCGGAGGTTTTGATAACTAAAAAAGACATATCAAAGTGACTATAAATTGTTTTTATTAGATTCCCGTTCCCCATTTTCTTTCTCAAAACTTTAAATTTAATGAACAGAACACACACGATATATGACTGTTATTTTGTTAAATGTCATAATTGGGACATATACCAATTTTTAACCAACTTCAAATAGGAGGTTTGTCTCACTCATAACTTTCGACCGGGTGAATCGATTTCGATGATTGTTTTTTTATTTGAAAGCTGGTGCTTCCCGTGTGGTCCCATTTCAATTTGGTTCAGTTCTGACAATTTACGTCCATGCGAAAACTAAGAGATGTGTGATCATGATTGTCGGAAGTCTGTTTAATAATTAGTTGGCGTCCTTCTCATATGGCGTCCGTACCTCAATAACCAATAAGATTTTGTCAATATTACACCTGTTAAATGTTATTCATATTAATTTTTTGGACATTCATTTGTCCTTGCCGTTTTGCCATACAATCAAGTCGCGTAGTGACGTCGCCACCCGTAATTAGGACACAGACGAAATTAAATTAAATTGACCTATTACGTTACGATTATGATAAAAATAAAAAAATAAAATCTTAGGACTTTATATCCCAAGATTAAACCGTCTTTATTAAATAGCTACACTGTGCTTAGGCCCTAAGAATAAGGATTTGTGTAGGCCCTATAAGAATAGTTGTTCATTATGGAACCTACTGATAAAACACTTCTACACGTACCCTCGTAACACGGATCTCAGCTTAAGCTTTAGTACTCAAATCGGTCTTCCCGTTCACTTTCAGAGCCAAGTTTTAAGGCCTATTCAAATCAATACGTTTATATGAACTTTTCAAGAAGTTTAGTTCGTACCTATAGGTACGTGAACACGTGTCTTGCTATTTTCAACCGATTTCAGAAAATAAATCCTTACCGTATGTTTTTTTGTTGTTGTCTTAAAGCGCGTTGTTTAAGCTTACGTTTGTATTTTAAACTATCTAATCACTTTAAAATATAATATTTCGAAACGGACAAGAACATGGCAACACTTTAAAGATTCCCTAATAAGACTACTTACTCTAAAAATTGGGGCGAAAAGCTAGTTGACGATAATGTCTCTCTCAATCAATCCCCAAAACCCAGAAAGAAGTCTCGTTTGAAAGGCCTTCAATTTTGGCTAAACACATGTGACTATCCAAGAGCGACCGCAAACGTACTTATACCCTCCCTATCCTTAAAATGTTTCATAAAAAAAGTCAACTACTACCACGAATAAAGTAATATTTGTCAAAGAAAGCAGCGGTTCCAAAGTAATTAATAAGCATATTAACGTTGATTTCTTTTAATACAGGATGCTACAATTATGATATAGTGTAATATATGTATGTAATGAGGTGGTCGACAAGGGACGTTGATGGGAGACAAAGTATATGCAGAGCTCTAGATAGTAGTGAACGTTTAATTACTTAAAACATTAGCTTATATACATTTTTACAATAAGGTTAACGCTTATCCAAGCAATATGCATTAGGCTACAGCTATACTGCATGCTATACTAAATGTAGACATTAGCTACATACTACAATAGGAACTTTAGGAGTTGGTACAACCCTATATGTCTTAGTCCAATCTGTGTACTTTTGAGGACTAAGACATACTAGAAGGGGTTTCAAATTCTTCCTAATAATAGTCCCATGTATTTTGAATACTTAAAATATAATCAGAATATCCTTGTGCGAGGACATAGTAAAAAAATGATTTAAAAAAAATTTGTGCAAAATGGTTGTCAAAAATCTATATATACACCTATCTTTATAACTATAAATATGTAAGAAACACTAGGCCCCAAAGTCTTATACCAGTCCCATTCATTATAAGCACATTAAAACAGAAATCAACCGCCAAATGTTTTGCCATAATATTTTAACGAGCTTACAAAAACGGAGGTTTCAAACAAAAATAGAACAAAACGCGTAACTGTGTTATGTCATGACAAGTTTATCACGCTATAACAAGCTTTGATTCAGCCTTTCTATTTAGAATACATTTTAATATTTAGTGCATTAGTATTATAATATTTAGTCATATGTCAGCCAAATAGAAAAAAACGCGAGGTAGACAGTTCATAGAGCGAACTCAAACTTGAATGTTGTTGTTGTCCTAAGGCACCCCGGAGGTGCAGAGTCTTCGTAAGTTCGCGCCACGCCTATCTTCAGGTACTTTAGCCTCATTCTAGCTCATTCCGATAGCTCGTGTGTTCATCTATGAAGCGTTCCAGTAGCCCATTTCTAATATATCCGCCAAGTCGAGCAAAAAGCGCGCGCCGGTTTTACCATATAAATCTCAAAGCGATTCAGAACATAAATATAATATATGTATAGGTATATATCAATTTCGCAGAAGGGTTTATTGCATAATTTACCACTATAAACTTATCTCCCACCCAAAGGTAGGTATTCTATTGCATTGTAATCCATGTGAAGCCCGAGTCGACGAGGTGCTAGGACATAATATTCGAGAATATACCTATGGCTATGGACGGACAGCCATATAAATAGGTCATACAAATCAGTTAACATCACCGGCATATCTCGATATTCTAACCTTGTTGCAATGCCTCGTTGAATAATTATATTATATGTAGTTTTGTTGTCATTTGCCACTGTATACATGTAAATATAATGTCTTCCGAGCAAATAGTAATTTTATTCATATGAAGGCCGGGTCAGCGAACTGCTGGTAACATAATATTCGGTGATACCAGTCCGTACCGTTTATACACATCAGTTAGGGCAACAATTGATGCGAATCTAACCAGATAAATTTTCAGTAATTGAAATAGGCACTTGAAAAACACCTTTCATTTTGTAGATAGTTGTCGCCAAAAACTTTCCTAAAACTAGAGAGGCCGCTTTGACATTAACAAGTTTCGTGGGGTTAAACTTTACGAGAAATACAGTGATTTAATATAATAATTAAACGTGTGACCGTGTCGGACAAACATATATACATACAAACACTTCCCATCTTAACTGACCGGGTTAAGTTAAGTTTGCAACTGCGGACCTATGATTGTTGCTTTTATCAAGCGATATATAAGTGACAAAGCATCCGTCTCCTTTTGACAAGATGCGAGTGTGAGTGACAAATGCTTTGTAACTTATTTATCACGAGATAAACGCAACCATCATATGGTATTGTATGGCGCCGCATACAAATGAGGTGCAATGTTATCGCAACCGATCACGTTTGCTGTATGGGACCCCCTCTTAAATATTTATTTTATTCTGTTTTTAGTATTTGTTGTTATAGCGGCAACAGAAACACATGATCTGTGAAATCTATAAAATATTTCATCTGTCTAGCTATCACGGTTCATGAGATACAGCCTAGTGACAGACGGCCAGACAGACGGACAGCGGAGTCTTAGTAATAGGGTCCCGTTTTTTACCCTTTGGGTACGGAACCCTAAAAAGATCCTCCATTGAAATAGAGAATTACACAACGCTTTGCAAAGTTGCTTTTGTACCAATTAATATCACTCGATTCGTCTACAAAGATATAAAATCTTAAAAAATATGGAGAAGGTCTCTCTTTCGATCTTCGAAATTGCTGAGAATAGTATTTTTTTGGTGTAAAGGCGACGCAATTCGTTATAGTTATGGACACTAGCGGGCGATAGTTGCACGAACGCGCGCTGATTTAGCCCCAACGAAGGACGGAGGCGCCAGTTCTCAGAAATATTTTCATAGAATATTTGAAACAATTTAAACAGGTTAAATAAACGCTTGGCTGCAGACGTCTGTAATGCGACTTACCAATTTTGGTTGACCGACTCCAAAGTCCTGTTCAGAAGCAGCCATTGTTAAGGAGAATTACAAGACGCTTTGCAAAGTTGCTTTTGTACCAATTAATAGCAGCGTATTCGTCTTTTAAATTATTAAGCCATCTTATAACAGGTAAATAACAATAATTTGGGCAAAACAGAGGTAACTCGAGCCATCAAAGTACAGCGCTCCCGTCGCTCAGGAAAAAAAATCTGGCGTATTGGAACTTTGAATCAAGTTTGGTGTCATTATCGGGTAACTAGACGATGCTTAAATTCATTTCCCATGCCAGTTTTGTAGGGTTCTCTAGCAAAATATGACGCAATACTTAAAATAATAAACTTTTAGTAGTAACGAAATGCAAACAAACCCTTATAATTACATATTTTTCTACTCAAGTACTTTTTTCTGTCATTTATATAGTTACTAACTCTAATATAAAGCCATAAATTATGAAAGTCTGTAAAAGTCTATACTCTACTGCTCAAAAACACACTGCTAACCGATGTTATAATGTCGCCAAAAAACCATCACTTAGTACCCCAGATTACATGATGAACAGATGCATTCACACAATTTGCAAATTAAAAAAAAAACTTTTGTACTAAGGCATTGCTGCCAACTTAAAAAAAAAGTTTTATCTTCAGTGCATGGATGTTTAGTATAGTGAACGTATACCTTTATGTATAAGTTTAATTTTTTTGACAGCTGTTTAGTATGGTGATCGTATACCTTTATGTATAAGTTAATATTTTTTTGACACATGGATGTCAATAAAAAAAAAGTTTATCAGAGACAATTTTTCTTTTTAATTTTGTTGATTCCGAGCGGGAACATGTAATTATTTTCTTTGTTGTTTATTTGCATTTTATTTATGAAATGTCGAGTCGTAGAAAAAGTATTGTATGCAACGTTGTATAAGTAGGTCAAAAAACGCTCGTGGCATCTTTCTTACGATGTTCGCTGCGCTCACATCGTAACCCATGCCACTCGCGTTTTTTGCCCCCTCTTATACAACGGTTGCATAAAATACTATTTTATATTAAACTTGGTTTATAAAAAATATTGTCCGAAAGCCCATTTTATGCAGATTTTAAAACCATTAACAGTAAATATAAATTTAATACTTTCAATGTAAAATAAAATATTGTATTACAACCCGGCTTACCGAGCGTTTTCGGCTCAGGTGGACATGTATAATACGGGTACCAAATAGCATTGCTGTCTTCAAAATTGTATACCTCTCCATACAAGCATGCCCAATAGAAAACGGACTAAGTATGTGGTGAAGTGAGCCAATAGTGCGTAATCAAGATGCTCAGAGAAACATTTTCGTAGGCAACCCTATACCACCGTGTTCATAATAAAATAATCTTTAATGTTATTTAATTTCAATTCAATAATCAGACCGTTGCTAAATGCTAATAGATTTACCTGTTTAAACCTGGCTACCCGATAGTTGGTGACGGGAAAAGAATAGGCAACCTAACGTTTGCATATTCTATGGGCTTCATACTTTCGATTGGTATAGAATTTATCTAATAATGAAATGTAAAAAAAAAAACAAAAAAAAAATATTAATTAAACATACCCTGGACTAAAATTTGTTAGGCAACCCATATGCAATATATTTATTGACATATCAAATTAAATATAGAATACATTTCATCAAATAAACATCTCGGTGAAGGTCGTTCTATATCGGGATCTTAGACTATTTATTTTTCTTTATTTAAAGAGCTGTGTCACTCAAGTGACGATATCTAAATGCTATAAGTAAGTCTTAGATCTAAACTAATATGTACATTAACGTCTATTTATGCCTACTTACTAGTTTATAAACTAGTTTAGGGCTTAAAGTACTTAAATCACAATTTAAACAGCTTAATAATCGCCTGACTGGAGCCATCTGTAATGCGATTTGCCAATATCGGTCGATTGAATCCAAAGCCCTGATCCAGAGCAGACCATTGTTGTTGTTGAAGGAGAATCACGTGACAATGCTTTGTGAAGTTGCTTTTGTACCAAACGAATGTCACTGGATTCTTTATATTTATTATGTTGCAAAAATTATTAGGTATTTTATGAATCGCCTATCAAAATAAGCATTTGCCTCTGTAGACGCAATTACCTCATTATGTGTGATAAGATCCATGAAAAAACCGGCTAAGAGCATGTCGGGCCACGCTCAGTGTAGGGTTCCGCAGTTGCTCTCCTTCACAATGAACTGCTGTTTTAAGCCCGAGTTTTAAGTTAAGAAAGATTTTAAGCTCTTTAAAAAGGTCGTAAATGCCCTAGAAACTGGAATCACTTATTACCTTCTGGAAGTCAACTTACGTCCTTTAAAAGGAAAAATATGAAATTTGGCGATAACTCAAAAACGGCTCGACCGATTTTGTTCAATATAGTTACATGAATTTTTCCGATTTTTTTTGACCCGTGGTTGAAAAGTTAGAGGGGGGGGACACTATTTTTTTGTTTTCGGAGCTAATATTTACAAAACTGCTGACTTTATCAAAAAATAATGTTAGGAGACCCCTATTATTTTTACAAGACCTATTCAACGACACCCCACACACTAGTGTTGAAAAGAAAAAAAAAAAACACACCCGAAAAATATATTTTTTTTTAATTTTTATTTTACCGTTCTGTCGGCGTTATACATACACATACTCATACCAAATTTCAGCTTTCTAGTACGAACGATAACGGAGCTAAGCCGCGGACGGACGGACGGACGGACAGACGGACATGGCGAAACTATAAGGGTTCCTAGTTGACTACGGAACCCTAAAAATTTACGGAACTCCTAAATTTTTGCAAACTAACGTATAGACGTATTTTGACATTTCGTTCCCAGAATGTGAAAGAAAAATATTTTTTTTCTTGCAGTCACTTTATTAAGACAATATTATTAATTTATTATTGTTCATTAGATCTAAGTATAAACATGCAAATGTAAGCCCTAGCTTTCAGCGGCGCTACCATTTTAATTACTCAAAGTACATTGGAGTTGCGTTTTGTTTTAAAATATCGGCGCTTATCGCTCTGGTGGCATTGCGGAGACGAGCCCCGAGGGCTGTTCCATACAATATTCATATTCATGAAGCAGATTGAGGGTTTGATAAGTAAATACAGCGACACACGTACAGGGCACTATTCGGCGAGGCATTGCGATTTATTGATTTTCAGATTATATGATTTAATACTGATAACCGTAAGAACATGATTAATTGATTATATTTATATAGAATGCAGGAGAAGCGTGCAAGGATATATGCGTTACGCTACACATATACACTTCTTTCTTTCTTTCTTTCTTTATATTCACAATATTTTTTTTATATGTAAACTAACCGGCGATTGACCTCAGTAACATCTGACGGTGACTGCGGAGTTTAAGATTTAGCTCGCTGGCTCTGCAACAGTCTATTGACTCCTGTCTTGAAGAGAGCTAATTTTCAGCAAATACACGATGGGAGCGAGTTCCATTCCTTCGGTTCGCATTAAAAGTGATGAAGCAAATCGCTTTGTGCAAATAAATAGTAAATTGACAACATAAGGATAAAGTTTGTAACCTAGACTAGTTGTCCGATAGTGAAACGGGGAATTGCCGCTTCGTCAATTCAATCGATTTTTCTCAAAATTTGTATAAGGCCTTGTGCCGTTTTGACTATAACTGTGTTATATTTATAAAACGATTTAAACTCACGTAAAAAAATTCGAAAACGGCCCGACATGTTCGTACTCGAATGGAGCTCTTCATCAGGGGCAGCTATCCGTGCGGCTACGCGACTCGCGTCTCACGATAGTTTTAATAATAATTATTATAGAACTGTTTTGTATGAGTTGTCTGTACCGCAATATGCAATTTTCAAAGTCGTGTTAATACAGACTAAGAATTGTCAGTAAACTTGTCTTACGAATTACCGCGCTTTATTCCTTCGTCAAAATTTACGATGATATATGTGAACCGTACTTACATAAATCTTGACGAACAATAACGATGCCACAAAAGTCAAAAAGAAACCGCCGTACCCGAAAACTCTTCAACTTACTCTAGGTACTTTTGCTCCGATGTTTGTATTGTATTGATATAAAACTCTGCTCAAACTTGGGATCAACTTTATCATACCTACAATAAATAATTCTATCGTCGTAATGCATAAAGATAACTCGATACGGTATAAAGATAGTTCGATGACGAAATTGCATGATGATCCTTTCTGACTACATATCGTTTTATTATGGAAATTGTTCTGTCTCAAACGTACAGATAAGCGAAGGTTACACGTAAATTATACCTACTGCCCGAAGCACAGGACTCATAACTACTTGCATATCGCGATCAGGTGAAATTCAGAACCGATAACAGTGTGTACCTACAAGGTTGTTAGACAAACAAATGCAAGGCATAATTTTCATAACGACTGCTATTTGTGAGCGTCGCGAAGGGGCTTTCTCTTGAGATACAAACCGCGCAAACATGGGTAACACCGAAGCTAGGGGGGAGCGCGGGAGGCTGGCAACATCGGAGTACGGTACGGTGTTTATTCTGCCGCATATATCGACCGGGCCCGTGGCGCGCGCCGCCCGGTTCAGTCGTCTCCGTCGCTCGCCGGGACCGAGCGCTCGCACTCCCCGCGCTGTGACAGCTGCCGACAACCTAACACGCGACTTATTTAACAATATCAACAAACATATCTAATACTACAAACTACTAGTAACAATTGTAACTTACAAACGTCAGTTAAAGCGAAGTGTTACGAACGAAACAAGTGTCATGTGAATTGGTTGGTTGCACTTCTTCAGGCAGCTGTTTATACGGTAAGATTATGAAATAGTCCCCAATTCTCCTTTGTAACGCATATAGCATATGCTTCAAGGTTATGACACTCAAGGCCTTTAAAACTCGACATTTTACCACGCGTGTGGTTAACTATGTAGTAAACACGTCACTATGTTTCTTAATGAGAAATTAACGGGACTGTGGCCCATTAGAAAAGCATTATCATCAACGAATCTGACTGGAGCCTTGAATTATGAGACTTCGTGGTTGAAGTATGAATTTTACCTCCAAATATGTATTACTAAGTTAATTTCGCGCGGATGTGAATGATGTTCCAGGCTCGTAGCAGGTGCTACGAGAGTCTACGGCGTAGCAAAGTTGTAGCGCGTAGCAATAAGTGTCATACCTCGGGTTATTTACCTCCTTACGGCTGAACAACTTTGGCTCGTAGCCTAACACGCGGGGATCGTAAACCGTTTTATAGAATAAACGGGTAAAATTAATTATTCCCTGTAAGAAACCTTCGCAGAAACTTGTTTCATTCATTTATGTATGTGATTCTTTGATAAAGTAGACATATGTTATATTTATCAATGCAATATTCCAGTTATGATAGGAGAGATTCGAGTTAAATTAAACTGAAAAAAACTATGAACGAAATTGTAAAACAAATGATTTCCATTTTTAGGGCTTCCTTTTATTAATTTATTATTAGTTTTACGTACAGTTTATTAAAATTATAATTATTTTTTACCTCAGCAACTCAAACATAGCGATATTGCTGCGAGATAAGAGTAAATAAAATGATATTAAACGCGATGCGAGTACAAAGTAACTTTTGATCTTTTCAATTTGTGGTCACGAATCTCTCAGCCACAGGTTAATTATAAAATTCGAATCATTCGAACTTCGCTGCGCTCTGTCCCTATCATATCTATATGAAAAAGAGAGTGATAAAAGCGTATCAATTAGAAATTCGATTTTTGAATCCAACCTCGAATAAAGAACTCGTTCCGATACTCGGTATACCATAAATTTAAAACAAAACATCCGAAAAAGATTAATTTGCCACACATCGTTTTTAACGACCTACATATAATTGTCTCTCTTTAATATTAAACAAATAGAATATTGTTCAAATACGGTAAAGTTTTTCAACTTTATACAGTAAATATAATAATAATTTATAATTTCTCCAATTTATCATAGATGCATTCAAGTTATTATTTATTTATTAATTCCGTTATTTTCTTTTGTATTTATTTTGATTGGTGATATACAAGTAAAAAAAATTTAATCAAACTATAAACAAAATCTCGTGATAATATATAAACACGTAATGTATCTGCTGAATCTTCCAATATGATCAAATAATGACAACTGTGGTGGTTGTGAGGGACTGGTACGGTGTTGGAACGTATAATTTTAATTAAATGATACTATTATTCCTTTTTATGTAGCAGGTATCTATTTTCTAATTAATTATATCATTGAAGTCAGCAACAGACTATAAACATACCTACACTTGAATGGTTGCAAGAATAAGTACTTAAAAATCAATCGGTTTTACTAAAAAAGTGATATATATATTTTTTAACTTGATCGTGTACTTTATATTTAAAAATGTTTATAACATTTAGCAAACTGACATACAAAATACAAATCACTTGGTAGTAGTTATAAAAACCTGGGGGCCTAATGATGGACCACTCGCATCTTGTCAAAACATGACAGATGCTTTGTCACTTATTTATCGCGTGATAAAAGCAACTCAGCTTCCGGTTCATGACTCAAGATGGCCGCATGCCTTTAAGTTTCGTGTTCGTTATTTATTCATTTTGGTTGTTCAATGTGTAGTATTGATAGCTTATTGTGCAGTGAACTAACGTATTAGTGAATGGCTAATGAAGAATTCAACTTGAAGCGTACATAGCCCATCTTGGATCAAGGCCCGATAGACCGCGTGGTTTTTTGTAAATCGCTATCACTTTACAAAAAGCACACCTCACCGTACAACGTGATAATTGATATTAATTCTCAATCTTGTCGCCGTGTGCGATTCGAAACGAGTCATTGGCGAAATACCACTTGCTCAGCAAGAAGGTGAAAGCCACAATAAAATAAAAAAAAAAAAAAAAGCAACTCAGTGGTGGTGAGGTTAACACGCTGGACCGGTATTCCACATATACCGGGTTCGACTCCCGGTCTCTTCCGGCAGATTACGCATTTCAATTTTTCTTTGTGCTTTGATCTTTGTATCATTGGTTTAAAATAATGAAACTTAACGTGTTTCATAAAATTAAAAAAATGGGCAAGTGCGAGTCCGACTCACGCATGAAGGGTTCCGTACCATAATCTATAACAAGTTTGTTGTATGGGAGCCCCCCTTAAATATTTATTTTATTTTATTTTTAGTATTTGTTGTTATAGCGGCAATAGAAATACCTACATCATCTGTGAAAATTTCAACTGTCTAGCTATCACCGTTCTTGAGATATAGCCTGGTGACAAACGGACGGACGGACGGACGGTCGGACAGCGAAGTCTCAGTAATAGGGTCCAGTTTTTCCCCTTTGGATACGGAACCCTAAAAACCATTAATTTATAACCCCATTGTTGCATTGTTATTCACCCGTTATACCCCTAGAGATATTCGAATATTACACACGAAAACGTCTCATGAAATATGTCCCAAAACGTGGCATCAAAAGGCTCCACGTGCCAAACTTATCTGTACAAACGTATATTTGAAATTCGGATGAGTACATTTGGAACGAATTTATGATGCACTTGTAGATGCGGCACCTGATATTTAAATTATGTGCTGCAATTTTGCATTTCATAGGGCCATACAACTCGTACGAATTGGACGTATGAATATTGTAATTTTACTGCAAAATGGCGAGTATTAAATTAACAAAATATTGTGTAGGTAAGTATACAGCGTGTATATTTGATATAACCGCAAACTTTAGGGGGTCTTAGTATAGGCACTTATTAATATATTGATCAGTAAATTATTAAAAAAATCTAACTTTTTTTCCATATAAAATAATTCAGCACCCGCATTTGTTTGTTGTTGTTTGTTGACACTTAACATAGTGATGTCACAACTGTCACTTAGTAATAACTACGCCATACATTGCTGCTCAGAAAATTTTCAAAAATTAATTACGCTATGACAGTTAACGCTAAATTAATAATTGTTATAAGGTTTACACTTGAAATATCGACAAACGTATCATCGAATTTTCATTTCGTCGAATTTTCATTTCAACGAAAGCATTTTTTTCTGAAACCATAAAATATTTCTGAATGTTATAACACAAACCTAACCTAACCTAACATAATCTAAAGGTTATAATTTACAAAATGTCTGAAAAAATTATGACTTACGAGTAAAAATTTGTCGACGAAATGAAAATTCGACGAAATGAAGCATTCGGTGAAACGTTTGTCGACATTTCAAGGGTATCCGAACGTTACTACACGGTCAAGTTAAGTTTGCGCCTAATATTTATGGCGTCACATAGAAATAGAATGAAAAAAAATAGAATAGAATAGAAAAAGCTTTATTCAAGATAACACATCATTACAAATTCACAATTATTAGATAAGAATTAAAGAGTGTACATAAGAGAGATGTGCATCCGAAATGGTTTCCACTCAGCAATGCTGTTGGCTTTGCTAGGAATGAGATGGAATGAGACGCAAACTTAACGCAATTGGGTGGGTGAAGTGGCGATATACTAAGATCACTCCTAGATATCAGTTATATAAAGGAAATTAGGGCCTAGATCTTGGGTATAAATCAGTGTCAAAACGTTAAATTTTGGCTCTATTCGAACATTTCATTCACAGAACACCACCGAAACCGACCCGCGAAATAAACGAACCTATTCTTACACGTTATTTATAACCGGCCGCCAACGGTAGACGTTTACCACCCGCTTAGTCAATGCTAAAAAAGGCTTGACAATCTCCAAGACAGCGGACATGCAATTCCAACATTACCCTGAGTTATGCGCTTAAATAGATTAAGGCGCTTAGTTCCGCCAACGACCTTGGTCCATTTTACGTTTACTTTGGTACCTATTTTGCAAATGAGATAGATAATTATAATTACTAGGCTCTGTGTGTTTCGAAATGTCTGAAGTTTGTAAAATTTTACGTTTTCAACGTTGTGAGATATGGAATCTCCGCCTTTTTTTAAATTTCGAAAAACTGAATTGACAAAAATATATACATACTTATCGAACCTACTCACACAATTTCATAAGAACCGCTAGAGAAATGTGGCCTCTAGGCGAGAACAGCCAGAAATCCGAACATTTAAAGATCCAGACATTCGAAAGAAACTCGGCGAAGCTGAAACAGAGACATCACGCTCTCTCGTTCAAAAAATCATCTATAAATCTGTAGATAACTAGCATCGGAAACTGTTCTGCCGTCATAAGGAAAAATTATGCGTAATATTTTTCCGGACGCCTTTTAAGCCTACATTCTTCCTTTTTACTGTTGTGGATATAAATATTATGTAATACAATTTCGGGTAAAAACTTCAGTTCTGTCTTTTTGAACCAAACGATTTACGGAAAACTATGGGAATGCAATTTCGACCCCGCTGGATATTGAAATACGTGGTAGAACTAGTTATTGTCCATTGCACACCAAAACTATTTAGTCTTTTTTCGACAACATCTACGAAAAGTTTCGTAGTGTTTAATGTTATTCTCAAAAAATATTGTAAAGTCTCCTATCAAGGACTTTACGACTGTACCCCCTTAAGGGCGGAAAGAAGCACTAAATCGTCTCCCGTGACAAATGTCCCGGCTGCAAGGTTGCCCACCGTCCTTGTGCATTTATCATGCGAATAAGGGTTGCTCCCTTTAATTAATAACATCGTGACCAGACACTTCCGGGCCTAGGGATCAAAACAAGGCGTAACTGTAAAACCGCCCCTTTTAATAGTATTTGTAGACGGAAATGTTTTGTGGTTTACCCTCTAGTTAGTGGTTAACAACTGTGAATAGTTTTCTGGAATTATTTTGGAAGGTAGATCATTAATTTGATGTATGCCAAGTATATTTATTAATAGTTTATATGTGTCATACTTTTTCACTAGTGTAGGTACCTACTTATAGTTTTATAATTTTTTAATACAGTTTGTACACGGTGTTAGTTTGTCTATCTTCTTCTCGCACTCAACTCAAAGATTAACTGGAAGATACCTTATAGAGATAAGTTCGCCTTTGTACCTATGTTATTTGTAATAGATATATTTTTAATTGTTTTTATGTACAATAAACTGTTTACTTACTTACATTTATGCAGTAACAAACGGTAGCAATTTGTTTTATCATAATAAATACTTAGAACTTAATCCGGAAATTATGAACAATAGTTTAAAGGTAACTTATATTCATATTAAAATTGTGATGATAAATCTGACTTCAACTTGAACAACAAAGAATGCTTGAGAAATTTGTATGTCAATCACATTTGCACATTTATACTGGGTGGGGCCTGTAAACAGGAGCAATACATTAAGTGGAACTACCACTGCACTGCCCATACTTCCTTACCGTCTGTTTACGTTAAGTTTGCACCTGGTAACTATTGCGTCGCATACAAATTAGGTTCAAACTTTACGTAACAGGGTTGAAAAAAATCGAGGTGTCGTTTTCGACGGTTTTTTCTTTTTCATCGGCATACCTGTGCTAACTTAGGGCTGTAGCGATTCACATGTTCTCGTCATGTGCTCGCTATCATATAATCATATATCACCATCGTAAGACTCACATCATCATTGTCAAACATCAAATTCCCGACACATTAGCATCTTTTTTCGCCAGCTAATGCTAAAATCATCACTTAATAATTATAATACAATACAAATGCTTAATAGAAGTAACAGTATGAATGTTTACGTTTAGTAAGTAAAAATATTCCAATAACTGAGCATCCTACCTTTTTAAAATAGCAAATTACTATTCACAAAAATTACCAACGGAAGAATTGAGCTTTATTTATACTGTGTAAGGATCAAAATTGTGAGAATGTCCACTTTGTCCACTTTGTCCATTTTGTCCATTTTGTCCATTTTGTTCATTTTGTCCACTTTGTCCATTTTGTCCATTTTGTCCATTTTGGCCATTTTGTCCATTTTGTCCATTTTGTCAATTTTGTCCATTTTGTCCATTTTGTCCACTTTGTCCACAGTTAAGTATAAATACGGAGGGGAATTGAAGGATGGGATTCATTCTTTCTTGCAACTTCGAACGGGTAACACTGATCTCTGGCATTAAGGTACTTACTAAATATAATTCTAAGGGGAATTTCTGTTGGAATTTAGATTATTTTTCGGGATTAAAATTATTTATTAAAATTTATTGGGACTTTGTTGTTTGAGAGCTATTAAGCATAATTACATGCCAGAAATAGTGTTTTGGTACATGGTTGCCAGATGAAGGATATTTAACCTTGCGGCTGTTAAACGAATATCTTTCAGACCCTTCTAGTTTTACCCGAGTTAGGCAGCTCGGGCACTAGCCATATATAAGTGCAGTGAATAGCCTACGAATGTGGATAGTTTTGTTTGGTGGAAGCAAGGACCACACGTGATGGACATGCGGGCCTTTCCGCGCTTGCCGAAGCCAAATGGACCTCCATGTTCGGTCTCATATACTTATATATTTATATGTCTGCTTTATATACACATATTAGGGCGGGTTACTCTGCGTTTCCGGTGTCTTAGCCACGCAAGGGGGGACCCACTTACACTGATTCTAGTCCAACCTCGGGTTAATCTCCCGAATTTATAGTTTAGCTTACCTAGGTTCCATACACGTTTAAATGTAAATGTGAGGTTTAGGCCTCTAGTATTGGTGGTGCTAGCTAGGGCAAATGGGGGTATGGGGATAGGTACACTCCAGTAGGAATATTAGAACGGGTTTTTTTTTATCCTCCGAGCAATCGGCCATTCATCATTAACTAACATAACACTAATTCAAATTATTTTAATCTCGTCTGGTATAATAGATACAAACAGCTGATTTCTTGCATTGTGAGTATTATATTCTTTGATTACTATGTCTATGACTCGGGATGTCAGTAGTGAAAAACAAAATCTTGTAACAGTTTATAAAGAAAGGGAATAGAGAAACCTGTTATTTAAACCAATCAGATATTTAGAACCTTTAATATGACATCATACATGACATAAAATTTACTGATTATGATTTAAAGTAATGTACATATGTTACAGCCTCAGTGATAGAATGACAACATTAAAGTTAAGTCGAATCAGCTGACCGATGACATTCGCCCTTTCAATGAGCAGAAATAATTTTAAACTGTTATAATTTTGATAAGGAAATTGTGGATCGTCGTATAGTATGGAAATGCAAAGCATTCCTAAGACTGGATGTGGAGTATCTGAAGTGTAAATTGCTAAGAAAAGCCGAGGACTCATGGATAGCAATAATGAAAGTTATTCGTTCTCGTATTTACATCGCAGATCTCAGAACTAAATCAATTTATATCACAATGGTTGAAAGTAATTTCCCTTATCAGAATGAGTCAGTCGAGAGTTGAAAGATACTCCGAACGGACACAATAGTCTTCATGATTTCAAGGATGTACTACATTTATGAGTATGGTCAAACGAAAACCAAGTTCTAGAACTTATTAGAAGGGTTCTTACCTACTAAGGAAGAGTAGTGTACTAGAGATCTTATAAATACAATTATAACTACATTGTCATAGTCTTTGCAGCCATCACATATATTTAACTAGTTAAATAGGTAGGTAAAATCCTTAGAGTAGACCTTGTGTAGTTAACTTAAGAAGCTTGCGCCAAAAGGCTTCCCTAAAAGATGGATCCTTGACACTTTGCTTTAGGTAGGACGTCATGCATAGATGTGATGAGATCCCACAGTGGTTTGTTCAGCTTAGACTAGGAGCGGAGTTCCCCATCCTCTAGCTGAACGCTTTAATTCGATTTGCTTCTCAGGAATAGATAGGTAAAGCGTTCAGTGATACTCTCCGCACACTCAGGGTGGTAGGGGATTATTAACAAAAAATTTATATTTTTTTTTTTATACACAATAAAGATACCTTCTCCATTATACTATAATCTAGTCCTTACTAGTTCTTATTTGTGAAGACTAACACAACTTCCTACTTATTGTATAGGTCTAGAATCCACTTCAGATTGGCCTACTATAGTTTATTTAAGGGAGGTATACCACCTTCTCAGATTAAGGTGTAATGACAAAATTTATTCAATATTGTCAAATATGGAAACTTAAGAACAATTAAATTCATAATAAAATCTCATAGACCCTGTAACTTTCATCTATTTATAGATTGGTAAGGAAGTGTAGTTTCATATTGTACATAGACATTTGATTTCTAATCATTCTGGAGTAAGAACATGCAATTTTAAAAACTAAATTACCTTTCATTCCAGAATCCTAATAAAATTTGGATAGAATCACATATTGATTTTTATTGTTACATAAGGTAATCTAGTTTAACTATATCTGACTATGGACTAAATGAATTTGATAATTCATATAGAATTAAATAACTTTTATAAGAGTATCCATAATATTCCATATTGAATCTTGCTATAGGAACTATAGATAGTTTTGTTAGCTAGACTACATAGGAAGTAACAGTTTATATTTTGAGGATAGATAGCATTAAGTTAAGTTGGAAATTTAATTTAGTACAAAGAACCAAGGTAGCAGTAGGATAGGTGAAGCTTGCATTAAATAAGTAAGAGAATACACATTTATTTGGTAATACATGGTAGCATAGCACAGTATATGGGTACGGAAGCACTTGGCGACACATCACGGTTAGATTTCTCTTAAAAGAGCTTGAGTTACTACAACAATGTTGGGTCCTGCACATCTAGACGTTCACAACGGTTACATCGATCACATTTTTTTGGCCATTAGTTATTAAGAAAAGTTCAGACTCAATTGTTATAAAGATCCTTTCATATTTAGATTTGTTTAGTTGTAGGATATAGAAGACTGGGAGCTGCTGTTAAGATATTCTTAGGTAATTGTTGTAGGGTTTCCTTAGGGCTTCGTTGTAGGAGTAGAGTTTAGTGGCGAGGGTGAAGCAGGCGTAGGACCAGGAGGTAGTTTAGGTAGCTCGTCGTCGTAAGCGTTACGATTAGTGGACCGGTTCCTTTAGTTAGAGCTTAGCATACAGTACGATTGGTGGTCCCGTGAATCAGGATAACTCTAGAGTTGAAGTTCTTAGCTCGTAAGCATTACAATTGGCGCGCGTTCCCAGGATGTATTTATTTAGCAGATAGTCTTGATAATTATTACAATTGGTGCCGTGACCAGGATTTGTTCATTTAGTAGTAGCCTCGTATGATCATTGTTTAATTTCTGGCGTAACCAGAATATTCGTCGCATTGCTGTTCGTCGTGTGGTTTCATGTCTTGCCGTCTTCTTGCGTTTTGTAGATCGACAATTGTTATTCGTTGTGTCATTTCGCCATGGAATTTTAGCGGAATTGACGGTTTTACTAAAGGGATCTTTAAACATTTGAGCTTTGAACTATGAGACCCTCAAGGGTACAATTGCTGACGTGAGAGTGGAAAGGAGAATTTAGCCGTGATGGGTGTTGTGCGTTTCGCCTCGAAACACATTTTGTTGCATATTTATACACAAACTATAGTGAATAGAGTAGCTTCTTGAAATAACACACGATATTTTTCTTATTTCACATAGTAATAGTACCTGAAACAAAAGAAGTATATTAGAACAACGTGATTTTGTTTTCGATAGATATTTTACTCAGTAATTGACATTTGACACCTTGACAGTTCATTCATTGTGTTATCTATAGTTCAATAGTGGACTATTTGAGATAAAATTAAATTCGTTACGTTTGTGTTAACGCTTTACAAAAAGTTAATTTTAACACTGATTAATAATGAAATAGGTGTATTATTTAAACTTTAGATAATAATTTACGTTACATAAAATAATAATATCAAGTAATCATTTACTTATTTTAGTTTCAATCAGATACGTAGACAACTTTACTCAATATGTTCGTATTATTAATATAACATAAGATTGAGATATTTAGGGATACATTTAACATTATTTACGCATTATTTACATAATTGGGGAAAATAATAATAGGTAATTCATTTTTTAATTAAAAACATAACCAAGGCTGAGTGAACAAAACGCCTGCGAGCAGGATTGATTTGACAAGTTGACAAGTGACAGGGTGTTATCTGTTATCACTTATCAGTAATTAATATGATATCGAGATGGAATGATTATTTAAATAAATTTAATTTTATTTTAGTTATAAAGTCGGAATATCGTAGGAAATTAGTTAAGTGAGGTAGAATAGAGATGTCATTGTTCTTGACTACAGGAAATATGAGTTTTGAAGATTTATTTTTACATCAGTTATTAGTTCAAGTTGTGTTGAAAATTAGTTAAGGAACTAAAGATAAGTTGTGAAGTTACTAAGGAATTATTATTTGGGGAGGGGCGCGGGTTTATTTATAGGCTTTAGTTCAGTGTAGGAAATGTTTCACAATGAGATCTGATAAACATGACCCTAGCTACAATGTTAACCTTTGTATAAGGCTCCTAGCTGCAATATTAAGTTATTCATCTTTTAACTTATTATAAGACTTGTTAGAAACATTAAATGTAGTAATTATGAAGGAAAGTAGGAGTGTTAGTGATTTCATAAGTGGGGGGGCGGACTCCTTGGGGTTTTTTTTTTAACACATAATGAAATGAAGTGAAAGAAATTTTATTAAAATAATTTAGGCACATGTGTGACTTATAGATCATTATTAGGATCGCTTGGTTATATATGTTCACATGTAGTATAAGGGTATGATCAGAGAACCAGACAAGAAAACCAATTGACATATATTTAATTTATTCTTGAAGCGAAGTAAGTATGTCGGTATTGTTGCCATCAAATTTTATTAAGGTATTCTGTTCCATTAAGTGGTCCTATATATTTAAGTAAATAAATATACATCTTCAGTCAAGTTTTTATTACACATTAGCATGATACTCTGGTTACATTTTAGATGTTTAGTAGATTTGGTCCAGAGCTTGCCGTTGAAATCCAAAAATCTGGAAAGTAAAATGAATAATTATTGAAACAAGTTAGATTAAATGTTATTTGTTATTAAACAGACGTAGAAAGCGATACAGTACATTCACATACTTTAATTTGAGATATAAACATTTATAACAGTAGTCAAGGAAAATAAATTAAGTTCATAAATAAACTGCTCGACTTCGACAGGAATGGAAATTGTAATCAGGTGATGGAAACAGATTTGAGAAAATTATAGGATGAAGACAAGAAAAGAATTAGCAGTAATTATAGGAGGAAATTAATCAAATGTCGACCCTGAAGAAGTACCTACTTTATTTTTGATCTAAGTAATTTCCATGAACATTAGCATGAAGATATTTTTAAAACAACTAAGTTCTTTTTAAATTGAAACAATAGTACAGTAAGATAAATAATATTACCTTGTGAAGAAGTTCCAATAAGCTGCAGCAGTAGAAGTAGGGAGTTCAACTCATCCTTCATTATTTTTGCTTTATTCAAGATTAGTTTGTACTGAGAAGTTATCAAGATTTGCGAGGAGTCTGGAAATAGAAGACAGAAGATATTAGAATCAAGAAAAGAGCATAAATTGGCGTACAGAAGAATCAAGATTTACTTTATGAACAAACGCAGTTAAAACTTTTGTTAACTTACATTTTGTTAGTCTGTTACAGGTGGCGTGGAGTTCGATTTCATCACATATTGTTCAATTAACCGGGTCTCATTATATTTGCATAAATTTTGAGATATTTTTATCTTATAACCGTTGCGCGGAGGTTAACGTAGTTGTTTTGCTTCTGTAACAAAAACAAACATTGAATATAACATAATTACAACACGATTTTTCTTTGCTCAATATTTTAGTCAGGACATAGTAACAAGCGTAGAAAATAGTTACCTTATTATCGTAGACTCATTCTTCATAACAATCCGTTTCGTTGTTCATTACATTATCCTTCTGTTCGTAAGTTAATTTTCATTTCATAGAATAGATAGGTTATGAAAAAAATGACATTTGACATGTCATAAGACAGTGTTGCCAGGTTAAAGAGATAAGATGACATAAATAGTAGAATATTATTAAGGCATAGATTCACTTACCTAGTTCGTAAGGTTAACGTAACATTTATAGAATAGTCAAATATATATTTATATAAATTATTTAATTAGACAACGCACTAGTATTTCAGTAATTTATTAATTAAAATCGGTGCGGCAAAACTCAAGCACACCAAGTACTTTGCCCTGGAACCAATGTATGATTTTGTGCCTGTGGCAGTGGAGACTGCGGGACCGTGGGGTACTGAGGCCAGGGACTTTATAAGGGAGGTGGGTCGCAGGCTCAGAGACAGAGGGTGTGATCCTCGCTCAGGGTCGTATCTGGTTCAACAGATTTCACTGGCCATACAACGTGGGAACGCTGCCAGTGTAATGGGAACGTTTGGGCCAGGTGCGACTCGGGGCGAGCCTTTTTAAGTCCTTCTTCACCTTCCAAGATATTTGCTATCGATCCACAACGTTGACGAAGCCTGTTGCAGATGTCACGTTATTGGTGTGTTGTTTGACGAAGCCTGTCGCTGATTAGATTTTTGTATTCTCTCTGACGATGCCTGCGTTGCGGATTTGACTTTTACACTTTGTCTTATGCATTATTTACTGTTGAATAAATGATTTAAAGATTATAAATAAGGGAAAAAAAATTAAAATCTAATATTCAATAGGGATATTAAGATAAGATCGATTGAGGAATCGATTACAGACGAAATATTTTAATAGACAATAGTGATGTCACAATATACGTTGTACCGCAGTAAAAGTATTGCAACAATATAAGAAACGGATGAGTTTGTAGGAAATTTTAACCAGAGGTCGCTAGTAGTATATTTAATCGAATGATTTGCGTAATGGTTCGATTCCATTAATACGTATTTTGAGGTTCTTTAATAAGTTGAAATTCGATAAGTTACATGGATGATTACGTAATGGTTCGATTCCATTAATACGTATTTTGGGTTTCTTTAATAAATTGAAATTCGATAAGTTTCAGGAGGGTAGTTAGGGGTGACTTGAATCAGGTGGATAAAATAATTACGAGTTTTATTAGAGTATAACAAAAATACGAAATGTGTGAAGTGGATGGACAATTTTATTATTTATATTAGAGAAAATCTTTATTTTGATTTGGATGTAAGAAGTAAAGGGGAACTTGGGATATTATAGGGAGGTAAAGTAGTATGGATTTTGAATACACAATGGGTGGTGTTCTTCTGACTAAGTCGATGCGGAAAAATGAATGTAGGAGCCTGTAGTGCGATGTATGAGAGGATGAATGAGTGGACTTTTTGAGTTGGATGTTGTCCGTATGTATTCAAGCTAAGTTCGAAAGTATTCGGATCCGAAAATGGGGGGTCTTCTATCTTTAGAGGTACGAACGGGAGTATTTTCTAAAGACATCAATTGGTTTGCACATACTTAGAAGTTAGGCTTAGTAAATCGAAGTTTCGATTTAAGACCGATGTGCGGTAGTTTGTGCGAAACAATACTCTACAGGGCCTACGGGCTAACCTTCTTCGAGCGCGGGCAGGAACGTGCAGGTTTCACACACACCCATGTCAACGATTAGATTGGCCAACTGTATATTTTTTCTAAGGAAAAGGAATTGTGGGTAGTTTTGTCCGTAAGGACAGGATAAAACTAAATTGGTATATTTGTAAGAGTTTCTGGTATAATAAGTTCGAGCATAATTTTGAAATGAAACATTTTTACACAATTCGACCAGTAAGTCTATAGTCTTACAAGAAAGAAAAAAAAACACAATTGTATGATTATAGAGCTGAAATTGGCTTGTTTATTCTTGATGTGATACACGCGCCAATAAGGGGAGTCACATGTGATTTTGGAGAAGAATTTGAAATCGGAATCAGTTATTGAATTGAAGTGAGAATGAATATTCAGTATCTATACCAAAGGTCTTGCTATGTTGTCTGAGGAGAGTTTTGTCAATTCATCGAAGAATTCGTACAATGTGAATTCGCAAATGAGGCTGAGCAATGGGCAGGTCAAGTTTGAGGTGTTTAGGCAAAACCGAGCTAATAGGGCTTGTTTGACTCACAACCAAACACTTCTTACGATGTGGTCAAGATTTGGAGAAATATATTCACGATTCAATGATATTATTCTATGGTTTGAATTCTGATTTAATACACAAGTGACTTTCCAAGTATTGGTTTAAACACACACACACTTAAGGGTACGAATACTAACGGATTTAGAATATCCAAGATTATCACAAAATGTTATTTGCTTTAAGAATAATTGACATATATATATATATATATACATATTATTTATTTAATTGTTTTTACAATTTAATAAGGGGAATGCGAAGTTCTACGTTATTTGACGATGTCAATCCACTTCAAACTTTCGCAGGGGGGCGATTGTAGCGATTCACATGTTCTCGTCATGTGCTCGCTATCATATAATCATATATCACCATCGTAAGACTCACATCATCATTGTCAAACATCAAATTCCCGACACATTAGCATCTTTTTTCGCCAGCTAATGCTAAAATCATCACTTAATAATTATAATACAATACAAATGCTTAATAGAAGTAACAGTATGAATGTTTACGTTTAGTAAGTAAAAATATTCCAATAACTGAGCATCCTACCTTTTTAAAATAGCAAATTACTATTCACAAAAATTACCAACGGAAGAATTGAGCTTTATTTATACTGTGTAAGGATCAAAATTGTGAGAATGTCCACTTTGTCCACTTTGTCCATTTTGTCCATTTTGTCCATTTTGTTCATTTTGTCCACTTTGTCCATTTTGTCCATTTTGTCCATTTTGGCCATTTTGTCCATTTTGTCCATTTTGTCAATTTTGTCCATTTTGTCCATTTTGTCCACTTTGTCCACAGTTAAGTATAAATACGGAGGGGAATTGAAGGATGGGATTCATTCTTTCTTGCAACTTCGAACGGGTAACACTGATCTCTGGCATTAAGGTACTTACTAAATATAATTCTAAGGGGAATTTCTGTTGGAATTTAGATTATTTTTCGGGATTAAAATTATTTATTAAAATTTATTGGGACTTTGTTGTTTGAGAGCTATTAAGCATAATTACATGCCAGAAATAGTGTTTTGGTACATGGTTGCCAGATGAAGGATATTTAACCTTGCGGCTGTTAAACGAATATCTTTCAGACCCTTCTAGTTTTACCCGAGTTAGGCAGCTCGGGCACTAGCCATATATAAGTGCAGTGAATAGCCTACGAATGTGGATAGTTTTGTTTGGTGGAAGCAAGGACCACACGTGATGGACATGCGGGCCTTTCCGCGCTTGCCGAAGCCAAATGGACCTCCATGTTCGGTCTCATATACTTATATATTTATATGTCTGCTTTATATACACATATTAGGGCGGGTTACTCTGCGTTTCCGGTGTCTTAGCCACGCAAGGGGGGACCCACTTACACTGATTCTAGTCCAACCTCGGGTTAATCTCCCGAATTTATAGTTTAGCTTACCTAGGTTCCATACACGTTTAAATGTAAATGTGAGGTTTAGGCCTCTAGTATTGGTGGTGCTAGCTAGGGCAAATGGGGGTATGGGGATAGGTACACTCCAGTAGGAATATTAGAACGGGTTTTTTTTTATCCTCCGAGCAATCGGCCATTCATCATTAACTAACATAACACTAATTCAAATTATTTTAATCTCGTCTGGTATAATAGATACAAACAGCTGATTTCTTGCATTGTGAGTATTATATTCTTTGATTACTATGTCTATGACTCGGGATGTCAGTAGTGAAAAACAAAATCTTGTAACAGTTTATAAAGAAAGGGAATAGAGAAACCTGTTATTTAAACCAATCAGATATTTAGAACCTTTAATATGACATCATACATGACATAAAATTTACTGATTATGATTTAAAGTAATGTACATATGTTACAGCCTCAGTGATAGAATGACAACACTAAAGTTAAGTCGAATCAGCTGACCGATGACATTCGCCCTTTCAATGAGCAGAAATAATTTTAAACTGTTATAATTTTGATAAGGAAATTGTGGATCGTCGTATAGTATGGAAATGCAAAGCATTCCTAAGACTGGATGTGGAGTATCTGAAGTGTAAATTGCTAAGAAAAGCCGAGGACTCATGGATAGCAATAATGAAAGTTATTCGTTCTCGTATTTACATCGCAGATCTCAGAACTAAATCAATTTATATCACAATGGTTGAAAGTAATTTCCCTTATCAGAATGAGTCAGTCGAGAGTTGAAAGATACTCCGAACGGACACAATAGTCTTCATGATTTCAAGGATGTACTACATTTATGAGTATGGTCAAACGAAAACCAAGTTCTAGAACTTATTAGAAGGGTTCTTACCTACTAAGGAAGAGTAGTGTACTAGAGATCTTATAAATACAATTATAACTACATTGTCATAGTCTTTGCAGCCATCACATATATTTAACTAGTTAAATAGGTAGGTAAAATCCTTAGAGTAGACCTTGTGTAGTTAACTTAAGAAGCTTGCGCCAAAAGGCTTCCCTAAAAGATGGATCCTTGACACTTTGCTTTAGGTAGGACGTCATGCATAGATGTGATGAGATCCCACAGTGGTTTGTTCAGCTTAGACTAGGAGCGGAGTTCCCCATCCTCTAGCTGAACGCTTTAATTCGATTTGCTTCTCAGGAATAGATAGGTAAAGCGTTCAGTGATACTCTCCGCACACTCAGGGTGGTAGGGGATTATTAACAAAAAATTTATATTTTTTTTTTTATACACAATAAAGATACCTTCTCCATTATACTATAATCTAGTCCTTACTAGTTCTTATTTGTGAAGACTAACACAACTTCCTACTTATTGTATAGGTCTAGAATCCACTTCAGATTGGCCTACTATAGTTTATTTAAGGGAGGTATACCACCTTCTCAGATTAAGGTGTAATGACAAAATTTATTCAATATTGTCAAATATGGAAACTTAAGAACAATTAAATTCATAATAAAATCTCATAGACCCTGTAACTTTCATCTATTTATAGATTGGTAAGGAAGTGTAGTTTCATATTGTACATAGACATTTGATTTCTAATCATTCTGGAGTAAGAACATGCAATTTTAAAAACTAAATTACCTTTCATTCCAGAATCCTAATAAAATTTGGATAGAATCACATATTGATTTTTATTGTTACATAAGGTAATCTAGTTTAACTATATCTGACTATGGACTAAATGAATTTGATAATTCATATAGAATTAAATAACTTTTATAAGAGTATCCATAATATTCCATATTGAATCTTGCTATAGGAACTATAGATAGTTTTGTTAGCTAGACTACATAGGAAGTAACAGTTTATATTTTGAGGATAGATAGCATTAAGTTAAGTTGGAAATTTAATTTAGTACAAAGAACCAAGGTAGCAGTAGGATAGGTGAAGCTTGCATTAAATAAGTAAGAGAATACACATTTATTTGGTAATACATGGTAGCATAGCACAGTATATGGGTACGGAAGCACTTGGCGACACATCACGGTTAGATTTCTCTTAAAAGAGCTTGAGTTACTACAACAATGTTGGGTCCTGCACATCTAGACGTTCACAACGGTTACATCGATCACATTTTTTTGGCCATTAGTTATTAAGAAAAGTTCAGACTCAATTGTTATAAAGATCCTTTCATATTTAGATTTGTTTAGTTGTAGGATATAGAAGACTGGGAGCTGCTGTTAAGATATTCTTAGGTAATTGTTGTAGGGTTTCCTTAGGGCTTCGTTGTAGGAGTAGAGTTTAGTGGCGAGGGTGAAGCAGGCGTAGGACCAGGAGGTAGTTTAGGTAGCTCGTCGTCGTAAGCGTTACGATTAGTGGACCGGTTCCTTTAGTTAGAGCTTAGCATACAGTACGATTGGTGGTCCCGTGAATCAGGATAACTCTAGAGTTGAAGTTCTTAGCTCGTAAGCATTACAATTGGCGCGCGTTCCCAGGATGTATTTATTTAGCAGATAGTCTTTATAAGCATTACAGGGCTCAGATACTAAAGTGATGTAGCAAAATATTTTATCGACAAATCTATATATTACACCAGAAATAATATATTTAGTAAACGAAACACAAGTAAAATGATGTTACTGTCAATATCTAAATGGTATTGATCAACATCAATGTTTTTTATTCCCTTAATTTTAAAATAAAAACAATAAACAATTCAAAATGTGTACTTATTTATACGTTCATTTTAAAATAGCTTTCATAGTAGACAATCAATATTTTTTCCATATTCGTCGGCATTAAAGATTGCACTCTAGATGAAAATATCCACTTTATCAGACATGACAGAACCTTTTTATATTACTCGATAATTTTCAATGAGCATATTAATATACATATGTCGACATGTTTTTTATCGATATAAATCCCTAGAACGTGCCCCGAGTTAGCACAGGTATGTTCATCAGTTGCTAAAATTTCGTAACGTTTGGTTACGTTTTGGAGGAAGACACGGAACGAAACCTCGATTTATGTTGAAAAATTTGCAGTAATATATCCTCTTAAGACATAGATTCTCCTCATGAAAGTAAAAAAAAAAATTTCAAGACTTAATAGAAATACTGTTTTTAGATGTTCAATATTTCAAACATTTTATTGCTCCTATTACAGGCCACACTCGTTATACTTCAGTTAAACTGTATTTTGAGATAAAAATCATTGTAATACTACCCAAAGACGTTCACTGTTTGAAATATGTCTCCACAAGGATCGCGCACTGCGCTCGGAAACTCCTGTAATCTTGGCGCTTTGAGGCTCTTGTGTAAGTTTTTTAACACAAAAAACGGTTACGGGTAACGTGAATACGATTGAGACGTTTTATTGCGTTTGTAATTTTGTATATGTATGTAAGTTAACTAGTCTACACTGTGGTTTTTCCAGAGATATTGTACAATTATTGAGCAAACATTGGCGCTAAAACAATGCAATACACATTAATACATACGTATTTACGTCAATGGAAATACATTTAAAAATTTGCGGCTTTGTGAGCTGTAGACCTCGAGAGTTTGTTTCGATATTACTGAAATTTGTAATTTTTGACATAAATTTCGAATAACTGACTAGTCAAGGAATTTCTATATAGTTATTGCACGTGGTCACAAAATTATATAAGAATAGTTTGAGAAATGCAATCTGTAGGCGAGAACGGGAAATCCGAACATATACGAAAGGTTTTTGGCCAAGTTAAAACGGAGACACTTTGCTGGCTTCGTTCGTTCAGTAATTTTTTTTTTTTTTATTTATTTATTTCAAAAAAGCATGGTACACATTTTACAACAAATTTCGCCAAACACGAAGTTTATTGGCGAGTATTGCACTCACTTTTTTAACACGTTCACTGCGGGACAAATCTTGAGGAACTTTCAACTGGTGCGGTTGAGATCGAATCAGCCCAAAATTAAGCTCTTTTTCAGTGCGGGTGAGGCCTAATCGACCTCGAATTTCAGTAGGTGTTTAAATCCTCCATAACTTTGCCTATACTCGGACTAGGCATTTTTTTTCATGTGCTCTACATTCGTCAGTAAATGCTTAAAATACCCTTAGCGTCGCCCTTGGTTCTGACTTTTGATTAAAGAAAAAAAACCTTCAGAATCTTTGAGGCCTTTCAGGTCTCAAAACGCACTAGATTTTATCTAAACCTAGTGAAGAGAATGGCAAATATCGCTAAATTATCGATAAGTTTATTATTGGTTTCCTTGTAACTAGAGTACCTACCTACATGCTTTACTTGGTTAAAAGGTTTGTTTTAATACTCTAAAAGGAAGAAATCAATCTTTCGATTATTTAGAACAAACCCGTTGATTTATGACATTCTGTAAACAATATATTCACATGTACGATAAAAAACACTTGTTTTCATATTTACTTGTGTAAAGAATATATGGTTCTTTATATAAATTAATTTCACGATAAGCAATTTTTATAAGTATCAGTATATTTAAGGAAAGTTAAAAGAATGCTTATAGATTTATTAATTTATTATTGAGTAGTAGAATAAGACTTAAACAAAACATTATCATACATTAAAAACATCTGTCGAAACAATGTTTTTTAAAAATATAATTAATCAGGCAATGTTGAGCAAAGTGATTATCGTGAAACACACGTGGTTCTGCATCGATAACTGTGGCCGCACTAACGTGAAGCGATCGACTCCCGCGCCGCCCGCGTCCCGCTCAGTGCGGCTTTGAGGTCACTTTTTTGAGGCATTAATAAACCTCAATCCGCACTGAGTGAAAACAAAGTATACCCAGTGCGTTTGAGGCTTATTAAGACCTCAAACGTTTTTCTTGTACCAACGAGTCCGGCTTTGGAAAACATAAATAAATGTATATTTGACTCTGTCGTACGCCTTATAAGTAAACGGCAGCAGCTCCCGCACAAGAGAGATAACACGAACTTTTAGCCCCGCACCAAGGTAAAGTCGCGATTGAGGCCGATTTGACTCAACCCGCAGTGAACGTGTTAACAATAGTACCATTAAAATCCAATCCACACAAAAAAGATGATCTGAGCTTTACACTCACGGTTCAAAGGGGTTTTACGTGCGTTTGTTCGGACCCTTCATGGACAAGTATGAGCACTCCCGCGATATGATCAAGTGCTACTTAGTTTCCTACTATCAGCCTTTATTTATATCTGGGAGTGTAAGAAAATAATACTGAGTGCTTTCCGTTACTGGCAGTCTGGTATTGAATAATTTTTCACAAAAGAAAAACCGACTTCAACGAAAAGAAACTGTATTTCCGAGAACAACTGAACGAGTTACTATAATAATACAACTAACGGTCTTAACTTACCTATAATGTTTAAAGAATTATCCCTAACTCCTAACCATTAAGGAGTTGTACCTTCCGTCATCAGTTCAGCATAACAAGATGATGACTACCAGACACAAATACCTATCTGAATAACTTTACTAATTTACGAATACATTCAAACCATTATTAGTGTTGAGTCCACAATTGACGGCGAAATCGCGTAACATACAAAAAAAACAAGATAAGTATAGATGAATTGAGAACCTCTTTCTTTTCAGAAATCGGTTGAAAATAAATCCCTAGTCCGTAGGTCCTATTGACAATTGGACCCTCGTTGTTTACCTCTCCTTGTTATTTTATTGCAACTCTAACGTGTATTCCTGTAAATGTGGTGTGCAATACAAACACAAATGTTATACTCGTTGTACGTGTATTGTATTACTAGAAGGTGCCAAATTTGTGCGCGTAGAACTTTTTTCTTTACTCGGGTAAAAAGGCCTATAGCCATCTTTGAATGTTCCAGTGCCAATGCTCTTAAATGCAGAGAAAAAAAACCTTGAATGTCCAACTTTCTTAACAATTACAAAATTGGTTAATATCCACCCAGCTGCTTTGGTCTTCAGTTTTTTTACCAACAGGTGGCGCTGGGCGACTGCCGCCACGCACCCATTGAAATCCTTTATCGCGCTGTTACAATGTTTCCTGTAGTAATGACTTCTCTCCATAGAAAACTGATATTCAATAAAATTTTGGAGTTTAATAATATTATAGATATTGTTTGCATACTTTTGATACTTACCATACCACTTAATTGAAAACAAAACTAGGAAGGATTTCCTTCCGGAGTCGCTGAATGTAAACCTGTATTTAAAAAAGTATCCTATTATGTCCCAAGTTTAAAAACCCTTTACTTGACGTAACTATAATATTTTGCATGTATGTAGAATGATTATAGAATGATTATTTAGCAAAATACAGTTTTAACCCACTTTCACCTAAACGAACTTTTTGGAACCTGGGTAAATTTTGCGATATCTGAAATCGCAACATGAGCGGTGTTATAACACCTGGTCGGGCTATCTGGGTAAGCAAAATCATCATAAAGATAGGAATATACCTACCTACTTATATTTTTTTTCACATTCCATTTTAGGTGCCGCCGTAAAAAGGTCTTTATTAATGTCCTTTGAATAAATTTATTCAATAATAGAACGATTAATCTTTTTTCAGACGAGGTCCTCCTAACGAGACGAGGCCCTCTAAACAAGTTTTATTTAGCGTCAGCCTATTAACTTCCCGAGGGCGCCCCGTTTAGTTTTAATTGATGTAGTTTCAAGCTGGCTTCAAACGTTTGTTTACGGCGGCTTCTTCTAATTAGCTAATAAAAGGCTTAATACAAAGACCGTGATGCTTGAAATTGCGTAGGATTTAAATGCCTTTTTAGGGTACGGGGTGCTAACGGTACCCTTTACTAAGCATCCGCTGTCTGTCTGTCTGTCCGTCGGTAACAGGGCTGTACCTTTCCAAGTAAAAGTAAAAGGTAGACAATTGAAATTTATTCATTAATGTTTAGTATGAAACTAAAAAATATGATAAAAATGAAAGGGGACCACTACAGACGTATTTTTCAACATAGGCATAGGTAATATATACAGTTAGATCAGGTTAGGTTTGGTTTATAACAATCTCAAGGAAACTCAAAGAGTAATACCTTCGTTAAAAGCTCACAACTACAGTCAATAACAAGGTTTAATAATACCTAGGCCCTAATTCCATACAATTCGCATATTCCATACATACATTCTCTCTGATATCTCGGTGAGATCTCCGAACTTGCGATATACCCATCAACCCGGTGTCGCAAAAAGCTTGCTCCTCTTTTAAAAGCGTATATGTAAATCAAAAAACGTGGAACGTCACATTATGCAGCTTGAATTGTAAACATCGCGTTTTAATGACAGATAAAGGCAATATACCTGAGATACAGTGCCTTAAATATTTGGCGATACGTCAATGAAGTACTCTTGAATTAGCGCTCTGCGTGAATGTCGATGACGATTTCCTTGATGACGATGCAGACTTGAATTGAAGCTTAAGTAAAAAGAAACAGGAGGCGAATTATGTCACATTTCCTGTATTTTCTTAATCGGACAACTATTAAAAACTGAAACTTCACCTTGTTTCTTAAGGTTTATTATACTTCAAAACACTTATATTATTGGTTACATTTTATTATTGACAATGCATAAAATCTTAAAATACTTAAACATTTTTAGGGAAACAACCGTTAGCTAGTTTGCGTAACTAACAGTGACATCTATCATGTCATTGGAGTACTATAATTTTATAAGTAAAATAACAGTTAAAATGAGTACTACTAACTCCATCTAGAACAAATCTCAATAGTAAAGTTTAGTAAAAACCCGTACCTCCGGAGACATCTATTTTTACAGTAATAAACTAAATATAAACTTAAACAACAATTATGCTCGTAACATGGTGAAAATAAATAACAACTTAAAATTAGAGGTTTAAAATTCCGCCCACCAAGGACAAATAGTTTTGTCCTTCGGTACACCGCCCACCATGAAAAGTGCATGTATAATTCTCTAAATAAATAAGAAAAGGCATTCAAACAAGAAACTCACAACTTCATTTAACATAGAATTAAATAAAAATATCAATTCAACGCGCAAATATCATAACTCAAAGTTATTCAGTAACTGGGAGAACACTTAACTTACATGTGGGTCTTTTGATAGAACTATCCTTTACCTTTAACGTGACTACCCGTGTAATTCCGTCTTGACCGGGGTGTTTTTCTATAACTCTACCAAGTAACCACCGACTTGGTGGCAAATTATCCTCCTTTACCAGAACGATATCGCCAACTGATGGTTCCGGATTGCGTTCAGTCCATTTATATCTTTGTAAAAAATTATTCAAGTATTCTTGAGACCACTTCTTCCAAAATTCTTGTACCATTCTTTGTGTAAGTTGCCACCTACGCAAAGAGTTTATATTTTTATCTATATACTCATGGTCTGGTACGGTTACTAGTGGCTCTCCAACTAAGAAATGTCCTGGAGTCAAAATGTCTATATTATTGGGATCCGAATTTAGTCTAGATAACGGTCTCGAGTTAAGGCATGCTTCAATCTGCGTTAATACTGTCGACATTTCTTTAAAAGTTAATGTACTATTACCGATAACCCTCTTCAAATGGTATTTGACAGATTTTACACCAGCCTCCCATATACCTCCAAAATTAGGTGCATGTGGCGGTATAAAATGCCAAGTAGTACCATTATAAGCCAACTCGTTTGCAATCTCCTTGATGATTTTAGATTTTTCAGCTCCAAACAATATATTTAACTCCTTAGCAGCACCAACAAAGTTGGTACCGTTATCTGACCACATTTCTTGACAATGTCCTCTACGTGATACCATTCTTTTGAACGCCTGTATGAAAGCTTGTGACGTCAGATTACTAACCACTTCTATATGAATGGTACGAGTAGACATGCACACAAATAAAGAAATATAACCTTTGTACGATTTGTGTCCACGACCGCTGGTTGTTCTTAAATTGATAGGTCCTGCATAATCAATACCACAGAACTTGAAAGGTCGCGTCGGAGTTACTCTAGCTGAAGGTAACTGACCCATCAACTGAGTTTGAGAAGAAGTCTTGTATCGTATGCATGTAACACATCTACTAATATGTTTTCTGATTAAATTTTTTACTCCAAAAATCCAATATTTAGAATTTAGATAGTTGTGCATCAATTGGTTGGCTCCGTGACATGTTTTTATGTGTGCATCTGCAACAACTAAATTAGTGAAAGAAGAATTCTGAGGTAACAACACCGGGTGTTTTCTGTTATATTGTAATTGAGAGTTTTCTAGCCTTCCTCCTATCCTCATTATCCCACTAGCATCCAGAAACGGACTTAATGATTTTAGCGATGAGTTTTTTGGTAGATTCGTTTCACTCCTTACTAAAGTATAATATTCTTGTTCAAAAAATTCTCGCTGACATTGTCTGATGCAAGTATTTCTGGCTTCTTGTATTTCACATCCAGTTAAATGGTAGGAACAGTTTCGTTCAACAACCGGTTTTTTCAAGTTCAGAAATCGCGTACAATAAGCTACAACCCTTACTAATTTGGTGAGTGAGGAAAACCGATCCCATAGTTGTGTATCTATTTTTATATGATGCACCTTCGCTACTTCCAAGTTTGTGTATAGATCTTTTGGTTTAGTATATCTGATGACACTTTCTTTTAAGAATTCTGGTCCATTAAACCAAATTTCTGTATTCAATAATTCCGACGGCCTCACCCCCCTCGAAGTGCAATCCGCTGGATTGTGCTTAGACACTACATGAGCCCACTGATGGGAATCTAATGTGGTTAATATTTCCGATACCCGATTTGCAATAAACGTTTGCCACTTACTGGGGTGACTATTAAGCCAAGCTAGCACAATTGTGGAGTCAGTCCAGGCATGTATGTTAGTTTTTTCTATATTTAAAACTTGCGATACCTCTATAAGCAATCTTGTCAAAAGTACTGCACCGCATAATTCCAGTCTAGGAATTGACACTTGTTTAATTGGCGTAACTTTGGTTCTGGCGGTCAGTAATGTGACTACAACCTCATTCTGTTCATTGACTACTCGAACATAAACAACAGCAGCATATGCTATCTTGGAAGCATCACAGAATCCGTGCAGTTCTACCTTGCTGTTATTTTCTCTTGTGCCCAACCATCGAGGTATTGGGATTTGAGTCAACAGAGACAGCTCTTCACGGTAAGTACACCATTCATGCAATAACTTTGCAGGCACTTCTTGATCCCAATCGATACCAGCTAGCCATAGTTTTTGTATCATTGCCTTCGCCAATATCACACTTGGAGCAATCCATCCTTATGGATCAAAAAGTTTCGCTATATCTGCTATAATATGTCTTTTAGTAGCAGGTTCTTTCATTGGTTGGAGTTTTACTGAATATTGGAATTCATCGTATTTTCTGTTCCACGTAAGTCCCAATATTTTTATTATAGGATCTAATTTGATTTCCAATTTTCGCCCTTCATTGTTCTCATTTTTTTCTTCTTTAATTTATTGTAATAACGTTTCACTATTGCTAGACCACTTTTGTAGTTCAAACCCTGCCTTTTTGAGTAATTTATTCATCTGATGGAATATTTTAACTCCTTCATCCACAGAGTCACAGCCACTCATCAGATCGTCCAGATAAAAATCATTCAGAACTCTGCTTGCTGCCATCCGGTATTTCTCACCATCATCAATGGCGACTTGTTGTAAGGCTTTGACAGCCAAATATGGAGCAGATGCAGTTCCAAAGGTTACACGAAGTAAACGATAATGCTTCAGTGTGGACTCGGAATTATCTCTCCAAAGCAGTCTTTGACAATCTGCATCCTCCTTCCGAACTTTAATTTGACGATACATTTTTACTATATCTGATATGAGACATATGGGATGCAATCTCCATCTCAATATAATATGTCTCAAGTCTGGTTGTAGTCTTGGACCAATCATCAAATCATCATTCAGCGAAACTCCATTTCTTCCTTTACAAGAAGCATCAAATACAACTCTCACCTTGGTTGTATCTCTGTCTGGTTTTACAATTGCGTGATGAGGTAGATATACTGAATCGACATTATTTATTTAATTTTTTGGCACTTCTTCCATATGCCCTAGGTATTCGTATTCATCAATCACCTCCTTATATTTGGTTTTTAGATCCATGTCTTTGTTTAATCGATTTTCTAATGAATAAAATCTTTTTTCAGCTATCGATTGAAAATGCCCATATTTGCAGCTCGGATCATCGTCTCTGAAGGGAAGTTTCACCACATATCTACCTTCATCGTCCCTTTTTATGCTATTATTAAACAGCGGTTCTTCCTCGGTTAATCGTTTTGTCTTAGTCGTAGTCATCTCCTCCAATTCCCAAAATCTTTTCAGTATATCGTCATCTTTGACTTGAGAATGTAACACCACTATATTAGACGTTGGTTCGTTAGTTGCCATTACTACTCCTGATAAAATCCACCCAAAGGATGTTGCTTGGGCAAGTAAAGTTCCTCGGTTATTTTTCTTGACTCCGTCCTGGATGATGCGACTGTACACATCAGCTCCCAATAATATATCGATTTTATTTGGTGTGTCATAGTCGGGATCTGCCAGACGTAGTCCCATTATATTGAGGCCACTTATATCTGCTACTCTTTTAACAGGTAGTAGTGTTGTCACGGTTTTCAGTACGTATGCCTTTACTGATACTATAATTTGTGGATACACCAATGATTGTAAATTCAGTGTCACTATTCCTCTCGATACTATGTTATTGTCACCTTCAAGACCCGACACCTTCCCACTGCAGAGTTCCCTTTTTAGACCCAGATATTGTACCGTAGCTTCTGTCACGAAAGAAGCCTGCGAACCTTGATCCAATAAGGCTCGTATCGCATAGAATTCTCCACTTCACGATTGTGCATTGATTACCGCTGTAGCTAGTAGCACGTGTTCCGTAGTATTCGACGAAAAACAGTTCGTAATTGGTTGTGTGTTTTCCTGATTTTCGACTATTCCCATGTTACTAATTTTTGCCCCGGATGCACCAACTTCTATCTCTGTGTGTAATAATGTGTGGTGTCTACGTTTGCAGATCCTGCACGGAGTTGTGTTCTGACAGAATTTTACTGAGTGATTGCCGCCAAGACAGTTGAAACATAACCCTTTGTCCTGGACGAAATTACGACGCGAGTTCACATCTAAGGCTGCGAATTCTTGACAAAAAGTAACTCTATGGGCTTCGGTACACAAAGGGCACTGAATGCCTTGCATAGCATGTAAAGCGCGCGGTTTTTTAAGATTATAGTTTTGATAATAACCAGTTTTTTTTATTTTCTACGAATTCCAACGCGCGGAAACGATTGGTTAGAAATTCCCGAAATTGCTTAAAAGTGGGTAAGATCTGAATTTCCAGTTTCCGAAGCACTCAGTTCCCAAGCCTTTCGAGTCTCGGGGTCTAGTTTTAGGGTGAGCAGGTGGATAACAATTACATCCCACGTACTCACGTCAACCCCAAGATTCGACAAGGCGCTCAAACAGTCGCTACTGGTGTCGACAAGTTCTTTTAAGAATGAAGCTGACTCTGTCATCGCATTTTTTTGACTTAAAAAACGTCTTAAAATTGTGTTACATATAATTTTTTTGTTATTATATCGTTCTTTTAATAGTTCCCAACATTTAGTGTAATTTTTATCTGAAATCTGTATTTGCCGTAGCAACTGTTCTGCTTCACCTGTTAGGTAACCCTTAAAATAATGGAGTTTTTGTACATTTTCTAAATTCTTGTTGTTATGCACCAAAGATTCGAACAAATCTTTAAAAGTGACCCATTCGGAATATTCTCCTGAGAAAATTGGTATTACAATCTTTGACAATTTAATGCATGCCATTTCTGAAGTACACCCGAGGTTATGTTCTATATTTTTTTGGGCTCTGGAACCGGACAAACAAAATGTTCCAGAGCGGTTTTCAAATCTACCACATAATCCGTGTATAGTTCCTCTGTGACTTCATATACCTCACTAGTGACATATGGACTATCTTTTAATTCGTCTGAATAATTTGCCAAAAGTTGTTCATGCCCTCCTGAGAACTTAGTCCATTTCTCCTCTAAAGTTTGCATCCTAACTTCTACATATGCTTTTGTTATTCGTCCTTTAGGTGACTTTTTTATAATTTTGATAAGCATTTTTTATTTGATTAACATACTCAAATTGAATTTTCACTATGGCGTCCATTATTATTGTACCTTGAAGTGACTGTCAAAAGTCAAAACACGGTAAATAATAAAAAACAGAACTTATATCAATCTAAAAAAATAACAGTAAAGAGTTTCTTAGTAATTGGTATAACAAAAAAAATATCAAAACTTTCAGAATTTTTCTGTCTTTGAGGCAAAAATTTAGGCTGGGCCTAATCCTGGCCCTGGCTGCAGACCAGTGCTACCACCTGGTACTGCTTGAACAGAGACCCACTTCTGCAGGGTGCTTCGGTTCCAGCGAACACACTCGCGCCTACAACTTTCTGCTGCCGATTTATCCGGCTCGAAGGACCTTATTAAAAACTGAAACTTCACCTTGTTTCTTAAGGTTTATTATACTTCAAAACACTTATATTATTGGTTACATTTTATTATTGACAATGCATAACATCTTAAAATACTTAAACATTTTTAGGGAAACAACCGTTAGCTAGTTTGCGTAACTAACAGTGACATCTATCATGTCATTGGAGTACTATAATTTTATAAGTAAAATAACAGTTAAAATTAGTACTACTAACTCCATCTAGAACAAATCTCAATAGTAAAGTTTAGTAAAAACCCGTACCTCCGGAGACATCTATTTTTACAGTAATAAACTAAATATAAACTTAAACAACAATTATGCTCGTAACATGGTGAAAATAAATAACAACTTAAAATTAGAGGTTTAACACAACCATTCACAAAGTAAATGAAACGCTCAACTCCCAGATATCAAACCGAACTTGACACACTTCTAATTATTTTAATATTCCCTAAGTGTTTCTTGAATTTTGTTCCAGTAAATAGTAGAACGTAATGAGGAATCAAAAACTGACCGGCATTACTTACCTACCATCTGTAATCGGGATTGTACTCCAATTTCTGACAAAGGACATTTTCATACAAAGTCATATTCATATTACTATGTTTTTTTTTTATTTTATTTCTATATGTATTTTTAATGTAAGTTCCCCGATTATTTTCTCAAAGATGACAGGACTTATTTGGAAAATTCTTTATTTTTTATCGGTATTCTTTCTAGTTGGTCCGATTGTTATGAGGTTAGGATTAGAAGATCCTAGAGAAATCCAGGGAATTCTTATGTTGAAGTCGGGTATTGTTAAAAAGTGAACATACCGAAGTATTAAAGAACACGCCAAAAAAGCTTTTCAGTGCTTATATTTTGCGTGACGCCACCTACAAGTTATGTGGATCTTCAGCACGTCTAGGGTAACATTGCCATGCCATTCTTCGTCACGCGACAAATAGTACCCTCTTACTCTCCTGTTAATACTGTGCGAGCAAAGCAGGTGATGTTAAGTCACGCGACAAGCGAAGTCGCGTCAAGATATGCTAGCCTCGTAGGATATATATATATCTTATGATTATACTTTTTTTATGGAAATAGTTTATTCACTTTTTCGCCAGTATTCCAAGCTTGTGTCAAATACTGCCATTTTTAACCACAGACGAAAAAGAGGATGGTTTATCGCGAGTATCTGTGGGATTGTAGTGCCCAAAAGCTGATCTCTTTACCGGATGTCTTGTCGTCCGAGACGGTTCTTAGCCATGTTTGGTGAAAATAAAAGCAATCCTCTTCAAGATATTAGGACTGGAATACATAATGCCTTCTGAGTAATGTTTCATCAGCCGTGGTTCTTGTCAAAGCAACTCCATTCAAGTTATAAAAAGAAGTGCCTATTCGTCCACGTTCCGCTTTTCTCTATTTACTTTAAGAGTTTAATAATATTGAACGTCGCATACTACGTTAGGAGCTCCTATCAATTAGCTTACATTGTCAGGACAAGGTTCCCTATTGATTGGTCTAAAGCGTCATTTGTCATTGTCATTGTTGTAGCACCATGTCTAATTAATGACGTGTGGTTGTTTCCAGGATAATGATAGTTTGATGGTAAATTAAATTACGTTTACTGTGTTTATTTCTAAAGTTTATACATTTTATGAAGTGCATCTTTCATTATTTAAAATTTAACGTTAATAATGTTACGTATAGAATGTTCACTGACTAAAATAACTATAAGTAACTATAATAGCACATAGTGCGATTACGTAAAGTAAAAATCACGCGTGTGTAATAAAATTACGATACTATACGGTGACATATTGGCAATTTTGTGAGGAAGTGAGTACATCAATTATTACAACTCACCAGGAACAGAGCACGAGGTAATATCTTAAGCCCACTCTAGTCACTGATATAAAGAAAAAAAAGGTACTTTAATATTTAGCTGAGACCGTAAGTGGGATTTACTGCCCGCTACGGGGAAAAAACTAATTTCCTGGCCAAGATAAGACGTAAAACTTTAGACAAACCACCACGGACGGTAATTAGTAAAGCCCCAGCACCACCTGGGTCGTTCTCGCGAGTCGTTCAGATTTTGTAAATTTTGACTTTTTTTTAGAAATGCGTTTTTTATGATTTTAATGTATTAATGTTCATATACTCGCGTGGAGTAATATAAAACAGAAGGCACCCTTGTGCAATGTACGGTTTAGGATATTATACATGGAAAATAATGAGTGCTCGGATGGTAATGAAATGTGACAAGATGGTGATGAGTGCGTATGGAAGGTAAGGTGATTTTCATAAGTTTTGTATAATTTAACTAATATTAGGGTGATAAAAAAGTATCTAAAATGACTGATTATGGTTTGAAGTAATGTTTTTATAAAATAAAACATGTTTTAGAAAATTTCAGGATTCATAATTTAAAATTTTCAGCAATAATAGGATGCTTAGCATGAAATATATTTTTTTTATACATTATGATATCCACAAAAGATAAAGTAATCTTGGCATTAAACCTTCTAAAAATAATATCTTTATTAAAACATAAGAGGTCACCAAAAGATAAAATACTTAGCATTAGCATTAAACGTTCTTCCAAAAAAATATATATATATTAAAACGTAAAAGATCAATCTAACATTAAGCATTTCAAAAAAAAAGTTTTTTTTAATATATGATATCAACAAAAAATATGCTTCTTATCATACTATATTTTAGATTTTTTCAATCTAGAGTATCTGGACTTCCTATTTTGCAAAATATCTTTCAGAAATTATAATTTTTGTTCAGCGTTTACTAATAGTCCCATTAAATAATAGCTCATTGAACTTTTTCTTTCGGTATATCTTTTAGGAAATCGTTTTATTTTCTACGTTAACTTCAATTGTTTTTTGTACTTGCTTTTCTTGCTCCTCTAGTGTTTTTCTTCGCTTTCTAAACGTAGTTTTCTCTTAATGCTATTTGCTGATTTGTTTCTTAACGCATATGATTATTTAAATAAAAATAATAATATTGCTTTGCTAATCCGCGATATAACAACGTGCCAGTCAATTAATGCTAAGTCGTTAAACTTATTTGCGTATTTTTTCATGTATTCGTATGTCGATTTCTGCAAAGCAACGATTGATTAATTTCATGTATTGATCCCGATTTATTCTGAGTAATGTTTTTTTTGCGTATGCCACCAAGAGTTTTTGTATTATTTATAGCTAAAGGATTGATATGTCTAAAATAGGTGCTGATGCTCCCAGATTTATTGCCTTCGCATGTCACTAACAGGTGGTGTCATTGGAGGCCAGATTTCCACTAAAATGCTTTGAATTTGTCCTTTTTTATAAATTTTATTTTCTTCCTTTCGTAAGAGAAACCTTTTATTTTTATATTATATGGGATATTTTTTATACTTAAGTATTCTTGTTTTATGCTGTCAAATTTTTATTTTGCAAATTTTTCTTCCCCTATTGGCTTCTTTTTTTTCATTGTACTGACCTATAAAATAAATAAGTACTGCTTTTTCATCAATCCCAAAAACAGGGTTTTAAAATTTGACAAATGTCATTATAACAATACTCCATAGTCACAATATATGAAGGAGAAACTTAGCATCAATTAGTTTGCCAACGCCATTTATTTCTCGGAGTTTGTAAGAAGAGATAAAGTAGGCATGTGCTTATGGCATAAAAAAACTACTGGGTAAAATGCATTTTTGTGCAGTTTAGTAAAAGCATTCTTGTGCTGTTTAGTAAAAATCATGAATTATGCTATTCATAACTACTAAAAACTTTTTTTTAATCACTACCATCCAAACACGATCTTTACCTTCCGGCAAAAAATTGGAGGGTAAGGATGGTAATGATATGGAGATGAATGAGATTTTGACGGTTTGTCTAGGTAAATTTAAAGACCAAGCGTAATTAAAAATGTGATATTTATATTATTAAATCCTCTACAAAGAAGCAATTAAATGAGACATAAAACAGAAAATTAAAATAAGTATTTACTGTATATAACGACCGAAGGTAATGAGCACAGAACTGTGACAAACTATGTTTCGTGAACGTAAATTGGAAATTTCTCGTAAATGGTGCGCACGGCGTCACTACCAGAGACGTAGGCATACTGAGGAGGTGCGGCGCTGGAATAATGCCCTTACTGCCACGACTCAATGAAGGACCTATTCACAATTTGAAGTTTTAGCTTCACGGAAGGTAATGTTAATTTTCGTGTGACATAATGAGATTTTGCAGTATTTTTTTGATCGCATGTGTTTATTAATAGGTATAGGCATATGAGTCAAAATACTCCTCTAGTACTTTTTTGAGACCAAACTTACTGCATACAACAATTATAAATCAGAATGTTGTTTATACTTATTTTCCGCCTGGAACAGTGATTTGAACGACTCGCGAGAACGACCCACCTGCGATCAGGGACATTCACTAATTCAGCGCCCTAGGTAGGTAGTGTTATGTGCTATAACCATTCCCCGAGGTTTTCGATGCACGAATCATTCATGACTCTAGGCCGACACTGCTGTCGGCCTAGTGTCATGAATGATTCGTGCATCGAAAACCCCTATATCTATAACTCACTGACGAGGACGGCGTTTCTGATTTTATTTTACGTGTCAGTTAAATTCATCATGTAGTATTGTGTAATATGAGTAAGGTACACTCGGCTAATTCCGAAAATCGGGATATTCCGAAAATGACTAATATCCGCTAAATGAAAAATGAAAAAATATTTATGAAAAATTCTGTAATTTGATTGTTAGGCTATAACCATCTAGTAAGTTATTCACTATTTCCGTCTTAAAACCTTGCTATACTTACTGATTGGTTCATGGAGACACATACACTTTATCAACTAGTGCAAAAATCATTCGGAATTACCGGAGTGCACCTTATCTGTATCTGAAAGACAAAACCCCAGTTTCGTTAACTTTTGTTAACTTCAGTTATTTGCATAAAAATCATCTAAGAACCCTGTCGGAGTGTAAATGTACACGGACCGAGTTCGAGAAGTGTGTATTATAGCGATATCGCCTCACTAACGCCTCCAGAATCCGCTCAAACTTTTTAATCTGGATCTGAATTTTCCATAGCGCCGGCAAAGTTTAGTTTCTCGGGCGCTCTTAGCAATAATCTATTCATAATTTTATTGCCTTCTTTCTTGTGCACGTACACGTTTTAACTTGGAAGAGTCTGGACTACTTGACTTTCCAGTTATATCTTTTCTAAATTGTAGAAGTAGTTCTAAGAGGTTCATACTTTTAATTAGATAAAGTACAAACGGCATCTTAAATGACGTAGTCCTACGGATGATGGTTGTGTTTATCACGTGATAGACAAATGACAAAACACCCGCCACTTTTTGACAAGTATGTGCGTGCAAGAGTGATAGATGCTTTATTATTTATTTTACCGTGATGGATAAAGGAACATGAATCATAAAGTCGCCTTAAGAAGATAAGAACTCAATATTTTCTTGAACTCGATTCTAAAGCAACCCAGCTGGAGTATCTAAATCTATAAAAGTAACATTTCCTTTAATGTCAGATGCGACTAAGTAAATAAGACAATGCTAGATGAAGGGGAAATCATCCATCATAAAGCTTCCTGGTTCCGCCTGCTTTAATGCAATAAAATGAATATGAGTATGAAGTCATACTCATTCTTATAACTTGTTTTAGAGTATTAAAGGCAGGTTGGACGTTATACTTATATATTCATATCTATAAAATTTGCTTGCCACCAACATGCGAAATGATGACCATGACAGTCTGTCAAGAGTAAAATCGGCGAAAAATTATGCTTTTCAGTTACCTTACGAGAACATTTCAAAAAGGAAAATTCATGACATGAAAATGCTTTTTAAATATAATTACGACGCGTTTGGCTCGGTTGGTAGACACCTGCCTACTGAGTCGGCGGTCCCGGGTTCGAATCCCGGCCGAGGCAAATATATGTGCAAAATATTTGTTCTTGGGTCATGGATGTTATCTATATATGTATTTATATATTATGTATATCGTCGTCTAGTACCCATAGTACAAGCTTTGCTTAGTTTGGGACTAGGTCGATTTGTGTATGATTGTCCCTTCATATTATTATTATTTTTTTTAATTCAAATTAGATACCTATTTTATTGTAATGATTTCCAGTAACATGGCTGATATTTCAACCTACTCAGCTTGTTAAATGTAGACAGATTAAAGCACACCGCCCACATTTGTTCAACAAAGTTAAACGACCACCTACACCTCTTTAGTCCAAGTAAACGTACAAACTTTGTACCGTTCTGAAAACCGCATTAACCGCAGATGAAGTTTTCTCGACTATGTAGTATTGCGATCTCAGGACCTGAATTCAACGAGGCATTGATATATCCATATTATATCAATATTTTGGACTTTGTCATGGCTTCATGTCGGACATATATCGATTTATTCAACTGTCGTGTAAATGACAACGACATGTCGACATTTTAAAGGAGATATTGCTCAATATATCCAAAAATCATCACAAATCATATGCCTCGCTATCCTTTTTACTCCAAAAAACATCTATGCATTCCTTTCATTGAACCATTGATAAAAAAAATTAAAGCTTAAAGAAAAAATATAAATGAGTTAGTTACCTGGTGGAAGAGGCCAAAATAAAAATAATGGTGTGTACCCACATTAAAAAAATGAGACTACATGTTTCATAAACTTATTCCTTTCATTGGCTAATTCGTACCTCGATACCTATCAAAATGTAATAAGTCGTTCTAAAGCCGCGTGCTAAATAATCATTAAATTTCAGTTTGTCGAGATGACGAGTAATAATAAAATTAGGTAAGTATAGATTGTATAGTAGTTTTCAGATAGCTTTGAGTGTCTTATATCTGCTTTCTCACTACATTTTAGTTGATTTTAGGTCTTAAAATGTACTGTGATGATAGGAGTCACACGCACTATGATAACTTGATAAGGCTTTTATACTGACTATAGGTATATAATTATGTTATGTAAAATACGTAAACTAGTGGCTCTTAGAGCTGTAGAGCTCGCGAGTTTATTTATGTTATTTATATCTCCATCATTTAGAAAATTTTCAAAGAACTGAATCGATAAAAAATACCTATCTATATTCTTATCAAACCTACTAAAAAAAAAACATCAGAATTGGTTCAAAAACTTGTCCTGCGTGTAAAATGCCTGCACATCTGAACATCCTAACATACAAAATTATTTTGGGCCAAGCTGAAACGGAGAGGCCTCGCTCCTTCGGTCAATAATTTGAAATATCTGTCAATGAGAAACTGACAACGACGTATGGTGGCGAGATCTCAGACACATGTCATTAGAAACGTCGAATTTGGCCCCTGAGATATTCATCTGATAGTAAAATATAAATGAACCGGATAAAGCCGGTAAGGCTTTGAATACAACGGCTCTATTACGTAAGAGGCAGGCGGTCAAGGTCGGTCCTGGAGCTCCGAATACTATACACCAGATATAACTACAGACAGATATAACTGCAGAAATAACTACACATGCCTAGGTCGTATTTGCATATTTGGAATCATTTATAACGATACTATTCAACTGGGTCTATATTGACTCCTAGAATTATTTTTACGTCGAATGTTTAATTTCGCCTTAAAATAATTTCGTAGAAAGCATTTTTCTTTGCAACTGTAAACTATTTGCGATTGTTATGAAACAAACCTAACCTAACTTATATTTGCAAGAATTATGATATATCATTAGGCAACGTTGTCAACAGTGGCCCAATTTTCCAATGTGAAATAACGCCTGTGGCAATCATAAGGTTAAAAGAAATTTCACTCAGGTGACGATGTTGCTTTGGCATGTTGGAACTTGGAGCTGCAAAGACACAAACATACAAAGACATACCTAGTATAGAATAAGCGGTCAAGGAGAGGCTCGGAGCTTTAAATACTATAACACTAGACATAACTACACTACATACACTACACTACATAGTAGAGTAGTGTACCACATAGTAGTGTAGTTATGTCTAGTGTTATAGTATTTAAAGCTCCGAGCCTCTCCTTGACCGCTTATTCTATACTAGGTATGTCTTTGTATGTTTGTGTCTTTGCAGCTCCAAGTTCCAACATGCCAAAGCAACATCGTCACCTGAGTGAAATTTCTTTTAACCTTATGATTGCCACAGGCGTTATTTCACATTGGAAAATTGGGCCACTGTTGACAACGTTGCCTAATGATATATCATAATTCTTGCAAATATAAGTTAGGTTAGGTTTGTTTCATAACAATCGCAAATAGTTTACAGTTGCAAAGAAAAATGCTTTCTACGAAATTATTTTAAGGCGAAATTAAACATTCGACGTAATGTGGTACACTACTCTACTATGTAGTGTAGTGTATGTAGTGTAGTTATGTCCGGTGTTATAGTGCTACACGTGTCTGAGATGTATTCGGACTCTAGGATTATAATATATACAGTGACAAGTAATTAAATTCCACGGGTAGTTACGAATAGCGCATAGGATGGTTAATAGCATAAATTTTACCAGACTACGACAAAATAGAAACAGGGTTGTCACTTCGTTTTCTACAAGTTTTAACGAAGTTGCGAAGGCGCCTTCCAGAATAAAATAAGCAGGTGGGCCATTTTTTCTAAAGTCGTACACCCCACTTTTTTTTCGATGTTTTGGGTATTTTTTACTGAGAATCACGAGCTCTTTCGATCTTATTAGGAGGAAAAATGGCCCAGGTAGGTAGGTACATAAATACGTTATTGATTTTTCTCTTTTGATGGAACAACAAAATAAAAAGTTGTTATGCACGTCAAACCCTTTTAATATTGTACCTAAGGTTTTGTTTACTTCATTAAAACTTCCTGGAAGAGCTTGAAATTGCAATGATATTATATACGTGCGATATATTTAGTAGTACTTACTCCTGAAATGCACATAAAACCGAAGTATGCAGTTAGTGTGGGTATTATTATGAAAACAAAAACGATAAACGTAATCATGCCATTTATTGGCTGTGTGCGAATTCAAGAACGGCTGCAATGATTTTAAATTATATAGTTATATCCTAAATCCTGAAAGAGAAAATACTATCAACTTTTACAATGACAAACACAAAATAGGAGTAAAAATAAAAAAAAACCTGAACTTTTAATAAGTAAGTATAGTCATATCAATTTGAAATTATTACAGTACCTAGTAATGAAACAGAGAATAGTATTGGATTACACAATCGACATAGTAAATTTTTATTAAAGCAGTAACAGTAGTTTATATAGAATCGAAAAATTTAAAAATTAAACTAATAGTTTGGGTGTAGCACATTGTTACTATCGATTTCTCTACATAATTTGAGGCGATGGTGCCGAACACAAAGATATAATCTTTACGGCAGATGGAGCTACGAAGCCGCCCTAAGGCATGTAGAAATAGAGCAACTGGTTAAAATAATCGATGCTCTGGCTTGGATACCATAATTGGTAATGCTCCCGTCTGGCCCGGAAAGCCGTAGGACATGGGTTCAAATCCCGATCAAAACATTTTTTTTTTAATTTTTCGCTTTTAATTATTCTCGTATAAACATTTAATCGATAGTCTCAAATTATAATATTTTTCATTTGTCATCTCAGTACATTATAACCTAAAATCGTCTGAAATGTGTGCTGCTATCTGAAGACTACTATAAGCTCTGGTCCTATTTAGCAGGATTGTGTTATGTGTACTAGGACCATATAGAATATCGATCAATATTAAAATGCTGTACCAATTTCCAAAGGCCTCTTAAACTCCTAAAGGACGCCGTTCGGGTCATCTCTACATCATAGTGAACTACAAAGCCTGCAAAGGATTACCTGTACCTATGTGTTTTCGCACGCTTTACTCGTACAAGCTAGTCGATTTGAAGTATATCACTAGCCGGTTAAGATTCCATCGAATCTAGCCTATATTTAGTAATGAGCCATTTCCAAGAAAAAAAATCTCCTTTCGTATGGAAGACATTCTTGAGGACGTACTCTCTCCATACGAATCAGAAAACGTTTTCGACAATGGAACATCTCGACCTGTATTTCCACACAGCTCTGTCTACTCGTAGGAATATTAAATCGAGCAGTGCTTCGTTACGTTGCTAATAGCTATTGGAAGTTTGAAAATAATTAATAAAAAAAAACGAAATCAGAAACAATTATCCAATCAACTGTTCAAGCGAAATAAATCTTCATTAGGTAATGCTTTGTGAAAAACTATTTATCTGCTAAGCCCGTAAATCATTATATTATATAATCAATAACAAGTCCCCTATCTACTCGAATAAGGCATCACGTCCACCTTTACTACAGTTGAGTTTTTTTTTTTTGTAATAATGGGAATGTAATACAAAAATTAGTTCCTCACTCTTAGTCGAGTAGGTACCTACTATAGTTTATTTCACATAGCTTTCTGCAGGCGAAATCTATCATCTCAGTAAATTTTAATCAAATTTAGTTTAGATTATAAAATGCATTGAGATGACAGATATCACACCCATAAAGCTATATGAAATAGATTATACTCGACATATTGTCTTATTCTATACCGAGGACCTTAAAAATAAGAGCTTTGGGCGCTTTGCATCGAAATAAGCAGCCATAAAAGCACCTACTTCAATAATTTGAGTAAAATTGATATTTATTCCTGGAACGTAAAAGATATGTTTAAACTTGGTTGCGACAATTTCTGTAATCTAATTATATTATAACAACCTATTCATCAATTTAATTACGTTTGCTCCGTTTCCGTGTTAAATTCGTTGCTTATAAAGGTGTGGACTGTAAATAAAAGTTTCAGGCCCTATGTTACTACCAAGATAGAATTATTAATGTACAAGGAAAACAGTCTCCGTATTTGATTGTGTACGGTACAGATGTACCCACGTTTCCAACTTTTACTTCCGCATAAGGAAAACAATGTTAAATTCAAACGAGACTAAATTTCCATTTATATGTTTTTCTTTTTTCTCGAGCCAAACATTTCTCTAAAAACATATTACAAAGTGTGCGGTCGCAGTACTCGTGAGAGAACAGCACCTATTCTGCATGCTTCTATGAGCAGTGAAATAGGGTTTGCAAATTACCTAACTACGCTAGAAAGGTTTTATATTAGTTAATAAAATGAGTATATTTTACATATAAATTTATGAATGGTCCTCAGGACATGCGTGACGCTAATATTGTAACGTTGTATAAAGGGAAAGGTGACCGCGGTGATTGTAATTGTTATCGCGGCATCTCCCTTTTAAGCATAGTTGGCAAACTCTTCGGCCGAGTCATTTTATCTCGACTCCAAAAGCTTGCGGAGCGCGTTTATCCTGAGGCGCAGTGTGGTTTTCGGACACAGCGTTCCACAGTGGACATGATTTTTACACTTCGTCAGTTACAGAAGTGCAGAGAGCAGAATACACCCCTGTTTGTAGCCTTTGTTGACCTTAACAAGGCCTTCGACACAGTCAGCAGGGAAGGTTTGTACATTGCGTTGGAGAGTAGATCAAATCAGAAATGAGGAGATCCGTGAACGAACAAAAGTCGCTGATATAGCCCAACAGATTAGCAAGCTGAAGTTGCAGTGGGCGGGGCACATAGCACGTAGAACTGACGGCCGATGGGGCAGTAAGGTTCTCGAATGGAGGCCACGCACCGGCAAGCGCAGCGTAGGACGTCCACCCACAAGGTGGACAGACGACCTGGTAAAGGTTGCAGGAAGCCGCTGGATGCAGGTCGCTTCCAACCGGCCGATCTGGAAGTCACTGGGGGAGGCCTATGTTCAGCAGTGGACGTCCTGTGGCTGAAATGATGATGATGATGATGTTGGAGAGTATTGGGTGTCCGCCGAAACTCTTAAGTCTCGTAAAATCATTCCATGAGGGAATGAAGGGCGCCGTGGTTTTCAATGGTAGCATGTCCGAGTCATTTGACGTCTGCCGAGGTGTGCGCCAGGGATATGTTCTGGCCCCTACCCTGTTCGGTATATACTTTTCGCTTTAACCAACAGGGTATCCACCTGCACACGAGGACCGATGGGAAGATGCTCATTGTCTCGCTTCTTAGGTCGAAAAGAAACCGCGAGGACCTTCTCCTCGACAGTCTTCTCTTTGCTGATGACGCAGCCTTTTTAGCAAATACCACATCCGAGCTCCAGTCAATGGTGGACAAGTTCTCTCGGGCCTGTTCCATGTATGCCATGACTGTGAATGTCAAAAAGACTGTTGTTTTTGCACAAGGCTCTACTACAGTTCCGGTAATCTCGCTAGATGGCTCGCTGTTGTAGGTTGTAGACCGTTTTTGCTACCTAGGGTCGACCGTGTCAAACAATCTCTCGTTAAACGCAGAAATAGATACCCGTATTGGCAAAGCGGCGACCATGTTCGGAAAGCTAAGTACAAGAGTATGGTATAACAGACATCTTACCACAAAAACAAAGATGGTAGTCTTTCAGGCTTCCATACTGAGTATACTCTTGTACGGTGCGGAGACCTGGAACGCGTATGCAAAACAAGAGCGTCGTTTAAACACCTTCTACATGCGTTGCCTACGCAAAATCTTAAATATATCATGGCAGGACAGGATAACAAATGAGAGGGTTTTGGAAATTGCACAATTACCAAGCCTGACTGCACTACTTAAACAGAGGCGCTTGCGCTGGCTGGGTCATGTGCACAGAATGGAACCCTCTCGTTTACCGCGACGTGTTCTGCTAGGCGCAATAGCGAATGCAAAACGTAATGTCGGAAGGCCCTTGCTTCGCTTTAAGGACTGCGCGAAGCGTGACATGATTGCCTTTAAGATCGACCACCAAACTTGGGAAGAACTCGCGGTAAGGGGCACAGACTGGCGCAAGTGTGTGGCGGACGGCCGCAAGTGGTGCGACGATGCATGGTTTAGCGCATTGACTGACAAGAGGCAGAAACGACATCTAGGTGACCATACTAACTCAACAACGGTCAGTGTCTCTTGTCAAGTTTGCGGTCGGATATGCCGATCGCGTATCGGTCTTTTCAGCCACCAAAGACGGTGCTTCGCAGACTGAAGACCACAAATCGTCTGTAATAGACTGAAGGGCCTATGATGATGACGTGTAATATTGAAAATGTATTAAGTACAATTATTTATTGATATAACATGTCAATAATTAAAAAATATTAAATAAATATGAGCATTAAATATAATATGGTTTTAATTTATTTATTTATTTATTTAAACTTTATTGCACAAAAGAAAAACTTAACGTACAAAAGGCGGACTTAATGCCATGAGGCATTCTCTACCAGTCAACCTTAGGGCAAAGCAGAGAAATTGTAGGCGGTGCATCAGACAACATAATTACATATAATTAAAATACTCATATTAGGTACATACATACATATAATATACATATATATAAATAGATACATACATAAATATATACGACGATGAAACAAACCAAGCAGATATACTATGAGACTTCAGTTCTGCCAGCAAAGAAACTTCGCACGGCCCTTTTAAATGCCAACTTACTCGGAGCCTGTTTGATTGTGAGAGGAAGACCGACTAATCGATCGATTAATCGACTTTAAAAAAGGATGTATACCGAACAATATTTTATAGTCAAAACTCTTACTACAAAAAAGTCAGAGGTTATAAAAAGATAACAAAAAGATTATATACCACGAACGAAATTTGAAAATGGTCTATACCTACATGAACGTCCGTCTTTTTAACGTATACTTATATATAAATAAATTATTTGTTATTAATAAAAGCATGTTAGTTTTAAGATGTCCTCATGAATCAAAGGACTACAGTTGCCTGATAATAAATGATTAAATTGATTTACTGATAGGACAAAATAAAAGTCAGTCACTCTTACCGAGTTTTCTTACTGTTCGCCCTATGTTTTCTGCGGATCGACGGAGTTTCCAAGGCACACAAGAAAAGCCGATTATCTAGATGTCTTTCACGCCTCAACAATGTAGGCACATAATCGCATGTGTCGGCGGCAATATACTTTGTATGTGACAATGTACGCAGTTATGTCGTGTGCTTAGCTGAGGTGTAAAATTTCGACACCAATATGAAATGTCTTTGAGTTAAATTAAATTTGGCTTGTTTAAAGTTTTTTAGCGGTATACACTGCAAACCTAACCTTGGAATAGAGGTGATTTTTTTACGATACATAAATAGCTACACAGAGTACTATGGCAAAAAAATAGTAAATAAATCAGTGCATATAATTTGAGTAAAATCTTATACATATTATTTTATACGCGGGGAGTTTCTAGGAATTTAAGTTCCGCAAAAACTACGTAACAGATATCTATAAAACTGGTCAGTCATCTGTCACTCGTCATCATGGATATCAGAATAGGACGTCGGCTAAAATTTGTAAGGAAATTCATGCATTAGAGGCGTTTAATACTTTACCCAGAACATTATTCTGGGCGAGAGAAGCCGCGGGGAAAATCAAGGAATTACATGTAATATCCAATAATATACCTAATACAAATATTATGTATTTGTGGCGCACCCGTTCCTGAGACAATGGCGTTTTGTAGAAGTAGGAGGCATGCGGGAAACCGAAACCAACACGTAGAGCCCTTTTGACAATCATATCAAATATAAAGGGTACATCGAACTTACACTGTCATATCATGCGGCGCACACAGAGACCACTATAGAAAAAAAAATAACCACTATAGTTGCCGGCAAACTTTTTGAACAAAAATGGCGGATCTGCGCACGTACATTTGTACGTAAATCGGCTACTGCGCAGTCAAGGTTATGCTCATAAAGTTTGCCGGCAGCTGTACCTTTGGCTTTACGAGTGGAAGCAGTATTAAGGTTTATTTAGAGCAACACGAAAGCTTATGCCCGCTTTTATAAGAATAACGGTTATACAAGCCATTACGCGGAATCGCTGTGATATGATCATGTAGCAGAGGCTGCTATCTTTCAGTAATGTGTCGATTAGGGCGCGGGATACAGCGCAAGTAAACTTAATAACGCCGAGCGAGGCATTACCATAAAGTGTGGAAGCTATAACGAGGGATCCGCGGAATTTAGTTCCCAATACGATGTAATAACAGTAAATATTAAATTGTGAATCCCGCAATTTAACTAGGTACGTGGTTTAGGATTTTTTAAGGGCGTGCGTACTTCGGATTGGTTTTGGACGTCGCAATCAAGTCGAAGGGTCTTGCAGGGTAATTGTTTCTCTCCTTAGATAAGCAGTTGTATAATATATTATCAGACTTTTTTGCATATGAGATCATAGGCACCGTCCCAGTGTCAGTTGCGTCGCATGGTAAGGGAACTCTTATTTCGAAATCCCTCCGCTATGAATGAACGTAATATGGGAATGACGTCCAATCTGAAGAGACGGTTAAATGTTAGACTGGTAAAGTTGAGCGTTCCAGATTCAAAAATTTGCGACCACACGCACTACAGCTATGTTCGAAATTTGAAACATAATGCTGAAACAATTGTGTTCCATATTTGAAAAGTGGCGCCCGAACATACTTGAAATTCAAAACCTCGACTATGTTCGAAATATGAAACAAAACCACATGAATCAAAAGCGTTCCAGATTCAAAAATTGGCGGCTTAACACACTTGAAACAGGCAGTGTCGGTATGTGTTACATGTACTCTATACATTTCATAATATATTCTCTGCTACGACGTCTTGGCAGTTGCTGCCACGCAACTGACGTAACTCCGTTACCCTGAGGCTGACATTGAACCTCCTCGGAGTTCAAGTCCAATAATAATTGGTTACCAGGCAAGCCAGCCAACCGACTAATTAGCGAATCCCTTTGCGGACTAAATGTAACGTTCTAACTTAAAAATAAAAAACATGCGTCCGATTACAGTTAATACTCACGCAATTCAGAATAAAAGTGTAGGTATTTTTGATTTAGTAGTAAAAGACGACTACAATACTACTTGCAGCTAGTAAGCTTACCCATGAGAATACTTTATGTACTTAAAAGTAATAGAGCATACACGAACCTGGTTTCTGATTTCTTTATTCGTATTAAAGTATCTACCTACCCTAAGTGTAGATTAAAGTTCTAATTTACTGCACACAGACTAAACCATGTAATTTCATGATTCAGTAGCCTATACTTGATGCGCCTAAAACAGATAGATGTAGACACGACGACGGATCGATCCGGTTCGCAGGACCAAAATGTTAACGACATCAGGCTTGGTTCAAAACAATTTATACTAACTTGCTTGCTACTCGACTCAGGGACCAAAAGAGAATCTTAACCTCTGAGACAAGAACGCCAATCTTTTCTGTTTTGCGCTACTTCCCGCCAATTAGAGTGTAATAGTGTATGAAGGGCGTACAGATCTTTCTCCACCTCGTCTTTCCAGCGGTATCTGGAACCCATGGTGTAGCAGGACATAAACGCTGGATCCGCCCTTTTAAACAAAGCACTGTGCACTGGTGCAACTCCTCTCAAGGCCTATTTATTTTGGTTTCATTATTTAGAACTTAAGGTACTCATCACTGAGGGCATCCGTCTGTAGTATAAAAAAAACTCATTCGAATGATCGCGGTGAGGCAACACCTCTATAGTTTCTATAATACGCATACTTATAATCAAAGTGATATCATATTAGACCTCTGTGCAATTTAGCGACTTTTAATCGTAAATTCCTAGGTAAAGTAAAATGATTATCTAAGGAAGGGTGCTCCAACAGGCAAGTGAAAAAGGCAACACTATGTTATTGTACAAAGGTGGCTCGAGGTTGAATAGAGATACAACACGGGGGAGGCGACCTTTCCGCCCTCCTCTGTCATTCACTGAATAACTTGCCCTTTTCCTAACAATGGCGCTGGATCTCCAAGCGAGTTAGTTTCCGAAGGGTTACGAAGAATACTTAATTTTATTATTTTCAAATACCGCTGAGAACAATGGGGAGCTTGGATTTTTATCGGAAAGAAAACCCTCCATATCGCAGTGACACCTGTATACAATAATATAAAACTAAAAACAAAGGACAAAAGGAAGGTTGAGGATTTCTTAGTTACTGTTAATAAGCAATATTTTGGGACTTATTCGCGTTCAAAAAAGTTTAATTACCTCGACGTTAAGTTCACGTTCGAAACGTCGGGGTAATTAAATAAACACCCTTTTGAACACTATCAAGTCCCGTATTGTTATAATAATGTGGGTTTAAATCAGTATTTCAAACAATGTTTAAAAAACTCTTAAAATTCGATTGAAAACAAATTTTCCACATGAATGCGTAATTGCGGAAAAATCTTAACGCGGTTAACCGATTTTTTTAATAGAGTCCCTCTATCGAATGTTAAAATCGTTGAGAAGGGCGCCATCTCTCTCGCGGTTCTTGCACATGCTGTGAGGCGGCGGGGACTGTGAATCGTGCGTGTGAACACATATCCTAGGGTATGCCTAATGCGCATAAGCATTTTAGACACATGACGCAGAGGGCGCTCCAGTAGTGTCGTTAAGGAATCTAAAATTTGATGTAATTGACGCCGAAAACGTAGGTTCGCAGGTCCTTCTTCCATTGCAGTGGATCACGCACAAAAATATTGCTTTCTAATATAAATCTTACTTATTTGATAGTAGGTATTACATCGCGTACCAGACGAAAAAGTGGGATGACCAAAAATATTTCAACAAAACACCTCAAGCGCTTAAATAAATGGATCCGTACCATGCAAAATGTTATCCTTGGCCCTCCGAAGGTATGCATAAATTCCAAGTCTTATTCCTAAACCCAAACGTTTCAGTCAGTCTTGTATTAGCAGTAAATAACACATAATGTCGGCCCAAGGTCCGGCCTTCAAAGAAAATAGCTACCACCGCGAATTGCATGTTTTTGCATAAGCCCGCTGCAAGCCGGTAAACGCTGGCTTAATGAAACGGCGCCTTAAAATTACCATGGAAATATGGCCAAGGAAGTTCGTGACAAACTGCCTGTGTAGGCATGCTACTGCAATTTTACACTTATAATAGAATTCCGGAGATCGATAACGGTATAAAATTACTTAGTTCATTTTGCACCTACACGATGTGCTAGTGCTGAATTTTAGACCGAGAGAACGAATCGTCTGAATTTCCGCTTGGCCCAGAATTGTGTCGTATATCCGGATTTTTGGATGATAGGTTAGGTTAGGATATTTATTTAATCTTTATTGCACAAAAGAAAAAACTTATCGCACAAAAGGCGGACTAAATGCCATAGGGCATTCTCTACCAGTCAACCAGTGGGCTAAGCAGATAAATTGTGGATATCCAGCCGCTTTCCGGCAATTTTCTCAACCGATTTTCATTAAATTTTGTGAGTTGGTCCGATAAGTATTTTTCCGACATTTTTCAAAATGGCGGAGTTGTGAGAGTTGAAAATGTGCAAAATTTCAAATTTCGAAACACCTTTACCGTAAGTATATCGTCGTTGGAAAGCAATAATGCTGTAACCCGCACTACCATCGAAAATAGTTTTTTTACAGATTCTTACAGCATTTTTTTTCTGCGTCGATTGGTCTAGGTCTCGTCCTTCTACGGTAAAAAATAAAATATTTACAGCGCAAGCGATTTTAACTATTTGAACTTTGACAGACAAAAGAAATGCTGTAATTAACAAAAAATCCAGCGTTTTTATCAGGATAGGAGTTACAACAATATAAACTTACTTTTATTTGCCTTGACATCACATACAGCGTTTCTGCTTTCTATTTTTTGCAAGATAGGATAGTTATGCCATTTTATGAAGTTTCTTTACTGCAATTTCTAGTGAATTACGACTATTCAAAGGACATGTTATTAGTATTTTATAGCATTTAACGCATTTCAAAAAGAAAGTTGGCAATTTAGCTCAATATTGATACGCCAAGCTTCCCCCGCCACCTACTCAAGGGCACGCGTCTTGCCGCAGTCTTTAGTGATTGCGTGCGCGCCGATGAGTGTGGATCGCCGTGTAGTTCGCGTTGGGAGTGTTTGTTATCGTAAGTTATTTTTATTTATCACACCATGCAAACCTATCAAATGTTATATTATACTCACGATTGGTAAGACCTTCCAGTTGTATATCCTTCAGGACTTGATTAAAAAAGCAACTACGGTATACAGTAAGAATTGTAACAAATAAAGTACTTTTAATAATTTTATACCTAACGTGTGGCTGAATCAGTTTCAACATACTTAATTATTATCAGAGCCCTTGTGGCATCAGTGCAGTGCAGTTATAGCCGTTTTTCGACTTTTCCTTTAATTTTACGACTGTTAGAAGAGAATTATTTTATAAAAAGAAGTACATTTTTTGTTATTTTTTTGTTTTAGTTCAAGGGTATACATAATGTCTGTTAATAATCGCCTTGGTTTAAAACCTAAATAAATATTTATTTTCCTTATTAATGTTGTTTTTTTTAGTGCTAACATTTTACAAAAGCCTATGAAGCTGCATCATCTTTTCTTACATCACTTTATTTTAACTTAGTATTCTTCCTAAACCTGCTTACAACATAAATGACATCTATGAATCTTGATAAGATAAGTTTATTTTTGAGATAAAATGTTTTAAGAGGTCATAATTTATTTACTGCATTTAATAACGTCTGTGAAATTTGATCCTTAATAATACCTCCATACATATTATAATGTGAGTTACAGCATTCTTGAGGGTGAAAAATAAAAAATCCAAATGCTGCACCCCGCAAAAGTATCATTAAAATAACTTTTGTCTCAAAGGTAATGTAAATGGTTAGAAAAGTATATTTTTTTTAAATATTGAGTCAAAAGAGTGTCTAAATCGCAGCAGCCGTTCGGAAGTTATGATTTTTTTGGAGTTTACTCCTTAAGAATCGATTTTCATATATAAGCCCGGGGTATGAAAAATATGGGGTATAAACTCGAACGTGTCTGTCGTGCTAATTTAAAAAGTCGTATCTCAGTATATGATCGGGGTAAAAATACGACTTCTTAATTTAGCAGGTTATGCGTTAAGCGTTATAGACTAAGATCCCGATATAAAATGACCTTCACCGAGATGTTACATAAACATCTCGGCGAAGGTCGTTTTATATCGGGATCCTATACTATTATGTGCGAGAGAGAGCCCAAGAGGGGTTTCGGGATAGTGGAAGGGAGACAAACTAAACGCTCCCAGCTCCCCTACCATTATGTTCACATAAACAGACTATGAAATTTGACATTTCGGATGCCTGCATGAAGTAAGGATAATGCAGGCCATACACGATCAAGCCCGCCGTCAAGCCTGCATGATGCTTGAAGCGGCGTCCGGTAAACTTGTGTATGTGTATCTAAGGGCCTACTCCGAACTTCGTATCGTGCCAACCCTTTCACTCATATAGTGTATAACACGAGGGTGAAAGGGATGGACTTTAACTTTTTGGCGGGGTTTTCAAATATGCCATATTGAAAATTTGTTTTTCTAACTTTTCTATTTTACATGCATATTCAGGTTTAATCCTGCAAATCATTTGTCAACCACTTCCCGGTATACGATTGAGCTGAAATTATAGTTTTATAAAAAATACAACACAATGAATTACTTTTAAATGGCCTTTATTCATTGTATATGTCTTTAAAAAGTATGTGCACTATTATTGCATTGTTCTAATAATATATTCTGTTGTTCCTAGAACTGAATACTTGCTCAGGCTTTTTCTACAACTGTCAGTGTAACGGGAATCTTGGAAATGTCGTCCACATAAAACCTTATTCCTTACGTACGGAGTAGTCAAGGATTCTTGTGAAGACCAGTCGTGCCCAAAATGTAGCTGAAATAGGAAATTACATTTTAACAAGTCTACATATCCACATTAATTGAGACCTGCTTGAACAAAATGGACAATAGACATGAACAGAAATATAATGTTAAAAGTCTATGCACTAAGCTCAGAACAAGTTTGGTCAATGCAGGCCTAATTATCTCTAGCAGTGTTAAAATATTACCTTATGAATAATACCTATAAATACTTGCATTAAAAAACTTTTTGTCTACAGTTGTTGGGTAAGAAGTAAGAAGTATCCTATCACCATGTTTGGATGCTATCTGGGATTAAACACCGTGCAGCCGTTTTTGTGTGATGAGAGGTTAAAGATACATATTTAAAACAAACAAACAGAACCTGTGATTTAATAAAATACAATAACCGTATTTCTAGGCAAGGTAACCTAACTAAATGTACCTGAAACACCTCTAAAACAAATAGCTGGTAGTTCTTATTTCATTCATTCATTCATTCATTCATTCATTCATTAAAATGTACAACAAAATTCCGAGACATATGAGACCTGAAATAAAATATTCTTACCGTAAAATTATTATTCCCGCTCTAGGAAAATGAACTGAATAGTCTTCAGCAGAGGTTGTGCCGCGTTAAGCACATTTTCTTTATGCATTTGAAGACATTAACTATGATGTTTTTGAAATAAATCGCGAAAAAAATTTAAATTGGCCGTTTGTTGACGTAAATTAAAATAACAGGTTGACAGCCATCAGTTTTTTTTTCGAGACTTTATGGCTTACAGCCAGCACAGCCTAGCATTGCCAGAATAAAAAACACAAGTATATTTTTTTCATCGAGCAATAATAATATTGTTAGCCGTATATAATATTTTGAAGCCAATTCTTTGTATGAAAGTGAAAAGACCTTGGTCAAGAACGTCAAGCGGTCAAGTATGCGTGTCGTTATTCAACAATTTTATTAAAGCCCATCGCACACATCAGCGGCCTGCGGCGGCGGCCTGCTGTCACTATGACAATCCAGGCCGCGTGTGTCTGAGGGAATGTTAGGATAGTCATACATTACAACTGACCGCTACCGCGTGCCGTCTTAAGTGTATAACACGAGAGTGAAAGGGACCGCACGATACGAAGTTCGAAGTAAAAAGAAAAAAAAAGGTGCAGTTTTCGTTCATAAACTTAAACAATCATTAGTTTCGAAAACGTACTACTCCTTGAACGAATATTTAGAAGATAGGCCTATAGGTAAAAAAATATGTAACATTATTATAAGTTTTGCTGTATATTATACTCGTATATTAATATTATGTAAGTGCCTACCTTCTCGTTCTTGTTTGCAGCGCCCAACAGGGTACATAATGTGATACTTAAACTATTTACTTCCACCTGTATAACCATTATGTTCAATAAACGTATTTTTTTATTTATTAGGATCACTAAACTGAGCGTTACACAGGCAAGCTTAAATGACAATATAATAAACAATATCAATAGTGTACGCCCTACTTGATGTGAACACAACATGCATAAAAATAACTACTTAACAAAATAAATTGCTACTACTTGTATTGAGTACCTATATCCATACTAATATTATAAATACGAAAGTGTGTCTGTCTGTCTGTCTGTCTGTCTGTTAACTCTTCACGCTTAAACCGCTTAATCGATTTTGATGAAATTTGGCATGGAGATAGTTTAAGATCCGAGGAAGGACATAGGATAGGTTAGTTTTTCCTGTAAATTATCCCTAAAAACATTGAAAAGTGGGTAAGTAATTCATGATGACATTGATTACCCTGTAGAAAATGTAATGATTAGACCAAAAGCACAATTGCTCTTACATTTGCTTAGGCGCCCCCTTTTATTAATTCAGGTGATTAGGTGGATATCTATCTTGTTGTACGAGGTTGCTTCCATACTTTCAAGATCCACGCGGACGTAGTCGCGGGCAAAAGCCAGTATTTTATAATCGTTCTTAAGGCCAGGCGCGCACCACGATTTTAGTAGCGCGATAATTTTGTCGCAGAAATGCAAGATATGGGTTTATATGAGAGTGCGCGCATCACGATTTTCATAAACCCATAAGTACGCTTATTTCTGCGAAAAAATTATCGCGCGACTAAAAAAAAAAATCATGGTGCGCGCCTGGCCTGAAGAGTAAACTCCAGTCGTGCGTCGGAGCTGACACACACACTTAGTTTTTTGGCCACGGTTAGTTCTTGGTTCAACACGGACTGCTTTAATCTCAACGAAACTTAAACCTATATGGGTGAAGGAAGGTTTGTATGTGTGTGTATGCGTGTAGGTGTCGTGTCTGTGTACGTGATGCTTTGGGCTGTGTTTGTTTACATGTTACAGCTGTGTGCTACAGTGCTCCCACAGACCAATTGGTCTGTGAGTCCTCCACCCTTAGAAAATACTATATCAAAAACAAAATATATATATAATTATGTATGTTCCACTGTTACTTTTGTGGTTGTCCTCGCAGAGGTTCTCGTGTCGCAGGGTGCGTCTGTGACCACCACTACTGATGCGGTTGAGGTTGTTGGTAGAGTTGAGCTGGTTGGTGCTGCGTTTGTTGTTATTGTTCTTAATACTGTCTCGTCCACCCTTTTTTGCAGATGATTTCTAAATTTGCTTCGGCACTGTCTCCATATAACGAAGAGAATTCCTATTGTGATCAGAGCACTTATAAGTGCTACACTTGTTAAGGACATTATATTTGCCGTTTCCGCTGTGGCTTGCGCGCTATTAAACCCTCCCGGTATTTGTGCGATGATGATTTCTTTCTTTTCTTCTTTTGATGGAGGGCTGCCCATGGTTGATTGTTGTCGATGTATATGGCCGAAACAATTTGGTGATATCGGTTGTGTTGGTGCGTAAGGTAAACGCTGGAGCTTTTCTGAGTATTGCTGTCTATAACACGGTATGTAGCGTGTGTCTTCGCGGTTGGTGCTGAATCAACTAACTTCGTTGGTGCCGTTTTTATTAATGACGTTTTAGCGTTCGGTTGTCTTGTTTATCTTCTCACGCCCGAGGTGCGTCGATGGGTACCGCGAATCGTCGGTGTTCGTCTTATCTTAATTGTTATATCGGTTGGGTCTCGTAATGGGCCGGCCTCCTCCAGTAAATACTCGATGCGTGGTCCCGGTATCGTTTTGCGGAGGCTGGGATGTTTTAGCTCTCTCGGATCCCACGGATGTTTTAATGTTCGGCTCTGGTATCAAGCTTAATTGTTCTGTGTACGCAGGTTTGAGTCGGTCTAATGTAACCGTTATTTCATTTCCGCGTATGTTAATGGTGAAGTATTTCGGATGTCGCCGGATAACTTCATAAGGTCCTTCGTATGGTGCAGTTAGCGCACGTTTTACTTGGTTTCGCAGAAATACATGAGTGCAATTTTTCAGTTCCTTGTGGACGAATATTACTCGTTTGTCACTTCTTGCTTCGTAACTTGGTAATGACGCTAAGGTTTCTGTCAGTTTTTTTGTATAGTCGCTGATATTAATGTCTGTTTTTTGATGGAAAAAGAAGTCCCCCGGTAATTTTAGTAAATTTCCAGTTATTATTTATCTTTTGCTGTAGAACGCTGCCGACGCATGTCTCTGACGCGTCGGTCATGAGCGATAAGGTTGCATTTGGTTTGGGGTGCGCAAAAGTGATAGCGTTTCTTATGCTATGTTTACAATCTTCAAAGGCCTTGTCAGATATCTCGTCCCATATGATCGGTGTTTTATCGTTTTTTTTTTGGTGTTGTGAAGATGATTGTTTAATGGTTGTTGTATGTTGGCAGCGTTAGGCATGCTTGCTCTGTAAAAATTCGTCATTCCCAGGAACCTGCGTAATTCTTCGATGGTTTTGGGTTTGGGAAAGTTAATGATTTGTTCCGTTTTCTCTTTACTTGGGTTTACTCCTTCTTTAGAAATTTCGTAGCCTAAGAAGATCAGCTTTTCTTTTCCGAACTCGCACTTGTTTTTGTTTAGGTATAGTTACGCCGTAGTCGTTTAGTCGCGAGAATACTTCGTTTAAGTGTTCCAAGTGTTGTGTCTTGTTATTGGACTCGATTAAAATGTCGTCTAGGTAGATGAACGTATAGTTTAATCCTTTTAGTACTAAATTGATAAAAAGTTGAAACGATAGAGGCGCATTTTTGAGCCCAAAATTCATTTTTGTGTATTCGAACATTCCAAATGGCGTGGTAATTGCTGTTTTCGGTATATCTTCCGGAGCCATGTTGATAGAGTAGTATGCGCGTTTAAGGTCCAATTTTGAATAAATTGTCTTCCCGCGTACTATGTATGTGAAGTCCAATCTCGGAATTGGGTAGCGATCTGGAATGGTGATCGCATTGAGGCGTCTATAGTCTCCACAAGGGCGCATTTCCCCATTTTTCTTTGTGACAATATGTAGTGGGTTTGCCCAGTGGCTATTTGATGGTCGGCAAATCCTTAGGTCTACCAACCGCTCGAACTCCTCCTTTGCCGCCATATACTTGGCAGGGTACAGCGGCCTGGCTTTTTCATGCACTGGTGGTTCATTGGTGTAAATATGGTGTTGCACGCTGTGTTTTGGTATTTGTTTATATTGTTGTTATGTTATCCCTGGATAATTATTGAGCAGCTGATAGTAGCAATTGTTGATATCGACGAGCTTGATAGTTGTGTCTATATTGGTGACAACGCTGGCAGAGACCGAGTTGAGTGTCTTTTTGTCTATTAATTTTCGGCCGTGGAGGTCTACCAGTAGTTTATAGTTGCTCAGGAAATCTGCTCCAATTATTGGTCGTTGTACGTCGGCTATGATGAATTTCCACGTAAAATTTCGACCTAAGCCTAGGTCGATGGTGAGGTTGTTTTCGCCCCACGACTTGATTGACGTTCCGTTTGCTGCATAAAGTGATATGGTGTTATAGTGTTATATATATAGCTTTACGTATCGTTTAGGGATAACCGATACTTCTGCTCCGGTATCAATAAGGTATGTTATGCTTGAGTGCTTATCTGATATGCAGAGTCTTCGGGGTTTTTCGACGTTGACAATGCTCCACCTGTTGTATTGTCGTGTCGTAATTAGTTTCCCACCCCATTTTGTGGCTTCATTTCCAAAAGTGTAGTGGTAGTAGCAAAGCCACACCGCGTCCCCTGGCTGCGCTATTTGATCATAATAGTTATTTCTTCGGGAATAACTCCTGCCTCTTGTCGCATTAGCCCCTTGATTAGGCCGCTGTGCTTTTGATGGTTTATTTGTTCGAACATATTTTTGATGCCGGCGATTTCCATCTTCATGTCGGCTAAAGCCTCCGCCAAATGCTCCTGTGGGTTTTGATTAGGGTTTTCTTTGCCTACTACGATAGGTGCTACCTCATTTTGCTGTGTCGGTTCGTGAATTTTATCAGCTAATGTGATAAGTTTCTGAGTGTCTTCCGTTTCGTGTCCGGTTACCACTGCCCGCACCGTACCGGTAAGCTTGCTCGTCCATAGTTCCCTGAGTGTGTCATCTGGAAGTTTGTTTCTGGCTAGCTCTTTCATTTTATAAAAAAGCTGGGAGGGTTTGAGGTCCCCCAACTCTATTTCGTGGGTGAGCTGCCGAAGTCGACTGGGGCCGGATTCCTCGTGCGCTGCGAGTATTTTTTGTTTAAATTAAAAAGTATGTCGCTTAGTGTTTCTAGTTCTCGTTGACCCAATTTTGCAACCAATAGCTGGGATTTGTATAGATGACTGGGTTTCTGTGGATCGATGATGGCTTCGAATTGGTGAAACCACAGTCGCGGCTGGTTTTTCCAAAACTCAGGAATCCGCGATGTAACGGTAATGGCTTCCGTCGTCGGCTTGTCTGGAGTCGTTGCAGGTGCAGGTAGTACGGCTGGTGTAGCTACTGGTGCTGTTGCATATGCTGCTGGGTTTGCAGCTGGTGCAGGTGCTGGCAATGGTGCAGCCGCGTTGTCCGTGGGCGCGTGTTGGTTGTACATGTTCACGGGGTCACCACCAAATAAAAGGTCTCCATACGAGTGTTCAACACGGACTGCTTTAATCTCAACGAAACTTAAACCTATATGGGTGAAGGCAGGTTTGTATGTGTGTGTATGCGTGTAGGTGTCGTGTCTGTGTACTGTGTTTGTTTACATGTTACAGCTATGTGCTACACACCTAACTGTTAAGTTAATAAAGGTTTTTGTATTATGTTGTTATCAAAAATATCGACAGTGTTGAAAAGGCAAAAAAATTAAGTCAGAACCTAGCGCATAGTATAATCTAAATCAAAAGTAGCTGATCATGCTTACTTACTATCTTTTCACTTTAACTGCTCGTCACCATGTTTCAATGTCAAAATAATGGTGACTATAGTAGTATACTGCGACAAGTACTTGAACTATGACTTTGACCTTTGACTTTTTATCAGAAGCCTAAATAGCATGCAATCATTTAGAAAGTTAGAGCAAACACAAACTGAAATTTCGATTAACTGATCAATCACAGTCAATGTATGATAAACATTAGAATGCTGCCGTTAGATTGGCTTTTCTACCCTCAAATTACTGTTAATTGTTTGATTAGCCCAGACACAACAAAGCAATATTCGCACGCCAACCCAAAAGGACACACGGGACTGCGATAGATCAGCGCACATACGCCGTATCTTAATCGATTGTCAGACGACGCGGTAGCTCAGTTCATAAGCCAGCTTAATACCTGAGACCGCATTTAGACTCTCATCAAACGCCGACGTCTCACTTGCTCCATGGGGATTTAAGGCAGACGGAAACAGACAATCCGTTTTAGTAATATCAAACTCGTCAACTTCATCTTAACCTTGTCCTTGGTTAAGTGTACGCATAATTAACAGTCATTTAGATAATATAATATAGTAAAACCACGTAATACTAATACAAGTATTAGTTTTATTATAAACTAGCTGTGCCCCGCGGTGTTACCCGCTCATCCCACGGGAACACTACATTTATTCGGGATGAAAAGTATCCTATGTCCTTCCCCGGGACTGAAACTATCTATATACCAAATTTCATCTAAATCGGTTCAGCGGTTTAAGCGTGAAGAGGTAACACACAGACAGACAGACAGACAGACAGACAGACAGACAGACACACTTTCGCATTTATAATATAATATATATATATATATATATAATAGCAGTGCCCCGCGGTGTTACCCGCTCATCCCACGGGAACACTAAATTTATTCGGGATGAAAAGTATCCTATGTCCTTTCCCGGGTCTCAAACTATCTCCATACCAAATTTCATCTAAATCGGTTCAGCGGTTTAAGCGTGAAGAGGTAACAGACAGACAGACAGACAGACAGACAGACAGACACACTTTCGCATTTATAATATTAGTATGGATTCACATGCAATTCTATTTTCTGTAAATCGAACTAAGTGATAAATATTCGCAAATCAAGTGTCGCGATCGGCTTAGGACGTTATCCTGCCTTTTCGCCAAAATTTTTTTCGCAAAGTATTCATTTAGCGAACTGTTTCATTTCCCAACTCACGATTTTTTCTGAAAGCAAAAAAAATCTCAGTGTATTTTTTATGCTCTTATAGAATACAATAGGTTAGGTTAGGTTTGAAAATGAAACAGTTTGCCAAATGAATACTTTGCGAAACAAATTTAGGCGATACGGCAGAGAACCCCTATTTCTTCAACATCTTAACTTGCCCTGTCCTCATTGTTAAATGGTCCACTGGTCCGTTTTTTTTTCTGTCATAGCCCGATTCTCTTTCCCCTCTCCCGCCCTAAAGCAGACTGGTTCGATTCTGAAGCAGTCTACTTAACACGCAGTCCATGCGCCCAGTGCGCCCGCATCAACCTCTCCAAATTACTGCTGGTGGCGCGGACATAATCCCATTAGCGGGTTATACTCCCACACAAAGTCCAACTATTGGTAGGACTAACCAGTCATGATACATATCAAGTCATGTCTTAAAAAAATGGTCTGATTCATCTACATTCCTGTAAAGCCATTTCCCTATCTTGTTTACATTCCTAAAGAGTCGCAGTGCTGACTCTTTAACATTCCTATGTCGACCACAATGTTAAGTCGTCTATTTCGAACACAGCGCCAACTCGTCCGGTTCTCTGCCGTATCGCCTAAAAAATTTCGCCAGTGGACCAAATGGTCCTCATGGTTAAATAACAATGAGGACAGGGCAAGTTAAGATGTTGAAGAAATAGGATTGTGGACAAAGTTGCCTGAGCCATACGATCACGTTAAATGCTAGCCAATTAAAATCCTGTTATTGATTTAAACCATTAAATATTTTATGGATAGAGGCGTGTAATCCGCGTCCTGAAAGAATTTAATTTCAGTATAAAACGTCTGGCTCGCGTAAAAATTACTGCGTAACTTTATGTTGTGCTCTAAAGGCCTGTTTTATGATTGGTCGTAAAGAGAGTGCCTCCAGGGACCAATTTCATTCTTTAATTAACATTCCGCCGAAGATCGTTTTAAAAATTGGGACTTCTCTAAAATTTTACAGCATTTGTGGGATTAAATCTAGCTTAAATCCAATTTACATACTTTATATTGTTTTGGAATGTATCCTTGCCTATGTTCTGTTAATTGTACCTAATTTCATAAGATAATATCATTATTGATCGAGCGAGCGAAGCGACTCCGCTTATGCTTGGCTTAAAATTCTGTAGTATGTCCGGATGTTTGGATGTCCGGATGTCCGTTTGCGTTCAAGCAACAAAATTTTATCGTTAAAAGTATCATCACTTTCATACAAAAAATAATCAATTACTTACATCATTAAGGAGAAATCGCATTTCCGAGAACTGAACGAGTTATTATAAAAGTTAAAAGTTTCTGTCAAAAATGACATTTTAGTGGCAAGCTTTCATAGCCGACTGTACTTTTCTATGGATATCCATCAAATGCTCACTGAGACGATTCTAAAGAGCCCAAGCTCGGTAGGATTGCTTTTTCTATTATAGAGTTCCTATGGCCACCTTCCGGCTCCATCATCAGATCAGCCCCATGATAACATATTATTGTATTGTCATCAAAGTCAAGTAAGTATGCAAAATTTCAGCTCAATCGGTTGATGATATCTGCTTCAAAATTGAGTTGCAAGATTTCACCCGAACAAACATACTTAGATACATACATACATACAATGCAAGTTAAATAAAAGCTTTTAAAAAAACACGGAAATTCTTATAGATATGCAAAATATTAGAGGAGTGCCTTTGGTTCCTCATGGATCTCGTCATCAGATCTTTACCAAATTTGTACCTATGGAACCAATCGCATCCCGTCCAACTTAATATAAAAGGAGATTATTTATTCGGTTTCGGTTGTTTAACCGAATAGATAGTCTCCCTCTTTTTTGAAGTCCATCCTGAATATCGAAAATAAAACATGCATTTAAAACGAATTTTAGAATTCCTTTGTCAGAATTTCTCTATGAAATGTTTCGGGCTCTCCTGCTTAATACAAAATTCCGCCGCATTTGTGTTTTAAGTTAAAAGAAACAGAAACAAAAGCACTAGTGTTCTGTTCAAATAAACAGGTACGGCCAAATATTTAACCAGGCTGCCACAATTTATGCACGTTCGTGCTCTAAAAGCCGAGTTGGTAGTTCTCTCCACACGTCTGAAAGAGAAGAGATTGGTTGCAGCTGAATACCGCACCGACGAATTGAAAATGTCGACCTCCTACATCATACGCCCAGAGTTCCCAGTTACAATATAAAAGTCGCGACACTTTTCAATTTTACTAGCTCGAGACTGTCAATTTAAACAAGTTCAATCCAATGGAACACGGTTGAAAATAGAAGCCAATTTGTCATAAAAATGCACAGATAAGATCTAGGGGCAATTTTCCTTTATTAAGGCCGCGGATGTTACACGATCCAATAAGCTAAGTTGCCTTGGCGTGGAAATAGCAGACGTGTCGCGATTGGCTGTGTATATACAGTGCACAAGCCTTGACCTGTCCTTCGCCCGTGCCTGCACTCGGGAAATGCATGGCCCGACACCCGTGACATTTATTTTACTGTGGGTACTCCACGCGTTTTAATGAAAATAAATTATCTGCAGTAGGCACTCAGACTGGTGTGATTCATTCCAATCATACATGTCAGTTAGTGAATTTGAATTTCTCATTGTAACGGCTTTATGGTTTCAATGCCGTCACGTGTGAAAATTGAGTGTTTGGTGATAATTTCATCGATGCTGTTTACTGTAAAATTATTCATATATATTCGTTTCTTTTAGTGAGATTAAATATAGCAGATGGCTTATGTAATCGATAATCGATTACATTTCAATTGTTTAAAGTAGGTTTCCAAAATAATATATTTTGTCGACGTTACGACTTTCCTTGTTTTTACGGTTTTTTTTTAGTAAACCGACTCACATGAATTAATCCGTCACACCTAAAAAATGTACATTATATTATAATTATAACTCTTGATGAAAAATTTTAGTTTTATAAGTGAACTTTTTAGTGCTTTAATATATTCAAAGCATTTTAGCAAGTCTTGATTGAAGCGACAAAATGATGATGTTATCAAACTTTTACATCTTAATTTACGTTTTCTTAAGACATGTTTACTTCGGAGCTAGCAAAGTGCATATACATACATACATAATACATGACCTAAACGCGCGAGTTTTCGCGGAACAGACCAAGGATCGTACCTTTTCTCTTTAAAACTTTCTGTTCGAGTAATCCAAGTATCTAAAATCGGTAGTTTTATATCTTCTTTTATGTTTTATCGTTACTGCTCTTTCTCTAAAGTTATGTCGTTATAAAAAGCTATAACATCAAATGACGACATTTGCGCAGTCTCAGTGAGTTTTTATTTATTGCAACTTATGATGTAATGATGTGCTATTGAAGAATTAAAACCATCTGTTAAAAGCAAATAATTGACCGAGCGAGATAAGCGAGCAGACTCTCCGTTTCATAGTGAGCAAAAATACTTTCCTTAATATATCTTCTCGCCTACAGGTCGGAATTCTTAACTGGTTTCCGTTTATGTGAGCAAATTCTAAATAATTTATTTATATTTTCTAAATGGTGGAGATAGGAGGTTAAAAAGTCAAAATAACATATTTGTGTCATTGTTCTTTTTGACACACGGGGTCTGCTAACAGCTCATAGAGTTACTTCGCTAGTACTTTTTATTTAAATTCCATAATCAGTAAGTTAGAATTAAGTATGAATTGATTATACTTCAGTAGTCATGATCAGAATGCATTTAGCAGCCCAGTACCTCTAGCACAATTTCTCTCGCGAGATATTTATCTATCTCTTTCTGTGCCGTACTGTGAGAGAGTGACAGGTGACGTTATGCCGCGCGACAAGAGACGCGAAGCATAGTTGGGCTAGATGGGCAAATTATTCATGACCTAAACACAATGCAATCTTAGTGTGACAGCTATTTTCTCAGCAAAGCGGTGTTCAACATGATACCACAACACCAAAGTATTCTGACGGGCAATAAAGAAACGAAATAGGACTTATATTTAACATGGAAATAGTGCCTTTATCGCAATAAAGACATGTTTATTGTCCTCATAAATGTTTACATTCAGTTACTTAATAGACTTGGTAATAAAAAGACAATCTGATTGCAAAAAATAGGAATACGTTATTCAAGGTTCCTTACTTCATTTTAATTAGGTAGGTATTGTATTACAGAATCAGATTGCATGATCCGTTACTTTCATTTGTATTGAACTCGCGTCTAATCCTGACCGGGACCCACTAGAAATCAACCCATCCATCTTTAAATAAGAACGTTGAAGATATTTTGTAAAAAGTAAGTGAAATAGGTTACTGAATGGGAACATACTTTTTGTATGTTCACGTTCTTGTCCCCTTATCACGCCAAAATATCTGGACATATTTCAACTGTTTTTGGTACACGGGTACTTAACTCTGTTGGGCAAATGTTTAACATTATTATACTTTTTTTCCATATACCGAAAATCAAAAACTCTTTTTCCATTATCCTTGAACCTTCATCCTAACGCCTGACGATCTGAGAACCTCGTCCTTTTTTGAAGTCAGTTAAACATTGAGTTCAATTCTATTTGCTACTCGCTTTCTAAACGACCCGAGTTTTACAGAACGGGTTAACTACAGATTTAAAACAGGTTTGGAACCTCTTATATATTTCTTACAATGTAAAAAGTAATGGACTTCAATTTTCCACGCAGCAGAGTTTTTATGTGGCAGTAAAAGTAAGTGCCGTCAGTAGTGGAACTTGAAAGACGGTGCAACTTATAGAAAACCTTTGACTTTGTTCTTTCTCCTGTAATCTTCTTTATTAAAACCGTTTGCTTTGGCACCGCATTGGTTGCTTAGTGTTTGTGAAAATTTAAAAAAGATACGGAACTGGTTATGATCGCGGGAAACATTTGGATAGGGTGGCGCCCGACCGATCGGTTTGGAGAACTTTGGAAGAGGCCTACGTCAAGCAGTGGACCGTCTATCGGCTGATATGATGATGATGATGACCCATTTTTTAACATTTTTAAAGTAACGTAACCAACAGAGGCACTTTTCCAAATCTACGTATCAACGAACTTAAAAAAGGCGCCGTTCCAAATTATTTTGTCTATATAACGTAGAGAATTATCTTTGCGTGATTCTTCGGAATTACAAGTTATACTTCGCAAGGCACGTTGCAACATTAAATGAGTTCACAGTACGATATTAGAGCCATACCTAAGAATTCGTACACAAAGGTGTAAACGTGTAAACTGAACTTATTTCACCACGGTCGTAAACCGCGCGTTCGTGTCGCCCCAACCTAACCGTGATTTCCTACCTTCGTGCCTCAACTTTACAACCAAATACTAACTTTAATTCATCCAGCACAATACTCCATGCCCCAACTTTGAAATGTAATTTTCACTTTGAAAATAGATAATTGTGTCTACTCAGATAAAGTTATGAGTTGGGAATAATTTAGTTTGGGGAAGAATTATGACAGGCAATCCTGCTAAGCGGTTGATGCGTCGGAATTTGAATAATATTGTAATACTTATAACATTTTATACTCTCATGCTTTGTTAAGATATTAGTAGTTTATGCAACTGTTGCATAATGAGAAGTCTTAAAACACGAGTGTTTTAAGGCCTAAAACTCTAGTAAAAGAGTGATACCCATGAGCGTTTTAACCGCCGTTACAACCACGGTCTCTTTATTGCCTTCATTAAAGACTCGAATGCCATTTGCGGATATTTTGGAAACTAGTTTACAATGTTGTAATCTGTACGGTTTTTCCTTATGATACTGCAATAAAGAGAACGTGGTTGTAACGGCGCTGGCGGTTCAAATGCTCATGAAAATAACCCAAATAGATGATGATGTAAAACGAAAACTAACAATAAATTTCTTTTTCAGGTGCGGGAGAGGCTCATTCAGACATTATGAAATACATTTGGTAAGTTAATCGTTATAACATAGTGTATTTCTTATACATCCTAATGCTAAATAGCGTCGACAAGCCACTTTCTCTACTATAATGTAACCTGTTACCTAGATTCAACAAAATATTCAAAGTAGGCAATAATTAAGTAGAGAAAAGCTGAGAGGTTACTATGAAATTCATAATTCCGTCATAGTACACGCCTTCCTCTTCGCCCTCGTTTAAAATAGTATTAGAATAAACAAGACAATGCGACATAAACTTGGAATTTCGAACTACAGAATAATATTATTATTTGAGAATAATTCCAGATTGTTAGAATAGATTTACCTACTTTTAATTTTAAGTGCCAGTGGACTGGGATTGTCCCGATTAACGTGATAACATCGATCATACCAGGTGCAAACTTAACTTAACCACTTAAGGATGGAAATTGTTTGTACGGAACCCTCGGTGCGCGAGTTCGACTCGCACTTGACCGGTTTTATTTTTTGTTTGCCATCCTTACAAATAAAATGTGACAGTGTTAGTAAAAGATCCCATTCATGTCCCATGTTTCCATAGAGACGATATTTGTTTGCATCTTTATACCAATAAACTGTCAACGCGTCCTCCGAACAATGGTACCTACAGAATACTTAATATTACTACAATGGGACCTAAACACTGTCCTTCACTGTCACAAATCTTTAGAACGCGTTTGTAAACTATAAACTACAAGAATAATAACTGATCATGTTCTTTGGTTAACGTGAATCAAAATAACCCCGCCCCAGTCGAATTTATTTACTTTAATTATAAGTAGTTTAAATAAGATGGATATATGTTACTAACCTACTCCCATCCATTCAGAGTAAAAGCCAATAAGGAACTGCGGTAGCCTTAATGAAGAAAGTGCGTGATTCGAAAGTCCTTTATAGGTACCAGTTCTGCCATGCTACGGCAAAAAGCCCTACCTTACTATGAAATCCATATACAGATACGACCTCTTAGCATAGCACGGTAGCCTTGCCTTGTCGACCACTTAAACCGAACACGCATCCACCTGCAAGTTCTGAGTATTTCTTGAAAGCCTTAAATTAGGCTGTGAAAACTGTGAAATGCTGGTAAGCATGGCAGTTTTCAAACAACTTCAAAAAGGAAAACTTTGTCAAAAATGAGAGATCAAACTTTCTCGGCACATCTATGAGGTTTTCGGTGTTTTTAGGGTTCCGTAGTCAACTAGGAACCCTTATAGTTTCGCCATGTCCGTCTGTCCGTCTGTCCGTCCGCGGCTTAGCTCAGTGGTCATTAGTACAAGAAAGCTGAAATTTGGTATGGGTATGTATGTGTATGAAGTTACGTCGCACGTCGCCGAACTAACGTGTTTATGATTATTTTATATTATTTTGTTATTTTATATGTATGTTAGTTTTAAGGTATTTATCTATGGGCCACAGTTGCCTGAAAATAAATGATATTGATTGATTGATTGATTGATTACGCCGAGAAAACGGTATAATAAAAATTAAAAAAAATATATTTTCGGGTACCTCTCCAACACGTAAAGGCGGGGTGAATTATTTTTTTCGTTTCCACACTAGTTTGTGGGGTGTCGTTGAATAGGTCTTTTAAAAGTAATAGGGGTCTCCAAACATTATTTTTTGGTAAAGTCAGCAGTTTTGTAAATATTCGCTCCAAAAATAAAAAAATACTTTCAATGAAAACTGTATTGAACAAAATCGGTCGAGCCGTTTTTGAGTTATCACAAAATTTCATAATTTTCTTAAATGGACGTAAGTTGACTTCCAGAAGGTAATAAGTAACTACAGTTACTTTGGCGTTTACGACCTTTTTATAGAGCTTGAAATCTTTCTCATAAATTAAGTCTATTGTGAAGGATGAGCAATTACGGAACCCTACACTGAGCGTGGCCCGACATGCTCTTGGCCGGTTTTTTATAGTAACTTCAGTTGTTCACGGAAATACAATTTCTTCTTGTCGAAGTCGAGGGTTATATTTTGTGAAAGACTTACTTAATCAATTATTGATTACTGTTAATAATTTTTACTGAAAGAACAGACTCTCGATTAAACTCGTTCCGTCATTCAGGTATTGCAATCTAAAATTTCCTTACAGATTCCGGTCACAAAACAAAACGATGGCGGCATATTTACAAATATCGACGTGTGACAGATAGAAGCAAGACTGTGATGCAAGAAAAAGTATGGCGTAGGCCATACACGATGTACGAGAGTTAAGAGCAGATCGATGGGACCGCATGGAGTCGCGAGCCCAGATGAGTCACACGCTCCCGACTAAACGCACGGAAGCTACCTATAGGAGCTGCTCGCAGGCTCTGCCGCTAGATATTCTGTAAGTATTACGTTTCGTGGTAGGAGGCGCCAATGACCGCTATTGAGATGCTAGCTGACACCATTTAGTCCATATTCGTAATTTCAGTTTCACAACTGGCTACCAAAGAAGAAATTACAGAGTATGGTGACAATTTACAGTAGAAGTATGGCATAGGTCAAGTAACAAACGAGGGTACATGTTTCGAGTACCGTATATCCTACTAAGTATCACATAATGATTCAAATCCCTCACTACGCTCACGATTCTAACTTATAGTTACTCGCTAATTGATTCAAACATAGAATCCTTGGCAATACACGATCGATTGGCTATTCAGACTCGAAACCAAAAAACAACTTTGCTCTCTTGTTTGTATTCTCGTTTGTATTTCCCGTCAGATACGAAATTCTTGCTCGAATATATCCAATACCTGGTCGAATATTTAACGTTTCAATTGCGTTTTTTTTCGCAATTAGTAACGGAACAAATGTTAGATCAGATGATGAATAAAGTCATGTTAGTTTCGATTTTCGTATTGATAGGAAAGCCGCATTAGGAGTCTTATTCTGGTTTGCTTACAGTTACGAGCATAGCGATTCTTCCATTATGGTAATAATCATAAGAACAGAATAACGAAAATACTGCGCGGCTTAAACGCTCGGAGGTTCGCCCACTTATTTGGAAAGCTTTGCTATTTTTAGGATATAACTAGGTGGACTCATACTAGTAAACAATTCGTGAAACTCGCTAAACTTACCTGCCTAAGTAATTCAAGAAACTAAAAAATAGACTGTGTTCTTGGAACAAGAGTCATTATCATTAGGCAACCTTTGCTAAAGAAAAGTTTAGCTTGTCAACATGTCGACAAAATGTTACCTAATGACGTGAGTTAATAATAACCTAATAACCTATACATAACTTCACCTTCATGTGAGCAAGGACTTAGTGCCGCAACCAAGGAGGGATATAAATAGTAAGTGGAACTAACAGTCTACAAATATAGATTAGACCTATTGCTAGTGAATTTGGAAGACTCAATTACTCAAGGACTAAGGCCGAATTACATTCCAATATTTTTTTTCATTTACTATTTTATATACTGCTAGACTAGCGAGATTTTTTTAACAGTATTACTGACCCCAACGAAAGAGCGTGAAAGCACAAGACATGAATGCCACCCGCGGCCACTTAGGAAAGCGCAGTATTACTGGTTGAGCGTATATAGACTATGTAGTGAAGTATAAATAAAGGGGTCTCCGATCAATCTATGGATGGGCTGTTCAGCTAATCGTCATCTGCGGAGAGTGATGGAGCAGAAGTGGAGTACCACTTTCCTTCAAACCCCGAAATATGTTGAAAGTGTAATTCGTAATGGAGAGTCTGGGGTCTAGTTGCAATACAACTACTTACGCAGTAGTGGTTATCTTAGAAACTACGATCGTCCGTCTCGAGCCTCACAGGAAATGTTCCTGTTGTGACTAATGTGTGTGTTTATGTAGATGGTTGCCGCGGTCGTCGTTCCGGCCGGCGGAGGGCGAGCTGGCGGACTGCGTGCTCGTGGTGGGCGTGTCGCGGCCCAAGCTCGCGGCGGCGCTCCTCAGCGTGACCCTTCTGTCGTTGTTCCTCACCTTCCACGTGCTGTACGACAGCGCGCTCTACAGTATACAGGTACAAAATCAATTATTCCTTCCGCAAAACGTCGTAGGTCGACCAACGCAACAGTCACGTAGTCACAGGCTCGTGACCGCGAAGCTGAGCTTCTTCTTGACGATGCGTTTGTAGACACCTGCCTACTGAGCCGGCGGTCCCGGGTTCGAATCCCGGCCAGGGCAAATATTTTTGTGATGAACTCGAATATTTGTGCATGACCCGGTTGTTCTATGTATTTAAGTATATATTTATCTATATAAGTACGTATATCGTCATCTATAGTACCCATAACACAAGCCTTCTTGAGCTTAACTTTGGACTAGATCGATTTGTATGAGATTGTCCGATATTTATTTTTTTATTCTTCTTCTCTATCGTTTTTCTCTTGGCAGAGCGGCCGTGGTAACATTGAGGCGGACACAACTCCCCGTACGATCTCCCGCCATCTCTCTCTGTTGGCAGACTGTCTAGCTCAGTCAGATACGCAGTTTTCTATTGTTGATTGTGTTTGGTCAGTTAAATGCATAGGTGACTTCCCACGCGATCTAGTTCGTTCAAATTTTCGCTACACGACCAGCCACACTATGGACTTGTTATCCCGGCTAGCGATATGGCCAATGTATTGTAGTATGCGCGATTTTACTACGGCCAATAAACGCTGCATGATGCCGATTTCCTGGGGCATGGAATCTGCGCTGCAGGCCATCTATAAAAAAATGGCAGGAATATCCTCCTAGCTGCTGCGTGTAAGCGGGACTCAAGCGCCAACGCGTTACTGGGGCCGGGTAACAACTTGACATTACCTATCCGTGGCGGTGCCCACTGTCAGCTGAACCCTGTTCTTACTGGCTTACCAAAAATAATGCATTTTAGCACCTCATACATTGCCCATGAAAGAACTCTAACCCAAATTGGCCCAACCTGCCTAAGTAGACGTTTACGACGTCACACCTTTGCTACTCATGGCTCTTGTATATAGGGTAAACTTTACGATAGCATACATGGTGGACTTTAGTAGTAGTGGGCTGAAATATTGATATTATCCATAGATCCTTACTAAATTCAATTCAGAGAGCAAGTAAAATGTATAGATACACATCTTATGGATTTCTTTCCCATGAGTACCAGGTCTTCTCAACCAAGGCTACTTCCGCTTTATAATATTCCTCGTAATTTTGAAATCATGCGCTACGGAACCCATTAATTCAGGTGAATTGGCCATAATTCTGTCGAAACCCCGCGCCTCTGTCCATCGGCCTCCACACACGAACATATTGTTTTATTTATTGTTATGTCCAACGAGGGTGACGAGCCAGATTGTTAATGTCATAGGGGGACTTACTAGCTGACTCATAATCATAACTAAGGGTCGGCCAGTTAGATTGGAAAATTTCTTGGAGAACGCTTACAGCTACAACATTGTATACCTATATTTATAAAGTCATAACCTTGACCCCTTATTATTTTTATTCTCATGACGACTATATTCTAGGCCAAGATTGTCTTAGATTGTTTGGTGGCCTATTGATTACCATTTCAATAGGGGTGGTGACTGATATTGAATTCTACAGCATACCGTAGTTATGGAAAATAAAATAGCTCAATACCTATGTCATAAAATAAAGAAACACAAGAAAACGAAAGTGTCTTTGAAAAATTGGGCAAGTGCGAGTCCGACTCGCGCATGAAGGGTTCCGTACCATAATCTATAAGAAGTTTGTTGTATGAAATTAAGTATTTATTTTATTTTATTTTTAGTATTTGTTGTTTTTATAGCGGCAATAGAAATACATCATCTGTGAAAATTTCAACTGTCTAGCTATCACCGTTCTTGAGATACAGCCTGGTGACAGACGGACGGATGGACAGCGAAGTCTCAGTAATAGGGTCCCGTTTTTACCCTTTGGGTACCTACGGAACCCTACAAATTATGAGACTTCATGCAAAGGTACGCAAATGATGTTTTTTAATCAAAATGCAAATTTGCTCTGGTTTTGAGAATGCTCATAATCCAACAAAACAATAATTATAGAACGACACTTTTAAACGGCTGAAATAGCAAATGATTGTTTTTCCATACAGTTATTGGTACTTACCACATTATACTTGTCTTGTAACAAACATATACGCGTGGAACCTCCTTCTTTTTAGGGTTCCGTAGCCAAATGGCAAAAAACGGAACCCTTATAGATCCGTCATGTCTGTCTGTCTGTCCGTCTGTCCGTCCGTATGTCACAGCCATTTTTTTCCGAAACTATAAGAGCTATACTGTTGAAACTTGGTAGGTAGATGTATTCTGTGAACCGCATTAAGATTTTGATGCAAAAATAAAAAAATAATAATAAATATTGGGGGCTCCCCATACTTAGAACTGAAACTCAAAATTTTTTTTTTTCATCAAACACATACGTGTGGGGTATCTATGGATAGGTCTTCAAAAATGATATCGAGGTTTCTAAAATATTTTTTTTTTCTAAACCGAATAGTTTGCGTGACAGACGCTTCCAAAGTGGAAAAAAGTTGGTCCCCCCCCCTCTAACTTCTAAAATAAGAAAATGAAAAATCTAAAAAAAACATATGATGTACATTACTATAAAAACTACCAACGAAAATTGTTTTGAACGAGATCTAGTAAGTAGTTTTTTAATACCTAACTTTGCACCTAATTTATATGGGGCGCTATACATACCAGGTGCAAACTTAACTTAACCACTTAGGGATGGAAAGTGTTTGTACGGAACCCTCGGTGCACGAGTCCGACTCGCACTTGGCCGGTTTTTTGAACTAGACTAAAAATGAACAAATATTAGGGGACAATCTCACTCCTGCCTGAAGATAATGGTAATAGTAATAACGTCGAGGTCAAACATGAATAGATATATGCCCATTTAATATATACTCGTACAGCTTATGTAGAATGGAAAATCTTTATGTGCCGTCTGAAAATTATATTTCTACCGTAAGTTAACTTTTACGTCACATCGTCTGTTTAAAATAAAAATGTTAGTATCAAGCTGGCAATTCAAGGACCGTAAAAATGTCCCACGGAAGTTAAACCCTTTGTGGAACAACAGGCGTCATAAAGGAAGGGCGTGTTATCTGTGAGCGCTGCTCTAGAACATTCATTACGATTACGACCGGCGCGATAGGCAAAGGCTAGTACACTGCGAGGCACACGACGATGCGCCGAGAATTAATCTTATAAAAATACCGATACAGTGGGCCGCGAGTCGCGTAGCAGCACGGATAGCTGCCCCTGATGAAGAGCTCCATATGAGTACGAAACATGTCGGGCCGTTCCTGACAATTTATACGGGAGTTTAAAGCGTTTTTATGGTAACCTATTGCAACTTCGAAATATTGTTTCCCCGCTGTATCGTTTCGCCGAATTTTCATTTGCCCGAAAGGAATTTTTCCTGAAACCCATAATATTTTCAGGATATTATAAACCTCGTTGTAAAGAACCCGTTGGGTTAGGTTAGGTTAATTTTATAATTATTTTGAAATATTAATAGTTTTGGAATAAATAGCTTTCGCGCAAATGAAAATTCGGCGAAACGTTACAGCTGGGAAACAAAAATTCGGGATTATGATAGGTAACCATGATTTTCAAACGGCTGGACAGATTTATGTCAAACATTGTTAGAATCGCCGTTCAAAAAAAACGTATTGAAATCAGTCCACCTGTTTAAGAGTGACGACGCCTCAAACACAAATATAGGGGCCAAACTAAGACGTCAACCATTTGCGTCGAAGGTTAAAAAGATAAAGCAATTTGAAAATGAACGTGTCCCTTACTTAGAAATACAATTATTGAAGATAAAAAAGATAAATCAATTTAAAAATACAATTAGCATGAATGAAGATTTAGCTGCAAGCTTCTTAAGAATCTGTATCAAACTTAGCTCACTAGAGCCAAATACTCCGATGTGCCCGACTCAACCCCGTATGTAACTACCTATTTCAATTTGTATTTAATAATTACTTAATGTTTTTTTATAATAATTTGTATTTTGAAATTTAATAAAAATTTTATACTGTATTGACCTGTAAAATGTTGACATAAATGAGTATGAGTATGTGAACAGGGCAGTGTAACACACCTCGCCTCGCTAGAGGGCTCGGCTGCCCCGCCCCGCGGCCCGGAAGCCGGGCAGGCTTGCAAATAATTAGCAACCGATCGGGAACCGGATTGAAAAAGTTTCCAACTCAAGGTTAATGACCTTTTGCATCTGTGCTACGTTTTAATTATATTGTAAGTCGTCGTGTTAACGTTGGCAGGCCACTGGTTGCTGATAGCATTATCCCAAAATATTTGTAAGTAAGTTTCAGTGGACCGCCTGGCGTGACCATCATTATCATGCAATAGATAAATGATTAAACACCTGTCAGTTTCTGACAAATATTTTATCATATATTAATCTCGTGACGCACATTATGCCAACGTGTTACGGAAACCAAAGGAACGTTTGGTTATATCAGGCGTTCACTTTGGGGCTAAGGCTTCCCCCAAGAACCTCCACAATGACCGGTCGTGCACCAGGACCAGGTCAGGATCCTGTGAAACCATGGGGAACGTTTTGATAATTTGTGTTTATGTATTTGGTCGCTAAATTTGTATGATAAATATAATTATGGTATAATTACCTCGCGAGGTCACTCCCAGAAGCCGTCGGTCGGTTTAGGTTTTCTGGTAGAGTTGGGTTGGCAAGAGTAGTGCCATCCACCCCTTCACGCAAAAATAGGCGCATGGTAAGACGTCGAGTTGCAGAAACTCCGCCCGCGACAACCCATACCCTATACCTACCTATGATATAATTACTTAACTATGACCAGCTGTCTGTTACAGTTTTAATGGACACAATCTAAATGTTAATATTTCTGTTTTTTATATGATTAATCTTATTTATTAATTTTATGTAGGTAACGATCTAACGAAAAAATATTTATTAGATTTTCACGAGGCACAAAAAAAAATATTTCGCATTTCATTTTAAACGAATTGTATGTAAGTCTGCAAATGAATATCTTTGTTCTATATCAAAACAGTTACCTATTTTAATACAAACACAAAGTTGTTTAAAAAAGGGAAACGAGTGCCTACAATTAACCGGGTAATATATTAAGGTCGTTTCATCGTTCAACCCTTGTTTAGTTAATTTAGTCGTGCCCCTGTCTCGACTGATTTGTTGGATTGCTGTTGCTGTGTTCAGGATAAACACACAAGCAAATAGCACGGTTGAATGTATTACAGCGTCTTTGATGTTAAACACGAGTAATTGTTTAGTGTCAGCTTCGTAGTAGTCCAGCTGATGAGTGATGACACAACAAATGGTGCTGAGTTCGAATCCTGGAGGATCGAATATTTCCCCCTATATTATGTATTTATATTAAGGTAAACCGTGGAGGACCTAAGTACGATGCTCGAAGATCTCGGTAGAATCTCTGAGCGAGTTGGTCTAAGGATGAACATGGACAAAACAAAAATCATGTTTAATGACCATGTTCAACCACGACCGGTAAAAATTGGAGACTCTACACTCGAAGTTGTGGACAACTATGTATACCTTGGACAAACTGTCCAGTTAGGTAGGTCCAACTTCGAGAAAGAGGTCAATCGTCGAATCTGACTTGGCTGGGCAGCGTTTGGGAGGCTACGTGCTATCTTTTCGTCCAATATCCCGCAGTGTCTCAGACAAAAGTCTTTGAACAATGTGTGTTGTCAGTGATGACATACAGAACTGAAACGTGGTCGCTCACGATGAGCCTTATAAGAAGGCTCAAAGTCACTCAGAGAGCAATGGAGAGGGCTATGCTCGGAGTTTCTTCGCGAGATCGAATCAGAAATGAAGAGATCCGTAGAAGAACCAGAGTAACCGACATAGCTCGAAGGATAGCAAAACTTAAGTGGCAATGGGCAGGGCACATCGCTCGTAAAACCGACGGCCGCTGGGGCCATCGAGTTCTTGAGTGGCGACCACGCACCGGACGATGCAGCATGGGTAGGCCCCCCACAAGGTGGATTGATGACCTGGTGATGGTCGCTGGAGTCCGCTGGATGCGGGAGGCGCAGGAATAGAATAGAATAGAATAGAATCATTTATTGCATATCACATTATAACATATAGATGGAATTATAAGAAATAGTGAGACATGTGACACCCTGCAAGGGCAAAGCAATATCAGTGTCAGAGGGCACTTAATTATTTTACATGCTACGGATCAAATACACACGCATATTTACACAAAACAAAACATTACGGTTACATTATTCACTCAATTATCATTATTAAAATATTCATTTAAATTATAAAAACATTTATTAATTAGGAATAATTTCAATTGCTTTTGAAACAAACCTGGGTTATCGATATTTCTAATGGAATTTGGCAAGTGATTGTAGATTTTGATTGTCATATAATGAGGGCTACCAGTGACGAGTTTTAGTTTTGAAAATGGCAATATCAGTTTATTAATATTTCGATCATTTCTTTTAATTTGGCTTGTATCTTTGGGTGAATATAAGTTTTGGTGTTTCCTAACAAATTTACACGATTCAAAAATATACATGGACGTAACAGTTAATATTTGATGTTTGACGAAATAAGGTTTGCATGACTCCATTTGGTTTATATTTACTATAATTCTGATGCATTTCTTTTGTAAAATGGATATTTTATCAATATCACAGCTATTTCCCCAAAGAACCAGGCCGTATGATATTCGAGAATAAACATACGAGTAATATGCCGTCAGGGCTGTCTGTAGGTCTGTAACTCGCTTAAGGTGTTGAAGGGCATATATAAAAGACGATAACTTTTTTGCTAGTTTTTGAATATGGCCTTTCCAGCTCATATTTGAGTCTAAATCAATACCCAATAAGGTAGCAGAATTTACGTTCGATAATTTTAAATTATTATATGTATAATCTATGGGCAGTGATAATTTTTGATAAGGCTTAAATTGGATAATTTTAGTTTTATTCATGTTGAGCTGAAGGTTATGAGATTGCAACCAGTTTGTAATTTTATTTAACACTGAATCTAATTTATTTTGGATTTCTATAGTACTAGCGCATGGGAATAATATAGATACGTCATCAGCAAAAATTGTACTATGTTCATCTAATATGTTAGGAAGATCGTTGATATATATAATAAATAGAACACAGCCTTAGACGCTACCTTGCGGAATAGAGCCCATTACGGGGACTTTATTGGATCTAATGTGTTGTATTGTAGCTTTATCAAAGTCTGCGTGCTCTATTTCTACGTATTGAAAGCGATCGCTTAGATAAGACTTAAACCAATTTAGGGCAGTACCTCTTACACCCGTGTTATATAATTTGTCTAAAAGAATATCGTAACGGACTCTATCATACGCCTTACTCATGTCGAGTAAGAGACCCACAGCATATTTTTTAGTATCAATAATATTGAGGATTTCTAGGACATATTTATAGATTGCTAGGGTTGTTGAATGGTTTTTTCTAAATCCATTTTGATTTTCATGAAATATTTTGTATTTTTCACAGAAACTGTATAGACGCCTTACCATCGCAGTTTCGATTATTTTAGCTGACGTTGGTAATAGAGCAATTGGACGGTAGTTATTTACATCTGAGGTATCTCCCTTTTTATGAATTGGTTTTATTATTGAAATTTTCAGTGCATCGGGGAAGGTGCCTTGTGAAAAAGATTGATTTATTAATAGGGTATAGGGGTTGCACAGAAATTCTGCGCAACATTTTAATAAAGTGGGAGGGATTTCATCTATGCCGGAGGACAATTTGTTTTTAAGATTTTTTAGAATATTAAATGTTTCTTTAGGTTCAATTGGCCGAAGGAAAAATGAGTTGTTTATTTGATTTTTTAAGGGTAATCTGTTTACATGGGTGGGATGAATATTTCCAATGGAGGAGAAAAAATCATTGAAAATGTTGGCTATTTTTTGGGGGTCGTTTATTGTGCCTTTTTCAGATGTTTTTATTTTAAAGTTTATTTTGTTTTTTGATCTATGTTTATTTGTCTCCTTGTTTATTATTTGCCACATAGATTTGGTTTTATTTTGGGAATTGGAGAACTGCTTTTTATTATGTATCTTTTTAGATTTATGCACTGCTTGTTTAAGTATTTTGCAATATAATTTGTAATGATTTCTTAAAATTTTATTTTTTGTTTGTGATACCATTAATTTTAACAGCCTTTTGTTTCGACACGATACTTTTAATCCCGATGTCAAGTGTGATTTTTTGGGTTTAATAGTTATTTTTATTTTTGGAATACATTGGTCAAGTAATTTTTTTAACGTATTTTCAAATGAATTATAATTTTCATTTACAGTTTTATTTATATTAAATATTGAATCCCATTTAATTTTTTGAAGTTCATTTTTAAATTTGTCTATGTTTTTATCACTAAATATTCTTTTGCGGATAACCCATGGTTGTACATTTAATGGGATAGTAGGAGTACTAAACAAAATACCCCTGTGATCAGAGAAACCATATTCATTGACACTTATTGTCGAGTCCGTGGTTTTAAAATTAGTAAACAATAAATCTATACAAGTAGAGCTAGAATGTGTGACTCTGGTGGCTTCCTGCACTCTTTGGTGGAAATTATATGAGAGCATCAAGTTACATAATCTGTTTTTTTCATTACTATCTAAAAGAAAATCCGAATTTAAGTCACCTCCAATTTTTTCAATATGGCCGCTGCATAAGAAACAGCCCAGTGACATTGCTCTCCATATTTAATTCGATTACGCTGATTTTACTCGCAGTTATGTTATTATTTGTGAACAACTAATGAGCTAAAAGTACTATCAACAATTAACAATCTATAATTGAACAGTGCAGTGCGTGAATTAAGCAGTTTTAATACAAATAATCAAGAATCGTGGTGATTATTTCTTAACCTACCGACTGGATTGTTATTGTGGCAGTGTTTTCACCCAAACCGATAAGTGCCAGCGTTTGCACGGCGCTTAAGACATTCTTTCCGCGAACTCAGACCTCAGTGATAAGTTATGCCGATGTAATTTACTAGCATCGATCAGTATTAAGATAAACAAGGTTTAAACATTTAACTTTGTACACAAGTCTCACGAGAAGAGTAAATCGTCGCCCAATAAATATGTCCCAAGCTTTATCACCCCAACAAAAGGCCAGCTCATTGTCGGACCTCTTAATTGATGATACAACCACCTCCAGGAATCAAATTACATTGCGAGCGAAACGAAAACAACCAGATGACTCCGTGTCGCAACATTTTGACCTATTTAAACGAGAGTTCATGTCTATGTTCTCAGAATGGACAAAAAAGCAGGACCAGAAGTTTGATAGCCTAACAAAAAATCTTCTGGAAGTGAAAACTCAAAATGCTAATATAGAAATATTAAATAGGGAAACCGTGGAGAAAATTGACTTACTTTCGAACCAGCATGAGCAAACACTGAGCAAAATTATTACCCTGGAATCCAAACAAACCGAATTAACATCCCAGGTATGCAATTTGGAAAATAAACTTGATGAAGTGCAACGTCAACTTCGGTCAAGCTGTGTCATAATGCGCAATATTCCTCCGACCGAGTCCAGCCTGCTGGACCTTACCGTCAAGTTGCTGTCAGCCGTGGGCACCGACATCGAGGCTGCGGACATCCGAAACTGTTATCGCCAAGGCAAGAAGGATTCTAGGAAGCCAGTTCTCGTCGAATTCAACAACCCACTTCAAAAGCGGTTATTTCTTAAGGCGGTAAAAACATACAACTTAAGCCATAAAGATGACAAACTAAATACGTCTATTTTGGGTCTTGACGAAAAACAGAGTATATATGTATCTGAATTTCTGACAGACCGCGCTAATAAATGGTTTTATATGGCTAGGCAACTTCAAAAAAATGACAAATGTAAATTTGCATGGACGAGGGACGGCAGAGTTTACCTGAGTATGGGTAAAGATGAACCTGAGGTATTGATCTCAAGCGAGAATCAATTACAATTCCAATACTGCTCGACTTCCAAAATACTAAACGATATATGTTGGACTTTTCACCGCTTCTTTTTGATTAATTTAAAATGTAAATATAACTCTTCTCTTATGCTACACACAAAATACACCTACTCCATTTACACATTTCCTCATCCTCATTCTGCCATTTATAAAGGTACCTCCCGGCATGCTCTGGACTTCTGCTTCGCCATTGTGATGCAAAAGTATTTTCCTGTTGATTCTAATTTATTATGTCGGAAATAAAAACTATAGCGAGCGACATTGACAACAGTGTCAAGGTCGGCAACTCAATGGCGCTGAATATTCCGGAGCAATGCAAAAGTGTCTTAGTGAAATCTAAAAACGCCCTGAAGATTTTCACATTGAATATAAGAAGTATTAATCGGAACTTTGATGATCTTCAAGTCCTTCTTAGGAGGTTAAATATTGATTATGAAATGATTGTACTAACTGAATGCTGGCTATCCACAAATTCTACAATACCCAAATTACACAATTACCAGGCCCATGCAACTAATCAAAATTATAATCAGAATGACGGAATTGTAATTTACCTAAAAGAGGGTACGTTGCTTAAAACATCAGAACCTTCCCAATCAATCGAAGCCAACTGTTTAATCACTACGTTTGGTTGTGAGTACGCGATTGTATCTGTCTATAGACCACCTTCGTTTAGGAAAACTGATATTTTTGTTAACGGACTGGACAAAATCTTAGAAAAACTTAAAAAATTCAAAAATACAATTGTTTTAGGAGATATAAACATTGATATTAAGGATAATAATCAGGATCCTCGTTCGTCTGAATACCTAGACATGTTGACACTTAAAGGACTTTTACCAGCACATACGCTACCTACAAGACAACTTAATTGCCTTGATCATTGTTTTGTGAAAACCAAACTTGAAGCAATAACGGTTGTATGCAACACTACTACCACTGATCATTCTTGTGTCATGATATCACTTTCAAATACCCAAAAATTAAATGCAACAAACGTACGCAAAATTAAAAAAGTTGATTATACTGGCGCTATGAAAGATCTTGGGCAAATCAACTGGACCAACATCTTGAGGGGCATGAATGCAAATGATGCAACTAATATGTTTATCTCCTACTTAAATAATATTTTGAATAAATTTACCCATTATGAAACTATTTCTCATAGGAAACATAATATCAAACCATGGATCACTCCAGGCCTCATTCGTTGCATGAGGAATAGGGATAATCTGAATTTAAAATTAAAAAAAGATCCTGAAAATGAAACTCTAAAAATTACCTATCGCCGATATCGAAACACCTGTAATAATATTCTTAATAGAATTAAAAGGACCTACCAGAGATCTCAAATCCAAGCTAGCGCAAACAATGTAAAAAAACAATGGGAACTAATAAAGGGTATCAGTAAAATTGATAAAAAAATTGATAACGTGACTAACTTACTCAAAATTAAATCAACCCCACGAGAATCTGTAAATTTTGCAAATAAATATTTTGCTGATATTGGGAAAGATTTAGCCAATACGATCATAAATAAAACTGGACTGTCCGAGGATCAGCGAGCCCATAATATGAAATTCACTTCATTTTCTCCGAATTCAATGTTTTTAAGCCCTACTGACGAACGTGAGGTTAACCAAACCATACTCAGCCTAAAGTCTAGTGCATCTACTGGATGGGACGGACTATCATCGATTTTTCTAAAAATGGGTGCTGATATCTTTAGAAATCCAATAGCTATCATTTGCAATCTCTGCTTTCAGGAAGGAAAATTTCCAGATGCATTAAAAAAGTCTGTTATCATTCCGGTTTTCAAGTCAGGTGACAGAGACTGTATCACGAACTATAGGCCAATTTCACTGCTCTCATCTATATCTAAAATAATTGAAAAACTTGTAAATAATAGACTCAAATCATATTTGGAAAAGAACAATATTATATCCACCAACCAATATGGCTTCAGAGAACGCAGATCTACTGAAGATGCTGTTAAAACTGTTACTTCTTATATCGTAGACAAAATTAACAAGAACAAAAAAGTAATAGGTATCTTTCTCGATCTAAAAAAGGCCTTCGATACAGTCTCTGTTCCCATCCTTGTCAGGAAGTTAGAGAATATAGGTATACGGGGAACACCTCTCCTACTCCTAACTGACTACCTATCGAATAGAAAACAGGCTGTAAGAATTGGTGATTATCTTAGCGATGAAGAGGATGTAGTATACGGGGTTCCACAAGGTAGCGTCCTCGGACCTACCCTGTTCTTGATATACATCAATGACCTGTGTCGTCTTTCTTTAAACAGTGCCCAAATTACTACATTCGCTGACGACACGGTGCTACTCTTTCAGGATAATACGTGGAACCAACTAGCTAAAACGGCTCAGGATGGGTTCGATGAAGTAACTAAATGGTTAGATTATAATCTCCTTACGTTGAACTCTTCGAAGACCAAGTATATAACTTTTAGTTTACGCAATAATAGCCAACCATCTCCCGGTACTCTTTTAATAAAAGCGCACTCTTGCGCTATGTTAAAGGATTGCACATGTCCTCAAATTGAAAGTACTGAATCTATCAGATATCTAGGGATTGAGCTGGATAAGAACCTTAATTGGAATAGACATATCGCCAATTTAACCACAAGAGTAAGAAAATTAATTTATATATTCAAAAATATCAGACATGTATGTGACAGAAAGCTGATAACTACAATATATCGCGCGCTCTGTCAATCAATAACAGCTTACTGCATCACTGTATGGGGAGGCGCTGCTAAAACTATATTGCTACCTCTTGAACGTGCACAACGCGCTGTTCTCAAAGTTATGTCTTTTAAAAACTTTAGGTATCCAACCCAAACACTATACAAAGACACTTCAGTGCTTACTGTGAGGCAGCTTTTTATCAAAAGTCTAATATTAGTTCAGCACCAAAAGCAGCCAGACCATTGTGCTACACGCCGTCGAATTGATCTAGTCTATTCAGTCCCTACATCCAGGTTGGCCTTCTCCCGTAAGTTCCATAATTACCTTGGACCTCTTGTGTACAATCGTATAAGTAAACACATAAAATTACGTGACTTAAACCTATATCAATGTAAACGAATTTTGGACGTTTTTCTTAATTCACTTAGCTATGAGGACACTGAAAACCTTATCAAATAAATGGCCAAACACATTCACATTCTATATGAATACTCACAACCATACATATACATACACATTCACACACATACACACTTAAATCTATAGTGGCACTAGGTATCGAATAAGCTATAACTTAAGTTTTCTATTTTTATTTTAAACTATCTTATTATTAACAAGAAAGAAATTCACCTCCACTATCTGCATATAATCTTATTTTTTCAAGTTCTCCACTACCCAAAGGTTGTCTGGAAGAGATCGCTCTTTAGCGATAAGACCGCCTGTTGTTTACCTCTAATTGTAATTTCTTGCATTGTATTTCTCCTGTTATTTTATGAGGTGTGCAATAAAGAGTACTTGTATTGTATAATACTTACTTACGAACACGCATTAAGCTAAGTAACTATACTCTGTCTGATCACTGGGCTCAAATGGTGTCACTTTGGCATAAGTTACTAACAAAACTCATACAAAAAAAAAAAAAAATTATACATGTAAACTTTAGTCTTCTCAACCGAGTTTTAAACAGCGTGATCACTGGAAATGTAATTTAACTTACTTTTATACTCTGTTTATTCACTATATTTTATAATGTCTGTGTTAATTTGTTGATACACATTTAACTTCACTCACTTACAAATAATGTTATATATAAGTACCAATGTGACCGACGACAACTCTTACTTCACCGTGATACAGTTTTAACTAGTACGGGAAGTAATAGGACATCATTGTTTGCATAACTTATGTAACTAACAACTTAGAATTGTAAGGCAAGTGTCTGTTATCAACTTTTTTGTGATTTTATGTAGTTGTTTTGGTGAATAAAGTTATTATTATTATTCACTCATTTAATCATGTTTCTTAGGATAGGTATTTTTTATAATAAATTTATATAAAAAGTAAAATATAAAAAATACATTACAAATATAAACACATTATAAAAAAAACCTAACCTAGGGTGCCGCCGGCAACGGGGCAGGGCCCAGGCTACCGGTGATTAGGGCTGCAGAGACAGGAACCTCCTGACAATGCGCGCCGTGTCCAGGAGTACCGCCTTCTGTATCTGACCCTTGATCCAGCCATCTAGCGAGAGTCTCTTAAGATGTTTGTCGAGACTCTTCGCTATGAGACCGTTCGCCGAAACGACTATCGGGACAATGATCGTCGAGTCAACATCCCACATGGCGGTCACCTCGTGAGCCAAGTCAAGGTACTTGCTGAGTTTGTCCTTCTCGGCCTTCACGAGGTTCTCGTCATGCGGGATGGTGATGTCGACGAGCACTGCCTGGCGCTTAGATCGATCTACCAACACGATATCAGGCTTATTGGCTACAATAGTCCTGTCCGTGATGATAGATCGATCCCAATAGAGCGTGGCACGACCATTTTCGAGAACTGGCATCGGTGCGTACTTATAGTACGGCACCTCAGACCCCACAAGACCGTATCGAAGAGCAAGTTGCTGGTGAATGATCCTGGCTACTTGGTTATGTCTGTGCAAGTACTCGCCGTTAGCAAGATGAGAACAACCGGAGATTATATGCCTGAGTGACTCACCGGGACGGCGGCATGCCCGACAAATGTCGACCGTACCGTCCTTCAGGATATATCTCCGGTAATTGTTCGTCATCATTACTTCGTCCGCAATTGCACAGACAAAACCTTCGGTTTCCCCGAAGAGATCCCCGAAGCGTAGCCAGTTCACCGACGCGAGCAGATCTACGTCGGGCCCCGTAAGGGCCTTGTAGAACCGCCCGTGTAGCTCCTTGCTCTTCCATACAGCCCTGCGGTCATCGGTGCTAAGCACCTTTGGTCTGCGCCAGTTCTCGTTTGCTAAGGAGAGAGAGGTGAGGCCTTTGTCAACTGCTACTACATCGCGATGAATCCCACACTCGTTGTTTAGGAAATACTCCCTAAGACTGCACACCTCGCGGTTATGGAGGTCCTTGGCGTTTAAAAAGCCACGGCCCCCACACTTACGCGGGATGTACATTCTCATAACTGACGAGCGTGGGTGCCTCATGCGATGTGTAGTGAGCAGCTGACGGACCCTCGTATCCAGGGCGTCCAGCTCAGTCTGAGTCCACCTTAGTATGCCAAAGGAGTAAGTGAGCAGAGGCATCACCCAAGCGTTGAAGGCGCGCGCCTTATTGCCACCGGACAAAAGACTGTTAAGTACTTTTGTCAAACGACAAAAGAAACGCTCCTTCAACGCCTGTCTAATGTCTCCGTCCGCAATAGCCAATGACTGTGACATACCAAGGTACTTGTAGGTTTCAACTTCGGAGATAGACCTGAGGGACATTGTCTCAGAAAGTTGTAAGTTCGCGGAATTTACGACTTTCCCCCGCTGCACATGCATGACCGCACACTTGTCTACACCAAACTCCATTTTGATGGCGCTACTGAAGGTTTCTGTTACTTCCAGTAGTTCCACCAGATCCTGGCGTTTTGGTGCATACAGCTTAAGATCATCCATATACAGCAGATGAGAAATGACCTCACCTCCTCTTCGAAGCCGGCAACCTAGTCCTGAATCCTTCAGCAGAGTGCTGAGCGGATTCAGGGCTAGGCAGAACCACAGAGGACTCAAACTGTCACCCTGGAAAATACCTCTCTCAATCCTTATCAAGTCCTGCGGGCCAGGGGGGCCATCTCCGACACCTGGTTGACGAAGGACTGTGGTCCACTGCCTCATACACGAGCTTAAGAGGGATCTTAGAGCTGTATCGATTTTATACAGCTCTAAGATCCTCTCCAGCCATGAATGAGGCACCGAATCATAGGCCTTCTTATAGTCAATCCAGGTGGCTGAGAGAGACCCCCTGTTCCGCCGGACTTGTTGGCAAATGGTCGTGTCAATGAGGAGGAGCTCCTTAGTACCACGGGACCCAACCCTACATCCATTCTGAGAGAAGGCCAAAACGTTATTCGCAACAATGTGCGTGTTAATTTTTGTTCTCAGAATGGACGTAAGGAGCTTGTATAAAGTGGGCAAGCACGTGATGGGTCTGTAGTTTTTCGCTTCCGTGGTACTACCGGACTTATAGAGCAGGAAGGTAGCACCAGTAGTCATGAAAGATGGCAGGGAACCAAGCTCGAGGGCGTCTTGAAATTGTGTTGCCAGGCGTTCGTGTGAGGATCGAAACCACTTGATCCAAAAGTTGTGCAATCCGTCTGGCCCAGGACTTTTCCAGTTCTGGGTCGTACGGACCGCACAACCCACATCATCGGGGCTGATGGTTACAGCCCCCATGTTTTCGATCGGCTCACACTCACGTCTGACAACATTCATCCATTCGCCCTCGGTGTGCTCGACTGGAACTGACCAGATACTACGCCAGAAATTAATCATGGCAGTAGGATCCGGCAGTTGCCCGTCGGTCACACATTGATCGGTTCCCTCCCACTTTCGGTATACCTTCCTTTGGTCACTTTGGAAGAGGCGATTTTGCTGGAATCGATCCACACGCTCTCTGTAGCGACGAATACGGTTTGCCCATGCATAAACTTTCTGCTTTAGGTAGTCGATACGCTCCGTGACACATGCCATATAATCGCAGGGCCTGATGCCAGTCCCCGCGAAGGCTTGTGTCACGTAGCGCATCACACGGGGGCGATTGTTGCCCCCCCTAAAACAGATTAGCTTGGCAATGAGAGTCCTAAATGAGCTGATACGCCGCTCGATCCGTACTTGCCAACTTATTATTATTATTATTATTATAATTATAACACGCTTTTTACTGTCTTTGCGAGCAATTATACATAATAGTTTATTTAGGCTTGTGTAGAAAACTTCAATTTCCCTTTTGCTGTTGGGCCAGTATATATTTACAATTAACAGATTAAGTTTTGGTAGCTCTACTGCACACAATTCGAAAATCATTTCTAAAGATAAGGATGTAATATCAGGTCTCTCATATTGTTCAATACCATTTTTTATCATTATAAATACACCTCCTCCCTCATGATGTTCACGACAAAAGAACGAGCAAATGTTATAATTAGATATTTTTACCAAGTCTTTTTTTTCTGTGTTAAGCCATGACTCAGAAACACATATTACGTGTACTTGTGGATAATCTTCTGTAAATGTGTGTAATATGTGAATTTTATTCCATATACTTTGCATATTTTGATATAGAATAGAGAGGTTAGTCTCGAAAAAATGTGTTTCTTGCAGCTTCTTCGTTTGGGGACTGTGTCGACGTCGCACGCGAAGTCGATGGGTAAGTAGATTTTGGTGGTATTTGCGGTACAAACATTTCATCCCTCTTGTTCTCTTCTGTAGGGTTTACGGTGTCCTGAGTAGACTTACTAGTGCAATTTTTCGTTGGGATGTTTTCAGATTCTTGCATGTAAAGTTGCCCATTAATAAATAGGCGGTCTTTCCGAATTATAGCGTGGTGACCTTGTTTTCTTGCAGTTTGTAGGATACGCTGTAATTCTCTTTTCTTTTTTAGGTCCTCGGGGCTAAGGAACTCTGTAACGCTGAGCCCCGCTTCCTTTAAGGGTTCATTGTTTTCCAAAATATATTTTTTCATTCTTTTACTCATAAATTCAATTTTGACTGGTCTTGGTCTTCCTCTTTTTCCAATAAATGAAATTTCTTCTATATAACCAGACACATCCAGGTTCAATAGGTCATAGAACATATTGGAAATTCTTTCCGTGACGTCATTTTCGCTTTCCCAGTAGTTTTCCGCTAGACCATGTAAGACCAAAACCTTTTCAGACGAGTCCTTAGTTTTCTCGCTATTCGTATTTTTGTTGAGCTCCTGAATCTGAGTACGTAAGGTTTCGTTTTCAGCTTGTAGTGCACAGCATTTTTGATTCAAGATTTCGATTTTGGAATTTATGCTTGATATATTATTTTTAACTTCTGTCTGTTCTGTAGATATTTTTTCAAAATTTAATCCAAAATTTGACTTAATCTCAGATATGGCATTTTCTATTTGAGTTCGGAACGATGTCTGTAATATAGATAGAAAGTGTTTATTATTCTCTTCTATGATGAGTCTAAATTTTGTTAGAGATATTTGGTCGTCACTTTCCTTATGTCCACCAGAGGGCGTCGCTATGTCTGTGTCTTGTAGGGATTCTTGTAAAAATGTATGTCCTTGGGGAGAGATTGTCGTGTCATCGTCGCTTAGCGTTTCAGCTTCATTTTCGTTTTTAGAGCACGGTCTTTTCCTTATGGTGATATTAGATTTATCTACTGTACCAGGTTCGACAGGGTGAGTTGAAGTGGGCATGGTAGACTGTAGATGCGGACGAACGGGGGTATTTATATTGTTTCCCTTTGGTTCACTGGAAAGACATTGTGGACATTTCGAACGTCTCTTCCTGTCTGGGGACATAACGTTGTCAAATACCTTCTCTGGGACTCTGACGCAGTCCACATCATAACACAGGCGGCATGATGAGCATGTTAAATATCTTTTCTTGCCAATTTCCTGGCAGCAGCCTTCGCATATTAACGCCATCTTGCGGATAGATCAAGACCTGAGATGTGTCTATTGAAGGTTGTTTCGTATCTTGGTTGTTAGTTAGTCTCTATGATAACAGATGGCGCTGTTTTCAACGATAGATCCTGTCTATGAGTTGCAATTTTAATGTTGAGGTTATTAATAAATTTATTTAAAAGTACCTTGGAAGTTGATGACTATATATATTCCTTTGGTCACCAAATAGGTAATTTCACTTTGTTTCCGTAAAACTTCCACATGTCACCAAGTTTAGCGTTATACTGTTATGGATATGCCGCGGTTGTTATTCACTGATATTTACGCACGAATTACAAACTATGAGCGGATAACACTGATGCACGTCCAACATTATCGTAGCTATTTGGATTTACACCTAATTCGATTGGTTTTTACGGTTTCTTTTTTTAATTCAACTTTGTTCACGGAGCTAATGTTTACTCGGCTACTAGCGCCCTCTCACGATCCGTGGATAGGACCGGTCATGGTGGCGTTCTCTGGGAGAGGTTACAGCATGGTGTCAACTATTAGGCATTAGCATGTCAAGCACAGGGTCGTTTACCTTACGTACTAGCTAGAAGGTGCCCGCAGCAACGTTCTCCGCGTAAAACATATATCCTTTCACGGCACTGCTCAAAAATGTGGTCATAGATTACCTGAATCCAGTACACAAAACTGCTTATATTTGTACATTTTTAAACTGTATATATATGTTAGCTCGCAACACACCAAGAATGTAGCTCGTTACGGTAACAGTTCGCATATGGTAAGATACAACTTTTCAGAAAATATTTCAGAGTAATTTTCTCGGCGCTGCATGCTTAAACGACAACTGAACCAATCAAAGCTAATCGTCTGCTGCATGTCAAATTAAATTGACCAATAAGAATGCATCATTTATGAGAGCTATATAGGGGAGAGTAACCTATATTGAACCGGCGCTCAAATTGGACCACTTCTGTATTTCTACCAAATAACACAATTTATTTACACTGGCAACAAAAAATTAAGCGACGACAGCGCCATAATCAGTCCACCAATTTGGTGTAATCATGGACCTAGTAAATACTATAGTATACCTGGACTGCTCATTGCTTCGTTCGACCGGTCCAAGTAAGAAAGCCGCCAAGGAGGCAGTTTGTCCCACTCTGCTGGGGTAACCAAATATTTAGCTATAAAGAGGGACTCATCCTTACTCCATTTTTTTACAAGTTTGGCTCGGTTTGTAGACACCTGCCTACTGAGCCGGCGGTCCCGGGTTCGAATCCCGGCCGGGGCAAATATTTGTATGATGAACTCGAATGTTTGTGCTTGGGTGATGGTTGTTCTATGTATTTAAGTATATATTTATCTATATAAGTATAACACAAGCCTTCTTGAGCTTAATTTGGGACTATATTGATTTGTGTGAGGTTGTCCGATATTTATAAAAAAAAATGAAAAAAAAAATTAAAGTCTAAAAATGTATATTGGCTGGCACTGTAGCTAGAATTTATTTTATATACCTATGGAAACTCATAAATAAATACAGTGAATGTTAGCTACTATGCCAGCAATAACACACTTTTGGCTCCTGTTATTTTAACAAAACGCAGCAATCCCGTAACTGTTAATTTGATTTGATAAATGACAAACTTCGTTAAGTCATACTTAAAAACAAAACAAACAAAAAACATATTCTGATGTACGTGGACATGAACTCATTTATGAGGATATAAAAAAGTGGTTATTTGTAGGGTACCATAAATTAATTAGGGAGGTAAAACTGTAAGTATACCGTTATTTTATAAACTACCTGTATAACTCTGTTTTACCAATGCAAGACTACGCAATACTTTTTATTACTGTACTAACGGTTACTAAGTATATGGCGAAATAAAAAGAAAAAAAAACCGACTTCAAAAAAAAAACTAAAAAGCTAAAAATAACCCATATAAGTACAGATTACGTTTGAATCACGTTTTGAAGACGATGCCAAACCACTCATTTATTATATTTTTATATTATATAAGTATATTTTTTTGTTTTTTATAGTGATTCATATAAAATACTTATGGCGGGGTGATCTGGGAGGTCTTAAAGGCATACATCTCGTTTGAGTTATCTCCTAACTTCGGTTCTACGATTGCTACTACTACTACGATTACTTAGGCGGGTAGCAATGTTCTAGGTGGGCTCGCCCTGCGGGCCCTTGGGCTCGCGCGCTACGCCATCTCTGGGACGCTCCGCACCTTTAGTGCTACACGGAGCTCGGCCTGCGGCCTCGTGGGGGGACGTTCGCCCTTAAGCCTGCAGCCCTCGGTCGAACTAAATATTAAAGTTTGTTGTCCGATATTTTCTGAATTTGACCGAATTTTTTAAATTCGATTTCAGATTCCGACTCGGGGGCCCCAAAAACTGCCTGATACCGAATTTCAGCCCCCTCGGACCAATATGAAATTTTCTCCATACAAATCTCGTTTTTCCGATATTTTCCGAATTTGACCGAATTTTTGGACACCGATTCCAGATTCATATTTGTGAGCCCCAAATGCCCCCGATATCGAGTTTCAGTCCCCTAGCACCAACTTGAAATTTAGAAAAAAAAGTCGCCATTTCTATTTTTTTTTTCACGACTGTACTCGGGTGGAGGCCCCCTATGACATTTGATCGAGCACCTCCCACCTGAGCCAACCATTTACAAGATACGGGCCTCTTAAAAAAATCCCCATACATTTTTTTTATGATAGAAAAAAAAAGTTTTTTGGAATCAGGGGGCCCAAAGCCAAATTTCAGCTCGCTACGACCATTTTGAAATTTCGACGCCTATTAACCACCCTTAGATAGCGAAGGATTATCGTAGTATAGCTAAAACGACATTACTGCAATAGTGCAATGCTCAGATTGTTTTTTAGTACGAATAATATTTTCGAAGTAAAACATAGATCGGAATTATCCGGTAATTTTGTAAATTCATTGTCACTCTATTAGTACTTTATCAAAGTTTGACATGCTTTCATATTAATATATGATCGTCGAAGTATGGCGGCCGTCCGTTACGCATCCCCAAAACTAGCCTCTGTGTTTATTTTGTCAAAATGTGTTATTGTTCCACTTACCACCTTCCACTCGATGTTTTCACGCGTCACTGACACTATTTTTGTGAAATTACAGTGTTAACACAGCTTAATTATTCGCATAAACACAAACAATAAAAGTGCAAAAATATTAGTCGCCGACATAACCTAAAAGTGCGATCTCAAACTGGTAATTGTGTTTATTTCCGTGAAATCACTATTTATGAAACTGCAGTGCTACCAAACACAGAATAAATCACCATTATAATCACAAACTATAACTAATAACAGTGTAAAACCACTTATAAACCGGCATAGCTCCAGGGTGTTCTGCCTTTTCGCAGAACTATGTTTGGCCGAATTTCATTTGCCAACCAACGTTTCGCCGACGTTTCACTTTGACAACTAACGATTACCAAATTTTTATTTGCCAACTTTTCACTTGGTAGAATTATTGTAAAGCAGATTATTATTATGCCTCTAAACTTTTGGCAGACTAATCATTAGTCAAATCTTTCTCTTGGTCGAACAACTTTTGGACGATTAACGTTTCGTTGATGCAACAGTTCCCTTTTCATACATTAGGCAAGTTACAAATAAGAAAAAGGTTAGGTTAGGTTTGTTTTATGATCATGAATAGCGGAGCGAGGGAAGCGAGCGGAGCGTCAGATTGCTTGCTTGTATTAAGGTAATATTAAAATACTTGCAAGTATTACAAAAAAAAACAATTACATATATTTATAATTTACTTTTAGTATAGTTTTTAATTTTACTTTTAAATATTAGTTTGTAATTGGTAAATTTACCACATACATACCCATACCTACATATTTTTGTTACTTATTTCTCTGAAAAACACAACTTTTTATTTTTATTTTTTTTTTAGCAAGAATTTACTAATAATACCACGCTACTCAATAAAACATTTGGTAAACAATAAACAACTAGGTGTATATTATGCCAACTAAAACATTCTGCCACATGAAATGTGGCATTTAAAAATTTACGTAATAAAACACAGACCAAAAGTTAAGTTGGTAACGGTGAGGTTGGCAAATAATAAGTTGGCAATTGATAAGTTGGGAAATGAAAGGTTGGCGAAATAAAATTCCGCGAAACGGGAGTTGGGAAGTGATAATCGACGTAACAATTTTCTGCGAAAAATAAGAGAACCTAGCTCCAGTGTATATTGACTTGTCGCTGTCCGTGCGCCGACTGCGCTGGGTACCTACCAGCGCGCAGAATAAAAGAATCTCGCTTATCGCAAGCCACGGATTATTTTTTGTAAATATTACGTTGGCTGTTTTATCCGGATAACATCCCTGTGTAACCATGGCTTCAATTGGTACTTCTACATGTGCGGCCTGTCACGCAAGTGGCGACGATGCTACTTCGTTAAAATGCTCCGAGTGTAAATCGACCTTCCACCGGCTTTGCGTCAACATCACTGATAAAATGTTTTCAAACTGGACTGCGGACTCAAAGTCGAGCTGGGTGTGTCCCTCTTGCAATAGTAAGAAACCTAAAGGTAACAATTCTAATACCCCGGTGCGCCCGTCTAGCGGGCCCCTGCATCCCAACGTCACCGTCCGAGCCCAGGGTCGTAATACTAACCCAGAAGGCGCCGTAAGCGTTGAAGCTATTAACTCTCTCACTTATGAAATCCGCATGCTTCGAGAAGATATGAGCGAGCTGAAAACATCTATTAAAAGCATGTCCTCTGACTTAGCTCAGTATAATGATCGCTTAGACGCATGCGAGAACAGTTTACTTCATCTCGAGGAACGTGAATGTGTGCGCGATAGGGAGGTTGCCTCGCTCCACTCCAATCTACTGGCACTCCAAGAGCAGTTTGAGAACCAACAACAATGGAATATGAGGAACGAGATGGAAATTATAGGGTTAAATGAATCCCCTAATGAAAATCTCATTCATACAGTTCTTCTAACCGCTAGCAAGATTGGGATATCTCTTCATGAAAATGATATTGACTGGGTTCATCGTGCGGGGCCTAAACGCTCGACTGAATCGGATAACAGCGGTGCCGTGCAAAATAAGCCTCGTCCCGTAATCCTGCGTTTCTTAAGGAAGACCAAACGCGATTCCTTTCTACGTTCGGCAAAATCGCGGCGTCTATCCACGCCTGACTTAGAAATCCCGGGCACCTCAAGGAAAATGTTCTTCAACGAGCATCTAACTAAGAAAAATCGGCAGTTATTTCGTGAGGCTCGCCTTCGCGCCAATCATTGCGGATACAAATTCTGTTGGACCCGAGACGGCACCATCTACGTTAAGAAAAGAGAAGGTGGCCAGGCCACTCCCATCAAACGCCAGGCAGATCTCGATGCGCGTATCGGTCTTCTCACTGCCGAAGATCAGCCAGCACCGACACCGTCTACGAGCGATTCCCCTTCTTCTGCATGAATCTGTATTATTTCTGTGCATGTTTTTAAGTCATATGTTTTTTAATAGTAACACTTATTTCTACATCCACACACACCATACACACATCTCATACACTTGTATTTTACTTCCAACCCAAATCGATATTTCAATGGACTTGCTACAGGTGTCAACATCAAAAGGCAGCTTTTTATTTATTATTCTGAAAATATATGCGCAATTCCACGCAGTGAGTGACATAACTCTGAAGAAATTATCGCTGTATAAACACTTTGGTTTGTTTCATTCAATGAGGAACTAGGCATGGAATTGGATAACTCCTTCATCGTTACATGTCACTCCCTCGACAGCATTGAAACCTGTACTAAATTGGTCACGAATAGTCAATTCAAAATCCTCTGCCTGAATATAAGGAGCCTTCAACGCAACTTTTACGATTTTACAATTGCGCTTAAACGCTTTGAAACGAATTTTGACATAATCATTCTCTCGGAGTGCTGGTTGCATGATAATTCTGTTATCGGTCAGCTTCCTGGTTACAACTCATTTCACACATCCAATCACCTGAATAAAAGCTGTGGTGTTACTATCTATGTTATTAAGTCTCTTTGCCCCTCAGTCCATGAACCTCCCACTCAGGGGGCTGACTTCCTGATGGTTAGAGTCAATAATATGTCTATTCTGGGGATTTACCGTTCTCCGTCATTGAGTGACTTCGATAGCTTTAACCGTTCTCTTGATCTGGCTTTGAAAAGTGTAAGCGACAGTTCTTGTATAATTGTAGCGGGTGATTTAAATATTGATCTTCTTGATACACAGAACTCTATAACTGGAGACTACTTGACCTTAATGGCGTCGCATGGGTTGATACCAGCTATAACTGCTCCTACCAGAGACAAAGCTTGTCTGGATCACATTTTTATCAAAACTGTCCAATCTGCTACAGGCATAGTGTGCAAGTGTGCTATCACGGACCATGACTTGACAATGATTAGTATATCTCATTCAAAAACAAAAGAAGGCCAAGACCGTAATTCCTGTCGCGTCAACATGCAAGCAGTCGCTGCCGATTTGCGGGACACTGACTGGTCTCCGGTACTCAGCTGTGGGGATCCTGACAGGGCTGTCGCGTTATTTGATAGCGTAATTTCGAATTCAGTTAAGAAACACAGTCATATTGTTAAGGTCAGCCGCAGTCGTTTTACCTTGAAACCTTGGATGACTCCTGGACTAATTAGGTGCATGAAACATCGTGATAGGCTTCACTTGCAGTTGAGGAATAATCCTGATAACCAAATCTTAAAAACTAGCTATACGCGCTATAGAAACTTCTACGGTCAACTTCTACGTAACATTAAAGCTGATTATGACAATAGGGAGCTTGCCCGCAATAGCGATAATCCTAAAAAACTCTGGCAAACTATCAAACGAGTCTGCGAGTATCCTGGTCGCTCCTCCGACGCCAGTGCATTGACAAAAATCACCACTAACAGCCATGAATCCCTCACCGCTTGTAATAAACACTTCGTGTCAGTAGCAAGTGATTTGGCTAATAAAATTTTAGACAAACTTAAAACCACGCAGCAGACTCTAGCGTCTAATTATACATCAGGTGTAGCGCTACCTCACTCCTTCTTTTTTGCTCCGACCGATCCCCAAGAAGTCGGTGACTTTATAAAAGCTCTTAAATATGACAGTGCTCCGGGGCCAGACGGCTATAAATCTTCCCTGATTAAGTCTGTGAGAGAATTCATTTGCCTTCCTTTGGCTCACATCTTTAATCTCAGCATTTCGTCGGGTTATTTTCCTGACGCCTGGAAGAAATCAACAGTATCCCCCATCTTTAAATCTGGTGAAAAAAGTAATCCTGACCACTATCGACCTATATCCCTTCTTAACATTTTTTCTAAATTATTAGAAAAAATTGTAAATAAACGTCTAGTAGACTACTTAGATAAACATAAGCTTATCTCAGATAGGCAGTTTGGATTTAGGCGGGGAAAATCCACGGAGCAAGCAGTAGTGTTGCTCTCAAATACAATTGCTAAACATCTTGATCAGGGTAGACATTGCATAGGTGTCTTTCTGGACTTGGCTAAGGCCTTCGACACCGTCTCAGCGCCGATTCTCCTAAAAAAACTTGAACTCAAAGGAGTTCGAGGCTCGGCGCTGGAATGGTTCAAAAGTTACCTCGCAAACCGGAGCCAGCATGTGAGGGTTGGAGACTGTAAGAGCAAAGAGCTACCTATTGTTTTTGGTGTCCCTCAAGGAAGCATTCTCGGTCCAACCTTGTTTTTATTGTATATTGACGACTTTCTGTCACTTAACTTGAAGAACTGCGACTTAATCTGCTACGCGGATGATACAGTAGCCCTCTTTAGTGGCAAATCATGGCCAGAGGCAATCCACATGGCGCAAACGGGAATGACAAGCATTTCAGACTGGCTAGACACAAACCTGCTTACCTTAAATACAAAAAAAACTAAATTCTTAACTTTCTACAAGACGGTATCTTCCAGCCCCCCTTTGTGTAATCAATTAACTTTGTCATCTAGTTTTGGTACACGGGATACTATCGAACGAGCAGAAATGATCAAGTACCTCGGAGTAACCATCGATCAGAGATTGTCCTTCAGACAGCACATTGAAACCTTATCACGTCGGGTTAGAAAGGTCATATATATTATGAGACTCCTGAGAAATGGAGCCTCCAGAGAAATTCTCCAGTTAGTATATTTCGCACTATGCCAATCTATACTTCAATACTGCATTGCAGCCTGGGGAGGTGCAACTAAGAGTGCTATGATTGGAGTTGAGCGGGCGCAACGAGCTGTGCTTAAAGTCATGCTGAGAAAACCTTTTCGATTTCCCACTGTTCACTTGTACAAGGAGGCCTCAGTGTTAAGTGTTCGCCAGCTTTTTGTTCTGAAAGCTGTAGTTGAATCTCACCGAATTGCTGTCGCTTCCACTGATCATGTTAAGCGCCGTCAGCAACGCCACAAACACCTCGTTATTCAGTGTCCCAGAGCCAAAACCGCATTTGCTAAACGCCTTCCGTCGTACTTACACCCCTTTGTCTATAACAGAGTCTCTAAAGCGTGCAAAGTCGACGACTTTTCCTGTGCAATCCTTAAATGTAAAGTAAAAAAATGGCTTCTATCCCTATCGTATGATGACACCGAGAATATCATCAAATAATAAATTTGGTAAGTAAGTGATATTTCGTTGACACACACACACACACACACACACACACACACACACACACACACACACACACACACACACATACACTCTCACACACACGCACACGCACATGCGTAGATAAGTAATTTTATATCTTGTATTATAATTTCCCTCCAATTTGTTCACTCTGTTGCGTTACGGGCTTTTTCTATTACTGTTTTTTCAATTCTAATTGGTATACTGTACTCCCGGTTCCCAAGATACAGGCTGTGCCTAGTTTGGGGCCGTTGGAAATTTCTTATGCTTATGTGTAAATTCCAGTGTGTAAGTGAAATATTTGTAAAATGTCCAATTGTTATAAGTTTTTCTTTTTGGTAAATAAATTATTTGTTGTTGTTGTTGTTGTTGATACCATATATTACCTGAAAAAATATACTATAGCCACCAAAAGATTTCCTTTTGCAACCTTTAATTCCAGTTACCATGATGCAATTATAAGTATGTAATTTTTTAAATAATCAGAAAAGATACCATTAAGCACTGTCAAAAATGCTGACAGTTTTCAATTATATTAATAAGATTTCAAATTTACAGGTTTTATCCTGCCCTAACATAAAATTATTTTTATATACTAACGGATGGTATAACTTTCATAATTTTTTCCGTTAGTTTCTTTGGTGACGCGTAAGAAAGTTTAGCTAATAAAATATTTAATTATTTGAAGTGAATACAGTGTTATTTTAAAGAAAAATATAAACTACTAATAACTACCATTTTATTTGAAAACTACTAATTATTACTATTTTTTGTGACTGGCAATATTAGAAAGGGACACACTACCTATATGCGAGCTGTCTCTGTCTGACCGTGACCCCTTCACCCGTAAAATATACTTTATGTATTTATACGAAGATTTAATTTTGTGTGAACACTTATTCTGAGTTCGCACTCCTGTTGTCTTAAATATAAGCTCCTTGGGTGTAATAGATAAATTGTGTTATTTGGTAGAAATACGAAGTGGTCCAATTTAAGCGCCGGTTCAATATAGGTTACTCTCCCCTCTATGTTTTTTTTTAAACGTATAATATCCGCTAAAAATATTTTCATAACTACAACTACAATAAAGTCATACGTTGTGGAGTTTTAACTTTACATAAATGTCTTATTAAATAAAAGTAATTGGTAAATAAATAAAGTATATCTAATTACATTTTGCAATTGTAATTGTTTATTGATAGTGCTAGTACTTTTCCTTGTAATAGTAATTGATAATCTCAGTTATACATATTTTCTAATTGTTAATTTAAAAATTCAATTACTTTTTTTCCAGCACTACACAATGACTAATAACGCTTTGAAATAAACAACAATGTACGGTCAAATCAATGCAATTGCGTATGACAATCAAATCGAACAGTTATATATTTGAGCAGAGGTAGTTAATCAAATAAGTGGGACAGCGGAACATCATTAAGGCCTCCAATCCCCGAATTATTCATTAATCCGCACATCCCTCTAATATTGGGAGTTTGTATTGCATAATCCGTATAGTTATTACCAATTAGAGGCGATAGGTATTCTCCAGCGATACTGGTATTGCTAATACGACATGCAACTGTAATTATGAGTGTTTACGATCATTGAAACCATTGTTTATGTATACATACCCAGGTAGCAAACAGTCGGTATAAGAGCTTATTACAGACATTATAACTCTAAGTCGAATAAAGGCTATATATGTGCTTCGTAGCCTGCGTGCTACTTGGATATACTTATGTACATACCTACTTATCAATTAAAATGTAGGTATACAGTATACGCTTGGGAATGTATAGTTACCTGCACAGAAACCTGCCCCCCCTATCTATCGTACTTGAATCTGAACAACGATGATAACTTGAGAAGCATAACAGGGACTTTTTCAAATAATTTATACTCGCATGATATTGAAAGTAAAAAAGACGAGCCATACTTACCAATATTGTCGCGTAGTGAAAATTAACATGTCACAGTTGTACTAAAGGTAACAGCCGTAAAATATTAACATCTATTCTAAAATTGTATAGCAAATGAGCATCGCAACGGCATCCGGGGAAACCTAACCGAGGTTGTGTTGCTCCTCATCCATTCCCCATTGGTGAAAATACAACCGCGAATTATACCGAACTAACGAAAAATGGCGATCCCTTCTCTCAACTTAAGCTTCTCAATACGTAAACCTAATCATTACTGAGGACAGTTTAAAAAGTAAAACAAATCATAATCACGAAAAAACAGGAAACAACATCCCAAATTCAAAATAATTTAATTCCTTACTCAGGGGGCTTTATTTTAAATTTGATCTGCTAAATTCTACGACAACAAATAGGTATGACAGCTAGAAATCGTGGTTCCGGAATTAATTAGTAGATATAACCAGTATATCGGAAATTCCGGTATTTCTGATACTGGTCAGACTTACCTCTTCCCGAATCGAAAGCTCTGAACATAAATGCATACCTTAATATATAAAAAGTTTTCAAACAGTAGGAATTGCTTTATGGGTGATGACCAAAAAGTTTACTACCTTAACTCATTTAATTAAAATTTGTATCAATTTTTCCCTTGTACGGCGACAAATTAACCATCGAATAATGTACCTTAAGGTGCTGTTTTGAGGTTCATTATTGTGTCGTTATTATTTTTGTCGCACAACGGAACTTTTTCTAAGGCTAACTGCGCCTAAATTATGTCCAACTTTTGGGTCCTTACACTTATCCGCTCAATCGCTTTTGGTGAGTACAGGTAGGCGCTCTTATCTACCTATATATATAAAAGAAGAAGTCCTGACTGACTCATCAACGCACAGCTGAAACTACTAATGTTAGAGAGTTGATTTTTGCACAGTAGGTTATTTTTATAACGTGGGCTAGGGATAAGAAGGGATTTTTGGGAAACACCTCCCGGTTAAACAGGGGTGCAAAGTTTGTATCGGGGAACCTTTTTTTTTGAGCTAGAGGTTTGAAACTTTGTAGAAAGATTACTTATTCAAAAACACAAAAAGTACTTTCAGCGTTTTAGAAAATTTCACCCCTAAGGGGGTTAAAAAGGGGTGCAATGTTTATATGGGAGAAACTTAATTTTTTTAACAAGAGACTTGAAACTTTGTAGAAAGCTTACCTAATCAAATACAAAAAAAGTAATTTCAGCGTTTTGGAAAATTTCACCTCTAAGGGGGTTAAAAAGGGGTGCAAAGTTTGTATGGGGAACACTGCTAATGTTGTTTATAAAGAAGTGTTACGCTAAGGTTATCAGTTTATATTTTTTTTATTTCCTTTCTTCTACCCAGTGACTACGTAATTTTTTTAAAACAAACTTGCACCCCCTTTTCTATGGTTGACTGTCAACAATATTTTCTTAGTGCTGTCTCTTATGAATTGTGTTCCAAACTTCATGTGTTCCTATATTTAGTGAGTTGTCTATCAGCACATGAATAATCTATACTTTATATACCTATTCTTACTTTATTTAGCTTCTTGAGAAATATAGAGAACTGTAGCACCAGTCAATCAATCACTCTTCAAACAATAGAGCTAGTAGCCTGTAGACCAAAATAGTAATCGCATCATTAAATTCGCTTATGTGCATTTAGTTTTTAATGGTCACATTTCAGCATTTTCTTTAACACACTAGCCTTTTTAATAACTGGGGTACCTGCTAGACCATTTAGAAACATTTTGGCCCGCCTCGGGAACTCCGCCAAACCACTCTTTTCGTTTAATAGCCAGGCCGGCGTGTACAAATACCAGTGGTGCCTTCTTATGAAAAGAGGTTGTTTTGAAATAAAGTTTATTATTTATTATTGTTGAAAGAGATACTCTTCATTAAACTGCCTCCATCTCTCGATATCCAGTGCTGAGTTTAAGATTGTTTTAACAGCCTTACGATATTTAACTATTTTTTAAATCTCACTCATAATAACTAAGATCCCCATTTTCTAACTCCAAATCCATGCGTCGCTCTATATCTTGCAGAGTCATTTTTGCCAAAGATTAAAAGCATTAGGTAACCGACGGAATAAATATTAAGCATCCTGCAAACGATTCCCGTAATCTAATTGGAAAATCTTCTAAAATTCTTTAACAATTGCATATCAGTGTCTGCCACTGTTTGAAATGTAATATGTCTAGACCATTTTAACTAAGAATAAAATTCACTTACCTATTTTAATATCTTTGTCATCATCAAAAATCTACGCGGACGAAGTCGCGGGCGGCCGCTAGTTTTATTATATAAATAGAGTTCAACTCGAATTTCGAAGCAAGTGAGTGGTTATTGACCGAGCGAGCGAAGCGTGTTTCAGATTTGCCAAAACTTCTTTCGCATGTCCGGACGTTTGATGTTAGGATCTTCAGATGTTCGGATTTCTCAACCACGGCCATATTTCTCAACCGATTCTCATGAAATTTTGTGAGTAGGTTCGATAAGTATATATATTTTTTGTCGATACAGTATTTAGATTTTATTGAAAATCGCGGTTGAAACTGGCGGAAATGGGCATTGAAAACGTAAAAGATTAAAAGTTTCCATAATCTCGAAAAAAAGTTGAAAGGTCTACAGCTCATAGAGCCAATAAAGATATCAAATTATATGCGACACGCAATAAAGCGTCCCGCCGAGTATCGTGTAAGAACCGATGCAATCGTACACGAAGGAGCAATGAGCACACGGCCATCTTTATGGCAATTGATGTTCTAGCATCTCGACGTGCTAGCATTCTCCGACAAGTTCCCATACTGCCGTGCTAAGGTAAAAGGCGACCGCTTGCTATGGAGCTCCAGACAAAAGGTTGCCTTTTACATTAGCAAGGCTGCCTTTTACTTCAGCTTAGCACGGCAGAATAATTAATCCAGTATTTGAGCTCTATGACTCACTGATGTGTATTTGCTATCGGATTTTGGCCCATAACCTAATTACACCACATGACGTAGTTGTAGTAAGACGACGCAACGTGATGAGATTGAAATATGTTTTTTTTTATATGGTATTACTCAGCGCATCATTTGAAATCAATGGTATCCGAATTAAACACGCTGTAACTGCACTCCTAAATGGATCATTATTCGAGCGTTTGTTCCGAATCATTTTCGTGGTCACATTTTTTTAGAAATGGCTGCAGATTGCGATTTCGTTTCTGGTTAGGTATCTAAATTTACCGGACATCTAACAAATATCCGAAAATGGCATAAAAATCTACGCCCAATTCTTTCAAAATATGTCAACGAAAGTGAGGCGATTGAAACGCTCGAGTAATAAATAAATAAATAAAATAATAAATATTAAGGGACAATCATACACAAATCGACCTAGTCCCAAACTAAGCAAAGCTTGTACTATGGGTACTAGACGACGATATACATAATATATAAATACATATATAGATAACATCCATGACCCAAGTACAAATATTTGCCCCGGCCGGGATTCGAACCCGGGACCGCCGACTCAGTAGGCAGGTGTCTACCAACCGAGCCAAACGCGTCGTCAAAAATAACCCAAATAGTTATAGATCTGTAAAACTTCTCACACGTAATAAGCTTTATGATAACAACGTATTTACGATACACAAATTACACAACACATGACAAAGAGTCCCTCCGTGTATCGTGTACATGGAATCGATGCAAGCGGATACAAATGAGTAAAGTAAATTCAACTTGCTGGAAATTCCCCGAGTAGTGCTAACCTAGTATCTGAACAATACGAGTAAGATACTAAAGTGTTTACCGGCTTTAGGGCGTTAATACATTAGCACAATATGACGTTGTGATTGCATCAGTAACTAATGCTGTCTCTATCTGAACAAAATTTTAGGTATCTAGGTACACCTCGATACAGACATAACTCGTATGCATAATAAATATGCGCCATTCGTTTAGAGCATAAACGTAATTTTTGATTTGGTGTAAAAAAACTGATACTGGTTTTTTTTTCTGAAACTCCCTAATGGTCCCTTTCTTCATTTCTCAGACTAGTGAATCAATGTGATGATAAAATTAATGAATAATCGACGGTTCCCCTTGATATGTAAGCATATTAATAGTAATTGTGACGTTTTTCATACATGTAAACTCATGCAATTGCTGCAAAAATAGGATTACATTTTTACTAAAGAATGTGTAATGTTTAGATAATATTTCGCACTATCACATGTATTAGCTTTGCTCACACGCCTAACCGATAGTTAAGATGCTCAGGACTACGTATATAATATAGGAAATTGTACTCTTAATCCCCGGAAGGTATCGGATGCTCCTGATCACGAACATAGGATAATCTAAATGAGATCCGACTATGCCGAATAGAATTTCGCTTGGGAGATTACCCAAAAGCGTTTTAAACTACAATAAGTGCTCATTGAAAAATAACATCACAGGTATCGAGCTAAGAGCGGTCTCAAGTTTGAAAAGTTTATTCTCTTAAAAACCTACTCGTAACATTTTCGATGCAGTCTTGATTTATTTTCGAACATTGCGTCTCAGATTTACGACGAGTATTTTTGAAACGACCAGAATTCTAAAATCTCTATTTGGAATTTCATATTTGAAAGTTATGGTAAAGTCAACAAGACCGAAAATGTACATTAAATGAAAAGATTTCCGTGTTTTTTTTTTATAAATTCCGTTCCGGACAATTCCACGTAAATGAAAGTGACCATTAAATGCATGTTTTTTTTTAACTTACTACTTACTTACGCAAACTTAAGTGTCAATATTTATGTGGGGTTAAAAAATAACACCATCATTTTTGAAATTTGCAACATAACACGCAATTAAGAGGCCTAATTCCTTTTAAAATGATGATTGTTCTAGACATTTTTTCTCTATGATCAAACATGTTTCTTAACATATTATTGATGTTAATACCTAGAACAGGGCTATCGAGATGTATTGGTATATATTTAAAACCTACAGTTTGAATTTTTCATTGATATTTTTTGTTTAAAAAACTACTCGAAATTAAAACTTATTGAACCGGGTCTATTGCGATATTTTAATTTACATTCATTGCCTGACGTTTCGACACGGTTTCACATAGTTACACATCTCAGACGTTCTCGAAATTGACAAAATTCACGCGGAAAGTTAGTTTTTTCAACTTATTTTGGACTGCATGCAATGAAAGCATGAAATAGCTGTTACTACCTAGAACACAGGGGAAAGTATTATTCACTTCAAAAAATTGGTTGTAATTATCAATATATTTGCCAGGAATAATGTCTCTGAAATGGTCACTTTAATTACACTTATGTGGAATTACCTTTTAAACTAAGATTGTGTTAGTGAATTTTATTATGTAGGACTCCTTTTTAAAACAACGTGTTCCGTTCCGCAGTTCATGCTTACAATTGTATATATAAAAAAGTTATAATGACAATCCACAGATCCTACTAAAATAAAAATAAATAAATAAATATTAAGGGACAATCATACACAAATCGACCTAGTCCCAAACTAAGCAAAGCTTGTACTATGGGTACTAGACGACGATATACACAATATATAAATAAATATATAGATAACATCCATGACCCAGGAACAAATATTTGCACAAATATTTGCCCCGGCCGGGATTCGAACCCGGGACCGCCGAAGTCCGTAGGTTTAATGATGAATTTTCCTTGTTTTAACAACATACTAATTCAACAGGCTGCAAGCTTGGCGTCAGCTGCCAGCGAGAGCCGGAAGATCCTGCACAGCCAGGAGATGGGTGGACGGAGCATCAACCACCCCATGGCACTGCGGAAGAGGCCGCGGCAATCACGGCCTCCGAGACCGATGAAGAGGCTTCCACAGGTAATAGAGCAACTGATTATTTCGGGTGCATAACGGTCGCTATAACAACTTATAATAAGCCGACCAAGGGATATAATAAACTAATATAATTTAGTATAATGTTCATTTGATATAATACGCTCAAAGGCTCACAACATACTCAAACTTCTCAAGCAAAAATGTAAGAGTGTTATAGAGTAATGGTTATGTACGACGACGAGCGAAGCGGGGAGAAGTGTTGGGTTATCTTGCAAATATAAACGTTATATCAAATGTCGTTTACTTATACTAATTGAAATTATGCTTATTGTTGTTATATCAAATAAAACATTATAAAAAATGTTGTTATATCTAGCGAAATTATATGAAACGTTGCAAGCGGTTACTATACGGGCCACCAAGCACCCGTTATTTTTTGACAAACATATGTTATTGCGAGAGTGATAGATGCTTTATTATAATTTATACACACCCATATTTTTAAATCACTATAACAAATTCTGAGCTCCAAGATGGTAAGCGGAAACAAGGCGACCAGTTCCTTCGGTTCAAGGATGTTCAAAAGAGACATATGAAGCAATGTAATATTGATCCCCTACAGTGGGAAGAAGTTGCAACTCGTCGTCCATAGTGGAGGCGTTTGGTACGTGGAAAAGTAGAACACTTTGAAGAGCAAAGGAAAGTTGATCTTGATAATAAGCGTGATGCTCTTAAGGCTAAAACACCGACGGCCATCAATTACAATTATGTTGACGGTGTCCTTACGTGCCGCCAATGCTCGCGCACGTTCACGCATAAGATTGGCTACTGTAGCCATATGAGGGCACACGATAGGGCTAATCACTGGAGCCTCTAATCACCGGCGTGGTACCTAGCAGTCACCGTAGCCGAAACCGGCATGGGGAGTATATAACAAATTCAGATACTATACTCATAGGTAAGAACCTACTTACTTGGCACAACGACGGCGGTGGGTTATGGATGACCAATCTAATATCAGTGATATTTCATAACATTACGATATCTCGGGCGGGTACGTCTTAAGAACATCAATTATATGATCACCTCATTACATTCATTCCTCCGCTCCGCGAGACTTACATAAAATAAAATCTATGACACGATGCTGAAAATGTTTGTAGATGAAGTAGTCTATGCAACTGTACACTAGGCCTTAAAACACTCATGTGACAAATATAATTAGGTTGTGCTCCGAACCATGTAGGTATAAAAGGTACAGAGAATAGCGGCTGTACTGAAATAAATTAATCCGATTTGCTAAGTGTATAAAAATATGGTATTTAATATACAACAAAGCGTTTACACACATAAACACTGTTTGAAAAGGTAAAACGCAGTGCATTAAGTCTTCATTGTTTTTGCACTCCTAACAAACTTCGTTTTAATAGAATCGCAAACAGCTGGATGGTACAGAAATTAGCTCCCACCGCGCCGTGAACACTTCACTAAGTTTATAGAGTATAGAGCATTGTATTTTTAAGAGTTGTGTACTTATTATCTTTTTAAGCGGTCTGCCACTCTAGCACAACTATGCATCGCGATTTTTGTCGCCTGTCACTCTGTCACAGTACTGCATAGAAAGAGATAGATACATGTCTCGCGCGAAAAAGAATCGCGATTCACAGTTTTGCTAGAGGTGCTGACATACATAACTAGTTGCGTCTTCACACCGCTCTTCGTTATCACACCGCTCCCTAGAATTTAAAAAGAGTAACATTTGTCACGTGGTGTAGTTGCGCTAAAAATACTGCGCTGATTTTATCGATAAGCATGTAAATGAGAGAGTGACGAATATTTCAACTACGAGGACCACAGTCAGCATCAAAAGTAATGTCAATTTTAGTATGCATTTAACATAAGCCAGTAGTAAAATATCAATGTCAGCTACTTTAAATGCTGTAAAACTTTAAATACTACTACTACTACTTAAGGCCTAACTAGAATACTAGTTTTCGCCACTTGTTCCGATCTTGTACCGTCTCTCACCAGTTAACAGGTTGAAATTTACGATGATCGAGTGTTTACATGAGCGATGTTGATTGACGTTGATTTTGTTACTTTCTCTCCAGGCATTGATAATCGGTGTCCGCAAATGTGGTACAAGAGCTCTCCTAGAAATGTTGTACCTCCATCCAATGGTGCAGAAGGCGTCAGGAGAAGTCCACTTCTTCGATCGCGATGAGAACTACGCGCTGGGCCTGGAATGGTACAGGAGTAAAATGCCGCTGTCATTCAAAGGGCAGATCACGATAGAAAAGAGCCCTAGTTACTTCGTTACTCCTGAGGTAAGGACACTTCTAATATGGACACTTTGATTTGCTATTTTAGTTTTAGTTCCCTAAAAATATAAAGTAAACTATTCTAAATTACGTCTTTCGACTGTAAAGTTCTACCACTGTGGGATCCAAGCTAGACATTACCAAAATGAAGTACTTAATCATTGACAGTGGAGCTCGTCTCTAATAAAATTTGAACATTTGCATCAATGACAACGATTTGCTATCAGAAACTGAACTGCGGTTACTGTTAGTGGCCCAATGCTGCGGGCTGCTTCTCACTTTCATATTTCAGAATTAGTTCAGGTTCCAAAATATTCTATGTTTAGGCTGTAGATTTTTTATCTGTAACCCTTTTTTTCTCAAGGTACCAGAACGCGTCCGTGCCATGAACTCCTCAGTCCGGCTCCTCCTTATCGTAAGAGAACCGGTGACGCGCGCGATCTCCGATTACACGCAATTACGTAGCCGCGCCACGCCGTCCGCGCCCGCGCATGCTATGACTCCGTCGCACCCCGCGCCTGACGCCGCCAAGCCATTCGAGCATCTCGCCATATCGCCTGACGGCTCCATCAACATCGCATATAGGTATAGTACCATCGCCATGAGTTGTCATCTTCTTCGCCTACATTGGGCATATCACTGCGTACCTGTATGTGGTACCCTCGAAGTCTTCACCATTCATTTTTATTGCCACTAATGCCGTGTAAGTGTGTCTTGGAAACTGATATGCAATAATTTGTGCAATAAGCAAAGTCCCATTTCACTGCTAGCAATAGTCCATGAGCTCTCAGATTGCCATTCGGTCACGTAAAAGCGAGCGAGACAGGCATAAAACACGAATCGCATTTTGACACCTCGCGCACTGTACATCACGACATAGAGCGTTTCTCCTTTACCACCTGATATTAACCTCGAAACTTTTGTTGTAGGCCTATTGCCATATCGCTGTACCACGCATACCTGCATCGGTGGCTAGAAGTGTTCCCGCGAGAGCAGATCCTAGTGGTGAATGGAGACCTGCTCATCGAGGATCCGGTGCCTCAGCTGCGGCGCATCGAGAAGTTCCTTGGACTAGAGCACAAAATTGGTAAGTGAAAAACAAAGGTAGCCCTCCTAATGGAAAGCCAAAACTTCAGAAGTACTATTTACTAAACTTACGGCTCTCATACGGGCAATAAGCATCTTTAGACAAATGTTGGGGTAATCTGCTACAATAAATAAAAATACCGTTATTATTATGGTCAGAGTACCGAAGACGACTTTCATGTATTTTTGGTGCATCTCCTATCGTTAGCGATCATCTTTAGCTACTAACTCCACGGTCGCTCTGATTAGCTATCGCTGTTCATCCTGAATTATACTCAGTTTTAATTAATCATCCTGATTCCCGAAAAACGTCTTGTGATACTGATCTGCCCATTTTTAAATTATTATTTTTTCAACAGGAAGAAGAAACTTCTACTTCAACGAAACCAAAGGTTTCTATTGCTTACGGAACGACACTACAGACAAATGTCTCCGCGAAACGAAAGGACGTAAGCATCCCAGAGTCGACCCCGCCGTCGTCACCAAGCTAAGAAAGTTTTTTATACAGCACAATCAGAGATTCTACGATCTCGTCGGAGAAGACCTCGGCTGGCCCGAGGATTAAGGAGGCTGGTCGTCACCAGAAGAACATGAAACGAGATAAAGAATGTAAACAATATTTCAGGGGGTTATCATCATGCCCCTTTACCACGAAACATTTACTGACAGCCAAACTGTCGCAAATTTATAGAGAAAAATAACGCAGATATTATAGCTTTCGCTAGTGGTACCTAATGTAATACAGTGGACAGTGTGTTTATATTGTTTATCTTGTCTCTGGTTATATTTAGGCATGGACCGTGATGGACGCACCATATCGTTGTGATCGAATGTAATTCTTACATATCAAAATAAAACATATCATTAGTTTGTAAGGTTTTTAAAATATATGTATATGTATACATCTAGCGTAATTAACATAGGACACCTGGAAATTAATAAATTTTATTTATATTTATCAGTAGAAAATGTTTTTCTATACAAAATTCTGCTGCACTTTAGTTAGACTATGTAGATATACTTACGCATTTTGGTTTATACGTACCAATTGAAGTGATTTATACTGGACATATTTATATTATATATTAATTCGTTTTGACAGTGTCTACGAAACGGGAACAAAAATTGAAAGTATGAAAGACGCAGTCATCGATTCTGATTGGGTTAGATCAGCTGAGAATCCTTTACAATTATTACGCACTGATTTGATAGACCGACCCACTGAAACCCTGAGCAATATATTTTTAATATTAATAGTTAATAATTAAGTATTACGTGCATACCTTTACACAGCGTTTTTTATACATTTAGGTATGGATTTTTAAGCTGTTTGTGATCAGTTCGTTCTTAGTACCCACTAGGCGAGGCATATATAAATAAGCTAAATGTATTCTAGAATAATTCCACAAGGATGCATGTTGTGTACATTTTTCGCTTTCTCTTTTTAGGTGTCGTAAGTTTTTATCGTGATGTGTGACTCGTAAATGTCTTTATGTTATTAGTGAACGTGATTTTTCAAACTCTTAACAATATTTCCCATGTTTTCCAAATTCATAATCGCAATGTTTAAAATTAGTAGCCAATTGTCTTCATTAGATCGAGACTTGGAAATCTTAGTCCGAATCATTATGTGTGTGTCTATAATAATAACATACTTAATACATTTCTTTGATCTCAATGTTGTTCTGGAGTCATTGTTGAGTGTGGCAGTCACACTGTAGAATATACACACAACTTAAATTTAGTAAACGTGGAGAGATATCGATATACAATCAACGCGGGTTTAGAAGTATTCTATTTAAGCGAAACGTCCAAGACTGAAGAGTTAGTTGAGTAAGTTTAAAGTAATATTTAGCATAAAGTGTCCATAGGTGGCGCCTCGGCTCACCGAGACCGGCAGACTGCGAGTGGTTTTCGACGCCACTGTCAATATTTCATTTCCAAATCACAAAACAGAGTCAACGAATATTTAAATGTTTTTTCTAAAATATAAGCCTTGCTTATACGAACGCAGATCTACTCGTAAATGTTAAATCATTTGACGAAAATCGCGAGAACTATAGTTTGGCTAATTCTAAAACTTGTGAATAATGACAAATCAAAGACGCATAAACTGACTGACTGAGTCATACTATAAGGGCTGTTTTGTTACCTATTTGCTATGAAACCCTAATCAACGCAGAACAAAGTATCATAAGGAATACAAATATCGAAGGAATATGTCTGTAAGTACTTGTGTGATTATTTCTGAAGCAAGTTTTATATCACTATATTATATTACTCGTAGGGTTTGCGTTCGTGAAGCAATATTTTAATAACTAATAAATCGTTTTACGTGGATATACGATATACCAGTATTGTGATGTATTGAGGATACTATTGGTAGGAGGAGGCAACTTTCGAACAAGATACTTGCTGCTAAAAAAAAATTCACCACAAGTTGCTCAAGTAACTTTCAGAAATATAAACGAGGTTAAAAGAAACACATAAAAGAACAGAAGTCATTTCAGCCACTTGTGTGATATCAAGAATATCAAGCATATCAAAATTATTCAATAATATTGTTAGATTTTTAATATAATTATATTGTAAGGTTTAATTGTCTAGGTTGAAGGCTGGTTTTATAAAAGTCCAAGTTATCCACTTATCAAGGTAATAAAAACTGTTTATAAAACTGGCTTGGATATTATATATTTAATTAATTGAGAGTATAATTTATTGTTTGTTTAGAACTGATTCACTAGTTGATAAATAATTTTAATCACTGTTAAATGTTGTGCACGTTCTTAAGGTGTAGTTTAAATTTGATTAGGGTAATAATGTTAAATATAGTTATTTATTATTTTTTAGAAAAATTTAGATATATTATTTACACACCTGCAGACTTACGTATTATATTTTCGTACAATCCACCAAAAACGTTTATTAACTTATCTCATTATTTGACCTTTAATCCCTTTTCCGTTGTAAACATTAAATGCGTTCCTATATTCTCGTGTATTTTATAAACAATGCATTTCTATGGCAAAGTAACTACTAACATATCATTAGGTTAAACGAAAATGTTATATACCAACTAAAATCTATTTTACCCATGTCTTAAATATTACATTTCCTTGTAAATATCTTTTAACTTCTGTTAATAAGTTAATGTACATCTTCAATAAATAAGAAGCAAGACCAAGTGTATTAATTCCGTGTCCTTCACTCATGCCTTCACATTCACGCTTGGGAAATTAAAACCCACGAAGGAGTTCAGCCCTTTATTAATTCAAGACACAAACGAACGTACACTGAACATTAATTTGTCATAGAGCGCCTCCACCAAAACTAGACTAACACCGTTCGATCGATTATTAATTTTTAAGTTAAACTTTATATTCTACTTACTTTTGTGCTTTTGGTAAGTTTGGCTAGCTTTAGCTCCTTTGGGAATAAGTATATGCAGGGAAAATTACCGGATCCAAATACTTAGTTCCTTAGCTATTCCGTGAAATTGTGTTATGTCGTGGCCAGTTGTGTTATGATATGGCAATTTGTACTCATCGTACATAATATCATCATGCAGTTTTCTTCACCACGAATAGGCATGCAAGTAAAGAAAAACAAACGAACCAACACCAATTAGTACTCTTCAACACGTATTTTGGCTATTAAAATACATAAACACATTTACTACGTCGTAGAAGCCAAATATCGCTCGATATGTTTCGAATCGGTACGCGATTCATCATCAACAGAGCCTTTATGAACGCGACCATCAACGTATTCTTCTCTATCATATTATGACGCAAATAAACGCAACCATCATAGGCCCCCTAGCATCTGTTGCTCACACTCGCATTTTATCAAAACGTGACGGATGCTTTGTCACTTATTTATCGTGTGATAAAAGCAACCATCATGGGCCCCTAGTATTGCAAAGTGGGGGAAAGAAAGGAGGAAAGCGGACCCACGCAAGAGCCGGGATAGCGCTAGTTAGAAGAAGATTTTGGAGAAAAGGCAGGTAGTGCCTCGTCTTCTTTTTTGTTCGTCTTGGCTGTCTGGATCACTACCCCGTACTTACTCAAAGCAACGCCTGAATTTATCAATTACTAAAGGCAGGTAGTGCCTCGCCTCCTTTTTTGTTCGTCTTGGCTGTCTGGATCACTACCCCGTACTTACTCAAAGCAACGCCTGAATTTATCAATTACTAAAGGCAGGTAGTGCCTCGCCTTCTTTTTTGTTCGTCTTGGCTGTCTGGATCACTACCCCGTACTTACTCAAAGCAACGCCTGAATTTATCAATTACTAAAGGCAGGTAGTGCCTCGCCTTCTTTTTTGTTCGTCTTGGCTGTCTGGATCACTACCCCGTACTTACTCAAAGCAACGCCTGAATTTATCAATTACTAAAGGCAGGTAGTGCCTCGCCTTCTTTTTTGTTCGTCTTGGCTGTCTGGACTGGATCACTACCCCCTACTTACTCAAAGCAACGGCTGAATTTAACAATTACTTTCGTTAAACCATTGATAAAAACCATTGATACTCACGTTAGCTTTTCATAAGTACCTAATCAACATTTTCCCTGAAAAATTAAAACTTGGATCTCATCAAGTCGAGAGAGAATAGGTATTTTCTAGACAAACATGATCCATTGGCCTCGCTTGCACCTTATGTTAAGTGACAATAAGGCCTAATTCTGTCTTCAAAAAACACGCTAGTTACCAACAAACCTTAGCAGTGAAAGAAAACCTCATCTCATTTCTTATTCCACCGAGTGGTGTTCGATACTTCTACTAATGACACGTTCGGAACTAATGTGGGTTCAATATTTATCACCAAGGCTCGGTAAACAAGTAACCAAGTAATTTGTGAAAGAGGGTGAAATTATAGCATTTTTTACAAATTGCTCGCTATGTTTACCTCCACGCACTAAACGTGCCTCCAGTCGTGTTTGAAGTGTCTTTTGAATAATGAAATTAGATATAGGTCAAACTCTTGGTCTACGTTATATTACTAAGAAACTCGACCCCTATGTGCCACTACTTGGTTTAAATGGACGTTTCCTTAGAAAGACCCAACTCAAAAAAACAGAAAAATTTCATCTTTTAGCATGATCAGTTATGGGTAGGTACATTAGCATTGTATGGATTGGATCTTTCTCATCAATTTTTGTAATTACTAGAAATTATCAGCTCAGACTAAAACGTAAATTAAGAATGTTAGATTAAGTAGGTGACCTTTTTAGAATTTAGAAAAAAAATTGTAGTATAAAGTATCAAAATAGTACACTTGATAAATTCAGGCCATGTCAGTATCAGTATGGCACTAAGTATAGAACCGACCCTGTAACCATCGAGTATCTCTCACGATTCCGCATATGCATACAAATGTATTTAAGATGCTAATCCCGCAGGAAAAATAATAAATAATAATAAATAAATAATAAATATTAAGGGACAATCTTACACAAATCGACCTAGTCCCAAACTAAGCAAAGCTTGTACTATGGGTACTAGACGACGATATACATAATATATAAATACATATATAGATAACATCCATGACCCAAGAACAAATATTTTGCACAAATATTTGCCCCGGCCGGGATTCGAACCCGGGACCGCCGACTCAGTAGGCAGGTGTCTACCAACCGAGCCAAACGCGTCGTCGAATGCAGAAATCTAAACTAATTTTTCAGGTCATGTAAAAGAAATGTTGGCCTTTGCTGCTTAATTAAAGTGCACGGTTGCATACGTGACCTTTGACATTAATTCCGCACCCGCTCCAAAATATTTTAAACTTTTAACCCAATTTCCGTGCACGAATTTTTTACATCCACGATAACATCTTAATGGGAAAACTTGGTATCTCCCCTCTGTCTAACAGAAACTAATTTGATAATTTGTAACTTAATAAAAACCAGACTCTCGCGAAGAAATTGCTAACATAAACAATGAGATAAAATAAAAACTGAGCGTTTTCGTTAGTTATGAGAATGGTTTTACTTGCCTCAGTGAAATAGGAATGGAGTAGTTTTACTTTAGACATTTAGTTTTTCCACTCAGGACCGGTTGATTAAAATTTTCCATTAACACGTTCACAGAAACATGACCATTTTTAAAATTGCATGTTGCGGCACAGACAAAAGTCATACAAACAAGTCGAAAACGGCACAAGGTATTTGCTTTCATACACACAAAGACTATAAGTTCGAAAGAATATAAGTTCGGCTGTAGACGGAATGGCAGATTTGCGAAGATAAAAGTCGTCGTTAGACGTAGAGATCATGAAACTAAGTATTAAGTGCAATAAGTTGCTACGTACATACAATTAACGTTTAGTTATTATGCCGTAGTAATGAACATACATATTTTCAACCAGGTTCATAATCGTTCATAATGCAACGACATTGAAAACCTAGTCTAGGCTATTAGCCTATTAGTTAATAAATCGACCTACGGCTAGGGAATTGCGCAATAAGTTAAGATAATTGGTTTTTACAATATGGGTATTCAATATCCATATAGCCAGGTTTAAACTGTAGGGTATAACTGTAATATAATGGGTGGTAACGGTATGGATATAAATAACATCATTACAGGCAAATCACGTCCACCTCCCACTTATCAGTAGGTAGGTTCTTACAAACTGCGCCAACCGCGTCGTAAAATTATTATTTATCCTCCACCCACTGCCACTTCAATTTAGCAATTGTCATTAGCAACGTGTCAGCTACATTGGTTCTCCTAGGGCAGAAGACATAGGTACATGAAAGCATTTTCTTCAAATTTGGTTTAAAAGGTTAAAACGAATATGAAGTAAAAAGTATTTTATAAATCGGACCCCAAATATCACGCTATATTTCAGACTGTCCTTCTTTTTTGAAATGTATTGACTGCGACAGCAAAGCATATAAGGGCGTCCCACGGCCATGCCACATGGAGGGAAAGTACCTTAAATATTGTAGATAGAACATTTTACTGAAATAAGACATTATTTTAATTTCAAAAACAATTTTAACTGCATTCATAGATTTTTGAATAATTACACGTTTGAACCGGGAATCGAACCCGCTACACGAAAAAAAAACACCCTGTAGCTTTATCATACCAATCGAAAGGGTTCATCAGAAGGATTATTTTTTGCTAAATAACATAGCGTCAGAAATGAAAGGAAGACCATGAATTTTAACTTTTTTAATACAAAATTAATCAATTTATCAAATGCTCAAAATGTCTCCCCTCCTGTTGAATACAAAGTTGCACTCTTTTGATTATTTCACTCCCTATCGCTTTTTTGATCTTGCTGTGGTGGATATTTAGAATAATACGCCTAAGTTCTGTTTGTAGCTCGTTGACACTTTCATACGTGTTCTTGTAAACTAAAAATGAACAAAATAATTTACGCGTCTTTCGGCTCAGGATACGGCTCGATTTGTTGCATACAACCTGCTAATTACGTATCTCTTTATCATTTTATCTTATCATGCACTTAAATTATAATAGGAAAATGATGCATATTTCTCAAGTGGGTACATTGATTAGTAATAGGTACTTATGATAATTTCAGTTGTATGTCCGTAAGGCAATGTTAGTAGCTCTTCATTAATATGAACGAAATTCCACATCAAATGTTAAAATTCATGGTCTTCCTTTTATTTCTGACGCTATGTTATTTAGCAAAAAATAATCCTTCTGATGAACCCTTTCGATTGGTATGATAAAGCTACAGGGTGATTTTTTTTCGTGTAGCGGGTTCAAACGTGTAATTATTCCAAATCTATGAATGCAAATAAAAATTTTTTTGAAATTAAAATAATGTCTTCTTTCAGTAAAATGTTCTATCTACAATATTTAAGGTACTTTCCCTCCATGTGGCATGGCCGGGGGACGCCCTGTATACGTTCACTGTCATACAAGTCCTAGGCCTCGCCCCTAGCAATGAATGCAACCAAGTGAAACCAGTGAAAGTATGTAACCAAGTACTAATACCCAGTGACAAAAAAATCGGTACAATAAAATGTCATCAAGGTTGCTTCACTTAATTCGTTTGTTTCGTCGATGAAACACATACACATTCTAAAGCCATTTCTCATAGCATGTAAATGAATACTAGCCAGTCTTGGGCATTGAATCCTTAACGAGCATGCACCACACTGCCGGATATCGGGGAATCCCGACAAGTTACGAGGAAAGGCTTTACAAGGAGGAACTGATACGGCGTAGGTCGAAGTTATGTAGGTCGAAGATAATCGAGCGCGATTTTCTGTGAAAGGAATTTGGAGAACTAAAGTAAGGTATTAGGGATAATTTACGACCTATGATGAGAATAAATATGTCATGTATTGTATATCCGAGATCATACGCCTGTCGTACGTGTACGTCTATTTTAGCGATCTGCCATTCGAAGTAGCCTGAATGAAATTTTCCGATTCGATTATTCCCATGCGCCTGTCACGAATCCTTAAATGTGTATTACTATGCTCTTCAATAGACAATAACTAATACATTCCAGTACTAATCACTTTAAAACTGCCATAACTAAGCGCACAATGCAGCCCAAGTTTGTAATTTTGCTAAGTTTATTTGCTAATAGTTCGAATGCTGCAGACATAACGCTGTAATGCACCATGTTTACTCTGCTTAGGTTTCCAATTCCACCCTGTATACTGCGGCTTCTGCTTTTGTTCAACGACCAAAACGATAGGCCATAAGTGCAGTATGGACCCCGAGACTCTAAGCCCCTTTGCAAAATGGTCGGATAGTACCTAATATACCGGGAAATTCAGCCAGTGCATAAAGCATCGGGCATTCCATTGTATTAGCCTGATTGTACTCCAGGCTTTGTCCGTGAATGGGTAACGATATAATTAAGTTTCCTTCCTACGAACGCGGACGGTAATCCGCTATAATTGGGGTTATTATGAAACACAATGACACTTGAAATTTTGCCTTTTTTAAATGTTTCTGCGCCGATAAATAAAGCTTCAAGAAGGTATTTCGAGAACTTATAAATTACTTATTGATGTATGTACAAAATAATATGTATGCTTCTGTAAATAGAATTAAGTAAATCCCTAAACATCACTTTAGCAAAAAAACTGATATTTGTTCTAAATATGTTATAATTATATAAACTGCAATAGTTTACAGTTCTGTGTTTTTCAATAGTTCGCCCCAAAAAAGCACCAGCAAAAAGGTACATGCATATAAATTTTATGTAAACATACAAGCACTCTAAATTATAATAATCAAAACAGCAAAACACAAGAATTTAAAAAAAACTTCAAAAACGCTATTATATGTACCAGTCTTTTATTCTGTGCTGTATGATATGATACCTCTATTATTTAACACGCTGGCATTTTAGTATCATGTATGTTAAATGCTGCCATTTTAGTATCATAGTATCATGTATGGTAAATTCTCAAATGTTAATTTAAACTTGGGCAAGCTTCCCGGGGTAAATAAATAATCAAGCTGCCTAGACTTAAAGCAAGCACTTAAACTTGCTTTCAGCTGCAATTTTCAAGTGATTCAAACTTTACATAAAACTTTTTGTCTGAAAAAATCAAGTGAAAGAAGCGTGAACAAAAATCGCACCACTACGACACAAATAGGCATAATATTTATCTACATTTAACATAGAAAGGAAATCAGCAGTACGGTCAGTATCAAAAATAGCTGTCAATTTTACTACTGGCTTATGGCAAAGTGCATACTTAATTTAAGGTCAGTTACTTTTGATGTTGACTGTACTTGTACTAGGTATCACTTGTAATTAAAATTAGGTTGCACCCTAGTGCAAACTTAACGTAACCGGGTTATTATCATTTCAATATGTTCATTATATGTTATTCATGTTTCAGTATATATTTGTTATAACTTCAAAATATGAGAGAGGATTGTACTGCAAGTCTGTATCTTGCCAAATTTCATAAGTGTAGGTCAATGGGAAGACAAAATACCTATATGTTTTAACAGATACCTTTGTAACCTTATCTTGGCAGACTCCACTGTCCGTCCATCCGTCTGTCTGTCTGTCTGTCAGTATAACTAAACAATTTAAATTTTCAAAGATGATGATTTCTGTGGCTGCTATAAAATAAATATTTAAATAAAATATAGTCCTTAAAAAAACATATTTGGAGAACCCGGTTGCGCTAACTTTTCACCTCATATATACCGCGCCATACATACAATGCAAACTTAACTTAAGAGGCCTTATTCCTTTTAAAAATTATTTTTTTCATATTATGACGAAAATATGATAATTTCAACCAACTTTTTGAAGTGAATACTACTTTTCCCCGAGTTCTAGGTAGTAACATAGCTATTTCAGGCTTTCATTGCATGCAGTCGAAAGTAAGTTGAAAAAACAAATTTTACGCGTGAATTTTGTCAATTTCGAGTAGTCTTTGAAACAAAAATTATCAATGAAACATTCAAACTGTAGGATACAAATATATACCAATAAATCCCAATAGCCCTGTTCTAGGTAGCAACATCAATACGATATTATATGTTAAAAAACATGTTTGATCATAGGAAAAATGTCGAAAACAATCAGCATTTAAAAGGAATAAGGCCTCTTAACCCGGCCACGCACTTGCACTACGACCGATTTTTTAGCCAACTACGGCAAAGCCAAAATAAAGGTATTATATTATAAGCTTAGCAGTCTATGTGTTTTCCTTTTGATATACGAAACCGTAAAAGCCGGTTAAAAGTTGCATGGTGTCGGGCGGAATGCTGCGTGCAAACTTGCATTCCTTTGTCTCTGTCGAATACATTGTTTCATTAGGGCAGAGCGATGAATATTGCATGCGGACGCGGAGTAAGTGGCTCGCGTATGACAGCAATCTGTGGTTTTGGTGCTCTTGTCTATATCTATATAATTATACTATGGTTTATTTTTGTCTTTATTTTTTTTTTATTTTTTTATTGAATCTAGTCCCTCAGTAAGCTATATTAGGCTTGTGTTATGGACACTAGATGACGATACACATACTTATATAAATAAAATACATACTTAAATACAAATAACATTCATGACCCAGGTACAAATATTCGAGACACAAATATTTGCCCTTACCGGGATTCGAACCCAGGAGCATTACCACGATCTCTTAATGCGACTCACTTTAGGCCCTAAACTGAACTGTATCGCTATTTCATACCATGACATTGTATTTACGACTCGGTTCAGATGCAGTTCAGTAAGAGCGTCTCAACTATTTCATTCTCTCATTTCAAGTACTTTTCGTACCACGATGTGTCACTTGAGACGAAACTGAATCGCACGAGTGTCAAATTTTGCGACCCATAAAAAGTTCCTCATTGAATGTATTGTTCTGGATAGTTTTGTGTTGAATATTTATTAATTCCTAGCTTTTGCCCGCGGCTTCTCTCGCACAGGTCTGGAAACGTGTCTGTGTAACTTCCTACCGTTTTATTGTTTCTCAAAACCTATACTCATACCTTTACCTTGTTCCCATCAAAATGTTCTTAATTTTTCTGTCGTCGTCGTATTACCTAAATAAAACTTTGAATCGTCCTACTTTATTGACAATGGCGACTAATTATGTAATGGCGACTCTAATTTATCGAGACTAAGTAATCTAGGTGCATTGTGATCGCAAGATACCTAACACTTGTTCGTAATAGTTCGTCGTCGTACCTCATGGAAAGTTAAAAAACTTATAACACGAGTTTTTTTATTTTTAAAGACGTTGAATTTTGCGTTGTTACTCAAGTCTTACTAAAAAAATAATACATTTCTCATACAAACCTTGGCTTTCCGTTTAATCCTCTTAAGGATAGGAATTCCGGATACCGTTTAAATCAGTATTCTCAGTTAATTACAATTATATTACTAACTGAGACAATAATGCTATAATGTAGAGGATCTAACGTTTTTCATACAAAGTTTTACCATCTAATTGCCTTAAATTTAATCCTTTTAGAAGATTAAATTCCAAAAATAAATGCAGAGCAGAGTTCATACACGAAAATATTTCCTCACACATATACTTTCACATTTATGGAGAATCTGTAAACAAAGTTCTAACTCAAACATCTCTTACCTACTCAAAAATCACACGATTTCCATAAAAACTTTCAACCCCAATTGGGCCCTGGTGTTTGACAGGTTTTTCAGATGTCTGACGAGTTAATTTCTTTCGAGTTATTAGAAAACGATCTCTTGGATAAGCAACGGGAAAAAAAAAGATGCACAATGCGCATAGATAAGAGTGCATTATTACTGGTAATAAGTAGATAGCTAACTTCGTGTTTTTCGGTTCGAAATATGACTACTGCAATACTACGGTAAAGAGCTCGTAACTTTGTATGGATTTCATAGTAAGATACGTTTTTTTTCCGTAGTATTGCAGACTGTAGTAACTAAATTAGCCGCTCGAGGGTGCTTTACATCATGCTTCTTTATTTGGTAGTTAAGTTCTTAAACCACCATATCATTTTTAATAGATTAATTAATTATAAAAACAAGTAAACTATTTTGTAAAACAAAGAACTGGAGTTACAAACATTTGCACAGAACCTAAAATAGACAACTATAATTGAACATATCTTTAAGCAGTTGATAATTTATTTATTTACGTTTATTTATTATTCAAAAGTTACACAACATTACAGTAATAAAACCAATAAGGCACTGAACTACAAAAGTACATATAAACAAGACTTAAAACTAGTTAATTTAGGCGACACAACCGCGTGGGTCCTTTGCGTCGTCTGATCTGGTGTATAATTCGGCAGATTACCGAGGAACCGCCGAAACACCCTTCCGCCAGAAGTCTGCACTTGCGATGGTGTCCTGCAGCGGCCGCGGCACGCACACCATAAATGAGCTGAAGTACTCGTAGTGCCGGGACTGCAGCTGGATAATATTGATATCATGGGGTCCAAAATGTAAGCCCGATTTCAAAGGTCTTAATCTCGGCGGGAGACAGCTGGCGATAAACACGGAGCTCTTAACATTGTCATTGACACACTTGATATTATATGGGTGATAAAATTGCTTCACCGCATTTTGTGGTCACAATTTCTTTCCGCTGAACGAATACACTAAATCCGCGGAGGATTAAACTGAATTCAAAGACTGGCATAACACGTAAAATTCATTTGAAATTTAACATGGACTAAGTAACCTCTGGACATGACAAGCGAATAATAATACCAGGAGGGAACGGGACAACTATTTACAGAAACCGTTAAGAGCGACAGAGACATAGACAAGATGTTTTGTCCTTATCAGAGTTCCGCTTTTTTTTGTTTAGCGGATGATTGTCAATTTGACAGAGCTCCGCTAAATACTGCCGGGCAATTCAAATGTGCGTTGTAGCCTACTATAAAACAACGAATATTGTGTATAATTTTACATTTCGAAAGTTTATATGTGAATAATAGTGAGTGATATTAGCTATAGATTTGTAAAACAATGGTGCGTTGCTCCATAATTGGCTGTAAAAGCGACACAGGCCAAAAAAGTGAAAATATAAGCTTTCATAGGTAAGTGCGATGTTTCGACTTTGCTTTTGCATTTGATTTCTGCAAATATATATTTAATAATTATTTATACGATAAATAGCACAGCAAAATCATATCAAAACATCAGAAATCTGCTTAAAATCTCATTTTGTAATATCTTATTTTTAGGTATTACCCCTACAAATTCAATAGTCTTTACGTCTTGTCAGTGTCAGTAGTCTTTACTCTTTGTCTTCACCTTTACTCTCAGACCAATCATCTATAGACTTGACAACCAAATAATAATACCACTACAGAAGGAGATGATCATATACAAATTATAACAAGAGTGACAGAGAGAGGTATATTATTTTTTGTCTTTTTCATAGTTTCACTTTTCCACCGCTGCCACAATCGAGTTTGTGGCAAACAAATAAGTACGTGACATGTCCGCCCAAATTACGTAGGTTGTTTATGATAAGCTGTCAGTCATATTTAAATGTGTTCTTAATTTAGCTGCATAACAATCATGTTAGGGATACCAGATGAAAATATCATAAATTTAGGGGTATTAAATCATACTTCTATTCTAATAACAAAAAACAAACAAATATTGTGAAGATTAAATGAGGATGTCGGTTCCACGGCTTAGAATCGCCAACGGAAATAATTTAATCTAATATGTATCACTACATAGTATAAAACAAAGTCGCTTTCTCTGTCCATATGTCCATTTGTATGCTTAAACCTTTAAACTACGCAACGGATTTTGATGCGGTTTTTTTTAATAGATAGAGTGATTCAAGAGGAATGTTTATATGTATAATGCATGCATAATTTATCAGCACTGCACCCGTGCGAAGCGAAGGGGCGGGTCGCTAGTTAATAAATAAACATTAAGGTATGTTACACAAATCAAGCTTTTACTATGGGTACTACATCTAGTAATAATAATATATATAAATACATATATCAATAGCATCCATGACGACCCAGGAACATATATTCGAGTTTGTCGCACAAATATTTGCCCTGGCCGGGATTTCAACCCAGGACCGCCCGCTCAGTAGTATTATTTGTATATAAAAATTAAAATATCGGTAACATTATCTGAATGTGTTTCATTTCTGATTTCTCATTTAACCTTAAACCCCATCCTAATTTTTAGTGATAAGATGTTCCAAAAGCTAAGTGTTATATGGAGCCACCATGATTGAAAAATGGCATGTCAGTAATATAAAATTATGGGGAAAGTTGAATCAACATGGCCACCCCGAATATATGACGTATTCTATGTCTGTCCCTTACGGGTGTACGCTGACGTCAAGTCTATAGATGATTGGTCTGAGCCTTTACTTGACGTTCCGCCGCGTTTTTTACTGCTTTTTAATTTGTCTGCTTTATTCGATTTTAAGGGATACCAGTATAAGAATTGGTAAATTACCCTTAACTCATGGAGTTTTACAAATATATATTTTTGTTTTAGATTTCCAAAACACGATCCGGCTTTACTCCAATGTTGGATACGTGCAACAGGACGATCGAATTGGGAACCAACCAAAAATGCTTGTATATGTTCACGACAATTTAAAGGACAGTAAACATCTTTCCTCATGCCTCCTATGGGCTATCTTGCTGCGCTAAATTTATGTAAATAAATATATTTTACCATTACATTTTGACTGTTTTTTTTTGTAAAGTTTTATTGTAATTATTTTATAATTTGTCCCATACAATATAATAATACATTAAAACTAATTCACACCGCTAACATTGTTAGCTAGTTGTTAGCCTAACAACTAGCACTGGAAAAACGGGAGAATTATTTGGAACCTGGTAACCCTGTGTTAGTCATGTACTTTGCTGCTGTCCCTTTCGGGTATACGCATATGCCGAATCCATAGGTACTTCATCCAAGAAATTTAACAAATTTACATGTCAATGATTGACAAGAAAAACGACAGAAGGCGGCACACGTTCCGAGACTTAACTACAATTCTTTTGAAATACAGACATTTTAAACTTTAATTCATTCAATAAAGCATTTGGTATGGCAAATATTGTAATTAAATTAAAAAAAGAACATAAGTCCGCTATTAAATATATGTTTTTTCTTTCAAAATTACCAACAAAGTGTGCTGCGAAATTAATTTATAATATTTTAGTTACCGAACGGATAGAAGTCAGAAAGAGATAAACATATACGAAACTCACATAGCGGCATCCCTTTCGCGCCGTAGCATCTCACTTGCGGACCAGAGACAAATATCGGTCTTTCATTCACTTTATTCGATCGAGAATCAGCTCTGCTTTAAGTTTGTTATGGTACCAAATTGAGCAATTCAGTTTAGGTTCCTAATCTGAACTGCTCTGCATTTGGATAGCTTTTAATAAGATTGTGGTAAGGCCCCAGGACCCTAAAATTCTAGATTTGTATTAAAAATCATTTTTCTATCGATTATACTGGATAATGGATGGTCGCGATTTCAGGATTTTTTTTAATAGCGGGATGTAGGAACGTCATTTGTTTTGTATGAGCGCGTGGCACCGTGCCAACCGTGGCGCCATTATGTTTTCATAATTTTCTTTGTCCTCGCATCACGCCGAAACAGCTGGACAAATTTTAACCAATTTTGGTACAGGGATAGCTGGACGTCCAAAGATGGTTGTAGGATACTTTTATCCGTTTCCGGTAAAGAATAAAGATACGCGGACGAAGTTGCGGGCACCTCCTAGTTTTTGGAGTTTACTCCTTAAGAATCGATTTTCATATATAAGCCCGGGGTATGAAAATTATGGGGTGTAAAATCGAACGTATCTGCCGTGCTAATTTAAAAAGTCGTATCTCAGTATACGATCGGGGTAAAAATACGACTTCTTAATTTAGCAGGTTATGCGTTACGTTAAGCGTTATAGACTAAGATCCCTATATAAAATGACCTTCACCGAGATGTTTATTTCATGAAATGTATTTTAAATGTACTTAGCAACGGGAAAACATGGCTCCCGTTAGATAAAATTAATATTAATTGTTCTCTGCCATTTATTTATTTTAAATTACCACAAGAGGCTTAACAAATAACATAGACAAGAAACATATTCATAATTTCTCCGCGGAGACTGCGGCGGCGGCCGGCGGCCTACACGGCGGCGCGTTGCTGCGCAAGTGCGCATCGGGCAGCTTGACTGACAGTTGTCAATCTACAACAGCTGAGAAATGTGTTTTTGTTTTCAAGTTTTTGCTAATATTTTGCGTGAATCTCTATCATGTTACGAGTGTGATTGCTATCAGTGCATGAGTACTATCAGTTATATGTGCAATTATAAACCACCGCTTCCCCCAGGAACTTTATGGGGCAATTTGTATGCCGAAACTTGGAGCGGTTTTTTTAAATACTTTATTTGTTATCGTAGCCGTAAGTTTTTATCTATTGCGTTTTTTAATAGTTTACTTGATGAATCCTAATAGCACGGGCTCCTCTCAGAATGTCGCTTCCAGGTCTGTGTCGCTGTCGCTGGAGAATTCCGTACAGTGCCCACATTGCTCCCAGATTCGTTTCTTTAAAGGTCAGAAAGGACTTAATATACACATCAGTAGAACCCATGGCATTCGTGCTGGCGCAATTACGTCGCCACCAGGCAAACAATTCACAACCAAGTCAGATCAGGCCTTTTTCTGAAAAAATCAGTGAGCTTAAATATTCAATTCCAGTGGTCAAACGAATTCCTCGCAGCGCTCGAATTCAGGTTGCACAAAAAGTGTGCCTACCTTTTCGTTCTTGTTTCTAGCGCCCAACAGGGTACATAATGTGATACTTAAACTATTTACTTTCACCTGTATGATCATTATGTGCAATAAACGTATTGAGTATATATTTTATAAACGTTCTTAAGGCCAGGCGCGCACCAAGATTTTAGTCGCACGATAATTTTGTCGCATAAATGCAAGATATGGGTTTATATGAGAGTGCGCGCACCACGATTTTCATAAACCCATAAGTACGCTTATTTCTGCGACAAAAAGTGGTGCGCGCCTGGCCTGTAGAGAAAACTCCAGTCGTGCGTCGGAGCTGACACACTCACTTTTTTTTTATAATATCGTTCATTAGTTCAAATCTTTAGTTGACGCAGTTTCTTTCATGCCGATGCCGTTGCTGAGTATAAAATTGACGAAGCGGTTAGCGCAGTGGTAGTGCAGCGAACTACTGAGCCGAAGGTCCTGGGTTAAAATTCTGACAAGGGCAAACATTTGTGTAATTAACTCGAATGGGTCATGGATATTTTCTATTTATTTATCAATGCATGTATATAGGTATGTAAATATCGTCGTCTAGTGCCCATAATACAAACCTAATAAAGCTTACTGTGGGACTATTTCGATTTGTATGAGGTAGTCCGATATTTATTTGTTTAAAGTCCTCCATAGACGAAAATACGTTGACTGTTTTATGGGTACACGAAGATGGATATATCTTTTTTTTACAAATATAAAAAAAATCCAATCAAATCTTATAAATAGATTTATGAAACACGTAATTTTTTTTTTTTATTTGGGTACTTTTAATTTTTTTTTTATATTGAACCATTGATACAAAGTTGGGGTGGTGGAGAGGTTCACACGTTGGATCGGTAATGCAGAGGTCCGGTCTCTTCCGCCAGGTTAAGCATTTTATTTTTTTTCTTTGTTCTTTGATCTTTGTATCAATGGTTCAAATTTTTTAAGCCCGACAAACCATATTATTGTTCATATTGTTCTATGACGTAAACACGTAGTATACGTCACTGAACTCGCGACAGTATAACGACGCTAATTAATCATTTTATGAACAGGGGTGCTAAAGCTGCTTCTAACGCAGAACCTAATCTTGCTCCAACTGCATGCCCGTAGAGAGTTTAGTATATTTGTGTCATATATATAAAAAATAAAAAAAATCTATACCACGGAGGTGGCAAACAAGCGTACTGCCCGCCTGATGGTAAGCGGTTGCCGCAGCCTATGAACGCATGCAACTCCAGGGGGTTCGCGTGCGTGTAGCCGATCCTGTACACCCCATACTGGAGTCCCCCGGGAAAGCCTTAGCATTCCATAGCCTGAGCGTCCGCGGTTCATAAATAACTGAATAGAAAAAAATCAAACTCATTGGTGACGCCATTGATAAAAACCAAATTTGGACCATATACTGGGCCCTAATTCGACTAGGCATAGTTATATCCCCAATTTAGCAGTATCTTGATTTTATCATGATCATGATCATATTTGAGATAACTGACACCGCTATTAGATTAAGTCACGTTGACAAATTGAAGGGTTTGTTCGCAAATTTTTACAAAATCTTTTTTTCATAACAGCGAATTTTGACATCGCGTTTTTTCATGATCGCCAATTTTATTGTTCGTCTTTCTTCATGTAAGTAGCGATTTTTCATGAAGTGTTTTATAATGTTCGCGTTTATTTTTTTCGCTTATTTTACCAGTAGATTATAAGTATAATATACTGCGTTTTATCATTATCGGCATCACAGTTAGCTGTTTCATCGAAGATTGAGCCGAGGTATTTGAATTTGTTCACCAGGGGTACAGGCACATGATCTATGTGTAAGGTTGAGGTGCAGGGTTGCTGTCGTGTCCACATTATTACGCATTAATAGGTACTATAGGTAGGTTAGGTTCGTTAGGTATCTTCAGATGCCCGAAGGGCAGAAATAGGAGCCCACAAAGTGGGGCCCCACGAAGTGGGGCTCCGTCGACATAAGGCGTATGTTGCCTAATGCTGCTAAAAATATATGCGACTGAAAAAAATATCTATTCGTAAAATAAGTGAAAAAAATAAACGCGACTATTATAAAACGCTTCATGAAAAATCGCTACATGAAAAAAGACAAATAATAAAATTGGCGATCATGAAAAAACGCGATGTGAAAATTGGCTACTATTAAAAACCGATTTTATGAAAATTATAAACAAATCTTTTCAATTTACCGACATCATTACCGAATTTTTAAGCTTATCAAAATATAGCACAGAATATTTGTGTCTATAAGGAAGAAACGATTACTTCAAATAACTAATGTAGACACACGTAGTGACGGTAGTGATTACAAACGTCATTTATTTTGCCTGCTGCTTCGCTCGAGTTGAAATTGAGATACTGTATCCTAAAAGAACCATGCTTTTACGGGATAAAAAGAAGCCTATATTTGAAGTCAGGGTAGAAACTATTTCGTTCCGAAATTTCATGCAAATCCGTCCAGTATGAAGGAGAAACAAATACACGACACACATTCAAAATTTCGGTTTTATATTAGTGGGATACCGGACTCAACGATATGACTCGCATCTGATCAGCTATTCTCCTGATTCAAGCATTATCGTGAACCACAGATAAGGACACCCGCACCCGTACAAATTACACCTAACGCCCACCTTCTACCGATCCCAGCTCATTACTACCAGAACCTCTTATCTCAATAGAAAAAAGTATACAAGAACCAGTTCTCCTCCAACCAATTAGAGGATAATTTTCTAGTACAGTTTCAAACGTATTTGGAGTGGATAAATTATGGCCAAGTTAAGTCTATTCAAAATACAGAGCACGGGAGGTGCTTCGCTCTATAAATTTTCTCTTAGTTTTATCTGATTCGGGGCCTGAAACTGCATCGGTAACAGGTACTCGATAGATCTTCGGGTGGTCCGTATAACTTAAACGTAGTACGACTACTCTACCTCCTTTTTGTTTAATTGGCTCGGAGTACTTTAACAGTATTGTTCTCTTTATGCGTGGGATTAAAATGTACAAAAGGGTTACAAATAATACAAATACAAATCATTTATTTCACATAATTTTAGGTACAATTAAGGTCTTAAATAATAATATTTGTATCACTAAAATCTACCATACATCTTCTTTCTCCGTTACTAAAATCTACCATACATGGCATGTGAAATTGAACAGCGTAGGCACTACGCACGTAAACCTACTTATAATCTACTTATAGTCTAAAAACTCCTGAACACTATAAAAACTCTTTTCGGCCAGCCACTTTTTAAGAGCTCGATTAAATTGTACAAATTTAAGGTCCTTTATTGAGTCAGGCAGTTTATTGAATATTTTTATGCACATAATGTACCTATTTTTAGCAACTAATGATAATTTTGACTGCGGTATAAACAATTTATTGCGATATTGCGAGCGTGAAGGATTCTTAAACATTTCTTTAGCGTAGTCAAACATATGCTCATTTTTATACACAAATAAACACGCATCTAAAATGTACAGACAAGGTAGTGTTAGAATTTAGTATTTTTTTAAATAGGGTCTGCATGAATCTATTTGCTTTAATTCGAACATTGCTCTTACGCATATTTTACATTAAAAAGACGGAATCTATATTTGAACACCTACCCCACAGAGTTATACCGTAGCGCAGGATAGAGTGTATGTAACCGTAATAGGCTGTAAGAGCTGCTTCTCTGGATACTACTTGACTTATTTTCCTCAAGGCAAATACAAAACGGTTAATTCTGGAGGCCAAAATCTCTACATGATCGTTCCATTCACAAAAACTGTCAAGAGTCACACCTAAGAATTTAAAATTGGTAACTTGATCTATTTTAGTTCCATTAAACTGAATATCTAGCGACAATGGTGTACTTTTACGAGTGTGAAATTGCATTAATTTAGTTTTTGATAGATTAACGTTAAGATTATTTAGCTTCAACCATTTTATCGTCTCATTTAACACTATATTGATATCAGACTCATAGGATGACCGATTATTACATTTTATTACAATTGTAGTATCATCTGCAAATAAAAAACATTTTGGGTGATTGCTTTGGGTAAGTCATTGATGTAGAGTAGGAATAATAAAGGTCCCAAAATGCTGCCCTGAGGCACGCCATATTTGTTTGCAATGAATGCAGATCTGTATTTAAGGGTACTTCTCTTATCCGAACAGTATTTTGACACCTCTACACATTGTGTGACATTGTTCTCTATTAGATAAATATGAGCGGATCCAGTCGTGTGCAGGACCTCGAATACCATACCTGTAAATCTTTTGTAACAATCTCTCATGGCAAACGAAATCAAAGGCCTTGCTCATATCCATAAATAGGACAGAGACTGGCACTTTTTCATTCAAACAGTCGGTTTCAGTTTTCATTAGTTGAAAAATTGTCATTGTTGTGTTTCTATTTTTACGAAATCCATTTTGGTCACAACTTAACAGATTATTACTCTCAATAAATTTACTTATTCTATTATATATTACCTTTTCAAAAATTTTGGAAAATATAGGAATCAATGTTATGGGTCTATAATTATTTAATAACTGTGCGTCATCTTTTTTATGAAGTGGTTTTACTATAGATTTTTTAAGTTTTGTAGGAAAGCTACCTTGCCCTATTGACAGGTTTATAACATGACATAATGGTTCAACTATAGAATGTATACTTATTTTAATTATTTCCGTAGTCAATTCGTCCCAACCAGCTGCCTGAGTATTATTTAGGGAATTGACAATATTAATCAGTTCAGTACATTCAACTGGCATAAGGAATATGCTTTTTTCAAATTGTGGTATTAAGTTATTGATTCCTGACAAGTCTAAGTCCGAGCAGCAATTGTCCTTGACAGTATTTATAAAGAAATCATTAAACACATTTGATATTAGTTGTGGATCTTCATAAGTTATATTATTATCAAGTATTTTTTTAATGCTTCCGTCATAATCGTTACCTTTACAATCCGTATATTTTTTAATAACATTCCATGATGCTTTGCATTTATTCTTTGTTTTTTTTAAGTATTGGGCGTTACTATTATTTTGTGAAAATATGATACATTATTTAAGAATCTGTGAGTACCTATTTTAAGTATTCCGATTTTTTTTCTGGACATTTCATTTTGCGGTTTCTTACATATAGATGTCTCTTCTTATAACAACATTTTCGTAGCCCTTTAGTTAACCACTTGCCGGTCGTATGTCCATTTTTTACTTTAACTCTAACTACAGGGAAACAAAGGACATAAAATAGATGATAAAGCTCGTGAAACTTATTGAAAGCCAATTCACTGTTGTCTTCTGTTAGTATTTCATTAAAAGATAGAGAATTTAGACAAGTGATAAATTTAGAACGATTTTCCTTTGAGAAATCTCTTTTGAAATGAAATTGCCACGTTACTGGTGGTGGGGAGCGCTTCTCGATTGGAACTGAAAGTATTTGAGCCGAATGGTCGGACATCCCTAAGTCAATGACTCGCCCACTTCCATTTTCAATATTCGTAGCAATATGGTCTATACATGTTTTGGTCTGCGGAGTAATTCGAGTTGGGACCAATATTTTAGATTTTAAATTATAATTTTCTATGGTTAGTTTATATTTAATGGAGCATTTTGTCTCTCTTAGTAAATCTATGTTAAAATCTCCGCATAAAATAATTTGATTTTGCTTTGCGTTTCTTTGTTACTTCAAATAAAAGCTCATCCAATTTTTTTAAAAATAAGTCTACATCAGAGGACGGCGTTCTGTAAGCACATAAAATGCACAATGCATGCTTTGGAATATCGATCCTACAACATTCAAATACACATTCTGTTCTATTACTCACAGTATGAGATTTACATTCAACATTCTGTCTAGTTAAAATAGCAACCCCCCGCGTTTTTTATTTTTTCTGGAGTATGAATTTACTAGTTTAAAACCCGTAATATTTAAGTTACTTTCTGTTCCTAGCTGCATAAATGTTTCACATAGACACATAATGTTTACATAAGACACGTAATGGTTTAGGCAAATGAACAATGCAAAGATTAACACACAAAGCATAAGCAATAGGAGGTCCCCTAGAGTTGAGGTGGTGGAGTGGTTGACACATTCGACCGGTGTTTCAGAGGAACCGGGTTCGATTCCCGATCTCTTCTGCCAAGTTATACACTTAATTTTTTTTGTGCTTTGATGTTTGTATCAATGGTTCAAACAATTTTCTATTAATAAATACTATATCAATTGCTTCCTCAGAACGCATACCATAATAATATAAAATGGACACTTATGGAAACTTTCTTTCCCAACTAGGCATCGAAACTCGTCTATCTTCTATCTGCCGACAACGGTTGCTTACATATTTTGGCCATGTCATGCGAAGAGGAGCTGAGAGCCTCGAGAAACTGGTCGTGATTGGTGGATTGGAAGGCAAGAGAGGCCGCGGCCGCTCGCCAACTAGATGGACTGACCAGGTGAAAGAAGCTACTTCCTCAAAGAAATTCCATCAAGCTGTGAGAGCAACAATGGATCGAGACCGATGGAGACATCTGATCAAGAATACGATACCTTGTGATCACGATCCTCAGGAATGAGGGACCGACTTAAAAAGAAGATGGAAACTTATTATTCTTATTCTGCCCTCTTTGGTTTTACACCACGTAATATTGGTTACTTTTTTAATCGTAACTAAACTTATTAATCGATTCCTAAAAGACCACTAAAACAAAACAACAAGGAATTTGAATTTCGGAACAAACAGTACAAGATATTCGAACACCAATTTCAAAAATTCGCTGTGTCCCTGTTTCGTGTTTCCTGTAAAAGTTACAAACATTTTCTTGCTCGCCATTAAAAACCCGATCACGCAAACTTTCTGAAACCGATAGCGATACGAGACTTCAATTAGAAACAAGGATGTATTCCGTACACGTGACAGCCTGAAACTGACCTAGTTCTTCGTTGGAAAGCTTTCTAGACGGCTTTCTTTGCAGGAAATAGCTCAGAGAGGTCCTTTTCAACGACAAACGTTTCCCAGAAAGTTTCATTTCATAGTACTTTCATTTCGACAAGTTTTGTACCAGAAGCCATAATTTTAGAAAGTAGATATTACAGGTAGACAACTTTAATAAAGCACCTTTCATTATATATACCTACTCGTAGTTGTTGCCTGTTAGAAAAGACAACATAAACAATATTTAAAATTTGTTACAACAAAACAAATGCCTATGCCTTCAAGTTAGGTTTGTTATGTAGTAAAATAATACCAATAACCTAAATTTAAAATTTAAAACACCCCTAACACAAATAGCTGGTCATCATGAGACACCCTCATTCAATGAGTGATATAGAAAACGCTGCTAAAACTGAACATTATCTACACAATTTGGAATTCTTAGCTTCAATGTTGGCTGAGATCTTGTCACTTGTTACAATTAAAGCTGAATATCTCGGAAACTACTGGTCCTATTTCCACCAAAACCACCACAGTTAAGAACCATCTCGACGGTCAAGTCTTTCGATAAAAAAAACCTCACTCATATTGGTCCATCCGTTTGGGAGCTACGATGCTACAGACAGACACGCAGATTCACAGATACACAAATAGACAGACACACAGATACACATATTATCCAACGCCAACGTAACAAAGACATACTGGAAGATTTTTCTGTTTTCAATAGGTATATCATATTCAATTCAATCCAAATATTTTGGTTAGGTTAGGACACAAACCACCATAGTCCAATGTTCCCGTCACGAGGCGCCTGGCGAGAGCTGCCTTATCTACAATAGATACGTCTTATCCATGCCCGGGGTCTTCGATGCACTGATGATTTGACGCGTACTGTCAGCCTAGTTTCAAATCATTTGTGCACCGAAAACCCCGATGTATGCTCATCATGCTACCACGACCACTGTCCAGAGTGAACGATTAAGGATTGTTGGTTATTGCTTTATGGTTATCATTTACTGCGTAATTACCTAGCCCCTGTCTAATGAATAAAGATAAAAAAATAACACCTTAATCAGTAGGTAAATTAGATTTTTAAAACACGTAGTTTACATATCAGCACCTAGCACAACTGTGACACGCAACTCTTTCTCGCGCGATAAATATTACCCCTCTCTTTCTACGCTGCACTGTGAGAGACTGACGGGCGATGCTATGAGAGTCGCGAAACATAGCTGTGCTAGACGAGCAGCAAATATCACTTTGTCGAATGTTTTTATCGGTCTAATTATTATTTTATTCCAATGAATGATAATCGCGGAAACCGAAGAGAAAATCACGTTACATTTCAATTAAAATTTCTTAATGATTATTTTAATTGATCCGACCGAATCGTTAATCCAGTGATCAAGCTTAATTGCGTACTCATATAGTTATTTATGTTTAATATTTCCGCCGCAATCGAAAAACATAATCGGATTGTTACATTTCCGGGATGTTTGCTGATCAATTAAAACAAATGAACCAGCGGCTGCGTAGCGCCGTGTCGAGCGCAGCTAATGAGATCACGCAATATAATCCTTTAGAACCTTTGTACATATATTTTTAGGGTTCCGTACCCAAAGGGTAATAACGGAACCCTATTACTGAGACTTCCGTCGTCGTCTGTCCGTCCGTCCGTCTGTCACCAGGCTGTATCTCAAGCACGGTGATAGCTAGACAGTTGAAATTTTCACAGATGATCTATTTCTTCTTCTTCTTTGTCGTTTTCACTCTTGGCAGAGTGGTCGTTGTCATAATTTCAGATGTTGGTGGCAAGCTTCACAACACGCCGCCATTCTTTCTATTGCCGCTATAACAACAAATACTAAAAATAAAATAAATTAATATTTGGGGGGCTGCCATACAACAAACTTGTTATAGATTATGGTACGGAACCCTTCATGAGCGAGTCGGACTCGCACTTGCCCAATTTTTTTATCTTGTTAAATTACTATAACAAGTTCAGATATAATAGGTAAGGACCTGTACATTTGTCGTCGGCATCCCAAAAACATTGTACTGGTATCCTATCAAGTGATACCTATTTAGTACGCGTAGTAACGCGTATTTTTAAAAGAGGTGCACAATGTCAGAGACGTTCATTTATAAATAACCAGTTGGATAGCAAAATAGACGTTTTATTTGCTGTTGCCAAAGGTAAATGACATTTAGTATTTCGTTTTAAAATCGTAACATCTTTCATACAAAATACACAGATATTTAGATTTTTTGCCGCTACCCTAGGTAACAAATGTTTCGCAGCTTATAATCTTCGCTTTATTGGACCTGATGTTCGTAAAACATAGACCTCCTCTAGAACTACACCTCTATTTTGTACTACGATATTACAATTAAAGATATTTTTATTAAATACGCCTGTCTACGTCGTAATTTGAATATATTATGTTAGGTCGACTCATCATCATCAGCCAAAAGACGTCCACTGCTGGACATAGGCCTCCCCCAGAGAACGCCACCATGACCGGTCCTGCGCCTCCCGCATCCAGCGGACTCCAGCGACCTTCACCAGGTCATCAATCCACCTTGTGGGGGCCTACCCACGCTGCGTCGTCCGGTGCGTGGTCGCCACTCAAGAACTCGATGGCCCCAGCGGCCGTCGGTTTTACGAGCGATGTGCCCTGCCCATTGCCACTTAAGTTTTGGTATCCTTCGGGCTATGTCGGTTACTCTGGTCCTTCTACGGATCTCTTCATTTCTGATTCGATCTCGCAAAGAAACTCCGAGAATAGCCCTCTCCATTGCTCTGGACTCATCTGATTAATATTTGATACTGACGTACAGTCCGCAAATGTTCAACATTGAACGTGTTTGGAAATTTTGAATTTCCCGTACGTTCTATCAAATTTCCTAACGTATTTTCCGTTAAAGGTTTGAGCAAACAAAACTGAAAATCCGAAATTAAATTTCGCACAGAGTGACGTTCGGCGCTGCATTTATTTCATACAGGGTGTTTCTTTTAATTGGGTCAATACGACTGTGGAACATTTTATATCATCACTTCAAAAACAATGTACCTGTAGAATTTACTTTAATACAAAGTTAAGAATTTGGCACATTTTACATTTTAGGTTTCGTTGTGATGCTTATTTTTTTTCTATATTCGTATTTATTCGTGTCTCGAAACTAAAACACTCAAACTAACGAAAATAATTCAAAAAGTGCCTGTGAAAATGTCTTTTGGTTGACATTATCATGACATTATGCCAATCAAAAGTTTTATATAGTAGTTATATTATGTTTGGACACTGGAACCCAAGATTCTTCGCATTTACTTTAAGTTTAACAATCCATTTTGTGAATTGATATAGCAACGAATAAAAACGCAGTCGCGCTGCACTAAAATATTCTTTTATACCTCCAAATTCAACATATGCCGATGAACAACAGCGAGAAGCTAACACAGAACAAATTGGTGTTTGATTTTTTAGGAATATTTGATATTTGTACGAAACTATACTCGTACGAGGCAAAGCCCGCACACGCCGGCGTCAAAGTCCCTCGGGTAACTTAGGAAACTATTCCGTGGCAATTTCCCGTCTTTTTTATTTCCCTGTAACTTGTTTCCGCTCACTACAAGTTGTAAGGCTAATTTACATTGATTTCACCATTTCTGTAAAGTTTTAGAACGCTCCTTTGTGGCTTGCAATTCGTTCATTAAAGTTAACTTTGTCTCTCCGTGTAGCTGGGCTAAAACGGACGTTATTACAATCTCGGCTAGTGTTTGGAAAGGTAATCAAATTAGTCTTTTAACGGCTTTGAATCCATCTGTTTTTAGGGTTCTGTACGTCAGTCGACAAGAACGGAAATTTTTACTTACGGGATAAAACGAAATTAATCTGTTGTCCGTTTGTCTGTCTGTCAAGATTTTTTTTCTCAGGAGATTAATATCAATGTAAGTAGTATCAATGTGTGCGAAATCCCTTGAAGCAGTGAAAAATCAAATATCTAAGTCAAGGTCATAAAAATAAAACGTTTATGTTGCATGTGTTGACACTCACAAGGCTATCAAAATCTTCCCGCTGACCTAGAATCATGAAATTTGACATACATCAAGTACAAAATTAGGAAATAGTCTGAATACCGTAAATTTGTGGTTATATTAACATTACATATATTTTTTGTGATTACAAACTTATTCGCAGCTGGTAAACTAATACCCGATCTATGTCAATGTATCGGAACAGTATTTTACTTACGGCAAAGTTAAGTTCATCCCTCAATCCAGTTTTCTTTTTCGTTAAAGCTTTCATAGTTTGTACGGAACTCAGTCCCTACACGCGTCTGACTCGCACTTGGCCGTCTTTGTTTGTGTATTTCCAAAAAAATATTTCAAGGTATATTTTAATACGTCACAAATAGGTACCGAAAACGAAACTGGTAATATCGGTTCTATTCTTGGACTTAAGCTGTATTCAGATACTCATTCGGAATCAAGTGATCCGAATGACCTATTTGAAGCGCTTCTGAATACTGTATGTAGAGAATTTAATGAGGCTTGTGGTAAAAAGCGTATTAAAGTTAATAGCAAAATGTCGTTTAATGAGTGGGCAACTACTGGAATCCGGAAAAGCAGAGATAAATTATACCAACTTTATGATCTGAAATCCTGCACCACTGATGAACGCTTTCATCAGTATGTTAGGGATTATTCCAAATTGTTTAAAATTGTATGCACGAAAGCAAAGTTGTAATTTTATTTTTAAATTGTAACTGTTTTATTTCTATGTTTTAGTTTGTAAGTTTTATTTTTATCTCTTAGTCTTTTACATTTCATTTTATTTTATTTTATTTTATTTTATTTTAATTGTATGTAACTATGGGTTTTGTGCCTGAAAATAAATGCTTATTATTATTATTATTTCCTTGAAGATAGAGGATAAATTAATAACTGATTCAAGAAGTGTAGCCAACGAATTTAATAATTTCTTTTCCAAAATCCCCATAGAAACAACAAAAAGTTTGGCATCCTCTGTTAGAAAAGCTGAATCCCTCCTTAAGGAGAATATAAACTTAGATAATCTTTGCACGTTCAAGTTTCATCACATTTCTCCGTCGGATGTACTGAGGTCCCTGAAACTGATAAAAATAAAGAGCACGGAGGACTTATGGGGCGTATCAGTCAAGGTGCTGGAATCAATGCTTGAAGTAGTTGCTCCCTCCTTAGCTCTTATTTTTAATAGTTGTATAGACAATGGCATTTTTCCAGATTTAATGAAATGTAGTAAAGTAGTTCCAATCTTTAAGTCAGGCCAATCCTTCAGATTATCGTCCAGTTTCTATCCTACCTGCGTTTAGCAAAATATTCGAAAAAATAATGCTAACGCAACTGACTTCTCACTTTAATTCGCATTGTATTTTACACCCACAACAGTTCGGCTTTACAAAAGGAAGGTCTACGGCTCATGCCGGTGTAAGCCTGATTAAATTTATTTTACAGGCTTGGGAAGAGTCACGGGACGCCATCGGAATTTTCTGTGACCTTTCCAAGGCTTTTGATTGTGTAGATCATGATACCTTAATTTGTAAACTAAATTTTTATGGCATCATTGGTCATGCATTGGATCTCAACAAGTCATATTTAACAAACAGAAATCAAAAGGTAGCGATAAATGGAGCCATTTCTTCAGAGACAGTGGTAGAGATGGGAGTGCCCCAAGGATCTATTCTAGGCCCATTCTTGTTTCTTGTTTATGTAAATGATCTTCCGTATATGGTAAACCAAAGATCAGGCATTGTCATGTTCGCTGATGACACTTCGTTACTGTTCAAGATTAATAGAAAGGATACTGAGCTCACTGAACCAAATATTACCCTCTCCATGATATCTGACTGGTTTGCTGCTAATAAGTTAGTGTTGAATCCAAAAAAAACTAAATGTATAAAATTCTCACTAGTGAATTCATCAGATACAAACTTAATATCGAACATAAAACTTAATGGTGAAACCCTAGAATTTGTAAAAGAAACTGTATTTTTAGGTATTACATTAGACTCAAAATTGCAGTGGGGTTCCCACATAACAGCAGTAGGAAATAGGTTGAGCTCCGCTGCTTTTGCAGTCAGGAAGATAAGGCAGCTTACCAATATAGAGACGGCACGGTTAGTTTACTTCGCATACTTCAGTAGTATTGTTACTTATGGTCTTATTTTGTGGGGATCAGCCGCGGATATTGAATCAATTTTTATTTTGCAAAAAAGGGCTATCAGAGGAATTTATAATCTAGGGCCGCGTGAGTCATTGAGAGAACTGTTTAAGGAAATAGATATTCTAACACTGCCGTCGCTATACGTATAGGTATGAAATAACTAGCGGCCGCCCGCGACTTCGTCCGCGTAGATTTTTGATGATGACAAAGATATTAAAATAGGTAAGTGAATTTTATTCTTAGTTAAAATGGTCTAGGCTAGGCATATTACATTTCAAACAGTGGCAGACACTGATATGCAATTGTTAAAGAATTTTAGAAGATTTTCCAATTAGATTACGGGAATCGTTTGCAGGATGCTTAATATTTATTCCGTCGGTTACCTAATGCTTTTAATCTTTGGCAAAAATGACTCTGCAAGATATAGAGCGACGCATGGATTTGGAGTTAGAAAATGGGGATCTTAGTTATTATGAGTGAGATTTAAAAAATAGTTAAATATCGTAAGGCTGTTAAAACAATCTTAAACTCAGCACTGGATGTCGAGAGATGGAGGCAGTTTAATGAAGAGTATCTCTTTCAACAATAATAAATAATAAACTTTATTTCAAAACAATAATAAATAATGACCTCTTTTCATAAGAAGGCACCACTGGTATTTGTACACGCCGGCCTGGCTATTAAACGAAAAGAGTGGTGTAGCGGAGTTCCCGAGGCGGGCCAAAATGTTTCTAAATGGTCTAGCAGGTACCCCAGTTATTAAAAAGGCTAGTACTTAAAGAAAATGCTGAAATGTTACCATTAAAAACTAAATGCACATAAGCGAATTTAATGATGCGATTACTATTTTGGTCTACAGGCTAGTAGTATTGTGTGAAGAGTGATTGATTGACTGGTGCTACAGTTCTCTATATTTCTCAAGAAGCTAAATAAAGTAAGAATAGTTATATAAAGTATAGATTATTCATGTGCTGATAGACAACTCACTAAATATAGGAACACATGAAGTTTGGAACAATGAATACGAGACAGCACTAAGAAAATATTGTTGACAGTCAATCATAGAAAAGGGGGTACAAGTTCGTTTTAAAAAAGTTACGTAGTCACTGGGTAGAAGACAGGAAATAAAAAAAATACAAACTGATAACCTTAGCGTAACACTTCTTTATAAACAATATTAGCGGTGTTCCCCATACAAACTTTGCACCCCTATCTAACCCTCTTAGGGCAAGTATTTCCAAAAAACCCTTCTTATCCCTAGCCCACGTTATAAAAGTAACCTACTGTGCAAAAATCAACTCTCTAACATTAGTAGTTTCGGCTGTGCGTTGATCAGTCAGTCAGGACTTCTTCTTTTATATATATAGATAAGAAGTTTCAAGGAATTTCTAATGGATTCGAACTTTCAACCCCTTTTTAACCCTTTTAGGGGACGAATTTTTGAAAACGCTGAAATTACTTTTCTTGTTTTCTAATAGTGTACCATTACACAAAAATTCAAGTCCCGCGCTCAAAAAAATACTTAATTTCCATACAAACTTGTAACCCCTTTTTTACCACCTTAGGGGGTGATTTTTCAAAAACGCTGAAATTAGTTTTCTTCTATTTTATTTTAATACCTTTTTACAAAGTTTCAAGTTCCTAGATTAAAAAAAAACTTGTACCCCATACAAACTTTGCACCCCTATTTAAACCTCTTAGGGGAGGTATTTCCAAAAATCCCTTCTTATCCCTAGCCCACGTTATAAAAGTAACCTACTGTGCAAAAATCAACTCTCTAACATTGGTAGTTTCGGCTGTGCGTTGATGAGTCAGTCAGGACTTCTTCTTTTATATATATAGATAGATAATGTTTGTTAGGAAGAATTTATACTATTTCCTAACAAACACAGATAAGCCAAAAATTACCAGAAATACAGGGAAGCTCAAAGTAACTTATTACAGACTAGCAAAAGCAAAGAAGTCGTTCTTGGGAAATTGTATAAAATTCTACAATAAAATTCCAAAACAGATTACCGAACTTACCGATCGTCAATTTAAATTAGTGGTGAAACAAAAACTCAAATCAAAAACTCAAATTATAAGGTAAGTGATTATATCATGGATGTTTGGCAGTGATAACATCCTTCACGAGTAATCTATCGCACCCAGAAAACACAAAATATACGTAGATAACTGTAAAAAATAATGTAATTTTATGTACAAAATATACTTACTGTTTTGCAAAACAGCTGACATTCATAAGTGCATTGTAATTATGCCTAAATTGAAGAATAAACTACTTTGACTTTGACTTTGACTTTGATTCGGCCAAATTTTTATTCCAAAAATAACGATCACGGATATCTAAAAACGCCATACCTAGTTTAACATTACTATCTGAAGGCGACTTCCACAAGTTAGAATAAGAATACTTTAATTTTTTTAATAATGTAAAGCATGAATTAATTTTATAAATACATAATCTTCTTCGTAGTCGTGCACTCTTGGCAGAGTGGTCGGTTCATGGTTAGGTCGATTCTTTCGCCACCGCTTCTCTCGTGATGCGCCGCCATGTAGTCCTATGTTCGGCGGAGTGAGAAATATATAATAATCGAAATAATGTTAAAAATTTAATAATTATACTTAATCAAATGCATGTATTATATTGTGGTAGAATAATGGCATTTTTTTTCTGAGGGTAGCAATATACTCGGAAAAAGTTTAGTCAAGAACAGCTGTAGTAGATGATCGTAGAGGCTTCCGGTCCGTGACTCAAGATGGCCGCATGCGTTTAAGTTTTGTTGTTCGTTATTAATGTTAAATTAATGTCGTCTAGTGTCCATAACACAAGCCTACTAGAGCTTACTGTGGGACTAGATTGATGTGTGTGAGGTTGTCCGATATCTATAATGTGTCAATGTGTAGTATTGATAGCGTATTGTGCAGTGATCAAACGAATGTGTAAATAGCTAATGAAGAATTCAACTTGAAGCGTACATAGCCCTTCCTGGGTCAAGGCCCGATTGTCCGTGTGGTTTTTTTGTAAATCGTTATCACTTTATAAAAACACGATTTTCTCAACTCACCGTATAACGTGGCATCAATTCTCTATCTAGTCGCCGTGTGCAAGTGGCAACGAGACATTGGCAGTAATGGTCGTTTAACTGTGACCGGTTGCCATCTTTAAAAAAAAATAGAATAGAATAGAGTAGATGATCGTAGATTTATTCCAGGAATAACGCTCGCTCTCGGGTGATAACGTCAAACCCCCATATTTAGACGACGCGTTTGGCTCATTTGTAGACACCTGCCTACTGAGCCGGCGGTCCCGGGTTCGAATCCCAGCCAGGGCAAATATTTGTGTGATGAACTCGAATATTTGTGCTTGGGTCATGGTTGATCTATGTATTTAAGTATATATTTATCTATATAAGTATGTATATCGTCGTATAGTAACCATAACACAAGCCGTCTTCAGCTTAATTTGGGACTAGATCGATTTGTGTGACGTTGTCCGATATTTATTTATTTATTTATTATTATTATATTAGTTTGACATTACTGTCGGAGAGTAAGCGTTATTCTTGAAATAAATATTTAGTTGAATCCCGCCTTAGCACCAAGGATAAGTTCTAAAATTATTCATACTATTAACCCGCTAAAATCTCGTAAGACAAAAGGTAAGTTATATTAAATGTATGTCCCTCCGAAAAATCTTGAACAACTCAATATGTCTAAGCATTTCGTCGTCGCACAAATTCGGCAAAGTCACGCTCAGTAAAAGTTCCCTCAGCGGTACAATAATCTCGAGACCTTGACATAATCACGACCCACGAAATATTTGATGGACTCGCAAGTCTCGCAACCTACAGGGCTGGCATAACTTTTGGCGACTTAGGTCTATCAGGAAGAATTACTAGGTATAAAATGTCGAATATATAAAATTAAATTGTCGAAGGCTATTTATGCCGCTATTTCGTCTGTCGTGCGACTCAGCATGACCTGTCTTGCTCGCACGGTATTGAAATGAAAGTGATAGGTAGTATTTTTCGCGTCAAAGAGTTCTGTCAAAGTAATGATATAATAATCACGAGAAAGTTTTACAGAAAACTGCTTGGGAAAGGTCACATTTTAATATGGGTACTATATGCAGATTCTAACGCTAAATAAATGTTGGAGGCTCTATTTGTAAACATAAATATAAGAGATTAAATAATAGATAAGATAAGATATTTTAGCCTCTATCGATATATAATTGATAAGGGGACATTACTATCCGAGATTAAGCGTTATTCTTGGAATTAAAGTTTAGTCGTGGAATTAAGAATAGTGTCGTACCCAAGCAGCACATTAGTGAATTTAGCAGCTTATCTTATAGCTTTAAGTTCTAAATGAGTGGTTTAACAGTGTTTGATACAACTTATAGCTTTAAACACAAAACTGTATATGAGTTCATCCTATCACTTGTAGTTGCATAGGAGCGTTTTTTGTTTCTACTTTATTACTTCTGGTGGGATTAAGTCGATTTTGCTACTTAAAGTTGCATGAAGGTTCAAATTGTCACTCAATAAGAAGCAATAGTGCTATATAAGGCCTTAAAATCACTTATAAGCAACTTTTACATATAAGTGGGAACATACCCTTATTTGGAACTAAAAGTTCCAAATGACTAGTACAATAGCGAATTATATCACCAATAGTGGCTAAAGGGATAATTTTACGGCTCTTTTGGAACCAAAAAATATTGCAACTTTAAGGCCTAAGAAGTACCTTATTGCCACTCCAACGCATAAATAGTAGGAGGTTCTTGGAACCAAAAGCAGTTATTTTATTATACGAGGGTAAATCAAAAAGTTCTTAGAATAAGGGTGAAAAACAAAAGAAAATACGTTTTTTATTTTTTATTTTTCTACATTGTCTCCTTGTTATTCTATACACTTTAAGTATTGTTTTAAATTTTTTTTTTATTTCATCAGTAAATAGGATTTTCCTTGGGACACGAAAAACTCCTCTACAGCACCCACTATGGCATTATCATCTTGGAATTTAATTCCGCGGATGTGCTCTTTAAATTTCGGGAATATGTGAAAATGACTAGGAGCCTAGTTCGGAGAATATGGCGGGTGGTCGAACAGCTTGAAGCCAGCTTGGCGGATCGCAGTGAGTGCCAATTGTGAGCGATGAGCTGGGCCGTTGTTGTAGTGAAACAGTACTGATTTTCTATGATCACTTGCCGCACTTTTGGGGATTCATTCTTTATAATAGGAACCAGTAATAGTTGTTCCTTACGACAGGTAGCCAATAAACAGGATTCCTTCCGCATCCTAGAATATAGAGTCCCTAATTTTGCCCGCCGTCGGAAAATCTCGAAATTTTTTAACAGCTGGGGAAGATGGTCGTTTCCAGGACATGCTTTGTATTTTTGCTGCGGGATCAAAATGGTGGAGCCATGTTTCGTCCAGGGTTACAAATCGGTGATAAAACTTATCCGGGTCACGTTCGATGATTTCGAGATTCCGCTTCGAAACCTCCGCACGCTTTGTTTACCTCGGTTAACATTCGCGGAATCCATTTTAGCGAAACTTTTTTAAACCCCAAAACGTCCGTCAATATTGATTGCACGCTGTAAAAAGAAATGTGTAGGGTCTCTGCTAACTGTTTGATGCTAATTTTTCTATCTTTCAATACCAATTTTTCGATTCACGCCACGTTGTCATCAGTAACAGAGGTGGAAGGCTGGCCGGAGCGAAGGTAATCTTCACACTTGGGCCTACCTCTCTTAAATTCGGCAACCCAGTAAGCAACCGTGGAATATGGTACAGCATTAGTACTTATAGTCTGCTGAATACCCAAATGAATTTCCTTAGTGGACATTTATTTCAAAACTTGACTGTTCCAGGACAGACAGATACTTAATCACGGCGCGTAACTAATTTTTGTCCATTATGACAGATATTGAGCGATTTGCTTCACAAAATAATTAATTATGTGTTATTGGTATACGTAATCAAATAAAATTTGTCGTCATATTATGTCGTAAGGATAGCTAAAATAAAATAAAAATAAACTACATTTAAAAAGCTTTTACAACTATGCAGTTCTAAGAACTTTTTGATTCACCCTCGTAGTTCCTATTTGCGCCTTGTCAAAATATATTTAATAGTCTTGCTTGTTTAATAGTCTACAAAAGAGCAAATAATTACTATTGGTAATATCATTCACTGCTTTGCCACTCGCAAGATACAAATAAGTGATTATTAGACTTGATAGTTCCAAATAAGGAACAAATAAGTGAAAATAAACACTGTAGGATCTTTTTTGTTTCGCCATGTTTACAAATGGAAGCCTATGAAAATTGATTATTTTAACCAGAATTTTATCACACTCACGCATAATCACAGACTTTTGATAGTTGTGACGATGTTACTTTAACATTGTACGTAACCTACAATCATTAGGTCAGGTTTTTAACAGTTTTATTTATTATCAGTATCTATTCCTTATTTAATTTAGCACTCTCTTTTTTAATATTCCTGATCAAATGAAGGGCGCGTCGAAATTTACAAAGAAAACATACTATAGTTTCACAGTAAAAAAAAAATCGCAAGAATTTCGTGCTTATTTCAATGCTTGTATAACGTAAAGTTTTAATCACAATCAAACAGACATATAAATCCAAAATGAATATGGCGGATCACGTATTACTTTTAATAAAACACAATTTGACAGTTGCCTCGCCACTCAAAGATAATTTTGGCAACTCATTTATCACTCATTGACCGAACTGAAATGTTTTCATTCGTTCACTGCGCATAACTTTCACCCATAGTTCTAATTACCACTTAAGGTAATTGTGAGATCTCTTATGGATTCTATTTAGCACCAAAAATAGGCTACAATTTTTCTCCTTTTGGTTCTATACTGGTGGCATAAGGGTTCTTGCCACCTATATAGCACTTAGTCATGGTGGTAAATTTCACTTAAGCATCTAATTAGATATGATATACGAGCTATTTAGACCCAGTTGTGCTACTTGGGTAGTCTAACCTTGACCTTGCTAAAATCCTTATCGATATTTTGCCCTCTCCGCGTTTTACCTATTTAATCCGAGTTTATCAATAAACCCTATCGGTTCTTAGTTGCCGTGCAAATAGCAGACGACAGTTTAATTAGCGAGGCGGGACGTATTACTCCTCCCCCTCCCCTCTCCCTCCGCGTCACCACCCTCCTGCCCTTGCCGCCCTCAGCATTCACTAAGGACGAGCTGCATCGTCTTCAATGGGCACATTACTTTCAAAATTGCGGTGACAGTTGTCATATCATTGAGAAACGTCAAATGCCTTAGAACCTCAATTTGACGTTTGATAGGAACGTTTGAAGTTTTGTCGTATTAGGTCTCCGTGCAGTAGGCCGTCGATAGAACTTTGTGTTTATTGTGAAAAGATTAGATAGATAATCTACTAGTTTCGCCGCGCGATGTCCCCGCTCATCCCACAGGGTCACTACTTTATTTCGGGATAAAAAGTAGCTTATGTATTAATCAAAAAAATTGGTCTTGCCGTTTGAGCGTGAAGAAGAAACAAACATACACATAAACACATTCACAAACTTCCGCCTTTATAATATTAGTTTGATTTTCTTCGTCTGATCCGTTGCTGTTTCTTATTTTAATAATACAGGAGGCATACGAGCATACTGCTCGCGTCCACCCTGCAACAACAAATGAGTTACAAGTGCGTTGCCGGCCTTTCTAATGGATACCGAGGAGTTTTGAAAGAGAGGAGAGTTAAAACAACGCTACTTAAACGCTCTCGACCGCCGACGGGTCCCTCAACGTGCGTGCTTTCTTCGCTAACAGCAGGACTAGCATATCTTGCCGTGACTTCGCATGCCGTACGAATTCGCATCACCTGCCTTCCTCGCACGGTGTTGAAAAGGAAAGAGATAGAGAAAGAGTCGCGTATCACAGTTATGCTGGACTTGCCGATGTAGATTCGAGAAATAGACGTTGTTTACCTCACCTGTTTCAGAACCCCTCGGTCTCCCCTACCCTCTTCTTGAAGGTTTGAAAGTCATATTGGTCCAAAAATATCGCCAGTAACAGTTCATTCCACAGTTTAGCTGAGCGACGCAGGAAATTTCTGAATGTCATGCAAGTCAGAAACTGTTACAAAATATTACCAATCCTTACAATATGTTGTACCTATACCTAATTTTCTTTAATAATTGTACGTACTGTCCGAAAACGTAAAACCTTAAATGATTTACGTAATACCACGTAATACGACATCGTCGTCTAGTGCAAATGGGTCATTGTCAGTTCAAAAAACAAAAGTTGTCTCTTCGGTTGCCAATAGTTAACAGCGTTGCATAGAAGTTATGTTTTTAACACGCAAGCCCATAGAAAGAGAAACGTCGTTTATGCTTAATATAATTTTGATCGGAAAACTAGGCCTAGAGTCCTTAACTTAGTACGTGTCCACCGAATCTAAATCTGACAATGATCCAATATCATCTTTTTTTAATTGAAAGTTTTATAGAGAACGAACTTCTTGCTCGGCTGACTAGTTTTCAGTAGCAAACCATTAGTGATTAAGGTCAACGCGTTCAACTCATCGTATAGCGATATAAAACGCGTTTAACGGCTGTGAAGTTTTCAAATTAGACTACTTTTATAGGTCATCAGCGAAACACACCATAATTATGTTGTTCCGTGTATCTTGTGATCGAATTAAAAACCATGCCACCTGAACGTATTCACCTGCACATATACTGAACTTGCCAATATTGTGTTTATATTGTTAGAACACAGACTGACTAGGGAAAATTCGAGCGTTTTTTTTCCATGATATTTTCTAAAGCGCTGGTAGATTTTAACACGCTTTAATAAGGTTAATTTGTAACTAAGTTACTTAGTTTGTAACAAACAATGTAATCAAATCTTGCAAGTGAATTTTAACCTACTTTTAAATTTTCGTATCGATTTTCGCGTGTGTAGTTCACATGACGGTACAATAAGTTGGTATCTTGCAGCTGTTCTGATGATGAAGACGGAAAGTAGCCATAGGAACTCCTTAACAGTACAAGATAAACGCATATTGATTGTTCTTGTTGAGCAATTAACTTTTGTTTAGGAAAATACAGTTGGCAATAAAAGTATGTCAAATAAAATATTCACAAAAACTTTTTTACTGCTTTGTAAATGCTGTGACCTATTTTCTAACTTATTTTCGTTTTAAAGAAATTTAACATCTCATGCATATATCGGTATAATTTCTTTTTCCAGTGACAGTCACTAAAAGCACTGAAAGAGCAAAAAGTTCCCCGAAAAAAGCTTTACGGAAATAGGTTCTCAATAATGCTGTATTTTGATTTGATATTAAAATAATAAAGTTATTTATAAGGTTTGACATTCAAACCTACGCACATTACTTCATTAATAATAATTTCACGGTTGGGAATAATTGCTGGGGCTCTTTTGATTGGTCCTTTTAACGAGTGACCTTTTCCCATTCACAAACAATTTAGACCCAAATCCTTCCACGTACATGGTGCCAATGAAATATTTGTGCATTTCATTACCTCCCGCCCTCACCCCTTGACCCCTCCGCTTCCCTCTCCGAGGACCCTTTTCGTGGGTTAATGAGCATCTATTTCTGGATATTTTGAACCAATTAATAACAGGAGACTGAGCTCTTTCAGTACTGTCACGTACCGTATACACAACATTTTTGACAAAGTGCGAGTAGATGAAATAAATTATGGTTGGCTTGAGCCAGACCAGACACATCACCCAGTTTTCTGTAGTATCATTTTGAATTATAATTTTTATTTTTGTATAAAATAAAAATAAGCCCAATAAGGCCTAGTTTCCCCTCTGGGTTGGAAGGTCAGATGGCAGTCGCATGCGTAAAAACTAGTGCCTACGCCACATCTTGGGATTTTAGGTAGCCGACCCCGATTGAGAATTCATTCTCAAAAAATGGGACAAAGGCTAGGAGGATGATGAATTTTTATTTTTGTATAATAGGGAACACCGATTAAGATTTTTCATAAATTCGAAAGCGATTCCCCGCTAACCAAACGTTATTGTTATAGATTTGTAATATAACACAATATACCTAATTAGGTTGGGCTTGTATATATCAAAATTTGATAATTCCGAAAATCATAGCACCGTATATTTTAAAAATATTTCAAATTAAATAGGCAGATGACAGTGGATTTGTGGACACTAGTAGGTATTGGTATTGGCCATGTTAATATAAATGGTAATGTGTATTGCAATGCAATGGTAATTTAATGGTCATGTAATGATAATGTAATGGTCATGTACCTAATGATGACGTAATGGTAATGTATTGGTAATTATAATGTAATGTAATGGTAATGTAATGGTAATGTAAAGGTAATGTAATGACAATATAATGGTAATGTAATAGGTAATGTAATGGTAATGGTAATGGTAATGTAATGGTAATGTAATGGTAATGTAATGGTAATGTAATGGTAATGTAATGGTAATGTAATGGTAATGTAATGTAATGGTAATGTAATGTAATGGTAATGTAATGGTAATGTAATGGTAATGTAATGGTAATGTAATGGTAATGTAATGGTAATGTAATGGTAATGTAATGGTAATGTAATGGTAATGTAATGGTAATGTAATGGTAATGTAATGGTAATGTAATGGTAATGTAATGGTAATGTAATGGTAATGTAATGGTAATGTAATGGTAATGTAATGGTAATGTAATGGTAATGTAATGGTAATGTAATGGTAATGTAATGGTAATGTAATGGTAATGTAATGGTAATGTAATGGTAATGTAAATGCAACGCAATGGTAATGGTAATGTTAATGGTATCGGAACTCAATAAATTGTTCAACTCCACGGCGCGGGCTATAGTTACCCTAATAGATTCGAAAGATTCTCTCAAATGGATCTAAATGTAGAATTAAATCCATTTTAATTCTAGATTAAACTATTAAGCACGCCTAATGATTCCCTCATATTTCGTAGAGCTCGGGTTGTAGCCTCGCAGCGAGATGAATGGCCGCCCACACGCTACGCCTACGCGCTACGCGGCTACGATCAAGCGCTACGACCCGGCCTCCCTCCCCCTACCCTTCCAAAGTACATGATTCATTCGATTACAGTTTGAAATTCATAAGAAAACCAATCAATTGGAAAAGGTTATTTTAACAGGGATTGTTAAAACTTAATAATCTAACTTAATGAACGAAGAACATTTTATGGAAACTTTTTTATGGCTTGAGGCATTTTATTCGCACATAGCGTGATGATAATAGTATTCCAAGTTGCACCAAACCTCGCTAATTAAGTTCAAATTAACCTCCAACAACACTTTTCGTAAAAGTTGAAATTATGTAGTTGTTGCAAAGTTTCATAATTACCATTATAACACGCAACACGCACGTATTTCTCCACAGTAGCTATTAAACTGATTATTTTTTTAGTAGACTATATAATTGCATGTGTTGTTATCTCCGGTGAGCCTAAAAAATAATGTATTTATTTGCAACCCCTAAAAAATTGGGACTATTAAGGAATAGAGGGCATGTACAGAGACTATGCTCGTTCTGAATCAATGATAAATTGGTGACTAAAACCAAACTACAACTGTGTAGACTAAAATAAATATTGTAAGGTAGGTAAACCGACTGAAACTTTCAACAGGCCCAAATATATCATGGGCTAAAATTTCACAAACATATCAAACGATTTATTTTTCAAGCCAGCCAGTGTATATTATGATTATGACATTTCTTTCCAATAGAGATGACATTTTGCTAGAGAAAGTCCGATTAAATGGTATTTTTTCTACTCCAGTACTTTTTTTCCTGTCATTTATATAGTTACTAACTGTAATATAAAGACATAAATTATGAAAGTCTGTAAAAGTCTATACTCTATTACCCAAAAAAACTACTAACACTGCTAAACGATGTTATAATGTCGCCAAAAAAGCATCACTTAGTACCACAGATTACAAGATAAACAGCTGCATTCACACAATTTGCAATTTAGAAAAAGCTTATTGTACTAAGGCATTGCTGCCAACTCAAAAAAAAGTTTTATCTTCAGTGCATGGATGTTTAGTATAGTGAACGTATACCTTTATGTATTAGTTCATATTTTTTTGACAGATGTTTAGTATAGTGAACGTATACCTTATGTATAATATCATTTTTTTTGACATATGATCATCAATAAAAAAAAAGTTTATCAGACTATTTTTTTTTTTCATTTTGTTGATTCCGAGCGGGAACATGTAATTATTCTTTGTTGTTTTTTTGTATTTTATATATGAAATGTCGAGTCGCAGAAAAAGTATTGTATGCAACGTTGTATAAGTAGGTCAAAAAACGCTCGTGGCAACTTTCTTACGATGTTCGCTTTTTGCCCCCTCTTATACAACGGTTGCATAAAATACAATTTTGAGCTTAGCTCAAAAAACAAAAATCAATAACCATCCCTGATGATTAACGTGATTTATGAAGTTGTTTAACATTAAAAAAAACTGTATACATATCGAACTTATTAAGAAAATTTCGAAGGAACCGCTTGAGCTTATATTTATAATTGTCATTAGTCATAATCTTATCTAAAATTTTAGAGAAAACTGTATGCTTACAACTGACAGAGTATCTTGAGAATAATGGTATGTTGCCGGAGGTCCAGTCAGGTTTCAGAAAGGGGCGAAGTACAGTCACTGCTCTGCTGGATGTCACTGACAACATATTATGTTCTCAGGATAAAGGTTTGTGTACATTGCTGGTACTGCTCGATTTTTCGAGGGCTTTCGATTGTCTTAATATTAGTTTATTGCTATCTAAACTAAGTTTCTACGGTTTCGACCACTATGCAGTGACTTGGTTTGCCAGCTATCTCAGCGATCGTCAGCAGTGTGTGAAGCTGAGCCTTAACGATGGCTCCACGCGGGTCTCTGAAAGGATGTGTGTAACTAGAGGAGTGCCTCAAGGATCAATCCTTGGCCCAATTCTGTTTATATTGTACTCTGCTGACATCGGATCACACATAACACACTGCAAGTACCATATTTATGCCGATGACATCCAAGTCTATATTTCATGTAAGCCATCAGAAATTGATGATGCTATTCACAAACTTAACACTGATCTGTCGCAAATATCGACTTGGGCCACAAATAATAGCCTGTTACTCAATCCGGCCAAAACCAAATATCTTATTTTTGGTACTAAACATCAACTGAATAAACTCAATCTGTCAACTGATGTTAAATTGATGGATGTACCTATCGAACGTGTTTATGAAGCACGTAACCTTGGTCTCATAATGGATTGTGATCTTAGATTTGAAAAACATGTCTTGAGTGCTGTTAAAAGTTGTTTCTATAAGCTTAAGGTTCTATACAAAATAAGGCACTTCATAAATGAATCACTGCGTGTTCAACTGGTTGAGTCACTTGTATTATCAAAATTAAATTATATGGATGTGGTGTTTGGTCCGCGACTTCTTTCTAAAACGAAGAGGCTCATCCAACGCGTTCAACATGCCTGTGCTCGTTATTGTTTCAATATTCCGTTTAGGGCCCATGTTACCCCTTATCTAAATGAGCATAACATCTTAAAAATGCAGCACCGTCGCAAGCTTCATTTGGCATGTTTACTTTTCGGTGTAATTCAGCATAAGATACCATCATATCTTTTCGAGAAGCTGTCATGGATGTCCAGAAATAGGTCGTGTCAAACTCGCCAGTGTAGTGTGCAGCTCACCACTCCACAACATGCTTCAGCTGCCTTCAGGGGAAGCTTCCGCTATGTTGCAACAAAATGTTGGAACAACATCTCGCCGCCAATTAGGAACCTAAAATATATCAAGACCTTTAAAATCCATGTACGAAAATTTATGTTTGAACATCAGCGGAATCAAGAAACTTTGAGGCTAGACACGAGCTGCTTGTAATGATTTGTTTTTTTAAGATTTTTCTTACCGAGGTTTTTTGTCCCTTTATATGTTGTGTTGTTTTGCATCATTGTATTGTTATTTGTCGCCTTATGTTTCATGTCCTTGTTTAGTATTTGGCTTTACTGTACAGGGTTTCGTTTCTCCCTGTTCTTTTATATAAAATTTAGTTATTTCCCTACACATCCACATTTATTGTAATTTTAGTAACTGTCTTTCACTTTTGTACCTAAGTTGTAAAATGTAATTTGTTAAATGTTTTAATGTGCTGTACACATACGGGCATTGCATTCTTAGATTATTTTTTTCATTTCTCTTCTTCGCTAACGGTCTGCAGTGACATTGACAGCACTTTCTGTCAATGTCATTGTCTTGGCACTGCGCTTAAGCTGCGTTCAGTATTAGAGTGCGGCCGTGTGTGTACGGTTTCCCGTGGCGTCACCTATAGGTTACACCGGAAGACCAGCGCTGGTTCCCGGGCCAGCATTTATGCTGAGGTGTGACCTTTTCGTGGCATACACACCTAGAATTTTATTTTATTGTATTTAATTTCTAATGTGTTGTCCAGTTCGTGTATGTTTACGAATAAATTTTCATTCATTCATTCATTTCATAATTTTCGTAGTCACAATATAGGTACAGCGTGTATATTTGATATAACCGCAAACTTTACGGGAGTATAGGCACTTATCCATACTAATATTATAAATACGAAAGTGTGTCTGTCTGTCTGTTACCTCTTCACGCTTAAACCGCTGAACCGATTTTGATGAAATTTAGCATAAAGATAGTTAAAGATCTGAGGAAGGACATAGGATAGTTTTCATCCTGGAAATTATACCTAAAAAGATTGAAAAGTGAGTGAACATTTCTGTTGGGGTGCAGTGACCCTGTAGGAAATGTAATTATTAGACCAAAAGCACAATTGCTCTTACATTTGCTTAGGCGCTTTTAATAATCCCTTTTATCAAGTTCCACGCGTACGTATATAGTCGCGGGCAAAAGCTAGTTAATAATATATTGATCTGTACATTATTAAAAAAAATGATTTTTTTTTTCATATAAAATAATTCAGCACGCAACATATTTGTTTGTTGAAACTTAACATCGTGGTGTGACAACTTCCACTAGCAATAACTGCGCCATACATTGCTGCTCAGAAAATGTTCAAAAATTAATTACGCTATGGCAGTTAACCGCTAAATTAATAATTGTTATAAATATCAGATTATAGCACTAAAATCTCCGTCTGGCTATAATTTGCGGTTATATCAAATATACACGCTTGTCGCAGCGCCTTTTACTGGCCACATACTTGTACAGCGAGCCATTGACGTCACAGATTTACATACGCACATAATTTACATTAACAACTTGGGTCCAAGCGACGCATAAATAATTTTCTAATGGTGTAGTTGATAAATTATGGTCAAAACACAATTCCGCGTTAAATCAAAGTACAAGTAAGTACTTTGTTTAAAACAGAATTAAATATGCCGAATCATATTGATTCCGAATCATACCGAATCATGTTGAACTCCATTTATAAATTAACAAGAGGGTTGACAAGTGGCAGGTTACAGTGTAAAAAGTTACCTGGTTGCATTGCTTATTTTTTACATTACATTTGTTAGTCTGTTTGCCATTGTCCACGGGCCACGTAGTCTGAAATAAGGAATTTCAATTTCATAACGATTTTTCTTTGAGTTTATATTCTAGTGAATATTTTCCTATCAACTCATATTCTTATTAATTTTCTCATAGCGTCTTAAAGTAGTCAATAGTTATTTATGAGTCAGTTACCTACATATAAAAAAGGGCGGGTTGCACTCCGGGAGTGCCGGCAGAAGTGATAACTCCGATTTTATTATATCTCACTGACACTTGATTTCTATTTTAATCTCTATTTCTTACTAATGTATGTTTATGATTACGCTTCACCATCTGTCACTTACAACATTTTGTTGTTCGAAGGCCCCCTTTCTTTGAAACAGACACGGTTGCTAGGTTACCGACTGACTGTTATCTGACGCGCGGATCTGTCGCGAGTTTAACATTTTTTACCCATCTAAAAATTGCCAAGCGCCGCTAAAGAAGTTTTCATTTCAAAAAATCCGAATGAAAATGCCGCTCCTTAATTCCGTCTACCTACTGAATGAATTAGATAAAACGACGATTTTTCTTCCTACTTATATACTCACCACTTTGTATTCTATAATAACTTTATTTCATACATATGTCGGGATAGGTTGCGGATGGCCGGTGCGGTGTGTGGCACATTAGATGAGCTATTCGACATAGTTGCGGACGAGGAGGTAATTGTGAGCAAGATGAAACACTACGGATGCAATTAACTTGATTTATTCCTTATACAATGAAGCACAAAATAACAGTTCCTGGCACAGAGGTCTGTAAGCTAGGTTATCAAAGTCTCACAATAGTCTTTATTAAATTAACACTGTATTGTTGAGTTATAACGTTTCACTGATTCTAACTTGGTATAGCACAACGAAACGGGACAGTTCCAAGGCAGTAGTGCACTCGATGGTGACCCAAAGCGAAGTGTCCGTGGTCGTTCGCTGAGTGAACCGCCAAGACTCTGTCTAGCGCGCCAAAACAGGTTCAAGGGGGCGCTACTGTCGCCTTCCAATGGCGCGCCAGTTTCGTTGAACGTACTCATGAACGTTTCCGACACATATATTAATCACTCCTGTTGTGTGTGAGGGCTAAACAGCGCTAATACAGTTCAAGCCATGCTTAAAAAAACTATTTCGTATACAGTCGCCATCAGATATGTATCATATGTCAGCGTTATATAGATTTAATACAGTTTATTGTTATTATTTGATGTCATTTTATAAAAATAAGGATTCATTGTTGTTTCAACCTTGGCTGTAACTGTTCGCGCCGTTGCCCAATCAGGCTGACCAATCACAGCGCTGGCATCCAGCTGATGCAGCGTTGTGATTGGTCGACACCTGTGGCGGGAAAATAGAAATATAGGACTTTAAAAAGTAATAAACGGAGGTTGGATAATTGTGCACGACGGTCTTGTTAATAGACATTGCAATATTATTTTATGGCGTTATTTAATGCAATTTGGTGAGTAAATTGTATAAGAAGTGGAAATATAAAGTGTAAGTAACTATTTTATATGTTTCATTTATCTCCACCGTATACTTTGGCATATTTAGTATAACCAAAATTATCAATAATCTTTGCTCATTTAAGTGGTTGAAGTGCTTAATTTTATATGCTTCAACATCTCAGAAGTGGGTATGAATTTAGGCCGAAAACTGATATAATATTTTTTTATTATCTTCTTGCGGATTTTTGTAATAAGTACCTATATGAACAATGGTTGTCGACTATTATTTTTTTATTTTATGTTTTAGTACCTACCTACTAGAGTGGTAAGTTAAATAAATAAAAACAATTTTAAAAATAAAGAGCTATTTAAGTACCTAAATAGCTCTTTATTTTTAAAATTGGTTTTAACGCTATATTTAACAAATAAATCATATATAATGAATGTAAGAGTTTAATGTTAATGGTTGAGGGACGAAACATAGTAAATAAAGTAGCAGCATGATTAGTGAGTTAGTTCAATAGATTTATTTAGTCTGACTGAATGAGCATCCAAGATTATTAATATATGATTGTTGCTTAAAGATGGGTTGAAGTAATTTCATTTACACATAATTATCAAATTCTACGATTGCCAGAGGAAGCGGTGGTTCATTTAAAATTCACTTGTAGAACCTACTTATTAAGATTACTACTATTATCTCGTTTGCATAAAGGTTAACTGGAAGATATTCCTTATGGCGATAAATTTCGCTTTGTACAAATTGAATGTGTTTTGTCTTTGTTATTTTGTATGTATGCAGGCATGCTTAAGATTAAGACCATAATGACTGCACGGTGGAGTTTACTTTTGTGTAGCATTAATACTCTCGTTAATTAATGTATTTTTAGGATACAATGGACGAAGAATTTCGTGGTAGAGTTTTTTATACTCCCACGAGTCCTACATGCGACGCACCAAGGGGCCGGCAGTCACGCAGCGGTACCAGACGCCGAGCGAGCAGTCGGACATCGCGCCGCAGTCGGCGCTCGCGGGGACGCCACAGCCGCTGCTCGCCGAACCGGGACTACTACCGACAACGCGAGAGGTGCAGCCGGCGTTCACGCAGTCGAGTCACCGGAAATCGGCGGCGGTACCACATCAGCAGCTACGCGAGCCGACGCCGTATAAGGGAACGAACAGCATCGCCGCAGGTATCGTGGGAACGCTCGCGGAGCCAGCATCGGCGTCACTCGCGAAGGCAACGGGTTAGCCAGCCGCGCAGCCAACAGGGCAGCCAGCCGCGCAGCAAGCGCAGTCGCCAATGTCGCAGCCACCAGTCGCGCTGTCCCTCGTCACGACGTAGCCGCTCGTGCAAACGTCGGACACGTAGCCGCAGCCAGCGAAAAACAAAGGACATCGGTGAGCCACTAAATAACGGTAGTACGAGTATAGCAGATCTTGCAGCAGCGTTAAAGTTGTTAAGTAACAATAATGGTAACTTCGAAAAACTAGGTTCTATGAATACTGTACCTGAATTCGACCCATGTAAAAGAGAACAGACTATGACAATATGGTTGCACAAGGTAAACGAGTGTGCTACTATTTACGGTTGGTCAGATAAACAAGTTGTACATTTTGCGTTGCTAAAATTAAAAGGAGTCGCACAAAGATGGTACGAGGGTCTGCCGTCTGTTCTATTTTCATGGGTCGAGTGGCAGGAACAACTTTTGGCGGCTTTTCCATCTGAGGAAATTTATGGCACTATGTTAACTGATATGTTGGCTAGGAGGGCTCGTTATTCGGACTCTTTGGAAGATTATTATTATGAGAAGGTTGCCTTGATAAATAGGTGTGGTATTTTCGGCAAACGGGCGGTAGAGTGTATTTTGCACGGCATTGACGACCGTTCCGTGAGACTAGGTGCAGAAGCTGCACAATACGACGATACCAATAAACTGTTGCCGTACTTACGTAATGCTAGGAACTCAAAGCCAAACACAGAACGCAGATTCATTAAAAATGAACCGTCTAAAGGTCAAGATAGTCAGATACGCACGAATTTAAGACCCATTCGTTGCTCTAATTGTAAGAAAGACGATCATGTCACATCTCGATGTACACAACCATTAAAGAGATGCGGTAGATGTTCAAGAATAGGTCATGATACTGAACAGTGTTACGCAAAACTTTTAAATGACAGGACAGTTGCCCTTAATGAAAAGACAACTATGCGCGTTTCAGACAATAATAATCATTGCAAGTAAATCAAAGTAAAATCATCTAATCAGAACCCTAATGATATAAATACCTCCCTCAATGTTGTATCGATTTTGGCAGCGAATGTTCAATAACTGGCCTTTCGGAGTTCAAAAGGCTGTTCATAATTGTACCGATACCGATAGTAGGTAGGTACAGCGCGTTACCCGTACGAAGAGGATTCAGAAACTAGGTACAGGTTATAAAATAATAATAATAATAATATGTGTTTATATATTTAGTAATTTCTTTATTGTATTTTAGTTTTTATATGTATATATTGTAAAAGCCTAGCCTAAGATACGAAATAAATAAAGGAATAATAATAATAAGTAGACGTAACGTGACGTAAAACCACACGCCATCGCTAAGACAAGCAGTCATTTAGACATACTTAGTCCAGTTTGTTTTCAGTAAGATAAAATTATATTGCGACAGTGATTTAAAAGTTTCTGGTCCTGCCTTCGTTGAGATGCGCACAGACCCCGCTTATGAAGGTGATGTCTTAATGGAATAAAGTGTGCTTGGTCAACATGCGTACATGCCGAATTAGGGTAGGGGGGGTAGGCCAGATTGCAGCTTATTGCTTTCCTTTCAAGGACTATGGTCCCAGTTCGTTGAATAAAGATTTCTTAGTCGAACATGGTCGTGTGCTAATAAAAGAAACAGTGTACATGTAAGGAATCTTTCTACTCAGAGTAAAGGCAAACCATCAAACATTATTTTGTACCTATTTGTCTTGTTTCCTTTTATAAACTTCTATTAGTGTGCAATAAAGTATTGTTGCTACGACACAAATCTTTCTCCACGCGACAGATACCTGCCAAGTTTACAGTTTACTCAATATGTACAGATCATATGTTTCTCTTTTGCATCTGACGGAACTAGGTACGTAAGACCTATCTGTATGTCTAATTGTCTATTCAGCTCCAACATAAAGACCCAGTAGTTTAATAGACCTTACAGGCTAGCTGTTGCTGAAAAATAAAAGGTTAAGGACAGGATCTCGGAACTGTTCGATGATAATGTAATACTCCCGCCTGGGTCTTCTTACGTTTCCGTTAGGAACAAAACTGGAGAGCAACATTTAGGTAACACGAAACAGAATGCGTAACGCTAACGATACCCGCAAAGTAGGCATCACTGGAATCTTGCTGCATAATAAAAATAAGAACGTTATCGGTATATATCCTTACACTTCGAGTATTTTAGTACACTGATCACACCAGAGGAACATGATTATTCATGTTATGACCAAATAAACATTAGCTGTAGTTGCCTCGCGAATTCGAGGTAGATGTATACTTAGTAATTTTCGTCAAGGCTGTGATTTTAGCCAAATGTTAAGTCTTAGATTAGGTACTTTTAGAATCATAACTGATTGCAGCTCACTAAGAGCTACTGTCGAAAAAAGGACGTTGCCACGCTTTGCTAGATGTGGGAGCAGATGCAGGAATACTATTTTAATATTAAATATAAGTATAAATAAGGACTACCATAGCTCACGTAGACGCACTCACCCATAATGCGGTCTCCAACTCGTCACTGATTCAGATTGGGTAACAATATTTCAGGACGCAAACTTTGAAATTTAGGGAATAATAGGCATTTATATTTATTTATTTATAAATGATCCCGAACTAGGCAACGTTAATAACATTGAATACTTCCCAAAAGGCTTACATTGGCAGGTATTAAACCTGGATAATATTTGCACCGTTCCACTGTGGTTGACACTGCATTTGATACAGTGCACGCCGATCACATTGGTGCATTTATAAGAAGTTATAGAGGCAATGTTTACATACTTGTTGTATTATAATATACTTTTTCACGAAATACATCTATTTAAAGCCTGTTAGAATTCTAAGTGCATTGGAATAGCGAAAAACAAATATAAGACGAACACTTAAGTACCCGATGTACAATGAGGATTCAATAATAGGCACGTTCAATGAAGGAATTAACCGTACACTATCCGAAGCTCTGTTTGGGATTGGTTTAGTAGGTACCTAGGAGTTGTGTTCTGGCTGAATTACTACACTAGCACAAGATGTGATAAGAGATCATATAAATACGCATGTAATGGCTTCAAATGAGCATCAAGTCGTATTATGACTCTAAACGTTGTACCTAGCCTAAGACAATATAGGATAACAAAAATATACGATTTCTATGGTTTCCAAATAGAAGATACTCTCATGAATGACGCATACTTACCGGCAATAAACATGAATCTACCTCTAGTGTATCTACCTAATGCCTCATATCACAATTTCTTCCGGAAAGGATGATGAATAAGTTACTTTCCACTGATTAATTCAGTGTATGTTACAAATTATATACTTACGATGCTCTTATCCCAATGTCACAATTATTAAGTAAATAATGTATTATTTCCAGTGGACTCTTAATAGATAATTCTTATAAATGTACATATGTTCTGATTATGCCATTATAACCGTAATGTCTAATTATTCCTTTTCGGCACCTTAAACATTCCATGAAATAATGCCTGTTAGTTATAAGTCCAGGCCATGAAATAATACCCGTTGATTATAAGTACAGGCCATGAAATACTGCCTGTTAGTTATAAGTCCAGGCCATGATATAATGCCTGTTGATTATAAGTACAGGCCATGAAATAATGCCTGTTAGTTATAAGTCCAGGCCATGAAATAATGCCTGTTAGTAATAAGTACAGGCCATGAAATAATGCCTGTTAGTTATAAGTCCAGGCCATGAAATACTGCCTGATAGTTATAAGCCCAGGCCATGAAATACTGCCTGTTAGTTTTAAGTCCAGGCTATGAAATAATGCCTGTTAGTTATAAATCCAGGCCATGAAATACTGCCTGATAGTTATAATCCCAGGCCATGAAATACTGCCTGTTAGTTATAAGTCCAGGCCGTGAAATACTGCCTGATAGTTATAATCCCAGGCCATGAAATAATGCCTGTTATAAGCCTAGGCCATGAAATAATGCCTGTTAGTTATGAGTCCAGGCCATGAAATAATGCCTGTTAATTATAAGTACAGGCCATGAAATAATGCCTGTTAGTTAGTACTGGCTACGAAATAAGGCTATGATAAGTATTTTAGTAAAACATTATTGTTTAATATGATGAATTACATAATATTTAAGTGCTTCCACCTCGATTAAAATTTATTTATGCATAATCTTTTCAATAAGTACCTAACTAATGTTTTCTTGTATCATTAGATTCACGAGGTCGTTTAATTTTTTCGGATGGCCGACTGTCAGCGTTATATATATTTAATACAGTTTATTGTTATTATTTGATGTCATTTTATAAAAATAAGGATTCATTGTTGTTTCAACCTTGGCTGTAACTGTTCGCGCCGTTGCCCAATCAGGCTGACCAATCACAGCGCTGGCATCCAGCTGATGCAGCGTTGTGATTGGTCGACACCTGTGGCGGGAAAATAGAAATATAGGACTTTAAAAAGTAATAAACGGAGGTTGGATAATTGTGCACGACGGTCTTGTTAATAGACATTGCAATATTATTTTATGGCGTTATTTAATGCAATTTGGTGAGTAAATTGTATAAGAAGTGGAAATATAAAGTGTAAGTAACTATTTTATATGTTTCATTTATCTCCACCGTATACTTTGGCATATTTAGTATAACCAAAATTATCAATAATCTTTGCTCATTTAAGTGGTTGAAGTGCTTAATTTTATATGCTTCAACACATATAAGGCGTTCATAAATATCTGAACACGAATCTTATTGACTGGGCGTTACAGTACATGTTCAGACATTTATGAACGCCTTATATGCTGCGATATATCTGATAGCGACTGTACCTACTGCTTTATCAAAAAAAACGTCTTGAAAAAAGACCAACTTCATTGCAATGATCCATTATAACTTAGGTACCTTTGGAATTGAGCATTTTTCAAAAAGTTTGTACACAATTAAGACGTCAATTAATTTTCAATTATATTTTTCTTAAGTATTTGTTACCAATTTTCTTTGTGATTTCCAGGTTGATTTCAGATTCTATGTACATATTTAAAAAAGTATAAGCATAACATAACTTAATTTCAAACATTAGTAGGCACACATTCAGGTACACACATAGGTAAACAAACATTAGGTAATAGGAAAATTATATTGAACTTTAAGTGAAGTCTTAAAATTTTGTGAAAGATTTTTGAGAAATGTTCAATTATGTCGTAGCCCTTATTCACCAACATTCCTTTAACCTCCGTGACTCGTGATTCTGTTTCACACAATGTGTCTTATAATTAAAGTTTATAGTGATTAAAGACCCAAAACTTTGTAATGAAACGTCTTAATCAACGTGTTAATCCAAATTAATTTCCAACCCAAATGAGATCAATGTCAAAAGAACTGCAGTTCATTGTCATTGTATGTTGAACAGGATTGCTAATCGTTTAAACACAGAATATAACAAACACTACAGAAGGTTATCTCTTACGGAGTTTGCAAAAAACGCGTAAGAATAGGTTTTAATGGTATGGTTGTATAAATTATGACGTAAAATTGTCAGTCGTGGGGCATGGCGACACGACCGTGCGCTCGATTACAACTGACTGGTAATGCACGCCGAACAAAAGTGGAAGGCGGAGCTGGTGCACTGGTCTCTCTCTCTTACACCAGCTGATCTAATATAGTTGGAATATGTATATTTATAAATCGCGACAGTTTGCCGCGCGTAGTTTCAATGATGCTGGTAGTCTGGAGTTACTTTGATCTAGGGCTGACATTAATAATTTTTTTAAAGTTTTAAGGTAAAAGTTATTTAGTTATTATAGTGATTTGTCAGGTATCAAATTTCAATTGAAACCTCAGTGGTATACAGATACAAAATAGTCACGATGCGTCACTCGAGGCAAAGAACGTTGCATGATTTAAATGAAGAAAGGCGAATGGCAGAGCCGAGCACCCAAATGTACACTTGACCGTAGGCTGCTAGCGTGGCTTATTTTACTCTAAGCACGCAGTCAGCAGATTCAACTTAATTCAACGGTGCAATATCTCGCGTCCGCGGCAAGAAGGTACGTGCAAAGGTGCACAATTAGGCTGTTTTGATCTGAGCACGGTTTTAACCCAGCAGACAGCGATCCAACTTAGCTCAACGATATGCAATATCTCGCGTACGCGGAAAGAAGATGCGTGCAAAGGTGTATCATTAGGCTGTCTTACTCTAAGCACGGTTTTAATCAAAGATACAGCGATCCAACTTAGCTCAACGGTGCAATATCTTGCGTCCGCGTTAGGAAGGTGCGTGCAAACGTGTACAATGATCTAAGCACGATTTTAACTAAGCAGCCAGCGATCCAACTTTGCTCAACGGTGCAATATCTCGCGTCCGCGGCAAGAAGATGCGTGCAGAGTTGCACAATTAGGCTGTCTTACTCTAAGCACAATTTTCACCAAGCAGCCAGCGGTCCAACTTCGTTCAACGGTGCAATATCTCGCGTCCGCAGCAAGAAGGCGCGTGCAAAGGTCAGGCGGATCATCAATCTTGTCAGATTTACGGCTCCGACGTCTAGTTTATCTTGCGACCCTGCCCGGATTACTCCCGCATACGCCTACCTAAACACATAATATGTAAATTACAAAAAACCGCCGGTTGAGGCTACTTCAACGTTTTTACAAGCTCCTATAGAATATAAGATGGTTAGGTACTTCTGATAATATTCCGTTTTTGTAGCTGACACCGTTATATAAATGATATCATCGCATTTGTAGTAAATATGATAAGATGTTGCCGCAAGTAAATGGAAACGTCTTATTTTTACTATTGTAGACCATATTTCATACTTAACAAACGCTATAATTTTATTTCGGTCACTATAAGCTACTTAAAAAAGGAAGTTCCCAGTTCGTCGGGAATCAGTTTTTTGACGTATTAGTGTATATTTAGTTACTTAAGTACTTGTTAATTAATACAATGATTCTATACTTTCTTACTCCAGTAGAATAAGAAAAAACACGAACCAATCAAACGTCTTTCTTTAAAATCGTTTACGTTCGTATCCAATAAACGCAAAAACTTTTACACCAACTTCATATAAGCATGCAATCTTTTAAAAGCAATCAGAAAACCACGACACGGGGCCGGAACTAAATAAAAAGATTGTAAAAGAGTTCCACAACTCACGAGTCATGCGTACGACGTGACATTGCAAAACAAGATAACTGGAGATATATTTTCCCCGCGAATCTTTTGCCCGAAAGCGGTGAAAAATATTTACCTTCCATTTCTGGGATACCGAGACTGTCACAAATACTGGCGAAGTTCAAAGGTCAACATTAACGCGATCGGAGCGGGGATTTCTATAGCTTACGTTGTCCCCGAAATTTAACGGTTAACAGATATTTGAATTTGGAATTCGAACGATAATGCTGGCATAAAACGTTTTGAATATAGAACTAGTACTCGTACGTAGGTACTAGTTAAAATCATTCCGTATTCAACCAGTAGTGGTTGAATACGGAATGATTTTAGTCGATAAATTATTTCATATAACTGCTAAAGCTGAAACATTCAGATATTGGAACAAGAAACTAGGTAGGTATCATTAGTTTTTGCACTTAACTCGAAGGAGGTAATTAATTGAATGAAAACTACTTTGGAACAAAGAGCATTTTGCTACTTACTCGTAATTTTATGATTATAATGCAAAAGTATTTTTACTGGTAGTTTCGGCTTACATTCGCTTTATTTCCCTCGCTTTGATTTTTGCAAATAGTTATTTGAGTTAGGTAATCTACTAATTGAAACTTACACTATTATTATACAATATGAAATTAAAATCTGGAATCATCGCGTACAAATATGTGGTATTTCACAAATTAAAAACAAATCTTATAAAACGGCGGGTTTAATGCCAATGGGCATTCACTGCCAGTCAACCAAAGACAAACCAGATAACTTGTAGTGCAACTAACTTAAACAGATCTTAATAGATTCCCATACTTATATTTATAATAGAAAATAAGATAAGCTAATCAGACGCGCTAAGATTTCTCCATTCCGCTTGTGAATCGAATAAATTATGATGTAATTGCAGCCCTGTCGCGGCCATATTGTCGGAACGACGGACGGACGTCGAGTCGGAAAATAACAGGTAATTTAAATAGATAATAATTATACGCGATGTTCTGTTTTTGTTATGACAATCTATCAGTTAATATTTGTATTATGTAATATGATTAAAGCCTAATTAAAGTACGCGTTTTGTGTGTGTTAATTAACTGTTATTTCAAACATTCAGATATCCGAATCCTAATTAATTGGGTTACATTTGTATTTGTTTTACGAGTAAATATCGATTTATTGTGCCCTGAATATCCATGTTTTATCAGAGTCATGTAACGGGTGTAATAATAACTTTGCCCTAAACACTTTTGTCCTAAAATAAACATTCCATAATATAATATGACCTAACACTCTTAACTCCTAATCTATGTTGTCCTAATATCGAATATCCTAAAATATAAATGAAGTCATTTTTATTATAACACTTTCTTTTCTCACAATTCACTTACATAATTAAACTAAATAATAACGGGGTTAATTGTAAGTAATTTTGGATTTACCTAATAGATTTTATGGCACACCTATAATAGAATAGAATAGAAATACTCTTTTTTCAAACATGCAATGAAATATTGTCATAACGTGCGTTATAACGTTTCGGGCGGAACAACCGAAGAACTTTCGAGAGAACTGTAATAGGTATTTTCTTTTTAAAACATGGTGTCTGTGTTCATCAACAGGCTAAACAGCTGAATAACATTTTTTCGAGTGGTGGATTTTTGAAGTGGTGTAATTTTTTATTTCATTGCATATGTTTGAGGAAAGCACTATACATGCCTAGCCAGTAGCCGTAAAAAAGGGCTTGCCTGCTTCGAATCACTATCCGTCTATACCTACTCACCCGGCAAGCCCTTCTTTCCCGGCGGCTGCAGTACCTATGTACTGTTATTGCACACCTCAAGAAGAAAGAAATACAAATACAGATAACACTTATCATTACAATAGAGGTAAACCATAGGCGATAATGTCGTGTTATAAGTCTGAGATAGAACCGAATCTGGCAACCCCGAGCCCACGTGGTCTTGTCTGTCCTACCCCTAGAGTGTAGGTATATAATAAGTTGGAGGCGCGGAAGAAGGTCACCGCCCGGTGTAAGAAAGTGCTCTCACTTATCCCGACTTACGAGATAGGTAATAAAATGAGACTAAAAGCTTGTAAATGTAACGCATTATGCTGATTTACTTATCCATGGAAATTTTCGCAAATTTATCTAGGGCCTCTCCGACGTGACAGTTGGTCCTCGGAGAGCGTCTAACGCAAACTTCTTCGACGAGGGAGCCTTCAAATCGCTTTACTTTGCCCGATTCGTCAGCCAATAGGAACATTTTTGTCATTCTCACAAAAACTTTCGAACTGAATCATTAAGACTCTTTTTATAAAGACTTTGTTGGAATCGGAATTCAATTTGTTTCAACTAGCGAGGCCGCAGGCTCTCTAGTCTGTAACTTAAAATTAGACGCTTTGATGTGAAATTCCTAATGATCTCGCTCGTATAATATCTATGTATACTACTATGAAATTCAAAAATTGCGTTGATATTTCAGGGCGGTCATAATTTCAAGAACTAACAGTGCGAATAGTGCGAAGCAGGATTCACATAGGTGCGAGCGCGCGATACCAGCCGTACATCCCCATCTGTTGGTTAGATTTTCTTTCCCATCACGCCGAAACGACTAAACGGATTATAACCAATTTTGGTACAGGGATAGCTGGACCTCCAAAGATGGTTATAGGATGGATCCATATAGCGGTCCTATAGCTCAGTGGTGAGAGCACTGCACACTGCTCCGGTCAAGCAGAGGTCGTGGGTTCGATTCCCAGTACTTCAGTAGATTGCGTATATTTTTTGCTTCTTTATCCTCTGTATTCATATATAAAAAAGAGTATAAATGTACTGAATTCTGCAAACCTAGTAAAAGGACATGGTTAATAAACTACCCCGTGACAGCTCGGCGCAATAACGTTGTTTGTGAAGGATCCCGGTTAGTTTACTGTCATAATACCTGGCTACTTTCGACGCTTTTAATGATAGCTGCCCGATATATCACTGTTATATGTCTGCCTACTTTAACTTTAGACCATTTTTTAGGGTTTTGTCTGCATGTCTGTCTATCAAGGCCTTTTTATCGGGGACGCATGGAGGTATCAAGTTGAAATTACTATCAAATACTCAGCTTTGCTACCCCTTGGAGCCGTGAAAAAATCAAACTACTAAGTCAACGCAATCAAAAGATAAGAGCGTTTATGGTGCATTTTTTGAAACTGGCAAAGGAATCAAACCCTATAGAGTACTTCTCGTTGACCTAGAATCATTAAACGTAAGAAGAAACATCATGTAGCACGAGTGAAAAAACCGCTGTTTGTAAAGTAACCCCGTAATATGTCGATGTTCCAACAACAGTATTCGAACAGCAAAGTTAAGTTTGTCGCTCAGTACAGTTTACCTTTTCGTATGAGCAATATGCAATGTTTTCATAAATTATTACAGAATCCTCAGTGCACGAGTACAACTCGCACTTGACTGGAGCCCAAATTTTAAAACCAACGGTAACCACTTGTCACATAATGGCCCAAATAGCGAGAATCTAAATAAAATATGAGCATCACGGCAATACCTATATGTCTACTTTAGCGATGTGCTCTATTTCAGGTAACGGCTATAACATGTTCTTTGCCACTTTATTTTTGATAGGATTAAAGTTCAAAAGAGCGGGTCCTCTTACAAAAACGATAATATTAAACCATAGCCTTCTTTAAAATGTCAGCTGATCAAAGTCACTTAATGCAGCTTGTAGGTACATTAAACATCGGCGTATGGCTGTGATAAAGTCGAGTGTAGTGTTAGAATTAAACAAAACAAACCGAAATGAAATACTTCACGGACGATCATGCATGGAGATCACCCTGACCTGCGCTTAATATTATTTATTTATCTCCCATGTATTAACAGTTATTTTAAATAAACTATTTTAGAAACTACATAAGTAAGTCTAGCTATATAATCATATTTTTTTGTTTTGATATATCTGTTATACTTGTTAAATTAATGGTAATAAAAAAACACAAATTACGTTTTTCAGTTTTTTCTACGTTTTAATTTTTTTGTTAGAAAGTGCATTATTTTAGTTCAAAAAATAGATTCCGAACTCTTAATTTATCCGAAAATGATATATTACATGCCCTATCTATTATTTATAGTGTTAGAGAAATGTTGCTTTAATTAATGCGCGGCAGCGTCAAACTCCCCCCTCCCCCCACTAATCGCGCGGTGGCTCTCGATGCTACCGGTCTGAATTCACTCAAGACCACCTAAGGATCAACTGTGCCAAGTTTCAGCGCATAGTCAAAAAGTGCAAGGTATCGTGCACTATCACCCCAGCTAATATCACATTGTCTCTTCGAATTACGGAGTAGGAGAGTCGAAGTATTAAATTAGAGGGGTTTGCGCGCCTATTCGTCACATTATGTCATACGAGCCTCGAGGGCCCCATTCCCTTGTTTTCGAGCTGTGATTGCGTCCTTATTTCACTCATCTAAAAACGCCGTACCATAACAGCGGGGTTATTCTCAAGTTTGAGATTCGAAATCCGTATCGTGCCATTCTTTTCGCTCTCGCGTTAAGCTATATTTGAATGATAAGGATGATGCATAACGAATTTCTAATTTCAGATCTTTGTACACTTGTGACTTTTGCCCCGTCTCTTATCTCCGGCACTCTCCGTTTAAAACTGTACTCGACAAGGTTGTATTTTAATTTAATTTCGTTTGTTATTACGTTCTCTAATATTATTCGAATTTATTTTGTTTGAACATTGTTCAGAAACATGTGGCTTAATTTCTTCTTTGATTATTGTATTAAGCGGTTTACACTCACGTGAAATTGTCAGGAACGGCCCGACATGTTTCGAACTCGTATGGAGCCCTTCATCAGGGACGGCTGCCCGTACACCGCCGCGGCAAACTCGTCACTGCTGATACTTTGACCGACGTTCCGCTCTGAGCGCGCGCGCCGATGGCGCGGGGGCGGGGGGTGTTTGCAAGCCCGCAACTTGTCCGTCCAGCACTCCAACGTCACTTTTGTCATCAATAGACATTACGCACACTTGACTAATGGTGTCCACGGGATTGTCCAAACGCACAATATGTTTCGCCGCCGGAAGCAGGGATCGGATACCGTTATTTTTGTATTACCGTTATTGGTCACGTGACGCTAAACCAAAATGAATATTGGTAGTGGTTTCGTTTACCGGTATTATAACGTTATTCACATAATACTGTTATTTAGCAAATTCCGTTTCTGTTTAACAAAATTAACCGTTTAATTTGAGTTTGACAGAGATAGAATGAGTCGTTCTGTGTTGCGATTTTGATTTTACGTACGATTTTGTTTATATGTCACTCGCATTTGACTCGCGTCGCGGTAGTCGCAGCGCAGCAGAGTGATTTGATTTGATTTTCCGCAGTTCATGTGGTTTGGTGTGCGTTTTTGTCTTGTAAGTTAAAAAAGGAGTATGTTGTCCGCGATTATCTCGCGTTTGGCTGAACCGATTTTGATGCGGTTTTCAGAAAAGAATTTGTTACACTTAGGAGAAGATTAACGTAATTCGACTTAAAAAAGAGGATCTCTGTTTGACCCATATGTTTGTCTGCATTCATGTGTATTAGATTACATTTGAATCCTGTAGTCAGATTGTTTAATTATTTTTAAGGGTCCTCGGGATGCCGATTACGAGAAAGGCATCCATTTTGAAATCCAAGATGGCGGACATTATTTTTTCTTAAAAATCGATATGGGTGTCATCTCCAAGGTTCCTCGGGGTTCCGATTACGAAAATGACATCCATTTTTAAATCCAAGATGGCGGACATTATTTTTTCTTAAAAATCGATATGGGTGTCATCTCCAAGGTTCCTCGGGTTCCGATTACGAAAATGACATCCATTTTGAAATCCAAGATGGCGGACATTATTTTTTCTTAAAAATCGATATGGGTGTCATCTCCAAGGTTCCTCGGGGTTCCGATTACGAAAATGACATCCATTTTGAAATCCAAGATGGCGGACATAAATTTTTCTTAAAAACCGATATTGGTGCCATTTCTCAAAAATATATCTCCGCCAGTTTTAAATCTAATTTTTTATTTTGAAATGTACACCCCCCGAAAAACCCAGAAAACGACATCCATGACGATTTTTAAAAAAAATTACGTCCACCATCTTTACTTCCAAAATGAGTGCCATCTTTGAAATTTACACCCCCAGAAACCTAAAAAAGGACACTCATGAATGTCAAATTTTTCAAAAAAGTGACGTCCACCATCTTTATTTCCAAAATGGATTCTATATGTAAAATTAGTACACATTGTATGTAGGATTAGTAAACTCAGGGCTTATGGGCTTGGCTTTTCGAGGGATCTGACAATTTGTTTTACAGCGAATTCGTTATGAGTATGTGAGTCTTGGCCGCCACTTTTACACGAAATGTTTTTGGTGGGATTCTCATTTCCTTTTTTAAGGTAATTTTTAATTTATAGGTTTTTTTATTTTTTTTGCACTGAAGCGTTTCTAAGTAGTAATAATAATTGTGTATTTAAGAAATACTTACGTTTAGCCCCATATATGTACACTTTTATCCCCCATTATGGAAAGCCCATACAAACTTTCATCCCCTTATTTTAAGGGTGAGGGGTGAATTTCTAAAAATCCTAGAATGTGTATTTTATTTATAAGAATGGTATAAATTTTCAGACCTCTAGTATCAAAATTTGCGAGTCTCATAAAACTTTCATCCCCTAGTTTAAGGGGTTGGGGGGTAAAAGTTCCAAGTTTCAGAATTATTCTATTGTATGTGTACTAAAAGTAACTTACCGACCAAATTTCAGCTTTCTAGGTCATCGGGAAATACCCGAGAGGTTTTGATACGTCAGTGTATAAGTGTATATGAGTGGCAAAATCGGCGTATTTTAGGTACCAATAAAACCTAAAGTATAAAAGCTAGATCAATGAAATTCAGTACATTTTATATGTTTCCTAACAGCATCTTAACCTGTGAATTTGGGCGCTCTGGTGTTAACTGGGCCAAAGCTATGAGGGTTTGAAAATTAGACGAAACGGTTCGAGAAAAGGTAGGTAGTGCCCCGCTTCTTTTTTGCTCGTCTTGGCGGGGGCACTACCGTGCCCCCAGATGTTGCATCAAATTGCTATGAATAATATTTGCATGTCCGATTATGCATTCCGCAGAAATCTATATCTCATAGTATTTAGTTGACATAAAGCAGGATAACATTTTACTGACTATTACTGGTAGCAGTTTGGTTCTAACCCATTAAACTACTTCACTGGTAGCATGGTATAAGAAAACAAGGTGTAAAAAGTAACAGTGGGCCGACGCCTTTGATGTTTGCGTAAGTGCCGACACCGCTCAAGGCCGCCGTACCGACCAAGGGTTGTCACAGACTTACGCAACTGCCCAACAAAGGAGGGTAATGTTTTTAGGGTTCATGTATGTATGTATACTAATTTTATATATGGAATCCATTTTTGAAATAAAGATGGCGGACGTCACTTTTTTGAAAAAGTTGACATGTGTCGTTTTCTAGGTTTCAGGGGGTGTAAATTTCAAAGATGGCATCCATTTTGGAAGTAAAGATAGTGGACGTCATTTTTTTTAAATCGTCATGGATGTCGTTTTCTGGGTTTTTCGGGGGTGTACATTTCAAAATAAAAAATTAGATTTAAAACTGGCGGAGATATAATTTTGAGAAATGGCACCAATATCAGTTTTTAAGAAAAAAAATTGTCCATCATCTTGGATTTCAAAATGGATGTCATTTTCGTAATCGTAACCCCGAGGAACCTTGGAGATGACACCCATATCGATTTTTAAGAAAAAATAATGTCCGCCATCTTGGATTTCAAAATGGATGTCATTTTCGTAATCGGAACCCCGAGGAACCTTGGAGATGACACCCATATCGATTTTTAAGAAAAAATAATGTCCGCCATCTTGGATTTAAAAATGGATGTCATTTTCGTAATCGTAACCCCGAGGAACCTTGGAGATGACACCCATATCAATTTTTAAGAAAAAATAATGTTCGCCATCTTGGATTTCAAAATGGATGTCATTTTCGTAATCGGAACCCCGAGGAACCTTGGAGATGACACCCATATCGATTTTTAAGAAAAAATAATGTCCGCCATCTTGGATTTCAAAATGGATGTCATTTTCGTAATCGGAACCCCGAGGAACCTTGGAGATGACACCCATATCGATTTTTAAGAAAAAATAATGTCCGCCATCTTGGATTTCAAAATGGATCTCATTTTCGTAATCGGAACCCCGAGAAACTTTGGAGATGACACCCATATCGATTTTTAAGAAAAATTTATGTCCACCATCTTTGATTTCAAAATCACAAAATGGACGTCATTTTCGTATCCGGAACCCCGAGGAACCTCGGAGATGACACCCATATCGATTTTTAAGAAAAAATAATGTCCGCCACCTTGGATTTCAAAATGGATGTCATTTTCGTAATCGGAACCCCGAAGAACCTTGGAGATGACACCCATATCGATTTTTAAGAAAAAATAATGTCCGCCGTCTTGGATTTCAAAATGGATGTCATTTTCGTAATCGGAACCCCGAGGAACCTTGGAGATGACACCCATATCGATTTTTTAGGAAAAATAATGTCCGCCATCTTGGATTTCAAAATGGATGTCATTTTCGTAATCGTAACCCCGAGGAACCTTGGAGATGACACCCATATCGATTTTTAAGAAAAAATAATGTTCGCCATCTTGGATTTCAAAATGGATGTCATTTTCGTAATCGGAACCCCGAGGAACCTTGGAGATGACACCCATATCGATTTTTAAGAAAAAATTATGTCCGCCATCTTGGATTTCAAAATGGATGTTATTTTCGTAATCGGAACCCCGAGGAACCTTGGAAATGACACCCATATCGATTTTTAAGAAAAAATAATGTCCGCCATCTTGGATTTCAAAATGGATGTCTTTCTCGTAATCGGCATCCCGAGGATCCTTAAAAATAATTAAAAAATCTGACTACAGGATTCATATACAAACGGAAGCAAGGAACAATTTCTTGCTTTTTAAATAAAGTCTTAAACTACGTAACTCGTAATTTTTACTTAAAATAAGCTATGAAACATGTCCGACATTTTGAATTTAAAAATTCATGGGACATGTCAGATCATATATTTTTTGTTTACACAGAAACAAACAATTATATAATATAATAGCGATATTTTTGCGGTATTTGAATTTTACTGGCAGGCGTAACGCTTTTACATCCGCCATTTTGTTTACGTTAGCATGACATGGGAAAATTTAAAACTTAGGCGCTATAAAATTTCGCACAGCACATGTATGCACTATTTTAATTGTGTATTGCAAGTTGTAAGACGCGTCAGCCCTCAAAGTCAGCACCCTCATTACTAACAATTTCGTCGTATAACACATGGGGTGCGCCCCTCCCGCCGCCGCCTCTGTCACCTCGCACGATCGCCCTGTCTAGACGCCTTCGTCGACCGACTGTATTGTTTCTTAAACTGTGGTATGGCACTGACAAACCCACCGAATTTATCTAGATAATTATAGATTGACACAAAAAAACGGGTAAAAAAAGTCCATACCAACATTAAAAAAATATTACAAATAGAGGTAACTGTTTTTTTTCGATCGTTCGAAGTTTTACTAGTCATGTTGTCGAAAGCGATTTAAAGATGCTTAAATATGACATATTTTTTTTTCATAATCTTTAACCACTGTTTAATATGTTTAAGACTCATTAAAAAGTGAGCGAGTTCGGCGTCTACTCGTCGTAATGCAAAAGTCTCTACCACAATAACAATAAACAAACAATCCTTAAAGCCGGCCGGCACGAGTCAAACAGAGACAAATATACAAAATATCCTTATGCGTAAACAAGATAGCGATGCGTCGGCGCCTACAAAGGAAAACGCGCAGCGAAACTGAGTAATACCGGTTAATACTGTTCAACGTAACGTTATACATTCGTTTTTCTTGAATAACGATAGTCGAAATTATTTTGTTGCTTTTTTAAACGTTACTCTAAGGAAACGTTATTTCAACAAACGAAATTTTTAACAGTTATCGAACAATATTAACCAGTATTCGGATAACGGTATCGATCCCTGGCCGGAAGCACAGGCTTCCATGCTGGAGGTAAAGCCCAACCGCCGTCTCTATTAAAATTCGGGCGCCGTCCGATCTCGATAGCTTCGTGTACCTTACGTTGTATATAACGTTTCTCACGTACCAACACTCTTGCTTTATCGAAACGGACAAAATGAGACCCACCGGCTTCGACGACATGTTCAGCGACCGCGGAATTATTCGTGTCCAACTTCCGTACACTGCGTATGTGCTCAGACAACCTTGCAGACACATTACGTCCCGTCTCCCCGATGTACGCCTTGCCACACTCACAGGGTATTTCATATACGCCCGGGCTACCGAACGGATCTTTATCTTTAGGTGACTGCAACAACTGCCTTACCTTAGTCAACGGACGGAACCAGGTTCTAATACTGTATCGGCGGCGTAACATGTGTCCGATGGTATCCGTCACCCCTTTAATATAAGGCAAGTACGCAGATGCTCTCTCCACAGTCTGCGGTCGTTGCGCTACACTCGGGTTCGCTACACGCTGACTATGTCTCCACTTGTATCCATTGCTCTCCAACACTTGTCGCACATGCGCCAACTCTTTATTCACGTACTGCGGGTCGCATAAACGCAGAGCCCTATTAATGAGCGCCCGCGGTACTGACGACAAGTGTGCTGGATGGTGATGTGAATCAGCTTGCCGCTTAATACAATAATTAAATATGTCTCACGAAAGTTTTAATAAAATTATTCTTCTTTGATATTTAATGGATTCTTTGTATAACGAATATATTTCATGGTATTGTTTTTATAATTGCTTATAATATTTTATTATGCTGAATATATTAATAACTAGACTCTGCATCGCGGCGATTGAAATTAAGTATTTATGTATGTAGATTTTAAATATCCCTTGCTCCAGCTTAAAAGGTGAATATTGTTGTAGTGGATGTCTTTAACCTACATTCAACCTCTAAATAGGCTACAATTTTACATTTTTTATTTTAGAAATAGCAAAAGATTCATACGAATTCCGGCATGGAAATACACTATACAGTATCGTTATATAAAAACATTATTTCGTTTCTGGCAATTCTGGTCGTGGTGGGCGGACGATATGAAACGATATTTCGTTGTTTTCTCTCACTTACAAACGTTTTGTTTCTTAATAAAAGGAAAACACCAAAATGGACATCGACGTAACTAGGGTTGGCAAATGGAATAGAACATGTGCTCCTTTTTAGGGTTTTGTTCCAAAAAGCTAACCAAGAAACCATAGTGCATTGTTTCACAGTAAAACACTAGCGAAGTTTGTCTTTTTGATTATCACAAAAGCCAACTGAAAACTGTAATTTATTGGTTGTTAAAAAAATATTTCATGTAAGGACAAATAAGGCAAATAGGCAACCAATGCTTGTTTGTGTAAAACAGGCGACGTGATCGGTAGGCGCATGCGTAGCGCTACGATTGCCTACGAGCCGTTTTAACCTAGTCTTGAGTAACTCTTATGAATAATTTAATATAAATAAATAAATAAATATTAAGGGACAATCATATACAAGTCCCAAACTAAGCAAAGCTTGTACTATGGGTACTAGACGAGGATATACAATTATACATAATATATAAATTAAATACATACATAGATAACATCCATAACCCAGGAACAAATATTCGAGTTCATCACACAAATATTTGCCCCGGCCGGGATATAATACAATATGACTAGATGCTTCATATGGTAAACGAGGACAGGTGTATTTTAAAAACAATGAAGAAAAAAATATTGGACACCTGCTGCGACACGACGAATATATAGACTGTAATAGAAGGAAAAATTGAAGGCAGGAGAAAGAGAGGAAGACCAAGGAGAATTTTCATGCGCCAAATAAAGGAAAAGGTGAACGTCGTGTCGTACCAGCCTGTCAAGGAGAAGGCGCAAGAACGAGATAAGTACATGGAAATTCCTCCATCGACAACGGCGTAGCTCTTAAATTTATGATTACTTATGATGATTAGATAACAAATATGCCAGATTTCTTGAGGAGATAATTATATGCTTACTCTGTTGTAAATTTGTATATCTTTATATTTTAATCCCATCTTTTATAAAATTGTCATTTGGCAACCCTAAACGTAACTTGTTATTTGTACGCCCACACACAGTCAATAAAGACTATGATAAAGTTAATAGGAAATTGGAAATTATTAGGCGTGTTGACACAAACGATATAGTTGTAAGAATTGTTGTTGGCAATCGGAATACATAAATGACAGACGAGAGGTTGAAATAAATAAATATAAATATAGGAAATCCTCACACAAATCAGTAAGCTCTCGTAGGCTTCTGTAATAAATACTTAAATATAAATATAACATCCGTGACCAGGAACAAATATTCTAGTTTATGACATCACACACGAATTTGCCCTTGCTGGGATTCGACCCCGGGCTTATCAGGCAGGTGAACTACCGCTGCGCCATTTGCTGCTGACTGCACTAGAAGGTGCTTCTTCTGCGGTACTTCGTCCGCGCGGGAGAGAATGTCATCTCTCATTTTTTCTTCTCTGTAATCGGGTTAAAAGTATGCTATTGCCGCTTCTGGATTCCTAACTAATAGCGATCCAAAAAAACACATCGGTATTGCCATTTAGGTGTGATGAGGCCGCAAAAATACACACATAATTTGAAGAAACCATAAAATAGCTTGTTTTTTTTTTTCTTATGTAGTCTTGATTTTTTTATATATAGTCCAGATGTAACAATAGACAAACATAAATCTAGAAATGGCTTTCAAACTCGTACCATCCCATCGTGGATTTTTATTTAAATCATAGATCACAGCGGGCTCCATGCTGGCTGACCTACTTCGTAGTCAAACTCTGTTAGCCGGGCCCGGGACCTCACAGCGAAACTTTAAACCTTACCCACGTGCGATAGTGCATATTTTAGGACGTGCCACATAGTTGTTCTATTATTTGAACGGACTTTCAAGAATTTACAAAAATGTGCTGTCGTAAATAAGTATATTTTTTTAGTTTACATTAGTTTAGTTTACAAGAACCTTTCTTTTTTAGATAAGTAAATAATTTTAGGCTTATCTTACTCAGAATCGTTTTTACGTGTCGACCTCATACAAGGACAAGAGAATCCCATTTTTTTCGTATTCTATTAAAAGGACATATCACTGCTCACTTTCCGATACTGTACCGAATTTTCACCCGATAACTATCGCGTCGGACACAAATGATGTCCAAACTTAACGAGTTAAGAGCCCAGCCCACCCATGCTAAATTCGTCAGGTGAATGATTCTAGATCTCAACATCATAGTGATTAAAAATCTGTCCCTTGAAAATTTTAACAAAAAATAGAACCGACTTCAGTAAAACTAAAAAGCCAAAAATAACCCGTTCAAGTACAGATTACCTTTGACTCACCCTTTGAAGTCGATCCCAAACCACTCAGTTATTATATTTATATTTTATAGTTTACGTGAGGTTTGGCCCCGACTTCAAAGGGTGAGTCAAAGGTAATCTGTACTTGAACGGGTTATTTTTGGCTTTTTAGTTTTACTGAAGTCGGTTCTATTTTTTGTTAAAATTTTTTTTTTTGCTTTTTAGTGATTGTTAAAAACACATGGCAGGGGTGATCAGGGAGGTCTTGAAGGCATACATCTCGTTTGAATTATCTCCTAACTCCTAACCGTTGAGGAGTTGTACCTTCCATCATCAGCTCAGCATTGGAAGATGATGACCACCATATGCAAATACTTAAATAATTTTATAAAATATGTGAAAAATATTATAAGTGCCTATAAAATTTCAGGAATTCCTTCGATTCCTCTTGGATCTCGTCATCCGATCTTCACCAAAATTTTATGGGACCAACCTTGAGATGTCTATTCATGAACCTAAAAAGAATTTTCCAAATCGACTCATAAATGACGGAGTTCTGAGGTAACAAACATTAAAAAAAAAAAAAAAAAAAAAAAAAAAAAAAAACATACAACCGAACTGAGAACCCCCTCCTTTTTTTGAAGTCGGTTAAAAATAAGAAACTTAAACAGTTTTTCTTCAAGCTTGTCAACGTGAAAACACGATTGGTAATAATTTTTTCGATACTTTTATCTCTCAAACATAACCCTTTTTAGGGTTCCGTAGTCAACTAGGAACCCTTATAGTTTCGCCATGTCCGTCTGTCCGTCCGTCCGTCCGCGGCTTAGCTCCGTGATCATTAGTACTAGAAAGCTAAAATTTGGTATGAGTATGTGTATGTATAACGCCGACAGAAAGGTAAAATAAAATTAAAAAAAAAAAAAAATTTTTTCGGGTACCTCTAGAACACCTAAAGTGGGGGTGATTTTTTTTTTCTTTTCAACACTGGTGTGTGGGGTGTCGTTGAATAAGTCTTGTAAAAATAATAGCGGTCTTTTAACAATATTTTTTGGTAAAGTCAGCAGTTTTGTAAATATTCGCTCCGAAAACAAAAAAAAATAGTTTCCCCCCTCTAACTTTTCAACCACGGGTCAAAAAAAAACGGAAAAATTCATGTAAATGAGGCCTTATAAGTACTTTCAATGAAAACTATATTGAACAAAATCGGTAGAGCCGTTTTGAGTTATAGCTAAATTTCATATTTTTATTTTTAATTTTTCTTTTAAAGGACGTAAGTTGACTTGACGTTGAGTGGGTAATAAGTGATTACAGTTTCTAGGGCGTTTACGACCTTTTTATAGAGCTTAAAATCTTTCTTAACTTAAAACTCGGGAGCAACTACGGAACCCTACACTGAGTGTGGCCCGACATGCTCTTGGCCGGTTTGAAAAATGTTTTTTAGCTTAATAGATGCACAATAATAAGTTCTCAAAAACTGTAAAACTATTTTCAATATAAAATGCATATGTTTATGACACAACTCAAAAAACATGATTTCCGCGCTTCCGAGCACGCACTTCCATCTCACTCACGCTTACGCTCAGTGAGAGAGAGAGCTACTTTTCTGTGCTAAGGCGTAGAGTTTGTGAAGTTAAGGCGTGTAATTAGAAACTTGGCTCCAACTAAATGAGATTTGATAACTTTTTGACAGTGCGAGCCATAATGGTTTTGTCTTAGCAACATTTTACATGAAAATATTTTTGGCGGGATTACGCTTTCAGTTTGAGAAAGCGTAAATGGATCTCTCGCGTGATGGTATTGACGTCATGATAGTTATAATTTGGTAGTCTACAAGTTTGCTTAAATATTGAGTTAAACTCTATTTATATTAGTGGCTCAGTGGGCTGTAAATAGACATCGCGTTTTTTTCAACCCCATATCTCCGCCATTTAGGAAAACTTCCAAAAACTGAATCGACAAAAAAAAAACATTATACTTATCGAACCTGCTCACAAAATTTCACGAGAACCGGTTGAGAAATGCGACCTGTAGGCGACAACAGCCGGACATCCGAACATCTGCAATTCGGACATTCGAAAGAAATTTTGGCAAAGCTGCATCAGAGACACTTCGCTCGTTCGGTCGATAAGAGCGATGACAAGTAACTGTAGTTACCAAAAGCAATTGAGTGGCTAAGGTGAAGTTTCTAATCAAGTTTGCTGTGTCAAGTTCCTACAAGCTGTCCAAGTTATAGTACAGCCAACAGCAGAAGTAGCTAAGCAGAATAACATTGCTCGAAATGATTGTACAACCCTTATTTTATTGGCAATAGAGTTCTTGTGTATATAATCTTGTGCACATGGCATGCATAGCAACTTCTACTGCCGAGTGTACGTGTAGGCAACGTGCAACTTTGCTTCGACATGCAGCGTTTCATCGTTGACGTGGTAGTTTGTGCCGTAAATCGTAACAATTTACAGCACGTTGTATGGCATAATCAAGGAATATAAATCCTTTTTTCACTTCTCCTGCTCAAAAATTACGTCATTTTAAGTTCGCAAAGCGGGGCTAAAATAGTACATTTAGCCCCTACTAGGGTTTAAAAGGAAACCATATTATAATCCCATACAAATTTCTATGCCACTGAAAAAAAAAATCTTGTTACCGGCCAGCTACATACTATTTACAAATAAAATAAATACCTGCAACCTGATCAGATCGACTCAATTAAAAATAAACCAAAAAGTTTTTATTTACAATGTACTGGAATATAAACTTAAATTTTATTTTAGCACGTTTTATAATCAACGAAAAGGCTATACATTAAATATAAAAAACCGGTCAAGTGCGAGTCGGACTCGCGCACTGAGGGTTCCGTACAAACACTCCATCCTTAAGTGGTTAAGTTAAGTTTGCACCTGGTATGTTTAGCGCTCCATAGAAATGAGGTGCAAAGTTAACGCAACCAATCTCGTTTGTTATATGGCAGCCCCCCTTAAATATTTATTTTATTTTTAGTATTTGTTGTTACAGCGGCAATAGAAATACATCATCTGTGAAAATTTCAACTGTCTAGCTATTACCGTTCTTGAGATACAGCCTGGTGACAGACGGACGGACGGACGGACGGACAGCGAAGTCTCAGTGTCTCAGTAATAGGGTCCCGGTTTTACCCTTTGGGTACATCATCATCATCATCATTTCAGCCACAGGACGTCCACTGCTGAACATAGGCCTCCCCCAGTGACTTCCAGATCGGCCGGTTGGAAGCGACCTGCATACTCTTACTGTGGGCCTTATAAGGAAGCTCAAAGTTGCACAACGCGCTATGGAGAGGGCTATGCTCGGTGTTTCTTTGCGAGATCAAATCAGAAATGAGGAGATCCGTGAACGAACAAAAGTCGCTGATATAGCCCGACGGATTTGCAAGCTAAAGTGGCAGTGGGCGGGGCACATAGCACGTAGAACTGACGGCCGATGGGGCAGTAAGGTTCTCGGATGGAGGCCACGCACCGGCAAGCGCAGCGTAGGACGTCCACCCACAAGTTGGGCAGACGACCTGGAAAAGGTTGCAGGAAGCCGCTGGATGCAAGTCGCTTCCTTTGGGTACGGAACCCTAAAAATTACTCAAATTGTACTTTTAATTTTTCTTAAAATAACTTATTTTAAATTTTAAGTTTTTTATTTTTTCAGTCGAAGTGAAAAGCAGAGTGTTTAACACGGGGCTACACAAGCCATTATGACACTCGTGCCACAATTACCTCGTGTCATAATAGCTTGTTTTAGCCCCTTGTCAAACAATCTACTATTTAACCACCAACGAAAACGAGGAATGTAATAAATATATGTCACGTGATTCAATTAATTCATTATAAACAATGATATAAAAACTGGTAACTATAACTATGCTATAATAATAAAAAAGGTCGAGACCCCGTGGTAGGATTACCCAAAACGGAGGCAGCATTCACACGCTGGATAGCAATGGCTAAGCTTTGCGCGAGAAAGCTGCGCGTGGATCGCCTGTCGCCTCGCCTCCCGCAATCACTTGCCGAGACATTTGACCACGGCGCGCCCCCTGCACGTCTAGCGTAACTTTGACACGCGACTCATGTCGCGCGAGATAGCATCATCCGTCACTATCTCATAGTACTGTATAGATAGAGACAGGTAGTATATCCCGCGCGAGAAAGAGTCGCGTGTCAAAGTTATGCTAGCTGTGCTGGCCCCACGAGCCGAGTGTCTCGACGCCAAATGCCAGAAACTCGTCCTGGGCGCCGAGACAACTATATTTGGCCACCTTTGAGTTCTCACAGGCGTCCGCCGCCGCCCAATGTAACGTGATATATAGGTATTTGAGTGTCCAAAGCGTCCAAAGGAAAGATCTAATTTGAGTGCGGTTTTTATTAGGGTTCCGTAGTCAACTAGGAACCCTTATAGTTTCTCCATGTCCGTCTGTCTGTCAGAGTCATTGAATTTTTCAACCAGTTGCTTCGAGATGCCGACATGCATGCATTTGAATGCAGAATGATGTAAGTGCCGCGCGGTGTCGCTACACTTCGAACGTTAGACATATTGGTTAAGTGCTGTACTATATTAAAATATTTCGCTCAATCTGGCGCGTATAATCGATAACTTCCGGAAGGTAATAAGTAATTGCTGTTACTTTGGCGTTTACGACCTTTATATAGAGCTTGAAATCTGTCTCGTAATTTACGTCTATTGTGAAAGATGGGCAACTACGGAACCCTACACTGAGCGTGGCCCGACATGCTCTTGGCCGGTTTTAGGGTTCCGTATTTTTTAACGTCTCATCACTCAATATCATCATCAATAAATATATTATTATTATATATTTCTTAGTTTGTTTTATATTATCATATTTATATTCATAATGTGTAAGTTTATGTAGGTATATTTAAGATTTTGTCTTTTTTTTTTCGCGTAAGCCTTTAGTGTCTCTGTGCATTTTTAATAGTTTTGCCTATCTTCTTGGATCTTCTCTGTTCTCTCTCATTTGCTCAAAGGTTAACTGGAAGAAATCCCTTACAGGGATAAGTTCGCCTTTGTACATATCATTAGTTTAATGTCCTTATAATTATATTTTAATGTACAATAAAGAGTTTACATACATACATACATACACTCAAGACGATACTTATCTATTGTTCATAGAAGCAATTGTCTCAAGATATTCAGCTACTTATGAGGGGATTTTGTATGTTTTCAATTTCTAATTTAATATTTCAATCTAATAAGATTCGAAATAAACCTATTTATTACCTCGCTTCAATGAAACGGAGCACGTTAGCGCAACGTTCAACGTCATATCGACGTAACAATAGCATAATAATTATTGAATGTAACGACAAGAATAGGAAAAACCACGGAAAAACAAAGGCACAGTAAAAATATATTAGTTCTTTAGAGGTCAATACGTTCTAAATAAAAGGCACGTCTGCAGTTCAACTCGGAACAAATAAATAAAAGTACTCTGTAGATAAAATAAACGCTGTTGTGCTTTTATTTATATTAAACAAGCTCAGTTTAGAGCTCTTCACTCGGACTTAACGGTCGCCGTCCCTAGCTCCACATAGCCATATCCAATAAAACTTATCTCACGTTTTCCTCACAGTCAACTATAAACTTAATCTTGTACAAAACAAGGTTGGTTATTCTTTGGTGTATTGAATTATGATAGTAGTTTGTGAAAATAAGGATTTATGCCACTTCGTTTAATGTCAGTGCATACTGCAGCACACTTCAGCTCGAATGGACGTTTTACAGAGTGGAAGTAATTCGGAATGTAATTCAATTACTTTGTCTAGTTTGTTTGATTAGCTAGCGGTTGAATTTTATTTTCAACCGACATAAAAAAGAGGACGTTCTCCAATCGACTGTACCTAAGTGATATTTTTTTGTATGTATGTTACGCGGTCATTCCGCCAATTTTGAATCAAGTTTGATGTTTTTTTTAAGGCCATATCAGGTAAATTAAATGGCAGGTAACGTTAATTTTATCGAAATTGATTTAGCGCTTTTTGAGAAACCAACAAATGACTAAACTATGGTATGTATTTACGATCATTGAAGTCGGTTATTTTTTGTTCAAAGATTTTTGTTGTATAAAACAAAGGCGCATCCTGTCTGTCTGTCTGTCCCTATGGATGCTTAGATCTTTAAAACTACGCAACGGATTTTGATGCTTTTAATAGGTAGAGTGATTCAAGAGGAAGGGTATATGTACATATAATACATGCATAGTTTATTAGCATTGCACCCGGACGAAGCCGGGGCAGGTCGCAAGTTCAACATAAAATGGGATAAGAATTTGTAAATAAATATGTTTGATAAAGTAACGATATTGGAAGACAGTTCCCGATTACGATCAGGTGGGCAGCAGGGCATAATATTCTCATAAAGTATGTCGAGAGAATGTCGAGTCATTTTGCTCATAATCAAGCCAGTTTCTAAGTAAGTAAATAAAAGGATTCGCTTGCTAGGTTTGTTGATAGCTACCAAATTTACCAACTTTAATTCCTCAGTGATACCATCTAATATAGTGCTCTGCCTTCAGGTAGGGCTAGCTCGGGCTAGTCCCCTTCAACAGCACCTAAATAGTTTTAGGGTGTCGTACTTATTCTCTTTTTGGACTTGCAATATTTGAACTTCTGGTGAAATACTGAATTTAGGAATACGCGTACACACGTGTTCGGCAGTTTTGAATTTGCCGCGTTTATCAAGGGACACAACTCACTTGGGAGAGAAAGATGTCGTACAGTGTTTAATTAAACGCTATTTTAAATATATAGCTATTACTAACATGGTTATATGTCAATGTCGAACGTATAAAGCCCCTGCTGTCAATGTCACGTACTACCCGGTCAAGTTAAGTATGCGCCTGTTATCTATGCCGTCACATACAAAGGAGACGCAAATGAAGCGCGACCGGATTGGCGAAGTTGCGATGTTCTAGAGATATCGCCACTTGTCACGTGTGTAGGGACACGTCAAAAGTGACGGATGGCGGTGAACTGGAGAGATCTCCATCACCTCTCCAAAATTGGTCGAATTACCCCCTGGTAGCAGTACATTACCTACGACAACAAAGAAAGAGCATTTATTACTGCACACCACTGTGTGCACCCATGAGGTAGCAAACAGGCTATATAATAAGACCTTTTACAGCTATTATAACTCTAATTTAGACTGTATAAAGGGTGTATAGGTGCTTCTGCAGCCTGTGGCTGCTTGGGCAGATATTTTAAACCAAAATGTAAGAGTCGTCGTCGTTGTTATTAAATTCAAACTTCAAATTAAATTAAAAAAAATCAATTAATAACATCCCAATCGCCTGCACGTGTTAAAAAGTCGCGAACAAAGCGCTATAAATTTAACGAATGCCGGTAGGCAAGGAATCAGCGTAATGAATCCAATTAAAAGCAACATCGTCGATGAATCTCTCTTATTAATGACGGGTCAATGGCTTGCGTCACGAAATTGATTGATATGGACACTCGACGATCGCTCTTTTGGATTCTAGAGCAATTGTTTTTTTTTTATTACAATCGGTCAATCGAGACAAGTGCCCTAGCGGGGACACTTTAAGTATAACTACCTACTACTAAAGTATATGTAGCTGTTATACTAGTAACGCCCTCTGACGACCACGCAACTACATATAGTTAGCAAAAGTACAGGCAAAAGTAAGATGGCGTTAGAAATATGATAACATCTGTACTTAGATATAGTAGGTGCGATGGCGATTGGTGTCAAGGTAGCTGACACTCTGGATTAACATATATAGGCTTTTTATCCCGAAAAATTGTATTGTTCCCGTGGGATAAGCGGGCAACATCGCAGAGCGCAGCTAGTTTCGCTGTGAAAATACTGCTTAATACGTTGCCTGTTTGAGTACGTGCGTCACCAACGTACGAGAACTATTAAATATGTATGATATAAATAATAATATTCGTTCATCACATCACAAAACCTGTTTCCCGCGATCTATCGCTGAATTAATACATATAAATCATGAAACATGAATCATGAAATAAATAAAGGTAAAGCGGCAAAGAAAGTTGTACGCATCTTTTCACGTTACTTTAGAACTCCTGTTCGTCAAGTTGGTAAGCAAAGTTTTCTGGAGCCTTACGCTGGAGCCCAGTGATCGGATTTGCATATACTTTATTTTAGCTATATGTGTAGATATAACACAGTTAACATTTTCAACTGTCAAAACTATGTTTGCAAAACGTTTTAAAAATTTCTTATTCCCTAATATTTATAACAACATTATTAAAGTATGTGACATAAAGATGTGCCAAATTTATGTGGCTAAAACGCGAGTTACGGGAGCTCTTACTATCATGGACGTATGATCAAGCTGAATCTCGCTCCTTGCTCACATTACACTACACTCACTGACACTCACACTCACAGACAATCAAACAAATTTTTATGAACATTATTTATTATTACGCCCTAAATGTATTTATCATAGTATTGTTCATTTGTTAGTTTTAATATTTTCTTCTTTTAGGCATGTCTATAGCCGCATTGTTAATGAACCTGATGTGTATGATACGACTTCCACGATACAGGCTATGCCTAGTGTGGAAGTTACTGTTAAATTATGTTAAATGTAGAAATGTTTCTTTTGGTAAAATAAAAATTATTCTTATTCTTATTCTTATTCTTTATTTGTACTTAGTGAAACACATTAATTATGTTAAAATGCATAAACGGGTTTACTCACGTCGTAGAAGTCAAATATCGCTCCTCGCTATCGCTAAACCCGTATATTGTTATGTCTGAGACTCACGGTAGCTATGTTTCTACTGGAGGCAAGTGCAACTTCCTCCTCGTATTTTAATTGTTTGCTATAGTCGGGTAAATTTGTATCCTATATCCATTTTTGGATGTCCCTAAGCTCTCCCTGTACTAAAATTGGTTATAATCCGTCTAGCCGTTTCGGCGTGATGGAGGACAAAGACAAGTTTGTGAACAGATGGCGCTGGCGCCAATAGACTCCATAGAAAACTGATTTTCAATACGATTTTCCAATTGTATAATGAGTATAGAAGTGAATTGAATCTGGGGGGGGGAAAACACTCCATTTTTAGGGTTCCGTACCCAAAGGGTAAAATCGGGACCCTATTGCTGAGACATCGCTGTCCGTCCGTCCGTCCGTCCCTCCGTCCGTCCCTCCGTCCGTCCGTCCGTCCGTCCGTCTGTCACCAGGCTGTATCTCAAGAACGGTGATAGCTAGAGAGTTGAAATTTTCACAGATGATGTATTTCTATTGCGGCTATAACAACACATACTAAAAATAAAATAAAATAAATATTTAAGGGGGGCTCCCATACAACAAATTTGTTACAGATTATGGTACGGAACCCTTCATGCGCGAGTCGGACTCGCACTTGCCTAATTTTTCTATTATTCTACCTACTCGACAGCTTAGCTTGCTTCCTAATAGCTTTAGCTACTCAACATAGCTAAAACACAGATCTAACAATTCACACTAAATTTCAATCCAATTCAATCTTCCATTTAGTGAGATCAACTTATACTCCCAAAACGGTTTATAACGTTTATGTGTTCCTTTCAGACTATTCAGAATTTATCATTTAGTGAGATCAACTTATACATTTAAAACGGTTTATAACGCTTATGTTTTAGTTCCATTCAGAATATTGACAGATTTACACATGAAACTTTTTTTTATCTTTTAATTAAGGAGCTTATATCATTATGATTACGGCAACACGTCAGCCCCAGCAGGCCTTAAAAACAGCATGAAAATTATTAAAAAAAAACTACAAAATGTTCATAATCATAAAACACACGTCTTAATTTACGAGTAATCACATCAATCAAAAGTTGCTTGCATTTTCGATAAAGAGAGGAAAACGAAATAAGTCGTAACCCTCTTTCTTTAATGCTTCCCGTATTCCCAGATCAGATATAAAAGAAAGTGCCAAAACTGGTTAACTCCATAAAGCCACTTTGACCTGATATGCCATCCAACATTGACTTAAACATACACATACATACATAATTTTTAAAGATGTTAATTTTAATTAACTGGCCATGAACGTAAGGGACAGTAAACGTAAGATCAGACAGAGAGCGGTCACGGGGTCAAGCGGGCGGTCAAATTGTAATTTATAATCACTAAAACAAAGAGAATGTAAGAAAAAAATTACGGATTGGCTACTACTCGTAAAACTTGCATATAACAAGATCGAGAATTTATTGGATTTCCAATGAATACACACATCACACTTACACAACACAGCACCTACACTCACACATCACACCATCATCACACACACGCTAGCGCAGTTCAAAGTCACCACTGACATTATTTTATTCGATGGCATGTTTAGAACAGTAACTATTTTTATTTTGTTTTTAATGTTATTTATCGGTAGACTTAGTTATAGGCAACAAATTGTAAACTGACTGAGTAAAATTACTTGTTTCTCCGGGGTGAGAGCCTGGTGATCTGTAATACAGGTACCCACCTAGTTCAGACTCCAGTCTCTCACAAAGGACTACCTCATAATTTACTGGCATGTGAACAGTGTTATTACAATTTAAGTTTTTCCTTTGTGAGCTGATAAATAAATAAATATTATTATTATTATTTCGTATATTCATTTAATTTCTTAGGTTAAGTTTTTTTTACAATAAATTTATATAAACAGTAAAATACAACAAATTAATTACTAAATATAAATACATTATAAAAAAACCTAACCTAGAGTGCCGCCGGCAGCGGGGCGGGGCCCAGGCTACCGGTGGTTAGGGCTGCAGAGAGAGGAACCTCCTGACGATGCGCGCCGTGTCCAGGAGTACCGCCTTCTGTATCTGGCCCTTGATCCAGCCATCTAGCAAGAGTCTCTTAAGATGTTTGTCGAGACTCTTCGCTATAAGACCGTTCGCCGAAACGACTATCGAGACAATGATCGTCGAGTCAACATCCCACATGGCGGTCACCTCGTGAGCCAAGTCAAGGTACTTGCTGAGTTTGTCCTTCTCGGCCTTCACGAGGTTCTCGTCATGGGGGATGGTGATGTCAACGAGCACTGCCTGGCGCTTGGATCGATCTACCAAAACGATATCAGGCTTATTGGCTACAATAGTCCTGTCCGTGATGATAGATCGATCCCAATAGAGCGTGGCACGACCATTCTCAAGAACTGGCATCGGTGCGTACTTATAGTACGGCACCTCAGACCCCACAAGACCGTATCGAAGAGCAAGTTGCTGGTGAATGATCCTGGCTACTTGGTTATGTCTGTGCAAGTACTCACCGTTAGCAAGAGTCACCACGTCACCACGTTCGAAATGCCGAGGTAATTAAATAAACACCTTCTTGAACACGATTAACCGATTCCGTTTCACCATTTCCTTTTTGTTATAATAATGTGTGAAAATCGTCTAAGTTTAAATCTTATTTACATACTTAACGATGCTTTATCGACGTTGACGACGTTGTTTTATCCTGTTGAATTAGATAAATGGCAACGCGAAATAATAACACAATACAAGAAGCAACACGTATAGCCAGTGAAGAGAAAGTCCAAACCTAATCGAACGCGTCCTGAAAACAGTAAAGGAAGGACGCAGAAGAGAAGGTTTAATTTTAATTTGCACGAAAAAGCTCAAAGTAAATCTACATACTCGTATCAATTTCAAAAGAAGACAGAAACTACCACCAATTAAATGGACCACTTCGGCGATTTACTAAAACTGTGTTTGAGAAATTGAAGTTTAATCTGTTAAAACCTCCCATCGGGTAAAGATTTCTTCCAAACGGCTTCTTTAATATTTTATCTTATATGCACTAAAATTAAATGCCCATTTTCCAACCAGGCCTAGCCTACGCTGAGCAGATCAGATTTTCGCCGCTTTCGACGGACTTTTAGACAGAATAGAAAGAAAAAAAAACAATTGCGAGGATGTGGTTCAGTTCATTTGTGGTGCGCTTGCCGCGGCCGCTGAAGGACACCATCGCTAGTGCAGACTTCTGGCCGAAGGGTGTCGTGTTCCGGCAGTGCCCGGAAAATCTGCCCAATCCTGCACCAGATCAGGCGACGCACCACAGCCACGCCGATATGTCACCTAAATCTAACTAGTTTTAAGTCTTGTTTATATGTATTTTTGTAGATCACAGTGACTTAGTTTTATTACTGTAATAAATAAATAACACATATCCGGCGATAATGAATACTGTACTACTATACTGTGTAGAAACTATACTGCGATAAAAATCCCGTCTGCCGCTTGTTACCGGCGGCCGTTGTAGCGATCCTAAGCGTCTACGCTCGCATTCGCATCACCCACTTACTCATTCTCTGTCCTTCGCATGATTACTCTTTTGTCTCCTCTGACGATTGTCACTACAAACGAAAACGTACCTACTCAAACGTGCTCAAACGATTAAACATGGATTAAACCGCTCTCGGCTAGTCCTGTCATTGTACTTTGAACGAAAACTTAAAATTTATTGTATCACACTTATTGCACACCACATTATCTGTGTAGCCTAATCTAAACGTCCTTTGTAATTGCGCCATTAATACTTCGTTATACCATGTATTGAAAAGTAAACATAATTGGACAAAAATGTAGAAACTCTTTGCAAACTCAAATACATGGCTCTCGTTATTTCAGTACATTACTCTAAGCGTTCGTTGGCAAAAATAGAAACGTTCGCAAACGACACTAAATTTGTCTAGACTAGACGAAGTTAGCGTGCCTTGTTCTGTCGTGTCCGTCCCTATTATTATCACGCTAGTGCAAAAACGACGGCAAAATAAACAGATGCAAGCAAATGTCTAGATAATTAAGAAGTGAAAAGAAGTTTTACAAACCTTCAAGAAAAGAACGTCATTATCATTTTATCCGATTGACATCCACTGCTGGACAAAGGTCTCTCGTCTCTCCTAAAGATCTCCACAACGATTGGATGGTTAAAAGGACACTTTTTACCCCTCTACGGTAAAGAAAAAAGTTTTACGCAGACAATGCTAAAGGACAAACGGGAAAACATAATTGATTTGATTTAAATCCGACTCCGATAGTATCAACAGCCAGAGGAAATCACGTTTCCATGTAAATAAATTGACCTGGTGAATTTTAAACAGATCAACGGATCACCGATCACCGGAAACAATGTTGGACTGGCTCAATCAGTGTGCATGCATGTGCTCGAATTTACTGTTAGGACTTTTGGTTTTTATTCCATGAAGAAGGTATATTAACCCCCGACGGAAAAAGAGGGGTGTTATAAGTTTAACATGTGTATCTGTGTCTATTGTGTATCTGCGTGTCTGTCTGTGGCGTCGTAGCTCCCAAACGGCTGGACCAATTTCAATGCGGTTAATCTTTTATCGAAAGACTTGTCCGTCGAGATGATTCTTAGCTATGTTTGGTGGAAATAAGACCAGTAGTTTCCAAGATATTCAGTCTTCATTGGAACATGTGACAAGAGCTCAGCCAAGTAGTTAAGTATGTTCAGTTTTCGCAGCATTTTCTATATCACATTGAATGAGGGTCTCATGATGATTCATGATATCTTTTTTAATTTAGGTTGTTATTTCCATACATCAGCTGATAACAAGTTTATACAGAGATATTGTTATCATTATCAGGTCTGTACCTACACTACCTACAGAAGTAACTCAATATAGTCTTTGTTGTCGCCAAGAGTTAGCACTACTCACCACGTGTCGGTGATGTCGGTGCATCGATCGTTTTAGGATGCATCGTGATGGACTGCTCCGTCTTCTACTTTTTTCGGGAATTTCAATGCGCGCTTCCCAGGTAGCAAACAGGCTGTATTATAGCTTTTACAGCTATTATAACTTTCATTTAAGCTGTATATAAAGGCTCTATAAGTGCTAATGCGTGCTACCTGGGAAACGCGCAATTGGGGTTGGGTTGCATTGGGTTGTAGCCAATCGCATGCGTCATTCAGCCGCGTCACCACGCCTCAAGTCTAATAGCATTGTATTTACATAAAGAACCAATAAAATACAATGTAGACTAATATTGCGAAGTTTACAAAGACCATCTGTAGTGTTTTATTTTGCGGTGTCAGGCAGAAACAAAACAATCGAATATCTACAACTTCCCAACTAAGTCATTAGGGCACGCATTTCCTCAAGTTCTTGGACAGTCGCGATTTGGCCGGGGTCCGAGGCACGTGCCCCGAGGGCACTCCAGTTAAACTGAGCTACGATAACAGCTGAACTTGTGCTAACTGCTCTCCCGTCGAGTGCCCGACGTCTTGCGATGGCCCTACAGATTTGGCTTTTGTGCCATGTTCAAGATGTACATTATTTTCGCTTATTATTGTGTTTGTACGGTGGTAAGGGTCCGTAATGTTTTTTTTTTAATATAACTTTTTTCATCTAATAGTCCGTAAGCCCGCTCCAAGATTGCCTACGTAATATGACATCACCGTGAAATGCATGGCACGGTCGAAAAAGTTGTGCTGAGCGAGAATCAAAAGATTATCGCACAGAAAATTGGCCGGTAGTTTGAGAAAATCCTTCACTTCCGGTCAAAATTTTAGGGGTGTACTTACGTCATGTGACATCATTACGTGACAGGTGGCATCATGGAGCCCTTTAATCGTAGAGCGTGTTAACATAAGTCTGCCAGTTCTGAAATTGCCGGAAGTGCTTGGCAGACGGGGTCAAAGATGGCCATTGGCCAAAGATGGGGGTTGTTATACACGTTTTACAATAATGGTGTTTTTAAGAATAAATAAGTCAGCCAAGGCATATCTGGCCGGACTTCCTACAAAAGTGATTTTTGGGGTTCCGTAGTCAAACTAGGAACCCTTATATTTTTTTTTGATTAAAGGGCTACACGATGCCACCTGTCACGTAATGATGTCACATGACGTAAGTACACCCCTAAAATTTTGACCGGAAGTGAAGGATTTTCTCAAACTTCCGGCCAATTTTCTTTGCGATAATCTTTGGATTCTCGCTCAGCACAACTTTTTATTTATTTATTTATTTAATCTTTATTGCACAAAAGAAAACTTATCGTACAAAAGGCGGACTTAATGCCATGAGGCATTCTCTACCAGTTAACCTTCAACAACAACTTTTTGATCGTGTTCCATGCATTTCACGGTGATGTCATATTACGTAGGCAATCTTGGAGCGGGCTTACGGACTATAATGCGATAATGATAATGTAACATTTGATATAACACGTCTTCTGACACGATTACAGTTTCTAACCTACGTAACCAAACCTAACAAATATTAGTATTTAAAAAATGTTAATACCTACCATGTGTGTAACAAAACGTTTTATGTACATTCAAAAATAAACTAATATGTGATTGTGACACAGTGTCATTTGGAATTGAAAACTTTTTGAGGAATAAACATTCTTTCAAGAAAAGGTTTCTTCTAAGGTTTCTATAAGGTACCTACTGCATACTTAAACAGGTATGCAACACTGTTATTAGTTACCTAATAACCTTTTCTTTAAATTGTGTTTTCTCAAACATGCAATGACATATTGATGTTATATTCCTATATTTTTAAAATATAAATTGAATTTATTTTATCTAAATATTAGCGATAAAATTTTCTACTCAAATCAAAAAAACGCGTAGAATTTTTTTTTATAATTTCGGAGGGAAACTTGAAATATTTTCTCTGTAATTGTTTTATGAGTTTGGTTGTGCGTTGTTAATTTTAGTATTCATAATTCAATATGAGTTCCGACGAAAATACCGACAAAGAAATAGTGTTAATACGTGTTAGTTATAGTTTTTGCTACCTTACTTATAATGTCTATAAAAATAAATTTATTATTTTTTGAAGTTTTTTTTTTATTTCATTGCGTGTTTGAGAAAAGCACTATATACCTTGGCGAGAAATGGGGTTGCCAGCCTCTGTAATGTACTATTTCAGGTTCTAGGAAGTAAACGAACGTATTGGTGTACTCATATTAAGTGGTAAAATTAATAAACGCAATCATCAGGGCCGCAGACTATGTACATTATCCCCAATTGAGTCGTGTAAATTATTCGAAGGTATAAGACCTGTTAATTTCTTCAGCTCTCAACAACCCTTAGAACATTCTAGATCCTCAACATTGACAAAGTATTAACAGCGTACTCTCGCAAAACACGAGGATTAATTCACCCAATTAGGCGCTTCAAAACAATCCGAGATTTATGCTAAACAGACAAAACGCCGACTGCTGAAAGGAGCGAATGATGCTTCAAATTTACCTTGGTCTTTGTAACACTCTTTGCTAATGACGGGTGAATACTGCTTTGTCATTTGTGCTCTTTGAAATGGGGAACTTGCATAAACCTTGAATTACTAGTTAGTACACGAGCACGAGTAGTTTTAGTTATACCAGTAAGTACACGAGCTCTAAATTAACTCGAAAAATATATCCTCCCAATAAAGTCTGCTCTTGAAGCTAAGAATTCATATAGCGATATTATTATTATTTTTGTTAGATATGGAATTTGTTAATTCTCAATATGGGTTAACAAATTTCTGCCAGATGAGGCAGAAAATTGTTTGACGGACTTAAAGTTTCGCGTTATGCTCATTTCGAAAAAAAATTCTTCAGCGGAAACGGAAAATACATTTCTAAATGTTTTGATGTATCCAAGTGGATAGGTTAGTTTTTTAGAATAACAATTTTTATGCTAAATATTACGTTCGGTTGTTTCTGCGAAACATTAGTAAACCCAAAGATATAGTTAAACGAAGTTCATTGTAAACTGCTTTTTTCCATACACCTTTAGCTAATGCGCGTGATTGTGACGTCACAAAGGCTGGGACTTTTTCTATGCTGCATTTTTTACGTTCAAAAGACACGTCCCACTTGGACTCAAATTTCTGAAGTTTTTAGTGTCCTAATCACATTGGCCAGTGTGGGACATGTTATGTTCCGTATGAAAATTTAATTTGATTGGTACAATGTATTTTTCTGTTGCAAGTTCCCAATTACTCTATCCTGTAACAAAGTGTGGGCCACGCATTAAATTACACGTTGCCATCCGTCAACTGTCACAGTGGTGTCATCAACCGCGCCGTAGAAATTGAACCCTACCTATCCATTACCTCGGTATACGCGTGTGCGTTTAAGTACATGTATTTGGTAGGGTCTTTGCAAACAGATCGCTACAAATCTTGTTATTAGGTGTGTGGTAACCGGAGATTTGCAACTTGCTCATAAACAGACTGAAATTCCCTTCCTGCTCCTAAGTTCAGTCATTCGATATACATTTGCTTTGATGTAGGTGTGTATGTACACATACTAATCGTAACCTGTAAATATTGACACAAAAGGTAAATAATGAAAGAAAAATGTTATGTGATCTACTACAATTAGGGCAGGACTGGAATCTGCGATATATAATAAATTTATCTTTCATAATTTACCTTTGTGTCAATATTTATAGACTATAAAAATGTGGTATTTCCACATTAAAAATAGAATCGATGAAATGATTCTATAAAAACATTTGAAATACCTAAGTACTAAGTAGTTTAAAATTGTAAAAGCAAAGCTTAGGGAAATGCCACGCCATGACGAAATACGTTATATTGGATTTATATTATTTTAGTTATTTAATAGCCTAACTAGAGCGTAATATGTTTACTCCAGCATAAATTGAATTAGCATCTCGCTGACGCTTACTATTTTACGTTGACTTTTACTTTATTATGTTTTAAAACAGTTTGGTCAAACATGCTACAATACAATACACAATACACACCTGCATTTTAAGATAGTGTAAAACCAATAATAATCAGCAAACTAATTTAGTTTTTTTCATTCCAAGAATAACGCTAAATGTCGAAACCCCATATATTTGTTTGATATTACTAGCCGAGTCTTAGAGAGATTGATAATGAACTTAGTAAAGTAACTGACAATTTGAGAAGTGAAATTGATGCTGACCGTACATAACATGTTCGTATGTTAGTTATGCCGTAGAACAAACTGTAGGTGCCCGCAACTTCATCCTGCTCCGTATTATCCTTCTTTTTTCTTTGCCTTAGTAATTAAAACGTATCCTATAATCATATCCAGATATTTATCTATCCTTGCACAAACATTGGTTAAATCCAGGCCCACTGGCATGACAAGCCCATGCACCAGCCGTTAAGATATTTTTCTAAAATCATGAGTTTATGACCCGTCCCCATAGAGAAATCCCTTTTAATGTTATTTTTAGACTCTAATGGATGACTCTCCTTCTTAAAATGTTCTTAGGGTTCATAAGATTCATCCTTCCAAAGGAAACCTTCTGATCATCAAATGCCGTATATTACACTTATATTTATTTATTGAAACATTATTGCACAAAATACACAAGTAAAAGTATATATGGCGGACTTAATGCCATAAGGCATTCTCTACCAGTCAATCATAGGACTAAACAGAAACATTTTATGTCGTGAACACCGCCCACTATAGTTACCTTAGGCATTCACAAAATTTCAAACAGAAACTCGACCAGCAATATCCCACTATACATTGCGTCAAATAGAGCTCAAGTCATAAGCAGGTACTTGAAATCTAAAGCAATTACGGGGCAGCTGGGGCGGGAACAAATAAGGTGATAAACGAGGGGGCATCTATCAGGCACCGTTGACGTGCGGTGCAAGTAATTGATACCCCGCTCTCCTCTTTAGAGCGCTTTCAGACTAACGTTTTCACCACGTGTAAAGAGCACTTTTGTATGAGGACGGTGGTGTAGTAAAATAAATATGTAAATTTACGTACTTCGGGTGCGGCGGGGGGTCGACATGAAGCGAGCATGTAATGATATCTCAACCAACATTTCAGGCGCCTCGCCTGAAAAGCAATTCTGTTATTTCAATAATTTTTGATACAACATCATAGTCACAGTCATCACAATCATACGTTTTAGTTTGTTCGTTTGTCTATCACTTCAAGAAGAAATCCCTTACAGGGATAAGTTCGCCCTTGTACACATGTATTGTTTTTGAGTTTTTGTCATCATTGTTTTATGTGCAATAAAGTGTTTACATACATACATACATACATATACTAGTTTTGACAATAATAGTGGCATTCCAGTTGTTACTTTCAAAATCGGTTCAAAAAAATTTTGCGATAATAATACGTCTGAGATACCTAACAGATGACTCGTGATTGTCTCATCTTAGTCGAAGTCGAGGAGGAAAAGGAAGGCCGAAGATAAGTTATTTGGACCAAATAAAGAAAAAGGTAGGCGTCGCGTCGTATCGAGAAATCAAAGAAGTGGCGTTAAGTAGAGAGAGAACTGCACCGATAAGAGTGAAACTTACTTGATCCGCACACTACGGCTTCTTGTGGCCGCGACAGTATATATGTCTCTTTTGCACAAAACTTTTGAGAAAAGGAGAGATGTACTGTCGCGGCCACTCATATGATGAATTGGGTGAATACAAAAAGTGCTTCCAAATTAGATAAATCCTTTGTCTGCTTCCCAGTTCGCGTGAGCGCGGGCTTTCCCCAAACTACTTGAAATTCAGAATAATTATATAAGGGTGAAATTAAATTAACCCTTCCTCAAAAGAATAAATTACCTCACTCCCGATCCGGATCACCGTTGTTTTTATATTCCGGCAAAAAACCTGTTTTTGCTACCTATCGGGCTTTGTCTTTGGATATTTATAATGTTTTTCGAATCCCGCTGGTAATTTCGTAAATATGTTTTAAATATAGAGGTGGGTTCAATTTTCCATTACAGGGGATTCTCGTTTACGGTCCAATAAGGGTAATATAACCTTATTTTGAATTTCATCACAATATCGATAAATGTGCTCTGTTGCGAGCTTACCAATTAACGCGTTTTTTCTTAAAAAATTATGTTACATATCCATGAAAAAAGTAACTTAAGATAGGTACTTGTTTCATGGATAAGTAACATAATAAATTTCAAGAGTCAAGCAGCAGTTAAATCACTCCTGAGGCCTACCCATATTCTGTGACAAATATAAAACCCGGCCAAGTGCGAGTCGGACTCGCGCACCGAGGGTTCCGTATAAACACTTCCCATTAACTAACACACTCCCACTAACTAACATAACTGGTCGAGTTAAGGCGCCGCATACAAATGAGGTGCAAAGTTAACGCAACCGGTCACGTTTGTTGTTTGAAAGCCCCGCTTTAATATTTATTTCATTCTGCTTTTATTATTTGTTGTTACAGCGGCAATAGAAATAGATCATCTGTGAAAATTTTAACTGTCTTGCTATCACGGTTCATAACGGACCCTGGTCACAGACGGACAGACAAACAGACAGACGGACAGCGGAGTTAGTAATAGGGTCCCGTTTTTCACCCTTTAGGTACGGAACCCTAAGAAACAACACAAAGGATAAATATAAATACTAGATGGACACTATGAACATGACGCTAACTTACCCTTTAGAATAAGATACAAAATATGATATAAAAATTTGTTCTTCCAGTTAAAGCAAAGTTTATGACAAATGTGTGTACCAGTTAGAAAGTTGAACTATAGTTTGTGGTGCCCCGGGACAAACTAATTTGGTGAAATATTCGTTGGTAAGCCTTTTGTTGACGAGTGTATCATTTATGCTAAGTAAGCATTTTTTGTCTGTGTTTAATTTATCCTTTGTTTGCCTTTTTTTGAGACCACATCCTATTATAGTTGAAATGGTTTAAGCTGTCCGGATTCAACTTAAGAGCTTGTCTTGTAAACATTGCTAGACGATACCATTAATTAAATTGTGTAGAGAAGCTCACTTTCAAACTACAGGAAGCAAGTAACAAAAAAAACACAAACAATTTATATTATCTTTTCTAAGTCACAAGGTTGAAATTGCAATATCCTAACTTAAACAGAAGGAGTAACTTCTCTATACAATATAAACAATGATATTATCTAGCTATGTTTTAAAGTTAAGCTTTCAAGTAAGAAACCGGACAGCTTATAAAAATTCAACTATATTTTTTTCTATAAGGACTGAATAGAGAATTTGAACAAGAACTGTACTTTCTCAGTCAAATCTACGATTACTATACGATACTGACAAGTAGGCCCAGATATTCCAATATCAATAATAACGTTAGTCGAATCCAGTCAAAATATTAGTATCCAGGGTGACTGGAAGATTAGTCAATCCTTGGAGAGCTTTCTTATTTTATTTTTTCCTCGTCCCAGCCGATTCATAGCGTGTTAATCTCCCGTCGTCGCAAACACACTGGCGATTTCCTTAAGAAATTACAAATGTTATTTGCGCTCTACATACGTGTATAATGGATACGCTGTCAGTGTGATTTAGACGCGGAACGGGCGTTCGAGACATGAATTCAAATCGACGCGGACTCAATACAAACAGCGGGCGGGAATTGAACAATATCCTCATATTTCAGATCCTTTGCCTTGAATATTTCACAGCGATGCTCTTATGTGTTTAGGGTCCTAACTAGAATAAGAATGTGGGAGCTAGCGAAACTTCTGGCAGTCAAATAAACAGCATACGATTGAGATGGAACGGTTACCTAACTTCGATATTTGAAGTCCGTTCCGCATGAGTAAAGATTAAATAAATACTTAACTTCTTACAACTGTAGGTACACTGCATCTCTGGTCGAAAGGTTAAGGCGTTGGACCGGCAATCCAAAGATACACAATAATGCACTTTTCGAAACACATATAGTGTTTCGAAATAAAATAAAAGTTCTCGAAGTTAAGATAGAAATCAAATGTACTTTTCACTTATTTTAGAGTCAATGAGTAAAAAAACGGCACAAGGGGATAAGTTCAAGTCTAGTGTCTCCCATGCTATTAACTTAGCCCAGGAACGCCGATAACTGTCTTGTACCTAAACCAGTAGCTCTTACTGGCAGAAATGCAATTAAAAATTCGTCTATACCTAAATGTTTTTTTTCGATTGGTATCACTAACCGCGAAGGACTTAAAACTATTATTCATCTGTGGTTAGAGTAGGCAACCTCGACAGAAATATATGGGTATGCTTTTAAAATTAGACGTATTCATGCTTAAACGCCGATTATCAATGTTGACCCGTGGATCAAAGTAACCTCTGGGGGTCCACGGTATTTTCTTTGTTTGTTTATTAATTCAATAATATTAGCTGAAAATTTGGCAAAATTAAAGGACAACTTTTATCTATCAGGAGATGTAGGTTATAGAGCCAAGTTTAATTTTATTTACTCTCCCCCCCTCTCAGGGGTGAGCCTCACCCCCCCGCGCCCTCGAATGTGTCCCGGAGCGCGGTATTTTCCACTTTAAAAGAAAACCGTGTACGGTACATACAAAGTGTATAGGAAGAAAACAATCCTGAATAAATTTACTATAAACCTTTCATACATACAAAAGCGATAACACTTATACAATCAGCGCAATCTGTTGTCAAATACTAACGTTTTTAATTATTGATCTTTTTTTTCTGCTAAAAGGTTAGTTATCTCAAAAACTTCACACTTCTCGGCCAAAATATGTATGAGAAAAGTAAAGAATAGAAAATTTAATTTCTTAAAATGTATAATTTAACCATGAATACAAAGATCAAAGCTTAAAGAAAAATTGAAAAAGGAGCTACCTAGTGGAAGTTTGTATTCATGGTTTAAATAAAAATTGTGGTGTATCCACATTAAGAAAAATGAGACATTACAAGTTTCATAAATTTATAAAACTAACAGCGCCCTCTCTCGCTTGCTCGTTCACCGCTGTAAAGTGGTGCGGTAAGATGTGAATATTAACGTATTCACATAGAGGTCGCTAAGGTGTAAAAACCTTTCAAATAAACAATGCAAAGATCGACACACAAAAGCATAAGGAAAAATTCGTCAGGTCTACGTGGAGCGAGGGTAGCGAAGTGGCTAACGCGCTGGACCGGTAATCCAGAGGTACCGGGTTCGATTCCCGGTCCCTTCCACCAGGTAGCTCCTTTTTCAATTTTTCTTTAAGCTTTGATCTTTGTATTCATGGTTTAAATAAAAATTGTGGTGTATCCACATTAAGAAAAATGAGACATTACATGTTTCATAAATTTATGTATAATTTATTTCTGTTACTCTTTCATTTACCGTTGCAGTGCTATTTTTAAAATTTAAGTCATTTGGCCATTATGCGAAATATAAATATTCGTACTAGTTAAACGGTGTTATTTTCAATACCATAGACTTCTTATATGTTTTTCTGTAATTTGCAAGTCTTGAACTATATTCTGTATTATTTTTTTTAGACACTATTTTAGGAAATAAGGGCTGTGTGGGGAAATCAACAATTTTTTGCTCGTTTTCGTAAAGCCGGATTTTCGCCAGATTAGACGGGTAACTTAGAAAAAAAAAATAGCAAAGTATATCGTGTGACATATCAAATGAAAGAATACATTATTGTTGGGAAGTAAACATACTCCTTGCTAGACAGCTAACCTAGTGTCACGTATAAAAAATAACTGTTCGTGTCATCTGTCGTTCTGATCCATTTACATGTATTTCTGTTTTTCCTTCTATAATATATTCCTGTAAACTACTAACTGGTATTAATTCCCTCAGGTTATGGGCTAATTCATTCCTGTTTAGTAGTCGAATTATTACAGAGAAGTGAATTCCGGAAAATAAAAATACTCGGGAAAAATGACGTCGCAAAATCTTCAGATAGAAAAATTAGTCGGCCGAGAAAATTACGCTACTTGGAAGTTTTCGATTAAAACATACCTCGAGCATGAGGATTTGTGGGATTTCGTCGATCCGAGCAAAACCGAAACCGATGCCAAGAAGGACGTGAAAGCTAAATCCAAAACCATTTTGTTCGTAGATCCCGTGAATTACGTTCACATTGAGACGGCCAATACGGCACGTGCAGTTTGGATAAACCTAAGAAATGCTTTCGAGGACTCCGGGCTGTCGAGGAGAGTCGGCTTGTTGAAAGATTTGGTTAATACGTCGCTAGACAGTTGCCCAACGGTTGAAGAGTACGTCAATAAAATATTGGGCACGGCGCACAAACTGAGGAACATTTGGTTCACAGTAGACGACGAGTGGTTGGGAACGCTCATGTTGGCTGGTTTGCCAGATACATATAAACCGATGATCATGGGCTTAGAGAGTTCCGGCACGAAAATATCGACAGATTTTATAAAGACAAAACTTTTGCAGGAAGTGCATGTTTCTGAGTCTTCCGCATTCTTTACGAAGCACAAGAATAAGTCTAGTCATCAGGCGCAGCCGAAAGGAAAAGCACAATCGAAAGGCCCGAGATGCTTCAAGTGCAACAAATACGGACATTTCAAAAATCAATGCACTCAGAAGTTATCTAATAATAATGTCTTTTCTGCCATTTTTTCAGCTAGCAGCTCAGTGAATCAGGATGATTGGTACATCGATTCAGGCTCGACGATGCATATATCAAGGCGTTCCGACTGGATGTATGAGATGGAGGCACCTCCGATTCAACGAATAATGGTGGCCAACAACGATTTCGTCTCCGTGCAGAATATGGGTAAAGTAGACATCCATACCGTCTTAAGCAATGACGAACATCGGATCCAGGTGAGAAACGTTTTGTTTATTCCTAAGCTGAGCGCGAACTTGTTGTCGGTTAGTCAACTCACTAAGAACGGATGTAAAGTTGAGTTCACCGATACGGGCTGTCAGATATACAACCGTCAAAAGATCCTTGTTGCGACAGCGAGACTAACCAATAACATGTACAAGCTGAACACCGTTACTGGCAATGCATATGCGATTTCTTCGTGTGAGAATAAGGCAGATATTAATATTTGGCGAATGGGTCATTTGAATATGGCAGATGTTAAGAGACTCGAGTCCTGTGCAGAAGGTATTCAGATTACCGGTAAAGAAGAACATACTGTGTGCGTACCTTGTTTTAAAGCAAAACAAACTAGATTTCCGTTTCCACACTCCGGTTCGAGGGCGAATGACTTACTCGTATTGGAAGTAATACATTCCGATCTATGTGGTCCGATGGAGGAACCGTCTCTTGGCGGTGCGAAGTACTTCATAACCTTCATAGACGATTATTCACGAAAAGTATATGTCTACTTTTTAAAGAACAAGTTGGATATAAAATCAGTATTTGCTAAATTCAATAACGAAGTTGAAAATGAGTTGAATAAGAAAATTAAGGTCTTACGCAGTGACAATGGGAAACAATACTGTAATAAAACGTTTTCTGACTTTCTGGCAGCTTCCGGCATCAAACATCAGACTAGCGCACCGTACACGAGTGAACAGAACGGACTTGCGGAGAGGATGAATCGCAGTCTTGTGGAGCTCGGCAAGAGCATGTTGTATGAGGCAAAACTGCAGAAAGGTTTTTGGGCTGAATCAGTGGCCGCTGCGGCATACGTCATAAACAGATCGCCGTCACGGGTTCTTGCTGAGAAAACACCTTTTGAAATGTAGACAGGGAGGAAACCTAACATTTCAAATATGAAGATATTTGGCTCGAAAGCCATGGTCCACGTTCCGAAGCAGAAACGCTTGAAATGGGACCCGAAATCTCGTGACCTTATATTCGTGGGTTATTGCGATAATACGAAAGGTTACAGGCTGTACGACTTGAAGACCAAACAATTAGTGGTCAGTAGGGATGTGATTTTTATGGAGGATTGTGAGAATGCAGAGAAAATCACACCGCACCCTACCGCAGTTTCACGGTTTGTCACCATATCCCTGACCTCACAGACTGAGAGCACCGGTACACAGGAATGTGCTGAAGGAAGGGAGGAGATTAATATCCTTCAAAATGAGACACAGGATGTACGATGGTTTCCACAGAGTGTAAATACTGACACCGATAATGCATCAAGGATGCAATTGCAAGATGTCAAGTTGTCATCTCCGAGTGCAGACACTTCTTTCGACAGTTGTGTGAATAGAGATAGCGATGATGAAACTTACGTTCCGGGTACAAGGGAAGACTATGACGGTAACGAAAGTTTCATAGGACATCCTATGACTTTAAGATCGCACCAGAGAGGGAATAATTTCATGTGCGTTACAGAAATTACAGACCCGCTCACTGTAAAAGAGACTCTGACGAGCACTACTTCCAAGAATTGGAAGGACGGTATGGACGAGAAGAACCAGTCATTAATGTCGAACGGGAAGGGAAATGAAGCTACGACATTATCTGGTATCGACTTCGTTTTACTATACAAGTGGGTGTTGAAGAAAAACACATATGACGTGACGTGGGACTTTATACTTAACCACGTCACAAAGGGTGACGTGCTTAAGTATAAAGGATGTCTGGCCAAGCGGCGACACTACTAAGGCTACGTCACAACCCGAAGATAGTCTTCTGTGCGAAGATGATGGAGTTATGTTTAAGGGAGGATGTTGGGAAGTAAACATACTCCTTGCTAGACAGCTAACCTAGTGTCACGTATAAAAAATAACTGTTCGTGTCATCTGTCGTTCTGATCCATTTACATGTATTTCTGTTTTTCCTTCTATAATATATTCCTGTAAACTACTAACTGGTATTAATTCCCTCAATTATGAACTTGGATGAAGTACCTATGGATTCGGCATATGCGTATACCCGAGAGGGACAGCAGCAAAGTACATGACTAACACAGGGTTACCAGGTTCCAAATGATTCTCCCGTTTTTCCAGTGCTAGTTGTGAGCGGTGTGAATTAGTTTCAAATGTATTATCATATTGTATGGGACAAATTATAAAATAATTACAACAAAACTTTACAAAAAAAAACTGTCAAAATGTAATGGTAAAATATATTTATTTACATAAATTTTATTACAATTTCGAGAGAGCAGCAAGATAGCCCGTAGGAGGCATGAGGCAAGATGTTTACTGTCCTTTAAACAAAATTGTCGTGAACATATACAAGCATTTTTGGTTGGTTCCCAATTCGATCGTCCTGTTGCACGTATCCAACATCGGAGTAAAGCAGGATTATGTTTTAGCAATCTAAAACAAAAGATATATTTGTAAAACTCCATGAGTTAAGGGTAATTTACCAATTCTTATACTGGTATCCCTTAAAATCGAATAAAGCAGACAAATTAAAAAGCAATAAAAAAACGCGGCGGAACGTCAAGTAAAGGTGAAGACAAAGAGTAAAGACTACTGACACTGACAAGACGTAATGACTATTGAATTTGCAGGGGTAATACCTAAAAATAAGATATTACAAAATTAGATTTTAAGCAGATTTCTGACGCTTTTATATGATTTTGCTGTGCTATTTATCGTATAAATAATTATTAAATATATATTTGCAGAAATCAAGCAAAAGCAAAGTCGAAACATCGCACTTACCTATGAAAGCTTATATTTTCACTTTTTTGGTCAGTGTCGCTTTTACAGCCAATTATGGAGCAACGCACCATTGTTTTACAAATCTATAGCTAATAGCACTCACTATTAGGTATTCATATATCCCTTCAGGTGGCAGCGCCACCAGTTGCATGGCAGGAGAAGTGGCGCGTCTATTTTACAAAATTTACCGTTAAGTGGCAGGAACCGGGAGCCGGACCCAACGTCAAGTGGCAGAGATCCGGGAGCCGGATCGGACAAAACAAGCCGTTGGGTGGCAGGATCCGGCTCCCGGACCCTGTGCGATGTCTTATTTCGCACCCGAAATAAAACCGTCAAAACTATATTTTGCTTGCTCACACTTGTAACATGCATTCGTCAATAAGCAAGGACGGCATTCACTAACGGTCGAATTGACGCGCAAAGCAAAGTTCGTTAGAAATTGCGTCATCTTCCCGACCCCCCGACCATTACGCGTCGACCGCCGAGCCGTGAGCATTTTAAAAACCTTGTGGTTAGAAAATATTGTATAGTGAGGTGTAATAAAAAAGGTTATAGGTGTAAATAAATATATAGATTTGCCATTAAATTAGTTTTTTCTACGGATCACTGTTTTTTTTTCCTGATTATAGTTATTTTTATACATAAAGTGGTTAAAATTTAGTCATTCGACGATTGATCAAGACTAGCAAAATTTCTATAAATGGAATGGCATTAATTTCTATACAATAAATATGGCATTTTATTATGAATCCAACGATATATAGTTTATATACAACATCTGTATATTTTTTTTGAGAAAAGATATTTTTTGTAACATGCGGAAATTCGCGATGACCACCCGTGGGAGGCCCGCCACTTAACGGTATATTTTGCCAAGATGGCTGTGCCACTTCTCCTGTCATGCAATCAGAAACCTTGCCACTCAACGGCTTGTTTTGTCAGGTCCGGCTCCCGGATGCCTGCCACTTGACGTGGGGTCCGGCTCCCGGTTTCTGCCACTGGAAGGGATATAAACTTTCGAAATGTAAAATTATCCACAATATTCGTTGTTTTATAGTAGGCTACAACGCACATTTGAATTGCCTGGCAGTATTTAGCGGAGCTCTGTCAATTTGACAATCATCCGCTAAACAAAAAAAAGCGGAACTCTGATAAGGACAAAACATCTTGTCTATGTCTCTGTCGCTCTTAACGGTTTCTGTAAATAGTTGTCCCGTTCCCTCCTGGTATTATTATTCGCTTGTCATGTCCAGAGGTTACTTGGTCCATGATTATGAACATCTCAAATATATATATTTCATAATTCTAAATTAAACGGTTTTGAAGTTATTTACGAAAACGGGCAAAAATTTGACGATTTCCCCCACACAGCCCTTATTTCCTAAAATAGTAAGTCTAAAAAAAAAAAAAAACAGAATATAGTTCAAGACTTGCAAAATAAAGAAAAACATATAAGAAGTCTATAGTATTGATAGTAACACGAACCGGAACTGTTCGCTCCCGAGCTCACCCACACAGAGCCAATGTGCATGTACATCTACTCACACAAAAATGGCTCACCCGCGCTCGTGAGATAAAAGTACTGTATATGATTGTCCCTTAATATTTATTTTTTTATTATTTATTTAACATTAACTAAAATTTCAATATGGAACTACAAATGCAAGATCGATGCGTCGACTGTAAAATTCGTCATCTATTACAAGATTTAAACCGATTTAAAAGTGTATAGGTACGCTATCGCTGTGTGTTCATGTAAAAATCTATGATTCAAATATAGACAAAAAATACTTGACAGCGACGGCGGTGGAGGACGGGTGACCTAAGTCAGTAGTGAGTTTATTTCATAACATTACAATATTTTTATCAGGTTAGTTTATTTTAATCATCCGTATCTAGTATGTAACTGGCCACTAACAAGTTTTGTTTTTATTTTCATACAATTTATTATACGATTTCCATTTAAACCCTGTGGGCTAAAACGGCCACTTTGGACCCGCTTCGCAAAGCAATTACCTACTTACTTTTTGAGCAGGAGAAATGAAAAAGTAATTTTAGAAACAGGTTTGAAGGTATAGTAAAACTAAACATCACATCAAAACTTAGCTGCTTCGCAAAAGAAATATCCAAAATAGCTCGCCCGACCCACATAACTTTTCAATTCGCACGAGATGATGGAGGTATACTTACATGGCGCATCTTACTTTTTACGCGAACTAAAAGCAGCTTTTACTTTTTTATTGTCGCCGACGAGGCCGGCACACAAAGTGTGATAGATAAAACACTTTTCCGCACGATCGTGCGTAACAGCATATGTCACGTTTCGCGTATATTATATTATAGTATTCTATAATAAAGATATTTCCGTGTTTTATTTTTGATTTGGCGACGCACAGTTATTGTAGAACGGAGAATATTTCGTTACCGAAATTTGATTTTTACCTCACATTATGCTGCAATAAAATATGAATAAATTGCTGCATTCAAAACCAAGTAAATTTTTGGATACCGTATCCAGTTGTGATGCAGAATTCATTCAGACGGTCTTTTCCGAGGCTATAGGAATAACTGGACATCCAATTTTATTTTTTTCAGTGAGATGACCGATGATGTACATAAAAGTAAGGCTACCGCGGACGAAATTACGAGCATCTTCTAGTTTTTAATAAATGACAAAAGAAAACTGAAGTGCCCTGCGTAGCCAACATATTGTCTTTGTTTAATTTCGGACACGAGGGTTGGATGATACTTACTAAGGACACGGAAAATCTTGAAATTTAATTTAACTTCCTTTCGGTTTGAGCTCTTACAATATGAAAGGTTAAATTTGTTGTCCTAAGTATTCTACGAGACAAGAAAAGAACGACCCATCCACCTGTATATAGAGAGGTTACCTACATCTCATTTATCGAGAAAGTTTTTATTTGACCTTATTTTTAATTACGCTCTTTAATATACGATTGTCACAACCATAACGGGCATCGATCTTTGCTATCTACGAGTAAGCTGCATTCTTCTTCTTCTTCTTGTGTCGTTTTCCTCAATGCTGAGGGTCGTGACCTCTGTTCATCACTCCTCGGACGATCGCTCTCCACTTATCTCGAACTCCTGCAGACTGCATTGCGTCGGTAAACTTGGAGACCGTTGTGTCCCGAATCTGATTGGTCCATGGGACTCCTTCCTCTTGGTCTTCTTCCTTGAATCTTCCCTGTCACTAAGAGCTTTTCCAGGTTGTCACTCTTCTTCCTGGCTATGTGACCGAAGAATTCAAGGATTCTACGGAGGCAGATGTTGGAGAGTCTCATGGTGATTCCCAATTCCTGAAGGATGGATGCATTGGTGCGATGGGCCGTCCATGGTATTCTCAGCATTCTCCTCCAGCACCACATCTCAAATGCATCAATGCGTGAGCGATCAGCTTTTTTGAGGGTCCAGGTTTCGGCGCCATACAGGAAGATTGAGAACACCAATGTCCTTACTAGGCCGATAAGCTGCATTAAGTAACATTATTCTATTCTATAATGTACCAGCCATAATTAGATTGCTTGCACCTGCCCTTCCATTTTAACGACACATACAACTAGCTTTTTCGAATTTTACTTAATTAGCATAAGTACTTAGTTATAGATTTCTATGTTTATTTTTTCTTTGTTTGCTACTACATTTTCTTTGTTTACTATATATCTACGCAATTATGTTTTGTCCCCGAATAAATGTTTTTCATTCTTTCTTTCTTTCCACTTCTAGGCAGCTTTGCTTATTGTTCATTACAATCATTTCAAATTTCAAACCGTTCCGAAAAACCAATTGCAAACTAAACAGAAATGGCTCCCACTATTACCATCGCATACGTACATCGAACGCAGTTATAAAAATTCAATATCCTATTCGCAAATGACGAGCAAAACAAGTTGGGTCGTGGGGGAAGGGGGGGCGCTAACGTCACCAGAATTGCAAAATTGTGTCGGTTCATTCTGCTTCATGTTTTGCTTCATGCAGTCATGTTTTTATACCACATTCGATACGTGGGAAAACTGAACCGTGGACCCTTTTATTATACAAAAACGAATTCGAGGTGTTTTTAAATATAGTGCTGGCTCGCGGAGCTGAAGGTATGTTATTTTTCACAAGGATTTTTCACGGCTTCGTCCGATTGAAAAGTGTGCTTTTCGGGAGAAATCATAGCTGCAAGTCCACGTAGCTAGAACACAATTTTACCAAGTTTAGGCTAATCCGTGCTGTACTGAGTAGGTAAACAAGGAGAAATTGCCTTGCAAAGTTTCGGCGAACCGATTTCGATTATGGTTCAACATTACACTGCCGCCGGTATCGCTAAACTTTGCCGTTTTCTCACAGACTAGATAGATAGTAGGTAAAAGCACAGAAGGGTCACTAATTCATCTTAGCACAAACAAGAGAGTACATCAATATTCAAATCCCGAACGATTATGTACCTATAAACTGTCTGTATTACTACGTACTAGAATTATTTACTCATCTTGTTCTTGAAATAAGAGTAAATTAACTAACTACAAAGTACAAAAAATAATTATGTCTATACCTAACATAAAAGACATCTTAAAATATTAATAAATATTTCTTAAGGGTTTTGTTCTTAGGGGTCTTGTCGTGACTATCTTCATTAAGATCCTGAGATATGTCAAAGAAGCCGTTGAAAAATATATAAATAGAAAATGTTTGGGATAGCTATAATCTCCGCTTTTTTTTTTCAAAAATACTGGCTATAACCAAAATTAAAATAGAGATAATAACAATTTTATAGATCCCGCGCATAAATATTAAAACAAAAAGTAGCTCTTTAAAATGGCCTGAAAACTTTATCACCGTCGTGCGAACAAAACATGTTTATGGTAATTGGATTAATTAAGCCAACATAAGTTAATTATGCTTTTATACGGCAGCATCAACATCATAACAATGTAATGCCAGCGTCAGGGCTTCGTCAACATTAATTCCAATTTCCAAACTAGTCAAAAAACCAGACAAGTGCGAGCGTAATTCAGGAAGGAGTGAAAATACCACGTTTCTTGTACAGGGCCGTTTAATTTCTAACTTTATTTGTGGTCTTGGGAGCTTGAGAAGCCTCTTAATAAGATGAACTGAAATTTTAATAATGTCTGCAGGAAACCGTTGGCTGAGGTGAGGACCGAGGACAGGCGCACGAGTGGTCAGTTGTGAATATCTTCGGGCCTTTCTGACGAAGCTATGATGCTTATCGGGCTGTATTATAATGATCGCGATTGGTTTTTATAGCGGTCGACACACACCTACTCTTAGTGCGATACACTCTTTATTCCTGATTCGATATGGCAGAGAAACTCCGAGCATTGCCCGCTACATCTCCATACATTGACCTCTGGATGAGTATCTACCTATACTGTTGTTCAAAAGATATAAATATATAATATGGGACAGATAATAATATGGGACAGACGTTAACACTCTCTGGATAAGAAACAGGCACTTGTAAATAATGTAGAACCGACCTTTGTATGGACATGCTGTAACCAAGTATATAATTGAAGTCTTCAGGCGTTATTCCAGTTTCAAAAACATGTTTTTTAGGTGCGATAAAACGTACATCCAAGCGAGAGTCCAATGATATGGAGCTCTAAATACACAAAGTTTTAACGGTTTGCGGGGTAGTTTTAAATTGGTTAACCGGCCGTTTATAGCCAATGTGGGCAGGGGAAGTTTAGACAACTGATAGAGATCTAAGTTTGACTTTCTGATAGTAGCGTGCTTGTTACAATAAGGGTTGGTTTAGGTAGTTTGGCCGATCTGGTAATCTGTACATCTGGATGGATGCAGGTGGTTTTGTGTAAAAAAAGCTTAGCCTTAGCCAACTAAGTATGATGTACTTCTCCAGTATTTCATCTCGTTACTATCTCGTATTTTCATCTCGTATTCGTTTTAACATGAGCACACTGCATATTTTATTATGAAAAATCTAGACACTATCAGTGGTGTGGCGTCAAACAAAGACTCAAAACAAGCCGGGGTAGATTCCGCTCACTTTTCTTTAGAAGCTATAGCTAGAGTATGCGGTTCTTCAAGAGGGGAGTAAATAGTTTCTTTCGGCAACGCGCGTGTGACGCTACTGGCATCGCAAGCGTCCATAGGCGGCGGTAACTGCTTAACAACAGGCGGGCCGCAACAAAAAATGGTGCTCAATCGTCCGCAAGTGGTCAAGCCGGTGGGAATCGGGGTGTACCTATAGACGCGACGCCACTGAAATCACTGGACGCTGTCATCATCACTCTTCTACATTCCGATTTATCTTTACATGAAAAATGCCTCGTCTAATCAAAACAAATGAAACGTAAAATCTATATATATAAAACTCAAAGGTGACTGACTGACTGACATAGTGATCTATCAACGCAAAGCCCAAACCACTGGACGGATCGGGCTGAAATTTGGTATGCAGGTAGATGTTATGACGTAGGCATCCGCTAAGAAAGGATTTTTCAAAACTCACCCCCTAAAGGGGTGAAATGGGGTTCCAAAGTTTGTATGGGGAAACAAGATTAGTTAGACTATTTTATACGAAACTTCACAGGAGTATTCCTAACGATAAATGAGTAAACACGTGTTTCAGGTTTTTTGAAAATTCAACCCCTAAAAGGGAGAAATGTGGTGACAAAGTCTGAAAATCAGCATGGGTATTGTTTTTATGGTTTATCGGGTCGCTGATTACAAAAACCGCAACGATTTTAAAATCCAACGTGGCGGACGTGAGTTACCATCTCCCCTGTTGGGGTGAAATGGGGTTGAAATGTCTAAATACTAAACCGCTGGTTCTAGAGAGTTCAAATTTGGCACGTAGGTTCCTTATAAGGTGTAGGGGTGCACTAAGAAAGGATTTTTCAAAATTTACCCCCTAAAGGGGTGAAATGGGGGTCCAAAGTTTGTATGGGGAAAGAAGATTAGTTAGACTATTTTATTCGAAACTTTACAGGAGTATTTCTAACGATAAATAAGTAAACACGTATTTCAGGTTCTTTGAAAATTCAACCCCTATAAGGGAGAAATGTGGTGACAAAGTCTGAAAATCAGCATGGGTATTATTTTTATGGTTTATCAGGTCGCTGATTACGAAAACCACAACGATTTTAAAATCCAACGTGAGTTACCATCTCCCCTGTTGGGGTGAAATGGGATTGAAATGTCTAAATACTAAACCGCTGGTTATAGAGAGTTCAAATTTGGCACGTAGGTTCCTTATAAGGTGAAGCGGTGCACTAAGAAATGTTTTTTCAAAACTCACCCCCTAAAGGGGTGAAATGGGGTTCCAGAGTTTGTATGGGGAAACAAGATTAGTTAGACTATTGTATTCGACACTTCACAGGAGTATTTCTAACAATAAATGAGTAAACACGTGTTTCAGGTTTTTTTTAATTCAACCCCTAAAAGGGAGAAATGTGGTGACAAAGTCTGAAAATCCGTTGGTAATGCTTTTATGGTTTATCGGGTCGGGTCGCCTGTTGGGGTGCGATGGGGTTGAAATGACTAAATATGGGTACGGGTGTAATTTTTATGGTTTGTTGGGACGTTAATTACGAAAATGCCACCGATTTTGAAATTTTATTTGTGGTCATGAAAATTCTTGAAAGCATTTGCGCCAAATTGCAATTTAATCGGTCCAGTAGTTTTGCAGCAAATCGATTGTAACAGACGGACTGAAAGACAGCTACACGTGATCCTATAAGGGGGTTCTTTTTTTGCTTTTGAGGTATGGATAGATACTCGCGTTATCCTAATAGATTAAAAAAATGTATTTGGTGGCATCTCGATCGTCGTCAATCGGTACCTATAGGCGGGCGGCGCGTTGGGACGGGATATCCGTAATAAATACATTCAAGCTTTTCAATAATAAGTCATTTCAGAATTCTGAATTACGTTTATCTGGCTCAGAATAATACATTTTTTATTCATCAACGAAGAGAACCTCAATATCTTACAATAGAACATGACGTAACTTAGAACATGGCTTAGAATCATTAAACCGATAAGCGGAGGGGGCATTATAAAAGCTTTATACAAATAAAATGCACACATATTATCCCGGTGTCTTTGCTTCACTTCGAGTTATGAATTTTGAAGTGAACTTTATTTGGTACAGTAAAAGCTGAGATCGCTTGATTTGAGTGCTTGAGTTTTCGGTTTGATTTGATAAAGTGGAGTTATGATAAAATAAAAAGTATTTCCCAGTAATATTAGAAAAGCAAAAGTCTGTGTATGTTTTGTTACTTCTTCACGCTAAAACGGCTGGACGGATATGCATGAGGGAAATGCAGATTGCAGATTATACCCTAACTTAAGAAATAGCCTACTTTTAATCCTGAAAAAAAAAGAGCATTGTTCCCGTAGGATGATGTATATTATATAGGCACGCGAGCGAAGCCGCGGGTTAATGCTAGTATTCTTATATAACACCAAGTTCCTCGGTTGAAGTTGTGGAGCCATTAATTATAGTACCTCTATGCAATTGTATTGCGAATGTCGCAAATTCTCGCTCTGCACAATTTAACTTTTTAGCCGCGCTCGGGGCGTCTTTGTTCCACCTAATCGGGTTTCGTTGAATCGAGACTACAAATGCGCTGAATTTGCACAAACATAAATCTGAATAAGTGTATTGTGAATTAGATTTGAATGCAAAGTTAATCGTTGGAAACTACGTCGAAGTTGTGAAGAACTCAGTGTTCAGTGTCTTAAGACGAAGGTTTTTTAACCAATGTTTGTTGCCAGTGATGACATGCGGCACTGAAACGTGGTCGCTCACAATGGGCCTCAGAAGAAGGCTCAAAGTTACTCAAAGGGCAATGGAGCGTGCAAGCTTGGAGTTTCCTTGTGGGGTCGAATCCGAAATGATGAGATACGCAAGAGAACCAAGGTTGTAGAATGTAGATATAGCTCAGACAGTCGCCAAACTTAAGTGGCAGTGGAATGGACGGGGCACATTGCTCCTAGAACCAATGGCTGTTGAGGCAGAACGGTTCTTAAGTGGCGACCGCAGACCGGAAGACGCAGCGTGGGAGGCCCCCAACAAGGTGGATCGCGTGCAGAAATTGGATGTGGGCGGCTCAAGACCGATCGTTATGGAGAACTTTGGGAGAGGCCTTTCTCCAGCAGTGGACGATCGGCTGATATGATGATGACACAGGGTTTTCTTAAGGGTATTATAAACAGGGGAGAGGGGCTAATTTCCACTATTGCACCGTGATGTGACCATCATTATGTAATATATTATGGAGCAAGTGATAAATTGGGCATTTTTCATAATTCCCGGACATAAATGACTAAGTAGGTACCGACATAGAACGCTTTTAACGCCAAAAATAACCAAAAAAACTATGCCAATATAGCGGCATTATGGAACTATGTCCTATCTAATCAATACTATAGGTACAGATTTTAAATATTTGAGTTTCATGAAATCGACTTTGACCAGATTCTTACACGTGTATTTTACAGGCATTTTATCCCCTAAGTAATAAATTGATGTTTCATATCTGATGTCATAATGCACGGGCGTTATAATGACAAGGTACCTACTTAGGTCGGATTTTCTTACAAAAATATCCTAACCATTATGAAACTTTATCCACAGCATAATACTATACTGCAGTTTTTGGTATACGAATTTCATTAAATCGACATTGAAATAAGTTTTTTTTAAGTCCTTTCATGTATCTTTGAAGGCAAATAGTATCCATAACACCGATATTTATCCGTAATACATATTTGATTTCAAAGAACTGCCTCATTTCATCATCAAAGGTCTTTTAGACTTTTTATTTTTATTTATTTATTAAGGCAACAAACAGTCGCAATACAAAGCATATTACGGCAGAGACTAATATACAAACAGTGGCATGTCGGAAAACAACACATTTTACATTAGGAGAGTTAAAAACGTTTCATGTTTAATTCTTCTCCCTTCACAAGTGTCACGTGCCTATTGCAGGACAATGTTGCCAGGGGCGGAAATGTCAACATTACTCATTAAAGGAGCGCTCTAATTGCACGGTGTCATAACCCTAATTAAGTTCTTGGCTCTATGACAATTAACATTGCTTTGTTTAGTCTAACTACCCTGTCGTGAAATTAGCTGGGACTTAGCGTTAATCCTGGCGGTAAATCCACAATTGACATAGGATTTGAGAATATTATAGATGTAAACATACTTAAGTCCTTTGAGTTTGACAAAGTTTATTGTTTTTCCCATTAGATGGCGTTTTCATGTTCATTGTAATTTCTTATTCACGTGAACGAAGATTCCCCATCGTTTAAATGAAGGAAGTATCTATTCATTGAATATTGATGCAAAGGTTAATAATTGTAGTTCAATTTTTTGCGATCGGGCGGGTATCAAGCTCATATTTTTCCCGATTTATGCTACATAACGATTTCATTATTTTCTAACCCAACTTTCAGACACAAACCTTCAAAATTCTTACTACCCAGCAGGCTGAAAATAGCAGAATACGGAACGAAGTTTTAAAACTGCTGCTAGACACCGTTTAATAATTAAACAAGCCTACAATCTTAAAATATCTCAGCTCGTCGTTCGCAATACAAAGCTACATCCATCTTCATTTGTGCTCCTGAGATATTACAGGCAATTAATACGAATTCCTATTTTCATTTATTCGCGTTAAAGCAACGTTCATAACCGAAGGTGGGGCTTAATCAATTTAAAGGGAGGAAAGTGGCAAAGTTTCGGGACTCTTCGAAGCAAAGTCGTGAAACTGGAAGTTAGCGCCATCTACCGGGACGTTAGTGCTTACAGCAAACCCTATTAATTTAATTAGCGTTCTTGCACACTTGAGAATTACATTCTTGATGCAGTTTGCATAAGTTGGATTCTTAGAGTTGGCTAAATCTACAATGTTAAATCTTAAAGAGAGAAGTTAATATCTACATATAGTCCGTATCTTTAGTCCCGACGTAGATCAGCCAAAGTAAAGTATTATAATTTATAGTACATTTTATTGGCATGTCACCACAGTCATTGTGTATATCACCTGGCGACAACCAAAACTCACTAGAATTTCTGTCCTCGTATCTAGTTTGAAGATTATTGATACTCAGGAATATACAACCTTGTTTTAAGTAGGTATTTATTACTTAATGAGTTTTTATTGTCAACAGACCTACAGGAGCAGGAAAAGTCCTTAAATTAAGTTAACACTTTATCAAAACCTTTAACAAAATGTTCGTACCAAAATGCTATAATTTAGCACGTCGCAAAACTAACTCTAAAAACCTTTTTAAAGTGCTCGTAAAGCCGGAAAGAGCGTTTAAATTCTGAAACACTGGAAAATAAAAAGGGGACATATGGCATTTCATTTAAACAGGCGCCATCCAATTCCAGTACTCGGAAATTCTATCCTTTAAAATAAAAAACAGGGAGCTGGATTTATCCGTCCATTTCATAACTGAATAGAGTAAAAGTCTGTGTTGATTATATTTAGCTATGTAAAGCCTGGCCAGAAATATATGAGGATTGTCAAGAGAGCGCTATTTATAAGATTTATATGGCAACAACTTTGCAACCAATCGCAACCTCACTATAATGTTATTTTTTTTAATACCTGTCAGTTCCACTATATATTAACCTCGTAATATCATTTAATGGAATGCGCTCTTTTCCAAGCTGTTTTTCGTGTTGTAAACGCGTGTACACTTTATTCATAATGTTGAACATAGTGTAGCATACCCTTTACATTTACCTACTGTATGCATTTATTATACAGGCAACACACAGATTCCTTTAGCTAATCTGTATCCGCTTCCTCTCTTTATCTTTTTGTTCGCCATGGCTCTATAGAACGTCGCCTAATACTTTAATAATTATATTTTATATTTTAGCATGTGATAGTGTAAATTAATCCGACCTTATCGGTCTCAGGACACTGCCAATATGTACATTTAATTGTGTGTATAGAAGTAATTCTTTTGGCTGAGCGAATCCACTTAGCTTTGTACCCGATGAACAATACCCATTATCTGTATTGTTAGCTGTGGCCACAACTGCCACTTCAAAATGTAAGGCGTTATAAGTGCAAATTACTTTTACACTAAATTAGTCTTTAAGTCAAACTAAATAAGGTTTACTCTTAAACAAAGAGAACAGAGATGTTGGTCACTTCATTGTCTTATAAGCATCGAAACGAGCTTCACTGCTTTTTTACTTACGAAGTGACCAACATCTGTGTTCTCTTTGTTTAAGAGTAAACCTTATTTCGTTTGACTTAAAGACTAATTTAGTGTAAAAGTAATTTGCACTTATAACGCCTTACATTTTGAAGTGGCAGTTGTGGCCGCAGCTAACAATACAGAAAATGGTATTGTTCATCGGGTACAAGGCTAATGGGATTCGCTTACCAAATGTGATTCGAACTATAATTAAACTACATGATTGGTTGAGCAAAGTAATGATTTTATTTACGACATTACCAATCCATCATCTTTCGTGGTGCTCCATCGCATATCCCGCTGCACACCCTATCTGACTAACACATAATATTACTTTCACGACTGTGAATGGTTTTCGGCATTTGCATTTGATATTTTTAAATATTTGTCTTTTAAAGAGGCGCTTACGAATGACATTGACATTGTTGACAAACCATCATAAAATCATTGCCAATGTAAGATATTAGTTTCAGTGAAATTCCGCAATACGGCGCATCCTCTTATATCTCTGGTCAGGCTTTAAATACCTCTTTGAGTAATGACAATAAGCTTATTAAAAGCCTGTTTGACCACCAGTTAGTAGATACTATCGCAATAAATAAGCAATTCTCGAAAATGTATCCCTTTTCTCAAGGGCGTTTAAATCCATCCAACACATAACTAGTGATATTGATATGCTAATTTAATTAATTATAATAAGTAATCGCTGAAACAGTAACGTAAGGCTAAAAGCGGTATTAAGGGTTCTCTGCCTTTTCACCGAATAAGTTTCGTAGAATGTTTCATTTCGCAGAAGTATAATTTAGAAGAAAGCATTTTTCTCTGAAACCGTAAACTATTTGGGGTTATTATAAAGCAAACCTAACCTAATCTATAGGATGATATTTGCAAAATCAGTATATGACTACAGAGGCATACAAATTCTGCGAAGTGAAAATTCAACGGAATGAAATATTCGAAGAAAAATAATTCTACGAAAAGGTAGAACACCGGTATTTAGGCATCTCAATCACCAACCAATTTCGAAGAACAACGATCTTAACTTTCAATGAAAATGATACCAAATCGAAGTCTGATCATCCGTTTAGGACCTAGAATGCCATTTACATTCTCTAGACTAATTTAAATACGCACCAAACACATTCTGCGTTGTCCTCGGTTAATGGAAAACGGTTAATTACTCGAATTTGCATTCCGCGGTTATTTAATTGAAACAAAATATTACGATTTTACCTATTGTTACCGCAGATCAGTAAGATTTTGCGGCAAAAATGTTTTTTCCATGAAATACACCCGTAATTACATAAAAAATGGTTTGTATATAGACGGGATACTTTGTTTTTGCTTTTCTCATTGTGGCGGTTTGTATCCGCCGGTTTCGCTTGAATAAATACGCACATTATAACTTTAATAATATAATTCATTGTAAAATAAAACATCAAAAAAACATGCACGTTCCAACAAATCTGTCCGATCGGAGACTGAATCTAGACAAAAGAGCGCGGGCATAGACAATGCAATACGTAAGGCTAGCTTTGCACGAACAGCATCACAAAGCCAGTTTTACACTTATTACAATTCTCAATATCCTCCCGCGGGCAAACAAATAAGTTAAGAACATAAGTTTTTAACTTCAAACTTACAAAACATTTCAAACTTACATAACATTTAGTTAGTACACTTTATCAACATTACAAATCACAGGTACAGTTAATAACTCTAAACAAATTAAACATCATTACATTATCTTGTACCAATTATGTGTTCCTACCATCCTCCCCACCACAGAGATCCTGGTGGAATAAATTTCCATATAATGGTTCGTGATGCAGTGGTATTTTCAACTTTATTCCAGTCGATATTCTTCATTAAATTTGCTGTTTCCTGGAAGTTGGTGCCATTGTCCGTGTAAATAACGTTTACTCTTAGCAGTTCTCTCTTCGTAATCTTGTCTTTGATCTTGTGTATCAAGTTTACGTTGCACTGCAAGTCATCTTCAATAGTATTCCATATCATACCTAATACTGGAATCGTTACTGTGTCATCTATCCTTTATCCATACAATCATTTAGTGACCATCCATTAATATCCTTCATAGAAGAATCGAATACAGACCAGACTTTCGTGGTGAGACTAGACATCTTGGAACACCTTATCATAAGTCTGCATATGTCCTGTTCTTAAGCTTCTTTGATGTACTCTGGAGCCTCTTTAAAGCTTGATCATAATTCGTTTCTAATTCTGGAGTGTTTTCCTTCCACAAATGGTTCACTTCATATCGGCCCATCTCTGTCTCAGAAATATTATCGTCAAAATATATTAATATCTCTTCCTGTTTCTTCTTTTCTTGTGGATCTTTAATTCCTAACAATGTTCCACAAGCCTGCTATAATACTCTCTTTTGAGAAACAGGTATGTAGTAGAGATGAGCCTATCTCTGTCTCTGAAATATTATCGTCAAAATATATTAATATCTCTTCCTGTTTCTTCTTTTCTTGTGGATCTTTAATTCCTAACAGCATCACAAAGCCAGTTTTACACTTATTACAATTCTCAACACTCATCGTTAGTCTTCATCGTTAAAAAGGGAACGTAATTAGAAAGCCGGAGTCGCGATATCTTAATCTATAAGATGGAATATTTAAAATCAATTAGTTTCGGAACGTTGTGTAAGGGATGCCGAGGAATACCGGGGGTAATTTGCCTTCAAATTAATTAATATTACTTAAAAAGGGTTATAAAATAAATAACAGAACACTCCAGTGATTTGAAGTAGGTAGAATTATCTTGGGCGCCAATTCAAGAAATACTCTTTATGAAATGTCAAAAACGAACAAAAAAAGGAAAAACACCTCTTCTTTCCGTGTATTTTTGAATATAAATATATAGAATAATAGTATTTTTGTTTAGTGGTTTCAATGATGAATTATATATTTCAATGTGGAAATAGACGATGAAAGGTGACATTTTTTAAATCCGAAAGGCTCTCCCGTATCTCATCCTAGTTCGATAACAGAAGAACTTGCTCTTCCGTTGTAGAAATAATCGTGAGACAATAACGTCCAAACCACGCGGTAAAATCACTTGAGAGATTCACCCAAATTTGGTTTTTAAGCCAGCGAAATCACGAGACATCAGCCAGCAGCAGACATCAGTCTCTACTCTTTCATTTCTAGTCTGTGGAATTCACGTTTTATCTGAAGGTCTAAAAAATGCTCGTACATGTTACGCGCAAAAATCTATTAAATACTCAAACTAGTGGCTTTCTGAACTGTAAACCTCGCAAGTTTATTTCAAAATGGTTGTTGAAATTTGATTTGTTTTACGTTTTTGAAAAATCTCTAAATAAATACTGAATCGACAAAAAAATTAGAGAATCGGTTGATAAATCCGACCTGCTGCAGGCCTATGATGGTTGCTTTTATCACGCGATAAATAAGTGACAAAGCATCCGTCACGTTTTGACAAAATGCGAGTGTGAGTGACAGATGCTTTGTCATCATGGGCCCCCAGTAGCGAAAAACAGGCGGAAATCTGAACAACTGAACATCCCAACAACCAAACATACGAAAGATTTTTGGCCAAATTGAAACGGAGACGCTTCATTCGATTCGCTCGCTCGGTCAAATGAAATATCTTCCCATTCACACACACGTAAATACGTAATTAGCGGACAAATGTTAAGCACGTAACATAAAACAGACTTAACCAAATCACATCGAACCCCCCTTGAAATACGAGTGGCCTGCAACGCTAATTGGGGCTCGGATATTTGCAATTAGATTACGGCCACTGTGAACAGATTACTTATTACTGTGACAATGTGTGGACAATGGTGGGGTGCGGGAATTCACTTCATTACGATCGATCTGTTGTATTTTATACTTGAAATACTTTTGGGGGTTTCCTAGACTTCTGTGGGCCAATGATGATGACGTCACTTACTAGCAAGCAATGTGAGTGCGAGAGTGACGAGCACTGTAACATTTATTTATCGCGTGATAAACGCAACCATCAGAAATGTTTTAAGCGGTTTACACTCACGTACTCATGTGAAATTGTCGTACAAGAGTTCGTTTAAAAAAGCCACACTCAAATCGGTTCATCCGTTGGAGAGCTATGATACCGCAGACAGACATACAAAACGCATGTTAAACTTAATAACACCCCTCTTTTTCGGTAAGGGGTCAAAAGTGGACTAAGTTACCGTGAGACTGTATGAGTGTCCCTGTCCCATCATAAGCTCGCTGGTAAAGTTAATTGGCCAGAGTAGGTGGGTCACGCTAAAAAACCGAAAAATCAGATGTCAGGTTGCGAATACCAGCACGACAATGATATTGCTTACTTTAGTTTTGGGACGTCCTTAAAAATTCGTCCTTAAAGAAACGGGGAGAGGGTAAATGATATCGGAAATTGGCGAGGCACGCAATTTTAATCGCAGTATTTTTGAGCATGAGAGATTTGTTTTTAATTTATCATGTAAAAATATATTCAATTCAATTCAATGCGTACGTAATATATCTAATAATATTTCTATGTTGAGTTGCAGATCCAGGATAGACTTTCGTCGATTGTGCAGCTCCGAGTGTTGAAGTTCCTTGGCCACATATCCCGAAATAAAAACTCCATGGAAAGATTGGTAGTCCAGGGCCAGATAGAAGGCAAGAGAGAACGAGGCCGATCACCGACTCGCTAGACCGACCTTATTAAAAAGACCACACGGAGCTCCTTGGTGCAGTGCACTCGCTCCGCAGACAACCGGGTGAAATGGAGATGCATCGCGAGAGCTGCTGTCTGCCGGAGGAAGGATGAGAACGAGAACCCTAATGTGGACACTATTGCCGTAACCACGACCACTCTGCCAAGAGTGGACGACTGATGATGATGATGATTTCTATATTATTTATTCTCATATTTCATTAATTTCCTTCTATTCTATTTTCGTTTTGGTACGTTTCTTAATTATTTAATCAGCTGGTACACTTAAGTATATCTTTATCCCTATACTTGGCAGAGAATTAGATGCGCGTTTTTTTTTTCTTGATTCATTTAATTAGTTGGCGATAATAGTACACGAAAAAAATATATAAAAAAATATTTGACTTATATTTTAATATTTATAGCATGTATCTTATTAGATACATTGCCAAGTGTTCACAAAACTAAATTTGTATATTTAAGGATACATCTCCTGCTACATAGCAAAAGAGAATCTATTGCTTTTTTACAGAAAATGAAGACATTTTCTCAAATCACAGCGTTTCACGGATACTACTTACTTATAGAGCTTAATAAAAATGCTCTAACAAAAACACAAAGGGAGTACCTTGGATTCAGCAGAACGCGAGCTCAATGGTAATGCCGGGTAATTAGGGGCATAATCGAGAGCCCAAACATCGCCGCAAAGTTACCAGCATGTCAGTTTTCTATTGGATATATTTTGTGTAGGAATTGCAGGATTCAATCCCACCATCCCTATTTCACCATCAGACATCCAGGCAAGAGAACCGACTTCATCCTTATGTTGTGATGGAACTCGCTCCCATGGTGTGTATTGGCTAAAAAATTATAACTTAGGTCTTCAAGGTTGTTGATGAACCAGCAACCTACATCTACGACCCTTAGTCACTTACCATCAGGTGATACTGAGGTCAATCGCCGATCAAATATAAAAACCGCAACCTGGCAATGTATCCAAAAATGCACATATTAAAATTACTAATAAGCTGGCAGTGTGCATTAAAAGATACGCCCAAAAATATGCTAATATTTTACTTGGAAAACGAGTGTTTTTCTATAAATTTTAGTTTAAAATCGTTACTTCAACTATTCAGCAATAAGCTGAAGTGATTTTCTATTTACCAATTAAATATTAAAAATTTATATATATTTTTTTTACCTTGAGCTTCATAGTCGCACGCGCATGGTCTGCCATCTGGCGAGCTACTGGTCAAAATTTGTTGCCAGAGCACAAAAATATATTTTTTGGTAGAAAGTGTGCACATCATGCTTCGATTTAATACTAAACAGAAAATATAAATCGATCGTTACTGACCGATAGATTTTTTTAATTTCAAATGTGCATTATTATGTACACTGCCAAGTTTAGGGATTTTCGTGTGATCAGGTGCTATAATTTCCAGTAGAAAACACTCCCATGCTGTGAATGGTTTTCATATTCCGTTAACAATGCAATGTCAATAATGCGGGAGAGGCTAATATTGACAGATAGGGTGCAGTTTGATTACTATGTTAAATGGTATTGTAGACATTTCCGATTTTGTAATTACTAACACCGCTGTTTTGTTTAACTTGAGAGTGAAATATCGCAGTAGGCGGACGGCATCAAAATTAACTGACAATACAATACCTACAATACAATACAAAATGCTTTATTGCACACCAAAAAAGTTTCAAATTCAATAATTTTAATAACGGTAGGCAACAGGCGGTCTTATCGCTAAAGAGCGATCTCTTCCAGACAACCTTTAGGTAGTGGAGTTGATTAGTATAAATCACACAATGAGTAGGTAGGTGATGCAGAAGGGGAAGGGAGAACAAAATAATTATCATCAGATAAGCAAGTAAACGTATCGACAATGTTAGATTGCAAAGTGACATATGGCAGTAATAAAGTCTAATTTGACCATACCTAGGCGTCTGTTAGTGTCTGTATCTCTGTATGCATACTATGCATCGCCTCTTAAGGCCTTATTCCTTTTAAAATGTTGATTGTTTTAGACAATCGTCTCTATGATCAAACATGTTTCTTAACATGTTTTATTTGTATATATGTGGCGTTGCCACCTATATGTATATACTAATAAATATATATTATTTACTTATATACATAAACATACTTATATACTTATATAATAATAAAACACTTAACTAAATAACTACATATTACAAATATAATTACATAGTATAATATAAATAAATAAAGCACTACATACAATATAAGCACATACATAAATAAATAACATAACATAAACAAATATACAAAACCAATACGCACCAACTCCGGGACGCGCCGTGTCGACATCGCGAGGCAATGGGCAAGCGCGTGACGTCACAGCGGGCAAGTTCATCTTCGCTGCGCCCGCGCCGCGCCGTGCAGCGGGCGAGTCCACCTGCGCGCGCTCGCGCCGCCCGCCTCCCGCCAGTCGGAATTGCATCTTGACACCGAACTGACGCCGCTCAACGCCGCGACCGCTTACGCTTTCGCGCTTACTTTCTTGTGCTTTCTTTCTGTATTTACCTTTACTTACCTGTGCTTGTATGCTGGTGTGTGCTAATGGTGATAACCATTAAATCTATTGGACTTAAGCCTGAGTTTGCATTTATGAGCCTGCAACCATAACAAACCCTCTCCGGTGAGTAACTACTATTCTTATTACTACAGTGGTGACCCCTCAATCTGAACATTAAACGCAACCTTGTGAGAATAAGTAGATAATACTAAGAATTAGTATGGCTAATAACGGAGAGGGCACAAGCGGTTTGAATGCACCAAAGATAACGGTAAATCCGCACCCGCAGTTGTCCAATGGTGCCGACACATTCCGTGTCGGAGTTCGAATACCACCATTTTGGCCACAGGAACCAGCTGTTTGGTTTGCTCAAGTGGAAGGCCAGTTCGCTTTGTCAAACATCACATCCGACGCGACAAAATTTTATTATGTACTATCCCAGTTAGATCACCAGTACGCTGCAGAAATTAAAGATATAATTGTCAATCCGCCAGCTAGTGAAAAATATGAGAAGCTAAAGTCGGAATTGCATCTTGACACCGAACTGACGCCGCTCAACGCCGCGACCGCTTACGCTTTCGCGCTTACTTTCTTGTGCTTTCTTTCTGTATTTACCTTTACTTACCTGTGCTTGTATGCTGGTGTGTGCTAATGGTGATAACCATTAAATCTATTGGACTTAAGCCTGAGTTTGCATTTATGAGCCTGCAACCATAACAAACCCTCTCCGGTGAGTAACTACTATTCTTATTACTACAGTGGTTATTACTAAAGTCGGAGTTAATAAAAAGGCTGTCGGCATCCCGTGAAAAAGAGCTTAAGGATCTGCTTATCCACGAAGAGTTAGGAGACCGCAAACCCTCGCAGTTCTTACGACACCTTAAGCACCTTGCAGGTCCAGTGGTTCACGAGGAGTTCTTAAGGACCATATGGATTAATCGCCTTCCTATGAACATCCAGGCTGCAATCGCATCACAGCCGGCGCCGCAGACGCTCGAAGCACTAGCCAGCACAGCCGATCGTATATGGGATCTTTCTCCTAGTAGCCCACAAGTAGCAAGCACAACAGGTAACTCAACAATCGACTACATGGCCAATCAGATCGCAGAACTAACACGGCAGATGCACGATCTACGTTCGGAGTTGAGGACCGGGTCTCGCCCCAAGGGTAGGCGTGATGGATCTCACAGGCACAGCCGCAGCCGAAGTCGTGGAACCAGTCACAGTCGATCGCAGTCCAGCTACCGTCGTTGGCCAGTATGTTGGTATCACTCCAAATTTCACTCGCAGGCTACGAAATGCGTGAAACCGTGTGATTTCAACTCGGGAAACGCTCAGAGCAATCAGTAATGGCGGCCGATGATTGTTCTAGTTCCGGTCGCCTGTTTGTTACGGATCGTCGGTCTAAAATGCAGTTCCTCGTCGATACAGGTAGCGACCTCTGCGTTTTCCCACGCTCTGCTCTACGCGAACATCGACCTAAAACCAAATACCAGCTGTTCGCCGCAAATGGATCTATCATCAGCACCTACGGTAACGCACAATTAAATTTGGACCTTGGCCTCCGTCGGGATTATAGTTGGCAATTTGTTGTTGCCGACGTTACAAAAGCAATTATAGGCGTCGACTTCCTATCTTTCTACAATTTAGTAGTCGATTGCCGACACAAGCGCCTGGTAGACAACACGACGTCTCTTTCTACAATGGCAGTGTCCAGCACGACGACAGATATCATATCTTCAATCAAGACATCTTTCGGAGGATCAAAGTATAATGACATCGTACGAGATTTTCCGGAGATCACTCGACCACCAGGAGTACATCGGGAGATAAAACACAATACCGTGCATTACATCAAGACCACTGACGGGCCTCCAATTCACTGCACTCCTAGAAGGCTAGCCCCTGACAAGCTGAAAATCGCCAAGCAAGAGTTCGAGTCTATGATAAAATGTGGAACAGCTAGACCATCTCAGAGCCCCTGGTCTTCGCCGCTGCATCTCGCACCTAAAAAAAGATAACGGCTGGAGACCCTGTGGTGATTACAGGCAGCTAAATGCACGAACAATCCCGGACCGATACCCAATTCGTCACATTCATGACTTCGCTCATCAGCTCGCCGGATGCAAGATCTTCTCCACAGTAGACCTCGTGAAAGCGTATAATCAAATACCAGTAAATGCTGAGGATATACCGAAAACAGCCATAGCTACGCCATTTGGTTTATACGAGCTACCCTTCATGGGCTTCGGCCTCAGAAACGCAGGTCAATCTTTTCAAAGATTTATTGACGAGGTCACCAGGGGCATGGACTTCGTATACGCTTATTTGGACGACTTCCTTATCTTCTCGCCTGACGAAAAAACGCATGAAAATCACTTGCGACAACTATTCGCCAAGCTCAAGGAGTATGGAATCGTCATAAATCCTTCCAAGTGCATCTTCGGAGTTCCTGAAGTCAAGTTCCTAGGTTATCACATCTCGGCGGAAGGCACGAAGCCCCTGGATATAAAGGTAGAGGCGATAAAATCATTCCCTACGCCCAAAACTGTGAAGGAATTGAGAAGGTTTCTCGGGATGATAAATTTTTATCGCCGCTTTATCCCACAAGCAGCTCAACTCCAGGCTCCCCTGCATAATCTACTCACCGGGTCAGTTAAAGGATCACATCCAGTCGATTTGAAGGACGATCTTCTGAGAACCTTCCTCGACTGCAAGACTAGCCTCTGTAATGCAGCGTTATTAGCACATCCGGATTGCGAAGCTCACCTAGCGCTGGTAACAGACGCTTCTGACACTTCTCTCGGTGGAGTCTTGCAGCAAAAGATAGGAGATTCCTGGCAGCCACTCGCATTTTACTCCAAAAAGCTTAGTTCATCGCAGCAGAAATACTCGCCATATGATCGAGAACTGTTGGCGATTTACAACTCAATTAAATATTTCAGGCACATGTTGGAGGCACGAGTGTTTACAGTCTTCACAGACCACAAGCCATTGTGCTTTGCATTCACAACCAGCAAGTCAAGTTGCTCACCAAGGCAGTTTCGTCATCTCGACTATATCTCCCAATTCACAACGGACATAAGACACATTTCTGGAAAGAACAATGTAGTCGCGGACACCCTATCAAGAATTGAGGAGCTCGAGAAACCAGTTGATTTGTCACAACTCGCCGAATCACAAGACACGGATCAAGAACTTGCTCAGATCCTGAATGGAGACACGACCTACACCATATCCTTAAAGAAGCTAGCGATTCCAGGATCACCTAAGGAACTATACTGTGATGACAGCACTTCGACCCTTAGACCTTATGTCACGCCAGAATATCGACGACAAGTTTTTACCAGCCTACACTCACTCAGCCACCCAGGTATCAAGGCATCCGCGAGACTCGTGGCTGAACGCTTCGTATGGCCAAGCATTAACAAGGATTGTCGGGAGTGGGCTCGAGCCTGCACAGCTTGCCAAAGGTCAAAGGTAACAAGACATGTTCAAGCACCCCTTGGAACTTACCTGTTGCCGAAAACCAGATTTACCCATGTGCACATCGATATCATAGGCCCAATGCCTCCATCACAAGGATATCGTTACTGTCTCACCGCAATAGATCGCTTCACACGCTGGCCAGAGGCAATACCAATGATGGATATAACGGCAGAGACAGTAGCGAAATCGCTACTCACCATCTGGATATCTAGATTTGGTAGTCCTGTAGATATAGTAACAGACAGAGGAGCCCAATTCGAATCTGCACTCTTCAAATACCTGGCGAAAATAGCCGGTTTTAAGCATCGACGCACTACTGCATATCACCCCGCCTGCAATGGACTCATTGAAAGATTCCACAGGCAGCTGAAAGCAGCCATCGTCTGTCATGCACAAGAAAACTGGACTGAAGCCTTGCCATTAGTACTACTGGGAGTAAGAAGTGCCTACAAAGACGACTTGCAGACTTCATCCGCAGAGCTGGTATATGGCGAAACGCTAAGACTGCCTGGGGAATTCTTTCAACCAACCACCGACACTACAACTGACGTCACCGACTTCACTGCACGCCTACGGAGTGTAATTCAAAAGCTTCAACCTGTGCCTACCTCAAGGCATGGTACGAAGAAGACCTTCGTATTCAAAGACTTAGCATCCGCCACCCACGTCTTCCTAAGAGAAGACGCTGTGCGTGGCGCGCTCAAGCCAGCGTATACAGGACCACACGCAGTTGTAGAACGAGGAGAGAAATATTTTAAGATCCAGGTGAATGGAAAGAAATCTACAGTTTCCATCGATCGCTTGAAACCGGCATACATACTGGATGAGACAAAAACACCTACAGAGACTGAAACTAAAAAAGAACCTGAAAGACAAAAGGCTGAAAAACAAAATGCTGAAAAACAAAAGACAGAAAAAGAAATTAGAAAAACCAGATCAGGCCGACGGGTTGTATTCCCAGATTATTATCGCCCGTGAGACGGTCTCTGGGGGGGACTGATGTGGCGTTGCCACCTATATGTATATACTAATAAATATATATTATTTACTTATATACATAAACATACTTATATACTTATATAATAATAAAACACTTAACTAAATAACTACATATTACAAATATAATTACATAGTATAATATAAATAAATAAAGCACTACATACAATATAAGCACATACATAAATAAATAACATAACATAAACAAATATACAAAACCAATACGCACCAACTCCGGGACGCGCCGTGTCGACATCGCGAGGCAATGGGCAAGCGCGTGACGTCACAGCGGGCAAGTTCATCTTCGCTGCGCCCGCGCCGCGCCGTGCAGCGGGCGAGTCCACCTGCGCGCGCTCGCGCCGCCCGCCTCCCGCCAGTCGGAATTGCATCTTGACACCGAACTGACGCCGCTCAACGCCGCGACCGCTTACGCTTTCGCGCTTACTTTCTTGTGCTTTCTTTCTGTATTTACCTTTACTTACCTGTGCTTGTATGCTGGTGTGTGCTAATGGTGATAACCATTAAATCTATTGGACTTAAGCCTGAGTTTGCATTTATGAGCCTGCAACCATAACAAACCCTCTCCGGTGAGTAACTACTATTCTTATTACTACATATATTTGAATACTACAATTTGAAATTTTTATTGATAATTTTTGTTTCAAAAACTACTCGAAATTGTCAAAATTCACGCGGAAAATTAGTTTTTTCAACTTATTTTCGACTGCATGTAATATACCTAGAACTCCGGGAAAACTACATATTATTCACTTCAAAAAGTTGGTTGCAATTATCAATATATACTTATTTGTCATAATATGAAAATAATAAATTTTAAAAGGAATAAGGCCTCTACAGGCGGCTTAGGGTACAAATTTTATCATAATAAACGCTAAAACGCCGACAAAGAACATTTCCTTTCCGAATGGGAATGAGTAGATAAGATAGGTAAGTAGATTTTTTTATTTTAGTACACAATGGTCGATTAATAGCTGATTTTTTATACACCCATTTAGGTTAACGAATTGCATTCACAACTCCTCGTGATCTAAAAATATCCTTAAAAAATTGAAAAATACGAGCAGATACACAAAGAAAAGTCGATAAATGACGAGCACCAACATATTTTAGAAACAACTTAGTCGAAAAACATTATCGTTAGCTCAAAGAAACCTCTCAAGAAGTTCTCTCCACTCACGGTTCCCATTTTAAAAATGCATAGGCGACTGCCTCAAAAATCATGCGGATAGGAATGATTGAAAAAAGTTAGCCTCCAGCGAGTTAGTGGTGCGACGCGGCGCGACGCGCGTTGAATAAATTATAAGTCTCTTTAGCTTATAATAGGGTGATGGAGTGAGGAAAGTATCGAGTCGGTACTTGTTTGTCCAGGGATTAGGTACACGTAGCTTGCTACCCTGTATAAACATATTTGCTGGGGAGCTACTTGTAATATGTATGTAGCTGTTTCCATGAGGGTGAGGGCAGCAGGGCTAGCTTACCTTGCCGCGACTTCGCTTGTCGCGCGAGTCAGCATCACGTCTTGCTCACACGGTATGGAAAGGAAAGTGACAGGTAGTATTTGTCGCGCGTCAAAGAGTCGCGTGTCACAGTTATGCTAGACGTGCAGAAGACACATCAAGGCCTTCGATTGCGAAGACGGAGCAGGCATTTTATACTAAGCAAGATTTTATCACCAACCTCCCCCTCCGACCCACCTTTATTAGGGTTCCGTAGTCAACTAGGAACCCTTATAGTTTCGCCATGTCCGTCTGTCCGTCCGTCCGTCCGCGGCTTAGCTCCGCGATCATTAGTACTAGAAAGCTGAAATTTGGTATGAGTATGTGTATGTATAATGCCGACAAAACGGTAAAATAAAAATTAAGAAAAATATATTTTTTTCGGGTACCACTCGAACACCTAAAGTGTGGGTGATTTTTTTTTTTTTCAATACTGGTGTGTGGGGTGTTGTTTAATAGGTCTTGAAAAAATAATAGGGGTCACTGAACATTATTTTTTGATAAAGTCAGCAGTTTTGTAAATATTCGCTCCGAAAACAAAAAAAATAGTGTTCCCTTCCCCTCTAACTTTTCAACCACTGGTCAAAAAAAAACTGAAAAATTCATGTAAATGAGGCCTTATAAGTACTTTCAATGAAAACTATATTGAACAAAATCGGTCAAGCCGTTTTTGAGTTATCGCCACATATTTTTTCTTTAAAAGGACGTAAGTTGACTTCTAGAAGGTAATAAGTGATTACACTTTCTAGGGCGTTTACGACCTTTTTATAGAGCTTAAACTCTTTCTTAACTTAAACCTCGGGCTTAAAACAGCAGTTTATTGTGAAGGATGAAAAAACTACGGAACCCTACACTGAGCGTGGCCGGTTTTTTGTTTTTCTCTCCCATTGCCGTCGTGACCCATGTTTGTACATTTTTCTATATTTTATTTCAATAAATATATACTTGTATGTATACTGTTATAAAGTTATAAATAAGAAATCTACTGTTCCAATTCCAAGCCAAGAGTAACTCGCTATGCCCCGCCTGTCGCGACAACAATGTCGTTTTACAGTGGACTATTACACTGCTCCGTAGTATTTTTTTGGAATCTTATAAATATAGACTACTTAGCCTCAAACTAACCAATGCTTGTATTACTTTTGGGGACTATACGACGATATATTAACGATAATAAATATTGAAAACAAATTGCCTCCAGTGAGTTAGTGGCGCAACGCGCGCTGAATAAATTATAAGTCTCTTTAGCTTATATGAGGGTGATGGAGTGAAGAAAGTATCGAGTCGCTACTTGTTTGTCCAGTGATTAGGTAGAACATACGATTGAAGACATAGCAAAAGCGTCTTATCTTTCAGTGACTTTTATGCATCGCTTTTCGCGATTACTATACCTATCGTTTCACGTTTTGTGTACTGCTACTATTATAGGGGCGCCTGATCATAGGGTAGGTCTCAAACTGACATAAAGCCCTAATATTTTCTGTAATCCCTGGGTTCTTATCACTTAGTACCACTGGCAGTCACATAGTGGCTTTTCTTTTTTACTACGACGGTAACAAACAAGCATGCGGCCCGCCTGACGTTACGGCGCGGCCATGACTTCGGTCTTACGGCGCAGCCACGAGTTTACGCGACCAGCGGCAGCGGTGAGCGTCGAGCGGCTAAAACAAAATCATACCGATTCTATGAAGCATGCTACGAACCGGGCGCGCGGTACCGCTCTAGCGGTTTTTACTGAGCGAATTGCGACGCCCGCGGCGAGCTGTGTGGGAACAAATGTATCGTATCGGCGACTAGGAAAGATGCCACGATTTCAGAACGGCGCGTTAGGGTGCGTCTCCACTGAAGTGCAATCTATATCTCAGGTCCGCTTCACTCTTATGATTGGTCGATTCCGCACGTCTCTGGTTCAGAAGACGCACCCTTAAGGCGACGGGTACTGCGAAACTAGCGCCACTTTCGATTTTTTTTCTTATACCTTCATAATCTGATATTTTTTTAGAAATAGCTCAAGTCTAGGAGCTAGCAAAACACCTTTAATATTTATTAAATGACTTTTCACAATTTGTTCACTGTAGTTTATCCTACAAAACTTGCTCACGTCAAAAGCGGCCACAATAGTTTTGGGCAAGTTTTTAGAGAACTAAAGAACAAGAAATTGTGTATAATGATTTAATAAATACTAAAGGTGTTTTTCCAGCTCCTCATATCTTGTAATTACTGAAAATTGATCTGGTTTAGAAGATATATTAACAATTCGTAAGTGGCGCTAATTTCGCATTACCCGTCGCCTTACTCGCCTTAAGCAGACACCTCCGCCTATGGACGCTTGCGGCGGCGGCGCCAGGAGCATCACACACGCGTTGCCGACCCTTTAAGAACCTATATTTACGCCCCTCTTACAGAATCTCGTTACATTTTTACATGGTTACATAGCTATTGACGTATTAACTAATGCATGTCATCAAATATGAAAGAGGCTAAAGTTATACTTTGACTTAGTCCTCGTCTACTACTTAAACATGAAGGTGCGGAGAAGGACGACTAAGGGGATTTGAAGAGAATCGGACGGCAGCCTTCTAGTGCTTTCTTTTAAAGCTATTCTCCCTCTCTGTCTTACTGCGGGAGAGGACTTACTGTAAATTGTCAGCCAGTGCCAGTAACAGTACGATGACAAGTCATTAAACTCTTAAGAAATCCATAATAATAAAATAAAATAAATATATTCATCAAAAAGTATTTTTCTAGACACGCTTTTATTGCTAACTGTACACAAATATTAATTAACAAACATCTCATACGTGCCAGTGATAATGTTATTTATAAGGAAAACGTACAAGAGGTCGAGTAGTTCTATTGTACATGCATAACTTACCTACACTCGAGGCTCGGAAGTCCCTTTGGGCGGAAACGTTTAAAAGGGTGACCACCGTAAGTGAAGTGCCAGTTAATGATACCCCAGTTAGAGATTTTTCAACTTTATGACGAAGTATACTTACTTAATCTTTATAGTGAACATAGAAACAACCTTCCACCCTAATACATATAAAAATAAAGCAACTGGTTGAAAAATTCACTGGCTCGGGCATACGCTTCAGTTGCCTATTAGATATGACGCCAGTGTTGCCCCCGTGAGCCGTCTGAGACGCGGGTTCGGACCCCACCCTCAGCATTATTATTTTTTCTATTATTTGCTTCAATATAAACATAGAAACACTCTCGAATTCCAACGATATGTTATCCCATAGTGTTTCAGTATCAACTGAGTTACCAAGATAACACAATATTGTTGTATCGCGTCCGATTTTTCCTTCCGCCCCCATCGGCCTTTGTTTGATTTACGTCCAAGCCAGACAATCTGTAATTGTACTCGTATATACCTCTATCTATTGTTTTTGTATCTATATTAGCCGGCTGCCCGTCTGCACTGAAACAGAATCCTTTTTAATCCGTAACGAAAAAGGTGTTAAATATAATATAAGCATTTAACGGATGAAACGATTCTGGTAGGTGTTTTTTTTTCTATTGAAAGGTGATTTAATTAATTTTATCTTTTTAGGGTTCCGTAGTCAACTAGGAACCCTTATAGTTTCGCCATGTCCGTCTTTCCGTCTGTCCGTCCGTCCGCGGCTTAGCTCCGTGATCATTAGTACTAGAAAGCTGAAATTTGGTATGAGTATGTGTATGTATCACGCCGACGAAACGGTAAAATAAAAACTAAAAAAAAAAACTTGGGTACCTACCTCTCGTACACCTAAAGTGGGGGTGAATTTTTTTTTTCGTTCCAACACTAGTGTGTGGGGTGTCGTTGAATAGGTCTTTAAAAATAATAGGAGTCTCCAAATATTATTATTTGATACAGTTTTGTAAATATTCGCTCCGGAAATCCAAAAAATTGCTTCCCCCCCTCTATCGAAAAATCAGGGGAAAATTCATGAAAATGAGGCCTCATAAGTGCTTGACAATGAAAACTATATTGAATAAAATCGGTCGAGCCGTTTTTGAGTTATCGCAAAATTTATTTATTTTTTAAATGACGAAAGTGCCACGCGGTGTCCTTATACTTCGAACGTTACACATATTAGTTAAGTGCCATACAGCATAAAAACATTCGGCTCAATCTGGCACGTATAATCGATAACTTCCAGAAGGTAATAAGTAATTACAGTTCCTTTGGTGTTTACGACCTTTTTATAGAGCTTGATATCTTTCTCCTAATTTAAGCCTCGGACTTAAAACCGCTGTTTTAAGGCCCGACATGCTTCGGCCGGTTTTTACAATGTTTTTTACAATCTGTTTACAATTGCATTGATTGTCAATTCAATTGTTTGTTAAAAAGGGCCCTATTTTTGTTATTTTCATATAGGTATGTATCATATGTTTATGTACCTATATACCATATTAATGTATGAAACATATAATATCTTATTATTTTTAATTATTATATTATAAATTAAACACACCACATTTTTTTAATATTAAACCATTGATCAAGATCAAAGCACAAGGAAAAATTAAAAATGCGTAGCCTGGCGGAAAAGACCGGGAATCGAACCCGGTCTGGATTAACGGTCCAGCGTGGTAACCTCTTCACCACCCCAACACCTTTCGAATTTTTCCGTACGCTTTGTCTATTGTTTATTTGAAAGGCTAACACCTTAGCGACCTCTATGTGAATACAACAATATTTACATCTTACCGCACTACTTTACAGCAGTGAACGAGCAAGCGAGCATTTTAATTTTTCTTTGTTCTTTGATTTTTGCATCAATGGTTTAATAGGTATTATTATTTTTAATAGGTATCTGCCATATCGTCGGGGTGCAATACCGCGTAAGTAACAAGTGTAGATACGAATCAATATTCAAACAAATGCTAAGTATTTTATTGAAATGAGAACTTTATCGACAGCTGTTATTTACGCGGTATTGCACTATCCCCGACGATATGTTCAAATAAATAAACTAGGTACATTAATTAATTCATTCATTTGATTTAGAGTGTTTTTACTCGCAAATCAATGAAAATTGGTTTTTGTGGTGGAATTGGAGTGGTTGAGCTGTTTGATGACCAACAGCTTTTTTACAGGTGTTGGGACGAGGTTAAAACGTTAAATTCAGTGGACCTTGCAAATGATACCTTCATGAGTTCATTTCTTCATCTAGTTATGTAGCTTCTTATTTAAAAGTAAATCTTTTATCCATTTTTTGGAAATCACCTTTTTTTGCTGTCTAGTTTATTTAAGGGTGCGTCCCATGAGATATAACTACATAAAATATAATTTCATATTAATAACGTTCACAAGATATAATAAACTTTTGCTATAACATCAAAATCAATATTTTTATTAGGAATAACGGTCAATTAGCATAATACTCATGTTGTAGAATATTTTTTTATATAACACTCAAATACTCTAAATTCAGTTGATATAACATACATAACCTATATCGATCATAGTATATACTTTCTTTTAGTATAATGATTAGAAAATATAATAGCGTATGATATACTAAATAGGTTACAACTGCTACCCCTATGCCCCTAAAATGGAACATGGGTCAAAAACCGATAGCTGTAGGTTAGGTTAGGTTTGTTTTATGACCATGGATAACGGAGCGAGCAAAGCGAGCGGAGCGTCAAAATGCTTGCTTGCATGGAGGTACCTACATTAAAATTTAACAGCGAACTATTGCATACGATATACGTATGTTCACAATTGATAATGGCTGATGAAATTCTGGCAAGTAAGAGTATACCGTTTGGAAGAACTGTGATAAAATAGAATATGGGTCAAAAACCGAAAACTGTAGGTTAGGTTAGGTTTGTTTTATGACCATGGATAGCGAGCGTCAAAATGCTTCCTTGCATGGAGGTATATTAAAATTAAACAGCGAACTATTGCATAAGTATGTACACAATTTATAATGGCAGATGAAATTCTGGCGAATACGAGTATACCGTTTGGAAGAACTGCGACAAAATGGAATATGGGTCAAAAACCGAAAACTGTAGGTTAGGTTAGGTTTGTTTTATGACCATGGATAGCGGAGCGAGCGAAGCGAGCGGAGCGTTAAAATGCTTGCTTGCATGGATGTACATATATTAAAATTTTACAGCGAACTATTGCATAAGTATGTACACAATTGATGTGCAGGCGGTTATTCTATAGGAGCATTATGCATTTTGGTGTTAGATGTATTGAGTAATATACATTATAAATCTGAGATATTATGAACGTTATACGTTATGATCGTTATATACAATGATATTATACTTAAATAACGTTATACTTAACAAAAATAGATATTTTGATGTTATATCCAACGTTCGTTATACACCTTGGACGGTATACAAAACAAGCTTATACAATATGAGCGTATATAATATGAATATTATAGCATAAGTTCTTATATCTTATATTACTTACCCTTTATTTAAATATTGTATTGTTTGTTATAATTAGGTACCTAATATTTTTAGTTTTGAAAAACCTCCGAAATGAAGACGTGGCAAGAATCTCAAACAACAACAACAATCTCAAACATGTTTGAAAAGCATTACCTTCATTCTAACGCAGTCGGGTAAAAATTAAAACAACTCATGCATGTAGGAAGTAAACTTGACCCGTGTTGTATATTCATCTCTAAGGACTCACCAGTATTACGTGACACGCACTTTCAGACATTCAATTAAATTGTTCGTAATTTTTACTATTTCGGTATTTCGTGTAAAAAATAACGGGCCGGAAAACGCCCCACCCCGTTTTCTATTTACAGCCAATAAAAAAGGTACTTACAAACAATAGTAGATTATTTCACAAGGGGCTAAAATATATACATAATATCCACGGGGACGCAATATTACGGAGTTTTTTCCTAAACTCTTCATTTTCAACATGGCACGTAATGTAGCTCGAGATGTCACGTTAAAAGCTTCCATACAGATACTGGCAAAAAACGAAGCGGTAAAAGGCGGAATAACAAGCATGATTAGGTCAGGCAAGTCTAGTCTAGTAGGATAGTCTTTACGCACTCGCCTGCAATCGCGGTTTGTGCTAAATGATACTTTACTTGGCTCAATTCGACGTTCCGAGTGTCATATTTCCGAGATCTGACCACTATAATATATCCAATTAACCATCATGAGATATTCTTTCTCATAGCTATGAATTTACTTCTATGTGCCCCTATTTAGGCGCAATGATAAGTGCGAGCAATTAATCTTATTTCGATATACATATGTATCCAGTTCGTGAGCTGTCAGAATGCCATTCGAGTTTTATACCTGTCTTGCTCGCTCTTACGCGATACAGAGTATCTCTCTCAGTTTTTTCGCAAACCCGAATCGTAATCTGTACTTACCTCGGTATTCATGGGAAATAGCAGTGGTGACGCTGGCGGACTCCTTCTGGACAGGATCACGCAGCTCATTAACCTGATGCTTTCTGGTAAAGTCTGCAGTGATGTACTAAGTGTCCTTTATGGAGCTAATCTCTGCGCTCTAAAAAAGAAGGACGGAGGAATACGACCGATCGCTGTAGGCTTTACTTTCAGGCGAATTTGTTCCAGAATATGTTGCAGGTATAATTTGAACCCTTGAACAAGAAACTTCAACCCATTCAGCTTGGTTTTGGCAGTAAAGGCGGTTGCGAAGCTGCTGTTCACGCAGCGCGCGCCTTTGTCAATGACGATAGTTGCGAAGTGCTGCTGAAAGTGGATGTTAAAAATGCTTTCAACTCTGTCGATAGAGGCGCTCTACTCAAGCAAGTCAATGACGCAACTCCGTCGATGTATAAATATTTATGGCAATGCTATCATGAATCCTCGCAATTACTTTTCAAAAATCACCCACTTTTATCAGCTGTTGGTTGCCAGCAAGGGGACCCTCTTGGTCCCGCCATCTTTAGTCTCACTATTCATCCCGTAATTTCATCTCTAAAATCATAGTCTAACACGTGGTACCTTGATGACGGCACTCTAGGAGGCGACTGGAAAACTGTTTTGGCTGATCTCAAAATCTAAAATGACTCATTCTCATCAATTGGTCTTGATTAAATTTTTCCAAATGTGAGCTCTTCATTTCGGGAACACCCAAATACTCCGAAATATTTTATTCCGATTTTGCTTATTCCGATTTTCAAAACTCCGAATTTCATAATTCCTAGGAAATAAAATTCCGATTACTAAAAAACACGAAATTTATTTAACCGAATTTCAAAATTCCGATTGTATATTATTCCGATTTTTATAACTCCGAATAATGAAAAGCCCGAAGTGTCATTGGCCTGAGAAACAAAATTCCGATTATTAATTTTCCGAAACTTCATTACTTATTCGGAAATTTGACATTCGTGTATTCAATAATCGGAAATTTCTTTCTTAGGAATTATGAAATTCGGAGTTTTAAAAATCGGAATTAGTAAATTGGGTCCATATTGGGTTACATACATTTTAAAGCCATAATGTCGGTGTGCATAACCACTTTTGTCATAAAAATCTTTCCGCATAAGTGTGTTAGTCATTAATTGATCCGCATACATTTTATGATCATAATGTTTTACGCATAAGTAAGGAATGTCATATAATTTTGGGGCATATCAACCTGAATCATAATCATTAATCGCCATAATGTTTTTATGCATATTGTGCATTGGTGCATAATCCTGAACAACATAAATATCAAGCTCCATATTTTTTTATTCAACGTCATCCTGCTTTTCTGGCAGCAGTTCGTGTCACAGTTCTTTCAAACCTAACCTAACCTACTTTTCTGGCTGATGTTTGTATTGTAGGTTCAGAATTCTAACCTTTTTTTTTTGTTGGAAAAAAATCTAAACAGAATTCTAAACTAACCTAACCTACAACTAACCTAACCTACTTTTCTGGCCGATGTTCGTATTTATAGGTTCACAGTTCTAACCTAACCTAACCTACAACTAAGACGTCAGTGTGGAGAAGGATTTCTTAATGCGGGGGGCTTCGCCCCCCCGTCCCCCCTTTTTGTTTTTCTGCTCATGTAAGTTTTGTATCATTATTTCAAATGTTATATTTTTGGTACATGTGATATAACTTAGTATACTATATAATGTCTATTGCCATTAATAATTATGAAAGCCATAATCTATGCGTTGCTCTTCTTCGTACTATCAATTATTATGACATTCAATAATATGATTAGAAATTTTGTGCCATACTAGATTATGCTTATGAACAGCCTGCCGAACAACAATTATGACGTAAAAATTTTATGCAAATAACAATTTATGACAAATAACATGTATGAGGAAAGCCATTATGCGAAATGACAATCGAATTTATGACAAGAATTTTTATTCCACTAGAGGTGATCCCTAGTAAATTAGGTACCCGGATTTGGACAAATATCGAATTGGCTGAACCCCGAAAACCGTAGGTTAGGTTTGTATTGTGACCATGTATAGCGGAGCGAGCGAAGCGAGCGGAGCGTCAAAAGACTTGCTGAACCGATTTTTTACGTTAAAACAAAAATAAAAAACCGGATTTGGACAAATATCGAATTGGCTGAACCCCGAAAACTGTAGGTTAGGTTAGGTTTGTATTGTGACCACGTATAGCGGAGCGTCAAAAGACTTGCTGAACCGATTTTTTACGGTAAAACAAAAATAGAAAACCGGATTTGGACAAATATCGAATTGGCTGGACCCCGAAAACTGTAGGTTAGGTTAGGTTTGTATTGTGACCACGTATAGCGGAGCGAGCGAAGCGACCGGAGCGTCAGACTTGCTGAACCCCGAAAACTATAGGTTAGGTTATTGGCTGAACCCCGAAAACTGTAGGTTAGGTTAGGTTTGTATTGTGACCACGTATAGCGGAGCGTCAAAAGACTTGCTGAACCCCGAAAACTATAGGTTTGGTTATTGGCTGGGCCCCGAAAACTGTAGGTTAGGTTAGGTTCGTAATGTGACCACGTATAGCGGAGCGAGCGGAGCGTCAGACTTGCTGAACCCCGAAAACTATAGGTTAGGTTATTGGCTGAACCCCGAAAACTATAGGTTTAGGTTACGTTTGTAACCAAAATAAATAAATTGTCAAATTGTAAGTAAAATTGGCTTAGGTTAGGTACGACGACGAGTGAAGCGAGGAGTGTTAGGTTGAACTACGTTCCTAACGAGCGAGCGAAGCGAGCGCGCCGCGGAGATCTATATCGAGTGGTCGAAAAATCCTCACATTTCCTATTTTAGCTTAAGGCAGGTCCGACTCAAATCGGCTTCACATAAGAATTAGCTTTGCAGGTTTATGTGAGTTTTAATTTCGGACTCTAATACATATTTATACTTATTATTAATATTAGAATTCCGTATTCTGATGTTTCGTATTAATATTGACTCGGACTTTTCATTTTTCGGTGTATTAAAATTCGGAATTTTGAAAATCGGTTTTTTAGCAATCGGAATTCATACTTGTGATAAATCGGAATATTAATAGTTCGGACTTTTTACACTTCGGTGTACAAAGATTCGGAATTTTGAAATTCGTTATTATAACCATTAGGATTTTTGTAATTTCGGGAATGTAAAAATCGGATTTATGAAATATCGGAATAATCATATTCGGAATGTTGATCCATTCGGAAATGTAAAAATCGGTATTTTGAAATTCGTGATTATAAATATCGGAATTAAGTTTTTCGTATTTATGTAGTGTACCCCTTCATTTCAAATAACATTGCCGCTTCAGATTCAGATACAAACAATATCATTCACCGTTTCAACTCATTAGCCCCTAACATCAAAATCATAGACAAAACCACTCTCAGACTTTTAGGAGCCCCTATTTTTCCAGAATCTATACCTCCGCTCATTAAAGAACATCAAACTACCCATAAAGATTATTCGGACCGCCTTCTAAAAATACATCCCCACATGGCTCTGGCAGTTATAAAATGTTGTCTATTCGTACCTAAATTTACGTACATCCTATTTGGAAATACCCACATCTTATCGAGCCCCTAGATTCTGTCCTCAAGACCACGCTCACATCCATTTTAAACATCAACCTCGACAGCCGCGCTTGGAACCAAGCCTCCCTTCCAATACGCTATGGTGATTTGGGCATCAGGCAAGTTGTCAGTGTCGCTCTTCCGGCCTTCTTATCTTCGTTTCACAGCACTCCAAGACTTAGCAAATAAAATTTTCAGTCCATCTTCTAACAACGACTGCATTGTCTGTGTGAACGAGGCCAGGGAAGAGTGGACGCGGGCTTGCCTGAATGCGCCATTCCCAGTTTCCACCAAATCGCAGAGGTTGTGGGACGAGCCGTTTTGTCAACTGGTTCTAAAAGATCTGACACATACGGCACAAAATTCGACAGAGCGTGCTCGCCTACTTGCCGTGGCGGAACCGGAATCGGGGTTTTTGCTCCATGCGCTACCATCACCTAACATTTTTTTGTCTTTGAAGCGGTAGAGATCAAGCTATTACAGTACACGGAGAAAACATAGAGTACGTCACAGAATACATTTACTTAGGGCAGTCAATTTCCTTTATAGACCAAACAGAAAAAGAAATAAACAGGCGAATTGCAATAGCTTGGAAAAAATATTGGAATTTAAAAGAAATAATGAAAAATAGAGATATAAATGTAAAAATCAAGAGTAAACTTTTCGATATTGTGATCTTACCATGTCTAACGTATGGCTGCCAGACCTGGTCCTTGCGGAAGAAGGACGAAAACAAAGTAGCTGTACATCAACGAAAAATGGAGAGGAGTATGTTGGGCATTAGAATATCGGACAAAATTAAAAATGAACATATAAGGAACAAAACGAAATTAACAGACGTCATAGAAAAAATAAGAACTCTTAAGTGGAAATGGGCAGGTCATGTGATCAGAATGGACAACGAGAGATGGACTAACATAATTACAGAATGGCAACCAAGAGAAGGACAAAGAAAAAGAGGTAGACCGAAAAAAAGATGGGAAGGCGTATTTAAAGAAAGTTGTGGATTAGACTGGAGAAAGCGAGCTAAAGACAGAGATACCTGGAGGAAGCTGGGGGAGGCCTACGCCAAAGAGGCGACTTCCACAAGTTAGAATAAGAATACTTTAAATTTTTAATAATGTAAAGCATGAATTAATTTTATAAATACAAATAATAATTGAATTAATGTAAAAAAATAATATTTAATAATTATATTTAATCAAATGCATGTATTGTATTATATTTGTGGTAGAATAAAGGCTATTTTTTTTATTTTTTTTTATTATATTTTAGTTGTTTATTAGGTATTTAGTTTAAGTAATAAGAAAGTTTTTTCAATAAGTATTTGTGTTACATTACAATAAATTCTATATATATTTACCTCCCTAAAATGGCAATTTATCGAACGGTAATAAAATAAACGGTTGAGCGGTATCAACCTCACGAGTTTGACACTGCTCTTTTACGTGAGATTAGGAATATGTCCCTTATATGGACATGATAGCCAACATATTATCGATATGCTTCGCTATCGATATATAGCAATGCTTCATCGAATTAATAGTGCCCGGTCATTAATGCACACCCCACAGAAGCACGATTTGCAAAATGAAATGTTGACGTATTGTATTTACTGTCATGCACAGAGCGGGCACTGGTTCATTTCCTTTCGGACAGGTCGTTAACTGAGCTGGTTTTATATCCTAGCTTCCCGAGAAATTCAGACTTCAAAGCAATCCTATTTTCAACCGGCTACAAAAAGAAGCAAGCTCTCGATTCAGTTGTTTTGTTACCTCAGAACTCCGTCATTTATAAACCAATTTGTTCGAGAGTAGGCATTTCCAAGTTGGTCTCATAAAATTTTGGTGATGATAACGAGGTCCATGTGAAATTGAGAGAACTCCTTAAATATTATAGGCTCATCTATGACGATTTCGGTGTTTCTATATGTAGTAATCGTTCAGTTGTCCTCGGGAATACTTTTTTTCAGATTTAAGTTGGTTCTTTTCTATGAGAAAGTGATTATGTTATACCTGCATGCAGTACCTTAAACAACCCACATTCAATTGTACTAAAGCGAACAATGGAAACAACCTTTTACTTAAACGTACCCTACTTTGTACTTTCATAAAAGAAATCTCTCAGCATAAATTAAATCATAATAATAGCGCTGAATAAGGGCCCAAGTGTTAATAGAAATTACCCTATAGCGCAAAAAAGGTTGCGTGCAATGGATAAGTTTCCCGTCGCATAGGGTTGGCAGAACATTCAACACTATGAAATAAATAAAGATACAAACTCACACATCAACGTATTGCACACGCACGTATCACGCGAGACTTCCGTCAATAGGGCCACGAAAAAACCCCAAAGGGACCGTTCAGTATGTTTATAACACGGTATATAATTTATTTTTTCATCGAGTCGTAACCCTATATAACGTGTCATGATTATATGAGCTGTAACGGTGCTAGAGCAAGTTCCTTTAATTAACTTGACGCCAATCACCGTGCATGTAATTACGTAGCTACATACTACATAGGTGATAAATAAAGACACGCTGAGAAAATCACAGCGATATCACTGTCCGTCACTGTGATACTTTCTCTCATGAAGAAAAAACATTACAAAATCCGGTATCATACTTTGTGGCGAGTTATATCTAGGGGAAGCCTATGTTCAGTAGTGGACGTCTGTGGCTGATAGATAGGTAGCGGTAGATAGAGATAGTAGCGGCTTTATGTAGATGGATGGAGTCGACCCACTCTCAAATGTTCCATAGCAAGAGAGCTAGAAGGACGATACAATCAGCACCTCTTGAGTGCTTATTTTCTTTGGTCAGCACTTTTAAAGAATGTCTGACTCAAGTGTGACTCACAATTTCAAATTGATATTATCTATTAAAAAAGCTTTCTATAATACACTGCAGGTTTGAGTAGATTTTGTAAGTACATAATTTTAGCAAGATTGCCGATTCACACTCACATGGCCGAGTCAAAAAAAGAACTTTTTTACTGAAACGAAAATTACGGTGATTGAAATTCTTTTCCCCGTCTGTACTACACACCTGTCCCCGTATATAAGCGTTTAGTGGAGAGTTTGGAGTATCATTCGGACGCACGAAGCTAAGGGGACTCGAATCGTTTGTGTTCGTAGTCATACGACGGAACAAGTCCCCTTGAGCAGTGAAAACTGTAATGCCAATAGCTACATTTATTTCAGATGATATTATTCGTATGTAAATAAATAAATAAATATTGAACAACCCGACAGAATACGACTAAGTCCTAAAGTAAGCTCTAGTAGGCTTGTGTAATGTGTACTAGACGACAATATACATAGATAAATATATAATATACTTATTAAGTACATAGAACTAGTTTCACTAAAACTTATGCAATCTATCTTCTATATATATATTACGCGAGGCCGATTTTTGTACATCCCATCAGATCTACAGTTATGGTCCGATTTTGATAAATGATATATGTCATTAGATTCGTCTCATGCTGGAGAGGTGCATAAAACTCTTGGATTTTTTTTTCTTGGAAAGGTACTGAAAAATGGATTTGAAAAAACTACTGTGCGCTAACCACGTGACTTTAACCACGTGACCTGTGATCCCTATTTTGACATAAGATGACCAAATAATAATAAGCATGATTTGCTCACAAACCTGTCGTAAGTTGTTCAGCATGATGAAATAGAATTTTTGAGTCGGCAACATAATATCCGCAACACTTAAAACATGTACGAATATGCAATAGTTATTTGTTATACAAGGGGGGAAAGTTGTATTTTACCCGCGAGTGTTTATTTGAAACACGAGCTAGCGAAAGGATCCTATGATTGACCACGAGCGAAGCGAGTGGTTCAAAATAGAATCCTGAGCGTAGCGAGTGTTTCAATACACGAGACGTAAAATAACTTTTCGCCCGAGTATAACACAAAACTTTTCACCTCACTACAGCGAGGAAAAAATGAATAAGGGTTTGTACTATATCTTTGAAAAATAACTGCAATAATCAACCAATTTGCCATTTATTAAAACTAAGGTCTAATTAGCTTTCATGTAGGTATTTTAAACGGGATTTTTCAGAAAATAAGCTCATGTCAAATTTTACTTTAGCTGCGTTGTAACGTCAAAACTCTTTCTCCACATGTGGATAAAAAGCGATTTTCTCAATAGATATCAAACAAACAAACTGGGCTTTCCGAGCTAGTGAGGTGAAAAAATATTTTTACAGTTTGTTGACAATGAATAATAATAATAATAATAATAATAATAACTAAATTGACAGGTTGTTTTTCTTTTTAAAATGTTGATATGGAAACTTTTTTCGCACACCTGTTAAAAATGTGGAGAAAAAAGCCGGTTAAGTGCGAGTTGGACTGGTGCTCGCAAGACTAGAAAAACTGACGGTCATTCAAGAATAGATTATTTTTATCATCATCATCATCATTTCAGCCTATTGCAGTCCACTGCTGGAAGGAAGCCTCCCAAGGTTCGCCACATGGCCCGATCTCCCGTTTTCGCCATCCAGTCACCACCAGCCACTTTTTTCAGGTCGTCGGTCCATCTGGCCGGAGGGCGTCCTACACTACGCTAGCCGAGTCGTGGTCTCCACTCGAGAACCCGTCTACTCCACCGATCATCGGTTCTGCGTTCTGCGACAGATGTGACCAGCCCACTGCCACTTCAGTCTGCTACACTTCTGAACTACGTCAGTGACTTTGGTTTTTTGTCGGATAATCTCGTTCCGGACTTTGTCCCTTAACGAGATTCCGAGCATACCCCTTTCCATAGCTCGCTGTGTGACGTGTAGTCGGTGGGCTAGTTTCACTGTCAGGTTCCGCGTCTCGGCTCCGTATGTCATGACCGGCAGGACGCACTGATTGAATACCTTGGTCTTCAGGCATTGTGCCAAGGGTGACTCGAAGATGTGACGCAGCTTTCCAAATGCTGCCCAGCCAAGCTGCACTCTTCTGGTGATTTCACTCTCAAAGTTGTCTCTACCCAGCTGTAACTGATTATTTTTATAGGCGAGTTTTACAATAAATCAAAGCAGAAAAAATTAGTAGAACTAATTTAAACGTCATTCAAACAAGTTTTATGATAGATTATTATAAATATGATTATTATAAGTCCATCAAAAAAATAATTCCAAGGAAAATGGCATGAGTTATAGTAAATTAAATATAGTAAATTTTTTCACCTCACTAGCTCGGAAAGCCCATTTTGTTTGTTTGATATCTATTGAGAAAATCGCTTTTTATCCACATGTGGAGAAAGAGTTTTGACGTTTCAACGCAGCTAAAGTAAAATTTGACATGAGCTTATTTTCTGAAAAATCCCGTTTAAAATACCTACATGAAAGCTAATTAGACCTTAGTTTTAATAAATGGCAAATTGGTTGATTATTGCAGTTATTTTTCAAAGATATAGTACAAACCCTTATTCTTTTTTCCTCGCTGTAGTGAGGTGAAAAGTTTTGTGTTATACTCGGGCGAAAAGTTATTTTACGTCTCGTGTATTGAAACACTCGCTACGCTCAGGATTCTATTTTGAACCACTCGCTTCGCTCGTGGTCAATCATAGGATCATATTTTACAGGTTAAATTAATGGTAGTCTGGCTTTATACCTAGACACGTACAAATCCAGTCTAAATAATTTACACAAGAGTTCTAAAATTGAATTTGAGGAAGTTACCTACTCTTAAGTATGCAGGGACGTATTTACCCTAGGGCGATCCGGGCTATAGCCCGGGGCGCCAAACCGACAGGGGCGGCGTTGGCTGATGGCATTTTTTTTTTGGCATCGGCGCCATTCAACCAATCTTTCAACTTCAACTTCAGTCCTCTTTCAGTCAGTTCTCTTCTCTTTCAAATTCTCACCTTTTTTTTGTCAACCCACAATTTTAAAATAATAAGAACTAGTAAGTCTTGGTCGAAAACACGCTTGTAAGTACGTCAATATCTCCAGAGCGCGTCTGTAAGTAAGTACAATAAGAACATGCTCCAACTATAGGGCGCGCGCGGGGCGCGGACGCCGGGCGAGGTCGGGGGGCGCGACGAGAGGGGTAGGAGCTATAGGCCATTGCAGCAGCGTTGCCAGATCGGATCTTTTCACACGATTTCGGTCAATTTTGTTACAACGCACCCGCGCCGAAATATTTCGCTCTCGCTGCGCTCGCGTTTTCATCTGATCGTGTTACTATTAAGCACCCTCGCGCAGAAAAATTTCGCGCTCGCTGCGCTCTCGTTAACATATGTCTGTGTTACTACGTAGTCTACGTACCCTCGCGCCAAAATATTTCGCGCTCGCTGCGCTCGCGTTAACATCTGTTTGTTCCTACGTAGTCTATACGTACGCCCGCGCCGAAAAATTTCGCCCTCTCTGCGCTCGCGCTTTCATCTGCTTGTGTTATAGCCGATAATGTTTTTTTTCCTATGACCCAACCCTTACACTTGCTATATCTTAGCGTTCGATAGACACAACTACCATTATCCATTATACAAAAAAAACGTTAAATATTTCCTTGACTTCTGGGGCGGCGAAACTTATAAGCCCGGGGCGCCGAATTTCAAAATACGTCCCTGTAAGTATGGCTCAATTAATATCCATTTAAGAACGTTCAAAGTTTTAACAATATCAGAACACCTACACAATCAAAACTATTCAAGTTATTGTCAAAATTATAATAACAAAAGGACTCGAAACTTACAAAAAGCTTTTCGTCGTAATTCATCCGATAAAAATAATTCCGTTATGGAAATAAGTCTTTTCGAACTTTTAAACTTTCGTTAAATTATTCACAAACTTCAAGCAAGTGAAATAGCACGAATAGTTTTGTGACCGTTCAGACAGAACAGCCTGACCTCTTTCACATTGCGGTAGTTGCGCAGCGAATCTGATAAAATAAGGCGAAAGTGGTTTTTTTTCTTATAATACGAAAAATGTATACAGCTACCCTATTGGGGTAAATTTCAACAAGATGCATTTTTTGTATCATTTCGGTGTGATTCTTTATTTTTGATCATTTTTGAGTTTTTTAAATGTGAAGAGATACCTACTTTAGACTATACGTATTATTAAACATATGTAAAAGGGACCCTGCAATCTGAAATAGTTTTCGAGATATTCGAGACCGAATATGAAACACACAACGGAATGATAAATGTACACCACCAGGACACCAGGATAATAAAAAAAGTGCACCGCAATGAAATTTCATACACCGGAATGAAAGAAAAGTGGCATATTATGAAAGTAATTTTACGTTTTATATTCGTAATATATATTATATTGCCCTTACGTAATAATAAATAAACATAATATCTTAGTCTGGTATTAAAAACAAAATAAAAAAAATGGTTGCCTGTAAAGTCGGTTTTACGGGCGAAGGAAGATTTTACGTGACAACGTCTTTTTCTCGGTAGAATATTTATTTGTATCATATCCATTCACAATTTCCCTAACAACATTTTAAGTGTTACTTTCTGAACGCACCCATCACATGTGTCATTAATGTCATTATAGTGTCATTATTTTACATGTTTTAAATCTAAATATGCGATAATCAGACTATTATGCATGTATGTTGTCGATTCCAAACCCTTATTTAGTGTAGATCTACATGTAATTATTTTAAAAATACCGAACCGACGGAACAAACATCATATGTTTGACAGGTAAGTACGAACAGTTTGTATTTGTATGGGAATATAAAATTATCGTTTATATTATTTTCCACTCATTTATTCAATATTTTCTCACCGTTTAAACCTTCCCTTGACTTCCACGAATATTACAAAACTAAAATTAGCCAAATCGGTTCAGCCGTTCTCGAGTTTTAGCGGGACTTACCGGCCCTCGTAACAGACGTGAGCGGGCGTTACACTTTTTCATAAGTGATTCCGAGCCGCAACCTAATTTAAGACATTGTCACGTCAAAAATATTATTATTTCAACAATATCTATGAAAAGTGAAGTTACTTTTGATGTCGTTCCGGTGTTTTCCTCATTTTGGTGGGGTTTAAAGTCATTTTACTACACCGGAAACATCGGAATGAGAATGGTGGAATGAGAAACACGACATATTTTTATTTCTTAAAAAAAAGTAAGCCCTATATTCTAAAACTAGTTCAACTCTTGAAATCACGAGTATTTACCTGATATATATAAATTTCAAACCACGCAGTTAAAAAATAAGGAAGCTATAACAAACTACGGAATGACATTGTTTTTGTCCCCGGTCCACCGCGCTGATATATTCACGTTTATACAAGCCAACGTATGGCCACTATACACAGCCCAGCGCCGCAGCTTGACAAATTCTTTGAAGTGCGTGGGATACGGGGGGCGGACTTGATCAGATTTGGGAAATAAATCGGTTCCAAACATTGTCGGCGGTAATGAGAAGTTTTCTCGGGACAAACGTATATGCACTTATACTTATTCAAGGGTACCTATACAAAGGAGATATAAAACGGGTCATGTGCTTTTTCGTTACCTATTTATATGGTAATAAAATAATGGTAACAGATTTTCTTTGTCATGCATAGTATTTGACTTACCCAGCATTTTACAAACATAACCGGCTTGGGGACAACCCACCTTGATGAGAAATTTGGTCTAAATATATTTTTTCAAATTATTATATATAAATATTTTAATTTTAGCTATTGCCCGAGGTAGACAATGGCGGGCTGTTTCCGAAAAAAATGGTACTTTATTATTCAACCTTTCTGCACCTGCGTTTTCAGTCTTGCCATCAAAAAATACTGCTTGGGAAATTGACCCATTGCGTCAAAAGAAATGTTGTTTTTGTTCTATGTTCGTAACGTCGCGGTAGCACAGCACAGGGGTTAAAGCTCTACACTCCGCATAAGTACAGTCAATCTTTAAAGCTGGTTGACATACGAGAAAAAATCCAATCTCGACTAATACAATAAATGGAAATCGTAAAAACCACTGGTGTAGCACTAAAATCATTCAATGAAAGAAATGGTGAAAAGGAGGATGGAATTTAGTATGGAAGATGCATCACCTCAGTGTTGCCAGATGACATTTATGTCTGTGAGACATAAAAGTCTGTAGAATTCCGTAGATTGTCGCTTGAAAAATCCGTAGTTCTACAGATTTTTTTTTCAATGCATTATTTGACTATATTAAAGCTTAAAATATTATTAAAAGTTGGTAACTTTTGCAAAAACTTGGGTGGAAAAACAAAAATCTAATATTTTTAAACACCTTGTCCATAGAATATTATAGTTTGGAGTTGGTAAAAAGATGAAAAAACGGACCACTGAGTGAAAGTGCATGATTAATTCGCAGAAAAAGTACATTCTTTTTCGATTATGTTGGTTTTTGGTGATAAATAAAAGTAGTCTGAAATTCCGTAGGTTCCCCAATAATTTCCGTAGGTCTGGGCACAAGGCCTAAATTCCGTAGATCTACGGATTTTTCCGTAGTTCTGGCAACGCTGCATCACCTGTGGGTTTACTAATTGAATATTTGCCGCTCAAATTTTATAAGGCGTTTTATTAATCCTTTAAAGTAGTTTAAAGCGATAAACGAATATACGCAGACGAAATTGTGGGCAGAACCTAATTCAATTTGATTCTGACATTGACATTTGAAATTCTGGCATTGACAAGAGAAACGCAACACCCATTTTTTTATTGGATTTTAAAGGCAGAAAACCCTTTACCCATGTCCCATAATAATATATAGGAATGGTAAACAGTCATGTCACCGAAAAAAAATATATATTTTTAGAAAACAGTGATGAGTAAAAATTCACGGGCTTCAGTTTGTAGATAGCAAGGACTATCGAGAAAAATATAATTAAGTCGTCTTAAAAAAAATACCTAGGTACCCTATTTTTATTTTTAAATAAACTTACGTCCGTTAGATTAATCAGCTCAAAAGCGCGAACTGCCAGGAACTGGAATCCAGAACAGGAGTTCATGTAGGTACGCCGGTACAATACCCACTTTTGAAATCCAGGGTGTTGAGGCTTGAAGATAGGTATAATATCTTTCAAATAAGTAGGACGCTTCTGATTTGGAAGACGTTTTTGTAGCGGCATCGAAAGTCGGAACTAACGCTCAGGAAGCTGAATTTTAAAAATAGGCTAACTATTGTGAGAGTAAGAGCGACATCTTTTCTTAATAACTGCCCTAAATTAAGCAAGTCAGTAGTGGCAGCACGTTGCTCAACCTACTGTCGCGTTTTTTCGCAAACAAATAACTTGAAACTCCCTGAAACAGTCCCTGTATTTCTTCTAGGGTATAATTAAAATGCTGTCGTGGCCCCCACCGGCGTCAATTTTGCAAACTTATAGTTGGTCGAAACAGCGGGAATACGTAATCAGCGTTTAATTGGATTATATATTTTGTCCACAACCTCTGATTTGTATCACTAACTTTCAATTTAAGAGTTGTGGCTCAAGAGTGGATGTCCAGTGACACCTACTTATCTGTCTTAGAGCTCTGAATCGATGTTACCCTCCTTTATGCATCGTCATTTTAAGTTTCAAAGCTTACCAGCTTTAATCATTTATCTAGGTAGACCGGTTGTCTCAAGCAGTAACCCAGGAGTCTATCGCATTTCACCTTCATTAATAATCCATAGGTAATAAATAGCTCCTGAATCTATCGGGTGCTAACTTGCGTCCCATTATGCAGATAACATATGCAGTGTGCACCCTCAACGTGTACTCTAGATCCCTTATATTGCCCTCCACGCGTTTGTTTCAGCCTACACACGTTTCTCAAAAATCCGGGATAATCAAGGCTAAGAATGTACTTATATACAACTTAATTCGCACCGCACATCAGTCGAGCATTTAAAGTTTAACTGCTTTAACTGTTAAAGCTTTAAATGCTCTCTATGAGAGTGTATAGTCATCTCAAAGTTTTTCAAACAAGAAACAGTCGATACACAATCAGTTTGCAGTGGAACGCATCAATACGTATACCCGACTCGATTTATTCTCCCAAGTTATCGTCCGAAGTTATCGTTCTCTCCCCATTATCATACAATGTAAGAGTGAGATGGTACTATATTAATTTCGAAGACCTTGAGTCCTGTATGGCTACGCTCGCCGGAGATTTCCATTCAATTAGGTGCCAACGGCGCATGTTTCGGCGACCTTTTATAATGCTGTGCAGTGACCTGGACTAATATTGGTGATAGTGATTCTTTATATTATACTTTATGCACCATATTACTTACCATTTGCCATCTTACCCTCAGAATGCATATGATCCAATTTCCCTCGAAAATATGGAACCTAGTCAAAAACTGTATTGTCTAAGTAATTTAACAGTGACAAAGCAAATACAATGAGTATTATTTCATAAATTTTCCGTTAATTGTTCGACTAATGGCACATAGTTATGTTTATGTTTATTACAGGTATACAAGTACACTCGTCACATATAGCGACGGGAAGAATTAATAATAATCGACTTGAGGAGACCCTGGCCCGAGAGGATCAGTTACACAAAATCGATTGGGATTGATTTATTGGGAGTTAAGAACCCCATCTGGTAATTTTATCACCCTGAACGGTAGTACATCACTGCTTGGATACTTAGTAACTATAACTAACATGGATAATAACTAACTTAGAAGAAAGGTAATTTATCCGGAAATAATAAGACAGAACATTCGCTATATTTATTTAATGCTAGACATGGCCGTAAAAAACTGAATATATATCGTGATTCTCACGAATACAGTCCAATTAGGCACCACGCTCCAGTGTGCTGTGCGTACATAGCTGTTCTCAATGTGTAATGGCCTCAACATGCATCCAATTATTATTGTTTGATCACTTTAGTTTTCTCTCAGATTTTGTACAAGAGTTAACCAGCTATTTGCATAGCATGGAGTAGACAAATGAGCATACAGGGCCTCTCTTGGGAAGTGGAATTAAATCCCGTGAATTGCTGATATCAAAATTCCTAAAGAAGATTAAGTTGAAACTTCATTCTAATTGAAGAATGGAACGTCATACGCATTAATAGATGTTTCCGGATTGTCTTCTTCACTCTTTATTGAAGCAGTGCCTTGAGTTGTTTCTGGAGTTATATTAGAAAAATTTCTTCGACTTTGATCAACATGGTTTAGGTATTGCTCTGAGGTAGCTGTATGACAAGTAAATGTTCCATCCTGTGCTTCTATTATGCATTTCAATAAGTTCAGTTTCAAAGCTGATTTTAAACGATCAGGCACTTTTTTTAAATCAGGTACTAATGATAACATGAATAACCGATCAGGATCCTCATTTGCTGATTCTATCTGCTTCAACGAATTTAACACATGCACTAATTCTCGATTAATATCTTCTGATTGGGAATTATTTTTACATCTTTTCGGTGACGGCGGCATTTCTGCATCTGATTCTTCGGCAGTTTCAACTTCAACTACACCTGACATATTTGTTTGAATATCGCTATTATTATTCTCAGAATCATTACATAGACTGCCCTGGGAATCATTTTTCCCTGCATAGTCTTTCAAAAACGACAATTGTTTATAAAACTTGTATTGACTGGTTTTAGGGACAACTGAACCATTCTTTAACAACGCCTGTTTTCGGCATTCTTTCATGAAAGTATCTCTGACGTTTCTCCACTTTACCTGTAGGACTCGGCCTGTAACGTAAAATTATTTTATTTGTTTCAAGCAGGTTTCAAGTCTCGGCAATGGAACATGCAACTACTTCTATGATTAAGATATGGACCAAGTTTCCAAACGGTTCCTAATTTGTACCTACTTCGTCGGCAATGTTCCTAGTCACATTGCAGTGGCCGGCTTGAAGGAGTAGGTAAATAAAGTAGGTAAAGGAATGCATAATAAAAAATGATAATGAGCCCCATTGATGAGTGGTTGCTCATTGAAATAAACAACGAGATTGAGGCAGGCATATCTAATTTTCTTACTGATATAGTGGGTATAGTAGTAATCATTTTTGTAGGCCGAGTCTACTCTCCTTCATAACTGACAACTTTATTCCATTATGCAGTGTGGCCACAAACTGCTACTTTAAATTAAAGACTTCACAAGTGAAACATGTTTTACACTAAAGGCGCCTTTAAGTCGAAGGCAAAAGAGTTATAATGCGACACCAGGAGCATAGACGTTAGTTGGTTCACTTTGTATCTGAAACAGAAATTGAGGTATTACCTCGTTTTTAAAAAATGGGCACCTCATTGCTATTTTGGATACAAATTATCTTAAATCTATATGTCCTGGTTTTTCGATGTAAACCCTATTTCCTAGATGCATTGGTTGCAAAAGTATCTACTAAAATAGCAGTTTGTGGCCACATAAAATAATAATATAATAAAAATATAATTCGTTTATTAGCAGGCAAGAAACCCATATTACATAAATAAAGGCTTTTGTTTCCCAGGTAACAAAGGTAAGTACTTAGATACATACTATAAATAATTCTTACTAACGTAGTGGCACCAATGACCGACAAGAACCAATTACCGACACTTCATTTTTTGATTCAATAAAATAAGAGTAGGAAACCGATTTCTTAATATGGCATTACTGTACCATAGATAGCACACTTTTGGCTGACTCCCATTGACATTTGAGCGAAATCTGCCATTTTGTTTTGAAAATAACAACATTTCTTAGTGAAATCCTTAAGGAAGTGACTAATGTTTTTTGTTAATTATACTAATGTATTGTAACTTATTTGAATTTTATGTTTTTCACGGGGTATTATAAGAACTATAGGATCGATTTTTGTTATAACGAAAGTTTAAGGTTATTTTGATATTAGTAAAATGTTGGTGTCGATCACTGGTTTTCACAAATTGACTTTTCCAATAATCGACACGTGTCGATAATAATTTTTTGAAACATTTTTCATTTTACAAGCGAATATAGGCCTTCCTACTTTGCGTATTTGGTAGATATTTGAAGTAAACTAATCAAAGTCGAGCTACCAGCAATCGACAAGTGACGATAATTGGGGAATAATATGTGTCGATAATTGGTTCTTACAGATGGCTCCGAAAAAAAAAATACTCCCGACTAGTTAGAAAAAGCCGTAGAAGCTGTGAAAAATGGCGAAAAGATTGCAGTTGCTGCGAAACGTTTCGGAGTACCTAGGATTACGCTCCATGATAAAATTTCGGGATAAACAACAATGGGTTGCGCTATGGGGCCGAGCACAGTTTGTTAAAGGGGAAGAAGACATTTTGGAAACGTGGATATTAGCGTTATCTGAAAGACATATTCCTCTGACAAAAGATTCGCTACTAGACAGTGTGCAAAAAATAATAATTGATCAAAACAGACCAAATCCTTTTACAAACAATAGGCCCAGCAAGAAGTGGTTTCAGTTGTTCATGAAGAGACATCCAAATTTGACACAGAGTGCCAGACAACTTGTCAAGAGCTCGAGATAATGTGTCGGATAATAACATCAGGACTTGGTTTACTGAGATCGAAAGTTATTTGGATGAAAATAACTTTAAAACTATTTTAAACGACCCACAGAATATTCAACACAGACGAGACCGCGTTCTTCTTGTCACCTAAACCTAGTAGTGTACTCGCCAAAAAAGGAGATAAACACCCATACAGCAGCTACGGTGATGAAAAGGACAATCTTACTGTCCTAAAAACTGGAAATGCAGCAGGAGACCTAGCCCCTCCAATGATCATATTTAGTTAGGAACGAATTCCTTTAACTATCGCTGTGAGTGTTCCCGATGAATGGGCAATAGGTAAATCGGAGTGGGTGGATGTGTAGCAGCACGTTCTATAAATATATGAATAATGTCTTCAATCCTTGGTTAGAGCAAAATAATATTGAAAAACCGGTCTTGTTCTTTGTTGATGGCCACAAATCACACCTGACGCTTCAGTTATCAAATTTTTGCTCCGAAATGGTATTGTAGTCGTTGCTCCGTACCCAAATTCTACGCATATTCTTCAACCGATAGACTTGTCAGTATTCAGACCACTCAAAGCTCATTGGAAAAAACCCGTGACGCAATGGAAAATAGAGAACCTTGGCAAAATTCTTCGAAAAGAGAACTTTGCCCCAGTGTTGCAAAAAGCTATCACAAATGTAAGAAAAGATTGTGTCCAAAACGGATTCCGAGCGGGGGGCCTTTTTCCATTTGGTCCTGATACATCGATATGTCTAAAATATCTAAAACCGAAATAGAAACCACAATTAAAACCAATCCAATGGAGAAAGAATTTATGAAGTATTTAGATCGTGTCAAAGTCAAAGTCAAAGTGTTTTATTTTGTAAAACATAGGTGAATATAGGCGGAATAAAAATAAAGTAACACTATGTTTTGCCAGTTGGCGTACAAAAACATCCATTTAGCAGCTAACTATACCATGCAATTAATAACAAATTATACTATCGATACAAACTAAAAGAAAAATAACTTAAATTAAGAAACATATTAGGCTTAGGGTTTAGGTATGATTCTGTTACTTACTCCTAAGTTACTAACAAGATATGAGTACTTGATGCTTGAAATAAATAAATATTATTATTATTATTAAAGAATTGTATACAAAAAAAAAATTAATATCAACATTATTGTACCTATAGGAAAATTAAAAAAATAAATTAATAAATTAAAGAAATCGGTAATTATAAATTGAAAATTAAAACTCACATGTCAAATAGTCCGATAGTGTATAGAAGCATTTACTCAACAACAACTTTAATAACTTCTTTTTAAATTCATGTATCGACAGTTCTTTCAAATTTGTGGGTAACTTATTATAAATTTTACTTGCTACGCAGAGTATACTTTTCCGCATCATTGCGGTATTTAATCGCATTGCATCGTGAAATCCTAAACATGTTTCAGCCCAAAAGTTACAGCAATTCATTAAATTATACTTTGAAAATAGAAACACTGGAAAGAGAAATCCCTGATGAAGATTATATTTGATTTCCTGGGCCAAAAACAAATCCGAAGATGCGTTGTGTTATTCAAGTTCGGCGGATGCTCCTACAACGTCAGACACATTGGAACAGGCAAGGTATCCGTCAAATGATGTAACCACTGCTCAAACGAACGATGTTGTTTATCCGATGAAGCCATGGTTATACCATCAGATGCCGGTGCCGCTGTGCCTACAGAAACTCAAGAAATGCACTTCAACAGCATGCAGACGGAAAATCCACCAAAAGATGGCAATTCCAATGTCTTAATAGAAACTGATTTATCAGCACGTAACTCGAAGAAGTCAGTAGATGAAGACGTTGGCGTGACTCAACAGTTTGCATGTAGCAAAAACAGTCACCATTGATGATGAAACATTTCCATCTGAGTCCAATGTCCATATCGTCAACTAATTTGCCTAAAGTAATAGTAGAATATCTTCCTCAACAACTAAACTATAACGTCAGGTATGATTCTGTTACCCAACCTCTTCCACCGCCGGAACTTTACCAACCGATTTATCTAAAGATCCTCTAATGCAACAACCTAACAATGTCCCCGAGACTGATACTGTTACTTACCAACCTGTAATACCGGAACTTACTTCACCAATCGGTTCAGCTGAAGCTGCTGAAGTAATAGGAGATCCTCAAAGACAACAACCTGATAATAACTCCACAGTTACATAATACGTTACTCGATCAAGCACTTCCACCACCGAATCCTTCATCTTCATCCAGTTTCCCTGAAGTAATAGGAAATAACCTATCTCAACAACCTACCATTAGTACTATGGAACCGCAGTACACAACACCCTAAAAGTCTGTAAATTTTTTTGGGAGTGATTGTTCCATCTCCTTTTAAGAGGAGTTTGTTTTGGCCGAAAAATTGATGGATTAGTAATAAGAAGAGAGGGAAACGAGAGAAAATTCCATCAACAGTAACAAGTAAAGCTTGGAAACAATTCAATTTAATGTTACAATCTCACGACGTCGCACCGTGGCACGATGTCGCGTCGTACGACGATGCGATGTCGTGTCTTGTAATTGTATTTTGGCCCCAAAGGGGTGGTGATTTGGCAGAATCACAGAATGGCAGAGTCGATAACTGGGTGTCGATAACGGGTAACTGTCGATGACTGGGTGTTGATTACTGGATATTCAGTGTCGATGATTGGAGATTTATACACTTTTTCCTTTTTTGCCATTTTTTTCTAGTCCGTATATAGTTAATAAAAATAATACATCCTATTCTTATCTCAAGAATATACCTTACCATACTCAATCGTTACTTTTGGTTTAAAGGCAACTAAAATGACCTTTAATTTTATAAAGAAGCTCACTATCTCCTTAAAGTGTCGATCATTGGTGCCACTACGTTAACTAGGTATTCGCTGGGTGCGCGCGCGATGACAGCGTCAACTAGCGGTTACAATTAAGGCGGACTTTTTAATGTCAAATGGCTAACTGTCTTTACGAATAGTAAGTAAACAAACAAATAATTTCAATGAAATATCGTAATTTTCTTTCATTTTATTCGTTTATGTCTGTATTATGTTAATCTATAGTGTCGATAAAACGTTGACCTTCTTTATTTCCCGTCTAAAATGGCAAAATCAATAACTTTCAGATGTAATTTGGTCGGGGTGTAGCAAAGGGGACCCAGGACTTTTTTTGATGGGGGTGGTGTCATTATGACACCTATTTATTATGATGTTATCGTATAGAAGACGCTAAAATAAGCATGTTTTGTATGGGCAACTTTTCTCTAAAATCAAAAATGGCTGAGCTATTCGCCCTCAAAGATTGATGTTTTTCAAGGGAGCTGGGACTTAAAAAATCGATGGTTGTTGCTGTCATTATAATACCTATTTTTTATGATGCTATCGTATAGAGGACGCTAAAATAAGCATGTTTTGTATGGGCAACTTTTCTCTAAACTTAATAATTACCGAGATATTGAGGTTTTTAAGGTAAAAATGCTTGCTGAAAATATGGTACCTACATGGGTTGAAAACCGAAAACTGTAGGTTAGGTTAGGTTTGTTTTGTGACCATGTATAGCGGAGCGAGCGAAGCGAGCGGAGCGTCAAAATTCTTGCTTACATGGACCCTCCTAAATAGACTACTATTAGGTACCTATATCAAAATATGTTATGCATTTGAATCCCAATATCTTGGTAAATATTGATCTGAGAGAAAAAGTTTAAAGAATAAAATATGCTTATTTTAGCGTAATCTACAAGATTCAAAACTAATTTAAGCCCAAACCAACAAAAAAAAACAATTTTCGGTCGTTAATTTTGAAGTCCTAAAATCGGGTCCCCTTTCGTACACTGACCTGTAATTTACACGGACCTTTTCATGGCTGTCTTCACGAGAAGTTGTTACAAAATAAACAAATTTAACCGAAAAACGCATTTCATGCATAATGCAACCGATCATTTATGACTGTATTTTCGTAATAATACAGATTATTTTGTTTTTTTCAGTTAAACATGGCCAAATTAATTATTATAACTTATAACTGGATTCTGCTCAATCAAACATAACATCGCTTTGAAATCCCAAACTACAATAAAATTGGAAACAATTCGTTTTTGCTCAACATGGCCAAAATGTAAAAAAAATAAACGCATAAACATGCTACTCCCAGAACATACAAGATATAATATTAAAAACGTTGTTCTTTATGTTATACTAACTTTTTCCTCTTAATAGCGATTATCCTATCCATTTAATTCGTTGTTCTCGTTTCCAACTTGCTTGTGGAAATTTATTTATTTATGATTACTGTTTTTGAATTTGTGATTACTGTTTTTACCATTGTTTTTGCAATTAACTACGCTGCAGGTTTAGTGCTGCATATTTATTTATTTTTAGATGCCTTAATTTCGCTAGTAAAAATAAAAAGTGACAGTTGGCCTGACGAAAGTTCTTTTTTTGGCCACGGCGCGCGCTGCCATCGATTCGTGGTTCCCCCACCACCTACTTCGCACCCAGCGATACCTACTACACTGTCTACACTGAATGTAATACTGAATAGTTGGAACATGAGTGAGAGGAGGAAATAAAAAATATTTATACAATTAATTTTCGAAACGATAATATTAATAATTTTGTTTGTGAACCTATTCATACAGTAGATGTTGAAAATTTAACTACCTACCTACCTGGTTTTACTACTTAACTATATATAATTTGCACCTCATTTAAATGCGATGTCATAGGTAAATACCGAGTGCAAAATTCATATCGATCGTCATTGAGGTATTATTACGTCAATGTCGATCGTAAATGATTTGAATGTTTTTTGTTTGTCAAAAGAATGAATACTTACTTATTGCAAAACGTACCTTTTTCTTTTTTGTTCTTATCGGTTATTCCTGGCACTGAAAATGAGTCGATAACTTCCTCCCATTGCTTAACTTTTTGAATTCGGTCTGTATATTCAGGGCTTTTTATATCCCAAATAGCTGGATGTCTTTTTATCTCCATTATTAGACGCTCGACATCAATCTCCATACCGAAACGATGAGAAATTAAACTGCAACTGCACTATATCAACGCGGCACGTGCCCCGTTACAGCGCCACGCCGCCAACAACTGCAGAATAGTACCGCTGCTCCGTGCGGTCGAGCGGAGCGGCAACGTCGCGTGCGTCGCGTCGCCGCCGCATGATGCCGCCTTAATTCACACTCGTAGTAATTACACTTATTTAGCGTACGAAATTTCAACCTCATACAGTTGTGTAGTAAAGTTCTGATTACAACTACATTATCCGAAAAGTTAATACGTTTATGTTTTAAAGTTTAAGGTATCGATGTGTGAACACATTACATTACCCTTGTTTATACTGTGGTTTCTACGAGTTTGTACCCGGTGGTTATAACAGTAACTCAAATACCCCCCACTGCGACATTTGACAAGTAAGTGACATTTGATAATACTTGTATTGTATTTTGATTAAAATCCCAACATTATTTCTGTCCGTTTTCTTTAATTACTCTTTAAACAGTATTCCCTTATTGTATTCATAAAATATATAAATTATGGTACGTAGGTTACGCGAACAAAGTACTACAGAGGACGAAATCGTTATAGGTAATAATTGTGTTTTATTTCTCCATGTTCTGTCATGTAATTAATTCAAATAGGGATTTATGTGGGATATTTTCAGATACTCCGCCGCAGAAGAAGCATAAAAAGCATAAACACAAGAAGCATAAGAAGAGAAAACCTGAAAATGAATACGACAGCGATACATCAATCGACGTTTCATATGAAGATGTTATGGACAAACCTTTTAAATCTAAATTGAAGGTCGGCAGGGATATACCAGGCACGTCTGCTGCAGATTTATTAAAAGCGCAAACCATGAAGTCGTCATCGGATTCAAGAAAATCCATGCCCGGCTCGTCTTCCAGTACTCCACCTAAAGTGGTTACTAAAAAGAAAAAAAAGGGAAGGGACAGTGGAACGTCGAGCGAGGAAGAGCGATGGTTAGACGCCATCAAGTCTGGTAAATTAGAAGAGGTAATATTCATATTTATGTTGCTAAATTATACTATATATTTGTACCTATATTTGTTAAGCACATTAACTCTTATTTTATTGCAATAAAATTGTAGCAGTTTTTTTTTTTTAATATGTACAGGTGTTGTTACTTTACAGTGAATGTCTATATGCATGTATGCCTAGCCTGGCTCTTGATTAGGGTTAAGCAAGATTTTCTCTCATCAACCTTTGGCCACGCTTCTGTCCTTTAAAGATCCCATCACCATCTGTACACATAGAGCCAGGCAATAGTAACTTTGAGATCTTCTATTGCTAATACATAAAACCTAGATCAGTCCTTTTAAACTTTGCTATGAGAGTACCAATTCATACTTATTTTTGATACAGTTACTACATTTCCTATTTATAAGTTCTGAACTTATCATTGTCAACACTAAGCCATAACACTTGAATAAAAGACAAACAATAATTGCAATGTGTGATTATGTTTTTTTTTGCATAGGTGGATGAAGAATTGAAGAAAATAAAACCAAAAGATCCAAAAATGATGACAGCCAGACAGAGAGCTATGTATGAAAGAGGAACAGATAAGGAAACAAGCCCAGGAGGCGAAGTCCTGCTTGCACTTCCATCCGGCTACAAAGAAAAGGTTATGACTGCAGAAGCAATACAGAAAGCTGCCATAAAGTCACAGAAACGCAAGCAATTAGCAGATGAAAAGCGTGAAAAGGATAAAAAGAAAACTATGGATCGCTTACTGAAAAAGCAGGATTCAAAAAACCTTAAAAACTCGCAAAGGGGCAAACCGGCTAAAAGACAAGAACCAATGATCGTTTATAAGAATAGTGCCACAGAAATATCATTGTCTTTGCCACCAGGTTTGCCATTCCCTCTTGAAGCTATGCCTCCCCGGGAACCACCTAAGCCAATCAGATGTGGAGTTCTTGATTGTGATAACATCAAGAAGTATAATTGTTCTAAGACAGGAACTCCATTGTGTAGCTTAGAATGTTACAAAAAAAATCTCACAATGATAACAGTTTAAAAGATAACCCACTTGTCTCATTTCAAACCCTTGGCTATCTGAAGAAACTTATAAGGGCATTTACGTTTTCATGCAGAATGTAATGTTGTTAGAAGAATCAATCAAACACCTCTATTCAGGGTAGTATTTTTTTTATTTTCTTAGCCTGTAGTTGTGTCCCACTGTTGGACAAAGGCTTCTCCCACAGATTTCCTCGGTCCCTGTTTGATTCGTCTTACGATACGACCAGTTGCTAAGGGTTGCGTCCAAGTCATCCCGCCATCCCCACCTGGGCCTACCCCATCCATCTTCAGTGACCCACTTGGCGATACTGGCCCACCTTTCTCACTCCATACGGCAGACGTGACCTGTCCAATACACTTGAGCCTGGCTGTTGTTACCTATGTCAGTGATGCGTGTTTTGGAGCACAGCATGGTGTGTCAGACGTGTACACTGCAATTCTCCGAAGTTTAATTTGCCCGAATGCATCATCATTCCGAATTTTCATAATTCCGAAAACCATGTTCTGATAAAATATTAAGATTTTTTGGGATATCATATAACCCTAACCTAACCTAATTATAGTGCTTATGTAACATTTATGATCCATGGCGAAAATGACTGTTTCGTGTTATTTCACTTTCAAGATTTTGAAAATTCGAATTTTTGAGTGATCCCGTGTCAGACACGGACCGCGGTCCGTTGGGAAATCATCAATTTGGACTTTTGATTCTTACTAAGGAACCATGTGTGGGTACTGTAGGTACGTTAGGGCAGGCAGAATACAGATGTTGATGAGATTCCGCTTCAAACAGTGGAAGACTCCCCTTCATGAACCCTTCCATGGACCAGTGGCTCTTCCAGGCATTATCGACTCCAACTTCAACTTCTTTATCTTGTCTGTGGCTAAGAGAGACAAGCTGGTCCAAGTAAATCACCCATAGAAATTCATGGCTTCATCTCATAGGCCATGGCCAGGCCCCCACCCAATGAAACCCCGTTTGAAATTAATCTTAGATACGCCAATGGTAATAGGTAGGAGAAGCGAAGAGCATATTACATTCAGTAATAACGATGCTATGATGATAGACTATCAGAAAGTAACTTCATCTGTACTAAATATTTTTGTTTAGCCAGACACAGTTTACACTTATCCCAATAATTGACACTTCAACAAAAATTATTCCTTACATGTCAGTAATTTTTAATTCGATGTCAGGAGTTGTTACCTTTTAGATCCTTCAAAAACAAAATCATTACAATCTCTTCCCATAAGGACGGAGCCCCACTGCTGCGCACGCTACGCACGGACACGCTATACACGCCGCCCACGTGGGTCCATTGTTATAATATCGGTATCAGTGACGGACGTCATTTCGTGCGCATCGTGCTCGTGCACTACTGTGGAAGTCCTACATTTTCATACAAAGCGTTTTTGTACCCCTGTGTGTAGCTCGACCGTGCGCAGCAGTGGGGCTCCGGCTTAACTTGCTAAATTTTTTAAGACGTGGGCGCTGGTTGTCCTAATAGTAACCACATTTATAAAAACAACAAGGAATAAAATATATAACGCAAGACAGCTAAATAGTGAGCATATAATTACTTAATAAAAAATAAACAAGTTTTAAATAGAACAGAATTTATACAATACTTCATTAACGTACACCAATGGAATATAATAGTTTATACAAGTGTGGTCACACAATGACAGCCTGCAGCGTAATATTATGAATTCCCATGGGCAAGCTTTCATTATGTTGACCCACATTAAAACTATAAGCTAAATCTGAGTAAGAGGACTCTACTGTTAATATTTCGTCTGTTGGCAACCAAAACTTGCCGAGTAACAAATTCAAATATTCCAAATTCATGTCGCTGTCGCTGCGTCAAAAGAGGCACTGTTTACTTTACTCTGGGTGACTCTGGAATTGAATAGAACCGTCCGTAAAATACTCTGTACGAGTAAGATCGATTCGTAAGTTTGGGGAACACTGACTTTTACTCTTACTTCCATAATCCAATCGTATCGACATAGACATATGCTATGATCTACCTAGAAACAATATATTGATTTTAATTTTACTTTAAGGTTTATTTTCCTGCCATACCATTAATGTTTTCGCCAAATAAACTTACTACCGTTTTATATGTTGATTTAAACTTAACGATTTCACACATTATTATAACAAAACGGGACTTATAGTTTGAATCACATTTGGTAAGCGAATCCCATTAGCTTTGTCCCGATGAACAATACCATTATCTGTATTGTTAGCTGCGGCCACAACTGCCACTTCAAAATGTAAGGCGTTATAAGTGCAAATTACTTTTACACTAAATTAGTCTTTAAGTCAAACGAAATAAGGTTTACTCTTAAACAAAGAGAACACAGATGTTGGTCACTTCGTAAGTGAAAGAGCAGTGAAGCTCGTTTCGAGGCTTATAAGACAATGAAGTGACCAACATCTCTGTTCTCTTTGTTTAAGAGTAAACCTTATTTCGTTTGACTTAAAGACTAATTTAGTGTAAAAGTAATTTGCACTTATAACGCCTTACATTTTGAAGTGGCAGTTGCGGCCACAGCTAACAATACAGATAATGGGTATTGTTCATCGGGTACAAAGCTAAGTGGATTCGCTCAAGCAAAAGGATTATTTCTATAATCGCGTTCAAAAAGTGTTTATTAAATTACCTCGACGTTTCGAACGTGATGTTACGTCCATGGTCTCGAAGAGACCTCTAAAAGATCATCCCTTATCCCGCGCTTCCACCCGTCCCTTCCAGTCAGTCCCGTTTGTTATAATAATATCTAGAAACATTTAAATAGCACTAGTGTAAAATGGCGCCATCTACCATCAGTGGAACGAGATGAACACTTCTTCAATTAAGTATTGATCATGGTAATTTAAGTAAAGAGATACGAAGTTTTGGTAAGCAATTTTTGTGTGTTTTGGTTGCCAACAATGTAATCGGATAATTTATATCATTGGGCTGATGAAGACCACATATTATAAATATAGACATTGATTCTAGTCTCCGTTTCTATGAAACATCAGGTATATTTTATTAAATTGATAAATAACATTTGTTAAGAATGTGGAACACAACTCGACTAGACTATGCAATGTAGATATTCTGTCATATCATAATTATTTCATAGTGGCTTAGGATGGTATGTCATGTCATGGTCAAATATTACTATTACTAAACACTAGTGCCGTGGTTTGGACCGTTCAAAAAAATCCATACCCCAATATATAACATTTTGTTTTATTTTTTTGCAATCTTTACTCAGAATCAAGAGTTCTATAGCTCTAAATAGAACATTCCTACATGTCGATATTTTTTTCTTTCTTGTTCCCTCATTTATTTAAACTTTATTTGCACAATTCTCCGAGTCAGACCATTAAATACTTTATAGTCGATTTTTTCCCCTTTTTACCATGATGCAAAGTTGGAGAAAGGTAACAGAATGGAATAAATAAAATGGGATATTTTCGTCCATCAATACTAATAAGGACGAAAGATCTCTTGATTCTAAATATACTATATACATGATTTCCAACTTAAGTTTTTTTAGAATCACCATCTTAATAAATTCATGTTTTCGCATGTCAATTACCTTTTAATTGGCGAGTTTGCAGTAATACAATCTCTCAAATGGGTGCCAATGTGAGCCTTTTGTTACTAGCAACAGGAATGAGACCTTAATTTCTAAACATCCATTTGGCAAAACATTTGAGCTGTGATAGTGACATTTAAGCGTAACACAATTTATACTGTTATGGTATGTAGATACCTGGCTAGTATAATGCGCGCGACTTAACTTGAATCTGCACTAAACCTCTGTAATAACTACCCTAAAGTCAGTGTTCAACGCTAGTACAAGTTAAGTGGCGCGTACTATAATGACACATTATATATATATCTAATATACATCAATGTCTCACGCTGTACAATCTCGCAAGAGATACGAATAACCCTTCTATTAAGTCTATCTTTAGTATGCAAGACATCAAAACATTCACCCTCTTACTGCTCTAGGCATCACACTTATTATAGACACACTTATAACACCTACAGTGAAATGGAAAAGGTTTCATTAAAGTACAACAAACATGCACACTAAAGCATACAACAAATAGGTACATATTGATATAATTATTTAAAATCGTATACTGGACATTTTATACTATTTACGTTTGGACTTCATAATAATAGTCTCTGTCACTTTTGCACTATTACTCAACACATACTATTTCTTTATACTCTCTATTAATGTTCACTAAACAGAAAACATGTAGACACAGAAAGTTGTCCATCAAATAATCGCCATTTTATTTGGATATTGCCTCTTTTGCTATAACCATTCCTTCACATTCACTTCCCAAGAGAGCTCACAAGTAGAAAGGGCCCGCGGGCCAGCTTACTGTCCTAAAGACCAAGACCAAAGCACGGCAGCCAGCAAAAGGGCAAGAAGAAGCCGGCTTGGTATCAGACGTTCGTCCGTTTAGAGCTTCGAAGGCGCGCCAAGCCCGACTGTAACCGCTAAGATTGATTATTCTGTTTATTTGATCTGAGTCGCGCGAGTCCAGAGCGTTCCTCCTCTTCATCGCTAGTGCAAGAAAGCCCGCCGACTGCGCCTCGCGAGGACGTCGCTTGAATCAAGTCTTGATCAGGTCCATTTCGGCTTTCATACAACAAAATGCCGAGTGATTCCTCATAAATCCTAGCCTCAGGGAACTCGACTTTTGTGTGTTTCTTATCCGTCGCATAGACAATGGATGTGCAACAAACTTCGGCGCATTTCTTGCCGTGTCCAAAGAAAGACCAGCAGCATATTTCATTGGAGCCGATGACATCTTTGATGAAGAGCACTCGTCCACTGAATCGCAGGGAGAGTTTGTCGAACAGTTCTATGTTCTTTAGAAGGTTGTCGTCAGATGTGTTTGTGTAGGAGTACTTGTTGTTGTGCCGGTTTATGAGCAGCTTCACAACAGGCTGAAAGATTACCACAGATTAGTTAAACCATAAAAAAATAAAGTGAATAAATATCAATAGATGAATCTGATAAGTGATAATGATAAATCGTGACACTAATTGTATGGTCAGTTTTGTCAACTATAAAGTACTCATTTTGCTATACCCTATATTATATTACGCTGTTTAGATCGTCTGCCAAGATGTATGAGGCCTTATGATGAATGATGATGATGATAAAGATGATATTAAATTATAAATTCTATTAAATACATAAACGCTGGCCGCCGCCGCGACTAATCAGCTCTCCTGATGATAAATCACCGATTCGAAACGTCGAGCGATTTTCGACTTCTACAACGTGAGTAAACCCTTTTATGTATTTTAATATGTCTGAGACGGTAGTTTTCTATATGAATTTTATGCAGGAAACAAATGAGTAGCGAAAAGGTTGGACAAATCTGTGTATATAGTTATAGGATATAGTTTTTTAATTCTTGTAATTTACACACTGAATCAGTATTTTACTAACAATTATTGATCCGAAATAAATTTTATCAGGGTTGGATAAAATACCTTAAAAATAAAAATAAAATAAACGTGCTTACCTTAGATGTAGACATAATGAGAAGCTGCTCCTCTTTATGAGATGTAATAAGGGGCACTCTGCAGATCGGCTCCGCCTCCCTCTCCTTCTTCGTCAGTGCTTGCTGGCACGATTCTGTCAACTCTTCAATGAGGAAGTACTTGGCTTCAGCTAAGAGCTCCATGATCTCACGGTAGCTGTCTGGCAGAGCTACGGTGCCGTCGCGGAGATAATTCAGGATTGTGCCGAAGTGCTTCCCGCAGCGGTCGATTAGTATCCAACCTGTAAGTACCGTAAGGACAGTTAAGGTTTTTGGTTACACATTTTTGACTCAGTGAGCGAAGCGTTGGGATACATTGTCGTTCAGATTTGCGGCTGGCCCCGCCTAGAGGCGGCATTTCTCAACTAATTCTCATGAAATTTTTGTAGATTTAGTTTCTCGAAATAAAAATGGCGGAGATTTGGGGGTTGAGAACGCACAAAAATACTAATTTTAACCATTTCGAAACAAACTCGTGAGGCCTACAGCCCACAGTGTTTATTTTTTTTTACAAAAGCACTAAATAAAACACTACGGATTCCTTCTTTAACCGACTTCAAAGAAGGAGGAGGTTCTCAATTCGAACAAATTTTTTTTTATTTTTTTTTGTATGTATGTTACTCGATATCTCCGAGAACCGTGAACCGATTTTTTATTTATTTTTTTAATTGGAAAGGGTATAACTCCGAGTTGGTCCCGTTGGCACTAAGTCGGGATCTGATAATGGAATCTTGGAGAAATCGAGGGAACTCTTCAAATGTTATAGGGACATGTACGGCGCTTTCGGTAATTTATTGATAAAGTCAAGAATTTACATTCAGTAAATAGGATTTGGTGTCAGGAAACTGAGGATGAACACCACAGATGGCCACTAGAACTTTGATATGAATCACTAAACAGCAAAAAAAAATTTTTTTAACAAAAAAAAGAATAATAGTAATAATAATAATACTCTTTATTGTGCACCACTAAATATAAATAAAGATTACACAAATAAATTGCAAAAAACAAATCAGTAGAAGAACCAGTAGTAGAAGAACAGACTTCAGTAAAACTAAAAAACCAAAAATAACCCGTTCAAGTACAGATTACATTTGACTCACCCTTCGAAGTCGGTGCCAAACCTCGCGTAAACTATAATATAACTATAAATATAACAACTGAGTGGTTTGGGATCGACTTCGAAGGGTGAGTCAAATGTAATCTGTACTTGAACGGGTTATTTTTGGTTTTTTAGTTTTAATGCAGTCGGTTCTTTTTTTTGTTAAAAAAATTTTTTTTTGATCTTCACTAGAGTCAGCTCAGATTTAGTCTACACTGTATTTTATTGGCTGTTTGTATAAAACGCGATGCAATTGGCCGCGGGGTAGGGTGATGTGACTGGCTACGATCGAGCGCCGTATTACCCAAATAATAGCAGTTAGTGAAGCCCGTTCATGTTATTTTAATGTATAGGTACTATTTAAACTGGAGAGGCAAGTCAAACGGGTCCCGCAAAATTGCAGGATCTGCTGGCATTTACACCGGAAGCAAGGGACTGGCTACTTAATCTAGATATAAAGTTATAATATAAACTGCAATGTATACATAAATTGTACACTCAAGGAATAAAGCTATACAATATATATATATTTAAACTATTACACCTGACCTAAGAATAATAGCAGCATCTGCGAATGGTCCAGAAGTTTTGGTATAACTGTCAACCCTACCAAGTGTCAAGCAATTATACTCGGCAGCTCTAGGCAGCTATCTCTCATAGATTTTACTTGCTTGACACCGATCATTTTTGACGATGTTGCTGTTCCTTTCGCAGCCACAGTGAAAAACCTGGGTCTGGTTATTGATAGTAGTCTAACCTGGAGTCCCCAGGTGTCTGACGTCTGTCGTAAAGTCACCAACATTTTGAGATCACTCTATAGGTTTAAGCATTTTCTTCCGGTCTGCACCAAAAGTGTTCTTGTCCAAACGTTGATACTTCCCATTATTGATTATGCTGATGTGTGCTACTCCAATATCACCCAGGAATTGTTGAGTAAGCTAGATCGGTTGCTCAACAACTGTATAAGATTCATCTTTGGCCTCCGGAAGTATGATCATGTATCTGCTTCTCGTCGTCAACTAAACTGGCTCCCTATCCGGGAACGCAGGTCATTAAAAATTCTATGCACTCTTTACTCAATTTTGTTTGATCCAGCAACCCCGGGCTATCTTAAATCTAAATTCATATTTTTAACTGCTCGGCCTGGTTGCGAGCTGCGCTCTTCCCGAATTCTCAAACTCACTCATCCTTCTCACCGTACTGGTTTCATGTCCAATTCCTTTGCGATTCAAGCAATTCGTTTGTGGAACGATCTCCCTCTCTCCATTAGGAAAGCTCAGAGCAAATTCTCCTTCAAGCGCATGGTGCGCAAACATCTCTCCAAAGAATTTCAGGATTGATTGTCTATATGGTGTTTTACAGGGGTACATATGTATATAAATATATTATATTATATATATATTTGTATTTATGTATGTGTATTGTATTGCATATATGTGTATGTATAGGTATATCGTTAATATATATATATCAAACTTATTGAATTTTGTCTCATTTTAGGTTTTTAGCCACGGCTTTTTATGATCCTGCACCAACTGCTAGTTTCTGTTTGGCCCTATGGTTGACTGGTAGAGAATGCCTTATGGCATTAAGTCCGCCATTTGTACTCTTACTTTTGTATTTTGTGCAATAAAGTTTAAATAAATAAAAAAATAAATAAAAAATAATAAAAAGTGTTACGATTTTTCCTTTCAGTATGTAGTTGAACTAACTAAATTCGCCCTGAACTGCATGTCTCAGATTTTCTAGCCATAAAGGTGAAGGTTCCCTTGAGGCTGACTTCAGGGACGGGGCTTAGTAATAAAAACTAGGCACTGGGAACTGAAGTAATCCTCTAGGAAACAAGTAGAAATTCCAAGACATACACTACCAAATCAAAAAGTTCAAGAACAAACTGTGTAGCCTTTTCAGATCTTTTCCCAATGTTTGGGATCATTGTCTTCTTGCAAATTTAATTTGACGTTTTTTAGAAGAGTTTATGAAAATGAAACTAACTGTGTGTAGTACAGGATAAGTTACAACATAGCAAAAAAACAGTGTTGTAGAAGAAAATTTGTAACACTGAATTCAAAAAATCACAACTTGTTAATTTTCAGAAATATTAAGTATGAAAGAAATGGGCCAAATCTGCACCTTCTTTATCCAGAATGACACCCCAATATCTTAAAATGTAAATCCTTTTGCTATATGGATCAGAATCATCTGGACACTGGCCATCTTAGAGAGACTTCTCAAACATTTCTAAGTTGATTTAAATATAATCCTTATTTTAAAGTCTTAACACTCATATGTTTTATTTACAGTAGTACATTCTAAAACCAATAAAGGTGTGGTTTTATAGCTTTACATTATCATCTTTGCTCTTTCTATGACATTAGTACAGTACTTTTATGCATAAAAATTATGACACTCATAATAAATAAACAAAAATATAAATGTAGTATATATGTATTTAGTGGTAATCAAATACAAAAAGCAATGTTCATATTAATAATGAATCTAACTAGTGTTTAACAAGATTCCATTTAAATCCTTATCATTAGAATGGATACAGTCATCATTTTGTAATGTGAATTGAAAATAAAATACAAAGTACAACTTACCCTCGGAATCAGTAAGGACTTCCATCCGGCCACTAAACATGGTTCTGAGCATGTTGTCACTCTTCGTCAGGGTCCCAATGGTGGTGTAGAAAAGCGTCCCGCCCACATTTAGTTTCACGTACTGAGATGGGCTTCCCTTTATTAGGGTTTTATGATCACCCGACATATTTGCCGTCGGGTCAGAATCCAGCGGAGACAAAGCGAAACGATCTCGGTCCTCCGGTTTACGAAACGCAGAGCAGTTTGAGGAGTCGCTCTGCACTCCCAAGTACTTGACGAGAAAAGTGAGTTTCTATACGTTCATAGTTATGAGCACACTATATTTATTAACGGCACAGAAAAACCTAGACGGCTTCTCAGCTTTAATGAGACGAACTCAATTGTAATTAGTAATTTATATTTAATTCATTTGTAGGTACATGAAATCTATGCTATCACTTTGACATTTGCGCATAGAGTATATTGAATGTTTTATAATAGAGTCATCAGTCAACGATTTCGATTGCAGCGCCACCGGCGTTAAGTGGCCAAAACTATACACGACGCGCGACCGTAGCTACATAGCAGTTCTCCTTGTTCACTTATTATTTTTATAACGCCATATTGAATTCTTTTCATGTAAAAGATTAATAATATGGCGTTATAATTTACAAAATAGGAGAGAAAACTAAATTAAAAGACAATTTTAGATTTATGCAGTAGATTTATTCCTTTTTACAAAGTAGTTACGTGCTTTCACTTGCATATAATCTGGTATATAGGTAGTATAAAATCTGTCTGCTTGCGTGTCTTGGTTCAGGTAAAAATGGGTTATGACGTTATTCGAACCTGTAAAGATATTAAAGATATTAAATGACGTAGTTTAGGCTCATAATAATAGCATAAAAGTCATCTTAAAAGAGAAATAAAACACGAACATTTTAGATTTCTGTTTAACCTATAAGGAAAACTTCGACGAACTGTTAGGATCTTCATTTTACTGAAGATTGTTGTGTTAACTTATTTAGAAGGCAAAGGAATACTTACAAGTTTTTTCACAACGCGGCACACATTTTTGTTGACGTCATAGTTGAAAGTTATCCAATCCAGGGGCAAATCAGAGTCCAGAAACAAAAAAGTGGTCAACGCAACAAGCAGAAATCAGGAGTGCAGCCAAGTCCTCGTAAAAAATAGAAAATAAACACAGAAAGCACTTCGTTCACGGAAATAAACGAAACTTTGAAAATGACATTTGGTACGATATCAACTTAGCGTTTCGTTTGCGGTAACTAAAGAGTTTCTTTAAAATTTTCAACAAATTTTATGACCGTAAGAATATAATACAATTTTATTTTATTTTATTACAATATAAATACGAATTACAGTAAAATACTTTAATGAATATTTCTTTTTATTCAAACTAACTGAAATACCAGAACTGATTATTTATTTAACTTATTTTGCGTAATTTGAAACGAAACAATTAAACTATCCCAGAGTTACTATACGAAAAAATACTGTAGTGATACCATAGCAAATATACATTTGGGTCATCTTTTTGATTTAAGAGCCATCTATTGTTAAGTGGTAGCATAATACTCTCCCCCATAGAAACCGCTGTTTTGTTCTAGCTGAAACCACTGTGCATTTGCGTACTTCAACTACTTCATTCATTCATGAAAAGAAAATATAGTAGTATCTTGTCTATTATCTCAAATTGGTTTGTTTATGGGTAAGTTTACAACGATAGCTAGAGTGTTTTTCACTTAGGTTTTTTTTACTTAGGAGGAGCGATGTAACTTATCGCTAACCTAACGCTAACCTAATGTACAACCGACTTCAAAAAAAGCATAAGGCCTTCAGTTCGTCGGAATGTTTGTTTTATACAGTCTTTGTTCAATGTTTGTTCTTTATAACAACACTAGTTATACAAACTTTTATATACCAGGCGAGTCACATTCACATATTTATTGTAATGGTTTGCGTGTCTCAGGCACAGATGAATAAGTCTCAGGGTCTTGACGAGTGTGTATTTAGTACTTTTAGTAAAATATAATGAATTACCCCAGTATTTTTATAATTATCGTAACTGGTAACACTAAATAATAAAGGATGCCATTCAACAGAATTCGTTAGTTTTTTAAAGAAATAGGTATTTTCTAATACCTGGTGGATTATTATTTATTATAGATTACAAAAAATCCTTATAAAATTTGCATATTTTTTATTAAATTTAAAATTATTTATTCTGCAACTTCATTATCTTGCCTTCTTCGTGAAAATAGTTTTGATAATGGAGAGTATTTTTTGCCAAAATTTTGTGCATCCTCTAAAGTTTCGGGAAGTTTTGCATTCAACGTCTCGGGAAGTAGGAGCGAAGAAATTAGCCCAATCACGGATACTCCGGCTAGAAGGCCTCCTGGCAACCTTGGATCTACGTGACGTCCCTAGAAAGTAAATAATTTGTTTGTTAATCAAAATCTGCTCATTATACTGCCTGCTTGGATTAAATCTGTACTACAATGTGGCAGTACATTCCTGAATGAAAGTGTTATAAGGAGTATTTTTATTCGTATATGTTTATAGATTTCAATAACATTTTGCTCTATAAAAATATTATAAATAATTATACAATATTATATAGCTTAATATCTTTTATCTGAGACCTTATTTTGCTGCAGTGGGCGTATATATATTTTTAATATGTATTTTCTGTGTATCAACTACCTACGTATTTACTTTCTATATTCGTAATGGAATTTTATGGTCAGCTGGGTACATAACATAATTGAACATATTGTGAATAGAGAGTGCGTGAGTTGACAGAATGTGATTGGAGTTTTATACTTGTCTCTCTCGCTCTTACGCGCGCAGATAACAACGTTTCATCTTTCATCCAAACCCGAATCCCAATCTGAGAGCTCACGGACTGTACTTAAGTAATCATATATTATAAAACAATTTATTTTTATAGGCTGTTTCGCATAATTTCTCAGTAAACACCAAATAACAAAGGTATAATCCAAAATTCATGTACATACATAATTTTTTCGCACCGCGGCTTACCTACTGCTCATTTTTGATCTACAAATCTAGCCAAAAGATATATAGTTAAAAGCTGGAATTTCCTAGACCCCCACTCCATCAAAAACGAAAGAAATTTCTAACTAAAAGCTAGAGCTACGATTTCGCAACTTGCTCGGTGAGCAATAGCTCCTGTGTAATGTTAAGTACTGTATGCCGTACCCACTTACGGGACAATCGTAGCGCGGACCTTAGAGGGCGGTATGCCTGGGGCTAGTGATGTGCCGTTTCGAGATTTTCCGGAAACTTTCCTCATTTTGTATGGAAAATGTTCTCGAGATCATTCTCTCTCCATACAAATCGGGAAACGTTGTCGAGAAAGGCACTTCTCTACCTGGAGCCGAAGCCAAAGCGCAGTCCTTATCGACAAGTACGGGGAATATGCTGTCCCTACCCGTGTCATAAGACGCCCACAGAGTGCATTTTAGCTAAATATAAAAACGATTAGGGATTCATGGAATCTTCTCTTCTTGTTCGTGGGCTTCATTGCTGAAGGTCGTGTCCGTCTTGAAACGCTTTGACGGCATCGTTGACGAGTTGCTTCCATCCTACTCTATCCTCGGCTTTTCTCAGGGCAGTGGTAATAGTAAGTCCAGTTATAGCTTTTATCTGGTCGGACCAACGGGTAGGTGATCACCCACGTGGTCTTTTGCCGTCTACTTTTCCTACTACCACCAGTTTGTCGAAATTATCTGGCTGTCTGCGGGCGATATGACCAAAGTAGCTTAGGACTCGCTGGTAACATATGGTGGTTCAGTTGGCCGAGAATGGACTTGTTGGTGCGTCTGGCTGTCCACGGTATGCGTAACATTCTCCGCCAACACCACATCTCAAAAGCGTCTATTTTCTTTGTCACCAATAGAGGAGATCTGTTTCAAAGCTTTACTTACTTCAAAAGCCAGCACACAGTGACCGGCGCGAATGGCCAATGTATTGAAGCCCTGGGCATTGGAAATATTCTAGCAGAGGCTGATGTAAACGGCAAACAAGAGCCGATACTGCTGAAAGATGTCTGGTATGCGCCCAGTATCAGCAGAAATTTATTCTCAGTCCTCGCTACCCATGACAAATCGGAGAATAGTGTTTTTGAGTCCACTACTCTAAAATGTACTCTAAAAAGGGATGGACAGATCAAAGTCATTGGTACTCGCAGCAAGTTCGGCGGACTATTCAAATTAAAGCTCAGATGTCTCAAGCCAACTGTACGAGTGAACCAGCTGTCCACAACATCAAATCTGTTACAGCTGTATCATGAAAGATTTGGACATCAAAATAAAAGCCATGTGAAGAAATTGATTGAAAGAGAGTTTGACATTAAAGCACACTCTGTGAAGGATGTATCTATGGGAAATCACACAGGCTGAAGTTCGGGACAAGACAGAAAGCTACACGACCTGGTGAACTGGTATACGCTGATGTCTGTGGACCCGTTCCTTACTCAATTTCGAAGCGAAGATATTTTGTCCTCTTCAAAGATGATTATACAAGATACAGATTTGTATACTTCATGAGAGAAAAAGCTGAAGTACACGCGAAGCTATTACTCATGCTGGCTGAAGGAAGGCTGAAGTGAAAGCTGCTGGAGTTGTCATAAAAGAATTGCTAAGCGATAATGGCGGCGAATTCGTCTATACTAAAGTAGAAGCTACTCTCAACAAAGAAGGCATAAAACAGAGATTGACAATGCCCTATACTCCTCAAGAGAACCCAACAGAGAGAGACAACAGGACTGTTGTGGAAATGGCACGAAGTCTCATGTATGCACACGCCAAGATTCCTACGGGACTGTGGGCTGAAATGGTACTAGCTGCGGTGTACATCCTGAATAGAACAGGCCCTACCTGCATCGATGGAAAATCACCGTATGAGCTATGGCATCATAAGAAACCCAGACTGAGTCACCTGAGAATAATTGGATCTCAATGTTATCCACATGTTCCTAAGCAACGAAGAAGAAAATTAGATAAAAAGGCACAAAAGGGAATACTTGTCGGCTATCACTGTGATGATGGCTACCGCATATGGAATAGCGAGTCATTCAATTTGATACGGTCTAGAGACGTAACCTTCGATGAAAATCCCTTGCTGGGTCATCTTGAAGAGAGTAAAGAAGCTGATACCCAACAGAGCAAACGCGATGCTAAGCCTAATAGCCTATTTGACTTCGTTGTTCCCGAATATGGAAGCCTGCACGACAATAGCGACAATCAGCAGCCAATGATTAGTCATGATGGACATAGAGCAAATGCTTCACCACGCCAGCAAGATGGTCAAGATGAAGTAGCTGGGCCATCATGTATAGTTCATGAGCCAGTGATTGAAGTACAAATGCCTGAGGCTGATTCATATTTCGAAGCAGAACAATCCATTGAAGAGCCTGAAGAAGAGGTCAATGACATGATCGAAGCAGATTATGAAGTCGATGATGCTAATGAAACAGAGACAGAAAGTCGAAATTCTTCATCACTGACAGCATCCGAGATCGAGGAGGAAGGCAGGATGACGCTACGAGGGCGCTCAAACCTTAAGCCACCAGCCAGATCCAAGGACTACATCTGTAACGTTTGCTTCAACGTCAACTCGATTGGTGATGAACCTCGGACAGAACCAAGCACGTTCCAAGAAGCAACGACATGCAAGGATTCTGATGAATGGCGAAAAGCGATGGACAATGAGATCAATTCTCTCAAAGAAAATGAGACGTGGGAAATGGAACACTTACCCAAAGGAAGAAAAGCTATCTCCAGTAAGTGGCTATTCAAAATTAAGATGAACCCAGATGGGTCTGTTGATAAATACAAGGCCCGTCTTGTGATACGAGGATTTTCGCAGAAGAAAGGACTAGACTACGACCTAACGTTTAGTCCAGTTGCGAAGACAAGCACGATACGAGCTTTATTAAGTACTGCTGCACAAGAAAAACTTTCGCTCTGTCAGTTTGACGTATCGACGGCTTTCCTGTATGGAACACTGAAAGAAGAAATTTATATGAAATCGCCAGAGGGATACTCGAATAGTGACGGAAAATTTTGCAAGCTGAAACGAAGCCTTTACGGCCTTAAACAAGCTCCGCGCTGCTGGAACTCTACGATAACAGAGTACATCAAAGAACTAGGTTTTGAACAGAGTGACAGCGATCCCTGCTTGTTCAAAAGAGGAGAGAGGAACCATAAGCTGTTAATAGCTTTATACGTCGACGACGGACTTATTGCTTCTGCAAGCTCCGCCGAAACTGAAAAGTTCTTTAATGAAATGCGGCAACGTTTCAAAATAACAACGAAATGCGATTCCTACTTTCTCGGCGTTGAAATAGAACGGAAAGCTGATGGGAGTATCAAAATTTGCCAAAAAGCATATGCAAAACGGTTACTTGAACGATTCGGAATGCAGGATTGTAAAGCAGCTGTGACACCGATAGTAAAGGATACCGTGCTTTCCACGAAGGATGCTCAAACCCAGAACTTTCCATATCGTCAAGCTGTTGGTGCACTATCTTACTTAATGGTTGGCACCAGACCTGACATTTCGTACGCTGTTGGAGTTGTATCATGTAAACTCGACAGTCCAACACCTGAAGACGTAGCGAGGGTGAAAAGAATCTTGCGGTATGTCAAGGGTACACTGACGTACAGAATAACGTTTAAGACTTCCACTGCACTTAAAGGTCTGAGGTGCTACAGATCGTGGAGGTGACGGTCCTACTGGACGCTCCACAAGCGGCATGATATGCATTTACGCGAATGGCGCAATAGCATGGCAGAGTAAGCGACAGTGTTCTGTTGCTATATCCTCTACGGAAGCAGAAATTATTGCTGCTAGCGAGAATGCCAGAGAAATCATATGGCTCACTCAGATCATTAATTTTATGAAGAGTGATTTACAGAAAACGATCACCCCATTATACGTGGACAGTGAATCGGCTATAAGATTGGCTCATGATCCACCTTACGAAACACACCAGCGAACAAATCACATAAAGCTGAGGCACTTCTTTGTAAGGCAGTGTGTCCTAGAAAAGGACTTAACAGTTAATAAGATCTCCACTAAGGATCAGCTGGCTGACTTCCTTACCAAGCCTTTATTTAAACCTCGGCTAGAGGACTTACTGAAAGTAGCAGGAGTCTCATAAACTAACAGTCGCTTCAGAGGAGACGGGATGTTAAGAAGAAGGTTGATAACGTGAGCATGGACTCATTGTCTATGCTATACTTTTTCTTATATCTCTGCTATTTGTTTCCTAGCAACTGTTGTTTTTATAATCTTTACACGTCTGAGCTGTACACTAATATATATTGTCGTGAACAAATCACACGCTTTTCCTTTCTAATTTAAAGGTCTACAGCGCGAATGGACCAGGATTCGGAGCCGTACAGGAATATTGAGAATAGAACATTTATATTCTGCCAGATCCTCGACATCTTGCTCATAGCGGCTTTACCCATCTGCGTGCGTTTCCGTATTTCCTTTTCACAACCTCCCTGATTACTGATAGTCGATCCTAGGTACACAAACTCGGACACAAATTCCAGGTCTACCAGTTCCCCCGTGCGTGTGATATGTCCAGCTCGGTCAATAACCATCACTTTGGTTTTTGCCTTGTTGACCGACAATCCCACTATCTCACTTTCTCGCTTTATCCTGCATCCTGCTAAACAGCTCTGCGAGTTCCCATGGAATCATGGATCATGGAATCTAAATGTACTGAAATCTCTGAATGCTGAACTGCGAGTGAATAAGGTAATTACTAAATTGATAAAAAAGTGACAACATCTTACCAAGTATAAAACATATGGCGCAATAGCAGCGCCTCCACTAGCTACAACGTTGCCCAAAGACATTCCAGATTGCCTTAGACATGTCGGGTATATTTCCATATTAAATATACCGATTGTGTAATAAGCAGTAGTTACAAATAACCTGTTTGTAAAAAATAATGTAGTTTCAATCCATGGACTTCTAACCCATTTATTTGTACCTAAAATAAAAACAAATATGATGATTTGTAAGACAGATACATACAACATGTTATGCGATTCAGTACATTGCAGGTGGGAATCGAATCTCCTCTGCTTATCCGGAGCAGTGCTCTGGCCAATCATCCCATCCATCCTACCTCATCAATTCTCCAACGTAGGTCAGGTTGCTTATTTAAATTACTTTCAGGAGCACAGCTCTATATAGCTGTCTCTATAGAATTAAGTACTTACTAAGTAACTAAATTAGATTACTGATAACTTTACACTTACTACTTTCACGAAAAGCGACCATTGCCCATGAAAGTGTGGAAATAGCAAAAGAGGTAGTGCTAGAATACCGACGTCCTATGCGCTCTGCTAGTATAGCGCCCAAGAAATATCCTGGTATTTCAGCTAAAGATTGCGATGCGCTTTCCAAAAACGGGTTACCATCGGATTTCTGCGCTGGATTCATGAGAAGGACTGTGTATGTCATAGTTACTATCAACCTGCGAACACAGTTAATTATGTTTTTGCTACTGCTCATGATAGAGTTATATTATGTCAGGGTAAATTCACATAAAATAATGTACAACTTACGATATAAATAATTGTAAAATTGTATTTTTTGCCAGTCTCCAGTGAGTAAATAGGGCGAAAGCGCCAAGTGACTGAGTTTTTCCAATTGGTGGCGATTGTCGAATTTCGTCTTCAATCTCAGGGCTTAGTTTAGTTTTATTGACAACTGCAATTCGCTTCAAATGTTTAATACAATCATCTGGTTTTCCACTAATCCATGACCATCGAGGAGATTCTAAAATGTTCCTAAAACACTTATCTAAATATAATACTCACATTTTAATCATCGTGTTGTGGTTAAGACCTGATCTTATACCAGAAATAACTTACCACGAAAAAAATAAAAATGGTAGTTGTATCGAAGTAGTAGTAATCATGAATAATTTCCAATCCCTCAACCACCAGTATAGTAGCGGTAGCACGCATAGACCTAAGCTCACTGAAACATTTCTCAGGGTAGTGACGACAGCGCGTCTGTTTGGAGCTGATATTTCCATTGATATCACATATGTATTTTGAACAACAGTCCATGTTGATAGACAAGCTATTGTAGCGCCACTCACAAAGAAAATAAATGATTGGCTTCCTAAAATCGACACTATCCGACCAAGTACTATTAACGCCATGGCTATAACATACGTTATACGTCTCCCGTACCTGTAAAAAGCAGTAGTTCAATTATACTACTATATAATATTTGTAATATTTAATTCACTGAATTGCTACTTTTACTTACACATCTCCAAACCACCCAAAAATCAATGCCCCGGCTATTTCACCAGCTTTGCTAAATGAGAAAACATTAGCTACATATAGCTCATTGTTACAAACCCAATCATTGTCCGAAGATACTGTGGATTCGTACCAAGTTTTATCATAGGTATAGCTGTCACAACCTGCAAGTAAAATTTATCATAATAATAATTCTATGCTTTATTTCTACAATTTGATATTATCGAACATAAACGGTATTTAAAAAATTCGAGTCATCTTAATTACTTACTTTTAGTTTCGTTGTTTAAATCGGGATTAACGTAAATTGAACAACTGTTTGTTTCTTTCCGTCCGACTGAATCCTCAAATCTGCATTGAAAAGTCTTGTTTATGCTGTTTATTAATATAATTATAATACAATAAATAAACTATTGTATTATAAGTATTGTATTAGTGTATTATAATATTAAATGTTGCATTACTTTGTTCAGTTAAGGTATTATACTCACGTTGGGATAAATTTATATTTCCAAGCCAGTTCACTCACATTACCAGGTCTATCTGGAAGTTTACACGTATGTGGAATAACAGCAAGAACGGACATTATGTTCATATACGCCATAATCCAGAAAAAGGGCAGTACAATATTATAGATAAGATCGAACTTTTTTTGAAAGTATCCATTGTCTCCCACTTCTAAAAGTGCACGATCATAAACTGTTTCCATATTAGCTGCTAATGAACTAGAGTTTTCGTAAGACAAAACATTATAATATGAACATGATATGCTGTTGTGGACTTTCTTAATTGAAACTCATCTCAAATGTGCATGTTTATCACATGTGCTAAGTATGTACAAACTGTTTTATCACTATTTATATTCAAACTTTATTTAGGCTAGGCTACTATCTGGATGGTAAACGTGGAGATCCTCATACGCATTTGTCTTTTTATTGTTTTTAAACCCCGGCAAAAAAGAGGGGTGTTATAATTTTAACATGTGTATCTGTGTATTTGTGTATCTGTGTGTCCGTCTGTGGCATTGTAGCTCCCAAACGGATGGACGAATTTGAGTGCGGTTTTTTTAAACGAAAGACTTTTCCGTCGACGTAGATAGCTGTGCAGAGCATGTGTTGGTGGAAATAGGATCAGTAGTTTCAAAGATATTCCGCTTTAATTGGAACAAGTGACAAGATCTCGGCCAATATTGAAACTAAGAATTCCAAATTTTGGTTAAATGTTGAGTTTTATTAGCATTTTCTATATCACTCACTAAATGAAGGTCTCATGATGACCAGCTAGTTGTGAACGGATCTCCGCCAATATTGAAGCCAAGAATTCCAAATTTTGGTTAAATGTTAAGTTTTATTAGCATTTTCTATATCGCTCACTAAATGAACGTCTCATGATGACCAGCTAGTTGTTAATGGATCACAGCCAATATTGCAGCCAAGAATTCCAAATGTTGGTTGAATGCTAAGTTTTATCAGCATTTTCTATATATCTCAGCCAATATTGAAGCCAAGAATTCCAAATTTTGGTAAAATTTTAAGTTTTATTAGCATTTTCCATATCACTCACTAACTGAGGGTCTCATGATAACGAGATACCTACTTAGTTTGTAACCAACAATTTAATAAAATTTTGGTGGTACAATAATTTTGTATCTTGGAGCTGAAGATGACCGTTGGAACTCCTAAACAGCACAAGATAAACCCATGGTGTTTGGGCTCGTCAGATTGGTCTTCATGAGCAATTAACGTTTGTGTAAGAAAGTACAGTCGGTAAAAAACTGAGTACCAGAAAAACTTTTTTGACAAAAAACCTCATAAGTATTATGATATCTGTCACAGTACTAAGTCACTGCAGTTTCTAAGTCTTTGCAATTCTGCTAAAGCTGAATTGTCATTAAGACTATTGTTTTATTTGATTGAGGTCACAACTAGCACACCTTGCAAGGTTTTAACGCGATTTAAGACCACATAAGCTAGTCCTCTAACAAAAATACTCTTGCCTAAGTGAATAACAACATTTTTCTTATTTAGGGTTCTGTACCCAAAGGGTAAAAACGGGACCCTATTACTAAGACTTCGCTGTCCGTCCATCCGTCCGTCTGTCACCAGGCTGTATCTCAAGAACATTGATAGCTAGACAGTTGAAATTTTCACAGATGATGTATTTCTATTGCCGCTATAACAACAAACACAACAAACTTGTTATAGATTATGGTACGGAACCCTTCATGCGCGAGTCGGACTCGCACTTTCCCAATTTTTTTCTTTTTATAGGCTATCATGTCGGGGATTTTTAAAATTTTTAATTTTGTTATTACAAACACTGACTGCTATACAACTAATCTGAGAAAACAACTAAAACTATCCAAATTACATTAAAAAAAATACTTTGATGTAAGTTTCTAATTTTTTAAGGATAATCCAATATCCATACACAGACGCAGATCCAGTTTAAATTTACACTTGATAAGTAGCATAATCGATTCCTATGAGAACCTTAATTAAAATTTAAAACAGCCGACACAGGTAGCTGGCCAGTATGAATGATATAGAAAATGCTACTAAAACTGAACTTGAAATTCTTAGCTTCAATATTGGCTGAGATTTTGTCATTTGTTCCAATTAAAGCTGCATATATCTTGGAAACTACTGGTTCTATTTCCATCAAACATAGCTAAGAACCATTTCGACGGACAAGTCTTTCGATAAAAAAAACTGCACTTAAATTGGACTTTTTTTTTGGGAGCTATGATGTCACAGACTGACACAGATACACATGTTAAACTTATAACGCCCTTCTTTCTTCGCCGGGGTTAAAAAACGGTTTATGTGAGCTACAGACAGGTGGCAAACAATGTGATCTCATTAAGGGTATCTTTTCAACTCGATCCCTCCCGAGATAAAGGGTCTTGACAGACAGGCGGATGGACAACAAAGTGATCCTATAGTGGTTTTGCTTTTTCCTTTTGAGTTACGGAACCCTAAAAAAGAACTGTCAACGCCGCGACTAAGTACTTTTTAATTTCCCTTTGTATATCAGGTAATGCTGTATACTTTCGAAATGTGACCAAATGTCAAAACCAAGTTTTAAAAAATGATTTTTAAAAACTATACGACTTAAAAGTAAACTACTCGTAGATTCTGAATTCAAATAATATCAGGAAAAACATCTATAAAAACCTTTGTAAAACTTAATGTTCCCAATTTACCTATATCGTAAAATGCCCAGTGTAGTTTATTAACTTAAATTCTTCAAATTTAAGTTAATAAATTCTGAACATGAACTTGAACTTAAGACAATTTATAATGTTGAACAGCTTAGTTGAAAACAATGGAGGTTCTCAAGCAAGTTGGAACCAGCTTAGTAAATAATGGCACATTAAAATGTTTTTGTCGTAGATAATGAAATACAACCCCAACGTAACCCAGAAACGTAGCTGCAGTACTGTTTACGGAGTGTCAAAACTTATCTTAGTAGCGCTTACAAATAAGCAAATAAACGGTCGAGGTGTTTAGAATTGTTTGTTTGTGTTTGAGTAGATTTTATCTCTGTTAGAAAAATGTTACAATGACCGGGATAATTATTTAATTACATAGTACTGTTTAATAATCGTATGCCTATTTTAATTTACACAGGCTGATTCAAAGAGCGTGATAGTAATTTTACTACCAATCTTAATAAAAGACGTGAGCTACGATATTTGTTTTTCTTTTCATCTTGAAAACACAATTTTTTATTGTTTTTTCAACATTACGCAGCTCTTTATTAGAAGATTTTCGCTCTCTTTGTTTTTTTTTTTTTTTTCGTTTATTATTAATCAAATATACACGATGATTTTTAATCGGTGATCAGCTACCAACTTTTCTAACTCAGTAATTGATGGCGGTCACGTTGAAGTCGTAATTACATGAAAACAAACTTTTATTTTTCTATGATAATTTTTATTTTGAAACCAATTTTGTCTTAAATTCCTTGTCACCGAACTAATCTTTATCGGTGTGCTTACAACCTCTTTAATAATTTAATGGGAATGACAATTTATGAGTAATAACTTGTTGATCATGGTCCTTGTCATTACATGAACAAAGTCTTAGAAAATTTCGTAAAATTTCCCGCCAAAGCGATGACACTTGACGTAGGTATCGTACTTCAATAGTTTATGTAGGATGACCATGTATATAGTGGTTATTAGTTTTAATTATGTTTTAACTTTTAATTAATTTAACAGTGAGGTAATTGCGCCAGACCTCGCGTAGTAAGTTTAATTTTAGCTAAATATTAATATTTTTCTACTCCTGATCACCGATTAAAAATCATCGTATTACGTTTATTGCAGCGTTTTATTACATTTAAATTTCCCCAAACTGCATAACAGTTTGTTGGCGAATATGTACACTCTACTTTGTTTTCCTGTTAAAATGCAGATCAAATGTCTACTTACTTCTGAAACATTCTATCTCACACAAATAAACGTAATGAAATGGTCATGAAAAACAATAAAGCTCATACACCTTGGGTGATCGCTAACTGGTTACACCGGCTAAATGAAATTCATCTGAAATAATTTAATGTCAAGTGACATTTGGATAGATTTACGAGAGATAGCGTTCAGCGACATATTAAATAGAAATATAAATAAATATTAAGGGACAATCTTACACAAATCTATCTACTCCCAAACTAAGCAATACTTGCACTATGGGTACTAGACAACGATATACATAATATATAAATACATATATATGTAGATAGCATCCATGATCCAGAAACAATTATTCGATTTCTTCACGCATATATTAGCCCTTACCGGTAATCAAACCCAGGACCGCCGGCACAGTAGGCAGATGCACTACAAACGGAGTCAACCGCGTCGTCAAATATGGACAGATATATACACTGAGATTTTTTATCGGTGATCAGCACGGCTAGCACGACTTACAGCGACTTGCTCGAGAAGAGACAAATGGGGGCGACTAGCTGCTTTTTCGCTCCTTGGTAGCATGACTGGCTCGAGATACAACGCGAAACGACTTGAACACTCGTTCAAACGTCATTAAGTCGAAATGACAGCGAATCGCGACTTTACACGAATTTGGTAGCATAACTGCCTGTTTCGCGACTAAAGTTCACGCGTCTTTACATCATTTGGAGAGATATTTGTCTTCGAGCAATTGAGCTCGCGATACAGTGTCGAGAGGAAATTTATTTGTAAATTTGTGCATTTTTTGTGAAAAATAATAAATAGTAAGTTAAAACAACACCTTATTATATGTCCTATGACAATTTTTCTGTATTATAATCAACAATACAACCACATTTAATACGATTAATGTTTTTTTTTAGAATGGCATTGTTCTTCATCGTAAATGAGGAAAGGCGCGTACGGCGCATCCAAAGGACGAGGATAAGGGACTTAGCCAACCCCTTTGAGCTCTCGGACCAAGAATTCCACCATAATTATCGGATAAACAAGCCTATGGCATTGTATTTGTGCCGGGAGCTCGAAGGAGAGTTGGCTCCACTACAGCAACACGGTTATCCCGTCCATATAAAGGTATTGTAATTGTTCAATTATCTTATAAGTTACGGCTACACATTCATCAACTTTATGTGAAAACATAATATGTACTCTAGAATCAGGAATCTCTACATGTAGGCCATTTCGGCTTGAGAAAATAACAACCACGAGAATAATCTGACAAAAAATAAGCACTTGATGTACCTTACTTATTTCATGCTTGTTCTGAGACCATTATTAAAACTACTGAAGAAACAATTTTCATTACCTATTGATACCAATGAATCCTTGGCAGTCTTTGCTGTATGTTTATGTCCACGAGAATAATCTGACAAAAAATAAGCACTTGATGTACCTTACTTAGTTCATGCTTGTTCTGAGTCTGAGACCATTATTAAAACTACTGAAGAAACAATTTTCATCGCCTATTGATACCAATGAATCCTTGGCAGTCTTTGCTGTATGTTTATGTTATCTAACAAAATCAAAAGTGTAGAATATTTAATGGCAAGTTTTGCCAACAATGTCTCACTCATTAATAGGTAATTCCAAGAGAAAATAATAATAATGTTTTATTAATACTGATGCTAGTATGTTTTATTCAATGGTTTGATTATGAATTAATATATCCCTTTGGTTGGACCCTTCAAATAATAGGTCTAGGAAAAATATGATGATATTAACTTGTTACCTACATAAGAAAATTTACAATTTCAATGCAACACCAAACATTACATTTGAATTGTTATGAAGATGAAAACTCTTTGCAGGTACTTACAGCAATCAAATTTATGGCCGGAGGAAGTTACCAAAGGGAAGTTGGCCAAGACCATAACTTATGCATCGGACAGAGGACTGCTTCTCAGTATCTGAACCAGGTTGTAGCTGCCATAAACCAAATGTAAGGTTATATTATATAAGTATGTAATTAATTATACTTACCTAGATTTCCATTTTAGTAAGAAGCTCTTTTTAAGATATCGAAACTGTTTTTTACACAATGTGGCAATAATGACCTCTGAAAATCATCTTTAATAAGTACTTACTGTGTACCTGAAATTGAGCCTGGGAATCTCTTGATTTTATGACTTGATTCATTGTATTTTGCTCAAACTACACCGCAGTACTTTTCCCTTGCCCGCCTGTCCTTATTTATTAGATAATAGATACTGAATATGTACCTGACATGGTAAAAACATTAGGTATGTACAAGTAATGTATACCTTTTTGGGGTGTTAATGAATTTAATTAAGTACCTACTTACATACAATTTTGATTGGCTGTTGTGTTTAAGATAATTTTATAGAATATATATTATTTTTCAGATTGAAACCGATGTGGATAGTATTTCCGGGTACCGAGGAAGGCAGAAGGAATGTGGCGTACGGTTATGAAGAAAAGTATGGGTTGCCAAATGTACTGGGAACATTGGACTGTACGCACATCTCCATTTTCCCGCCTCCTCGTCCACATGGGATGCAATATAAAAACCGGAAAGGCATACATACAATCAACGTGCAGTTGGTAAGTATTCATTAACTATTATTTTAATGTGTGACGTTATTTCTCCACCATCCTGAAAAGTTTATAACAGGTAGCTAGCTATTCATCTTATATCTTTCTATATTCTTCGTCTTCAGACATACAAATGAGCCATTTCACAGTATGTTGCTCTAGCTAAAGTAAAAAGACTTACAATTAGGCATTATTGTTGAATCGCATGTTATTTTTTTAGATTGCCGATGTAGACTGCAAAATTCTGCACGTGAACGCGCAGTATCCGGGAAGAGTTCATGACCAGTTCATATTCAACCACTCCTTGATTAAGCAGGAAATGCGGAGATTGTATGACCAGAGAATAGGATCATACTATCTTCTGGGTGGGTACATTTAAATATATAGGTACATTCGGCGGTCCTGGGTTCGAATCCCGGCCAGGGCAAATATTTGTGTGATGAACTGGAATATTTGTTCTTGGGTCATGGTTGTTATATGGATATTTATTTATATATTATGTATATCGTCGCGTCTAGTTCCCATAGTACAAGCTGTGCTTAGTTTGGGACTAGGTGGATTTGTGTATGATTGTCCCTTATGTATATTCGTTTGTTATATTTTTTTTTTTTTTTTTTTCCTAGCCTATACTTGTGTCCCACTGCTGGGCAAAGGCCTCCCCTCTCTTGCGCCACTCGTCTCTATTGGCTGCATGCTCCCTCCACTCGTAACTAAATGCATCCAGGTCATTATTATATTACTTTATTAATATCCAATCATAATTGAACTGAAAATATATTTCTTACATTTTTAAAATAACTACTAACATGTAGTAATTATGTTAGTATTATTTATTGCTTTTAACTTTCTGTACCTATTTACTTATTTGTTACATTACGAAAATAACCTATTTAATTTTCACAAAGGTTTAACTATGTATTGTTCTTTTCACATTTAATTATTGATGCAATTGCAGGAGATTCTGGCTACGGATTGGAGCCATGGCTCATGACTCCGGTTCTTAATGCGGAACCGCACTCCCCCGAGGACAGATACACGAGATGGCATTGTCGGGCTCGCAACACTATCGAGCGAACGAACGGCTACCTCAAGGGCTCATTGAGGTGCCTCGGCCTCGATAGAACTTTACATTATGCACCGAATATGTCGTGCAGCATAATTTACGCATGCTGCACGATATACAACATAATGAAACATTTCAGGTTCGTACGTTTATACTTTCCAACCAAAGCTTAAGTATTAGGTGACGTGTATCATGTATCGTTACCGTTTTTGATAATGTAATGATTTCCAAATAGAAATATATGTTATAAAACATGCAATATATCGGAAAACTCATTGAAGAATTATCATACATTACTTTAATTTTCGAGCTAAATATATTTTATTTTAATTGTTTGTTCTAAATAATATGAAATAAATACTGTTACCGATTCTTATGTTAAATAATCCACAGAAAAGGTGCGCCGTTAAAAAATCAATAAAAAAAAAATTGCCCTATGTAACATATATTAATTTTCGAGCTGAATATGTTTATTTTAATTGTTTTTAGGGTGGAAATGGATGAAGTCGATGAAGATCTTGGTCAAAATAACGACGATGTCCCGCTGGAGCCTCTAGCCAACTTAGCGCTTCACAATGCGGCTCTTCAAAAACGACGCAATATAATAGCAAGACACTTTAATTAAAGTTTTGAAATTTATAACTTGTGTTTTTGTTGACTACAAAACTTATGGAAAGAGCGATTTTGGAAATTATCTTAGCGTTTACTAAGTTTTCTTGCTAATATAATACATTCATCAAGTGATATAAGATTGCTAAAAAAATACAAGAAAAAATTACATAGCCCCCCCTAACTAGGCTAAGCCTGTAATTACAATCTTGATAATAACAAAATTAAGACATACAAGTAGGTTGCGTTTAAAATATTCTTCAGTACTCAATACCTAGATAACTATATATACTAAATGATAAGTATTCGTGATACTTTAAAGTTGGTAGTTAATTATAACAAGTGAAATGAATTGGTGACATGCACATGAAATTAAATTTGAGGGTTAAGGCCGCATTATTTGGAAACTTATCTTGTAAATGAGGTATTATATTAATTAAAATGAGAGGTAACTTAATATTGCATTTATTTATGTAATAGTATTACAGTGCCGTAAAAGTTTTATATAAGGGTCCTTATCCGTTCAAAAATTATGATTGTTTTAGTAGTTTTTCTCTATGATTATTAATTAACCATGTTACTACTGAAAACAGTGTAGGTTACTCTGTAGGTTACAGACAGCCTACAGAGAAAAAAAAATATTTTAAAATCAATAAGGGTTCATGACACTTAACTGACGCACCTGAGCAGGCTCAGTATCAGTATCACTCGATTGCATGCATCAAACAACTGGTCCATAATTATTAATAGAGCTTTTTTTAATAATCTAAAACATTACAATAGCAAAACACATAATTAAACTATAAAAAAATCAACAATCAGTACATACAATAGGTTTCTATTAATAGCTAAGAGTATAGTATCGGATAATAGAGTGACACTGTTCGAGAAAGACTCATGCCTTCAGAATAGCTACAGCATAAATGACATTACTATCGACAGCCACACAGAGTGATAACTGACGATAATTACGCCATCTTAATGCTACAGCTATTCTAAACGCATTATATTTCTTAGACAGTATCACTCTATTGCATGCATCAAACAACAGATCCATATAATGTAGATTGAGCTTTTTTTAATAATCTAAAACATTACAAGACACATAATTAAACTATAAAACATGAACAATCGGTTTCTATTAGCTAAATTATTTTTTTATTAAATTGTATAATTGAACTATAAAACATCAACAATCAGTACAATCGGTTTCTATTAACTATTTTTTTTTTATTGTATAGGTAATTGAACTATAAAACATCAACAATCAGTAGGTGGGTCGCTTACAAAAAAATGTACATAGTTAAGGCCTTTATTTAAAACAAAAGTTAAGTAATTGATTCCTTTGTGTGACGAAAGTTACCCACACATTTTGTATGACTAACTTTCATCACACAAAGGAAGCGATCGTGATTTTTTTGTTAACTAAGCTTTTAACTATATATTTTTTTTTTGCAATCGACCCTGGTTTCAAAATAAAAAAACAGGGTATCTTAAATTTACTTTAAAAATGTTAAACTGTGGAAAGCTCCTCTTTGGGCTCTCCTATTATGGCGCATTAGCCAGATTTCTTGCCCTTGATTTTGCCGCGGCTGCTGCAAAACATTACTTATATCCTGCAACAAAATTAGTATAATTTTATTCACTTGATAAACTTGCCCCGCGCTTCACGTTACAAAATATGAAACTAACTACATTTCGTAGTGCCATAAGTTTTATACCACTGTACCTAATTCCACTGAATGGATTCTGGTCAAACTTTCTGCTAAATTAAAATAGTTGCCGATCTAACATCTAAAATAAATATAAAATAATGCTTGTTTATGCGTCTTCAATTATATCCTTTTAAATTTATTTAAAATGTTATGGTCGTAGGATGGTAAATACTTATTAATGAATCGTAGGAATGAAATAAGCGCTGTCTCAGCATGATGCTGCGAAGAACGTAGCGCCTATGATTTTCCGCCCGAGACCTGTCTTAATAAATAAAATAAATAAATATTATGGGACAATCATACACAATGCGACCTAGTCCCAAACTAAGCAAAGCTTGTACTATGGGTACTAGACGACGATATAAATAATATATAAATACATATATAGATAACATCCATGACCCAAGAACAAATATTCGAGTTCATCACACAAATATTTGCCCCGGCCGGGATTCGAACCCGGGACCGCCGGCTCAGTAGGCAGGTGTCTGCAAACTGCGCCAAACGCGTTGTCAGTACAACTAATACGTAACTGAACAATCAGTGCTGGTTTATCATAATAATAGAGGAAAAAAGTATTACGTCTATATATGATAATTTAAAATGACAACTAAAAAAATAAAATTAAAAATTTTAAAAACTCCCGACATGACAACCTATAAAAAGAAAGAAATAAAATCTACGAAATGTGCCTTTACAATGAACAGTAGAAAAAGAATCCAAGCTTCGTTGCGTTCGGGGGACCGCTAAGTACTTATCTAAATGAAACGAAATATATTTATCAAAACAAATTTGCAAGTATGCATTTTGGGCTTCCCACTTAGGATTTTCAGTGCATTGCATTGCATTTACTTAGCGGTCCCCCGACGCAACGAAGCTTGGATTCTTTTTCGACTGATCATTGTAAAGGCACATTTCGTAGATTTTATTTCTTTCTGTTTATAGGTTGTCATGTCGGGGGTTTTTAAAATTTTTAATTTTATTTTTATTTCATATTTTTTAAACAAACAGAAGTTTTATTCCGGAATTTTCTTCTTTTAACACTATTTTTGTTTTACACCGTTTAAAGTCCAGGGTTTCCAGTCTTTCGTCGAGCTTGATCCTTGACTATATGTAGGTACAACATAATCCCAAGCCAGTGGTAACGAAAGCCGTCTTCTCTTAGATTGAAATTAGGACCGATATATTTTAATTTCAATAACCTTAAGCAATATTCTGGGAAAAAATCGTTAGTCAATCTATTTAATGCTTTTAATGACAAAATGGCGAAGTTTTTAGCCAAGACAATCAAAATTTATACTTTAAATCCACTGGATGAGTCGAAAGAACCTGCTACTTATGGCCTAAAACAGAACTTTTGGTTTCTATTCTACAGGATCCAAATATTGTAGTTGATGCTAAGTAACTTGACTTAATTTTGAAAGACCTTATCATCTATACCCCACGCCATGGCATAAACCGATAAAAAAATTACATCCCCACTTTTTTTTTCGTGTAGTAAAAAGTTTTTAAAATTTTATTCTACGAATATGTCTCTGAGCTAAGCTGCGGGTGCGGACAGACGGATGGACGGACATGGTGAAACTATAAGGGTTCCTTGTTGACTACAGAATCCTAAAAAGCTGTTATTCACTTAGGCAAGAGTACTTTTTGCTAAAACTTACGTGTCCTTTAGTCGCGTTAAAATCTTGCAGGGTGTTGCTATTTGTGACCTCAATCAAAGGGACCTGTTCAATAGTCCTAATGACAATTCAAATTTAGGAGAATTGCGAAACTTAGAAACAGTAAGTAACCCAGTACTGTGACAGAATTTATAATAATACTTAACATTAAGCCAATATTTCGAAGTATTGACTTCAATATTGGGTGAGATCTAGTCAGTTGTTCCAATTAAAGCTGAATATCTTGGAAACTACTGGTCCTATTTCCACCAAACATAGCTATAAGAACCATCTCGACGGAAGTCTTTCGATTAAAAAAAACCGCACTTAAATTGGTCCATCCGCTTTGGCGCTACGATGCCACAGACAGACACACAGATACACATGTTAAACTTATAACACCCCTCTTTTTTCGTCGGGGGTTAAAAAGGTGCGATTGGTAAATTTTGTTGAGCATATTTTTTTTAACTATATCTCACCAAAAACATCCTGTTGGAATTACATTTTTATGTTTCAAGGCATACTGCTGTGGTACCTAAACCTAGAGAATATGGCAGCCTAGATTAAAGAGTAGAATATTTTAACAAAGATAAGTCACTCTTAATTGATATCAATATGTTTCTTTATAAACTTTTAAACCAAGAAAGCATGTGTTTCAACCCATGACAGTAATTTTAAACTGCCAACAGATTTTGTACGGGAGAGGAAGATAGATTGATCTATAATACATATATTTTAAGGCAACATAATTGAAAACACATCCATTTGAGCTCGCATTGTCATTGTGAACGACATCTGATTAGGTACTTATATTAATTAGTAAAAAAAACTCATTAGAAGTCAAGTATATACGTGGCAATGCTCAGTTTAGTAAAAGTCCCATCACTTTGCGGTCATCTTATTCACTTATTTGAAGTAGAATTTGTCAAATGTACTACAGATATTTAATTTTCTTTTTTTAATAGATAGTGTACCTAACCTATAAATAAGCAGTTTAATTTTTCAAAGATTGTCACATCCTTTCTGGTTTGCTAACAAATAATAGGTACCTTCAGCCGTTTTGTACGATGCATTTAGATTATAAATGAATATCCTAGTAAATAAATAATTCCAATAAACATACTTGCAATATTTGGTTTGTGTTTCGTTGGGCAGCGATGAAAGCGGCTGAAGCCGGCTGAGTAAGCCGGGCTCGAGGGCGAGCAGTGTCGGCGCGGGAGGAGCGCGGGGCGCGGGGAGTGCGGGCGCGCGACGGCCCGGCCCCGGCCCCGGCCCCGGCCCGCGCGTCAGCCACCGAGCGCGAGGCGGGCTCCTCAATTTCAATCACAACTTCTTGTGAATGAAATTGACCATCGTATGCCATGAAGGGCGCTGGCGATATTGCTGCCTGTATATCCACCTGTAAATAATGCATAAGAACAGTATTAAGAGATTAATAAATTCAGATATTTAAATAGTTAGTATATATTTTTAAATGACCCATTTTCGTTTTCTGAGAAATTGCTATTACAAATATTATTTTTAGAATAAAAGTTAATTAAGTATTTAAATAATTAAAGGCAATATAAAAGAAAGTAATATGATACAACAATTAATATAGTAATATGTAAACACTATCTTTGTATGTCTTTCTATGTACACATCGTAAAATAATTCATCAATATAATTATATATCCACCATACAGCAATATAAAAAAAAAATACATGAGATATACACACAACTTCATTAAAAATATATATCTTCATGATAATCAGTATGTTACTGATTTATACCCTTAATCCTCGTATTCTCATAAGCTGTGAACAATTATTTTTTCCGAGTACTTACAGAAACCTGCCCCACACCACTCTCCTGCTCCACCGCTATACCAACTGCACATTCAGGCCCAATTATTCCCAATATTTTCTGCGTCCGCTCACTCAACTCTGGGATAGGCACTGCATTCCCAGTAGCGTTGAGGGCTAGGCGAACCCGTCCCCCATCATCACGGGCCTTTTTTTTGAGATCTCTCCATGTCTGTAAATAAATATATATTACGTTTCAGCTTGATAACTTTAAAATTCAAGTTATGCTTGTATTTTGATGAATCTTGTACATGGTAATGGTGTGCATTAGATACAGTAACACTATTATGATAATGTTAATTTGCATTTTGATACCTTGCCAAATAAATAGTTAATAAAAAAGGACATCAGAGTTATAATTATTGTATTAAGCGGTTTACACTCACGTGAAATTGTCAGGTACGAAACATGTCGGGCCGTTCCTGACAATTTCACGTGAGTGTAAACCGCTTAATACAATAATTAAATATGTCTCACGAAAGTTTTAATAAAATTATCAGTTATGAGTTGTAAAAATGTCTATGTCTACTTTTAAGCTTACTTACATGCCTCCACTGATCTACGGTCTTATCAGGCCCGTAATTTGACAAATGTTCCCTCAATTGGGCCCACTCGGCTTCATGGCGTTGCGCACCAAGAGGGCCCGTAAACTGGCCTATGGCGAAATCCTGGTTGGTGGACATGTAATCCACCAACTGATTTAACTGTTGGGCCGTGCTCCTCGTTCTGAAATAAAGTTTTAAATGGGATTAAAACTATTAAATGTTCCGAAATATGAAACAAATTATACTAAAAGAATTACGTAGTGATCAAATAGCTCTTGGTATAATTGTTGGGCCCACTGGACGTACAACATATTATTCCAAATTATAAACAAACTTACATTTTTCCTCTCGGTGCCATTTTATGAAGTTCAAGTACTTAAAACAACTAAAACAAACAAGGCAACAAACTTTTGTTTGTATACAGACTTGACAGTTTCATTGATCCACAGACAATATTTCAAACTTTTCGCTAGGGATGTACTATTTCATTCGTTCTTTTAAGGTTTCACACGTCAAATTTTATACTTTACGCAATGGGAACATACTCGTTTTGTCGCCTCGAGATGTTGAATTTGCGGCGCGTGTTTGAGTCGCAGACCGAAGTTATGCTACGGAATTCTGTACCGAGCGAGATATCTGACAGCAGCGACATCGCCATGTCGTGACGCTCTCGCTGTCGCTTTGCTAAGTTGTGCTAGCCGTGCAGGAGTAGAAAAATATTAATATTTAGCTAAAATTAAACTTAATACGTGGGGTCCCGCGCAATGACCTCACTGTTAAGTTAATTAAAAGTTAAAACATAATTAAAACTAATAACCACTAGATACATGGTCATCCTATACAAATTATTGATATACTATACCCACGTCAAGTGTCATCGCTTTGGCGGGAAATTTTACGAAATTTTCTACGACTTTGTTTATGTAATGACAATGACAAGTTTACTCATAAATTGTCATTCCCATTAAATTATTAAAGAGGTTGTAAGCACACCGATATAGATTAGTTTGGTGACAAGAAATGTAAGACAAAATTGGTTTCAAAATAAAAATTATCATAGAAAAATAAAAAATTGTTTTCATGTTACTACGACTTCAACGTGATCGCCATCAATTACTGAGTTAGAAAGCGATAAGCGACCCGCCCCGGCTTCGCACGGAACCTCTAAAATGATCAGTGTTTCTCTCCTACATTATGCATGAATTATACATATAAACCTTCCTCTTGAATCACTATTTCTTTTTAAAAAGACCGCATCAAAATCCGTTGCGTAGCTTTAAAGATCTAAGCATACATAGGACAGACAGACAGGAAGCGACTGTTTTATACTATGTAGTGATATATATATATATATATATATCTCGGAGGATCGAGTGGCCGATCACGGCTGTCCGGAGGCTGTTACGCCATCTTGGGACTGCGAGAGGCTCTAGTGGGCGAGTTCGTGCAGGTATTCAAAAAATAAGAAACGTATAATGAAATTTGATCACTGCACTATTTAATTAAACTAACAAATACTAAATGATTAGATTACTAAATAAAGATTAAGAGCCAAAGCAACCATCACGCGCGGGTAGCTGTCAACGAATGACGTCCCACTCGCTATGACACTTACAAATAAATTCGGGATTACCCGCTCTTAAAAAATAATAATTTTGACATCAACACTATTCAAAAGTACCCGATTAGACTTCCGGTTCGTGTCCCAAGATGGCCGCATGCGTTTAAGTTTAGTTGTTCATTATTTATTCATTTTAGTTGTTCAATGTGTAGTATTGATAGCGTATTGTGCAGTGATCTAACGTATGAGTGAATAGCTAATGAAGAATTCAACTTGAAGCGTTCATAGCCCTTCCTGGGTCAAGGCCCGATAGTCCGCGTGGTTTTTTGTAAATCGCTATCACTTTACAAAAAGCAAAACCTCACCGAACAACGGCATGCTCTACGAGCAAACTTGAAATTGGCGAAATCATCATTAACCTGATGGAAGCCATATTTTAAAATTAGATTAGAAAAAGTACCCGATTAAATTGACAAATCAACAACCAAACGTCTAAATAAAGCGCGCGTCGTTATATACATATATATGGTTTTGTTAAGAAACATTCAATATTTAACGAAAGACTTATAATATAAGTATAACACCCCTATTCCCTTGTAAAATAAGTTGATGAATGGAATATTACTTCAATATAACAAATTTTGCAAATTTCATCACGCATAACCCAATCAGATAAAAATCATTAATTTCTATATCGACAAACATTTTTATTATTGACTGTTCACAATGTATAGTATAATAATAATAAATGACATTACATTGCAAGGGTTGTAGGTATGATACCAAGAGTACCAAATTTTGTTGTTTAAACTAATAATTTCAGCATACATATTTATTTAAGACAACAACAGTAGGGCAAATAAAACAAATACGATTAATAGAATCTAAATTATTATAACAATATAATTTCGGTGGACAACGTAAATTTAAAAACGTTCACTATTTTAAACCAAATTCACTACCTATTTCATAAAGGGGTATTATAGCGTTAACACTGGTAGCACTACGCAATATTTTTTTGAATGTGGCAATTTTGTACAGCGCGACAGCGGTTGATTGACTCGGCTTGATCGCTTGCCGCCTGCGCGATTTCCTGGAGATTTTCGCGCCTCATCTATTTTATTTTATGTTTTACATTTCATGTGACATTTCAATATGGGTGCATATTTATCAGAACCGGTTACTGAAAAAGTGTCCAGCGATGAATCAAACAGTAAACTTGAGTGCGGGGCGAGCTCCATGCAGGGATGGCGTGTCAATCAGGAGGTACGGATATAATATGTAATTGTTTCATTGATTCTTATTACTGTCTATCAGTGCATCCACTAGTGCTTTATTTATTTCAATTCTGTTTATACGTATAACTTAGTAAGTTATTTCGTGTATTAATATGTATATCATTAGGCATCTATTGTACGTACCTTTTCATAGTTATAACCTATTACAAGTCAACGAACAGACGTCAGAGATTGTTTTGTGCTGTATTTTCCGTGTCAGGTTATTACGAAGTATGAATGGGATTGAGCGTCCTTTATATTGACTGTATTTTTACGGCTATATCTTTGTTCTCAGGATGCACACAATACAGTGTTAGAGTTTGACGAGCATACATCATTATTCGCTGTGTACGATGGTCACGGGGGCGCCGAAGTCGCGACATACTGCTCTAAGAATCTACCAGACTACATAAAAAACACAGAAGCATACAAAAATGGGGACTTGACAAAGGCACTGGAAGATGCATTCTTGGGATTTGATGCCAGCATTGCTACCAAAGAGGTTATGGCTGTGTTAAAAGAATTAGCAGGTATGTTTTCACATCTATTATGTTTATAAGCAAGTAATATTGAAATCCTAAGAAAAAAATAGAGTCATCATTCAATACTCCTCTTTCTAATTCTTTATTCTAAATGAAATGTTTGATATTCCTTATCACAAATTTAGTATTTTATATGCAATCATCGGACAACATAGAATCTTAATGGAGAATATTTCTGCCATGTTTTTCCAAATGGGCATTGTAGGCAGACAACTGTTTTCGAAAGAGTAAGCAGATTCAGTACTGTAATGTTATTCGCATTACCATTTTCCGCAACTTAAAGTACAGTATGGCTTCTTCTCATAGTTTCTAGAATTAAATCACAACCAACAACAGAATCTGGTCTTATTAAATACGAAAAATGTGGTATTTCCATATCAAGTAATGTTAAATATGATGATTCTGTTAAAATATGTTAAACTTAATGTTTATATGCACGAAAGTACAGTTGGCAATAAAAGCATGTCTGATAAACCTTTTTTTGACAAATTCTTTTTTCTATTTGGTTTTGTACAGTTAAGGAAACACATAGCGTTTTCACTCTTGTCACAATGACAATAAGGGTCAAAAGGTATGCGTTTCATTTACCTTGACCATACCTATTCTAAGATGGCATTTGAATCTTGGCAACCCTGAACCACTATGAATTACCAAGTGACGGATCTTACTGACTCACTGGTTGTGGTTGCTGAGATCTGAATCTCATCTTTATTTTGGTATTACAAGAAACAGTTTCTGTTCTTTCACGAGAATATCTCATAGAGATCTTTTTTGTATTTGCATCTCAATGATGACACAAGCCATACAGTACAATACCTAAAGGTCAAGTGGGACGACTTGTGTCAAAGGCGGAATACTCTTATAGATTGTATAGAATCGAATGATTTAATACTGCCTGCAACACAGCAGATTGTTGCTATTCAAACCATATTAAATGAAATTGCCATGTTTTCACATAAAGCTAAATAAAGTGTATCACTATAATAGACATGTGGGCCAATCCACGGTTACTCGCCTTACTTCATAGACAGTCCCTGTACATGGTCATTTCATTGCATATTTTATTTAAAGTTTTGCCTACATTGAAAACTTGGTGTTAGGCAATAAAAATAATAAAATAATACAATGTTAGCCTTGAGTATTTTAGGGTTTGTTACTATATGCGTGATGGTTCCTTAACTAGCTAGATGTACAATAAATACTGTGATATACAGATATTTATCCAATATTCTGATATATATTGTTATATACGACGGACACGGTTTTTTATGCCATGTGTTTATAAATTATCCGTTGATTTTTTTATGGACAAGTTAACAACAACATATGAAACAGTAACAAATGAGGCCAATAATTATTATATAATAAAAAAATAATAATAATATGAATTCGCGTTACATTATTTTCGTGAATCGCATTACTAAATAGTGACAGTAGTATGACACAACTAGCCAAAATGTTTTAATTCTAATTCTAATATTCAAGTCTATAAAGACTATCAATTCTCATGTTTTCCAATTTGCAAAGGATACTGTTTTTTTTTACAACCATGCTATGTTGTTGTTATTGCAAGGTCATCCTGATAGTTTAGCAGTTTTGTAGCCGTGAAGACTGTCAAATTTTTCTTTAACTTTTTTCTAGGTGAAATTAATCCACCAGGACCCAGTGACAATGAGGAATCTGAAGATGAAAATGTTAGCAACTTATATCAAGAGGCCCATCTACCCCTTCAGGTAATAATAACAAATAAGTATCGGGCTCGGTCATGCTGCTGGTGGCACCACCCTAAGTTAGGCATTTATGTGTTTTAAATGTATCTTATAAGTTTTATAACTTTATAAATAAAGAAAAGATATTTCAAGATTAAGACTAAACAATCATAATAACAATCATCGTCAATTGTATCCTTTCATTTATATAATCATGTACATCAAATCACTACATAGTATAAAACAAAGTCGGTTCCTGCTGGCTGGCCCTATGTATGCTTAGATCTGTAAAATAACGCAACGGATTAAGATGCGGTTTTTAGGGTTCCATAGTCAACTAGGAACCCTTAGTTTCGCCATGTCCGTCTGTCTGTCTGTCTGTCTGTCTGTCTGTCTGTCTATCTGTAAATCTGTATATCTGTCTATCTGTCTGTCTGTCTGTCTGTCCGTCCGTCCGCGGCTTAGCTCCGTGATCATTAGTACTAGAAAGCTGAAATGTGGTATGAGTATGTGTATGTATCACGCCGACAAAACGGTAAACGGTACGGGTAGGGGTCTTCAAACATAATTTTTTAATAGTCAGCAGTTTTGTAAATATTCGCTCCAGAAATCCAAAAAATAAACCCCCCCCCTCTAACTTGCCAACCACGGGTCAAAAAATTCATAAAAATAAGCCTTATAAGCACTTTGATGAAAACTATATTGAATAATAGCGGTCTAGCCGTTTTTGAGTTATCGCAAAAATTCATAATTTTCTTTAAAATGACGTTTAAGTGCCGCGCGGTGTCCTTATACTTCGAACGTTACACATATTAGTTAAGTGCCATACTGTATTAAAACATTTCGCTCAATCTGGCGCGCGTAATCGATAAGTTCCAGAAGGTGAAAAGTAATTACAGTTACTTTGGCGTTTACGACCTTTTTATAGAGCTTCAAATCTTTCTCGTAATTTAAACCTCTGGCTTAAAACCGCTGTTATAAGCCTCTTGTGTAGGATGGGCAACTACGGAACTCTACACTGAGCGTTGCCCGACATGCTTTTGGCCGTTTTTTTTAATAGATAGAGTGATTCAAGAGGAAGATTCATATGTATAATACATGCATAATTTATCAGCATTGCACCCGTGCGAAGCCGGGGTGGATCGCTAGTAATACCTATATAAATCGATACCTTAGAGCGCAATCGTACAAACTTGTCGGGAGAAGTAGTTGCAATTAGAACGTTATTGCACAACTCTGTGGTTTAAATTTCATTGGCAAAGTAATTGTAATTAGTATGAGGGAACTAAGGTATCGAAATATACGATGAATAGAATCTTAAACGAAATTACGTCTATCTAAATATATATGCAATATAATAGTATTGCAATACTGAAATCGTAATAAAACGTAACTTCATTGTAACAAATTAAGAAAAACATTTTTCATCTAAAGCATTTTTCTCTGAAATCGTACAATATTTGAGTGAACTTATAAAACAAGCTCACCTTAACGTAACCTGATCAATATAATGATATTTTCAAGAATGTACGACTTCATAGGAAAATTTATCGACGAAATTAAACAATCGATGTAACGTTTTTCGACGAAACGAGGGGCTCCCATCAAAAGTACAGTCAAGAGTAGTGAAAACATAAAAATAAGTTCTCGTAAGTTAATGAATAACAATTATATTTAAAATGTTTAAATAGCACTTGCTAAATAACAGGTCAAGGTGCTTGCCTTACTTAGGTCATACTGAAAGTTTCTGAATTATTTTATTTAAAACTAAGATATATTATTTGTCATACATTTTTTGTTTTTCGAAGTATATTCCTTCGCTATTTTTGCATTCGTTGAAACCATTGCAAAAAGCCGTAGGTCCAGTCTTCTGTAGGGACCTCTTCAACGGCTTCGCGGAACGCATCCACTGCCGCTTCGGGGCTCGTAAATCGGAAACCTCTGAGTTTATCCTTGACTTTTGGGAATAAAAAGAAGTCGCATGGTGCAAGGTCCGGGCTATATGGCGGATGCGTCATCAGTTCCACATTTGAGGCCTTCAAATATGCAGTTGTTTTTTTAGCGGAATGTGCAGACGCGTTATCGTGGTGAAGCACGATACGGCTACGGGGTCGCTTTTCGCGAACTTTTTCGAAGATTCTTGGCAAACAGCTATTTGCATACCAGTCTGCAGTGACTGTCCTTTGTTCTTCTAGTGCTACAGTTGCTTAATGTCCTGTTTTGCCAAAAAACGAACCAACCATTTTTTTCCCAGTGCTCCGACTTTTCTTAACTTTGGCAGGCAAATCTTCAAAAGGAAAGACCCATTCCGCCGACTGACTAATTCTTTCTGGCTCAAAACAGTACACCCATGTTTCGTCACCTGTCACGATATTAAATACAGCCAATGATTGTCCTCCGTTTTTTTTTTTTTATCATTTTACGGCTCCAGTCTACAAGCTATCGTTTCTGGTCTTCCGTCAAATCGTGCGGTATCCATCGAGTGCATAGTTTCCGCACCTTCAAATGTGCATGCAATATCTTTTGCACTTGGCTCATTCTAATGCCTAGTAAGGCACGAATTTGCTGACAAGCAATTTTTTTGTCAGTTTAGATTAATTGTCGTACGACTTCAACATTAGTTTTGGTAACCGCAGTCGCTGGCCGACCGTCATGTACATCGTCATGGAGGTGATCAAGACCACGTTTAAATTCATTAAACCACGAATACACAGAGCTACGACATGGGGCTTCATCACCAAATCCTAGTTGAAGCCTTTGACAGCACTCTTGTTGACTTAAGCCACAATGAGAATCGTAATAAATCATGACTGAAAATTTACACAGTTTAAATTCATTTTTGTAGCAACTGCCAAAATTTCAAAATGGCGCCTTATTAAAAAAACAAATGACAGCCTTGCAATTTAAAAAGTTACTAGTTCCCAGAGAGTTATTTTTTAAAATTCCATGATTGTTTCATTTGTACTCATTTTATAAGTGGCCAGTTCCAGAAACTTTCAGTATGCCCCACGTACTAAAATGTTATGTTTTGTATGACTACTACAATGTTGCTCACACGTCTCTTATTATGTGTGGTTCACATAGTTCTCATAGTATTCAAATCCAACTTGTACGTGTGACGATACGACGGTGAGTTAGAGCCAGCGCACACTACGGCTTCTTATGGCTACGACAGTACATCTCTCATTTTCTCACTTCGAGCGTGGAAAAGAGACAAGTGTACCATGGCGGCCACAAGAAGCCGTAGTGTGCGGAGCCAGTTAGAGTAGAGTTCCCATACAAAATGAGGGAAGTTCCCGGAAATTCTCATAAACGGCACATCACTAGTTATGGTTCACCATGTTGTATTGTACCCTTACTATGAGCCAATGTGATCGTGCTCGCTAGCGACTGCGTAAATGATTTGTATGGAGAATAGAACAGCGCCCCTTTTGGTTATTTTGTAGAACTCCTATTCTCATACATATCGTTTAAGGTGGTAAGGGTACTGCGCTTGCTTCTTCTGCCGCTTTTATTTGGGTAATTCGGCGCACGAGCGTAGCCCGTTGCACGTGTCGGTTAGTCGCGTCGCTGCGAGCCATGACCAATAGTGCTGCGTTTTAAACAAACAAACGATAAACAAGTACGAGTCCGACTCGCGCATGAAGGGTTCCGTACCATAATCTATAACAAGTTTGTGGTATGGGAGCCACCTTAAATATTTATTTTATTTTTAGTATTTGTTGTTATAGCGGCAATAGAAATACATCATCTGTGAAAATTTCAACTGTCTAGCTATCACCGTTCTTGAGATACAGCCTGGTGACAGACGGACGGACGGACAGCGAAGTCTTAGTAATAGGGTCCCGTTTTTACCCTTTGGGCACGGAACCCTAAAAACAGTCTAGGAATATTTTAGAGAGTGTAACAAAGAAGGCCCCTTATTACCTATCGTTTGATTTAACAAGCATTTTTCGGAATTAAAAGTAGGTAGTACATGCCCTGTTTCACATTAATTCTCTGAATTATACAAAAGAAATACGTCAATACTTTGTTTTGTTGCTGCGTAAAAAAAGAGCAGATCAAAAAACTGATTCGTATTTATTTAGCAAAAATTTACCGCTTGAAATGTACCATATTCTTGTAGTTTCTTAATATCCAACTAGTGTTAAAAGATTCATTTTATTAACTGATTTCTCAAAAAGTTTGTACACAATTAAGACAGAAAATTAAAGTCCAATATAATTTTCCTATTTTTAACAATTTTAGTAATTTTATATTAATGTTATGGCTATGTTCGATAATTAAGGTTCTGTTTTGCTTATATATCTGATATCATTGTATTGGAAATCACAAAGAAAATTGGTAACAAAATAGGAATATTATATTGGACTTTAATTTTCTGTCTTAATTAGTGTACCTACAACCTTTTTGAGAAATGCTCTGATACGAGGTGTCGTTAATTGCATTTAAGAAACATTTTATGACTGGTACGGTGAGGCGCGTCACTATTTATTGCGTAGTGACGTAGTTATAGCGATACTATACGTAAAGGGCAAGAAAAAATGGACTTTGGAGCGCTGCCGCGTTTTAAATTTTTAATGCATTTTCGCTCAAATTTATAACCATTTATTTTAAATGTTCATACTTGGCTGCCTGATTTGCTTTGAATAATTCGCGGAAAGTGTACAACAAAATTTGAATAAATGAATCAGTTTGAGAAACACACACATTTTTCATCGTTTCTGATCACTGATCTGATTATTGAAATTTAGATATCATTTCACGACGTTGACGTCTGGGCGAAAATCATCTTTCCGTTGCCGTGATCTACCGTCTTTGGCGCTCAATAGGTTAATCACTCGGTCGATGCTTTCCAAACCGAACAGGCCTGACTATCGGAGCCGTTGGCATAGATGACAATAAATAGATAGCTAAATGGTGTGTTAGGGAAAAAATACGAATAGAATTTCTTAACGTCGCTCGGCGCATCTCGCTATTGTTGAATTTTTTTCATCGCACGCCACTTAGTTAGGTAAACTTGCTCTAGAGTCCTCGCAATCGCTGCTAGCGCTCCGTGCAATAAAGCACTCGCCCGCTCGCTCGCTTTCCGATTGTCGTGGAACGTGGACGCGCGTAGGAATCTGGGGATGTTATTGCAACATTATCGATATTATCGTTTTTGATGACGTCCATATTGACTGAAAAACTATTTTTAAATGATACCCACAATGTGCAAAGTTAGTTCATTATGACTTCTAAACAATGAGAAAAACAAATACGTAAGTATAAAAGTAATACAATGTAAACTGATTATATCGCGTATATTCATTATTTGAGACTTCCCAAAGGCCCATCTGGCATGTATGTACCTTTATTTTTTTAAATTATATTTTTTATAAATGGGTGGTTTGCACAAATATAACTGACAATGGTAGCTGTAAAGTTATTGAAACGTAAGCGTATCTTAAATAATGTAGCAGGTGATATAATCCATATAATTGTTTTCTTCAAATGTGTGACAATCGCGGAAACCGAAAACAATTATAAATTCCTATGTTTTTCATCGACTCCATCGATGCAAATGATCGTGTGCACGCACACCCCCGGAATTTTATAGCACGGAGCGTCAGCAGCGATCGTGGGGACTTTTATGGTAAAGCCTAATAGCCGAGTTTGCCAAGGGAGACCCCTTTAACACTTTTTTTCTTGTTGTGCAGGAAGTGCTGGCTAAATACGAAAACAAACTAAGCTCGCTGCACCGCGCCCGGCTCGGTGATACAGCCACACCGCTCTCGCCGTGCCTTCGTGCCAAGAAGAACCCCGATGAGGCTGGAGGCTCAGGTAATGTTTCTTTGGAAGAAGACATGATTCCTAGTATCAAATTATCCTATTTCTCATTGTTTTGAACTTTGTCCTGCTCACCCACTTGGATATAGTAATCAATGTTTACATCAAAATTAAGGGTGTGATCGCATGAGGTCGTTATAATGCACCAAAGACTTTCAGGTCGATGGTTCTTTGTCAACCGAATAGACGACAGGCACGCTTTCTTCATTCCGTAGGTTCATCTGGCCGACTTCCACATCCCCTTTTTTAACGGTTTTATTTTCATTTAATGTGAAGTTTACTTCAATACCTACAGGTCTTGGTGCTTCAAGTTCAAGCTCTGGTGCTTCCGCTTCAGGGTCCAGCACTGCCGATGCCGCTCCTGCAGAGGACGGCCCCTCGTGTTCCAACCCGGACGCCAAACCAGACGAAGACACTGGCGGCGTGTCTTCCACAAACTCGAATGACCAAGATAAAGACGTCAACGGAGAGGTAAGTTCTTAATTAATGGAGAAGGATATTGCAAGCTCTGATTTGGGTATTGTCTAACGATAGTTTTGATCACATTTGATAAAGTTTTAATCCGGCCAATATATATTTTGCCCTAAGCATTTCAAAGAAAAGTCTTATTAGGTAGTTAATTGGTATATTTCGGTCACAAGGGCTCTAGGCGACGCTGGGCATATTTAACAGGTCCTAAGCTAGATAATATTAGTCTTACGATAAAAAATGCTTATCAGAAAATAAGTGTTCACAATGATAAGATGCTGTCTCGAAGGAATAAAACAAGAATATGGTTTATTCATATAGGAAGGTGATAAACTACTTCAACTATTAAATTACATTAGGCTACTAATGTACTTTTACTGATCTTTAAAATATGTTTATTCATATTACTTTCTCAACCTAGGTATCCACAAGCGAGCCACAAGAATCAGCAAAAGAGCCTATGGAAGTTGACAAGACCACAGCTCCGGACAGTTCTGGAGACAACTGCACGCAGCCCAACCAGAGCGAGGACACCAAACCCGCCGCCTCGAGCAATGGCTCCGGCGATGCCTGCAACGGTGAAGTCACGGATTCCAAACAGCTTGATGGGGAAGAGAGTAATATCACATCTTCGAATGGTTCAACGTCGCCGTTGAAAGGGAAAAACAGAGGTCAGTGACGCCTAAACTGAAAGTAACTTATATTAATAACGTAATTTACTTCTTTCACTCCATTTTTAGGGTTCCGTACCCAAAGGGTAAAACGAGACCCTATTACTGAGACTTCGCTGTCCGTCCGTCGGTCTGTCACCAGGCCGTATCTCAAGAACGGTGATAGCTAGACAGTTGAAATGTTCACAGATAATGTATTTCTGTTGCCGCTATAGCATCAAATACTGTTCATGATAAAACAATAATAATTAAGGGGGACTCCCATACAAAATAGGGCTGTTTGCATGATATTTCGTTCAACGGGCATTTTCTCATGAACCGTTATAGGTAGACAGTTGAAATTTTCACAGAATGTATATTTTTGTTACCGCTATAACAACAAATAATAAAAATAAAAAATAAGTAAAAATTAACGGAGGACCCCATACAAAGAACGTGTTTTTTGTTCAATTTTGGTACGGAACCCTTCGTGCGCGAGGCCGACTCGCACTTGGCCGGTTTTTTATTATTGATGTTTCCGAACGCTCAATACCATACAATCCGATTCCCGTTATCAGGACAAATACACCCCATACAAAGAATGTGTTTTTTGTTTAATATTGCTACAGAACCCTTCGTGCGCGAGTCCGACTAGCACTTGGCCGGTTTTTTATTATTGATGTTTCCGAACGCTCAATACCATGCAATACGATTCCCGTTATCAGGACAAATACAATTTGGCCACTTAAGAACTCACTTGAATTGAATGCGCGCACCAAGCGATATTGTTTGCCGCGTGCATTTCTAAACAGACAAACTGATACCAAATTCCTCTACAATGGAGACTTTGTAAGTCAGGAAAACTCCAACTAACTTATCTATTTCTTACAGCCAAACTGTCTCCAGTGTCCAGCACAGACAAGGCAGTCCCTGAGAGGCCGAAGAAGTCCAAGCTCCGCCGCGCAGCCGCCGCTGTATACGAGACTCTACTGAGGCAGGCGGCCGAAGAGGATGACGATGAGAGTGACTCCAATGACGAGACGTTTGAGGGTGGAGAGATCAATTCTTCCGATGAAGAAAATGTCAATGGCGTGGAGGATTCATCAAATGAAGGTTAGTTTCTTTTTTAGAAGAACTTTTGAAATTGAGACATCACGAGGCTAAGTAATCTTTTCTTCATGGAAAAAAAATGAAACACGCAAGTGGGCAATGTGTACTTGGTGCACCACACCAAACCATGGGCTTGCACCAGTATGCTATTGCATAACCAGTTGCGCGAGTTTAGCTGACATGATCCATTAAAAGCTGAAGTTGAGACAGAGTTAGCGTACAAACATGCTCGTTTTCTGTGCAGGTGAAGAAGAGGAAGAAGAAGAAGAGGAGGATTATGAGAACGAGTCCAGTGATGAGGATGTAGACGAGGACCTCTCCATGAACGAAGAACCCGGCAATGACAGTGGCTGCACAGCAGTTGTCGCGTTACTCAAAGGTAAGTTAAGGGTACACTAAAACTAGTAAATTCAGTGTAAACAAAGAGAGTGTTCTACAGATTAAACATAGCTACTCGCAAGGGGCGCTTGGACCAACTATTAATATTATAGATTTTATGAGCAAAGCCGAATAATAAGTTCAATCGACGTAGCGGACCCACCAGACGGAAGGGGCAGAGCTCTGCCGAGAGAGCTCGTGCCCCCCGAATGAGCCCCCTGGGTAATCCAGGTCACCACAAAGCAGTAGACAGGCCTACGATTCCGCAAAGCCGCAGATAGGCCACCGTACTCATCAGCAGCTGAGCCCAAACGACGCAGTGAAGAAGAGGAGAGAATAGCAGCAGCGCTTTCGCCAAACCAGACCAGACCGCAACACGAGAAGCACGAAAATCCACAAAGTGGAAGACAATAGAGGTCTCTAACGAGACCGCCCGTCCGTCGTCACGGACGGAGATGTGGCTGCCAAAGAGGGCTAAGCCCTGGAATGGCTTCCCCACACTCCCCCGGAATGTGTGAGATGACAGGTTGAGTGGTAGCGGATGTTATCTAACACCTTTACTGAGCACCATATTTGTATACGCGCAATTGCATTGTAAGTAAACTAAATCAACACATACTCACAGTACGTTCCAATAGCGAATTACGTAGAATGCACGAATATTCATCAATCCTATAATTACGGTTTACCCTTGAAATGTCGACAAACGTTTCATCGAAAGCATTTTTTTCCTGAAACCATAAAATATTTTTGAATGATAACACAAACCTAACCTAATCTAAAGGTTATAATTTACAAAATGTCTGAAAATGTATGACTTACGAGTAAAAATTTGTCGATGAAATGAAGCATTCGGTGAAACGGTCGACATTTCAAGGGTATCCGATTCATTACGGTTGTCTCATATCCTTATTGGCGTGGACGTAACCGCGAGCAGTTATTGATGTTATAACTATTCTAATATGTATAGACTGTTCGGCCACGACATCAGCGGCAAGCGTAGCTGCTTCTGCGGAAATGTAGGAAGCAATTTTTCGCCAGTTTCCTTTATCGCCTTGGAGAAATGTATTTTGTAAATTTAGCCATAGCTTATAGCAACAGTGTTTGAATGTTTAACCAAAATGAATCCGTTTACAGGTAACGAGCTTTACGTGGCAAACGCTGGAGACTCCCGATGCATCATCTGCAGAGAAGGCAAAGCTATCGACATGTCAATAGACCACAAGCCAGAGGACGCTCCTGAACTAGAGCGAATCACTAAAGCGGGCGGAAAAGTCTCTAACGACGGACGCATCAACGGCGGACTCAACCTTTCCCGAGCGGTCGGGGATCACTCTTACAAGCAAAACAAGGAATTAGACGCTAAAGAGCAAATGATCACAGCTCTGCCTGACGTGAAAACCTTGACGATCGACCCCACCAAGGATCAGTTTATGGTTCTAGCTTGTGATGGAATTTGGAACTTCATGTCTAGTCAAGATGTATGCGATTTCATCTTGCCGAGGTTGGCGGAAGGGAGGGAGCGGTTGTCTCAGATTTGTGAAGAGGTAAGTCAAAGTGATATTCCTTTTATATCTTAATGGCTGACACTTGGTTGTGTTTGTCAACTACTCGCCCAACCAACCAACTTCAAACGTCTCTTTAGTAAAAAAAAATGCTATACATGAGATGATGATGTGATATGGTTATGGTTATGGTTATGGGCTCCGCTTTCCGCACTTAGCCCGTGTAATGATGATGTGATGTGAACGTTTAGCTAGCGTGAGCTACTCTAGCTTTGTAGTTCAGAAAAAGGCACACTCTAACAAATGCTTAAACATCTCAGCCTAATGTGAAATGGTATTGACGTATGAATTTCTTGTACAGATGTTCGATCATTGTCTGGCGCCGGGCACGATGGGCGACGGCACCGGCTGCGACAACATGACGGCCATCATCGTGCGCTTCAAGGACGGGCTCATCAGCGACGCGGCCCACGCCGAAGGCCCCAAGAAGCGCGCCGCCGAAGACGAGCCCAGCGAGGACAAGCAGGACTCCAAGCGGCAAAAGACCGACGACCTCTCCAGCTCACAAGTGACGTCGAGTGTCTAAACTTAAGTAAGGACAACGAGTGTTCAGGCTACACATAGTATTGTGATAATGTTTGATTGAGACTGTAAATTGTGAACTTTGGACGGAATGCCGTTTTATAAGGCTGGAAGCTATTTAATTTCTTATATTAAAAATGAACTTAGTGTTACGGAATCCGTTTGAATAAAATTTGTACGCTCCCTCTGGATGTGGATTTTCTGGTGCTTATTTTGGGTTGGAAAAATTTTAGAATGTCACTTTGTTACCCATTCGCCGGTCATTTTCGATTATTAGTTTCATTATAAATTTGAATAATTAAGAGGGAGTCAATTGAGATCTTTATCCGCATCGTCATTTTTGACAATCGCAGTAGCTTGTAAGCAGCTAATATAAGTTACTAAAATAATGTATTAAATCTATGATTTAATATGTATGTTCATTTTTGGTTCAATATTCGTACTTTCTTTCACAAGTTTTTTTTTGGTTGCTAGAGTAGGCGTTTTAACATAGACTACAATGATAATTTAAACGTATTGACATGATGGAGACTTTCCTTATAAATAAATGTACGCATTAGAAAAGTCAATAAGCATGCTGATGTTTGCGTGCAAAATATTGTTAGAAAAAGCAAAATGATGTTCATGTTTTGGTGTTTGTATTAATAATTAATAAATCGTGGATTGGAAGTAAATGTTGATTGGAATCAATCGTAATCTAATTCAATTGCCTTTGTTAATTGCTTTATATAATAAGTAGTTATATTTTTGTAATCACAGGTGTTTATAAACAACATTTTAGGCACTATGTATGGTTAGTTGGTGTACGATTTATTCCATTATGGTGTATAATTAAAATTTTCTACCTTGATCCATTTGAGTAGACTGGAGTTCTTTTGTTGACTGAGTGAATTACTGTTAGATCAAGGGTTAAGTTAAAATCAATAATGCATCTTAACAGGAAAGACTGTCTAATTAATTTATGAAGCAGTAATACAATTATGTTCATAACCCCATTTATACTACATAAAGTCGTTTCACGTGTGTTTCAAGGCAAATACATTTTTACAGACTGTGTGGTAGTTTCTCTTATCGCATTTTACATGCGAATTATTTTCCTATCGCAGTTGCGTTAAGTATTCAACTGTTTCCATTTGTGTGGCCTCGAGAATCTGAAGAGAGTCATACTCGCTGTCCAATTGTTCAAGAATAACCGTTTTCTCGTTTATTTGAGCCTGAAAATAAATAAAATCTTTGTAAAAACTAACTTTTTGAAGAAATCGTATTTACGAGGACAACTGAACGAGTTAATATAAAAAAAGAACCGACTTGAAAAAAACAGAATAGCCAAAAATAAACCCGTTCATGTGATTCAAATGTAATCATATTTGAATCACTTTTTGAAGTCGGTGAAAAACCGCTCAATTATTACGCGCTAATAATATTAAGCCTTTAATGATTACCATTTGGTATTTACGAGTATTTTTGTGCGATATTTATATACATATTATAGTGAACGTGAGGTTGGGCAGTTTTATTTGAAGTCTGTTCTTTTTTGTAAAAAAAAAATATTTTTTGCTTTTTAATGATTCATATAAAGTACTTCTGGCGGGGTGATCGGAGAGGTCTTGTTTGCATGCATCTCGTTTTAATTATCCTCTAACTCCTAACCGTTAAGTAGTTATACCTTCCATCATCAGCTCAGCATAGGAAGACGACGCAAATTAAAATGTTGAAATTGTTCATGAACAGCTTCATAATCGCGGTCATATAGTATACTTATATGCGGGTCAAACTGAGAACCTCTTTTTTTTTTGAGTCTGTTATAGACGTTACAGTACTAAAACCTTCTCCTAAGTGTAACAAATACTTTTCTGAAAACCGCATCAAAATCGGTTCAGCCAAACGCGAGATATTTTTTTTTAACTCGGTAATTTAATAGGTACATAAAATACACCGAAATCGCCATAGATAGGTAGTTCCCATTTGTTCTGCGGAACAAGACGTCACCCAACAAATTGTATCTAATTAAATGTCTAGTATGTGCTAACATTAATAAATAAAGAGTATAGGTCACAGAGTACTTTATATATAGTACTAGCTGACCCGGCGAACTTCGTACCGCCTGAAAGTCGATAAATGTGGGTAGAGATAGCTACATTCAGACTACCACCTACCACCACTGATAATGTACAACATTTCATATTTTTATGACTATAATAATTGTTACTTCTCTGAATTCTGCATCGAAAGATGAAATTAAGTTTATAAGTTTATATATTTTTTCTGAGATAACTATATACTTATTTTATTATTAATTTATAAAAACTTACTCATTTTAAAATGTGGCAACACCAAAACCACAGTATACTTTATAGTAGGTATACATACAGAATGGACCCGCACACCCCCGCCCCGATTCGAGTTACCTCACCCCGCAAGGGCACCGAGTTGGAATCGAGTTTGCTGCGTAGAAAATTTTGAAAGGGTTGTGTATCTGTGTATATGGGTTATAGGTGGGCATTGACTCGTGAAATAGTGATGATGTTGGTGATGGTGGTGGAGACTGGTGGTGATGATGATGAAGGTGGCGACTGGTGGTGGTGATGATGATGAATATGGTGGTGACTGGTGATGATGATGAATATGGTGGTGACTGGTGATGATGATGATGATGATGATTAGGTATGATGATGGCGGTGTTGATTCTGATGATGATGGTCATGGTGGTGATGATGATGACGATGATGATTGTGATGACAGTGCCGATGGTGATGGCTAATGATATAAATGACCCCAAAATCACCATCATCACCGCAATCATCATCAATATCATCATTCTCGCCACTATTACTACCGACACCATCCCCACCACCATCACCATCATCACTTCCACCACATTCACCATCACCACCACCACTATCACCACCATCATCATCACCACTATCACCACCATCACCACCACATTCACCATCACCACCAGCATGACCACCACGGACTACCACCATCACCACCGTCACCACCATCATCATCACCACTATCACCATCAACACCACTACCGTTGTCGTGTGGTTTTGATAATTTTCTAGCTTATGTCATATTTATGTGCAATTAACGACGAACGGACGAACGGTTACTTTAGTCCGATTTAGTAATAATATAAACGGAATGTCGTTGAGGTTGACATGACATTATCAAAATTCAAAATTGTCGGTTTGGTTTGATTCATATTACTGATCCATTACTGATTCTGGAAACAGTAACTATTGAACTTACATCAAGATGGTCTTCGCAGATAAATAATGGTATCTTTGGCACAACCAATTTCCCCACGGCTAGACACCAATATCCTTTATTCTTATGTGGCACATGAAAGAAATGTTTATCGGAGGTTTTCGTCGAATCGTTCTTCCAATCGGGCACCAAAACATTACTTGGTGTATTTTGGAGGAGTATATTCCTCATCAACCCACACACGTGCAAATCTATCCATTTTTGTAAATTAATCCCAGCAAATAAAGCCTGACCAGAAATATATGAGGATGCGCCATATTGCGGAATTTCGCTGGAACTAATTTCTTACACTGGCAATGATTTTATGATCATAGGAACTGACAGATATTTAAACTAATGTCATTAGAGTGCGGATTGCGATTGGTTGCAAAATTGTTGCCATATTAATCTTATAAATAACGCCCTCTTGACAATCCTCATATATTTCTGGTCAGGCTTTACGTAAGTTATTAAGTAACACGGTTAGATTTTCATTTGAAATCTCGTTAATAAAATTCGGTATGCATCTGTCATCTGACAACGTCAAATAAAAAAAAAAAAAATTTTTTTCGCTGTTTGGTCTAAAACGACAACCCTTAAATCTCTCAGCACTAAAATGTCTTAGATTGCGGTAATTTTATAGCCTAGCAAGCGTCAGTCCCGCCCAGGGATAGTGGCGCTACAAACAGCTTTCCTATGGCAATAATGTGCATACGTTAGGGTGTTTCATATTTCAAAAAGTTTGATTTTCATGTGACTTTGCTCAAATCCTTGATCGCACTTACCTAAAAGGCCTCTGTGCCAAATTTCAGCTTAATTGAACATTATTTAGAGGTTGCGCAATATTGTGGAATTTAAGAAATACTTAAATTCTTGAGCAATATTCAAATAAGGATTTCAGCATTTTTGGGTTAGTAAATTAAAAAAAAAACTTATCTGGCATAAAAAAGCGATAACGTACAACAAATTTAACGTTCAGTAAAGCTTCTTTTAATGAATTTCTATAAACAATGGCTCTTTCAAAGAAAAGTATAGTTTAAGTATACACTCATTATGACAAAAAAATTAATGAAAATAATATCATACAATTATATGTCAAGATCGCCTAAGAACTTAAAGAAGAAAGGATGTGCAATATTTCTGTATAGAAAGATAAACACAAAAGTACATTTTCAGTTTAATTTTTGAGTGCAAGTACGATACGCGGATTGCTCATAATATAGAGCCATTATCACTTTGGGACATGAAGAATATGTTATTTTTGTATAGTATGCTATAGTGAAATGCATTACATATTGATAAACAATAGCAAATTATACAAATACATATATTTTCAGGCCACTTAACTTTTTTATTTTTTGTCTTTAGATTCAGAGCTCCAAAACTCTACGATTTTGCTTTTTTGTATGTTATTTATTCTATATTTTTGTAAAACATGTTGTGAATTATCTCCCATCATATTAAAAATAATAGACTACTTCTATATTCTAAGTGATATCGAAAACGCTGATGTATCTGCTCTAGAAAGCGTTTGCTGTATTTTTTCCCTTTTTTCTATAAATGGTAAAATTACACGTTTCTCTTGAAGGCTCTGACTTTATAGAAATTGAACAATAGTTTAATTACTTACATTTAAACTTCTCTACGGGTAATACTCTTTACTTCCAAACAGAGATATTTATGATTAACATCTTATAAAATATAAAATCAGTACTTCAGAACTATTACGAATTTTAGCATTTGTTGCAAAAGTGGTCAGTTTGCGCAACCTCTAAACGTCCTCAAATTTTCTTGAAATTTGGAACAAACATTTACTTTATTATAGAGACTCGATCCCCAAGCAAAGTCATAAAAAATTACACAGTTTATTTTTTTCCATACAAAGATGAAACACCCTAGCATACGTCATATTTGTATTATTAAACGTCAATCTCGTTCCTCGCCCAACGCATTGGCGTTGCCATCCAGCGAGGTAACGCGGCCAGCCTTATGGGCACCCTACCTAATGGTATAGACATAGGGGATATATGTACATATAGTTTAGGTCCCAATAGTTTAAGTTAGGTTTAATTAGATCATAATTTAAGTTTTTTAAGGTTTAGTTATATACTTTTAATTTTATGTTGTTTTTTCTCTAATAAATTTATTAAATATTATTAAAATTTTATCAAGGATTTGTCATTATCAAATTTCAAAACATTGTTTACCGGAATGCTGCTCAATCACTCGTTCTTCTTGCGAAATAAATACTGAATCCTATTGAAAAAACTTGACTTTCATCACTGTGGATTGTTTTCGGTTTATTATGCAAAAAATACTTGAAATACGCGGACTATTTAGTCCTGTTTCCTTTTTGTTTACATCAGTGACGTTCACCAACTTTCAACGTCAGTTACCAAAAAATTATCATTTCCAGTAAAATAATTTAGTAGGTAGGTAGGTGCGCCGGTTTGGCGACCACCTTTGGTTTGCGACCACTTGACGGACTTCATTTCTTTATATCAAGATAATAACATTTCTATAGATGCCACAAATACAAAAAAAAATCTTACTGGTTTTTAAATGATTTCTAAATAAGAATTGATACCGTCTGAAATAAATGGTTTAGTCCAGCGTTGTAGAAAAAATGTTCAGTGTGCGTGATGACGCAGTGGTGATTGGTCCTGCAGCGAGTTAGAGAAAAAATAGCACGGCGCGCGGCGTTCGACAGTAAGTTTTATAACTTATTTCATGCTGTACACATAAGTTCCATGTTTCATTAGTGCAATCGTTAACTTTTATTAATCTTTTAGTTAATGTTTGCTATTTTTGTACTTAATTTTAACATAAAATCCAGTGGTCGTCAACCGGAATGCATATTTATCAAAAACTTCGGATTGCGGCCATATGGTCGCAATCCAACGTATACAGCAATATTCTGTTTCTCCTAGTATGGTCCTTATGCTTCATTCAAAACTGTTATAATTTAAGGTGTAGTGTTGTAAAACTGTAAAGAAATGATTCTTTGGTTTGCGGCCGCCAGTTTCTTTGAAGGAACTTTATTTAAATCGACTACAAATATTAGATAGTAAGTAGGTGGTCGTTAACTGACGTAATTGAAATAAATACGTTAGTTCGCGGCCACCATTATTTAGTATGAGGGAAAGGATGGTCGTAAACCAAATCAGTGTGAATAAAAATATTGGTTTGCGGCCACCATAATTTAGTATGAGGGAAAGGACGGCCGTAAATCAAATAAGTATTGGCTTATTGAGGGCGACCACGTGTGATTTTTTTAATTTGGCTGGGTATTGAAAAGTTCTATTTATGCCATTAGAATTCATACTATATAGTATATTATATACACTACCATATATAAATTTATTATATATGAGTGAGACTGAGTTAACAGTACGGTTTTGCTAACTCGAGGCAAATATCGGTCTTTATATCTGATCCCGGGTCATAGCAGACAAAAATATATCATTAATTAAACTAATTTTTTAGATGGCGCTCCCAAAAAAATTGGACGCAACAAAGAAATAGAAGCGGACTGTCCAGTACCCTTCGGCCGCCGACGAAACTATGCTACGTAACCAGTTACGTGTGAAGGATTGTTTTTCTTGCTACGAAACTAGTTACGTACAAAGAGGTTTTTTCTTCCTACGAAACTGGTTTCGTAGAAAGAAGAATATTGAGAAGAATACTCAAAAGGCTTCTACTGGCTGCATTTATCGTGGTTCCCGCCAGAATAGCAAAATGAAAGTAGCCTATGTCTATTATTAAAGGCGGTTCTTTTTTATAAATTTTTATTTATTATTTTGCTTTGGGAATTAAATTGTACAATTGATGTTTACAAAAACCTTTTCCAAAATTAAACAAATGCTCTCCTGAAAACCGCATCCAAATCGGTTCTGCCAAATGCGAGATAAATGCGAACAAACATCCATGTATATTTTTTAGAATCCCTAAGCTTTGTGGCTCCAATTAGTAACAAAATCGTTCCGGTAGTATATCACGTCACTAATCGGAGGTGAGGAATTCTACTTTGTCTGAACCAATCTATGTGTTTTTTGTTGACTTCCGGATACTACGATAGTTTGTGAAATGTCTAATTGTGTTTGAAAAAGTTAATTATAATCTACTTTCCCAAAAAAACTGTGACTATCCCGGAACCCTATTTTTTGCCCACTGACACAACGTGCACCTTTCGCCGCTTGCTACCAGGCTATCCAGCTTTTCAACAAACTACCGATACAACCAAAAACAATAATTAACAGTCGTATTTTCAATGCAAGACTCAAAGACCTTTTGTTGGAAAAGTGTTATTATTCTGTGTTGGACTTCATTAATGATTGTAATAGTTAATTGAATATTTATTATGCATGTATCGACAGTATTATGATTATTTAAATTGAGACTGACATGTATTTAACTATTTTAATTTATGTATAAACCAATTGTGCAGTATTTTAGTATTAAGTTATGTATTAGGCTTTATTATTATTATTTTTATGTTTGATATCATATTCACATACAATGTACATTGTGACTGAATAAATAAACTGAACTGAACTGAACACTACTTCGTTTTATTGGAATTGACGCTATATTTGCAATAGCAGCCGATGCTTATAACATTCTAATGTTGCCAGAATTTAGAAATTAACGCTTTTAGGGGAATATCAATTGCACAAGTCTGTTAGAATCGCTAGTGACTATCTCCGGAGGTTCCGGTCTGTCGATTTCTTTTGACATTGCAAAAAGTATTTTTTTGGCATTATAGACCGTATTATTTTATAAATAAAGCACACGACTAAAATGTAAACTCGTTACTTTATCTGTATAGCCACGTTCAACATTCATACACATTTATTTCGAGTTTCTGCAAGCCTCAGAATATGACTGAGTTGACAAACACATTTTAGCACTTTCCGTATCCTTATTTTGTAATAAATCTAGTAAGAAATATAATATAGTTTATTTATTTATTACATTTCACAGCATAACAGTTACAACCAAGGCACTGTGAAACTAAGAACACATAACGTTCACATAAAAGAACAAAGGAAAATTGTAAATTACACAGGAGAAGGTCGAACATCCATCATCTCACAAAACCTCAAACATTCATCGCACACATCTATCCTCTGCTTGCAAATATATCAAAGCGTGGAGCTGATTCTAGGAGCGAGTTTAAGAGGTGTAGGGCCCGAACCAGTGGAGATTTTCCATGGGACGCAATTCGCGCGGACGGCGCCGCTAATAGATGGCGACAACGGAGTCGGAAAAGGATTCTACTTGGAGTGGGAACATACAGGCGCACCAACTGAGCAACTAATTCGGGGCAGTCTGTATTACCACGTATGTACAATGCTACTTGCTACAGTAAGCAGCCTGCAATTCCGTCTTACCTCCAAGGAGTTAAAGCCCAAGAAACCCAGCAAAAACTTTGTCGGATATAAGAATGGGTAATAACCATATAACTTTTTATATAAAAAACGAAGGAACGCCTTTTGCACTCTTTCCAAAAGCTAGATGTAGGTTACTTCATGGTGGTTCCAAATAACGCTAGCCGCTTCGAGCTTGCTTCTAACCAGAGCAGTGTAAAGGAGCTTTATGGTCCCAGCATCATCGAAGTCCCTAGAGTTCCGAATAACAAACCCGAGCCTTCTATAGTTAAGAGCCAAGGTGATCATGTGCTCATGAAAGTTAAGAGAAGAGTCCAGAGTAACTCCTAAATCCCTAATAGTCTCAACCCGAGTTATTTTCTCTGATATTAGGTTATAATTGTAAAGTAACGGATTACGGGCCCTACTGAATGTTATAACCGCACATTTCTCAGCATTGAAGAGAAGTCTATTTTCAATACTCCACTGGCATACGCGATCAATATCATCTTGCACGGACTCACAATCTGATACACCCTGTACACCATAAACGAGCTTCAGGTCATCGGCATACAGTAAATTTCTGGCGCACTTGGAAACCAGAGCCAGATCATTGACCATAACTCCAAAAAGCAACGGGCCCTGGCTGACCCTAGAACGAGTATGATATGGCTCTGAAATAAAGCATCCGTGCTGCACGTACTGCTGCCTGTCGCGAAGATAACAAGCAAAGAATTTCAGCCGTTTCGGTGAGAGACCAATAGCGCACAACTTGTTTAAGAGAACATCGTTATCAACGCGGTCAAACGCTTTCTTAAAATCGCAGTACAGCACGTCAACCTTTATTCCATTATCCATATGATCCGAAATGGTATCAACCGGGGTTAAAAGGTTAGTCTCTACTGAAGGACGAGACCTAAAGCCATGCTGGGCATCACAGAGTAACGGCTTCAATTGTGGAGCTACGATTGTATTTATAATGGACTCAAATAACTTAGCTATCAAAGATAGAATAGCTATTGGTCTATAACCCTCAACGTTGCCCGTACAACTAGATTTAGGAATCGGCCTCACCCGTGTAATCTTCCATTCATTAGGGTACTCTTCGGTATCCAGGGCCAAGTTAAAAACGTAAAGAAGCGGCACTGCTAACCATTCTTTGCACCCTTTCAGAATGAACGCCGGAATAATAGTTTTGTGAATATAACATGAATACCTAACATCTATAGAATCAAACGATAGCACTCATATAAAGGTAAGGTGGAAAAAAATATATATGTTCAACGTGTGGGGACATTCAAATATGGCAATGTACACTTTTTTTGAAAAAAAAAAACGCTCACTTTCTTATTTTCAGACCCCTAGCCAATAGCAATAACTGTGTTAACAAAATACAAAAATATGTTTTGTCCCTTTCCCACTAATGCAAAGATGTGTCAGAAACTGGTTTCGTAGCAAGAAAAATAATTCTTCCCACGTAACTGGTTACGTAGCATTGGTTATGTAAGCGGTCGTACGTAACTAGTTTCGTAGGAAGAAAACAACCTCTTTGTACGTAACTAGTTTCGTAGCAAGAAAAACAATCCTTCACATGTAACTGGTTACGTAGAATGGTTTCGTCGGTGGCCGAAGGAGTCCAGTACACCGAAGAGACCCTGAAAAAGCTCTCAATGACATTCGGAAGGAAGGCAAGGGAATAAGAGAGACTTACAGATTGTATCAGAAAACAGTATTACATCAGATGATGAAAAATACTGTCAAAGTTGATTATTTTTAGGGTTCCGTACCCAAAGGGTAAAAACGGGACCCTATTACTGAGACTTCGCTGTCCGTCCGTCCGTCCGTCTGTCACCTCACCAGGCTATATCTCAAGAACGGTGATAGCTAGACAATTGAAATTTTCACAGATGATGTATTTCTATTGCCGCTATAACAATAAATACTAAAAATAAAATGAAATTAACATTTAAGGGGGGCTCCCATACAACAAACTTACAGATATTGGTACGGAGTCCCACTCGCACTTGGCCGGTTTTTTAATTATTTACCGGATAAGAAATAAATATGATTATCCTCCATTGTTAAAAGGCAATATTAAACATATTTTTAAATCAATTGTACTTGTTTTATTTTCATAATTTAAATATTAACATATTGGTCGCAAACTGGCTTACTGGCGGTCGTAAACTGATGAAAGTGGTCGCAAACTGACGTTTTGGCTATATTATTACTTTATCAGCATTTTATAATAATTTATGGATTGGAGTATAATATTTTTGATTTCATATTCAAACTAGACTATATTTAGGACTAGTTTACATTAACGCATACTATGCTGTGTGTTGATAATATTTTTTTTTTCTCATCTGAAGTTGGCAACTCCGTTAACTGGTCGCAAACCAGCGCAATGACCCTACCACTGAAAATCCGCAATATGGCGTGGGTAGTAAAACCCCTTTCAGGGCTATATATATATTCTTATATTTCTTTAAATACAGCAGAATAAATTCTAAGATTTCTATATTAATTTCCACCTGTTGGAAATATGATGTTGTCCATTATGATAGACACAATCACAACAAATACAAAATAAAAAAAGTCCAGACAACGTTTGGGTTTATTTGAAAATGGTAACTTACAAACTCGGCTACCGGCGTTTATTTATTTATTGATCTTGAACAGACTCGTCGTGCCAATGTTACGAATGCGTCAATTCAATTTCATAATGTTGGCCGCATTGGACCATGGCGGACTATTTAACTCGTAATTTAAAAATTGCAATTGTGGGGTCTCTTTTGTGTATCTTTTCCTTTTTTTTAGCATATTATTAAACTTTTGGCCGAGACGATCACAACAAACCCGAAATCGTGCAAATGGGTTCAGCCGTTCTCGAGTTATAAGTGCCGGAACTAACTCAACTTTCTTTTATTGATATAGATCTCGGCACAATAAGCTAATAGAAACTCGAAACACACATCAACCGGTCAACTTCAATTAACTATAGACTACATTACGTTTAGCTGTAATTAGCGTTTTGTTTTGTTATACCATTTTTAACAAATGAACGGGTAGGGTAGACTGTTTTTTTTACTGATAAATTGCTTTCAGTTGCGTTTTGTTATTCCATATCAGTTGCGTTTTGTCACGTTTATGACGTTTTATGTCACGTCCCACGGGAACGTGATAAAAAGTATCCTATGTCCTTCTCCTGGTTCTAAGCTACCTCCACACCAATTTTCAGCCAAATCAGATCAGCCGTTCTTGAGTTATAAATAGTGTAACTAACACGACTTTCTTTTATATATATAGATAGGTAATATATCTTTGATGATGTCATGCTGCGAAACGGGAACTACCCCCTATAATTGCCAATGTGTTGCCTCCATCGACAACCAATCTATCGAAGTCACGCACGCGTCACTCACATATTATATTTTAGTGAAAGCAAGCTGAATCACGAAAAAAAATACATTAATTATGATTAGAATGCAGATTACTTGTAATTTGGCCTGTTGCGATTCTCTTTCTTTAGCAATTGATTGCAGTAGATTCATAGATCCGATTGCAGCCATCTTTTGTTTTTCCACGTTTTCGCCAAGCTCTGTTAGCATTGTCAGCAAGGAGTTGATAATCTTTCCAAAGTCTTGAATCTCTGAAAATAACTTTTTTTTGTATTCACTGCTGTATGCAAGCTGTTTTTTCTTCAACCATCTGCAGCAACTTTTAACCCTTAAATGCATGAATTAAAAAAACACAATATTATAAAATATTATTTTATTTCAAATAAATGTTTCTTGTTTTCAACCAGTAATTCATTTTTGTTTATGTAAGCTGCATCTTATACCATGCATTTAAGGGTTAAATTGTTGAATTTTATTACCAAACGAACTAGCGGACCATTGCTTGAAGCGGTTTAAATTAACACATTCACAGTCCAGTGCCCCATACATGGGTCACGACGAACTATCTCCACATGTCCGTGTTCCGTACATGGGTCACTATAATAACCGACCAGGTACGCACTGAAATCAATATACTTAATTATATTTTTGTTTAGATTGTTCTATTTTGTTATATTATTATTCTTTTGCCTGACGATCATGATGCGAATTATTGTGTACTGATCATTGCACATAAAGTGTCTTGTGTCTAGTAGGTATTGTACATTTTTTATGAAACATATTTTGGTTACATATTTTTAAATGTGGAAACAACACAATTGCCCCCGACACCGACGAGCCCCCCGGGCTCTACTCTCGGGCTGTTCCACTACTACTAACGGATAAATCCGAGTGCGTACCTTGTCGTTTCATAGTGACCCAAACGTGGAGCACGGACGTGTGATGGAAGTAATTTGCTTGGGCGTCCAAGAAAATTGAAACATTTTGTATGGGGACTGTGAACGTGTTAAGGTAATAAAAGAGAAACCTAACTGGTACAAACAGTACGTAGGGTAAATCGCCAATTACAGGCCACCGTTCAATAACTGGCCGCCTCATACTAAAAATGAACTTTGTTCACCTGCAAACATAATTCATTTTAGTATAAGGTTTTAATTACTGGCCATCCTTCAATAACTGGCCACGTTATACTAAAATGAATTCAGTTTGCAGGTAAACAGAGTTCATTTTTAGTATGAGGAGGCCAGTTATTGAACAGTGGCCATTAATTGGCGATTTACCCTACCTACATCACATACCTAGGGCGGTGTTTGTGGCCCGAACTGAAGGTGAGGGACATAAATATGAGATCTGGGGCTTTACTAATTACCGCCGTGGTTTGTATAGTTTTACTTTGCCCAGGAATGGAGACTTACTCCCCGCCGCGTAGCGGTCTGTAAATTCCATTTACGGCCTAGGGTGACGTAAATTCTGGGGTCAACGACGTCACGTCATGATTTCCTGATCAGTGGTACGTAAGCGTCTACTTACTAAAGTTGGATATCCAGTTAGTGGACGTTATTACGGGGCGTAAATGGCGTAATGTAACAAACACGTAAGTACTTCTTTCTGTACTTCTCGTTCAAGCTTGTTGCTATGTATTATTTATTGCACAAAAGAAAACTTATCGTACAAATGGTGGTCTTAATGCCATGAGGCATTCTCTACCAGTCAACCTTCGGGCAAAGCAGATAAATTGTGGGTGGTGCAACAAACAAGTTTTAAGGGTCGAACAGGTACCTAGTCTATCTTGCCTAGCATACTAATGGAAATGTCACCTTTACATGTATAAACATGGTACATACAGCCATGTACAGACTTAAACTTACTAGTTTCATAATCCTTGCAAGTATCCTTTATATCTTCTGTCTCTTTTAGGACGGTAGGTTCTAATACTCTTATTTTATTAATGTCATCATAATAAAGATGAGCTTTTTGCAATTCTTCGGCCATTTCCGAGAATTTTTAGGTTTTATTTATTTTCACAGTACAGACATACAAAACGTATGTTTGTTGTGACTTTTGAATGTTGCATAGCAACAGTTGTTGAGATTAAGGCTGCGTGTCCACTGGAGAGTGGAGCGGGCTTCACAAAGACGCAGACAGATTATTTAGTTGAGGTGGGAACTCGTGTGCGAATTTGAGCGAGGAAAGCGAGCGATTGAACTCGTAATGTAAAGGCCAGCTTAGACGGCTCGAGAAGTCGCATGTGTCACACACATTATGAGTTCAAAATCTGGCAACAAATTTTTAAGCTAGCCCAGGCACAGTAGTTCGAAACTACTTAATTCACTCTCTCGATAGAGTTAGAGCGAAATACAAAATACTACAGCTTAGCTGTTTTTTTAGTAACTCGTATTGTAACCAGCTTCTATATGACGATGGAAAAACGTTCCAATCTGAATTATTGTTGACGTTTGTTTTGACGTATCGTATAATAAAATAAATAAAATCTGTATCAAATTTAGTTTAGGTATCTGATTGATTGTTATGAACATAATACTCACTACAATATTATAATTTCTCGAATTAAGGTCAATAGCAGATTTTAGCATAGTCTGATGTTACATGCTAGTAGTTTATTGTTAAAATGGAAGGGCTGACACAGAATGAGAAAACAATTTGGTCCTGTTGGGAGGAGAAGTCGGCAAGAGATGTGGTTCGTGAAGCTGCAAATAAAGGTAACCACATCAAGCTGGCAGTTAAATATCTGATGCACAAGAACTCATGGAATGAGGAGACGGCAAGAGACTGGTTTATGGCTGAAGTAAGTTTGAAAATCATTTTATGATTCACTTTTGACATTTTTTTTAAACTAATTATCCTCCATAAGAATACATTTTATGAGAATTTACTTTGTAATTTGATAAAATATTTGGGTTTTACATTATTCTCTTTTTTAAATAAGTTGTAAAATGCAATAAAGTGAGATAGATTAATTTTAATTGGCAAATGAAAATGATCACCAAGATAATTGTCAAAATCATAATTAATTGATCATGGACTACTTGTTAATCATACTACTATCTTCTTTCCCGAGCTTTCCAGCATAATATGGATGGCCAAAAGCGGAAACGCTGTAAACGTCAATGAATTCCCTTGGCATTTAAGTACAGCGTTTCCGCTTTTTGTGGTCAATATCTGTATTATCTTCATATCTATATAACAGTCCGTAGATAATATCATGTTACATTGTTTCATCTAGGTCAAAGCCTGGTCAATTCAACTACTATTACGAAAACAGATTTTCAAAGTACTACATGTCCTAAATAAAGTGGAGATAAACCCTGCGGAGCACCTCATGACCTTAGCCCAGGCCTCGCCAGAAATAGAATACAGAGACTTCATAGTGCAACACTTAGAAAAGCTGTCATTAGACATGAAAGGAGATACTCTCACAAGGTGGCATGACTTCAGGAGACATTGGAACCTACTGAGATACTTAGAAAACTCATTTGAAAACGAAGGCACTTTTAAACAAAACAAAGTATTTGGTACCGGCAAAAATAGAATTTTTGTGAATGAAAGTGAAATAAAAGCTTTGACCATAGAAAAAATACAGACTTATTCCGCACAATGGAAGAGCAAAATCGCTTCTGCACTTTTCCTGGATTCATTTGGTGAGTACCTAATTTTTCTTATCTAATTACTATGTGTGCAGCTAATTGCTTTGTGTTAATAAATTGTTACTATGAGCCTTTGATAATGTTAAGTTTTAAGGAGTGGGTCCGTTCAGGAAGTACAAGAAAATAAAGAAAATACGTTAGACAGAATTTTTTATATATGTTTGTGACAACACATTAAAACATCTTCTTATTCAAAAATCAAGTTCGTCGCTAGGCTTCCAATCATTGACATTTTTGGTGGCCAGTGCATACTTCACATCCTCGGTAGATTTTAAGAATTTTGGGATAAATTCTTCAGTCCCATTCTTGAGCTTAGGTCAGAGAGTCTGGGCCCGAATAGTGGCTTGGTCAACATATCGGCCAATTGAATTTCCGAGGGAACTTGTTTGACGCTCAGGTCTCCATTACTAACACATTCTCGAACAAAGAAGTGTTTCAGTTTTATATGTTTGGTGCGCTTATGACATTCGTATTTAGGGTTATGTGCAAGATAGACAGCAGACTCATTGTCCAGGTGTAACACCGGTTTCTCAGTTAGGGTCAAGTCACTGAAGAGTCTGTTCAGCCATAAAATTTCTTGTGCAGACTCGCTCGCTGCTATGATCTCCGCTTCTGTTGAAGAGATAGATACAGTTGTCTGCTTTTGGCTTCTCCAGCTTACAGCGGCGCCAGAAAATAAGCACACCATACCAGATGTTGATCTTCCAGTATCCTGATCTCCCCCAAGATCTGCGTCACTGTAGCAGACTAGGTGTGGAGGTGACATTTTTCTGAATGTCAAGCCATTCTCTTGCGTGCCTTTTAAATAGCGAAAGATGCGCTTCACTAAAATAACATTTTCCTTCGTAGGTGCTCCAAGGTTTCTTGAAGCGACACCTACGGCATATGAGATATCAGGCCTTGTGCCTACTGATAAATATGCCAAGGCACCCACAGCTTGCCTGTATGGGAAGTTGGGCTCTGCGCCTTGATCCTCTCCCGTTTCATAATCTTTGATTATAGGCGTTGGAGCTGAGTTGCAATTTAACATTCCGAATTTTTCTAATATTTTCTTTGTATAAGCCTTTTGACATAAAGATATGGAGTTATCCCTTCGCTTGTTTATTTCCATACCAAGAAAGTAGGATGCAGGTTTGGTTGTAATTTTGAACTTCGCTCTTAACTCTTTCAAAAACTCGTCACCTGCTGTAGTTGTATTGTGTGCTACTAGCCCGTCGTCGACATATAGAGCTATAATAACTTTGGATTGGCCTTTGTTTCGCACGTACAAGCATGGATCCGCTTCGCTCTGTTTGAACCCAGTTTTTAGTAAGAACTCGGCGATGCAGGTGTTCCAGCAGCGTGGCGCTTGCTTCAATCCATAGAGGCTGCGTTTCAGTTTACAGACTCGTTTTGTTCCATCTCCATAACCTTCGGGTTGTTTCATGTAAATTTCTTCATGTACAGTACCATTTAGGAAGGCTGTCGACACGTCAAACTGACTCAGTTTGAGATTTTCTCGAGCAGCTATAGCAAGTAGTGATCGTACAGTGCTCAGACGAGCCACTGGACTGAACGTCTTATCGTAGTCCACTCCAGGTATCTGGGAATAGCCTTTTATAACCATTCTGGCCTTATACCTCTCGACGGAACCATCAGGGTTCATTTTTACTTTATATACCCATTTGCTTGGTAAGGCTTTACGTCCTTTAGGTAGATTAACCAGATCCCAGGTTTGGTTGTCCTCAAGAGATGTCATCTCATTTTTCATGGCCTCTTGCCATTTTTCTTTGTCAATTGATTCTAACGCTTCTTTGAAAGTCGCAGGTTCTTTTGGTTTGTGAAGATTTTCGATTTCTTCTACAGCAGCCAGAATAAAATCGTCGTATCGCTTAGGAGCTGTGATATTTGACCTGTGTCTCAAAGTACGTGTTTGATTAGTGGCATTTTGTTCAGCTTCAGTGTTTTGTTCCGTTTCTTCATCATCGACTGTGTTGTTAGAACCGGAAAGAGATTCGTATTCACTTTCATAATTTGATGGTTCCGCTTGTTGAACATCTTCGGTGATGGACGGACGACGTACATTTTGTTGCAACGGATTGTCTACAACTTCAGCCGTTTCACTGTCGCTGTCAAATGGTGTGTCATTTCCTTCTTCATCGTCAAGCAGGATAGTCACTTGTTTATTTGGTGATTGTTGTTGTGACGTATTTAATGTTTGTTTGCTTGGAAGTTCTACATCGTTAAAAGGTTCGATGGGACTGTCTTTGTTGGCTTGAGTATAGAACATTGACGTCATTGCTCGAATATCCTTTGATGTAATAACTTTGTTTTTCGAAGGAAGAAAGATTCTGAAAGCTTTGGATGTTTCTGAGTATCCTGTGAACATACCGGGAATCGCTTTTGGTGCAAATTTGTGACCGTTGGTGCCTTTTATTAATACAAAAAATTTGCAGCCAAATATGAACAGATGATTAATGCATGGTTTTCTTCCAAGCCATAGTTCGAAAGGCGTTTTATTTTGTACGGCGCTATTTGGACTCCTGTTTGATAGGTAGTTGGCAGTCATCACTGCTTCGCCCCAACAATGTAATGGTGCCTTCGCATCAATCATCATGGCTCTCGCTTTCTCCACGAGGGTGCGGTTTTTTCGTTCGGCAGTTCCGTTTTGGTGCGGGGTATAGGGTGCAGTAAGCCTCCGCTGTATTCCGCAACGTTTCAGGTAAGTGTTCATGTCTTGGTTTACATATTCTTTACCGTTATCCGTTTGTAAGAACTTTATTTTGTTTCCAGTTTGTGTTTCCGCTAACTCTTTGAACTCTTTAAATTTTTCTAAGACTTCATTCTTGTTCTTCATCATATAGACTCGACTGTATCGGCTGTAGTCGTCAATGAACGTAACAAAGTACCTGTTTCCGCTTATTGTGGGTGTACGAATTGGACCACAAACGTCACTATGGACAATTTCTAAGCGTTCGGATGTTCGTTGAGTCAATTTCTCACGGGGAGCAGGAACTCGATGCATTTTTGCTTGAACGCAGGTTTCGCAGTCTGCCAAGGTTTCGGAAGCATCAAAGTTCAAACCAAGTAAACTTTCTTCTTTAAGTGCCAGTTTCATATCTTTGGCGTTCATGTGCCCAAGTTTTCGGTGCCATTCTTCGATGTTTGATGAGCCTGTTTTGTTTGTAGGTGTTGAAACTTCTTCATCGTTATCGTTGGCCAAGTTGTTGCGCTCATGCTTGGTTGGTTTGAAGTAATAAAGACCATCTTCATGTTTAAGTGCAGTGAGAGTTATTCCAGCTTTTGAGTTGTTGACTGTCGCTTTAGTTTTGGTGAAGAGGACAGAGCAGCCAGCATCGGTCATCTTACTGACAGACAATAGGTTAGTGCACAGACTGGGAACGTACAGCGTGTCCTTAAGGTGGGTGAGGGCTTTCCAATCGCTATTTTCAGATATAAAAGAGACGGTACCTTTTCCTTTAATCTCAGCACTATGTTCATCAGTTGCGAATGATAGTCTTCTGGATGTTTTCTCAATCGTCTTAAATAAGTCTCGTTGATAGGTCATGTGAGACGTACAACCGCTGTCCAAGACCCAAATGTTATCTTGAGTCTTCTTGTTGTTTGTAAAAAGACACTGCATAGCAAAATGGTTCTTTTGAAAATCGTAGTCTTGTTTCTTGGACTTCTCATTGTTTTTCTTCCAGCAGTTGACGCATATTTTGTGATTCTTGCGTTTGAAGATGTTACCTCTTCGTTTGCAAACTTTACAGGACGCGTACAGGGCTTCTTCTTGCAATATGGATTCAGGTTCGTCGTTATTGGTCATGTTTTGGCTGTGACGTGCTTCAAATTCTTCAATAATTTTTGTTTTAAGCTCGTCGGGCTTCGGAAGAGTGTCTCGCGATTCTATAGCGACTCTGAAGTTCTCATATTCAGGGGAAAGACTGTACAACATCATTATTGTTAACAGATCCTCGTTGATAGCCACGTCCATATCTGCCAGCTTGTCCACTATATCCAGGAACTTGTTGAGGTGACCTCGTACATCGTTTCCTTCTAGCTTAGTCAGTATAAGCTGTTTCAAAAGGGATGCTTTACGAGCAGGTCCTTTACTGGCATAAGTTACTTTTAATTTGTCCCATAACTCTTTGGCGGTGCTGCAGTGTTTAATTTGTTTCAGCTCAGACGGGGCGATAATAAGAATTAGTTCCGATTTCGCAAGTTTATCATTTTGTATCTCGTCTGTAGTTGAGGCAGGAGTCAAGGGAGTCTCAACGTATTTCCATAGTTTATGGCGAACTAGCACGGCTTCAGCTTGGATTACCCATGTGTCGTAATTATCTCTTGTGAGAGGTTCAATTTTTGCAGTCGACATTTTTTGATTTTGGTACTCACTTTTTTTTTTAAATATTTCTTCGTAACTTCAATTTAATATTACGCTCTGCTACCATGTTAAGTTTTAAGGAGTGGGTCCGTTCAGGAAGTACAAGAAAATAAAGAAAATACGTTAGACAGAATTTTTTATATATGTTTGTGACAACACATTAAAACATCTTCTTATTCAAAAATCAAGTTCGTCGCTAGGCTTCCAATCATTGACATTTTTGGTGGCCAGTGCATACTTCACAGATAACAAAGATAAATTAGTTTGCATAGTATTAAAGTTTCTATTTGTTAATCAATAAAGCTTGATTAATTTTAATTAGCCAGTTTATTGTAGGCATTTCGAAGTTGTTACATACAGAAGGTCATGTCAGGTCTGATTAAAATTTAATCTATGTTGGGCTTTGTCCAATCATATTTATGCAAATTTTAAATATGTATGATAAATCAATGGCTTATTTTGAAATTTTATATATTTATTTATAATATTGTTCGCATATTTAAATTGATTGTATAAGTTAGTAATATTTTTAATTATAATGCACCTTTGGACCAGAAATGACAGGTTTTTTGAATCTTGTTATTTTTATAATTTAGTTTTAATTGAGTTTTATAAATAATGACACAAAAGTAAATTAAGAAAGAAAAATTTAATGCGCTACTACAATCGAAGCGGGGTATGAACCCGCGACCTCTGCGTTTCCGGCGCATTGCTCTTCCGCTACGTTAATCACACCTAATCTTTCATCCCTTAATTCTTTACGCTACTGTAGCGCCCTCTGCGTCATATATGTTTTTGAAATGCTTATGCGCATTAGCCATACCCTAGGATGTGCGTTTTACACGCACAATCCCCAATCCCCATTGCTTTACAGCAAGTGTGAAGACTGCGAGAGAGATGACGCTGTTCTAAATATTTGTATAGAATCTTTTTATCGATTCATATTTTTTATGTGGTAATACCACATTTTTATTTTTATAAATAAAGACACAAAGGTAAATTAAGAAAGAAAAATTTAATGCGATCTACTACACCGCTTCGATTGTAGTAGGTAGATGGCATTAAATTTTTCTTTCTTAATTTACCTTTAAGAAAGAAAAATTTAATGCGATCTACTACACCGCTTCGATTGTAGTAGATCGCATTAAATTTTTCTTTCTTAATTTACCTTTGTGTCATTATTTATAAAAATAAAAAAGTGGTATTACCACATAAAAAATATGAATCAATAAAAAGATTCTATACGAATATTTAATTGAGTTATTAATTATTAAGTCATGTATCGTAAATATTACATTTATTTTTTAAATATTTAAAGTACTTATTATAATGCATAATGTAATAAATTGTTCAATAATACAAATAATTTACCACAGAACTAGTGGTGCCTCTTGGCACAAGTATCAAATACTTAAAAAGAGGTACCAACACTGTTGTATACTGAATTTCTGTGTTACTGAATAAATACATTTTTTTTTTTTTTTACTGAATTTTCTTAAAGGGGAACCAATATTCGTAATTCTAATTTATTTGAAGTACTTTGTTGATAACTTAGGGCCTGCAACATGCTCTTTTAAAATATTGAGTTATATTTTACTTTTATTTCAGAATTTTCGCTCTTGGATTTCTCAACACCATTAGAAATGTGGAATCACCTGGTGGAACAAAACAAGGCTATGATTTTAATCCGCTGGATCAACTTGCAAATGTCTGAGGTAGTAAGGGACATGAATGCTCGCTACAATTTCTTCAACAATGACAGCTTTGTCAAGAAACTTCTAAATGTCGACACTAAGGGCTTCCCTGATGAAGTTCTTGATACCTTAGATGAGATATTTCGCAAATGGCCCATTACCAATGAAATGATTGCAAGCATTGCAAATAGTAGTTGTTTTGAATACACTAAAATGTGTATCTACGATACTCTCTGTTCTTATGGTATAGTCAACGAAAACGAAAGTAATGATTTGAATAAGATCATAGGTAGATTAGCTCGAACAAAGAATTTGAAATTAATTGATGATATTTTCACAGAATCATGTTCTAATATCACTAAACAACACTTCTATGTAGAATTGGCGAAGTATTGTGTTAAAAATAAACTGTACAAAGTGTTGACAATGTGTGTTGAGGGCAACATATTGGACACAGATCTCTCTAATGTAGAGCAGGAAGCTAAAGACTGCATCAACCTCTGGCTATTGTTCAAAAGCATTGAACAGACCTCAGACAGGCAAAGCCACGTGGTGCCCGTGTATAAAACATGCCAGCAAATTGCTAAAGATGACATTGATAATTATATTTGCTCCAACCCCCATCTAGTTCTTGGCATGATTCTTCTAGAAGATGGCGCAAACTTATTCGATGTGTTTTCGAAAGACGAGTTTATTACTTTTAAAGACTTTAAATTGCCAAATAAGGGTTACAAGGACAAGCTTCCACATTTACACAATGTTTATAAGAAATATTTAGATATTAATCCAATTTACGAATGTAAGGATGTTAACGTTTATCAGTTGCTCTCTGGCTATCGCGGTTTAGATGTGTCGAAAATTTTCGAATTCCAATTGATCAATCAGAATAGTTCCAGTTTGGTTTGCGACAAGGCCGATAGACGTAGCCTCGGTAGTCTTCTATCTAACGATGTGCAGGTTAATGCTAGTTGCGTAAAAGCTTTGTCCCAAAAGTGTGATATGCCAGACTTTGCCAACGAAAAACTCATGAAAAAATATGGATATGTGGCGAAATTGAGCCACATTTACTATTTGAAACAATACCGTCCATGTAACGCTAGTCAGGCGTTCGTTGTCCAACAATATCAAATGTACAATCGCCTGCAAGATAAGAGTATAAAAAGCGCTTGCTGTGAAGCTCACGCCTTAGCTCTGCAGAACTGGGATGACCCAGCGATGATTGCCTGCGCTATATCTTTTGTGGCCATGATCGGATGCAATCCCACGAGGTGCAGAGTCCACATGAGTGCCGCGCGAATGATTAAACAATACTTAATGTACGAGAAAGGACAAAACGAAGACAATGCTAACAAAACAGTGAATGATTACATGTCCAAGCTGATTCAAAGCAGCGATGATGCTGCAAAGGACATATTGGAGGTCCTCGAAAAAATAACTATGCATACGCTGAAAGGTAAAGAAAACGACGACGGTGAAGTTGAAATGTCTGTTGCGCTCTTCGACTCACAGACGATGATTAAATTTGCGATGCTGCATAATTTGCCGCTACCTGAAGTTTTGCTCAGAGAGTTTGTGAAGCGAGGTTCTTGGTTCAGCTTCCTATTGTTCGGCGACGTCTTCCGGTATCCTTTGAGTCAAATGCTGAAGCTATCACAAGAGTTTGAGCAGAAGTCTTACGCGGAGCATTTGAAATACATCATGATGAATAGGAACGTGGAGGAAGGGTCAGAGAAGGATTCTAAAAGCAACTCTAGCAACGGGCAGAGAAGACTAACTAGATTGAGCTCTTCTGATGTGGTAAGTTGATCTTATATTCATTACGAATTAAATAAAGAACAATGTCCTCAGTGCACTTAACTTATATTTTAGTCATCTTAGTATCTTCTATGTCTTTCGACAAATCATGATCTCAAAACGTTAGTCTGCTTTGTTCAGTGAAAGAAAAATATATCTCCACACATAATTTAGAGTCGCATGTGTGCTGCTGCGTCATAATTTTGCCGTCGAAAATACTCATTTAACATTTTTTTATTTAACCTCGTATCAGATTGCTTCTTGTCTAGTTATGCTCCTGAAGTAATTAGATGTATGTTGTTTTTTATGGTAAATTGGAAAATGTGTTTCATTATAGAGTCCTAGCGGCAGTGGCACATTCGAGTTCCCAACGCGCAGCGTATGTCTGGAGTTGTGGGAGGCGGCGGCGGCGTGCCACGGACCCGAGGACCCGCCCGCCGCGCTCATCCGAGCCGCTCACCTCTGCCGCGAGCCGCTCCTCGTGCTCGTCGCCAGCTGCTACGAGGTAACCTCACTGAGCTTAGCTCTCATTAAAGGCCAGATCACACCAGATCCGTTTGCAGCACACGTTGTATAGGCACGGCTTGTGGAATGAGCTCCCTGCCGAGGTTTTCCCCGGGGTGTATGTGGTTCTTCAAGAGGGGAGTGGGTAAATAGGGTCGGCAACGCGTGTGTTATGCTCCTGGCGTCACAAGCGTCCATAGGCGGTGGTAACTGCCTAACATTAGGCGGGCCGCATGCCAGGTCATGCATTGCCACCGTCGTCGTATAAAAAAGAAAGTACCTATGATTGCTCATAAGACACGACGCACTCTTTACATACGGTGTGGTTTGGCCATTAGGCGCATTCATTTATCTTGAAACATATTTGTATCAGCCGAACGCAGTCTTCGTGTTATGGGCACAGTGGTTGCTCTCCTCTCTGCCGACGCCTGCGCCAGATGGCGCGTTGCTCGCCACACAACAACAAGTTTCCGCCGACCAGTTTCAACACGTCGCTGAGCTGTGTCTGCGCGAGGGCTATGTCACTACGCTGCACGAGGCCATGCTCATCTTCATGCCGGTAAGTCTAGATTAGAACCGTTTTGGTCCAAATGTCTCTCCCGCGCCATAAGTTCGGTTTTGCTTGTTCAACTTACCAATTTTTTCTTAATTATCTTGGTCTTTTTGCTTGCCGCATCTCATAAATGCCTCAGGCTCTTTGGATTCAACAACACGTCACTTCCAGGAGAACCCGTTAACAATGCTAACGGCGTTCCTCTGCCGCTCCATGCACCAGCGTATCTTCGACTGCCAGACGAGCAAGCAGCTCGCCAGCTTCCTGCAACTATGCCAGCGGCGGTACAGCGTCGACGCCAACGGACTGGCCAGTCGGCTGTCCAAGGAGGCGTATCAGAGGATCGCTACATCGCTTGTCAAGATTGCGCTTAGTCAAGGGTTTGACAGCGCTTTCCACCAGAGGGAATTCCTCAAGTGCTTGGCCGTTGCACAGTTTGGAAAAGGATTTTCGGGTAAGCACAGGTATAGGCTATAGAGATGTGAAGACATGATTTCCACTAAGTAACCATGTAATATGGTTTTAGTAATGGCTAAATACTTATGTAGTTATCATTCTGCAAAAATATACTTAGGTCTTCTTTCCTTATCACTACATAGTATAAAACAAAGTCGCTTCCTGCTGTCTGTCCCTGTGTATGCTTAGATCTTTAAAACTACGCAACGGATTTTGATGCGGTTTTTTTAAATAGAGTGATTCAAGAGGAAGGTTTATTATGTGTAATACATGCATAATTTATCAGCATTGCACCCGTACGAAGCCGAGGCGGGTCGCTAGTTCTTATTAATAAACTTGAGCAACTTTTTGGAAGCACACGTATCATTTTACCCATTATATAAATATGGAGTAATTAACAAGAATACATATTTTGAACTTGTAACTTCCAGTGCCTGCACCTAATTTCGTGACATTACACGAGATTCTTCAAATATCGATGGAAACACCGACTGTCGTGGACGTCGCCAAAATGCTTCAAGATGACTCTGGCCAATACCTACTTCAGTGTGTAGAGAGCTACACCGCCAACAGAAACTATGACGTCGCCCTCAAAATTGCGAAGTTAGCTAGTGTGCCGGTTAACGACATTTTAATGGCGGAATGGGCTCATAAACACGAAATGCTCTTAATGAAAGAAGACGCCATTGACAATAAAGAATGGACACATTTCATCGCTCGATGCAGCGAAGCCTTCAAGAAAGCGGCAGTAACATTCAACGATGCCACAGACTTCTTAGTCTATTACGTTAATGAGATCAATGACACAGTCCAAAAGTTCTACGCCTATAGAATCATTATGAGCTGGTTTGAGGAGAACTTAGAGTACGGACGGAAAAGAGAGCACATCGAGCATTTGATGTGGGATGCTTACTTCAAGTGTGAAGCTCAACATGAGGTGTTTTTGAACAGCTATCAAAGTACTTTGCATTTTATACTGAACGGTCAGAAGGATCCGAGTTTGTCGAGGAAAATTGGGGTTGTTGACACGGAAAAGCCGTTTTCGATGGAACTTCGTGAGATTGAAGTAGAGTCAGACGTAGGAAACATCGAGGATGTTGTGTTGTTGGAAGATATTGAAGCGGTGGACAACTGGAGGAAAGTCATCAATCAACTTTTGGAGTTGAAGTTGCTTGTGGACGCTTTCCGTCTGTCAGCCTTATTCAAGACTCCGTCGGAGGTCATGTACAGGAGCCCGCCATGTCCGGTGCAGATCATAAGGACGTGTATTAAACTCGCCGAAGGAACATGTTCGCCATACGATTTGCCCCAGGAACTGAGATTGGTCATCTCTTCGCCATTCTTGCAAAATAAGCTGACAAGTGAGTGACATACATTTTATTCTACCTCGGGTTTTTAGTTACATTTTTGAACTCACTGAGCCTTTTTATACAACTGTAAAATTTAAATAGCTATTTTAAAATTCATCTGAAAAAACTATAGTATATTTTTTCATTTTCTCTGTCTATCTTTGTTTGGTATTTCTCCACAGACAACTTACATGGCAAGGGTCAATTCATTGTGAATATAGAACGGGGACTTTTATGACTAGATCTTTTTAAATTTAAGATATTAGTGACTTTACAATTAAGTATATGAATTATTGATATTTCAGCGTCAGGCATATCAGACGCCAGCTTCGAAGAGCTGGTGGAGATTCAAGAAAAACAAGAGAATGCGACCGAAGGCGGTTGCCAACTAGCAGCAAGAGAAGAGGCCGACAGACTCACTGCTTTAGAGGCCCTGGCGGCACGGAGTGGACTCTCTATAGCCAAGCACATAGCCGCATACTATCGTATATCACTGCATATAGGCTGGCAGTATACGGCGGTGTTGAAATATAGAGGACTGTCGGTGGATTTCATCAACCTGGTCAGCGGACGCACTCGGATGTCGCTAGCGAATCTTGTGTTCAGAACTTTTAGCATTCCTTCCAAGCAGGTACGAATAATCTATTTAAGCCTTAAGCGGGTATCCTATACGGATTTGGGTTTGTCCGGTTATACACGTATTTTGGGCTGAGATAATGATGATAATAAATAAATAAAGTTATTTGAAAAATCTTTTCAGGTTGGTGAATACCTCTGCCACGAAATGGTAGCGGCCATTATCTGCCCGCATTTAGTGAAGACGTCTACATTCCGCCAGAAAGAGCACTTCCAATATACACTATGGGGCTACGCCCTCAACTCGGACGTCGAGATGTTCCTGAACATGCGCCCCGACTGCTGCAGCCACATCGGCCGTCTCATCCTCGACCATTTGATGGCTTTCCGGAAGATTTACAAGTCCGGGGCTACCCCTGTCCCTGAGAGCACCTTGGATGATAGCTGCCTGGACTTGGATACATTGATTGACGAAGAATATTCAAACGTGGAAGCTGATGAAGTAGAATCGGCTATCACTGATGGTGGAACCTTAAATTCGGCGGAAACTGGCTCTGTGTATTCGGCAGTATCGACGGTGTACTCGGTTGGTAGCAAAATGACGAAGGATACGAGAAGGAATTTGTTTGATGTGATATCGAGGAGTAACATTCACATACGGTATGAGGTGAAGTCGAATATCAGGAAGATCACGAAAGGTGCCAAACTGTCAACGAAGCAGGTATGTATAGAGCAAATAATAATATAATATGTCCTTAATGTTGATTTGTAATATTAAGTACTCGAGTTGTCTGTTGTCACTGTATATGCCATACGATTAAATAAATAAATAAATAATAATATAATATAATACTTATGACTAGTCGATTGTTTTAACTTCAACTGTTTTTGCGTTAAGACATAAAACAAAATATGACAAATAATTTTACAGGTGGGTACAGTGATGTGACTTCAACCGTGCCTTACGACTTGATATTATTCCAATATGTCATTTAGTGATTCTGAAGTTCTCGAATTCTGTAGTATTTGTGTATGTTGCCTTTGATCTAAGCTTGAATCATATATAAATGAGCGTCAACGTTTCCAGGTGAACATAATATCCATCGAGCTCCTAGTCCTCGCGCACGAGTGCTTCTCATGCGCGTGCGACACCGAAGGCGTGGCCGTGGCCCTTCGCTCTGCTCAGGCTCTCACAGCCCAACTCCTCGCCGCGCGCTCCTGGCGCCTCATGGTGCGACTGCTGACTGGATTGGCGCGGTATACGGAGATGGCCTACGTCTTTCAGGTGTTGAGGGATAAACACCAGTTCGAGTTTCTGCTGGGACAGTTCGACTTTATGCTGGGGCAGCATAAGGATAAGATCACGGAGTTTAAACAGGTTAGCGCTTACCCCTTACTTTCAAGTCTTGTACATGCACCATAGAAGAATGGATGTCGACTTGCGGAAATTGCCCAGCGCAACTATCTCCATAAAATAAAATGTACTTATGATAATGATGATGAATATGTGTGTAGATTAAGTAGTGTATGCAACTGTACATAATTAGGCCTTAAAACACTTCTGTGATCCTAACGTGAAACTCGCCTTCGGTGCGTTTCATAAAACCACACTCTTGTTTTAAGACCTCTCATTATGTAACAGTTGCATAATAGTAGTTTATGCAACTGCTACATAATGAGAGGTCTTAAAATACGAGTGTGGTTTTATGATCATAGATTATCATAGATATTCTTTTATGAAAATATGAAACACTCAGTCCTGCTAGTCAGTCCGCGGAGCAGAGGAATATATGAGGTGACGTAGTACCGCGGGGTCGCGGGGCAACGGTACTGTTATGAAAAATTACATCTCCGATTTTGGTCGCTGCCAAGTAATGTAGGTCCTTACCTGTAATATCTGAATTTGTTATAGAAATTTAACAAGATGGGTGTAGATAAACTAATATTCTCGCTTCCAGGGCTTGCTGGACTACCTGAAAACCCACTGTCCCGGCGACACAGACACGTATATAATGGTGGCGCTCCACTTCAACATGTACTCGGAGGCGGCCAACGTGAAGCGCAAGCAGGCGCTGGACCTGATCTCTGACCTGGAGAAGCTCGCCATCGAGTCTGCGCCCAAAGGCAGCGCGCGGAAACAAGCCCAGCCTGAGTGGGTGCAGATACACGACAACCCGGTCACTAGGTATGTATAAGACACTGCCATTCAGTAACAGATATTACGTTACAACCCTTTCAGCGGAACATTACTATGGTGAATTCGCGAATTTCCCGGATCGCAGGTGCTTTACTTGTCTTGTCTTGTCTTGGCCAGGAAGTGAGATCTCTCCCCGTAGGCGCGTATCGGGCAGAAAATCCCACTTACGACCTAGGGTGACGTAATAGGACATTACGTAACAAGGGTGGTAAACGAGGAATTACAAACGAGTGTCTATTAGAAGCCCGAAACCGAAGGCGAGGGCTTTAATGACACTAGTTTGGAATTCCTTTCACCAGAGTCACGTACGACGTTTTTTATTACACTTTGGAGGCAATGTAACAAAACGAATAAATAGTAGTCAGTACCAAAATTACTTACCGCCCTAGGGCGTAATATACGACTTACCACCCGGTTTTCTTACATGTAAACCCTTTATTTACGAGCAAGTGTGATGAAAAAAACCGGACGTCGTTGTTGTGAGACAAGCTCATGTATGTTTCTGGAAACGCATCGCCAGTTTGTAGCAATTTCACGAGTAGTAAGGTCCAAAAGTGGTAGATCACTTTCTTGGCTGACTGTACAGTCAAGTTCAGTCGAGAGACAAAAATATCTGAACACGACCCTATTGCTAGGAGCATAAAGTCGTGTTCAGATATTTTTGTTCTCGTAAGTGCGTAGATGTAAATGAACTCGACTGTACTTATACCTTATGATTATGATGGTGAGAGGAAACACTTGATTCTATTTATTATTTATCATATCTTTGAGGAGCACATACGTAAAGTTTGTTACATGACGCCGGGTAGAAGAGTAATTTTTAAACAGAAATATTTATTACTATTGTTGGTGTCTTAGGTCCATGCTAGAAACCGCGCTCAACCATAGCACGGACGCAGCTGAGCTGTACCTACAAGGAGGCTGTACCGGGTTCGCGGGCGAAATGGCGGCGCTCGCTCAAAACATCGGCCTACAGATGTCGCTGCTGAACGCATCGCCCACGAGGCTCATACTCAATAAGACCACCGAGCAGATGTATAAGCTCGTCTCTGAGTATCTCAGGTTTGTGTTACTTTTGACCGCCTGCAACCAGTGTTGCCAACTCAGGTTTTGACAAGTGGCTAAATCAAGTGTAAAATAGTACCAGATGTCTAAAATTTCCCAAATAACTCCCCACTAGATTTCTAAAACTTTCCACTAGTCCATTCAAAATAAGTCCGTTTATGCAGTCATCTGACAAAATAAAAATAACAAACAATGGTCCTTTGCAGCATTCTTTACGATTAACTCACACTAACATAAGTAGGTAAGGAAAAGTCAATAAGGTCAGGCTCTCTCACACATAACCACACACAAAAGAGGAATTCCTATAGATTTTGGGTCTGACCTCGCATAAACATGTTGCACACTTGTTTTAAAAAGTCAGTCACCAAATATTCTAAATCGTACATACAGAAAAGTCCTAATCAAGTAACAAAATCACCAAGTTGGCAACACTGCCTGAAGCTACACAAATTCGTATGCGAAGTCCCTGTGCTCTATCAGAGATTCTGTGTACAGTCGCGTTCATAAATATATTAGCAAAAACTCTATTCTTAGCGGCATAGAGACGTGTTTAGATAGTTTATCTACCCAAATATCATAAACCCTCCATGATGCGTTCAAGAACCGCACATTATGACCAACATAAAAATAAACTGTTTTGTTAGAACAAATTTCTTATCTGTGAAAATTTTATTATTGCTAATTAATAACATCGATTTCGATAATATTATATCATTCAAATTTCGAACATCTCTGAAAACCAAAGAAATTTGGTTTGACCTCTATTCTAATATCAGTCGAGATGACGTAGTTCGAAATGAATTGTCAATTTGCAGACAAATTGACAAATGTCGCACGCAAGTAAGATATCGAACGATATGGTAGTTCGGGCCCATTCTAGTTTGTCCTGAATTAAAAAAAAAACTATGACAGCTGCCAGAAAAGAAAAGAAAAGTTTTCATTGCCGCCATTACCGGTTAGAATTTGTTTTAATGCAGAAAATTGATCGATTTATTGAATATAAACCATAAAATGAGCTATCAAGATGATATAGATATTTCGGCGACGCCTCCTGATATCCGTAACAAAGCACCTAACGTCATTAATTACTTATTACCAGCTAAGTCAAAGAAACAGTAGGTATGGTGGTCATAATATGCGGCTCCTGAATGCATCATGGAGGCTTATGATATGTGAGTAGATAAAGTAGTGTATGTAACTATATATAATTAGGCATTAAACACTCGTGTGATGTTATTATGACACTCGCCTTCGGCTCGTGTCATAAACCCACACTCGTGATTAATGCCCTTCATTATCTACAGTCACATAAACTACTATTCTATCACATTTTAGTTCATGAATTTATAAACTCAACTGTACATAATAACGTCCTAAATGAATGGAGAATGCGCATAGCATAAAAAAAATAAAGTATTACATAATGCGCTGTGTCGGAATATAATGCCTATTTTCACGTTACGTGCGTACTGCTTAACCGTGCAGTGGCTCAGGGATCAAAGCCAACTCCGGAAACGTAGAGATCGTGGCTTCGTTGTCCACTTGCAGTGTAGTGGATCGCGTCAAATTTTGTATTTATATTATCCTGTAAAAAAAAAAAAAAATTTTTTTTCTATCCAATAAATGTTCACATTAAATTATTTTGTATACAGTTCGTAAATTCGAATATGATTTTTTTATTAGGTCGTTTTTCATTTAGTTTGTATCTATTATATAGTTTGTTATTAATTGCATGTTATAGGTGCTAAATGGATGTTTTTGTACGCCAACTGGCAAAACACACTGCTACCCTCATATTGTTATTCCGCATGTAATTCAACACACACAAAATAAAACACTTCGACTTTGAATAAATCTCGTTCACATTTGAACAGTTTCATGGAAGGCCTGGTGCTGCTAGCGCCACGCAGCGGCGCCGCGTGGCGAGAGCTCGCTTACCGACGGGCGTTGGGCAACGATCAAGCTTACTTACGCGACTGCGCCGCCTACCGCCCCGACGTTGCGCACGATTTCCTCGCCAGGTAAGAAAGTGACTTTTCTCAAGCATGCAATGAAATGTCGTCTTAACGTGCGTTATAACAGGCTTCGAAGTATCAAGTTTCGGACGGAACAACTCGAGAGACGAACAAAAAATAAACGAAGTTAGCATATGAAAATTTTACTTTGTAATGTTCTGTTTGCATGTTCGGTTTTTACTTTTCATTAAATAGTGTGAATTTTGAGAGGTGTTTTAACACTAATCATTGACTGGTAACAGACAGTTCGGTTCTCGCAGTCATAGGCCTGTTGGCGTCACATTTGATATTATTTAATTTTGTACCGACTGTCTAAGCTAAGGCGATACAAATTAACTACCTATTCTATGAACGGACAATATGTTTGGAAGTTTGTTTCAATACATACCTTGGTAGTTTGTACTAATATGTACTAAACGCTAAAATAATGTTGATTATTTTCGTTAGTAACACTTCAGATGTCGTTTTAACGGCGTTTAAGGAAGTGTTGCTAGCGCAAACAATGATGCCGAATTTAGTAAATATTAGTTATTTTCGCAATATCCTGACATTCGGAATCACCCGAGTGCATATTATAAATTATCTAAGTGTAAAAATTGATCAACCTACAGGTATAAGACGGAGAAGAATAAGACTGCCGTGTCCCAGGCAGCCATGACGGAGCTCCGCAACCTTTGCAGGTGATGTGTAACCTGTCTAACGATCTCGTACCACGCTGTAATAGCAGCGATCATGCTCCCTCTTCCACACTTGCTAAGACCGCGTAAGTGCGAAAGAGATAACGTTACATCTTCCGTCGTCAGTTAGTACCGGGTTTATAATAGACCAGGGGCCAAATTTGACGTAGTGACATATTCCCATGTATATTTTAGCGATATGCTCTCTTCGAAGTAACCGTTTTGAACTTTTGACGTGTCTTAGAAAATGATTTTGACAGACATGGACACAGAACCTCCATTGCCCCATCTATGTAATTTTGCTATATTAAGCCTGAGCTATATCTATTATCTGTTTAATAACATGCCACTTGATGCATTTTAAATAGGAATAATTCGTTGTATGGTCGTTATATGGCCAAAATATTGCTCAAATGCAGATATTGCAATACTATGTTGAATTTGGCCCCTGACTTTGTTATAATGTTAGCCTAGTAACCACCATAGCCTAGTTGGCGAATAATTAGATGGGTTTAAAAAACCTTTACGAGAAAAGTTACATGTTAAGAATATTGTTCTTGTTTTTATAGTGGCTTGTAATCAAATCATGTTCAAGGCAATATATAAATACCAAAAAGATATATATTATACCATTGTATGCTTTTTGTAGTATATTCAAATAATACGGTCTGTCGGGACAAGTACGCCGACTACAGAATTATTCACCTATGAAGAGTTCTGTGACACCTGTCATCTCAGTACATTTTATTACAGTACTTTTATCTCACGAGCGCGGGTGAGCCATGTTTGTGCGAGTAGATGTACATGCACATTGGCTCTGTGTGGGTGAGCTCGGGAGCGAACAGTTCCGGCTCACCCACACAGAGCCAATGTGCATGTACATTACTTACACAAACATGGCTCACCCGCGCTAGTGAGATAAAAGTACTTGTACCTATAATCGGAAAAGTGTACTGAGATGACAGGTGTCACAGAACTCTTCATAGGTGAAAAATTCTGCAGGCAAAGTCTACTATAAAGATATAGAAAAGTACAGATGTTATTCTACAGCCCAACGGGGTGTTTTTCAGTCCACACCATATTGCGGATTTTAAGTGGTACTAATTTATTTTACTGGCAACGACAAATTTTGGTAACTGACGTTGAAATAAGGTTGAAATTCAGTGAATGTCACTGGTGTAAATAAAGAGGAAACAGGACTATTCCGCAAATTTCAAGTACGTAATAAAGCCCAAACTATCCGCAATGATAAAAGTCAAGTTTTGTTCAATAGGATTCAGTATTTATTTCGCAAGAACAAAGGATTGATTGAGCAGCATTTTGGTACATAATGTTTGAATTTGGTTGATGACAAATGTCTACTGACGCAAATTTTATAGGACCTATGCACATAATTGCGATAGGAAAGCATTTGTAGCGCCGCTATCCCTGAAGTGCTACTCCAGATCGAAATTTGTACCGTGCCATCCCTCTCGATCTCGTGTCAAACAATACCTGAATGAGCAGGACGGCACGATGGGAAGTTCGAATTTCGAACATCGGAGTAACCCTCCTAGGCCGGACTGACACTAGTTAGGCTATATACCTAGTACCTAGTTAATAGTATAGCGTCTGTACTTTCCGATATTTTAATGGCTGGCCGACTGACCTTATATAGTCATTTATCAGCTAGATTTAAAGAAAATTAAGTCTTTACTGTGATATATTCTCGACTGATTATAATATATTTTATAAGGAATTAAAAATTGTATCCTTCTTATAAACATTTTATTTTTATAAGTGTCCTAGTAATTAATGGCAATATTAAAATGACATTAAATAAAGTATAGTCAACGCTTAAAAGTGTTTTTCACTTATGCTTAAAACCGGCTACGTAAAAGCCTTGTGACGAAAAGATTACACACATTGTAGTTCTCTTCACTTGCTTTGCTAGCTTATAATAAGATAAGTTTAGCTTATAATCAGGTTTAACTCCTCTTATGATTATGAATTAATTAACCTATTGACCGCCAAGCGGTCTAGTAATTTACCGTGCCACTGACGCCAGAGTAAAAAGAAAAGATGTGCCCCAAAATCAACAGGGATTGAAAAATACTTGTAGCGGTTAGAATTACAAAGTTTTTGATCATTGAAATTTGGACGGCTGTGGCCGCCGTGGCGTCAGGGGCACGATTTTTTGTTGACGGCCACAGCCGAATGTGGCGGTCAAAAGGTTAAGACCCACTCCTTGGTCTTCTTCATATTCAATTATGGATAAGAAACTTGGACTCTAAAGAAGGCAGATCGTGACCGTATAGATGCGTTCGAGATGCTGGAGGAAGATGCTTCAGATACCTTGGACGGTATTCCGCACCAACGAGACCATTCTTTGGGAACTCAAGGTCAAAACCAGGCTTTTGTACCATCCAAATAGACAGAAAAGGTGGACACAATCTCGAATGGTTACTGGTAATGTCGAGGGTAAACGTCGTAGTCCAATCAGATGTTCGGACCAAATCCGCTCCAAGCTACACGATAGGAACAGGTGGCGCAATATAATCAAGAAGATTACTCCAAGATCGGTTGATCATGACTCTAAGCAACGAGGAGGGAAGATTATTAATAATGAACTCGAAGGTGCCCACAACTTCGTCCTAAAACTTTTTTTCGCAGTTGGGTCAAAAGTATCCTGTAACCTGTAACCATCTTTGAAATGTCCAGCTATCCCTGCACAAAAATTGGTTAAAATCCGTCCAGCAGTTTCGGCGTGATGATCGGAGAAATACATGTTTGCCAAAAGATAGCGCAATACGGCTGGTGCCGAGCGCCCATGCAAATTTTGCATCGCGCTTTTAAGATAATTCCAGAAATAATGAAGAGGGCTCTCCATAGAAAACTAATTTTCTATACAATTTTGGAATTTTATAATAGTGTAGATGTGTGTAGTTGCGAATAAAACAATGAGATTTACTTAAAATATATTTTAATATAAATTAACACAAACCCAACACAAGACATTGGCTATCCTAGAGCTACATTAAGTGAGAGATTACAGAGCCCTAATTTAGGGTACAAAAGAAAAGAACCTCAGTCCTTCGAATACTTCAACAATCTGTTCAGTACCTGCATAAAGTGCAACCACAAGCCACAATTAAATAAGATCTGTCGGGACAAATACACCATCCAGCGTGAAACTTAGAGCATTAAACCAGCCAGTGGCCATTGACAGGCGTTCCCATCTGCCAAAAGTACGAGTCCGTATTTAAAATAATAAGGATTGACTTTTATATTTTGTTTGAAATTACAAACAATATTAATACTTAACAACATTTGTAAGGAATTTAGTGTTGTTACTGTTGTTGTATTATTTTAGTGTGGGTGCGTAATAATAAGAGAGAGTTTTGTTTTGAATTTATGTGTGTAGATTGTTTATATGTGTGCTACCACTCTTACCCAGTCCTCGTCTCGAGATTTTGGCAGGCTTTTTATTTACAAATACGGTGAATGCGCCTCCGGTTGGTTTAATGCTCTAAGTATCGAAATGTCGAAAACTACAGATGTTACATTACTAAGGCCATCTTACAACTACGCAGCTATAGTTGGTTGGCAAAATGAAGATGGCGTTAATAGTGTACATGTCGATATTTCGACACTAGTCCCGATCCCGACTAACCTTAGGTACTCAACATCTGGTAATACAAACCATATATAATTACATAAATCCCCGTAACACAATAACAGAATTAAAATATCGCGTAAATAATAATAATAATAACAAAATTGATCGATATAAATTTAGGCAATCGTTGAGTTGATTTTAATTCTATTTACATTATTTACTGAAGAGGTCCTAACGGCAAAATCTCTCGTACAGTCACAGTGTCGTAATAATACAATATCATTTGAATACTATTGGCAAATATTGCTCTGGTGCTTGCAAGGTACAGTAGGTTGTGTAATATTACTTATAGAAAACTATTTATTTTTAATCTTTATACTTTAGTAATTTTGCATTGACGATAATTTTACAAAAATAGATCATTATAATAGATCTACCACTTTAGTGTGATACAGATTTAGGGACGCAAGGGAGTCGTGAATTGACATCAGTATGCCATTTCGCTAAATAAGGCATCCATAGAACTAGAAAACCATCGGCTCGTTTTGTTTGCCAGTATTTGTTTTCTGATTTTCTCTAGAGAATACAGTAAGCCAAACCGCAGGACGGGCCTTAGCTATACACGCGCCCTGACAGACGACGAGACAGCAGAAAAGACGTATGTTTTTTTTTTGCTTTTAACTCGAGGTCACGATCAGGTTTTATATCCAAGTATACAATAAGTTATATACAGGAGCCTGGTCTCTTCGCTTAAACCTATTGTTCCCCCTAACCTCTATAGTCTCAGTAAAGTGGTAGAACTTGAACCGTACCAATTTATAATATTGTCTCTATCTAGATAGTATGGTACTTTATTCAACATACACATTTAGCATAATTGTGGGTTATTCTTCGCGGTCAGAGTAAAAGTAATAAGGATTAGAATGTATGCATAGAAAAGGCATCAAAGTTCATAGGAAAAAGCACCTCGTGTCTACCTATTGACACATAATGGCAAGGGACTGAGGACTAACATGAATACAAATTGGAATGTAAAATAATTTTAAATAAATGCTAGTTTATGTACATGTAAATCGCTTAAAAACTCTAAGTTAGGTAGGTAAATTTATTCATATCAAGATCTTGTTCCCAAGTTATGAAAATTATTCTGTAGAAATGCTATTAGAATGGTTGAAATTCATGACTAACCTAGGTATGCAAAACACCGACTTAGCCACGCCCACATTCATTCTAATGAATTTATGACTGAATTTATTATAATCTGAAAGGGTAATTGAAACATTTTGAACATACAGCACTATGCACTATATACGACATAGCATTATACTGTATTTTTATACATTAATTGACTCCGGTAACGCGCTATCTAACATCTAGTTATTGTACTTAGTGGTAGCTTTGCAAGTCTTACTTGTTAAGTGTCTATCCGAGTTGTAGCAAACGTTGTCTTTAGAGTATTGACATGGAACATTGACAAACAAATTGCTTATTATCTTGAGCAAATCAATCGAATAACAACTAAAGTGGTCCGGGTCCGAAGAAATTTCGTTTATTTCTGTCTTTGGTTTGAAGTGATAAAAATGCCGAAAATTAATGACCAGTGACCCGAGTGAAATGAAAACGTTTTGAACGTTGATATGTAGTGCATCTAACAAGAGGCGGCGCCTCGCGCGACCCCTCCCCCCACCAGTACAGGCAAACTGCTACTACTAACCATTTCACTTATCTACATTAACAATATTTTCATTCTAACATCATCACAGTCTTCTCACATTACTTAAACTAACTCATTTAATTACAAAACTTTTGACACTGGTTAATATAAATTCAGAAAATATATACAAAAGTCTCATAGAAATTGTTCATATCTGAGTCATGTACTTCTCTAGGTTTAGGAACGAAATGCATTTATCGTGTCATGAGTTTGCTCTGAAGAGGAGTGCTGTCGAGATTTACGATTACAAGAGATGCAATATCCAGTGTTAAAATATCGTGATTCCGATTAATTATCATTTTATCTTATTGATTAGAATATCAAAATGAGATTCTCGTCTACTACACAACACGTCCCATTTACGTGTAGTACTTAATAAAAAGGCGTGGCCTTCTAGGCAAGTAAACTCGATAGCTTGGCTGACGCATAAGACTCGTTACGTTGGATTTGACACTTGCTTACTGGCATACAATCGAGGGTACAGTATACCTCCTTGAGGCATTCTAACCGTCGGCTGAGATTCGAAATGTTGAATTGATTACAACGCCATCTAGAGGTGTTGTGTGACGCGGTAGGTATGCCGTTCGTCTAGCACGGTCTGAATGGTGCGATGCACGTTTTCTGGCAGGTGGTCGAGCAGCATTCTTGGCATGACTTGGAGCTCCATGAAGTCCTCGGCGCAAGCCCATCGCATCTCGTACGTCGGCTCTTGAGTGCGCACTTTCCTGATAAACGATAAAATTTTATAAGAATATATAATGATTCAAATAAACGATTGTCTTGAGAGTTGGACCATATAGAGACAACCGACAGACGGTTGATGTATGGTCTAGTATTTTTTATTTATAGTCAGAAAGTTCCTTTTTAACTTACATCTATGTGCCCGCAACGTACTAACTTATCTAATTAAAAAAGACAATGATACGAAACAAGCGTTTCGTCGTAACAATAATACGAAAATAACGACTTACAGTGCTTGAGCTGTCAGAATGCGATTCGCTTCTCACTCGCTCTTTCGCGATCTAGATAAGAACCTCTCAGTTTTCACCTACACCCGAATTGCAATATGAGAGCTCACGGACTATATGTGTATTAGACGATCCAATGTGACCAACGGAAACAAATGGTACCTATCATTGTCGCTATAAGTCGTACTTTGATTTGTTTCATCTTCATCCCTTATGAATACCAATTCCACACACCCGCCACCACTATTGACTATTACCGGGCATGCATATTTAGATTATTACCACACGATCGCAACCGCTCGCACTATTTATGTAGAATTTTATAACGAAAATCTTATTTAAAATATCCTCAATGACCTTCACCGGTAGTTTTTCCCCATGCAATAGATTTATTTGTTTATTTTGAGCATAAAGGTTGATTCAGACGTAGGTAGCCAGTTGCTGGACTAGAAACCACACCACACATGTTTTTTTTAGTGCCTATCAATATCAATGTTCACATGGTGCCAGTATCTACTCACCGCGCGTCAGCAAAACTTGCGTCAGTAGTTACTAAATACTAACTACGGGTACGTCTAAATCAGCCTTGATCTTTTGACAGCCCAGCTCGTAGAAAAAAAAATGTTCCAGACAAAGCTAATAGCTGTCAGATATAACATTGTATGGCGGAAAATTACGATGTGGCGTCTGGGGCACAACTCTCTGTCAACGTGATTTGCTGTCTTTGTCGCTCAAAAGGTAAAAGAAACCGGAAGTGTTTAATTAAGTGGTACATTAAAGGTACGGTTTGTATACTCCACGCTTAATCCCAGGAATACCAGAAATCAAGACAAAACCATGTTAATTTTTATCGTTTACCTTTCATTTTCATCCTCATCCACATTGCTTTGATAAGACATGCGCAAAAGAAACATAGTTTAATTCGGCGGTTTCAAAGACGTCTACCGTAAAGTCTAAAGTCAATACATGTTGCTCCGTTTGCAGCCCAGAAACCCAATTTAAAAGGAACTGAGCTGGCTTATGAGCATATTTCTGTCATATCGCAGTAGGTATTTATATTAGTAGATTGTGCGATTATTACTTGTACTTCGTACCCTCTGATATATTTATTTACAAGTAAGCTTTTTACAGTGCAGTGCAATATAATAAATATAACTTAAAAATCTAAAGGCAATTTATGTAAGTACGGTGCTATATGCTTTTGTTTGTTATTTTCTCTGTCTTTCTACCGAGACGAAGGGACTATTTTCTACCAAGAGACAATAATTTGTGCCAGTCAATATTTGCCACACAAATATGTTTTTATTTGTTCTTTTCTCTCTGATAGAAGGACCACTTTCTATCAAGAAGTTATCTACTGTGCTAGAACCATGTACCTACTATAAGTAGTTAGTTAGCTAGCAATTAGCAAAAAAGTAATGTAAGTATAAATAATGGTTCTTAAAATCTAAACCTATGTAAAAATGTCAGAAACGGCCCGACCGTATGGAGTTCTTCATCAGGGACACCTATCAGTGCTGTTGCGCGATAAACGACCCACTCGTAACATATCGGACCGTTCCTGAGAACCTTTACGTGAGTTTAAACCGTTGTATTATTACATTATTATGAAATATGTCTCACGATAGTTTAAACAAGATCATAGCAAAAATATGTGTTTAGACTTACTTTTCGATGCCCATGCGCTTGCGTCGCACGATGTGCAGGATGCGGCCGGCGGTGAAGAGCCGCGCCGACGAGAACCGGCGCACGAACACGTTGCGCGACACCAGCGCCGCCTCCTGCAACATGCCGCGGGGCTTTCGTTAATGCTTGCAGTGCAAGGCCGTCGTAAGCTACAGCACAACACTCCATAATTAAGGGCCTCAAAAACTTCATCTAGGTATGTTTTTTCGAGAGAGTACCACGTGAGATTGGAGGCCCTCATAAGACTGCCTTGGGCATGTGCCCAAAGTGCCTAGTGGGAGAGGGGCGTGTTGCAGTGCCAAACTATTTAGTTCTAATGCCATGAACATATCTTAATATAAAGTATTATAGTCTGTCCAATGAAGTCACTTTGGGTCAACATGCGTAAATTTAAGTTTATTTTTCACTTGTGCCAGTTTGACACAATTTGATCTTAGAATTCCGGATAGACTATAACTGCCTAGCACTTGTTTGAAGACAAAGTTTTTCGAACTGGCTGCATTTGGACTGGGTAGGCATGGCCAGATCCTTATGGCGCGTTTTCACTTAGTGTTCTGAACGATTATATTTGTCCAGAATACTAAAAGTGTGTTGTGGTGTATAAGTGTATTATCTTAAGAACACTAAGTGAAAACGGTATTACCAGTTGTCAGGGTGAACAAGGAGGTGTAGGTAATAATACTAATAATATGACTTCGAAGCGCGTGCCTTGCGCCCCTGGTGAAAGGATCTGAACTTCTTATTCCACGGTAGAAACAAAAACGATGCAATGTTATATTTGAATAAGCCCTGTCTGGTAGAGAGAGACAGGTAGGAGATCATGCTCCTCCTTGGAAACACCTATGTTCAGTTCAGCAGTGGCCTGCCGTAGGTTATTGACAATACTAGGTAGCTGTTCTAACTTCGCATCAAATAAATGCTGTTGATGGGAAATTACAACTAATTATAGTCCACTATATGTAGATACAATAATAAAAAACCTTAAAATAGACATCAAAAGGTGCGCAACGCCACACACGTACTAATCATTCATATCTAAGTTACTCTTGGAGCTTAATATGATGTTCCATGTTTCATCGAAAAATAAATGCATGGGTTTCTTATTATATACCATAACCACAGTGCATTCGGTAATTTATGTATGATAATATTGCTAATAAATATACATAATTAATTATCTGTAAGACGACGTAAATTTCATACTAACTAATCACTAGAAAATTAGAAACTCTAAAACTTACTTTTTATTTGTAAAAAGTAGTACCCAGTCAAAATACTCAAAGAATACTATTCAAATTATTCTTCTTACTGCAGGGCAAATAAAATAATACATTAGGCCATAATTCCTATTACGTAATAGGTATTAGTAGTTTAATTACTGGTGCAATCACTCGTGGTAGGTGTTAGAGACAGCTACTTACCTTCGTGCGACACGCAACGACTGTGGTTTAGGGACAGTGCGGTGACACACAACTGGAACAGTTTATATGATAATACACGTGCTAAATGATACTGCTTCGATGTACGAGTATACATCGATGATATTAATATAAAATATGACGAATTTTCACCACATTCTGATATCTAAGACTAATCGGAACAAATGCTAATTTGTTCCGATTAGTCTTAGATTTTCATGGATTTTACTACGTGAGAAAGTGACTACTAGGATTATTGAATGACTATAGTAGGTACTATAAGTGTGCTTGTGTGTAGCCTACTCCTAGTGTATAAAAAAAAAGTCGGCAGCCGAACTCGCTCTAAGAAAATGCCGCGCTTTCTTACTTAAGGTGGAATGGTCTGCATTTATCGCGGAGAATATAAATTTTAATAAATATAGTGATATATAGAAAATAGATTTTAATAAATATAGTGATGAATGATGACTATAGATAGCTTACCAAGGTTATTGGTTCTCCAAGTGGAGGATAAATTAAATTAAATGCAAATCAAATGACAAGTGAAACAACACCACAAACGCTACACAAGCGACACACGTAGACCTGTAACTGTATGGAAATGCTACTGACAGCACTCACGGTGGACACGCCCGGCACGAGCAGTGCGTCGGCCGAGTCGTCCGAGTGGGTCGTCTCCAGATCCTCGGGCCGCCTCCAGGTCGACTCCAGATCTCGTGCCGGCACCCCGAACAGGGCGTAGCCGAAGCCGTTCATCATAATTCGGTACTGGAACAAGAAAAACCCTATTAAAACCTGTGAGCCATCCCAATACTGAAAATGAAGATGTGATCGTAGCAATGTAAATGAATGAACTTCATGCGAGTTCGAAACTTGTCGGGCCGTCCCTGACACCCGACCTGACCCTCTTCTACAACTATAATTTTCAATATTACGAGAAACACGTTTTTCTACTCGTAACAAAGGTGACTTAATCTTCATCTCTTTAGAAGCTAAAATTTTGATGGCAGTCTGCTGTAGGTATGACGTGCCAGTGTCTTAACCTGGCAATCCTGGCCTGGTCATGTGATGTGACCAGTAAACCTGTCCACCGGGCTTCCGCGCCGCGTACCTACGTTAAAATAGCTTGACGAAAGGTTAACCGAATTAACCTACCTTTACAACTGTATAGGATAGTGGTAAGTACCTTGGGCAGTTTGGTGGCGTGTATGGTCTGTATGACCTTAGTGCGCAGGTTCTCTATGCTGTGGACGCTAAGGCGCATGACCAGGTCATCGCCAACGCCAACAGTTAGAACGAAGCTCTCTGTGTAGCGGGCGGCTTCGCGGCTTATTAAACCCGCTGAAAAATAAAATTAAGCAGTTAGCTAAATGTTATTTCGAAAAGTCTTAATTTCATTAAGTGAAGCTACTCAATAGTCATAAGGTTGAATCTGCAATAAATATTATAACTGTTAACATTAATTTCCTTCTCTTGTTTTCTAAATCCTTCACCGAAAGAAGGAGAAAAACGGTAAGTAAAATGGTAATGGTTTTAAGACACTTCGGTAGAGTTCAATTAGAATAGCGGCTGAAAACCTTGCAGCAAGGCTGGTATATGAAATTGAGATGTGTCGCAGTATGAAATTCAAATAAAACTTCTAAGCACAAATCAGTAACGGGCTGCCAGAAGCTCATGGCCCGCGTGTAGCTGACCGCTAAACTAGGTCGCTGAAGATGTACAACGTTTTAGATTTTGCTAATAGGTACTCACCAGGCGTCGAAAACGCGAATACTTTGAGGTGTGGATACCTGGGCCTTAGCTTCAAGGCTACTAATACTGCTACTCCCGCGCCCAAACTGTGGCCTGGAAAACAACATATTGAAATAAATTTCTGCAACATGTAATGTCTCATTGATGTGGGTACACACCACAATTTTTAGGGTTCCGTAGTCAACTAGTTTCGCCCGTCTGTCCGTCCGTGGCTTAGCTCCGTGATCATTAGTACTAGAAAGCTGAAATTTGGTACTAGTATGGGTGTGCATTACGCCGACCAATCTCAGGAATGAATGCCATACGATAATAATATAATAACGCCGACAAAACGGTAAAATAAAAACTAAAAAAAAAAAAAAAACGGGTACATCTCGAACACCTAAAGTGGGAGTGAACTTTTTTTTTCGTTTCAACACTAGTGTGTGGGTTGTCGTTGAATAGGTCTTTTGAAAATAATAGGGGTCTCCAAACATTATTTTTTGATAAAGTCAGCAGTTTTGTAAATATTCGCTCCGAAAATAAAAAATAGCGTCCCCCCCTCTAACTTTTCAACCACGAGTCAAAAAATTATGGAAAAATTATGAACATCAGGCCTTATAAGAACTGGGGTCATACGAAATGCCAAGCCTCTTCGGTACAAAGCTTACACTCTCCAAACAAGTAAAATATCTAGGGATAACCTTAGATGACAAACTGATCTGGAACAAGCATCTTGAGAACAGATTAAACAAAGCCACAGTCGCCTTCTGGCAATGTCGAAGGATGATAGGCAAAAGGTGGGGTCTCGCCCCGCACATCATTCTGTGGCTATACAAAACGGTAATCGTACCTATGATCAGCTACGGAGCAGTGGTATGGTGGCCCAGAACGCAACTAGCGTGTGCGATTGCCGGCCTGCAGAAAACACAAAGACTAGCATGCACGGCCGCAACGGGTTGCATGAGGACCACTCCTACCGCGGCACTAGAGATGATCCTAGGTCTCACGCCACTGCACATACATATACAAAGAGAAGCAGCCGCTACGGCGATACGACTAAAAAGCCTAAACCTATGGACGAATAGCAATACCCAACACACAAAGATCTACAGTGAAATGATCACAAAATTTCCTACAGTAGAAGCACCAATTGACAAGATACCTAAGACATTAACCTGCAAGAAGGAATACGTCATACTCCTAACAGAAGACCCGAATGAGGGGCTCAACCTAGAAGACCTGAGAATCTTTACGGACGGGTCAAAACCTGAGAAAGGAACGGGATGTGGTGTATTCTCGGAGGATTTGAGTATTCACATCTCTAAACCCCTAGGTGTACACAACACGGTATTCCAAGCTGAATGCGTAGGAATAATAGAAGCCTGCAATGCCATAAAAAGACGCCAGGTTCAGAACACAAACATACGAATACTTTCAGACAGCAAATCCGTACTACAAGCACTAAACAGTGAAATGTGTACCTCTGCTCTAATATACGAATGTCATAACAGCATCACAGACGTGTGCGATGACAAAAATACGGTAACATTACAATGGATAAAGGGACACAGCGGCTCGAGAGGCAATGACGCAGCGGATGAATTGGCCCGTAAGGGATCGGAAACACCACCATGCGGGCCAGAGCGAATAATACCCCTACCACAATCTTATATATACAACATAATGAACCAACACATATTATACCAACACCAAAAATACTGGGAAGACATAGGAACGTGTAGACAAACAAAAGAAATACTTCCGAATAGGAACCACAAACTCACCACCATCTTACTGAGAATCAACAGGATCCAACTACGCAAGATAGTAGGATTAATAACGGGACATAATACTCTGAACAAACACCTTTTCAATTTAGGTATAACAGACAGCCCAATATGCAGAGCATGCATGGAGGCAGAAGAAACCACCAAACATATTCTACTAGATTGCAAACAGGTAGAAGGATACAGGATGAAATACCTAGGATCTCCAAGTACCGTACACGAAGCCATAAGCAACATCAAGGCTTTGCTTAGGTTCGTGGAGGAGCTGGGGTGGTTTGGAGTAGCGCTACCCCCTTTTCACGCAAAATAGGCACGTTGGATGTCGACTTGCGGAAAATGCCCAGCGCAACTAACTAACTAACTAACAGGCCTTATAAGTACTTTCAATGAAAACTATATTGAACAAAATCGGTCGATCCGTTTTTGAGTTATCGCAAAATTTCATAATTTTCTTAAAAGGACGTACCTAAGTTGACTTTCAGAAGGCAACAAGTAATTACGTTACTTTGGCGTTTCCGACCTTTTTATAGAGCTTGAAATCTGTCTCGTAAGTTAAGTCTATTGTGAAGGATAAGCAACTACGGAACCCTACATTGAGCGTGGCCCGACATCCTCTTGGCCGGTTTTATATTAAACCATTGATACAAAGATCAAAGCTCAAAGAAAAATTGAAATAACCAGGTAACTATATTATTATTGTTTTGATCTTTGAATCAATGGTTTAACATTTTCAAATGTTAACATAATCCAATCATATCGTTTGCTCACGAAAACAAACGATATTCTCATTTTGAAAACATTTGTTTGAGTTACATCGAGTTTAAAACACGATTGCAATAATGAGTAATGCACATCTGACGAACCAAAACGAATCTGGCTTCCAAACAGGTGGTGTGGAAAAATAAACAAAACCGTGGCCTACATAAAATGCAGTGAAAACCAGGTCAAGGTCATCGCAAATGCAAATTTTCACAGCTCTTCATATCCAAATCCTTTCAGAATCGATACTTCACCAAAGCCAATGTGCAGATTTAGTAAGTAGGTACAGTCAGCCAATAAATTGGTCTACCACTTTTCGACTCTATTTCATAAGGGAGAGAAGGTTCAAAAGTGTTAGACCACTTTCTGGACTATAATACCAAAATTAAACGATAGAAGGTTTAAAACTATTTCAAACAATTAATATCTAAGAAACCCTCAACATAAATATAAGCATTAGGCACGTAACTAAATAAAGAAATCAAACCATTAGTTTCGTGTTGCCAGTACTAAAAAGTCGAGAGGCCCAAAGAAAGAATTTTACCAATAATTTCCTTCTAACAAGAATGCGAGTTGGAAAATGCAACAGTGGGGAATTAAGGCAGTAAAAGAAAATTGCTTGGCGAAATGAAATGTGAGTCAGTACCTGTGACAACGAGATCGTAGTGCGGGTATTGCTGGAAGGCGCGGTCCAGCACCGGCATGAGCCGCTTCAGCATCTTGGCAGCACCCATCGACATTCCCTTGTGAGCTGCCGTGCCCTCGGGCAAACCTGTAACCACACAATACTGTTAAACATCTTCAGATTATACAAGGGAAGGGAAATTCCATTATCTGAGGATCATTGGCCTTTAACATCTATAACAGAAGAGTTAAAAAGCGTCTAAAAAAGTGCGGCATTTACGAAGATGGCTGGATAGCCCGATACGTGAGCGACAGCCACTGCCGCATAATTGACAAATAAATGTTACGCCTATCGATGAAGGAGGAAGAGCTGCACGCTGGTGTCTCAGGTTGCGCTTGTGGGAAAGAGAAGCAAACCATGCTTCATCATGTGCAACCACCCCATCGCACAAAGTCTACCTCCATAGGTCACGATCTTCAGACATGTCCTCCCGGTGTTGGTGTGAATTCTGAAGGATAACATGTCACGCTTTACGCTGAGGGTATATCCCATATTATTATCGTTGCAAATAAGCGCGTATTAGCCGATACTTTAGATTAAAGCACTGGATTCTAATGAATAATCACCGGCGCTGAAATGAAAATCGAATATCCTTCGACTAGAGATCTATAGGTTTTCTGAGCCGGTACCGGGGACAAATACTAGATGTGGCGCTTTTTTGTCTTGCCCAGGATTCGGACACGGAATCGTGGTAAACTGTCAGTCTACCGAATTGATGTCTATCATTGATACAATTAAACCAGAAGCATTGTAGTAAATTGTAAATCTATAGGTGCGAGGCTGCAGAACCTGCGGTGAACCAGCAGCGATATGGACTATCACCACTCGTGGCTCACTGTCACCCCGGGTCACACTATCACGAAGTTGGCCGAAATATGAGTTTCTGCAGCGAAGTGCCTCTCCACACTATTATATTCGGTCAACTTCGTGTAGTGTAGAGCTAAGGTCAGACATATCAAGGCGCCAAGATGACAAATATATTATGTACCGTCAGCCTCGAATCGCTCGGAGCCGGCGGTGAAGTCTGTAAAGATGTCTCGAAGCGAGATGGACCCGCGCACTGCTACGACAACGCTCTCGCGCTCATGGTCAGCTATCACGCAGAATGGAAGCTGGGGACAAACATTTATACTTAGTTATTGTTGGTTGGCGCAGTGGTTAAGCAACTGCGTAGTGAGCCAACCATCCTGGGTTCGAATAACGGCAAGGGCAAATATTTGTGTGATGAATATTTGTGCCTGGGTCATGGATGTTATTTGTATTTAAGTATGTATTTATCTATAAATATAAGTATGTTTATCGTCGTCTAGTGTCCATAACACAAGCCTACTAGAGCTTACTGTGGGACTATATTGATTTGTGTGAGGTTGTCTGATATTTATTTATTTTTATATTTATTGTTACAAAACTATTATTACTCCTCAACACTTAATTGCGAGAATAAACGCTGAAGTTCTCGAACAGCATATGAGAAAATTGTTAATTCAATCTTAACGGAACAACTATCCATGTTACCGTTTGTTTAAATGTACCGTAAAAACAGGTGAGTTACAATGGAGCTAATTAAGTAAAACGAACTTTAAACATTTATAAATGAAATAAAGTAAGAGTCTAACTAATAGCACGATAACTTGATGCTACCTACATTTCGCGTAATGGGAGAGCTTAATATTTAATTAACTGTTATTTATGTAGGAAAGGAACACATACAACACATACTGACTAACATAGTGAGTAGGTATTTATGTATTGCAGAATCATATTGGAAAGTTGTCTGAGACCTTTCTCTATCTATCAGCCGCAGACGTCCATTGCTGAACATAGGCCTTCCCCATAACTCAGTTGAGACCTATATGGTTTCAAATAATAAACGGACAGCACATTTTAGTTTTTACCTTTTTAAATAGGAATAATGCAACATGCAGCCTGAAGCTAACATAAAATTTAGCTCTTATTATAAAAAAAATGGGCAAGTGCGAGTCCGACTCGCGCATGAAGGGTTCCGTACCATAATCTATAACAAGTTTGTTGTATGGGAGCCCCACTTAAATATTTATTTTTAGTATTTGTTGTTATAGCGGCAATAGAAATACATCATCTGTGAAAATTTCAACTGTGACTCAATATGTCAGGTCATAGCTAGGACCATTCTTGAGATACAGCCTGGTGACAGACGGACGGACGGACGGACGGACGGACGGACGGACGGACAGCGAAGTCTCAGTAATAGGGTCCCGTTTTTACCCTTTGGGTACGGAACCCTAAAAAATACATCATTTAATCTTAACAAGTTTTTCTTGTTTACATCTTATATACGAGTATGTAAATTAGGTATTTATCTTAATCTACAAAATCTTATTGTGCGCCATTCGAGGGTTACGCTAGTACAAACTAGACGTTAAGTATATGTTTACATTTAGATACCTACCCAATGCCGCAATGCCATTACCATAAGTGGATTAAACAACTCATGATGGTAGGCCGGTAGTAGTGATACTTTTATGAATTAATAACCGAATCGATAAAAATAATCAATTATCTACATTTATCTATGTTAACTAACCTTAGAATTATGCGCGTGTTTGAGTTATGATGCGCTCACGGGCACACAGAAACACATTAAACGTATACATACTCGTAATACGCTTCTTATTTCTCGGGGTTAAAATGTACCTATACACAAGAATAAGGTTAGACGTTAAAATAGGCAGTGACATATAGTCATTGGCGTATCTAAGATTATTTTTCAGGTGGGGCCTGGGTGGAGGCCTGGCCATGGCCTATGAGTTGAAGTCATGCCTTTGTATGGGTAACCCAAAATCCTGAGGTGGGCACTATAGACCATCCACCCGGCCACCCCCCTAAATACGCCAATGGTGATAGTATCTTGTGACGTCGCAAAGAGGTTTTCCATGTGAGCACATTCAACACGTACTTTTATGACACTAAAATGTTAAGTGCGATAAAGTTGATGCACTAGGACTGACGGCTAGTGCTACTTTGTAGGCCACAACTTGTGACCTAGTGAACCCTGAGAGGAGCTTAGTGGGAAAGTTGGTTCTGTCTTTTTAGCTCTACTTCCTGACTTAGCCAAATAGTTTTATATCTTCTATAATTTTGACTTGGTCACTTTGATCAGAGAGTAAATTAAGTCTTCATTTCAGCAACAAAGTAGTTCTTTGAAACCATATATTTTAAAGACTTTTATAAAACAAACCTAACTTGCTGGTTTCTACACAACGACGAAAAATATCCGGAAAAGTGTGTACAAAAATAGGGTATAATGCCTATTTAGATACTCTGAATCTCTGCTTATAATCAGTAGGGTAAACCAAAAAAATTTTTTTAATATTATTTCTCCACAAGGTTTATTTTTTGTCCAAAACCCACTAAAATGACACTCAAAATGTTTCAAATCAATCCGATGACATTTAGAGGTCGCTCAAAATGTAGCAATTTTCGTATAGGTAATACGTGGGCAAAGGCCATTGAAAAGTTATAAAATTGTCATTATCGTCAACTATCGCAAGAAATTAAGTGAAACGTTATGTATTATCTTTCGGTTTTGTTTTCAAAATGCAATTTATAATTATGAAAATAAGAAAATTGTCTCACATTTGAGCGACCAGTAAATCAATTCCAAATTAATTTTAATTTGTACAACGATTATTACTTGATAACAAAACAATATTTGCCATGTGGCGCTAAGATTAAATGTCCTTTTTTTCTCCATACAACTGTGGACCACCCTATTAATCAGTCACCATTTCTTCATAAATAATATTTAATAAATCACCTCACCTCATTAAAAAACAGAAAGTTATATACTTAAGTTGCTGAATCCCAGCGCAGTCTGTGACGCGTTCTAAAATAGTCCAGTTCAACATAATTCAAACTCCGCCGTTATAAAGCTGGAGTACCATTAGTTGTTTGAAAACTGTCTGGAGCATGAACTTCGCGATTTAACATTTCAGCGCAACGGCGTTCATTAACTCGAGCGTGTAACTAATAACTTTACTGGACTTATTCGACACTATGCCCGCGATATTGTCAAGTTGCTTGTCATTTCACTATATTAAAAAAAGGAAAATAAAATAAAAAGTATGCTTGTGAGCCAAACACTTGAGTGACATTATGTTCACGCAAAGTGTCACTCAAATAATTACCTCATTAAACATTTTATAAAGTATCTATAATAAGCAGAGACGATACCTACAGTCAAACGGACTGTTTTGAAGGAACTTTCTTATAAGTAAGTTTTTATACCCTGTATACATTGACGTAATAATTACATGGACACACAATCAGACGGAAAAAATGGCACCCTCCCAACTAATGCAAAATCACAAATCGCATTAGTTGGGCGATCAGTCTCGTTTAGACCATGACACGTGACGGGTCTCAAAAGTGACTTAATTTTCAGTGAAAAATTACAGAAATAACAACTATAAAATAAAGGAACAGGACGGAATATTCTTTTTTACTTAAGTTCTATTGATTAATTAACGAATCCTATGTAAAATCATAGCAATTTTTGTATTAGAATTATTAACTTTGTCCCTACAAAATGCACCTCATCACAGAACAAAAATCGAAGGAGTCGCTATAGTTATTATATTTTATTAATAAATTAAGGAGTGCAATAAATAATTATCCTATTTTTTTTATTCAAGATTCCCATTCTCAACAACTTAAAAATGGAGATCACATTTAGCAAGAGACAAACGCGAAGAATAATTGAAGCCAAATAATTCGTCTCTCGTGTGTTCGGCATAATCATGTTTTTTTTTATGTTAATCAACAGTAGCGTAAAATGGTGACATTCATAAATTACTAAAAAATAGCTCTGTTGTTATTGTTTTATTTTGTCACAGAGTCTAGACACTGTCAGTTTAAAACTTTGAACGCCAAGAACACATAAAGGCGACGGCGACGTGTGCTGCCGTGCATACCACGCCACCGACAAATAAGATCAAACTTTAAAGGGTTAATAATGACAATATTTTGCACTTGTCTTACTCTCATTTCACATACTGGAACAAGGAGAAATAATGTCATTATTACTGATCCCTTCTATCGGAAACTTTTTATGCAGTTGTTAAATAAAAACGTAACTAAATTTGTTATTAACAATTTACAATAAAAACGTAACTTAATTAGTTATCAACAATTTACGAGTTTATTTAGTTCAAACAAAAATATATTTAAATACCTAAATAAAATAACAGTGAAAATATTTCTAGTATGTAAAAATATTAAAATCTGATCCATTCGTGCCATGTTCCAAGTTTGACAAGAGACTTCAGTCAGAATACGCTAAAAAAGTTAATTTACACGTAAAATATTTGTGGTAATAAGTAATTAAGTCAATTTGACACTTAAACATTTAAACAAAGAGTTCTTTTGTACGAAGTCAATATGTTGCTGCAAATTATAAATAAGCGTTATTGGCATCTACTTGAACATGACATCGGTGCCACTTTATTTGACACTTTTGTTCGGGTCTGTGGCTCTATAATAAATAATACCTCAATGCCTGTATAATAATAATTAATAAAAATATGTGACGTTTTCAATCAAAAGGGTCCACTTTGTCGCTTACACCATTAAGGACGCCTTGACAAGTTAAGTATTGGTATAAAGATGCAAACAAACGACTCTCTTTTGGTTGAAAACGTCACATGGATGCACTTGATGATTATAAGTCCACTTGTCCCTTTTACTCGTAAATATATGAAAAAATTGAATTAACTTGAAAAGCGTGATTATTATGATTCGTACTGCACGCAATTAGTGCACCACACTAGGGTAGGTACCTAAAATGTCCCGTTTGCCTAACTACTTATTTGTGCTTCAAGGAATATTTATATCGACATATTTTCATCCCCTATTTGATACTCTAGGGTTAGGGTTAGGGTTGATCACCTACTTGAACCTCGCCGCAATTTTATTCTACGTTTATCTTGCTTAAACAGGCTATGTAATGTAGTACCAATTATATTACATTTCACATTTCATAATTAGGTAAATAACAATCGGATTAGCCTACGAGACACTGCAAATGGAACAGGTAGTTACTAATTAAACCCGAATCCTGTGCACAAACGATTATGAAAGAAAAAGCAAATCGCAAGCTGTCTTGGGTATAAAGTTTATCGTGATCAGAATAACTTGAGTCTAGAAACTTCTAAATTTATGGCATGCGAGTTATTTGCTTTGCTTACTTCGTATTTAGTTCACACTAAACTAACCCTATTAAATATCCCGATTTACTACCAAGTGCGTCAAGATATTAATCAGATAATGAATAGAGCATGTTAATGAAATATTAGTAGTGTAGTAGTAGGTATGGGTAATTACAATTTCAGTTCCCTTTCCAACACAAATATTCATTACTAGAACTTCTACCACATATTACGTTAATTTGTAATTGCATATTAACAAAATACATACTTATAATTTATACTTTATCACTAGGTATACTATGCTATCCTTACTGTGTTTTATTAGGTCATTTCACATTAGTGTTATGTATAGATATTTTAACCACTAAATATATGTATTTTTGATGTATCTGGATATTTTTTTAAATCTTTAATCCCGAGGTTAGAGTCCCTTTTAACCCAGATACACCTAAATAGCCCACTTTTTCGTATACAACACAACATCCTGATCCCACTCGATGGCAGGGCGATAACAAATCAAGGGGAATGACTGGCGCCAGATAAGTTCTCTCTACATCCCTCTACCTCTTGTTCACAAAACGATATATACTAAGTAGTAGGAAATACGTGTAACTTACGTCATTTTACACATAGAACACAGGTTGGCTACTAAGACGTACAGAATGAGGTATTCTATTCTAGTACTAAAAACGTGGCACTTACATCCTTTCGTATACGGAAGGTTGGTTTGTTATTGAGACAGTGTTTACGGTTGTTGTTGCATGTTGCGACTGTTATGAACGACGGAGGTAAATCAAATTAAAAACTTTGCTTAATTAGTAGCCGAAAATAACAGAACAAAGGATGGAAAACATTTACAAAAGACGTCTAGAGGTCTGAAATAAATGCCCTGTCCTAACAAACTGTTCCAAATTTTAAGTGCATCAAAAAAAAACACTTCGCCTGCTCAAACACTACGTTATTTTAGCTTCGCGGAACCTGCGATCTAGGACATTCACGAATTCACCGCCCTACGTATGTAATCTCCGTGTAAGACATAATAAAAATATTCTCGGAAGTGACCCATATTTACTGTGGATTTGTTTCTGAAATAAATAAATAATTCATTGATTTTAATGCTACAGCCGCTTTTTTTCTGTGTCCGTGACGAAAACACGATGAAAACCGAATAAAAAAAAGGAACATAGAAGGGGGACGTTAGTTTCTCCACAAAGTACCCATCTCCCCTCCGTAATGATTGTTTTGGTCGCAGCTGGGTATACAGCGGTGGTGGTTTTATAAATTACCTGCTGTTTGCTCTTGTAAATTAAACGATAAATTACAGCGTTGATCTTACTCTTACGTTCTAATTTTGCTGATATATAATAAGCCAAACCGACCGATGGAATTACCAATAATTTTTTTTATTTCCTATTCCCCAGTATAAAGAAAAGAAAATGATTCAAGAAGTAGTTTTAGGCAAATAAGAATTATTGAACCAAATTTCAGGCGTCTAGTACTTAGTTTGTAGTGTTTTCTTTGTATATTCTAGGTATGTGCATTGCGAAGAAGTGAGTTTTTGGGATATTAGAGTTTTTAAGATTCAAAGCTATGGGAAACGTTCGTCGGATTGGCAGTTTTGCGAATATAAAAGTCGCCGTCCACAGACGTGGTGCTAAGTAAGATCCTAATTAACGTCTCTCGACGTAGGTATATACACTCCGTGAAAGAGTTAATGATAACTGATACCGTAACTGAATCATGTTTTATAACCATTTCATGACTGATAACACGAGAACAAAGATAATCGTTCCGTCATCCTGTCTGTCGTATCAAGTTTATGAATGGTTACTTTTGCATCAACTACATTTTGATGGATGGATTTAATGTTCAGAAATAATGTATTCCTATTTCTGAATGTCCCATAATTATAATTACGCCAAATCGATTCGAAAAATGTTGTCTATTTCACAGGGATAGCGGGACATTTAGAGAAAGTGCGGGTTTACCCGGTTTACCCGCCTTCGGTTAAGTAAAAACCGGCCAAGAGCACGTCGGGCCACGCTCAGTGTAGGGTTCCATAGTTGCCCATCCTTCACAATAGACGGGCTTAAAACAGCGGTTTTAAGCCCTAAGTTTAAATTACGAGAAAGATTTCAAGGTTGTAAACGCCAAAGTAACTGTAATTACTTATTACCTTCTGGAAGTTATCGATTATACGCGCCAGATTAAGCGATTTTTTTTAATACAGTATGGCACTTAACTAATATGTGTAATGTTCGAAGTATAAGGACACCGCGCGGCACTTGCGTAATTTTAAAGAAAATTATTTAATTTATTTAATATTATACTAGTACTAACGATCACGGAGCTATGCCGCGGACGGACAGACGGACATGGCGAAACTATAAGGGTTCCTAGTTGACTACGGAACCCTAAAAAGAGAGGCTTATGACTTTTACTCCCGCGTGAACGGGAACTGGTTTTTTGCCTCCTTCATTTGGCATTAGACCGACTGGTCTGCGATTGCATTTGTACAGTTTGGTTATTATTTTAACAAACATTTGACAGTTCTCCGTTGATGTTTGTAGTGATGTAGCAAAGAGATATTGTTTGCCAAATGTATTAACGATTATGAATGGTTGATCGAATCGATTTTATCGACGAACTTTTTTCCGAACCTGCATATATTTTTCTTTATTTTGTGTAAATCAATATTTTGTTGAGCTACGAGCCGTCGGTCTCACTGGAGCTTTCCATGTAAAATAGTACCCTAATTTGTTTTATTGTTCATTCTGCAAGTTATCAATTTATCGATTGAATCGATACCAATTTACAGAAATAGTGCATGAATCCAAACGCAAGATTTGGTCAGAACACAGCTTTTTAAAAAAAACACCTACGTAACTGTTTATGTAATGATTTATTATCATTAAATACTTCAACACCGTGATACAAAAAAATATAAAATGATCTCGATTGTATCAAATAAAAAGTAAAAAACGTTTATAGATACTAGAAAAACCACTATGACATTGCTTGTTTTTTTTGATGAAATTCAATAAGTCGTGCAGATTCACGTTATATGGGTCTTGTGATGTGTCAAATGTTTGTTAAAATAATAACCAAACTATAGGTAGAGTTGAAGGCCGTAGAACGGTTAGTTCTTTTACTTCTTTTTGTTCCTAAATATTCGTATTCGTAAAATCGTTCCATAGCGTATGTCTTTCGAATAAACGTGGCCAGATAGTTGGATGACTGTTGCGGCACAATGGCGGGTGGCGGGGCGTCTGACGGTGTATTCTTTTTTAATGTAACCCTGTGGGTAACCTATCTCAAACACTAAAAACCATTGCCCGAATTTCATTTGTCCGAAAACTATTCGAATTATTATCGTTTGTCCGATGACAGGATTCGTACATTTTTCTTTTCACCATTTCACATTTAGTAGAAGTATCGTTTGTCCGAAAAACTTTTCCCGTCACATTCACTTGCCCTATGAGTTGTTACGTATTTTTTTTCGTAGCCCATTTTTCATTTACCCAATGATACTTTTGGCACTGCAAACATTTAAACAAATTTTCAATTTACCTTTTAACTTTTCCCTTCCATTCACTTGCCCTCTGAATTGTGATGTCTTTCGTTTAATACCAATTTTTTCATTTACGTGATATTTTTGGCATTACATAAGAACTGCGACCACAACAGCGCGCCAGCCGAGCGAGTGAACCTAGCGTGCCGCGGCAGCAGCCGGCAAAGCTCCAAAACCGACCTGGCTGGGTTAGGTTAGAATTAGAACTGCGACCACAACAGCGCGCGAGCCGAGCGAGCGAAGCTAGCGTGCCGCGGCAGCAGCAGGCAAAGCTCCAAAACCGACCTGGCTGGGTTAGGTTAGAACTGCGACCACAACAGCGCGCGAGCCGAGCGAGCGAAGCTAGCGTGCCGCGGCAGCAGCCGGCAAACCTCCAAAACCGACCTGGCTGGGTTAGGTTAGGTTAGAACTGTGACCACAACAGCGTGCGAGCTGAGCGAGCGAAGCTAGCGTGCCGCGGCAGCAGCAGGCAAAGCTCCAAAACCGACCTGGCTGGGTTAGGTTAGAACTGCGACCACAACAGCGCGCGAGCCGAGCGAGCGAAGCTAGCGTGCCGCGGCAGCAGCCGGCAAACCTCCAAAACTGACCTGGCTGGGTTAGGTTAGAACTGTGACCACAACAGAACCACCAGCCCACTTGAGAACAGTCGAATAGTTAATAAACCGGATCGTTAAATCGGACGAATGAAACCAAAGTCCGCTCCGAGGAGTTGTTCGGATTGATTCCTGCCGCTTCTTTCCGCCATCGTTCTACGCGTCGTTATTTAATATTATACTAGTACTAACGATCACGGAGCTGTGCCGCGGACGGACAGACGGACATGGCGAAACTATAAGGGTTCCTAGTTGACTACGGAACCCTAAAAAGAGAGGCTTATGACTTTTACTCCCGCGTGAACGGGAACTGGTTTTTTGCCTCCTTCATTTGGCATTAGACCGTCTGGTCCGCGATTGCATTTGTACAGTTTGGTTATTATTTTAACAAACATTTGACAGTTCTCCGTTGATGTTTGTAGTGATGTAGCAAAGAGATATTGTTTGCCAAATGTATTAACGATTATGAATGGTTGATCGAATCGATTTTATCGACGAACTTTTTTCCGAACCTGCATATATTTTTCTTTATTTTGTGTAAATCAATATTTTGTTGAGCTACGAGCCGTCGGTCTCACTGGAGCTTTCCATGTAAAATAGTACCCTAATTTGTTTTATTGTTCTTTCTGCAAGTTATCAATTTATCGATTGAATCGATACCAATTTACAGAAATAGTGCATGAATCCAAACGCAAGATTTGGTCAGAACACAGCTTTTTAAAAAAAACACCTACGTAACTGTTTATGTAATGATTTATTATCATTAAATACTTCAACACCGTGATACAAAAAAATATAAAATGATCTCGATTGTATCAAATAAAAAGTAAAAAACGTTTATAGATACTAGAAAAACCACTATGACATTGCTTGTTTTTTTTGATGAAATTCAATAAGTCGTGCAGATTCACGTTATATGGGTCTTGTGATGTGTCAAATGTTTGTTAAAATAATAACCAAACTATAGGTAGAGTTGAAGGCCGTAGAACGGTTAGTTCTTTTACTTCTTTTTGTTCCTAAATATTCGTATTCGTAAAATCGGTCCATAGCGTATGTCTTTCGAATAAACGTGGCCAGATAGTTGGATGACTGTTGCGGCACAATGGCGGGTGGCGGGGCGTCTGACGGTGTATTCTTTTTTAATGTAACCCTGTGGGTAACCTATCTCAAACACTAAAAACCATTGCCCGAATTTCATTTGTCCGAAAACTATTCGAATTATTATCGTTTGTCCGATGACAGGATTCGTACATTTTTCTTTTCACCATTTCACATTTAGTAGAAGTATCGTTTGTCCGAAAAACTTTTCCCGTCACATTCACTTGCCCTATGAGTTGTTACGTATTTTTTTTCGTAGCCCATTTTTCATTTACCCAATGATACTTTTGGCACTGCAAACATTTAAACAAATTTTCAATTTACCTTTTAACTTTTCTCTTCCATTCACTTGCCCTCTGAATTGAGATGTCTTTCGGTTAATACCAATTTTTTCATTTACGTGATATTTTTGGCATTACATAAGAACTGCGACCACAACAGCGCGCCAGCCGAGCGAGTGAACCTAGCGTGCCGCGGCAGCAGCCGGCAAAGCTCCAAAACCGACCTGGTTGGGTTAGGTTAGAATTAGAACTGCGACCACAACAGCGCGCGAGCCGAGCGAGCGAAGCTAGCGTGCCGCGGCAGCAGCCGGCAAACCTCCAAAACCGACCTGGCTGGGTTAGAACTGTGACCCCCCCAACGGTGTCCACCTTGTCGTGGTGGGGGGGCTCAGTACCTGCGGTTGGGCGCGGGGAAGCCAAGAGACACCAGGGAGGGGGCCTACGGGCCAAGACGAGCGAGGGAGACCGAGAAGGAGACTGGCGGAGCAACACTCGGGTGGGCACTTCGGTGTTTGTGATGGACTTCACCTCCGCCGGTGGAGGAGACCGAGAAGGAGGCTGGCGGAGCATGACTCGGGTGTTTGTGTTGGATTTCACCTCCGTCAGCGTTGAGGGACCCACGGGGTAGGGGCTTCTGTCCTCCCGTGGCGGGTCGAGGGGTAGGGGCGTTTGTCCTCCCTTGGCGTGGAGAGTGTGTCGTGGGGTAGGGGCGTTTGTCCTCCCATGGCCGGCTGAGGGGTAGGGGCGTTTGTTCTCCCTCAGCAAGGAGGGTGGGACCGAAGCACCGTGTGTCGGTGGCGGTCCCCGCTTCCTGGGGGCTTGGGGAAGTGGTGAGGGTAAGGCACACTGCTATGCTACAGTGTGTCTTTCGGTGAGGGTTCGCCCTAGGGCGAAAGTGCCGGTGGTGTCGTGGTGAATGTTCGCGATCCCATGGCATCACCACTACGGCACGGGTTGGCAGCATCCCAGAGTTTTAGTGGGTAGGCTAGTCCTTCGCGGATTAGAGAGCCCCACATCACTAATGCGTAATATTTGACTCTACCCCCGAGGGTCTCATGTTACGTAGTGGTATGCAATTCAATGCATTTCTCCGGGTTAAAAAAAAAAAAAAAAAGGTTAGAACTGTGACCACAACAGCGCGCGAGCCGAGCGAGCGAAGCTAGCGTGCCGCGGCAGCAGCAGGCAAAGCTCCAAAACCGACCTGGCTGGGTTAGGTTAGAACTGCGACCACAACAGCGCGCGAGCCGAGCGAGCGAAGCTAGCGTGCCGCGGCAGCAGCCGGCAAACCTCCAAAACCGACCTGGCTGGGTTAGGTTAGGTTAGAACTGTGACCACAACAGAACCACCAGTCCACTTGAGAACAGTCGAATAGTTAATAAACCGGATCGTTAAATCGGACGAATGAAACCAAAGTCCGCTCCGAGGAGTTGTTCGGATTGATTCCTGCCGCTTCTTTCCGCCATCGTTCTACGCGACAATCCTTTCATCCTCACTACTTAGATAGTTGGCAGTCCACAACTGTCCGCTTTTCTAGAAATTTCCTGCCTCGCACGACTGCATTGTGGAATGAATTGTCGCTTGCGGTATTTCCGGACCGATACGACCTTCAAACCTTCAAGAATAATTAATAATATTTAATAAACCGAAACGTTATATCGGAAAACTGATATTACGGACAAATGAGATTAAGGGGAAACGTGTCGTCATTAGTCGAGTGAATAAAAAACCTAACGTACAATATCGAATTGAATTTTCGGACAAATGAAAAAAAGGTAAAATGATATTTGTCGAATAGTTTTTGTCGAAACGAAATTCGGATTAACGTTTTTAGTGTTTCAGATAGGTAACCAACTCTGTGTGTATTGTTTCGCCAGTTCAACAAACAACGACCTTGGGCGTAGACTGTGTTTTAAATTAATCGTCGTAGTTTTGTTTTGCTAACAACTTTGACACGCGACTCTTTGGCGCGCGAGATATGCTACCTATCCTTTTCTGTACCGTAGCCGGCAAACAACTTGAGCGTGACCTTGACTGCGCAGTAGCCGATTTACGTACAAATTTACATGCGCAGATCCGCCATTTTGATTCAAGTTGTTTGCCGGCTACTGTACAGTATCGTGAGAGAGTGACGAGTGATGCTATGTCGCGCGACATGAGTCGCGAACCATAGTTATGCTAGACCTACTGGAACCAATATTTTCGGTGTGATAGACTGGTTTCCATTAGGGGCACCAACTATAGTCCGCGAGCTAGATGTGCATCGCTAGGTCCTCCCAAACGGGCCAAGAAACAAAATCAGAGTCAGGTATTTTCCAGTCACAGACCAGACTGAGTCAGACGATGATATTCTTCCGCCCTCTCAGTGTTGCCAACTCAGATTTCGATAAGTAGTTAAATCAAGTGTAAAATATTACCAGATGTCTAAAGTTTCCTAAATAAATTATGCATTAGATTTCGCTAGAATACAAATATACTAAATAAGATATCTAAGCCCGTTTTTCTGTATCTAAGGAATTATTTCAAAAATGAGATTAACCGGTTAGAAGCCCTATATACCTCGAGCACATTCTATGACACGTGACTCTTTCACGCGCGAGACGTATTACCTGTCTCTTTCTATGAAGTACCTTGAGAGAGTGACGAGTGACGCTATGTCGAGGCACAAGAGTCCCGAAGCATAGTTGAGCTAGAGGGGCCGACAAGCATCAGTTGTCACAGAGTGGCAGATGCCTTAACATGTATTTATCGTATGATAAACGGAACTTTCATAGCTGCTGCTGTCTCAAAATGTTTAACAGGAGGGCTAGGAAATAGCACAGAACAAACATTAAAAGTAGGACCCTATGTATGTTATTGATACATACAAATAACAAGTTGAGTAACCACACGTCCTAGGCGCTATGGCGAAATAACGTTTTTTTTTTTTAATTTCACGCGATATGTGTAACGTTGTTGTAGCTCAGGGGTCAGAGCACTACTCCGGACAAGTAGAGGTCGTGGGTTCGATCCCCACAGCAATGTAGTGGATCACGTAAAGTTTTGTATTTCTATTTAATCATACCTCAAAGACGTGATTGTTGAAAGACGCAAAGATGATGTCGTCGGCGTCCAGTTTGGACATGTATTTGACTCCGGCAAAGTGGCACATGCAGCAGTTGTCGTCCGTCACTATCGAGTTCTTGGGTCTGGAAAGAGATAAAATATGTAAGGATATCAAACTCTGACCTAGTAGGTATGGTCAGCATTAAAAGTTGCTGACAATTTTACTACTGGCATATGTCAATTACTAAAATTGACAGCTTCTTTTGATGCTGATGCTTAAGTACGAGACTATGTGACTAAGGATGCCCAAAAATATTCCGTCACGTTTTTATTTCGTGGACAAATATTGCCAGAATTGTCAGCCTACTGATAATTTCACGTGATTGTAAACCACTCAATACATTTTCTAACTGCATAAAGTTAAAATACACAACATATATAATAATATATACTTAGTATCGGAAATTCTAGGTGCTTCCATACTAAAATTTCCCAGGCCTGCAGGTGAAAATCCAGTTTTTCACAGAATGCTACCTAATATCGTTAAAAAGAAGTGGAATCGCCCACATGGCTCACAGGACATCACCTACAACTTACTGGTCTCTGGGCTCGTGCACAAATCACGAGAAGTGTTTTCGGCTACTTTTTGATCCTCACCCCTAGTGATATTTGGTGAGGTTCTTTGTTACTCCCCCCTCCCCTTGACACTTCACGTGTATTATTTCTTTGCCAGTCTTTCGTAAAATAGACTCGCTATTTTGAAGTATTTAACGAGTGAAAACTTATTTTTAATGAAACCTAGAAAGGGTATCTACTCATGTGGTAGATTTTTTCTTAGTTCGTTCACTGTAGAAAAATACACGTGAGGTCTCCTTAGACCCCTCTCTCCCCCAACGTGATATATCGTGACTTTTTCGTGACCCCTCCAACCCCCCTATAGAACCTCGCGTGATTTGTGCACAAGCCCTCTATAGTAATGTACTACGAGTATTATAAATCACGTGTATTCAGTTTAATAAACGGTAACAGATATAGCGGTATATAATTAATTTTCCCATCACGCTTCAATCCGGTAGCATGGGTAATTAAGTCGTTGAGTAGGTATTTACTGGAAAATAACAATAACACCAGTTAACTGGATTGTCAAGTGCCAGGCAAGTGGATTCTACTATTTCTATATGTAAGATAAGAGCGATAATAGTAATGATCAGTTTTAACAATTGGTTTCAATAGCGTAAGTACATAAGGATCAGATTAAATAACAATGATAATGCATTCAGACGTAATTGGTAACCGCGGATAAAGTAGCTAAACAATTGATTTTTGAGAATTTTCAGTAAGACCTTTGGTCGTATAGTAATGTTACTGTACCTTATATGTAAGTGTATTGATTTGCTTTCGTCTTTGACTCAGGGGAACAGGCGCATTATATGTGTCTTCACCTAAATAGCATAAAACTATCTGCATTTCCAATATCTGACTTGCATTCCTCAAAAATGATGATAGAGTTTGGGTTCAAGTTCTTTAACGGACCTTAAAGTTTAGCAAACAGTTTGAAGGTCTTTAGCGGCAAGATTGCTGTTGTTTACCTCTAGTGTAATGCTACGTGTTGTATCTGTGTTTTTATTTATTCCTTGTTGAGGTGTGCAGTTAAGAATATATCTATCTGTCTATCTTTACCACACTACGAATATATATATACATTAAAGGCCGGCCATGTTGCAGAATTTCATTAGATTTTGTCCAAATAGCAATTTTTTTTTTGCGTGTATAATATAATGGAATAGTAGATTGTTCAACAAGGGACTAAAACAAGCCATAATGACACGAGATGTTTTAGCCACCCGAGCTAAGCGAGAGTGGCTAATAGTTCGAGTGTCATTATGGTTGTTTAGTCTCGCGTTAAACACTCTACTTTTCACTTTGAATGCGAGGAAAATAAACGAGGTTCAGTATAAAATTACAATGTTTATTATAACAAAGTTTCTTACAATTACGTAGAGTACAGCCGTTTAATCTAACCTTACAAAAATTTAAAGGGCAATCTGTACAATTCTTTACATTTAAATGTATGGTTTTCCCCTGTAAATTAAGTTGGGTCGGCGTGGTTTGTAATTGAGAAGTATGCTCAATATTTTCACTCGAAGTCGAAGTAAAAGTTGAAGAGAATGGAGAGTATAGTAGAGACGTACTAGACCTTTTCTCAAAAAGGTTGCCGATGGTCATTTCATTAGGCTCATTCTAATCCCGCGATGTTGATGGGCGTGGGTCAAATGTTGGTTGTGATTTCTGCTTATTATTTATTTATCGTATGGCATTTCAGTCACTGGATATAGGTAGGTACAATTAATTAAATTAAATTTAAAGGTTGAAGTTAGCCTTCTCCAAGTAATCTCTGGCAATTTCAGTGAGGTTTTTGATGTCTTCTATTCCTCCTGTGAATTTGGTGATAGGACAGTCGAATACGATGTGCTTGATCGTCTGGTTAGGGTGCCCACACTCGCACTCGTGCGACTCAGTCCAGCCCCATTTAAACCACTGGTTTAAATGTGATTTCTGCTTTGAGGATATTTTAATTCCTTCAATATAGTATAGCCTCCGATAGATATTGTATTTATTTTGGATTGACTCCTCTATATAGCCTTCAGCTTTATTCTTCTTCACTAGAAAATGATGATTACATATTTTGTCCGTAATTTATAAAGTGACACAATTAATTGGTCTAATTGGTGATTACAATTCAAGCTTAATACAAGTAATATCTACTCATAAAAATTCTAATAGAAAACAAATGTTCTGTGGTTTTTAATTTTTTTTTGTAAAGTGACGCTTTAAAAGCTTGCATATTTAGCCAACAGATTCAAACTTGAAAACTATTTTATTCAAGACTAATATAGACTTATGGACCATGCATGATAAAAGATAAAATTACGTTCGTATTCGTAATATTTAATCGTGTTTCATGAAATAAAATCTTTAATTTTTATATTTTTTATCAGTTGTAATTTTGAGGTTATTTTCACGCACCAAAAAGTTTGTATACCTATCACTGAAAATGGCTATTAACCTCCACCATTCACAAACGTCGTGATTGGCTGTTTAGGGGTTTCCAAAGTAAATTAAAACAATTTTACTTTAGTCCCTAGAGATTAATAAGGAGCTTTAGTCCCGATATGCAGAGACTTTTAAGAGCATGAGAAGTGAAATATTAATTAATCATCTACGCAAAGTGCCAGTATGTCGCATTTGTTTACAGACGCAAATAACAATACAATTCTTAGTTACACGAAAATAACTATCTGAATGTTATTACAAAATTTACGCGCCACTGACTGACAAGTTAAATTAATGTCATTGTAAGTATTCCGAAGTTCAAAGTTCTAATTTTGAATTGTGTTCATTCAAGTATTTTCCAACTGGAGAGCGAAGGGGGGCCGAATTCTAGTTTCAAATTGTCAATCTTTGTTAATCTTTATTTCTGTTCACGCTTTTCTACAGGCATATTACCTATATTGTTATACGCAAACAGCAAGATTGACTTAGAGCAGAATTAAAACGCGCTATAAAGTTACCATTTTTAAAAACTGACTTAGGTACAATATATATAATAATCCTGCAAGATCTAGAACTTGATACAGTTTATTTTTCGATGTTTTATCTCCTTACGTCAGGCAATCTCATTGTTGATAAAACAGCGAACTACTAATGCTACAAGTAAATTCATAATTAGATTTACTCACCGACAACAACAGCACGTCAAATGCCTCGCCAATTTGCAGAACCCAGTAAAGCAGTGGCGATACAAGACATAGGGCCATCCATACGATGCTATAGACAGCTTCAGATAATGCAGAGCGTCTTTCAAATTCATCCACGGAGGGGTCTCTGAGAAGACCTTGTTGACATCCGTCGTGTATATCGGCTCTTCGTCGTTGAGCATTTGGATGCGACGCATTTCTCTTGTCTCTCTTTTTTGGCGGACTCTGAGCAGGACACAGCCGGCAACGACGTCAGATGGGACCAGATCTGTTGATCTGAATAAGGCGCTGAGGAGGGCTGCAAAAATATTAAAGATTGGTTTGAGAAATGAAAATGATGTAGGTACATCCTCTATGGATGGTTTCAGCAAAGATGGTGCAAGGGATAATTATGCTGCGCAGGGTGGGGATCAAACCTCTACAATCACAGCTCAATGACCTTCGAAGGTGTCGGACTTGGTTGGGCGTGCCCTGCATGTCCTCATAGTCGACTGAGCCCGAGGGGTCAACAACGAAGCCCCATAGCTTGGAATTTAATTGAGCGAGTAGGTCGAAGTACGTAGTATATTTACCTGCGACCTGTTGGAAGGCCTCCTTCCCATGTTCATCGCGTTTCAGCCAGCAGAAGGCCCAGCGGAACCGCCTGGACCACAAGCCGGTGACCTTCCGATGGTGCCGGACTTGATTAGGCGTGTCCTGCATGTCGCCATAGTTCACTGAGCCCAAAGGGTCGAACACCATGAAGAGTCCAAACACCGTCAGGCAAAGTTGCACCCAGTTGAAGAGGACTATGCCTGGGCAAAAATATTACAATAATTAGAGATTTATTCATTCCGGACACCTCAAATGTGTCAAATGAAACTAGGGTTCACCGCGCCTACGCCGTACTTTCACCTACGTACCAATCTTGGTCGCGAGTTGTCAAAAAGTTGTCTTTACCATGGCATTTAAAGTCCATTGATTGACTGTCTGGTTGTTATAAATTTTTGAGAAATGCGACATCTAGCCAAGGATTATTTCTTCTGAATGAATATCAGGGGACAACTTCTAAGCGGCGAAAGTCGCAAGATGCTCTTCATTAACATTGAGCTCATGAAACGGCCGAATATCCGTCATTTTTTACATAATAAGTATTTTGAGAAGAACGATTAGTACCTAATTCGTATTTGACGCGTCAATCCATCGAGGTTAACATCTCAAGAGTTATGGCTATCCAATTATAACCACAAAATACAGCGATACCTACCTATTATTTAAATGAAATAATAAATATTACAATTAGCATTTAATAACACGGCAACACGTGTAAGTAATAATTAATAATTTATCCTTTTCCTAGATTATACTCCAAAACGACCTCTTTTAATATGCAAAAGGCCTTGATTTCAAATCAGCCATATATTTCATTACATTATCAAAATTACGATTACCATATTAAAAGCAATAAAGCCTTGAAAAGGTGTGTTTTTAAAATTCCACAAGGATAGTATTATAATATCTACTTTAATTTACAATGACATTATATTCTCCTGAGTCCATTAAATTATGCTACGCTCATAATATTGGGTCACGGCACAAATATGTGGCTCGCTGCGGGCCTATGATGGTTGCGTTTAAAACGCGATAAATAACTGACAACTATCATCTGTCACTCTTTGAAGAGTACGTGAGTACGAGTGTGACAGATGCTTTATTATTTTTTATCGCGTGACAAACGCGATCATTATCACTCCTACTCTACTCATAACCAGTGATCGCCACGGCCCGTGCAACATCGCGGTATTCGGCGTAAAAAATACGAACACCTTTGTAATAAATATATATTTAACATAATTATATTGCACTATTACATCGATTTTTTTTTTCTATTAAAACCACGGGATTTTATTTATGTTTATATTAAAATTTCTATACGAAAGCCGCGGTGTTGCAAGGGGTGTGTCAGTAAGTAGGTACACATAAAAAAGTTAAGACTTAAATAAGTTTTGCAAGCTACGATTACCATCAGGAAAATGGCATCAGCCGCGCAAGAATCTATTTGAACATATGGAACTCACTCTGGATGACTATGCTGGAGAACTTGTCGGAGATGGAGCACTCTATGACGTCACAGAACATCCACATGGTACCCATCACGTTCAGGGCGATCTCCGGTAGCACCAGCAATACTCTAAAACAAGATAATATTTTTAACAGATATTAATTGGGGTGGTCGCTTTAGGCGCTTGGTTAGGTTATATGGTGGCGCAAAAAATATGTCAAAGGTACGAGAAGGAGGAGGTTAAGAGCGAGAGAGCGACAAAAGGCCGTTGGATGACAATCTAGCTCTCAGTCCGGTGCTAATAATCATCATTATCACCATCTTGAGCTTATTTGCTGCACCCACTGTTGGGCACACGCCTCCGTTCATTTCATTGATGAAATTAACTGTAATCTCCACGCTCGCCCAGTCCAGATGGGTATATTCCACGAATTTCAAGTAATTTTCGCATAATAAAACCATGATGAAACCAAAACTCAACAGTGATGCAAAACAACTTTTTTTGAAGAAGAGGATTGAGCACAATAACGGTAAACAATGTTTTAAACTTGGTTGATGACATATTGCTACTGCTATTTTAATGCATATATATGAACACGATTTATGTACATTATTGTCAGATGAACGCTGTTTGCAGCGCCACTATCCCAGGGCTAAACCGCAACTGGTTAGGCTATGAATATGGTAGGTACAACTATGGCGTACACTTCTGTAACTTCTGTTAATAGGATAGGGATGGCGTGCCATAGTTGAAATATTATTTGTATTGTATTATATTGTTAAATGAAAACATGTGCCCTGAGAACTACAAAGAAATAGTACAATGGAATTTATGATATACGTACTTATCGCTAACTGCCACTACTGCCAGGGACGATCAAGATTGTGACAACATTTTCATTAATGTTTTCAAATAACCCCTGACGTATCGAATAACCCTGAGTAGGGATACACGCTTGCGTGTGGTCAGCTAATAGGTACAGTCGGAATGAAACGTGGCTGATATAAACTCATTTATTGATAGTTATTCAATTATCTACGTGTCAATAATTTTATAATTGTTTAATTTATATTAAGAATTCATCGACTGTAGAATGTTTGCTCGATAAGCCATATTTTTAATCGCGCTTTAAACGCCGTTGTAGAATGCTGATGTGACCACCTCGGGCAGTCGGTTGTACTATGGGCTGCACAAATGCATGGTCAATTTATGAATGAATTCATTGAATTAATTGAATGGGCCATGCAATTCTGTAGCTCATTGTATACCACCGGTCACATGACGTCGGTCCCAACTTATAGATGCCGTCAAAATTTTAGAACAAAAATGGCGGCTACGTATGTACTTTTTGTACGTAAATCGGTTACTACGCAGAAAAGGTTATGCCCAAGAAGTTTTCCGGCAACCGTACGTGTCTTTGCCAATTTTCCAGGGAGCGGTGTTAGTTTTTCGCACTACGAGTCGGATATTTGTGTACTTGGCACCACGTTTTGTACGTTTTCAAGTTTTCGCGGACGTACACCGCTACCTGGGAGATCAACAACGATGTTAGTGTTAGAATTCCTAGCTCCCTGAAGCCTGAAGAGTATAGCCTGACGCTGGTATCGCACGACACTCGCACCAATTGCTCGCACGGCGTGCTTCTGCATCCGGAATGCTCGCTGCCAGACAATTTTAGTATGTAATTTTACTTAAGTAACCGTGGTGAAACTATAAGGGTTCCTTGTTGACTATGAAACCCAAAAAAAGTCCAGGTTCTTTTGATGCTGACCGTACAACAGCTGCTAACTGTTGCAGTGACAGTTTGAGGGTGATTCTGATGCAATTGACGGTGGGTAACTGCATCAGAACTGCCATTTTGTATTGCAGTTCAATGTTGTCCGTCTCTACAGGTCTACAGGTCTGGAATGTAGGACAAGTTTTTTTACTTGATTCTGAGTTTTTGGTACAAAATCGAATACTTATCTTATAAAAATTAAACGATACTTATATCCTAGAAGTAAGCGATAAAGCCTGTGGTTTTGTTTTCCGCTTTCTACTAATGACTTTGTGAAATATTGTTAATATTGAAAAGTTTGAATGTGCGGCATGATCGTCGTTGAACGAACCAAGCTTCTAGAACTAATAAATTGAAATGTAAACGTTTGAATCACGTCAATATTTAATTGACACGAGACGCTAGCTAAAAATAAATCTATAATATTCAAATTAGCCTTTAAACAATAAACGCGCGACGTTTGTTAGGTATATCAATCAGCATTTAACACCTATATGCCAAAATTCTATAAATAACTACATATACGACAGCTGGATTTAATTCGACATATTTAATGACATTTTGTTCAAAACATCAACAATATAGGAGCTCTCATAAAAGCTCGGCCGATAAGAAGTCAATCCTAACAACTGTCGCCTATACTTCATACATTTTTATACTCGCGTATACGGTAATCTGTCAATTATAATTTTACCGAAAAAATCACAACAACTCACTTTTAAAACCTGCACCAAAATTCTATACTCTATGGTACCCGCTATTGAACTTTAATATTTCATAAGGCAACTCTCTCTTCAACTCAAATAAATTACAAAAAAAGAACATCAGCATATTTAATTTTAAAAAAACTCGCCACTCTGTTCCCTGATTGCCATGACCATCACGGTAATGTTTTATTAATTGGTTAGTTTGAGTTGAATGAAAAAGGTTACATCAAAAAATATATAAAAAAAAAACATTGTAGGGAATGACGAATAAAGTAAATAATGTTTTTCTGCGTTGTGCTCGTATAAAAAGTGTTGTACAGTACGATTAAAATCAGTTAACACTTCGGCTTTTCTCGGGTATCGTCGCCTAAATTCGGAGACGGAAATGACACGAAATACATTACCGCGATTTCTTTTAGGTAGCATTCAATTTGAAGTATCATAAACGCAATGTATACGTAGCACCTGCCAAGATGACATTACTAACCGGTAGACCTAAGAAATTTATTATGCAGAAGTGTCATGAATTTGAACATTCATTATTTATTAAAGATATACTTGTATACAATATATGTGACTGTGTTTAGTAAAACGTCCCACTTTGTCGATTCTAGTTACGGAGTTACGGGCAGTTTAGTAAACTGATGGAACATACTAACCTAAGAAATTTATTATGCAGAAGCGACATGAATTTTAACATTCTTGTAGGTATACAATATATAAAAAAGATATATAAGTCAATATTTTACTGTTTGATGTAAGTAGTACCTACGATATTACGTCGGATTAATAATTGTAGCAATGCGCAGATGTCAGCGAGTTCTCAACCGATTTTAGAAATTTTTGTTTTAAAATGCACAAATTAAATTTCGCTAGGTAGTGACGAAGAATTTTCGAAAAAAAAAAAAAAATCCGCTCCAATCTATAGTGCAAGTTTAGCCGGTGGCTGACTCTGCATCGACCTAGTTAATAATAATCACCAAATAAAAAAATTAAAAAACCGATTTCAACCGATTTTTGTTGATATTTCATAAACTCATAAGGTCATAACTATCTGTAAATTGATAACTCTATGTGAGAGATGAGGGATTCACGACAATTACCGAGGTTGGCCGAAGTGTTAACTGATTTTAATCGTACTGTATGTAATAGTTACACAATTAGGTCATAAAATCATGTACCTTACTTGCCGAGTGGCCTAAACGCAGTACTCCACGTTAAGAACCTTCATTCTGCAACGATTGCAGAAAAAAACTATTATAACCTAACATCGATTTTTAGATTAGGAAATGTATGAAGATGACGTCTCTACTATACTATACCTAATGTCAACGAATGCAGCACTAATATCATCATAATCATCATCACATCAGCCTAAAGACGCCCAAGGCCTGCCTGAGGGTCTCCACAACGATCAGTTGTGTTGTGCGCCACCCTCATTCAGAGTTCTCCGCAACAGGACGAATAGCAACAATCGCATTTTATAATTCTTCTTCTTAAATTTAAGAGCTGCGCTCTAGTCGGTGTAGCATTCGCCAGCCGTTTCTTTCACATCTTGGTAAGACCTTTAACCTTTTCTTTTATTTGCTCAAAGTATTTTCGTCTTGGCCTTCCTCTACCCAGCTTTCCCTCGATTTTTCCTTCTATGATATTTTTGAGGAAAAGGTCATGTCTTAGCAGATGCCCTATCATATTTCCTCTTCTATTTTCTATGAGTGTTAGAAGCGTCCTTTTCTCTCCTATCCTCAAGACCTCTTCATTAGGCATTTGTTCCGTCCAGCTTAATTATGCTTTCTAGTCTAAGATCCCTTTAAGAACGACCTTCACCGAGATGTTTATTTGATGAAATGTATTTTATATTTAATTTAATATGTCAATAAATATATTGCATATGGGTTGCCTAACAAATTTTAGTCCAGGGTATGTTTAATTAATGATTAAATTTTTTTATTTTTTGAACATTTGATTATTAGATAAATTCTATACCAATCGAAAGTATGAAGCCCATAGAATATGCAAACGTTAGGTTGCCTATTCTTTTCCCGTCACAACTATCGGGTAGCCAGGTTTAAACTGGTAAATCTATACTAGCATTTTGCAACGGTCTGATTATTGAATTGAAATTAAATAACATTAAAGATTATTTTATTATGAACACGGTGGTATAGGGTTGCCTGCGAAAAATCAGTCCAGAATTCCGGTTGTCGAATTTTGAAAAGTAAAATATTGCAGCGAGTGAATGTGTGCGACTGAGAGGTCCCAACCAAAACCATCCCATACGATAGAAGAGGACACAGCATAGCAGCTGTTTGAAGTCCGCCCATTTAAAAAAAGAGAGTGCGCATGCTATTTGTGCCTGAAAATGAAAAGCATAGCGATAGACTCGTATATGCTGTACATTATTTTGCAGTAGTTTATTATTAAAATAGAGAAATAGTTATTTAACTTTTTTTTTAATCAATTAATTAATGAAATAATGAACTTTATTCTGCAAGTAGGCCACAAGGGCACTTTTACATGTCTGAGTCTATCGACATTTCACAAGAGGTGACCACTGTTGAGAAGAAACTCCGAAAGATTAGATACATTAGATTTGTTTTATTCTACTACCTATGTTTCTACTTGAATCACTTAAAATTAATGCCGTTTAAACACTTTTCACCGTTGGTTAAAATTCTCCAACATTTAAAAGTATGAGAATCTCTGAACACCATGATGACGTAGGCTTGTGTCAGTCACGTGGTTCGCGAGTCTCGGAAGAGAGTACCAGGCGGAGTATATTATTATACCATGAATTTTATTGTATCTATAGCGACAATCTACTCCAAAATAATGCACAGCATATACGAGTCTATCGCTATGCTTTTCATTTTCAAGCACAAATAGCATGCGCACTCTCTTTTTTTAAATGGGCGGACTTCAAACAGCTGCTATGCTGTGTCCTCTTCTATCGTATGGGATGGTTTTGGTTGGGACCTCTCAGTCGCACACATTCACTCGCTGCAATATTTTACTTTTCAAAATTCGACAACCGGAATTCTGGACTGATTTTTCGCAGGCAACCCTATACCACCGTGTTCATAATAAAATAATCTTTAATGTTATTTAATTTCAATTCAATAATCAGACCGTTGCAAAATGCTAGTATAGATTTACCAGTTTAAACCTGGCTACCCGATAGTTGTGACGGGAAAAGAATAGGCAACCTAACGTTTGCATATTCTATGGGCTTCATACTTTCGATTGGTATAGAATTTATATAATAATCAAATGTTTAAAAAAAAAAAAAATTAATCATTAATTAAACATACCCTGGACTAAAATTTGTTAGGCAACCCATATGCAATATATTTATTGACATATTAAATTAAATATAAAATACATTTAATCAAATAAACATCTCGGTGAAGGTCGTTCTTAAAAGGATCCTCTACTATTCCATCCTCCTCCAGCACCACATCTCAAACGCCTTCAACCTCTCCCTATATTTCTGTATCAGGGTCCTCGTTTCTTTGCCATACAATGCTACACTCCACGCATACGATTTTATAGACTGTTTTTAAAATAATATAGCCATAATAATCGCCACGACCATTCATTAGTTCGTGATTCGGCCGATACATCGCTCAAATGCCTGTATACCATTTTCAATCGAATTATGCCTCTATAAATAACTATATGGCAGCTGCAGCTGTATCATCGGCATCGAAGTATTTACAGAATCACGATTGATTACCGGTTACTTGGATATTTACGCACGAGGCCTCGATAAAATGAATGATCGATCCAATGTCACCACGAGATGAGGGCTCAGCTATTCTTCGGAGATTTATTTGTTTACATGTAACAGTTCTACGATGCCTCAATGGGGTACATAAACGGGCGAATTTTTATTTTGTTGATTTCTCTTTTTTTCAGAATTTAATAAAATTTGGTGAGTTGGTAAAGTTGCTTCTTCTGACCATGGTAAGCCCAATTTTACAATATGTCCTACAATGTTTTTCCCATTGAGTTGCACAAAATGTAGGTATTACATAAATTGGTCCATGGACATCAAAATAAAAATTCGCCCAAACTGTGAACGCGGCTAAATCGTGTTTCATATGTTATTATGAACAAAATTTAAAAATTCATTATACAATTCAAAAGGCTATACATATAACATTAATATATATTTAGTTAAAAGTTACAGAAAAGCTTCCACCCATCTCAGATGGGTATTTCAGATTTATCATGTCTTGAAATCCGTCATAGTTACAAAACATTTAGTTTATATACAGTTGTTCTGTGCTGTTGCTTAAATATCATCTAATCAATTTGGAAATCGCCAAATAATGGTAATACTAATAATATTACGAAGTTTGCCGATACGGCGTTAAAAACGTGACCAAAGCCTCTTACGTAGGCTTTATTGACATTATTTGTACGAGCGCGCAGGTACTAACTGTTAGCAGATCCTCCCGGGCAGTGGACAGCGTTACTTAATCGTGTGTGTTCAGGCCTCAGTGCCCCCGTATAGTACCTAAATAGATTTAATCACTTTTTATAGCGCCATTATTGGTCGCTGTAGTATCGAGAAATAGGGCCAAGGCGCTAATTCGCATTAGGGGTAAAACACAAAGCACAAATCTAGGTCAATATATAGGTATAGTCCATCCGATCTCTAAGATCAAACAAGTCAATTTGGCACAATTTACAAACAACCGCATAGTTTTGAATTTGAGGTCGTTTTTCACTTGTGCTAGTTTGACATATTATAATTTTATCTTAGAGTTCCGGATATAGGTACCTACTATTTATACATACATACCTAGCTATTCAAGTAGGGCTAGCAAATCTTGCCGCGACTTCGCATGTCGCGCGACTCACCGTCACCTGTCTTGCTCGCACGTTATTGAAAGGAAAGTGTCAGGTAGTGTTTGTCGAGCGACAAAGAGTCGCGTGTTACAGTTATGCTACACGTGTAGTTATGATAATAAAATAAAGTACATTTGACATTACATAAATAATAAATCAATATGGGACAACCTCACACAAATCGATCTAGTCCCAAATACAGCTCAAGAAGGCTTCTGTTATGGTTACTAGACGATGATATACGTACTTGTAGGTATAGATAAATACATAGGAACAACCATGACTCAAGCACAAATATTCGAGTTCATCACACAAATATTTGCCCTGGCCGGGATTCGAACCCGGGACCGCCGGCTCAGTAGGCAGTTGTCTACAAACCGACCCAAACGCGTCGTCAAAAACAACATTAAATAATAGTTATAGTTACGATGGGTTGATTACCCTTACCATGAATAATTTACAATGATTAAGTTATGGAAAGAGAAATCTGGCAAGATGATAAGATAAACCGAAATGTGTTGACCCACAGTCAAGAGAAAGACTTCAATGTAAATATTGATTCGAATGCCAAATATTAGTTGGTTAAGTGTGTAGAAATCAGATATAATTTTATAGCTGAGTTCCGTGATCAAATTTATTGAGCATCATATTATTGAGTAAGAAAACAAGTTATTTTTTTATTGAACTTTGTTAACATTTGCATGATATTTTAAAACTCATCGTTTTAAATAACTTTGTTATAGGAACAATATATATTTTTTACGGTTTCTTGCACTATTGATACTTCGATGAAATTATACCTATGTTGAAGGTAATAATATGTCGATAAAGTTTCAAAACAAGAACACTTAAACCGCAAAATGATCTTCAATTTAAGTAAATATACAATGCAAATCCTTAACTACATGCAATAAACACCAAGAATATATTTATATGAAGGTCACCCACAATATTTAATTTCAAAGTCTGATTTGCCTTATTGATAAAATTTCCTACAGAACATGAACAAGACGAACCAACAAAAACGCGTCAATCACTTATAAGGATGGTGAATCCGGGAGACTCGAGAAGTGTTTGCCTTATAAGCTTGCCGCAAAAGTGACGGAGCGCCAACCTATATTACCTATACCCTAACAACTGTCGGTTCGGCCCAGGGATAGGGCGCTACAAACAGCTTTCATATGGCAATAATGAGCCTAAGTCATATATTTGCATTATTAAACGTCAGTAGCGATTTGTCAAGGACTTGTCATTAAACAAAATCAAAACATTGATTACCGGAATTGTGCTCAATTCTTCGTTTCTTGCGAAATAAATACCGAATCCTACTGAAAAAAAAAAACCGGCCAAGTGCGAGTCGGACTCGCGCACCGAGGGTTCCGTACAAACCTGCAAGGTTTACAAAGTTCGTTCATTACGACAATCGAAATCGACATTTACAAAAAAATATATATTTTGTAATGTAACTAAAAATTTAAGGTTTTCGGAATTTTTCCTTTATGTGTGCTATAAAACGTTGCTTCATGCCAAATTTCAAGATTCTAGGTCGACTGGAAGTACCCTTTAGGTTTTGATTCCCTTGCGAGTACTTGCGAGTTTCAAAATATGCAGCTTAAATTGCTGTTTCTTTTGATTGCGTTGACATAGAAGTTTGATTTTGTTACAGCTTAAAGGTATTATAGACCTGAGTATTTGGTATGAATTTCAATTTAATACCTCTACGCGTTTATGAGGAAATGGGTAGTAAGTTTAAAATTATTAAAAAAAAAATATATTATGTGATGTAACTAAAAATTTATGGTTTTCGTAATTTTTCCTTTATCTATGCTATAAGACGTTGCTTCGTACCAAATTTCAAGATTCTGAGTTCACGGGAAGCACCCTGTAGGTTTTGATTCCCTTGCAAGTGTCGAAAATTTGCGGCATAAACGGCTGTATCTTTTGATTGCGTTGGCTTAGAAGTTTGATTTTTTCACAGCTTCAAGGGACAGTAGACCTGAGTAATTGATATAAATTTCAGCTTCATACCTCCACGCGTTCCTGAGAAAAAGGGTCTTGACAGACGGACGGACGGACAGACGGACAACAAAGTGATCCTATAAGGGTTCCGTTTTTTCCTTTTGAGGTACGGAACCCTAATTACTTTCATCACTGTAGATAGTTTTGACATTATTATGAAAAAATTGCGGAATATTTAGTCCTGTTTTCTCTTTGTTTACAATAGTCCAATCGTTGGAGACTATCCGTCAGTTACCAAAATTTTGTCGTTACCTACTAGTAAAAATAAATTAGTACCACTAAAAATCCGTAATACAAGAAATTATTCAAATCGTCAGTTACAGAGATTTATTGATATAATTAATTATTACCTACGAAAAATAATAATATCTAGAGAACTTTATGTAAAAGATACGAGGATTTACATACATATAGGCAATATTGACAACTGTGTAAAGAAGTACATAGTTTACAAATATAAGTACGAAAATACCCCTTTGTTTTTTTTTATCCATTGTTACTTGGAACTGAACTTATGGGCAAGGTAAGGACAAATGTTTAAGTCGCGTGTTGTATGTGCGGCATAGCGTCACGTCGTGGTCACGTCACTCTCTCACAGTACGGCACAGAGAGAGTGCAGGAGGACTCATTATAGTAAATAAAAGTCGGCATGTTCGCTTTTAGGATGCCATCTGGACTATTTGTACACCTTCGCTGACAGTTTAAAACCGCTCGGTAATGTCGAAGATAACTTTGGCCAAACTTGACAGCGCTTCCTTGGGCAATCTATAATTTGGGTTATCTTATCAAAGGACGTTGCGGCGGTCAAGGTCACCTGTCTTGCGATAAAAATATTAATCACAAGTGTTTGTGAATTGAATATTAATCACAAAGCAAATTCCTTAAGGATTGTAGAGATTAAATGAGCTTTTAGATTTATAAATACGTTGTGCGCCTTTTACGCAATTCTATTGTTCACTAGCGATCCGCATAGCATTTACATCTTAAGACAAAGTGAATGATTACTAACATTTTAAAGGAACCTATTTACCGTAAAAAAAGCATCATTAAAATAATTTTCAATATATGTATTTTAATGTATTTCTTTGCGTTTCCCATAACAAACCTAAGGCAGTCGTAAACTATGAACTTATTAATATTATTATTTTTTATTTTGTCTGTTTTGTCCTACAATTAACTGATAGAGAATGCCTCGTGGCGTTAAGTGTCCTTTTTGTGTAATAAAGATTAAATAGATAAACTTGAAGTAAACAATAGCATAGATTAATCACACGTATGAGTAAAAAAGGTGGAATAGGCCATCTGTTTATCGATCATGGAAAGAATTTTTTTTTGTATGTTTGTATGTTACTTCGGTAAAAGATGACATTTTGTCACATACAAGAATGACGTTTACATAAAAATTATAAAATTTATAAATGAATCAAACTGAAAAAAGCTCCTATTGTTCGTCTTTTCTTTTACTTTTTAGTTAGGTACAGAGGTGGCATCAACACTGACTATAAATCACAATTATAATTACCGGACCGGTTTACGCTTTTTATTTATCTGAGCGAGCCATATTTCACATTTTCGTAAATTTCCGGAAACCTAAATATAGCTGTCGGTAAACTCGACATTTAAACTCTAGTTTACTGAATAGCTAACTAGATACTGTTTGGCTGTGTGGCTGCTTATCCGTTTGTATATCTATGAGTTAGAACATATTAATGTTACTAGTCAGAACAGGGCTATTGAGATATATTCAATGATATCGAAAGTAATATATATATCTATGGATATATTGGTATATATTTGAAACCTACAGTTTGAATTTTTCATTGACAATTTTGTTTCAAAATCTACAAAATTCACGCAGAAAACTGGTTTTTTCAACTTACGTATTTTCGACAGCACGCAATGGAAACATGAAATAGCTATGTTACCTACTACCTAGAACTCTATAAATGCTTCTTATGCTCTGACGGGGATGCTAGTTTATTGGCTGAGTGCTAATGTTTTTTTTTCGCGTGGATAATCTGATAAACAGGTTAAAGACAAATAACGTGTGTTGTGATTGGTCGGTCGGATCGGAAGACTCGTATAGAGAAATCCCCTCCGGTGAGGTGTATATATACGATCTGGTCAAAGGTGTATATATACGATCTGGTCAAAGTGGATTGGATGCGGGTAGCATACTGGGGGAGACCAGGGGGTTTAGAAACAGAGCGGAGTTGAAGCAACGTAATTTTTTCGGTAACTAGGTATATCCGTTAGCGAGCCAGTAGTAGGGCCCTTGGTGTGCATCCTTGCTTCGCTAACGGATCCCGTAACAGATCCTCAACTCACCTCGGGACTAGGTCGATTTGTATAAGGTGTCCAATAAATAAATAAATAAATAAATACCGGACAACCTCACACAAATCTATCTAGTTCCAAATTAAGCTTAAGAAGGCTTGTTATGGGTACTAGACGACGATATACGTACTGATATAGATAAATATATACTTACATACATAGAACAACCATGACCCAAGCACAAATATTCGAATCCCATAGTTATTTATTTATTAGTAGAGTGTAAAAAAAAATGCATTGGCTTTACACTTACGAATTACTACTGTACGAATGTGGTAAGTACAATTGATAACATGAAGCCCTGGAGTCTGACTAGTTGCCATTAAAATGAAGTGAGCTCTCAGATTGCGCTTCGAGGTTTGATTGAAAACTGAGAGGTTCCTATCTGGATCGAGTAAGAGCGAGCGGGACAGGTATAAAAAACAAATCGCATTCTATGAGGACTAATATAGTAGCGGTAGCGGTGATATTTCGAAAGAAGTCCTTAATGCACCACAGAATAGAACCGTGTCTTATTAACGTTAATTTTTCTTAAAAATCGATATGGGTGTCATCTCCGAGGTTCCTCGTGGTTCCGGATACGAAAATGCCCTCCATTTTGAAATCCAAGATGGCGGATGTCACTTTTCGGAATGGGTGTCGATGTGTGTAGCAGTGATATCTATTTTTGAAATCTACACCCCCAGAAACCTAGAAAACGGCACCCATGTCGACTTTTTAAAAAGTGACGTCCGCCATCTTTTTCCAAAATGGACGCCATACGTAAAATTAGTACACATACATACATACATACACGAACCCTAAAAACATTACCCTCCTTTTTTGGGCAGTTGCGTAAGTCTGTGACAACCCTTGGTAGATACGGTAACCTTGAGCGGTGTCGGCATTTACGCAAACATCAAAGGCGTCGGCCCACTGTATGAAACAGTTGTCTCAACTTCATTTATAAAGTACCTTGTCATAGTTCCCTGGTCCTTCATTCATTTTAATCGAGTGTTCACAATGTCCTGCACCTCTAGCATAACTGTCATACGCGACTATTTCTCGCGCGAGATAATTATCGGTCTCTTTCTGTGCAGTAATGTGAGAGAGTGACGAGTAGTGCTATCTCGCGCGACAAGTCGCCAAGCAAAGTTGTGCTAGACGGGCTGGGCTAGCCTATCTTGTGGTTACTTCGACGGCGCGCCACACAGCATCACCTGGCTTACTCACACGATATTGAAAGGTAGTATTTGTAGCGGGACAATATTTATCGATGAAATAAGAAAATAAAACTACCTATTAAAACGGGCATTTATCTTGCTCTATAAATGTTTTCTTTGGCAGCTGGCCAGCGATTCCGCATATTACGTCAATAATCGACGTTCACTACTTCAGTGTGGAAGCGTATAAAGTTTTTATTAACACTGAAATAAAGCGATTGTGAAGCGTGTTTCTCGAATAAACAGATCATAATAATTCTCCTACGGGATATTCTGCCGGCCTAGCGCAAATTGCCACTACTGCGACTCAGTATCACCCAACATACTTTTTCTATATTCATCGTAAAATACGAAAATAATTTACAACATACAAACACATGATAAATAAGTTTTTTTTTTATAAGTTAAGTTTTTTAAGTTATCAAAAAAATCCTGCCAAGAAGCCTGCCAGCGGAGAGGTCTCCGAAGAGAGAAACCTCTTGACGATGCGTGCCATGTCCAAAAGTAGGTATAGTTGCCGGCAATCTTTTTGAACAAAAATGGCAGATCTTCGCATGTGCATTAGTACGTAAATCGGTAACTGCGCAGTCAAGGTTATGCTGAAAAAGTTTGCCGGCAGCTGTACTGCCTTCTGCAGGTCTAGCATATCTTGCCGCGTAACTCACCGTCACCTGTCTTGCTCGCACGGTATTGAATGGAAAGTGACAGGTAGTATTTGTCGCGCGACAAAGTGTCGCGTGTCATAGTTATTCTAGACGTGCTGTATATAAGGTTAACTGGAAGAGAGCCCTTAAAGGGATAAGTTCGCCTTTGTACATGTTTTTGGTTTTAAAATGTATTTCTTGTTTTTGTGTATACAATAAAGTGTTTACATACATACAATACATACAATACATACATACATACATACATAAACGATTTGCGAGTCTTAAGGTTTTTTGTCGAAATCCTTCGCTGTAAGAGAGTTCGCTAAAAACGACTATCGTATCGGGACAATTATCGTGGAAGCAACATGGACGATTTGAGTAATGAAAATCACGATCAATTTAAAAGAGTAATGGGCACAAAATGAAATACCATTTTTTTCAATCGAGAGCAAAAATACAATAGCGTTTTATAAAAATAGGAGCGAACCGTCGCTATTACAATAATCGGAATCTAATGATATCGTGGAAAACTCGCTCGCGGAAAATTTATTAGATTCTCAATCGACGAAATACGATTCCAGACAATTCAGAAATGTAAGCGATATATAATTCTTCGAACTCAAATCATTATTCATCATTCATGGAAGTTTTAAAGCGTTTTGTTATTGTCATTGTCTAATTTAGTTAAGTACGATAAGGACTTGAAAGTTTTGTGCGTTACAATTTTATAATGTTAACATCACATCACCGTTTAATGTTACAGTGTACAAGTTTTATTAAATCCATTTCACGGTGAGCCATGTTTTCTTCAACTAGATCGGCAAAATTTAGAAGCCGGTAAGGAGCAAATTCGCAGAGTTTAGAAGTAGGTAAGGTACTTACTTCATAAGGAGGAGCGGCGAGACGAATTTTCTGGCGTCGACCTCCGTGATGGTGCCTCTGGCTGACTGCTGTGCCAGGGCTGCCAACAGCAGCATCAGCGCCGCTTGTAGAACAAGAGTCCCGCATAAGTACAGCCGCACGAATGCTCCCCCGTGCCAACCCTCCGATTGACACTGCCATGTCACGGGGAATATCACTTCTACGACGAGGGCTATTAATACCAGCCTGGGGACAAAGATAATAAACATTAAAAATAGCTTGAAAGTGGTAACACAAAAATAACTATTAGAAGATGTCTTTAATAATATCGAAATCTGATAGAAATGTATTAAGGCGTTATCCGTCGAGAAACACGCCCACACAGCCTGTTCGCGTTTCAGCTTGCATGATGTAGAAAGGAATGGAATATCTAATGGAGCGTATCAAATTATATGTAAATTCACTCGCAAATTCGAATCCTGAAACTTATTTGCAAAGTTCTTGTTTTTGTTCAGAGCATTAAAATGGAATTAACGTGGTCGGGACGAAAATGGAACGGTTCCCAAAGGGTTTTTATCCAGTAATTTAGTAGCAATATTGTCAATTAAACCAATGTCGCTACAATTTAAAATCCATTAGGAAGCGATGACGCTGAAGAGCTGAAGGTCGGAAGCGGGGCCGAGGGCCGAGCGGCCGAAAGTGCCAATCGATATGAAGTCCTCATTCATATTGTTGCACGCAACAAGTTATGTACGATGTACTGTCAGCATCTGAAGTAGTTGGCAATTTTATTACTGGCGTATGTCTTATTGCATTGCGACTGTACCTACTGCCGAACACTGTTGGGCCAACCTCGAACACTGAAATAAATCTGCCAAATTGTGCTTAGTAGTAACCAAAATAATGCTAATGATTCAAAACTTATTTTGGTTACTAGTAGCACTCAGTTTGTCAGTCCTCCGATTTATGTGACTAGCAGCTAACATTAGGGCTTCTGATAACAAATCTTTTTTTTTTTTTAGTTAATTTCCAAGGTAAACTTCTGGATTCACCAAAAAAATCGGTACAATCGCGTGGTCTTACCGTCAACTAATTATCTTTAATCAATTTAATAGGAGTTAAATTGTTAATTAATTGATATAGCCGAAAATGGAAAACAAAACAAATTTGTTTACATGAAATCCCTTGTTGATGAGTTTAAGGCGTCGTAACGTTAATTAACCAGAAAAGCTGAATAGGATGGGTGGGCGTCTAAAATTCCATTCGCCCAAGTAACAATGAATTAGGTACTAATTAGGAAAACACTCAGAAATATGTTCGCTTATACTTTTGAAAATAGAAACACAAAACAACGGAAATGTACACTGGGACTTATAGTAGGTAGACTTCATGTGGCATACTTAACCCCGGCACTACACTACTCGCAAAATTTACCGAGGTTGGGCGAATACGATAGTGTGGACAGGCACTTCGCTGGAGAAAGTTATACTTCGGCCAATTTTGCCTCGGTCACTTCGCAATAGTGTGGAGTCGGTATAAGAGAGGAAAATATTTCGGGTTGAGACGATAGTTGTAACTTTGTGACGTTTATATTAAGAAATTAAGGACATTCCGGATCGTACCCTCCGGGTCCGTGTTGTTATTGAAGGCTAGGTATGTGCTGCGGATTCCTTTTAAATAGCTCCGCCGAACGAAGGTCGCGTAATACTTGCACAATGTTATTGGCTTTACTTCGTATATTAATAAAACCTCATTTTGCTGTTACTAACACAGAGAGTACCTAAATATTACAGAAATAACCCCACGTAACAACGAGAAGCTGGCTAGGCCGAGTTCTATATTGCTTACTTTAAAAGTGCGGCAGATAATGTTATTTTATTCTTCATTGAAGTTTCTAGAATGTTAATATCCTAAAATAAGAAGTATTTGCGCAGAAACATAACTGGTTGGATTATCTTAAGAAAATATTAAACGTGAGCGCCGAAGCTTAATACAACCGATAGTGTAGTGCAAAACGGTCCGAGTTTAGGTACTTTGTGTGAATAAATTGCTTGATCTTAATGCAGGACCACGAACAGCATAGACAGGTACTATGAGTATATCTATGTAAAATTCCAAGCCGGTAGGACGAACGAATGTTAAGCAAATACCAATTATACCGCCAGAGGAAGATGGAAATCTTGAAAAGACTTGAATTCGAAAAATATTGACATCACATTCCTTTAAAAAAATGGCTAAGTACGAGTCAGACTCACGCAAGAAAGGGTTCCATATACCAGTATTTTTCTTTTACTGTTTTTTTTATTTCACTATCACACACATTATGCGATAATTTCAAGTCTAGCTATTACGCTTGGAAAGATAAAGCCCTGTGACTGACAGTCAGACACACAACGGAGGGTTAGTAATAGGGTCCCTTTAGCACCCTTTGGGCACGGAATCCTAAAAAAGACGGAACATCCTTTAAGTAGCTTATAAAGATCTTAAGTATCCAAGCGTTAATACACAATACCAAAATATAAATGACTCTTATTCTGTAAAATTTCAAAGGAACGATGGAAATAAATAACTTGATGTTGATAGATAATATCTGTGCCATCATTACAACCGATGGGGTATTCATGTGTGAAAGCCACAGGCATAATAATTGCGCATCGATCCACACAAGTTACTGAGCGTAAGAACTAAACGAAACTACTTACTCAAGCGATTGTTTGTAGCAGTAGGTACGAGACAATGGATGGAGTAGGAGATATCGAAGTACTGTTGATGTACAAAATATAATAGTTGCTATAAATAGTATGAAAGAGTAGGTAATGTATACGATTCTAACACATAATGCCTTCTCTCTTTGATGGCAGTATCGTAGCGGTTTCTATAAGAGCAACAAAGAATACGATTTATTAGACGCGTGATAGGCGATTTCCTTTTCCAGACAATAACTTTTTACATATAGGTATCGAACAACCACATACAAATATATAAATATAATACCTAGTCCCGACGACGACGACCCACTCAGACGACGGTATATGTAGTATACATAAATAAAATTATAAATAATATCAGACAACCTTACACAAATCGATCTAGTCCCATGGTAAGCTCTAGTAGGCTTGTGTTACGGGCACTAGACGATATACATGCTTAAATAGTTAAATATATGTTTAAAAACATAGAAGCATCCACAACCAAGGAACAAATATACGGGTTCGTCAGACAAATACTTGCCCTTGCCGGAATTCGAACCCAGGACCGCCGGCTCAGTAGCCAGCTGTACTCACTGCCCCAACCACGCTTTTGTGATTTTATTTGCAATTTAAACTTTTAACATTGAGACCAATTGAGACGCTATTGCATAATCGGTTAATTGGCACCCGCACATAGGGGTATATGAGCGTAAAAGGTGGACTAAAGTCGAAATAACAAATTCTAGAATTCCAATAAACTGTAATGACGATACATTAGCTGAGAAGTTCATGGATGATAGTATTACATTTATTTTTCGATTGCAGTTGACGGTATTTGACAATCGGGTGTGATTTGAGTCGTTTGTTCTACACGGTCCGAGCGCGGAGTAACACGCAAGAAAATTTTCACTTTTAATACATATAATTTTTAAACATATACGCAAGTAGTTTTGTGCTAATGTTTGTACATCAAAATGATTTGCCGGGTATTTAAAATGTAGTCTGTATGTTATTCTTTAATGATAAAGTCTAATTAATGTTGTATTTCACATTTGTGTAAATACCTTCTTGTACATTGAATTTCTTGACTTGACTGCAATTCAAAAGTCCAAAAGTTATATTTTCGGATGTTTCCCCAGCGGAGATTTGTAACTTGTTCGATAGTACATTTTGTATTATTGGATATGGAAATAACAACGCGTGCCAAAAAGTGCCAATTTGGTATTTATCTTCATTTTTTACAACAAGGTATTTTACCAAACAAAGTTAATTTTGCGGTCGTGAAATTTAATTTAATGATTTATCATCAATGATTTTCAACGATTCTTCGGGCGTGAGAAATATGACAAGGGGATAAGTATTAACTCTATAAAGGACTGGCATGAGGTAACATTTCTAAAGAAACTGGATGCAGTAGAGAATAAGATTGTCAACTCTACCACATTCCCTCAAGAACAAAAAAACTAATTACTTCGCAATTTTTCGCGGAAAATGGCGAGTCTCTATAAGAACTAAAACAATTGTTTTAAGGAATAATGAGGAATGGTTAAAAGGAACCTTGGAAATTCCACTTACGCGCAAGAGAACTGTTGCCGGTCTTTTTTGTCAGAGATATTGGTACTTACGTCATCAAATAGAGGTAAAAATATCTCGAATCCCGAGATATCATCAAACATCACGGAAATTGACCTTAATTTGATAAAAAGATTTACCACAGTTCTTAAAGTGATATCCAGTGGCCAAAAGATATGGAGTTCGACAAGTTTTATGACTCAAACTTGTCGAACTCTATCTTTTGGCTTTTGTGACAACACGGCAATGCTCTACGTTGGACCCGGACTGTTCACACAATTGTAATACATGGTCATATTGTCATAAAGCATGCCCTTCTCCCTATATGATATTTATCAGAAGAGGCTCAAGGGGCCAAAAACAAGCACTTTAAAGAATTCAGGAGGAATTAAGCAAGAACTTTCTCCAGGTGCCACTTACGTCAGATCCATTACTGAGAAACTTTTTAGTTTTACTGCTAGAAACATAATGCTTGCTCCAGATATAGGTTGTGATGATGCCGAATTTGACGATTTGATGCCAGATGTTGAAGATGGAATGAATCAAACTGTGAGGAAGAATGGGACGCATCGTCTGTATGATGAGGACAATGAATTATGTATACCTATAATGTAAATATATAAACTTTCTTTAAGTGTATGGTATATTACACTACCCTAATTAAGAAACAAATGTGTCATAAATGTCCAAAATAAAAAATAATAATATAGAAGGTATACTTCAATCAACAGAACGCCAAAAAAATAAAAAAATAATTTTGTCCAGCTTTTTGGTTCAAATACCCCTATGTGACCCGTTTACCTTGTAGAAAGCGATAAATAAAAACCGGCCAAGAGCATGTCGGGCCACGCTCAGTGTAGGGTTCCGTAGTTGCCCGTCCTTCTCAATAGACGAAAATTACGAGGAAGATTTCAAGCTCTATAAAAAGGTCGTAAACGCCAAGAAAACAGTAATTACTTATTACCTTTCGGAAGTTATCGATTATACGCGCCAGATTGAGCGAAATGTTTTAATATAGAATGGCACTTAACAAATATGTGTAACGTTCGAAGTGTAGGGACACCGCGCGGCACTTCCGTCATTTTAAAGAAAATTATGAAATTTTGCAAGAACTCAAAAACGGCTCGACCGATTTTATTCAATATAGTTTTCATTGAAAGTATTTATAAGGCCTCATTTTCGTGAAATTCACCATAATTTTTTGACCCGTGGTTGAAACACTATTTTTTTTTATTTTCGGAGCGAATATTTACAAAACTGCTGACTTTATCGAATAATAATGTTTGGAGACCCCTATTATTTTTAAAAGACCTATTCAACGACACCCCACAAACTAGTGATGAAATGAAAAAAAATATCACCCCCACTTTAGGTGTACGGGAGGTACTTACCCGAAAAAAATTTTTTTTTTATTTTTTTTTACCGCTTTGTCGGCGTGATACATACACTTACTCATACCAAATCTCAGCTTTCTAATGATCACGGAGCTAAGCCGCGGACGGACAAACAGACGGACAGACGGACATGGCGAAACTATAAGGGTTCCAGTTGACTACGGAACCCTAAAAATGTGAGCTTTCAATATTCAGGTATTCAAGTGCAACCACTAAAAGTTGTATAGATACATAATGCCTCGTGTGTATTAACACTTGCGCGAACGCAACGAGAAATCTGTGCGACCTTTTAAATAATAACATTACGAATATATTGCCCTGCCCCGCCGCCATAATACTCGTAAGTACATTATGCGAGTAAAATCTTGTTACGGTACATTGTTGCTAGTTATGTGCACCGATATTATATTACATATAACTAAATAATTATATATCTAGCTACTCGTACCTATTTATCCCGTTTTGTAGGCTTAGGGAAGGTGAGCGAAGCGGGCTTAAGTATAAGCCAGGGATTATTTGTACGTGTTGTTAGTACGAATATATAATAAAGGTGGAGTAAATTGATGCAGTGAATATTTTATGCTAACAAATATTGACCCAATATGTTTCGCGTTACAGGTATTATTAGTAACTAAGATAGGAGTGCTACCACTTTGTTCGCGCGTTCCTATTGAAAGAAAAGTACTTATATTTTGTATTCAACGGGACAAATAGTATGTTTGCACAAACAATACTATTGTACAGTTACACATAAAATCCATACAAATGGATCTTGGAACTAATATTCAGTATCAAAACACGAACAGTTCGCTTTTATTTATTTGGGGCGAGCATCCAAAATAGCTAATAAATTAACGGAAAAATACTGCTCTCTCTCTCTCTTTTATGTCAGTTAATATAGTGAGCTGTTTCTTCACGTGTGTTGTTTTTGTTCTATGTTTGTAATCCCATTTCATAAACAAAAAACAGTATACTTAGCGTAGTCTCTAATTTGACACTACCAACACTACGAGTAAATCAAACATGGAAAAAACCGGCCAAGAGCATGTTGGGCCAAGCTCAGTATAGGGTTCCGTAGATGCTCATCCTTCACAATAGACTTAAGTTATGAGAAAGATTTCAAGCTCTATAAAAAGGTCGTAAACGCCAAAGTAACTGCAGTTACTTATTACCTTCTGGAAGTCAACTTACGTCCCTTTAAGAAAATTATGAAATTTTGCGATAACTCCAAAACGGCTCGACCGATTTTATTCAATATAGTTTTCATTGAAAGTATTCATAAGGCCTCATTTTCATAAATTTTTCCGTAATTTTTTGAACCGTGGTTGAAAATTAAGAGGGAGGGACGCTATTTTTTTTATTTTCGGAGCGAATATTTACAAAACTGCTGACTTTATCAAAAAATAATGTTTGAAGACCCCTATTATTTTTAAAAGACTTATTCAACGACACCCCACACACTAGTGTTAAAACGAATAAAAAAATCACCCCCACTTTAGGTGTTCCAGAGGCACCCGAAAAAAAAAATTTTTTAGTTTTTATTTTACCGTTTTGTCGGCGTGATACATACACATACTCATACCAAATTTCAGCTTTCTAGTACTAATGATCACGGAGCTAAGCCGCGGACGGACAGACGGACAGACGGACATGGCGATACTATAAGGGTTCTTAGTTGACTACGGAACCTTAAAAAAGAGCGAACCGAGCTCTACCGTAAATTTATGAACTTTAAACTATTTTTGATTACCTTAAACCCAAACTAAATATTTTAAATTAAAATAAAACAATTTAAACGGATTATAACGAATATATTAATTATTTGAGCCTCCCTGACGTTTCAGCAACTTTCCAGTTAGCCTTTTCAAACGTCAATCAAAATTTATGTTTTTATTTAATCCTAACGCAAAAAATAATGAATTTTGTGACAAGTGTTTATTGCTGACTGTACTTTTCATATATATAACGTCCATACTCACTAAGACAATTCTAAAGATCCCAAACTCTATAGGTTTCCGTTATGTTATTATAGAGTTCCAATGACCACCATCCAACTCCACTAGACTATTTTGCTCCATCGTGCCATATTATTCTATTGTCTTCGAAGTTACCTAGTTATACTAAATTTCAGCTCATTCAGCGCAATGGAAGTGAATCAAAAACTTGCAAGACGTGATTGCGCACAGACAGACATGAAGATAAATTAAATAAAACCTTTTTTTTAGACATGACTTGAACTGTATCAGGGCTGGTTAGCCCTCACTGCCAGTAGTCGGACTTTGTGTGGGAGTATAACCCGCTAATGGGATCATCTCCGCGCCACAGGGGTAATTGGAATAAAAGCTTGTAATAAGTATCTGATTGACTTGCTATCAAATACCGTAATTTTACATATAAAACTCCGATGAGTCAACCCAACCGATTTGAAACATGTCGAGCGATGTTGTAAATTGTAATACTTGTTGTTGAGGATGCTCGCTCAACACTGCCTCTTCGGTAGCTCACGAGTGAGCACAGTGGACTGTATTGTCGGTTCTCGGAATTCGTGGTTCCAGTTCGGTCGCCGTGGCTAACCCAGTCGTAGGCACGGCGGTTCAGACGCAGCACGTAGATGCCACGTAGATTGCTACGTCACACGTAGCAATGCCGTACGTTCGTTGGCTCGTAGTGCGGTTCGGTTCTGCGGCTCCGGATCCGATGCGTAGCTGCACGACGTGAATGTCACGTAGATATCACGTAGGGCACGTAGACCGAAGTTTGGAGATCAACCAAACTAATGGGACCTCAGACAAACTTGGTTACGGCAGCAGGTCGATGCAGGTTCGATGCAGGTTCGAATTCGAGATATAAAGACTAGTTGACTTGTTGGTTCTTTATTTTTCTTCGGCAGTATGGTAAACAATCGATAACAACAATTTCTTATGTGCTTTTTCTTACAATCTAATAAGACTCAGGATCTGTGAGCGCAATACTGGCTCGCAGGCCAATAGGCGGCGTCGGAACGTACATTCTACGGCCGGCACGCCCCTTTCGTCAAGTGCGTTCTTTTCTAAGCGTCGTTGTATGAGAAAGTGAACTAGCTACGTGATTGGACGTTCATTTTCCCAATTTTCAGCCCTAACGGCTTTTCTGGTCTACGGGATGGGCGGTTCGGGAAGGATCGTATCTACGTTTACGGTTCGATTTCTACGTGAGATGTCTCATTCTGTAGCTTTCATTGCATCGCATTAAATAGCCTTACGTTTTATAAGATAAGAGTTACGGTTCATTAATTATTAAGTCGGATCGATCGATGAAGTTAAATTTACGGTGTGCTAGTAAGTCGCGGAAGGCTATAAAAGGTAAGTACAATGAGTCCAGATGCATCTACAAGTGTATTCCAAGTGATTAGGTCATAATAAAGTTAATTAGAATTGTTAAAACGAAATTCCGATACGATTTCGTACTGAAAATGGGCTCTAATTGGACGGTTCATAATTCACGTTAATTTTACGTTAACGTGAATTGCGGCTGACCTAATTACTTTAGAAACATTATAAAAACGGATTCCTGATGGGATTTTCCGTAGCTATCGCCTGACACTATTGTGTAAGCGATAGCAGGTGATGTGATATTATCATAACATTGCCACGTGGTTCGGCACCACGTGAATATCTTATGCAATATTCATCGCTATCGAATCGTGATTTTCGGATCGGGATTGGTTTGGGATTAGACCAGTTACATATATATGTCTCTTTTATGGACATTTATGTACATTATGTACATAATAACTCGACTTATAGCGTCTTTTATGCGCACTAAATAAATTGAATAAATTAACGTTATATACATCAAATATCGCTTACAGACTAACATGTTTCGGCTTGTGTCCGTAACAATTCTCCCCCCGATCGCGAAGTCGATCCCTCGGTGATGGGCAGGACCACAAGCCGGCTCGTAGCTCGCCTGAAGATTCCTCCTCTTGTCCTGACGTCCACGTTCCGTACTGCGCCGTCAGGGCCGGGGTAGGTCGCCTCCACGATGCCGCGCGGCCACACGTTGCGGGGCGCGCTGTTGTCCGTGATGAGCACGTAGTCGCCTACGGCGACCGTAGGCTCCCGTGACATTGAGGATTGTCGTGGGGCTAAGGTCGGCAGGTATTCCCGGATCCATCGGCTCCACCAGTGGTCGGCGAGAGCTTGACTTGTCTTCCAGGATTTGCGATCTGCCTCGTCGCAGGGGCCGGTTAGTGGGACCCCCGCCGGGCCGCCCAATAAGAAGTGATTGGGCGTTATCGCTTCGCTCTCGTTCGGATCAACGCTCACGTGTGTTAGGGGACGTGAGTTGACCGAGTATTCAACTTCGGCTAGAAGTGTAATCAGGATCTCTTCCTTCGGGCTTCGTGTGTTTAGTGTAGCGGCGAGTGCAGTCTTGACGCTTCGTATGAGGCGCTCCCAGGCGCCGCCCATGTTCGGTGCGCCGGGTGCGATGAAACGCCAACTCATTCGGTGTTGCACGCCGTGTTCTTGTAGCGCCGGTATCCAGTCGTGGTAGGCGGCGCGTAGCTCAGCATCCGCGCCCCTCAGATTCGTGCCGTTATCACTCCACATAACAGCGGGCCATCCTCTGCGGGCGGCAAGGCGGCGTAGCGACATGACGGCGCTGCTCGTAGACAGGGAGTACACGAGCTCCATGTGTACAGCTCGGGTTGTGAGGCACGTGTATAGCGCTACCCAGCGCTTCTCGTGCCGGCGGCCCACAGTGACTGTGAGCGGGCCGAACAGGTCCACCGCACAGTAAGTGAAGGGCCGTGCGTGCGGCTGCAGGCGATCAGAGGGCAGATCGCCCAAGGGCGGCACGCGTGGGCGCGTGCGGCGGAGCACGCAATGCATGCACGCTCGGGCCACACTGCGAACGGTCGGTCGCAGGTGCAGGATCCACAGTTGCTGCCTTAAATCATTCACAACTGTTTCGTTAGAACAATGATGCGCTCGCTTATGAGCGCGCAAAATAAAAAGTTTCGTAAACGGGTTTCGCCCGTCCAATATGACGGGTTGCTTGTTTGTAGTTATGGGCGCGGCGTCGATACGCCCGCGCATGTGTATGAGGCCGTCGTCTTGCAGCTGCGGGTCTAGCTTGTACAGCCGGCTGCTACGGGCAATGGCCTCCCCCCGTGAGAGAGCTCGGAGTTCCTCGGGAAAATCACGCCGCTGGGCCCACTGCATCCACAGGTTTTCAGCTATAAGATAGTGACGTGTTTCTAACGGTACCTGTGTTTTTCTTTTCAGTCGCTCTATGAAAAGGAGTGCTCGGGCCGTCGCGCCGATCAAGCGATCGTAGTTGCTGAAACGCTCGATTTTCGGCAGCGGCGGATCTACGTGATTCGTCACGTAACACCGTTCTGTCGGTACCTGCTCGGTTATCTCGATCGGCGGCTCTGCTTGCGGTGCTCGAGTTTCTTGCGGCCATTCGGGTTCGGGTTGTCGCAGGAAATCAGGACCCACGTACCATCTATCGGTGCTCCTTACCACGCGATAGGGGTCCGGTCGAGTACCGTCGTCGGCCGGATTCAATTTTGTCGGGACCCAGCGCCATTGTTCGGGTTCGGTGAGCTCCGCTATCTCGCCTAAGCGGTGGCTCACAAATGCGCTGTATCGGCGCGCGTTTTCGCGTACCCAGTGCAGTACGGTTCGGCTGTCGGTCCAGTAGACGGTCTGCACGGGTTTCACGCGATGCTCGTTCTGTAAAGTCTGCGCTAATCGGGCTCCTATTAAAGCGGCTTGAAGTTCGGCTCGCGGTATGGACAAGCGACGAACGGGAGTTACCTTAGATTTCGCTGCGGCTAAGTGTACTCGCGGCTCGTTTTCGCCCGTCTCCCTTTCCGTCCTCCAGTACGCGGTGGCGGCGAACGCTTGCTCTGACGCGTCCACAAACACGTGCAGTTGATGCCGCACGCCTGTACCTAGCTGGATACAGCGTCGCGGTAACCGCAGCTCGGCTACGTGTTTGATATGCTCCAACCACGTAACGAAAGCGTTGTTTAACTCGCCTGGCAGCGGCGAGTCCCAGCTCGTTCTTAGGGCCCACACGTTCTGTAGCAGGACCTTTCCCGTCACGGTGTACTGCGCTAAGTACCCAAGCGGGTCGAACAGGCTCATCAGAGCGCTGAGGGCTTCGCGCTTCGTGGGGCCTCGCTGTAGCTCTCGTACCTCGGGCGGCACGCGAATCAGCGATGTATTGAAGCTCAACTCGTCGGTCCGAGCGTTCCAATACAATCCCAATACCTTTTGCTCTTTGTTGCCTAAGCTTGTGAGATCGTCGGCGGCTCGTTGCTCGGGCGGGATCTGCTCCATCAACCTCGTCGAATTCGAGGCCCAGCTTCGCAGGACGAAACCTCCCATAGCGTGTGAGGCTGCTACTTGCCTAGCGGCGTCGATCGCCTGCTGCTCCGTCTCGTATCCCGCCAAGAAATCATCCATATAATGATTCGTCTGAATGTCGTAAACGGCGTCCGGATACAGCTCGGCGTTGTCCTGGGCGTTCCTATTTCGCACGCTATGTGCTAAGTATGGAGAAGATGTATTCCCGAATATCATTGATTTCATACGATATACTTGCGGCGGTCGCTCCCGGTTCATTCCCCTCCACAGGAATAGCTGCGCCATTTGATCGTCGGGTCTCATCTGGATCCGCAGAAACATCTCCTGTATGTCGGCGCTAATTGCAAACTCACCTTCGCGGAATCTACACAGGATTCCCGGGAGTGACTGCAGTAAATCCGGGCCCTCTAGCAGCTTGTCGTTCAGACTGACGTTCTGCGAGGTCGCCCTGGAATCGAATACCAACCTGATTTTGTTGCCCTTGTTTACGTTGCGTACAGCAAAATGCGGCAAAAACCAGGTTTTATGACCGTCGTAATCGCCTATGTGTCGCACGGCGTATTCCTTGGTTAGCAAGTTATCTATTTGCGCGGTGTACTCCGCTGCAAACGTCGGATCTCTATCCATGCGTCGTTCGATGCTGCGCAACCTGTTATACGCCATAGTATAACTGGGCGGCAAGCAGGGTTCGTCGTCGCGCCACAGTTGTCCAACCTCGTAGCGCGGGCCGTCGATGCGTTTAACTGTCGCGTTAAATATGTCGATAGCGCGTTGATCCTGCGGGCTCCTTTTGTCGATTAATTTCACGCCTAGTGCTTCGACGTCGAAGTACCTTTTCAACGCCATGTTTATTTCTCGGTCTTCGTCCGAGAAAGCGTGCATGACCACCTCTCGATCGCTCTGGTTTCGTAAGTAGCGTGGGGCCATACCGTAAATCGTCCATCCGATTTTCGAACGGATCGCCACTGGGTCGCACTGCCTTCCCGTTCTCGTCTCTAGCGGGATCGTCAGGTGCCAGTGGTCCGCGCCCAATAGTATTTTAGGCGCGGCATGTTCGTAGCAGGCTTCGTTCAAGTCGGCTAAGTGTTCGAAGTTGAGTACCGCCCTACGCGGCATGTACTGCTCACGTAGTCCCAGTTGCGGTACAGTGCGCAGCGTAAGCGAGTGTGACGGGCCTCCGCTCGTAGCCCGGACGCTTACCTCTACGCGTTGACTCGGTTGCGTTAGGCATATCGAGCCTACGCCTTGTATGACGAGAGGTTTTTCGGGTCCCGTTGCTCCTAGTTGATCCGCCAGTCCCTGATCGATGAGAGATATCGTGCTCCCCTCATCAATCATGCAGAATGTTTCGATACATCCGTTCGGTCCGCTTACCACGATAGGCATTATCTTCAGCATTACCTTTGTGTTAGCGTCTACAGTGTTGGCGGTTAGCTCCGCCGTAGTATGCGCGTGCTCGTTCTGCACGGGCGTCTTGTCTCTACGCGCGGGGCCGGGCGCCGCCTGCGCTGTGCTACGCGTCGGGCGGGCTGGGCGGTCGAGTGCTACGTCGGGTGCTACGTTGGGCGGCGCCCTACTCGTGGGCGGCGTCAAATCGTGTAGCAGTTTGTGGTGCGAGTGTGGGCAGTTGGGCACGCCGCAACCTTTCGCCGTGCAGTTCTCGCGGCGGTGTCTTTTGTCGAGACACTTGTAGCAGATGCGTGCGTCTCGAGCCCACTCCCATCTCGCTCCTATCGTCATACCTAATAATTTGCGGCAGTCCGTGGTTCGGTGTGTGTTGCCGCAACACAGACAGGCGTCCACTCGTTCCGTGGCGTATGTCTGGGCTCTTATGGTTGCGGGGCGTCGTATCGCGGCTCCGCTGTTCACGGGGTTCGGGCGTCGGGACGGCAGCGGCTGGTGATTCACGTTCGTAGCGGCTGGGCGTCGCGACGCTGGGGCTCGTGCGTGCGAGAATTGTAATTCGGCGTCGGATTCGTCGAGTAGGAATTCCGCTAACATTACGATCTCGCACTCACCTGTTCGCATGTGTTCACGTGCGTGTGTGCACCATCTCGATCTCAGGTGCGGGCTCAGGCGGTCGGTAATCTCTCGGATCAGTAGTGGGTTACCTGCGTAGTGTGACTTGTCTAAGTCCATGAGCGTCGCGACGACGTTCATAACTTTTATGGAGAAAGTGTTGAGGTCAGTCGCGCTCGGTCCTAGGGCGGGCAGTCGTTTCAGGTCCTCCAGCGCCCTGTCGACGAGAATGTCGGTCCTACCGAAATTCTTTTTTAATATTCGGACGATTAAGTCCGGGCTCGATCCCGACGCCAGCATGTGTTGGACGCATTCTCGCGCCTCACCTTTCAGCGCCGCGCGGAGTCGAGCCATGTTCTCGAAATTCGAGAACTTATACCGCTGCGTGCTCTCGGTGTACGAGTGGTAGAATGTCAACCACTCGTTCGGCAGTCCGGTATAGATCGGGAGTTCGTATACCTGTTTCGGTGGTGGGCGAGTTATACTCTCGATGCGATCGGCGAGTCGGTCGATGTCTTCGTTGCGGCTCGCGGTTCGGCTTCGGCTCGGACGTAAGAGTTCGCCTCGTTCAGGTGTGATCGTGCGCTGCCTCATCGGCGTCGGTTTAGCAGGCACGATGTTTGCTCCTTCACTCACCTCGGTTCGTTGAAACCACGCATCGATACGCTGCGTGGCTTCTTGGTCGGTCGGCGTCAGTCGACCTGCTTGTGAGCCGCCAGCCTGGGACCCCTCTGCCTCGATCTGTTGCAGCTCGGTCTCGAGTCGCTTCTTCACGAGGTCCTCTTCGACGCGGAGTTGTTGGCGGCGCAGCTCCGCGATGCGTTCGGCTGCGGCGAGTTCGGCTTGCTTCCTGCGGGCCTCGGTGGTGCTGCTCGTGGCGGACGTGACCGTAGGCGCGCGGGTGTTGCCGATGTCGAAGCGTACTTGGTCGAAAGCACGTTCGCGTTCGGCTCGTTCTCGGGAACGATCGGCGGTGCGGGTCGCGGTGTGAGTCGCAGGCGCGCGGGCCGCGGATGATGTTATCTGCGCATGCGCGGCGAGGGGCGCTTGCGATGCGCGGTGCGCGGACAGCGCGAGAGCCTCGGGGCCCTTGCGGTCGCGGTCGTAGCCGGGCGCTCGTAGTGTGGGTTGCGCCGGCAGGTGAGTCGTCGGCGTCGAAAAGCCGGCTGCGGGGTCGTCGCGTTGCTCCCGTAGACTGGCTCGACGCAGGTGCTCTTCCAGCTTCTGCCGCCATTGGGTTGTGTCCGTGGGCGGCGATTCCGGGTTCGATCTGCGGCTCGGTTCGTCCAGGGCGGCATGTTGTGGCTCCCTGGTGTCCGACCGTCGTCGACGCGCTTCGTGCATCTCTGCAGACGTGGATTCCCCTCGGTTCGGTTCGCTGGGGGCTCGGCCGTCTCGTGATGCCTGGCGTCTCGTATAGACCATCGTTGTCGGTTGGTTCGGCGGTTCTTCCAATCCGGTTCTCGATGGCCAATGGTCCGGTTCTGTGGTTCAGTTATCCGGCGCTCGAATGACCAAAATGTTGAGGATGCTCGCTCAACACTGCCTCTTCGGTAGCTCACGAGTGAGCACAGTGGACTGTATTGTCGGTTCTCGGAATTCGTGGTTCCAGTTCGGTCGCCGTGGCTAACCCAGTCGTAGGCACGGCGGTTCAGACGCAGCACGTAGATGCCACGTAGATTGCTACGTCACACGTAGCAATGCCGTACGTTCGTTGGCTCGTAGTGCGGTTCGGTTCTGCGGCTCCGGATCCGATGCGTAGCTGCACGACGTGAATGTCACGTAGATATCACGTAGGGCACGTAGACCGAAGTTTGGAGATCAACCAAACTAATGGGACCTCAGACAAACTTGGTTACGGCAGCAGGTCGATGCAGGTTCGATGCAGGTTCGAATTCGAGATATAAAGACTAGTTGACTTGTTGGTTCTTTATTTTTCTTCGGCAGTATGGTAAACAATCGATAACAACAATTTCTTATGTGCTTTTTCTTACAATCTAATAAGACTCAGGATCTGTGAGCGCAATACTGGCTCGCAGGCCAATAGGCGGCGTCGGAACGTACATTCTACGGCCGGCACGCCCCTTTCGTCAAGTGCGTTCTTTTCTAAGCGTCGTTGTATGAGAAAGTGAACTAGCTACGTGATTGGACGTTCATTTTCCCAATTTTCAGCCCTAACGGCTTTTCTGGTCTACGGGATGGGCGGTTCGGGAAGGATCGTATCTACGTTTACGGTTCGATTTCTACGTGAGATGTCTCATTCTGTAGCTTTCATTGCATCGCATTAAATAGCCTTACGTTTTATAAGATAAGAGTTACGGTTCATTAATTATTAAGTCGGATCGATCGATGAAGTTAAATTTACGGTGTGCTAGTAAGTCGCGGAAGGCTATAAAAGGTAAGTACAATGAGTCCAGATGCATCTACAAGTGTATTCCAAGTGATTAGGTCATAATAAAGTTAATTAGAATTGTTAAAACGAAATTCCGATACGATTTCGTACTGAAAATGGGCTCTAATTGGACGGTTCATAATTCACGTTAATTTTACGTTAACGTGAATTGCGGCTGACCTAATTACTTTAGAAACATTATAAAAACGGATTCCTGATGGGATTTTCCGTAGCTATCGCCTGACACTATTGTGTAAGCGATAGCAGGTGATGTGATATTATCATAACATTGCCACGTGGTTCGGCACCACGTGAATATCTTATGCAATATTCATCGCTATCGAATCGTGATTTTCGGATCGGGATTGGTTTGGGATTAGACCAGTTACATATATATGTCTCTTTTATGGACATTTATGTACATTATGTACATAATAACTCGACTTATAGCGTCTTTTATGCGCACTAAATAAATTGAATAAATTAACGTTATATACATCAAATATCGCTTACAGACTAACATGTTTCGGCTTGTGTCCGTAACACTTGTAATACGGCAAATTCTTACCCCGTTAATACATAACCTGCCAAAGCCCTGCCAAATAGATGCCGTAAAACGCACCGAAGCAGTATTCGGCTTCGGTCAAGGTCCAAGGGTGCCTGGTATTTATAAGAACGCCTGCGGTGAAACGATGGTGTGTTGCTCGAAGAGGCAATAGGGGTGTAGGCATTATTTGAAAATTTGAATTGATCCTATTTTTTACATTTAAAGTGCTCTAAGAGTCACAAATTACTGTTAAAGTTTAGCGCTGAAAATGCTCCATACAAGTGGTCAGCCAGACAATCCTCTCGGACAACCCTCGAAAGGTATTACGTATGCAAAAATAACTGAGTTACCATATATTGACCGTGAAAAAGTGCGTTTAACTACGTGGTTATCAATGTTATCATACAATTGGGTTATACCATTCTTGTACGAACTGTAAATTCTGTAACCATTTCCAGTATTTCTTCGTTTTTTTTTATCATTACATATTGTTTTTGTTTTTATATATATAATTATATTATATGTTGTAATAATTCAGCATCATCTAAATTCCTACTTATGATTACAAAACTGTAAACATTTAATGCATGTACTTTGAGGAATTAAATAAAAAGAAGTGTAATATGTAGTCTATTATATGTCGGTCACTACATCATACAAAAGTAATGGTTTTTATTTTTATGATTGTATGAATGTATAATTGTTTCTTTTGGTAAAGGGTAACGGGTGTCTGTTTATGCAAAAAAGTTAATTGTATGTACGGAACCCTCGGTGTGCGAGTCCAACTCGCACTTGGCCGGTTTCTCGACGCGGAGGAAGTTCCGGGTGCTTTTAAGGTATAATAATAAAAATAGAAATGATCTGATTTTCACATCGGAACGAGCTAGTTATAGCTATATTAGGTAAGATTTAAACTTTGACCTTAATATTCGATATCTTAAAATATAAACTTGACGTTGGCACTTTATAAATGCGGCTGAATTTGGTTGTGAATAACAAACTGGGGCGAGTTTATTTTACCAAATATGAGTATATTCTCCATATTTATAACTTTGTTGACTATTCAGCAGTTTCCTCAAAATTAGCGTCATACGAGTAAATGCGTCAACTACACCTCCGTCACATATTTAGTATGTTGAATATAATATACCTAGAATACATACAGCAATAATTTATATAATTTTTTAAACCGTACAAATATTACAACACGGATTAGCAAATATGCTTCTATATCTGATATACAAAAGCGAATAAAAATAAACTATCCTAGCAGACTCTTGAGTTGAGTTGCAATTACATTATGTGTATTTTCGGTATTTTCTCTGGAAAACATAATGTCTCCAAAAGCGCGCTACAGTCTAGATGACCAGGTACTTTATAGACATAATATTTATAATTATAATACTGCCCTCTTAAAACAAATGGCGTTAATAATATCAAATGTCATCACCTTAGAGTTATTTATAGTATCATATTGCTTAAAACGTTCTGAATCAGATGACCTAAAAAAAAATGCGGTCAACAAAAAGGTACTGAATCTAAACCATTGATACAAAGATCAAAGCTTAAAGAAAAATTGAAAAGGAGCTACCTGGTGGAAGAGACCGGGAATCGAACCCGGTACCTCTGGATTGCGCGCGTTAACCACTTCGCTACCCTAGCTCCAAGTAGCCTGACGATTTTTTCCTTATGCTTTGTGTGTCGATCTTTGCATTGTTAATTTCAAAGGTTTTACACCTCAGCGACCTCTATGTGAATACGTTAATATTCACATCTTACCGCACCACTTTACAGTGGTGACCGAGCAAGCGAGAGAGGGCGCTGTTAGTTTTTTATAAATTTATGAAACATGTAATGTCTCTTTTTTAATGTGGGTACACCACAATCCTTATTTAAACCATTGATACAAAGATCAAAGCTTAAAGAAAAATTTAAAAAGGAGATACCTGGTGGAAGACCGGGAATCATACATTTATAGGTACTGAATCGTGGTAGGTACTGAATGAAATATCGAAGCGCAACGCAACTGCCTGTGATTAGATATGAGTAGGCACTAAAGTTCAATTTACTCGAAATGTCTGAAAATGAGTTACCGTCCATTGCCTTCTGAGAGCAGAGTGTTTTATAGACAAACAATATACCTATAGAATAGACGTATCTAACGCACAAGCACAGTATACCTACATACGCGTCATATCATAATTGTATCATCGAGTAAATAGAATTAGGCTACGGGGGATGTATCACATTGTTTGCGGCACACTGTGCGGGGGCTGGCACCGAGCTGATCTGATTACTGCACAGCTATACTGTGACGCGTGACGTCATCACACATATCGCTTAAGGCTGTGTAGAGGTGGATGATAGAATAATGTCACGATGAAAGTCACAGTGATTTCAGATTTCTAAAAAGTATTTCTGCTAAAAAAACGACAACGATGTTACAAAATCTCGTATGTCGCTTTTCCGCTACAAACGATAGGTTCAGCCCGAACTACTACCGTCAGTATTTTGGGATCCCCTTGTTCCGTGGACAAACGTTTCATCGATTCTTTTTTCGTCGACAATGTTTTCCTCCGAAGTATTGTTTTGTAATCTTTCAAAATATCATCGTATCCATAAGGTTAGATAAGCTTTGTTTTATAATAGTCTAAAATAGTCTACCATTTTAGATAAATATTTTTTCCCTCCCCTCACCAAATTATTACGCTGGTGCGGAGGTAATCCCAGTAGCTATACTCTCATACAAATTCCGACTACTGGTAGTGAAGGTTAACCAGCTCTATTACAGTTTAAGTCAAGTCTTAAAAAAAAGTAAATAAAACAATCGATGTCAACGTCCCATCATGAGACGTTTGTCGATGAAACATGGGTAAACCCAGTATTTGATGTTAAAAAATAGTAATTATTTCAAATTATTCTGACCAGAATATTATGAATAACAAGTGTCAAAATTACACTAATATCAGTTTCAGGATCTGGTTACAGAAACGTATAACGTGTGCTGACATGATATGAGTAAGTAACAAGGTCATGGTATAAATATGATTTTTTTGGAACTGGACGTAGAATCCCGGTGATAGTAATTTTTTTTTTATTAATTACCAACAAAAAACACATAAAATACAAATTTAAGTAGTGTCTCGCCAAACTGTAACGTTTATTGGCGAGACGCGCTCAATTTTAATAAAACAACTTAGCGTATCTTATCAACAGAATAAGCAATGACGAGATATCTCCTTCTCGACAACAACTTTCACAGTTGAGGTGTCCGATTGTAATATAGGGTAGGATGATGATGTAGCGGTCTTGCACAGATGTTTCTATACTCATTTTTGCACCGAGATGTATGCGCTGATCAGACTCTATCTCTGTCCGTAGAGCGGAAAAAGTCATATGAGTTTGTACGATATAAAAAATACTCTTATAAATATTGACACAAAGGTAAATTACCCAAAATAAAAAATGTGGATTTTCCACATTAAAAAAAAATATACTGAATCGATAAAAAGATTCTATAAAAATTGTTATTTATTCGTCCAGGAAACTGTAAGTCTTCAATTTGCAAATTTTACTGTATCACCTACAACCAAGTAAGACTGTTTATTTCTAATAAAAATAAATAAATAAAAATATTTAAAATACTCAATTAACTCTTTACCACTGTTTGCATATGTTCATATTTTTATCAACAAAAATGTGCACAGATCTCTGAAAACCTCCCCGAGAATTATCGATCACGGAGAGCCTTATTAACATGATAAAATCGCCCTGCGACATGAATTTTGCTATGTTTAGTACCTATTCAGCATGAAAATACAACACCCCTCGCCAAGAATAGACCCCCGGGCTCATGATCAAAGCCTTCGCCATTCAGTAAAACGTGAATGGCGGCAGTATCGACCAAAACTTAAGGTTTCAAGGCAAAAATTACACTTTTACACTATATAAAATTTTCCGTAGTTTCACTTCCTTATGGTTACAAGAGAAACATAACTTTACTGTATTGCACATTATTCACAGCAAAAATATGCACACCCTACAATCATCTACATATTTGTTCCTATTATTTTCTTGCCTGTCAACCCAGAGGTTGATATTTATTATTTAAATGGGCCCATAAACGTCGAAGACACCGCGTAGCGAAGATATATTAATTTGAAAGAGAAACGTAAAAATATATTACCTAAATTGAAAACTGAAAGTTCTGTAAGTAATTTTACGCAATTTACTTTGTAGAAAATTACTTGTGTTTGATAGATTGGGAGCATATTAATATTATAAATTATAATGGCTCGGTCTTTCCTTACAAATACGGAACCCTAAAAAAGGTAACAAAAGCCACCATCAATCAATCTAAGCCATTTATTGAATTAATGGCGGGCGGATATTATTCATTTTAATGTAAGCCTCTGAGAGACCGGTATTACACGTTGAGAAGACGTTTTTCGGGGATGGTAATAGTCTAGAGATGAGAAAAACAGTTAGATTTCAGTCACCGTAGTCTTTCCAGTACCAAAAATCGTAATCGTACCTAAATTCAGATATAGTGCTGAAAATTGTAGGTAACCTATAAAGATGTCGTCCGTTCTCATTTTAGGATAAAACCAGACGAGCGTAATTTTGAGTTGTGAATCGCGTAATATCGGTCTCCCTTGATCGTGTCACGAAATTTCGAGAATAATTAAATAGGTATAAGCGTGAGTTCACTTTAAAAACCCCAAAAACTATTCATTTTTACCTAATCTTCGTGTTATCCTCTGATTTTCATACCAGAGACAAATTAAAAACCGTTTCAGTTAAATGGTGGGCTACATGAACGAAGCACGCGAGTTTCGGGCAGAGATTTCAAAAATTCATGTCTAAAGAATTAAAATTTAAATCGAAACTTGCATAGAAATCCTATCGGGTATAGGCAGGTAATATATCTATAAGTACAATGTTTATTATTGTACAAGGTCTTGAACACACAAAACCCACTTGGCATTTTCTTTCTAAATCACGTACCGGCCCGAAAACACGATAACAAAAAAGAACAAAAAACAAAAATATGACAGATAATTTTACGCTGCGTTTTTGTTGTATGTTCGCCATTACTTTTTCAATAAATAGTGTGGAATTGAAGTGGTGTTTTAACAACAAACCGCAGGATAGATTCAGACCCTAATTATCGCTCCTAATATTGCTCTTTGTCGTCCAAACTAATGACCAGTTATTTTGTAAGCCAGAGAGTCCATACTTTAGTCGTACTATCAACTATAATCAGTAGATTTTTTACCACTCCATAATGGCTGGCTAGATTTAACGTTTATTATTTTATGTACAGGTTCTTCACCTTTTGATGGTGTATATTGGCTCATGTATTTTAATGCTAATGTCTAGCATAGAATATAGAACAAATAACTATATTTTCCTTAGCCGAATATGATGTAGGTACATATTTTCCTCAAGGGATAAATATAATTTTACTTACCATTTTTTTAAACTTACGTTAAAATAGCAAGAAAGTACTTTCCTTTAAAACATTTGTTCACCTATAAAAATGTTATTTTACGGAAATGTATGTATTTGTTCTCGGTTTCCAAAAACACCCAGTAAATAAGTATAAATGAACTGTGTAACTCCACTTTAGAGTTTAGGCACATGTAAGTAAGTATTTGAAAAAAAAAAAAAAACGGTAATGGCAAATATTTTTTGCCATACCTTGCCTGTAAATCTATGACTTTTTACGAGGCAAACGGCTCTAAGTGCTTTTTTTTCTTCGCTAGTGTGCATTTGCGTCATGCAAACTACTTGTCGTAGTCGTTTGTAATTCCATCATCCCATACATGAATCGTACTTTTGTCAATTCAGTTCACGCACTAGTGAGCTGGACTCGCGATAATTTTTTGAAACGGCTTAAATACTTTTTTTTACGTTTTCTACTCTCATATATCCGCCATTACCTAATGAAAAAATTCGAAAAACTGACTCGACTGAATCTGCTTGACTAAATTTCACGAGAGTTGAGAAAAGCGGCATGTAATCGAGAACAGCGGGAAATCCAGACATTCTAACATACGAAATAAACTTTAGCTAAGCTGAAACGGCGACGCTGCGCTCGCTCGGCCAATAATTTCCAAATGTAAACTAATGTCGGAACCACTTGCGCCTCTGCTCGTGATATTAGGACAATTATTTTTTAATTGGTCAGAAGCTGTCCAACTCGCTGCACAAAACCGAGTCAGTCATAATTAGGTTTTACAGTTAACCTGCGCTGTTCCCAATTCGAATGAGTTGTGTTTTGAGAGCTCGTTTACTTTATTAACTTTGCGGTTAAGAACGGAGTGTGTTTTAAATTAGTGATTTATCTACTTAGTAAATACCTTAGCAGTGTCAAACAACTATGTCCTTAAGCGGTGTTTCCTGATGCTTAAAATTTTGCACAGAGCTTCTTCACGTACAGTAGCGATCAAACGTATTTAGACAACGGCAAAAGCTTTGATATTATATGCGATATATTAGTTTTTCTAACTTAATTCTTGATAAAGTATTGTATGTATGTATGTATGTATGTATGTATGTAAACTCTTTATTGTACATTAAAATATACATATACATAGCAAGGACATTAAACTAATGATATGTACAAAGGCGAACTTATCCCTGTAAGGGATTTCTTCCAGTTAACCTTTGAGCAAATGAGAGAGAACAGAGAAGATCCAAGAAGATAGGCAAAACTATAAAAAAAATGCACAGAAACACTAAATGCTTAACGCAAAAAAAAAAAAGACAAAATCTTAAATGTACCTACATAAACTTACACATTATGAATATAAATATTATAATATAAAACAAACTAATATATATATATACGAGTATATATAATAATAATAATAAGTATTCAATTTTAACAATAAATACAGCACTTGACGAAATTAGGGGTCTAGAAGCCATAACCCTTTTAACTTTTCCTTAAATGATGCCACGGATTGCGAATGCCTTACGGGCACCGGTAATGAGTTCCACAATTTTACAGAGTGAACTGTAAAAGATTTACTATAAGAGCGTGACTTATTGGACGGGAAGGCGAGAGCGAGATTGGCGCTCGAACGCAAGCGGTGACCACTGCCAGCCGCCATATAGGAGAATCTTTTGGGAGAGATAACGAGGTGAGGAAGGATTGAACAAAACATTGTAGAGCAGTGACAAGACATGCACATCCCTACGACGGCGTATCGGAAGCCAACCGAGTTGCGTACGGTGTTGCGAGATATGATCGTATTTTTTAAGACCGAAAATGTACCTAATGCAAACGTATTTAGTATTTAATGGCTTAAAAGCTTTTCAAAACAAGTAAAAAGTTTAGTTTCATTGAATTAAAATATAAACATAGCCACAAAAAATACTTATATACCGGTTCAAAAATATTTTGACAATGTCTCTTTTAAAATTTGATTGAGAAATGGGGCTGCAGAATTTAAATACTTTGTAAGAACTACAACTTGAGGGTTTTCTTAACATGTCAAAACATATTATAAGTTTTCTATAATATCACGTAATTATACGTCAGGTACAGAGTGGTCCGTTAGTCGCCTAGCAGCACGGATAGCTGTCCCTGATGAAGAGCTCCATATGTGTTCGAAACATGTCGGGCCATTCCTGACAATATGTACGTGAGGTTAAACCGCTTTTATAATTATCAAACGAAGCCTATATGTATTTTAGGTAGAGTTGAATACGTGAAAACTTTTTAGGTGTTTAATTGAATAAGCTTCATTGAATGTGTCGGCTAACGATCTTCCCGATTGCCTTATTTGAATATAAAGTTAGTCAGCCATTTGGAGGGGCTATGGAAAAATCAAATTGCGTTAGTCGCTTAGTTTAGTTTGAGTTAGATAAGAGAAGCGGATCGGGCCGAGACGAGTCGACGCCGGGGGCTGGTAGAGATTTAATCCAGATTTCGAAGTCCTGCTTGTGTGACTCATAGTCATATTGAATTCGGTACTGGGGCCTAATTGGATTCACTTGGACCTACGGCCATCAGAGCGATGTGTCACTAATTTAGAGTTTAAGAAAAAATTTCTTTAATCAGAATAGTAGTAGCGGTTAAACTCACTTAACAGGCCGAAACGTTTCGAACTCGTTTCTTTAAGGCTCCAGGGGACCCTCCGCCATCGCTGCGGAGCTATACTGAAAGCTGTCCCTGATGAAGACCTTTATACGAGTTCGAAACATGACGGGTCGTTCCTGACAATTTTAACGTGAGTTTAAGCCGCTTATCATAAGTTCGTGATGTCTAACGAAAGTGTTTATAAGATTTGTATTTATATTTGTTTGTTTATGTGGTCGCTCAGCGACAAAGCCCTTTCAATAAAAATAAAAAAAATAAAAAGATTATTTAATATAAATAGCAGCGCCGCGCGGTGTTACCCGCTCGTCCCACGAGAACACTATATTTTCCAGGATAAAAAGTAGCCCATGTGTTAATCCAGGGTGTCAGCCAGCTTCATAAATTGGTCCAGCCGTTTGAGCATGAAGAAGTAACAGACATACACATAAACACACTCACAAACTAACGCCTTTATAATTTTAGAGTGAATTAGACAGGGTTGAGTCTCCTGAATCATGCTGCATACATACCTACATACTTGTCCTTAAAAACATGTATTATTTACGATACCCAGTTCCTTTAGACGAGACATGTCGAATGATGCAATCTTGGCGTTTAAGCGAATACATTATTACTAGATTTGCAACTGTTAACAATAGTATTAATCATCTTTGGATAATAAATGCATAATAAACAGCTGCCTCTAATACAAAATTGCATATGATTAATACTTAAAACACTGCCGATGCGGCTATACATATACAGGTGAGGTCAACCAATTAGCGTAAATTCGTATTAAGAATGATTGTCAGAAGGTTCTAAATCTTGAACCAAAATATGCGCTTGAACTTCACAGCACTAGGTACTGACGATGCCATGTGTTTTTGTACGCCGACTTTTCAGAATGAATGGGTATTTTCACAAGCGTCATCAATTTAGGTCAGCACATAATCGAAGCCATCGCCTAATATTTTACACCGGCAAAATACGCCGAGGGAGATTAACTTTGACATGATTAACGAGATCGGGATGTTCAGGTCGTCTATTGAGCCTCAACAACCCTATTAATTAATACTAAAATTCATGAGACCTATATTAATAGATGACCTAAATATGTGTATTTCGGCTGCCATAAGTGGACGAAACGAAATGATCTTATTGGATTTTGTTTTAATTATTCCGCCTTCCATGCATTGGCTCCAAACGTCAGTCGAACTCCAGAAAAAAAGTCGAATACTGCCTAAATAGTATAAGTACAGTGTGTTTGATATTATAACAAACATTTGACAGTTCTCTGTTGATGTTTGTAGTGATGTAGCAAAACCATATTGTTTGCCAAACCTAACGATTATGAACGGTTGATCAAATCGATTTTATCGACGAACTTTTTTTCAAACCTGAATATATTTTTGTTTATTTTGTGTAAATCAATATTTTTTTGAGCTACGAGCCGCCGGACTCACTAGAGCTTTCTATGTAAAGTAATAGTTGGTTTTATTGTTCTTTCTTTAGGTTATAAACTTATCGATTTAATCGATTTTTACCAATTTACAGAAATAACACTTGAATCGAAACGCAAGATTTAGTCACAACACAACTTAAAAAAAAAATAAGACGTAGTACGTAACTGTTTGAGTAATGATTTATTATCGTTAAATACTTCAACACCGTGATAAGAAAAAATATAACATGAACTCAATAGTATCAAATAGAAAGTGAAAAACGTTTATAGATACTTGAAAAACCACTATGTCATTCCTTGTTTTTTTTTTATGAAATTCAATGTGTCGCGCAGATTTACGTTGTATGGGTCCTGTGATGTGACAAATGTTTGTTATAATATCAAACAGACTGTAACCACTAAGCAAAGCTTGTACCATGGGTACTAGACGATGATATACACGTAATAGATAACCTAACGATCCAGGAACAAATATTCGAGTTCTTCACACAACACAAATATTTGCCCTGGCCGGGATTCGAACCAGGACCGTCGGCCAGGTGCACTACCAACTGCGCCAACCGCGTCGTCTAGCGTATTTAATAGATAATATATGTCCGTGCTAAATACCAGAGTAAGCGTTGGTATAAAATTATCGTCTGAAAACATTATCAGTGAAACTACGCGCTTAGTCAACGTTATCACGCCTACTTACCATACAAAGCGGAATAGTAACTCGAAGATGCTGGGGAACACGAGATCGTCCGAGGCGGCCAGCCATTTTCGCCCTAGAAGCCGGAGCGCCGGCATTCTGGAACAAATAGAAAAACATCCTTACTGACGCTGCTTCAGAGGTGAGATTCGAAAAAAGAGCTATTGTTAATTTAGGGACAACCTGACACCCATCCGCCTAATTGCTTCGTATAATGCGGCAGTTTAATAATCTTACGGTGGTAGCAAACGACTTAGGCTACCGCAAAGAGGTTTCGTAAACAAAGGACATAAAGCCGTTTTTTTGCCTTAGGATTTCAACTACGCATTAGATATCTAGTTAGTGACTAATGCGTTATATTTAGCGGGATTGAAGTCATTCGAGCAATCGTCCGGTTAGTTACTGGAGCGTGCCTTTTGCGAAACGAAAGTATTTGCGGCGGGCAATCGACACAAGTGTATTTCTACCGCAAACAACCTATTTGCAACTAGAGTACGTAAGTTGATTAAAGCTAATAAGGGATCCGATCTCCAGCCTTTGTAAATAAGACAAAACAGTTGTTCTACAGTAACATAGTGCTCCTACCATAATTTTAACGCTTTGATGCGTATAGAGCAAGGCCGTGTAAGCGCATACTGGGGCCTTTGGGAACTCTATAAGTAGAGACTCACGTTACCATCTTCTTCTTCATAGTCGTTTCACTCTTTACAGAGCGGTCATGATCAACCTCTACTACTATTAGAGGCAGATATTGTTCGCTGTACCTATGATATTTCGCTATTTCTCACGATTCAGATTGCAAAGGTCCGCCCACAGCCGATTTGATCTGGTCAGTCCATCGCATAGGTGATCTTCCACGTGATCTGGTTCCTTCTACTTTGCTCTGGACGACGAGACGCTCTATGGATTTATTGTTTCGCATTGAAACGCAATAATAACCACTAGGCAACGTTTATTTTTTACAGTTCAACGGAGTAAAAGAAACGCTAATTATGGTTAATGATTGTTTACGTGTGTAAATCATGGTGTTTTACTATACGATGTCGATCCTCTCATTTCTCTCATCGTTTCAAAGCGAATTTCATCACTATTTTATACTATATCACAAATACAATGATACAGAAAACAGATTAAAAAACCGGCCAAGAGCATGTCGGGCCACGCTCAGTGTAGGGTTCCGTAGTTGCGAATCCTTCACAATAGATGAAAATTACGAGTAAGATTTAAATTACAAGAAAGATTTCAAGCTGTATAAAAAGGTCGTAAACGCCAAGGTATCAGTAATTAATTATTACCTTCTGGAAGTTATATGAATTTTTGCGATAACTCAAAAACGGTTTGACCGATTTTATTCAATATAGTTTTCATTGAAAGTACTTATAAGGCTTCATTTTCATAAATTTTTCCATAATTTTTTGACCCGTGGTTGAAAAGTTAGAGGGGGGGGGGGGGAGGGGGGGGGCACTATTTTTTTATTTTACAGTTTTGTCGGCGTGATACATGCACATACCCATACCAAATTTCAGCTTTCTAGTACCAATGATCACGGAGCTAAGCCGCGGACGGACAGACGGACAGACGGACATGGCGAAACTATAAGGGTTCCTAGTTGACTACGGAACCCTAAAAAGATGTGTTACCTATTTCAGAGTGTGTCACTCCGGCATGGCACAGCACAAGACACCAGTTCAAACCTGGTTAGGGTCTACGAACTGTTTCTATCTTTGTATTTCTGATATGCCATTCATGGTTATTGGGGGCCCCTGCGTCATTAAGAGCCCTGCACACGGACACCGTGTGCCCTTATGGCAAAAACAGAACGAAGAGCAAAATCGATTTTAGATGCGTTGACGCATCTCGTATACACGTAACAAATAATGTTTTACGTAACCATCCACCTTATTGTATGAGTGCGAGTGTCGTCTCAGTTCCGTCTCGCTGGTCCATTTCCTCGGCCACTGAACCCGGATTGAGTATTTCGGGACGAAACGCATTCAATACCGTGGACTATGTTTACCCGTTTCCCCTAAAATGCTCGGTCAGTAGGGGACGTATTTTTAAACAATGCTCCTTCACCTAGTTGTTCCGTTTCGTTTAAAATGTAGGTGGGTTGAAGTAAAAAATACCACGCAACTCGAAGAACGAAGAGCGCTGAACGCTTTTAAAGCAATAAACAGAATCGAATCGCGAAAGTAAAACCAAGTTTTGAATTTCCAGGGTAAAATTAGAACGAATTTTTAGGTGATCAAACGTTTGATGATATTTATATACATTATCGTTGGTCGTTTTTTTGCTACACCTTGTTTTTCTTAGTAAATTATTGTCCATATTGTTAAACCTAATTATCAGACATCGGAGTTGCTATATCGATAAACTCACGCGAGTATTTCTCCCGTCTCTTTCTGTGCAGTAATGATGAGTAGCGCTATGTCGCGCGACAAGAGTCATAGATGTGCTAGATCGGCTGCCACTTTGTTTGTAAATGTGTATTTATTTTGTAAACATATAAATAGCGGACGATCGTCAGTTTGACAATAGTAAATAGGAAAAAAAATCTGAAATACTCACTGAAGAAAAATACGAGGATGACAGAACTTTTAAAGATCCTCTTAAAATAAATAAGATCACAATTTAGTTACCATTTCTGATTAATATACAAACTATATTCGTACAAATAAAACATGTAGCAACCACTAGGTAAATGGTAAAGTATTTATAAGTTAGGTTATCGATATGGAAATGCCTATCTGTTCCTCTCAATATTCCAACGACTGCTTATCATAATCACAATGTGTTTTTAATATAAAGCACCTTGTCTTACGTGAATGGTACCCTATTCGAATTGTATTTTTTTTTATCGATTTGTGCAGTACTGTGAGAGAGTGACAGGTGACTTTATGCCGCGCGACATATCTTGAAGCGACTTCGCTTGTCGCGCGAGTCGGCATCTCCGATCTAGCTCGCACGGTATCGGAAGGAAAGTGACAGGTAGTTTTGTCGTGTCACAAAGAGTCGCGTGTCAAAGTTATGTTAGTGCTGTAGCCCAATTCGTTTGCTATCGACCTATAGCTGTTTCAGTGATGTATTTACGATGAACATATCGCCGAAACATCGATCTTTAAATTCGAGCTGCATTGAATGACATAGCCAAGTTGGTACGTAAAGGTAACAAATAGAGCACGTCGTTAAAGTAGACATATCTCGAACAATGTCATTAGAATCGTCGATTTACGTCCCAGGTTAACGACTGAATGAACTCTAAAGCCCGGAATTTCCGTTAATGAGGAATATCTTCGGATTAGATTAGATAATTGGGTCGGCTTATCGGTTCGGTTCATGATCACGCTGTGTTATCTCTAACATTATCGGTCAATATACTCGCGTCTGATTTGATTTTGTTATGAAATGAACATTTTAATATTAAGGAGGAACAACAAGGTTTCTTTTCCGTGCAAGAGGTATAGGGTCTTTATGACCCGATACAAGTACCTATTGCTATATAATTACAAGTTAACTTAATTGCCGCAGCGAACGTGTAATTGCATTGTGATGACGATAGTGTAGTTTCAAGTGTATTGCTTATTTTTGGCTTTTAGAATTTCATACGAACCGCATTTACGAAAAGTATTTACTTGTACCCTTGATGCTCTCTGTACAATTCAATTTCCGATTTGCACCAACTTCTAGTATCTCAGTTTGGCCCTATGGTTGACTGGCAGAAAATGCCATTTGGCAGTAAGTCCTTCATTTGTACTGACTTTTGTTTTGTGCATTATTATAGAAGTAAATAAGTCGATACTTTTTCTGTTAAGTAATTAATTACAATAAATGTTTGTTCGCTCAACTCAATAAAAAAAAAGTAATTAACCACTATAATAACACTTGAGAAAGTTGAGAAACATACATAAAATTCCCGACCCATCCCGACGAACTGGTGCGAACCTCCTCTTTTAAAGTCGATTAAAAAGTGACGCTAGATCCTAAGTTAGGTATAGTTCTCAGCCGTTTTATCTCACCCACCTGCGTCGCTCGTGTTAAACAAATCGGCTCCGTCAATCCACACGTAACATTTTTTGTTCTTCGTCTCCCGCCAGAAAGTACCGTACTGCGGTTATTTTAGTTCGAGCTCTCGAAGGCAGTAACAGTAAATCTGGCGTACAGCTAGACATGAGATTACGATCAAAGCAAGCACAAGATGCACCCGATTGACGTCACTGCGGGTCAATGGCCGGGTTTGCTGCATTTAACTATGCACTCGAGGTGAAGGTACTGCCGTTCAAAAGGAAAACGCAACGCATATGATTCGGTACAGCGATAATGTCATAACTAGATAAATTAAGTGCCCACTTTGTCGCAAGAATAGCTGGAATTAGTCAATATAATATAATTAAAAGTACTCAATATGACACTGGCATAATGATACAGGAAATAATTCGTGATTTCTATCATACTTCTGAGATCTCGTCTCCGCTGTACTGCCTGTAGATATTTACTTTAGCATGTGCTCCTTTTTGCGTTTCATTCTCGTTAGCATTGAATGTATTCTAATTCCTTAGTCATACTCCCCCAGTAATAAACAGCGTCGCGTAATGCAAGTCGAATAGCAAACATCGATTTATGTATATGGCAGCTTTAATTAGGATCTTGCTTTGTTATTATTTTACATACCTACAAAATATTTGATATACATACCTATACATACATTTCCTTTGTCTGCTCTGCTACATTATAAACATCAGGCGTAAACTTACAACGTAGAATAATATGGGTACCTATTTACGCATCGAGCGGTCATTGAAAACTCGGATTGCGGCTGGTACGATAAATTTTGTTTGTCATTAGGTAATTCTAACCTTGGCTGACATTCGACGGCCATGGGGGAATCATAACTGGTCAGAAACTCGTTCGTTTCATTTGCTTTGGAGTTAGAGACGTTGATGAAACCCATATACGCCTATAGCTTTTCATATTAGCGTTGATCAAGTGAATAAAATGTAGACCCTGATACTGGTTTTAAACCGTGTGTTATGTCATGTCGGGGTGAATTAGTTAGGGAGGGGGAGTAAGTTTTTTAGATAAAACTAGAGGGTGCCCCAGAACTTCGTCCGCTCCCTCCCCACACTCTAGAAAAGACTGTGAGAAGAAGAAGGATCCGCTTGGAAGAACAAGTCGTAACCCTCTTTCTTCTTCTTCGTATAACAGAAGTCGCCAAAACCTAAGACGGACACGCAATGAAGATACCGAATGTAGTAGGTATATAACGGCTCTATTGAAAAATACGTATTATCTTAGTAGATTCTCCACTTGTACTCATAAGAGTTATACTTGTAGTATTATCGCCTATCATAAGTTTATTACTTTATTATCTACAAACCAAATCGTAATCTTGTAAATCTTATCAGACTTGTTCACTGATCTACATACATGAAATTGGATGAGCACCGATAGTATTGCCGTATTGGAATACATAATTCTCAGTTTCGTGAGCTCGGCCGATCCGACAACCATCTCATCACGTAGCGTTCCTAAAGCCAGATTAATTGATTCACGGATTGTTCGAGAACTAAATCGTATTGCTAATATTTCCTTATTACATCAAATTATAGCCCAGATAACGGTTACGCGCAGACATATAAAAACAACATGACATTAACATAGTGTTTTACTATAGGCTAAAGTATAAAAATAAGTTTATCTTACTAATGAAGGTTATTAAGATAATGTACCAATTCTGGAAGAGCGAGTCCTCCTGACAGAGGTGTATAACACCTACTAAGGAGTCCTCAACACTTATATTCATTATTTGTTTTCTTTTGAATCAATAAAATCTATTTTATTTCACATCGCCGCCTGCCAGTTAGACCGGCTGCTGAAAAGTCTGTTTTTACGGTTCCGTACATAAAGGGTGCTGCCGGAACCATAAATTAATAAGCCTCAGCTATTACTTTAGCTATTTTTTTACTCGTAGCACTGAATACTTAATAGTACTACATACTCATAGTGACATATATTTCTGTTCTACCTGACATTGCATTTTATGATTATATTTATTATTGATGTAGTTATGTTACGAGTATGATGGTGTAATTGAATTAATTGAATGATTACCTAATTAACACAAATTATAACGGGTCTAACGCGCTTATTTACCTTCATAATGTACCTTCATTATGTGTAAAAACCGCGAGAGTTTAAAGTGTCATATTTAATTTTATGTTCCTATTGACGATCATAATATCAAGATTCATGTAAATTAACTTAACATAATTTATAATGTAATTTGTTATTATGAAATAAATAAATCTAATTCTAAATACATAATAAATCACTGTCTGTCTATCAGTCCGTCCGTCACAAGGCTGTATCTTAATCATAACAACCAAAATATAGCCGCTATAACAACAAATACTGAAGATTAAAAAAATAAGAATTAAAGGGAGTTCCCATTAAATAAACGTTTTTTTTTAGCTTTCTATGGTTTTGCTTTAACGGTAGAACGGTAATAGTAACACACACTTGAAATTATCATAGAAAATAAATGTATAAATACAAATACAAAAAAAAAACAAATATGCTAAGGAACCTATCCTTCGTGTATCCGATTTCCGATTCACTGCTTGATCTTTTTATCAATGGTTCAAAGTAACATATTTATTTGTACATCACTTTCATCATCCTCTTCAGCATTGAAAAAAACCCCACATTTGGTCTAGTAAATAGGAATAAACGCTATATCCGAATACCCCATCAGGTAGAACGTCCCGTGAGCCAGATTAATTGCTACACGGGTTGTCGGACGGAGGACTAATTGAGAAACACTCCTGTTTAGTGGTGGTAGCTAATGGTAATATTCCCAAGGCGGGTATTTTTTCATACAACTAATTACATTACCAACTATAAGAAGTTTGCAGAAAGATATACAAACAAATAGTTTGTTCTGTGCACTTTAAATAGTCACTATTATTGCTGTTTCATATTCGAAAAGAAGAAAATACGTAGCTTCCTTCAGGACAAAGCTCTATGTACCACCGCGGCATCGTATAAAATAAGATATTTGGGAAAAAGAAATACAAGAGTCCCTTCGAGACCATGTAACATCACCCAAAATGTCGAGGTAATAAGATAAAACATTTATGTTCTTTTAACGCGATTACCTCCCGTTGTGTGAAAATCCTCCTAAGTTCCAATCTTACGGGTACATACAAAACTTTAATTCATAGTTAACTGACAATAGTGACAATCTACCTATTAGTCATAATCGTAAGGCTTAAATTAAACTGACAAATTATGAATGCTGGTCGTCAGGAGGTGAAATCCCTATAAGAAAGAAAAGGTTAGAAAATTATTATAAGAACCTATGTATTAGTAGGTAAGTTGCATAAAGTAATAGTGGCGACAACCACTATTACCATTAGCATTTTATATATAAAGCCGGAGCAGATATAGTAGACTTACCGTCAAAACAGTAAGTTCGTTTAACTGAAAAGTCACGACCCATCTTTTCTTGCAGCCGACGTAGAATTACATTAAACTACTAAGAGTCGTGTTCCTTGGACGCCACGCCATTACAAACTAACCAAATAACGATTATCTAAAGTCTCGTCTTGGGATCGTTACTGGTAACATTGGAAATAGGAACAATACGATACATCACTAGCACCTTAGCTGCGTGCCCATTGTTCGACTGTTGTTTACTGACACTGGAACCCTTTGTATAGCTAACATTGTTTTTCTGGATGTTTATCTCGCTAACATTTCTACAGATGAAACGTTTTTTCTTGTTTATAGCTTGTTTCAGGTTTTACGTACAAAACAAGAAGACGTATACGCGCCAATAAACAAATTATATTAGTAAAGGTATATTAAGTAAAAAAAAAAACATCAATTTCACTACCCAAATGTTGTCTGGAAGGGATCGATTTTTAGCGATAATACCGCCTGTTGTCTACCTTTATTTATACATTGTATTTGTTGTTTCCTTTTTGTAAACTTTTATTGGTGTGCAATAAAGTATTGTTGTATTGTATTGTATTGTATCGGCGCGCGCCATGATGTTTGGAAATGCCACAACTTCGGCGGGAAACGGCAGCGGCGATCGGTGGGAGCGGAAGGTCCGATCGCAGTTTCTCACTCTCTCGTATGGCCGCCGCTCGTTTGCCGCCAAAGTCATGGCTGGGCCGTTTTGTTGACGCGCATTCATAGTCACTCGCGTAGCGTACTCGCACACGCATCGAGATTTTTTTAGAATTTATGGTTGTGTTTTTAATTAGGTATCATGTTTTCGAAATATCAAAGAAAATTACGTCGAATCCATTAAGGTAATTTGTTACTGCGACACGGTCGCGGCGTAAATGTCTTTAATATAAACGGAATTTTATCTCAAATACTCTTGAAACCCACGCAAAAGGCGACAATTCACTTAAATAAGTAGAAGTTGCCGGCTTTGTCTGAGGCGCTAACTGAGAGTTAGTATCTCACAAAAGTGTGTATATTACAAGAAAATATGTGTCTGTTAGGTCCTTCTGGTGTTTCACGATCCCCTCGTGTGTCCGGGCGCATCAATAACAGGATAAACTGTGCTTTATTGCGCTATCAAGGGATTACGTCTAGGGAGAAATCTTGAGGTTTAACTCTGGGGTGTCTTGCTGTGTTTACTTGAGAAATATATAAATGAATTAGACAGGAAATGTTCGCATAGCGCTCTCACTAAAACTGATTTTTCACTCTAGTTTTATCGTGATGAATTAAATGAGGCGTTACTTTGCGGATATTTATATTATTGCTTTGCTTATCTGGTTATCTGCGATATTGATCTATCAGCCACAGCTGAATATAGGCCTTCCCTATCTATTTACGAAGTGCGATCCCGTGTAGACCACATCCATCTACTCCTTGCGACCCTCATGAGGTCTTTCGTCCACCTAGATATCCACGGAGTTCTAGAATATTTTAATCTTTGTAACTTTTGAATAAACTTAAATATACTCAATTGGCCACCCACGGGAAATGGAGAATGAAAAATTAATTATTAATTTGTAAATTAATAAAGCAAGCGTGACTTCATAATTAAGTTTAAAAAAAGTCGCACTCGACGCTGAGCTGAGGTCGTTACAGAAGTCAAAAGCGCTAAAATTAAAAAGAAAAGCAGCTGGTTTCTTTACCATTAACCTCGGATAAACATATACCCATAGTACACTTTGTATGTACCTGTATACACTCGTATGACGTCACGTCTGCCGCTACTGCTGTATAAAGGATCAACCAGACGAGACGCATAATCCGCGGACAAACTCGTCGTGAATAAATTCAAATTCAAATTCAAAATTTCTTTATTCAAGACAACAGTGGTCCATGATAGTTAGTAAACTTAAAACTAGGTTAGTTAACTATATAATTACTTATGCTACACTAATACCTACTATACCTAATTGACATAATAAACCTGCTCAGAACGAGGGTTTATTAATGCCGATATCCAGTACCTCTGCAGAGGACTGTCGGCTCTGTCAACTAATATACTTAGAATACAGTTGGAACTACCCTGTATTCTGGTTTTAATGGATGCTATTTTTTTGCGCATTATGGCGTGAAAATCATCTATACGCGAGCATCGGCAAACATACCTGATGCACTGCAGAATCTGGGTAGTCCCATCAACATTCTAAATATATTATTATAGAGAACACGGAAGGAGTTGAGGGCTCTTTGGGTGTAACTTACCCACAGGCCACTTGTGTAGAACGATTGACAGAACGCTTTGAACAAAGTTATCTTAAAAATCCATTAGAAATTAAATTCCATAATTTATCATAACTACATATTATCCACTCGTATATAGCTGCCTAAATGGTAGAATAGGCGGCCTGTCCACAGAAGCGGAGCGGAGCTGAGTAAAATGGACCAATCACATTCCTCACATTTAAATGCACTTCTTTTGAGTTTCACAAAGGCGCAGCCTGACTGCTTGATACGTTAATTTTGTCCGCTCCTCCTTTTTATAATGTTTTGTTCGATCCTTCGTAAATTATACGACAATGACTTTTTTCATCACACCTGCAAACAAGGGTTTACATGCTAGAAAAGCGGGCGGTAAGTTGTAAATTACGCCCTAGGGCGGTAAGTATTTTTTATCACACTTTAAGGGTTTACATGCTAGAAAACCGGGCGGTTAGTCGTATATTACGCCCTAGGGCGGTAAGTAATTTTTGGTATTGACTACTATTTATTACTTTTGTTTTATTCTTTCAAAGTGTGATGAAAAACGTCGTACGTGGCTCTGGTGGTAAAGGAATTTCAAACTCGTGTCATTAAAGCCCTCGACTTCGGCTTCGGGCTTCCAATAGACACTCGTTTGTAATTCCTCGTTTACCACCCTTGTTACGTAATGTACTATTACGTATTTTTACATCACAAATCAAACTGTATCAAAAACAATCAAAATCAATAAAATAAAAAGCGCAACTTCTCTATAATTTTATCATGAAACATAATAGTTCGTAATTTTAAGTTCAGCTTCGTAAACATAATTCGGGATGGTAGGTCCTTGTAAGTAATGCCATTAGTTTGTTGTTATACCTTGCGCAATATTACCGCCAATTTCCTACAAAGAGGACTGGATGGCGAAGGTGTTATAAAATTTATAATATCGTTTGGAAGGACGGCGGGTAATCCGATTGGTTTGCATAATTTAGCTTCAGGTAGAATTGAAACTGAATTAGCGCTAATAAGAATAAACAGTGCTTATTTGAGTGTATTGAGTTCATTGAGGGTTTTTATTTTATATGAAATCCAAAATAAAATTAAATAATATTTGATTATATAATTAAATGTATGAATGACTTACAAAAAGGTTTCTACGAAATGAAACATCTTTAAAATATCCATCTATGAAAATATCTTTAACGAAATTGAATTTTTATACAGTTTTTAAACAACATACTCTAAGTATTTGATATTTATAATACTAAACGGGGAAACTTTAAATAAACATGTCTTTTTCTTATCTTAAAACTTCTCATTGTGTGGAATTTGGCTGTGAACAATCGAACTTTTACTTTACAATGATACCAAAAGCACTCGTAAATTTGAACGAAATTAATTTATCACCGAATCCATTAGAACACATCCAACCCACCGACTTGGCCCCTTTTCCCATTTATAATTCGGCGGCATACATAATGTAGGCTTTCTTGCGCGAACGTAATAAATCTTGTGGAAACGTTAGTCCTTAGTATTCCTGAGGAGTACCGATGAATATTCGATGGAAGTGCAGTAGTGGGCCGGGAACAATAAGAACTGCGATGCTTTAGCCTTGGATAAAGAGTTTGCAGTTTAATCATTAACTGACTTAACTAAGAATAATGTGCAGAAGCGGAAAACGAAGCATGGAAAGCACCTTGCAACCTGGATTGGACTCTTGTGAGGATCGCCAGGAACCGTTAAATGCGGATAGGACATCAAGAAGATCCCAGAGAAAGAATCCTAGACGCCTTAATCGTTGGACTCGGCTCAACTGAGACGCGACACACTTTGTCCCGCGAAAAACATTGCATTCTTGGCTTTCTTTGCCGTACGAGAAGACGTGTGACGTTGCTCGCACAGCAAGCGTAGTCGCCAGAAGCCAGACACCAGTAGACGTTATTGGGACTGAAGAAAAAGACATTCTTCTTGTAGATTATGCGTTGGGGTGTATTTTATAATTTGTTAATTTTGTTTACAAAAAGTCGAAGTCTATCTAGGTAAATCTTTTATGCAATAATAGAGTAAAAACTTAAAAAATAAATATGATATAAGCTAATTAAAATGGACACGTTTTAATTGAAACAAATTGTATCAATCCCTGCAATAACGAGAGATATGGATAATTAACGCTCAATCCAATCCAGGCAATGATTGAAAACAAATGTGGCTGCGAACGAAATCCCCACGTAATGAGAGTGTGAATAAGCCTGAAATCCAATTCGGCGGCCGAATGGATTACATCTAGCTATAAACAACGTACGATGCAAATGTCGCGTCCCGTACAACAGGAGAGTAAACGGTCCAGTAGCTCTGCCACTGACTCGCTATGATAGCAATGCAAGTGTGTACATAAACATCCCTTACAGGGATAAACCCATATACACACATTTCGGCAACCCACCATCCACTTCTGCGCTCAACCAGATTTTTGCATGGTAGAGTTTAAAAACATTGATTATATCAACTCAACTTGCTAGATGCTTTCGTATCCCAATAATTTCACTTTCTTCTTCAAATAAACAAATATTATAATAAACTTTGAACTTGTATGTAGTTACCATGCTATCGTGACAATACCTGATACGGCAGGATTCTTGAGAAACCGGGATACCAAACCCTCATAAGTCGGCATTCATACTATGATAACTTATTTACGTCAGTTACGCGAATCGTTATAATACATTTAAATACGGTACCCTAAAAAGTAGCATTGTGCTATAGTTATGTACTAAGCCTTAAGTACCCAAAGGTATTAAGTAATTAGATTAAACGGAGTGGCAGCACATCCATTTAATATCTCTGTGTACTCTCCCCGTGTACACCGTTCGTGTTACCGCAGCGAATGAGCCCGAAAAACGACTTTTCTCGTTTGGTGAACGTTTCGCTTGTTTCATTTCAACCGCCGACATGTTCGCTGACCCTTGCCGGTTAATCAAGCACGTGTCATTCGTTGTTTTTTACAAATGAAATTTTACTTTTATTTTACTGTAGGTTACTACACCTACTGTAAAATAAAAGTAAAATTTCATCCCTGTATCGGGCTTGGCTCTCAGATTCGAGTGGAATTTTCCCGACTTTTCTGTTTATCCTTAGGGAACTATGCATTTTTACTACAATATGAAATAGCTTAGGTCAATCTCCGATTTATGTTATATCTTCTTTTATGTTACAGTTAAATCACACGGATCATATACCTAGAGGTCGGCTAAGGTGTAAAGCCTTTTTAACCGACTTCAAAAAAAGGAGGGGGTTCTCAGTTCGGTTGTATGTTTTTTTTTTTTTTTTTTTTTAATGTTTGTTACCTCATAACTCCGTCATCTGAGTCGATTTGGAAAATTCTTTTTAGGTTCACGAATAGACATCTCAAGGTTGGTCCCATAAAATTTTGGTGAAGATCGGATGACGAGATCCATGAGGAATCGAAGTAATTCCTGAAATTTTATAGGCATGTATAATATTTTTCATATATTTTCTAAAACTATTTAAGTATTTGCATATGGTAGTCATCATCTTCCAACGCTGAACTGATGATGGAAGGTACAACTCCTTAACGGTTAGGAGTTAGGAGATAATTCAAACGAGATGCATGCCTTCAAGACCTTCCTGATCACCCCGCCATAAGTATTTTATATGAATCACTAAAAAGCGAAAAAAAAAAATTTTAACAAAAAAAGAACCGACTTCAGTAAAACTAAAAAGCCAAAAATAACCCGTTCAAGTACAGATTACATTTGACTCACCCTTTGAAGTCGGTGCCAAACCTCACGTAAAGTTTAATATATAAATATAATAACTGAGTGGTTTGGGATCGATTTCAAAGGGTGAGTCAAATGTAATCTGTACTTGAACGGGTTATTTTTGGCTTTTTAGTTTTACTGAAGTCGGTTCTTTTTTTGTTAATTTTTTTTTCAAATAAACAAATGCAAAAATACACAAAGCATAAGGAAAAATTGGAAAGGTTGCTTGGGCGTTAGGGCGGCGGAAAATCGGCAATCCAGAGGTACCGGGTTCGATTCCCGGTCTCTTCCACCAGGTTACCTATTTCCATTTTTCTTTGAGCTTTGATCTTTGTATCAATGGTTCACATTCACACCGATCCGTTAAATCGTTTCTATCAAACCAATTTATATCAGAAAACTGGAGAAGCCAGTAAAGACATATATACTTTTACGTACAGGAAATTAATACATTTCGCGCCTGATGTTTTGCAGAAGACCATGTACATACCACATGCTGTTTCTTAACACAGATAAAAAAAATCGGCAGCATTTTTATGAGAGAAACATAATTTTATAACATCCATTAAGATTTAATCTTTATTGCGACATGTACTTAGAATAAAAAAAATAATCTTGTTTGCCATTATATCATGAAACAGTAAAAGCATTTTTGTGGAGAACAGTTACAAGTTCTGTTCGGCGGATAGGCATTCATCTCATCATTCTGCAATTTCGCAATACGTAACTGACCCGCCACAAACGTTATTATTCACAGAATTTTGAAATATGCCGTAGTGTTCATCCGAATTGCAAACCCCAACCGTTGGAGCGTATAAAGGCTTGAGACAAGCGCAATCAAACCTACCTTGCCCATGTAATTTTGCCCATATTGCATGAATGCATAACTTGATGACATGATGACAAAACCCATGCAATTTTACATGCATGGGCAAACGTTGTAACACAAGCAAGAGGTTAATTTAAATAAAAATGAAATATGTAAAACGCATTTACCAGGTAATGGTAAAAATCATTTTGAAAACCGTAAAACATACGTAAACACTTAACGCAAGCGATCGGAAAAAATGGTAAAAAAAAATCGATCAACATTTTCGATAGTTGTTTCATAAGGTCATCTCGAGACGAGGACAGTTGACCTCAATATCCAGAATTATGTATTTTATTACTATTGCAAACCAGTCCCTCTGTGGCGAGTAATTAAAAATCGATACGGTTGCGCTGCAGTTGCTATTTGTATGCATTGTTGCCACACGTCTGATTAAAGTCAATCGTCCAAATTGATACGTCTGCGACTTTATCGAAAGAGAATTGCAGCGATGTTTGCAATCGCGCGTCATTCAGTCAAACCATATTTTCAGTTTCAGTAGAAACGGTAAAGTTTGATTAACAATACCTGATAAAAAATAAAGATTTAGATTTAATTTGAGCGGGAAAGCGGGTAATTATTTTTCTCAAACATGCAATGAAATATTGTCTTTACGTTCCTTATAATAGGCTCGGAAGTATCGCTTTTTGGGCGCGACAACTCGAGAGGACTGTAAAGGGATTTCATACTGCTTTTCAGGCCTAGGCCTGCAAAGTAACATTTTTTTTGGTTTCAACAACAAGGTCATTCACACAGCTGGCTGGTTTGACAAAAAGCAGGTTTTGTTTTTAAAGGTTGGTTGTTAGACTAAAATGTCCTATTTGTCAATTAATAAAATGTTGTTCTTTGAAGTATATTTTTTTATTTCATTGTATGTTTGAGAAAAGCACTATACATGCCTCGTCGTGAAAACGGATTCCCGGCCTCGTATCACTATCCGGCCTCGCTCGAAGTGACGTAAGTTACTTTTTATACCAAAAACACACCATTACAAATTTATCCAAGAGTCTTGTTCTTGGATAAGAGTTTGTTGTTGTTTAAGAGTAGCGGGTGTCCCCATCTCACCCGCAAATGTTTCGTAGAACATTGCTTTCATACAATTTTCATTTCTTCAACGACTTTTCTTTCCTATAAGTAGTCAAATTTCAAATTTCAATAAGTAGTCACTCGTCAATTACCAAAATTGTACGGTTTCCATGAAACATCTACCGAAAAATAAACCAAGATGTACGAATGCTGAGAAACATTGGTAGGATTAGAACGAGCAAAATACATTCGCCGCGTAGGAAAAACCGCAGGATAATCCAAATGAGAAATAATCTCGACGTCTAATGTCACAAAATCCCTTGAGCATATTGGGATTGGGACGGAAGGTCTTCGAATATCGGCGGCGGTAATCAAACGATACGTATTAGGTTTCGTATCATTTTCAGCAGATTATATACCTAGTGTCAGTGTGGGCGTCTAATTCTTGCTGAGATTATTTTATGTCTATCGGATGATTTTCTCAATAAAAACCGAAAATAACTTTAACGTTTTAGGTTATTAGCGAAGGCGTATTGACGTGTTACGCACTAAATATTGAGTCTTCAATACTATTGGCAGTTGGGCACCTAGTCATTTAATGATTGCTGAATTAATTTAACACTACTTTCTCTAAATTATCATGTTTACTCAAAGTTACTTAATAGTACATTGATGTAACTTACTGACGGGTGTGTAAGCTGTAGGGCGGTGAGTTCGTGAATGTCCCAGATCGCAGGGCCATAAATATGCAGTCTGGGGCTTTACGAATTACCGCCCGTTGTTTCCATTAGTTTTCCGTCTTGTTTTGGCCACTTACTGCCTAAGGACGACGTAAAATTATATATTTTAACTTCCATTTAATGAGGTATTGGTTTGGTACCCGACCTCATGGACCGATAGGTGTAATTTTAAAAATATTACTTAACTCTAAAAAAGCTCCGAAATAGAAATTACTGTCATAATTTCAAAGGGGCACGAAAAGCGCGATGGGAATTAAAGGTAATTTAAGTAAACAGGTCGTAATTACTCTTCAAACATCACTTTAATTAATATAAGGCACTCATAATTATTTTTTCACCTTAATAATCCATTTATACACATTACAGTCTCTTATAAAATAAAATGTTAACTAATTAATTAAACATTAGGTATTTTGAATATTACAGACAAATTAAAGGGCGCCAAAGGGAATATTATTTGGCAACGGCGTCAATTGTAGGCGCCATTTTACATGTTCAACCAATAATCGCGCTAAAGCTTCTCGGAAGGTAACAACGGCGGAATGTTTAAGATAATCAGTATGATTACGACATATATTTAGGTACCTATAGTTTGTCAGTATCGGTAATTTGCTGTTTATAGTGTCAATGTAGGGCTCACATCTACTTGATTTTTTTACTTCTTGAAATACAACAGTTACAAGACTTACAAAACGATGAACGAATTCCAGAGCAAAGTAATAAAAACTTTGTAATGTAGGTATGTGCTTTTCTTAGTAAAACAGATGTTTCGGCATTCATTGTATGAATGATGGAAACTTTGATGGAAAGATTTGTTTTCAGATACAATTAGGTACCTACATTTAAATTTTCAGTTAGGATAATAGGAGTAATATAAAATATCAATTAAAAACTGTTTATTAACATAACTGACAGTGTCACCGCAATAGCTTGTGAAAAAAAGTTAAGTAATTCTATTTGAATACAATCTCATTTTCCCGAGCCGAACACGTAGGTACGAATATCTAAACAATACTGCGTCATCACCTACGCACCAGTTGCACCCGTTTCTTATTCCTAAATCACTTGTTTGAAAAATTGTACCAACAAAATGTTTTGTATCATTAAATACCGATGACGTGAAAATCACTGTCCCGCTAGTCTTAATTACAAAGTTCCTATGACGTCAAAAAGTCGCCTTTGCGGTTTACGATATTTATGAGATGAATCAACCGATCTGCGAAGATACCTACCAGTACCACCAAGCGGGAAATTATCCACATATAGGGTGAAGAATGGGACTAAAATCTTACCACGATATAACTTTGTATCACGTTTTTGGATAAATTACTTTTATAACATTGTGTCTACGAAATCGTACTTGATGGCTAAGAATGTACAGTCGCCATCAGATATATCGCAGCATATAAGGCGTTCATAAATATCTGAACATGTACTGTAACGCCCAGTCAATAAGAGTCGTGTTCAGATATTTATGAATGCCTTACATGCTACGATATGTCTGATGGCGACTGTACCTACCTTTTTAGTTGATATCGTAATTTAATTGTCTCTCTTTAAATTTCCTAGAAAAAAAACATACAAATATTCATTTTCTACCAAAAGACCTTCTACATCGCGTTGAACAAACGTTAAATGTATATTGCGGTCTAAGGCAAAATCACTTTTAATGGACGTTTGTAAAACTGAGCAACGATCGTTAGGGAAAAACGGGACCCTATCTACTCTAATGGCCGTCTAGGATTTGTGGGAGAAGTACGAAGGAAACTTTTACATAATTGAGTTTGAAATAGGAATGTTTTCCATTTCCTACCAGTCAGACAAAGTAAAATCCGATTCTTCGCGTAAACAAAACCGGCGCCCACGGTGTATAGGTAGGGATGCGTACGAGTATAAATATGAATCGGCAAAGTTTCGAGTGCCTACTTGGAAGTTGGAAGTTGGCCGAAAGATTGGGGATGTTTGCATAACACTTAGCGATAACTCAATCTCTACTTTGCCAAAGTGTACCTAGGTATATTTTATGATATAAGACGAGCTCATGAAGATCAGACCTGTCACAACACACGAGTTACAAGCGCGTTGTCATCCTTTCAGATGAGAGTATGTTATTTTTAGTTACTCAAATTAGCAACTAGCCAGTAGGTATTTTATTTTATTTAAATATTGTTATAGGTTTCCGCGACTGTCACACATTTTAATAAACGATTTAAACGGATTATATCGCGTATATTATTTATTTTGGTTGACAACCTTTGACAACGGTAACTGGAAAGCTACCGAAACGTCAGGGAGGCTTAAATACGACATATAATCCGTTAAGCGATATAATCCGTTTAAATTGTTTTATTTTATTCTTTTATATTGGCACAACAAAGTGGCTCCACTTCGCCTGATGGTGAGCAAAAAGGAGCCCAAGTCGCAATGGCAACTGACAGGAAACGAAAGGTGCCTTGTCGGTTGACACTGCCATGCTGGCCCGAGAGATGCTTCGTTTGAAGGGTCCCATGGTTTAAGAAGGAGGAAATACATGTGCCAGCAAAGAGTTCCACTTTTTAATATTTCGGCAAATGAAGGAACTGCCAAACTTCTTGGTACGCGTGGGAATATTTTCCACGGTGAAGCGATAAGACCGCAAACGTATGAATTATGACGGCAAAGGGAGGGTGGGATACGAGAAAGTATATCTTCATCGCGTATTTAAAAGTATTTTTTTTTTTGCTAATAATATTGTTTTACCAATATTTGGCTGCCCAATTGACTCCAAATTGAATATCGGCAAACTCTATAGACCGTGTATTTTATCGATGATAGAGCACTTAATCGTTGGTTCCGATAATAAACAATCAGTTAACTATTTGAAAGTTACTGTTACATTTTATATTAACTTAACTTTGGTCTACTCCTCTGATTAGTGATTATAGATGTTATTCTAGTTTTGAGGAATAAAAAATATAACGTCGAAAAAATCGAATACTGTTCCTAAATAACTCACATTTGTATGCAAATCTGCTGTAAATTCTTTGGATTACTTAATTCATAAAGAAACCTTATATGATATACCTGACAACATATATGTAAATGCAACGGTAAATGCCATAAATAAAAAGAAAAATAATTTAGGTACACCGACTCGCAAACATCCTATTGACAGTTTTCTCATCACTACGAAGATAAAAGCGTTACCAAATAAATCTGCTATTTACTCGAGGCGATTCGATATCTCATCATGCAAAGAAACACGTAGGAGGTGCTATTGTTTTCAAATACAAGTATTATTTACACGAAAGTATTAATATAATTTGTACTTTGTACTTACCTACTTATGTTGAGTCTGTTTTTTTTGTCGTATAAGCGTGAATAAATTCTGATAACACATTCTAATAAAAAACATTGTTATTTAATGTTTGCAACCACAAGGTTTTTATATTTCCATTCAATGTTATATAATTATGTGTACATATCTATGTACACGGATAATGTTGTTATATATACAAAAAACACACGTTATCTGAGGAAACAACAGTGAGATATATGTTTAGCACTTGTAATTAGACAGTTAGTCGGAGTAGGTATAATCCGTGACCCGAATAGTCATGCTAGCCGTGATAGGGGTTGCCATGCGTCTCGTATGTGGATAAAGGACTGTCCCAGATTATGTAAGTCTAGTCCAGCATGCCTACTTATATGTACTATGACTCCGTGAGCTGTAGGTCTCGCGAGTCTGAATCGAAAAAGCTGAATATGTTTTTTTACGTTGTTAACCCCCATGTATCAACAACCCTTTTTTTAAATTCCAAAAACTCGACCAATCAACGTCGCATGACAACGCGCGCAAACGATGACCTACAGAAACCAAGAGGGCATACAATGGCCAATTGGAAACTGAGCCAAGTATAAAAAAAATACAATAAAATTTAAATACCCCAAAATATACAATTAGCCGTTGTATTAAACGCGCACAAAGGACAACATATGAACCTACATTTGTTAACTACCAAGTGGGCATAGAATCATAGAATGGCCAATTGATTACGGGCGATTACGGCGGACGAGGGAATTAACGTGAAGGCTAGAAAGGAAATCGTCACAAAAAGATGCTTGTCACGCGGATTGTGTTGATTTAGGCCGGGATACACCAAAAGCGGCCGGATGGCATAAAACGAACAAATTTATGCCTAATCTGTCAGAAGTTTAAACATAAGTGATGATTAACTGCGTATATGTGGGATTGGGACTGGTTGAGTATAAGGCGCTGGCTGGTAGACGATTACAATATGAGTTTCAATTGAGTGAAAGAAGGAATGTGTTAGATTTGTCGTATCACAGAGAGTGTCAGTCGACAGAATGATTTCCTAGACGACGGATGAAGTTTTATAAAGACGGTGTAAAATCTTTGTAAACCAGCGTTACACCTGCCCCATCTCCACATATATTTTTAAATTTTGACTGTAGGTACTCTAGAAAATCTCCCGTGCTAACGATATGGTTCCTGATCCTGTTAAATACAATTTAGGATTAAAGTATAAGACTATACGAGGTACACGTTTCTTTAACCATCTGATAGCTCTTATTAGCGTGACAGAGCCGAAGATATTGGTTCAAGCGCAATAATTAAACCTGAAACGTATCGCTAATAGGTTGTGCAACGATTGTTTGACATCTTAATCAATTACACGTCTGATCAACTATATAGGTACCTACTCCGTACGCTCGTGCATGGTTGAACTGTCATATTGTAACCAAGTACAAGTTTCGATAGTGAGATTAGCGAAGCGTCAAACTTTATGAATGACAGAATGAATGAGCTGGAGCAAATGTTGATACGCAGCTGTAATCAACTGTTAATGGTTAACAAAGCATAGAATTGGGCTCAGAACTATGTTTAAATTTTTATATTGGCTTATCGATAAGAATCACTCAAGCATAGTGCATGCCCGGCTCAGCTGCCCACGCGGAATCTGCGCTGCATCCGCTGTCAGTATGTCGAAGCCTTTACTTTTTGTATTGTTCGGTGTTTCCGTTTGAGAGATGTGTTATTGAAATAAATATTGCTGAGGTTAGGAGTACTGAGTATATGTATGCCGGTTGAAAAAAGTACATGCCATTTGCATAGTACATATAGGATGTATAATATAATGAATGGCACACTATAATAAGATGTCAAAAGTTCAAAGTCTACATATTATGATTATTTTAATAATCTGTTAGATACAATACGAGTAGATACCGCAATAATTATCTGACCTTAACACACGTATTTAAATCCTTTTCCTATCTCCCTTTTTAGCTCAGATAAAATAATTAGTAAAAGATATGAATTGTTCCGGAACCAACAGAATTTATACCAATGTAATTCAATTAGCATACTTATTATTTATTACATTGCAACAAACTGCTTCTTATGTGAGATAAACTTAGTCATTTGTATCCTACATTATTGACGTAAGAAAGGTATTTGAAGCATAAAATGTAGGTAGGTAGGTAATAGTTACTATCTATTAAATAAAAATAAAAAACTGGCAGAACCATGAAAATAATCTAATACTAGTTGGCTCTGCGAGTCTGTTTACAAATTGCTAAAATGTGTGTGTTTTTCAACCCACATAATTCCGCCAGTTTGAAAATCTTGGAAAAAGCTGACTATTAATTTATATCATTATCGAACCTGCTCATAATAGGTATTTCGCGAGAATAGGTTGACAGATGTAAGTTGCAGGCAATAACAGCCGCAAATCCGGAATTCGAAAATACGAAATAATTTTTGTCCAAGCTGAGAGACACTTCGGTCGCTCTAATATTAAACCGGTAGCGTGCTAAACCTAGGCTGCGTATAGGTACATATAACATAAACTAGAACGACAGATCTTATCGCTGGGTTGAAAACAATAATGAATAAATTTAATTGTTGTGAGTTATGTTATGATGACGAATACCTGCCATTTGCGATGTCGAGGGTTATATAAAATGCGATCCTACCATTTGCGTGTTTCGAAGCATTAAAATTTAAAGCAAACACATTTATTCTAACTGGTTTTAAAGAAAACTATGTTTACGTACTATACGTATACCTTATTTTGTACTGGTGTTGCGGCGAATATTGTTCTCGAACAATCTAAACTTGTTATTGTTTCAATCCAATATCGGTATCATCTTTTTGGAGTTTACTCCTTAAGAATCGATTTTCATATATAAGCCCGGGGTATGAAAAATATGGGGTATAAAATCGAACGTATCTGCCGTGCTAATTTAAAAAGTCGTATCTCAGTATACGATCGACTTCTTAATTTAGCAGGTTATGCGTTAAGCGTTATAGACTAAGATCCCGATATACACCGAGATGTTTATTTGATGAAATGTATTTTATATTTAATTTAATATGTCAATAAATATAGGTATTGCATATGGGTTGCCTAACAAATTTTAGTCCAGGGTATGTTTAATTAATAATTAAAAAAAATGTTTTAAACATTTCACCGGTTTGATTAATATTAGATCATTGACGTAATAATTACATGGACACACAATCAGACGGAAAAAATGGCACCCTCCCAACTAATGCAAAATCACAAATCGCATTAGTTGGGCGATCAGTCTCGTTTAGACCATGACACGTGACGAATCTCAAAAGTAACTTAATTTTCAGTGAAAAATTACAGAAATAACAACTATAAAATAAAGGAACAGGACGGAATATTCTTTTTTACTTAAGTTCTATTGATTAATTAACGAATCCTATGTAAAATCATAGCAATTTTTGTATTAGAATTATTAACTTTGTCCCTACAAAATGCACCTCATCACAGAACAAAAATCGAAGGAGTCGCTAAAGTTTTATATTTTATTAATAAATTGTAGTATAGTTTTATATTTTATTAATAAGTGTAATAAATAATTATCCTATTTTTTTATTCAAGATTCCCATTCTCAACAACGTAAAAATGGAGATCACATTTAGCAAGAGACAAACGCGAAGAATAATTGAAGCCAAATAATTCGTCTCTCGTGTGTTCGGCATAATCATGTTTTTTTTTATGTTAATCAACAGAAGCGTAAAATGGTGACATTCATAAATTACTAAAAAATAGCTCTGTTGTTATTGTTTTATTTTGTCACAGAGTCTAGACACTGTCAGTATAAAACTTTGAACGCCAAGAGCACATAAAGGCGACGGCGACGTGTGCTGCCGTGCATACCACGCCACCGACAAATAAGATCAAACTTTAAAGGGTAAGACAATTATTAATAATGTCAATATTTTGCACTTGTCTTACTCTCATTTCACATACTGGAACAAGGAGAAATAATGTCATTATTACTGATACTTGAAGCCAAATAATTCGTCTCTCGTGTGTTCGGCATAATCATGTTTTTTTTTATGTTAATCAACAGAAGCGTAAAATGGTGACATTCATAAATTACTAAAAAATAGCTCTGTTGTTATTGTTTTATTTTGTCACAGAGTCTAGACACTGTCAGTTTAAAACTTTGAACGCCAAGAGCACATAAAGGCGACGGCGACGTGTGCTGCCGTGCATACCACGCCACCGACAAATAAGATCAAACTTTAAAGGGTTAATAATGTCAATATTTTGCACTTGTCTTACTCTCATTTCACATACTGGAACAAGGAGAAATAATGTCATTATTACTGATCCCTTCTATCGGAAACTTTTTATGCAGTTGTTAAATAAAAACGTAACTAAATTTTTTATTAACAATTTACAATAAAAACGTAACTTAATTAGTTATTAACAATTTACGAGTTTATTTAGTTCAAACAAAAAAAATATTTAAATACCTAAATAAAATAATAGTGAAAATATTTTTAGTATGTAAAAATATTAAAATCTGATCCATTCGTGCCATGTTCCAAGTTTGACAAGAGACTTCAGTCAGAATACGCTAAAAAAGTTAATTTACACGTAAAATATTTGTGGTAATAAGTAATTATGTCAATTTTACACTTAAACGTTTAAACAAAGAGTTCTTTTGTACGAAGTCAATATGTTGCTGCAAATTATAAATAAGCGTTATCGGCATCTACTTGAACATGACAACGGTGCCACTTTATTTGACACTTTTGTTCGGGTCTGTGGCTCTATAATAAATAATACCTCAATGTATTAGATAAATACATTTCATCAAATGAACATCTCGGTGAAGGTCGTTTTATATCGGGATCCTATACTATTATGTGCAAGAGAGAGCCCAAGAGGGGTTTCGGGATAGTGGAAGGGAGACAAACTAAACGCCCCCAGCTCCCCTACCATTATGTTCACATAAACAAACTATGAAATTTGACATTTCGGATGCCTGCATGAAGTACGGATAATGCTGGCCATACACGATCAAGCCCGCCGTCAAGCCTGCATGATGCTTGAAGCGGCGTCAGGTAAACTTGTGTATGTGTATCTAAGGGCCTACTCCAAGAATCTTATATACTAACTGGATGTTGCGTGCCGAACAATGAGTTGAAGCCAGGTTCATTCACCTTTGCTCATATGTTTTATCTCTTTTCCACACTGTGATGTGTTACCATGTTATTTATAAAAAAAACTTATTTTTTATAGAAATAAGAATTATCGGGCATTACCTAATTAATTTACTTTAAGCTAATTCCAACAAAAATTTATATTTTTCATATAAAACTTTCTGCGATCAAATTTACTTAGTTTTCTATGTATTATACAAAAAAAAGAACTGAATCAAAATTCTCATTTCACGGGTATGCACCTCCTACGTACTATGACGACACTAATAATAAAGAAATATCGCCGATATGTCAGAATTGTCAAAAGTCATTCACCAATTCAATATTTTTTTTCGTGAAATAAACGTATTTCGTCGATTTACTTGCGTAATGCGCTATGTATTGCATAGTAAAGCATTGTAAAAGTAATTGGAGGCAGAAATCCAACACAAAATTTTATAGGTGAGTACTTATTTTACGAAAATGATCAAAAATCTTACTAGCAATCAGTCTTCCTCTATTTTGCTTGTAAGCTTTGTTAATTTTTATTCAAGAACCCCACGAATAGGTTTATAATGATAAGTTAGAAGTAAATTTTGTTTATTTGAAGTTCAACATTGTCTTAAATGAGAAACTAAAGATTGTGTGGTTTTACAACTCGGGTGACCAATTCGTTTTCATGCATGGTATTTACTCGTATAAAATGGACCTAAATCTATCAACTTAGTACGTTTTCTATTCTCATAATTCATATCACAGAATAACATGTTTATTGTTTGTGTCTTTACAATTTACTTGAATAATATTAAATATTGCAGTTTTCCAAAAGATGAACGAAGGAGGCGGTTTTGGCTGTCGATTGTACCGATAAAGGGTTTCAGAGCGTTCGACAATTTGATGACCCTGCTGTCGAAATTGTTCTCACATGTGGAAAATAAAGAAACTGTTATAACGTCCTAGTATTTTATTATTTTTTATCCATTGACAAATACTCCCCTTATGTTTTTGTTAGTAACTATTTGTGGCGTGCTCAGGTAAAAGGAAACCTTTTGCCGGATATCATTAAGGCGGAATAAGTGCAGAGTGGCATAGAAATGCAACCAAAAATGGACTGACAAATTGGTATCTTTTACTACAGAACGTCACATTGATACCTACACCAATGGTAAGTATATTGCTAACCTAATCCACTAATGGCTACCTCACTGTGAACTTAGCCATAGTCACACTCGTATTCACAAACACATATAAACAAAAAACGTGTATACTAAAATTGCTACTATATTTAAGGATTGGCCTCATAGGTGCTCACAATACTCTGGCGTTGCGTAAAGGCGGCTAATACACGGTGAAAAAGGGACGTTGACGTATGCGTCGCGTTTTTCTCCATACATTTAGCCGTCCGTTTAAGTATCAGTAAGTAGTCTCCAGTTACACGGACACTTGAAATCAGCATTGCCTAGAATGCTAATGTTTTATCGCCGACGTAAGGCTTCCATTCCTTTCTGGTAAATTAGCCAGTGCGAGCGGGACGGCAACGCACGAAACAACAATAAAATTTAGCTATGCATATACTTTCCTATCCTACTAGGATGGGTGTTCACTTTTATGATAAAACAGTTGATCGGATTTGAATTTAATAAATTACAAAATCATCAATCTGTTGTATATTATATTATCCGCGGGATATTCCTAATGTATGCTTAATCATGGACACCTTAAAGAAAGAGATGCAAGATCGGCGTGACGTAATTCAAGGTCATTTTTTCTGGCTTCAAAGGAATGTTCGGCATGCAATATCCAGTTAGTATATAAGATTCTTGGCCTACTCCGAACTTCGTATCGTGCCGACCCTTTCACTCATATTGTGTATAACACGAGACTGAAAGGGACGGACTTTAATAAAATTGTTGAATAACGTCATGCAAACTTGAACTTCAAGTATGTCAACAACAAGGAATATAATACTCACAAGGAGAAGAACGGTAACTACATTCAAAAAAGTTGCCTATCTTTTTTTTTAATACTACTAGCGCCACCGTATATGAACTAAGTGACAGCGGGCTTTTTTGGCGGTGTTTTCAAATATGCCATATTGAAAATGTGTTTTTCTGACTTTTCTATTTTACATGCATGCATATTCAGGTTTAATCCTGCAAATCATTTGTCAACCACTTCCCGGTATACGATTGAACTGAAATTTAAAAGTTTTATAAAAAATACAACACAATGAATTACTTTTAAATGGCCTTTATTCATTGTATATCCAAACAGGAACTATAATTTACAAAATGTCTTTAAAAAGTTTACTACATAGGTGCACTATTATTGCATTGTTTTAATCGGGGGGCACGGCAGTGCCCCCGCCAAGTCGAGCGCGAAGCAAACACTGCCGTACCATCCTTTACTGGAACCATTTCGCCGCATTTTCAGGTCCCTATTTGAGCACCTCTGGATAAGACCAGAACGCAGAAATTTTCGTCATCCAGTAAGCTATAATCACATACTTAAAATCCAAAATTTCAAGTCTGTAGGTCATTTAGTTCCAAAGTTAAGCGAAAGCAAAGTTTTCCATTTACGACACTCATTCATTCACTCACTCACTCACTCACTCATGATCATCAGTAAAGAAGTAGTACTTCCCATAAATTCAGAGAGCTGAAATTTGGTACAGAGTTCGGGTTTAATGGCCACATAAAGCGAAAACTATAAAAACTAGGATAATCGAAGATCTGGAGTACCTGGTGATGGTGACCCTGATTAGAAAACACAAGAGCCCAACCAAACTATTAGAGATCGACATATACCGCCTTTACAAAAAAATATTCAACTTGGTGGGCCGCTTTATTTGATGTCAAAAGTCGAAGGTCTGAAGTATCTGATGAAGAACCAATAGGTCTCAGCTGTATTAGGGATATGGTAATGTCCCCTTCTACTAAAGTCTAAATCCCTGAATCATCTTAGAGTACTGCACTATAAAAACCTTCTTGTATTACTGTATAACAAGATGGATGAGGGAAGAGGGAAGAGGGAAGAGGGAAGAGGGAAGAGGGAAGAGGGAAGAGGGAAGAGGGAAGAGGGAAGAGGGAAGAGGGAAGAGGGAAGAGGGAAGAGGGAAGAGGGAAGAGGGAAGAGGGAAGAGGGAAGAGGGAAGAGGGAAGAGGGAAGAGGGAAGAGGGAAGAGGGAAGAGGGAAGAGGGAAGAGGGAAGAGGGAAGAGGGAAGAGGGAAGAGGGAAGAGGGAAGAGGGAAGAGGGAAGAGGGAAGAGGGAAGAGGGAAGAGGGAAGAGGGAAGAGGGAAGAGGGAAGAGGGAAGAGGGAAGAGGGAAGAGGGAAGAGGGAAGAGGGAAGAGGGAAGAGGGAAGAGGGAAGAGGGAAGAGGGAAGAGGGAAGAGGGAAGAGGGAAGAGGGAAGAGGGAAGAGGGAAGAGGGAAGAGGGAAGAGGGAAGAGGGAAGAGGGAAGAGGGAAGAGGGAAGAGGGAAGAGGGAAGAGGGAAGAGGGAAGAGGGAAGAGGGAAGAGGGAAGAGGGAAGAGGGAAGAGGGAAGAGGGAAGAGGGAAGAGGGAAGAGGGAAGAGGGAAGAGGGAAGAGGGAAGAGGGAAGAGGGAAGAGGGAAGAGGGAAGAGGGAAGAGGGAAGAGGGAAGAGGGAAGAGGGAAGAGGGAAGAGGGAAGAGGGAAGAGGGAAGAGGGAAGAGGGAAGAGGGAAGAGGGAAGAGGGAAGAGGGAAGAGGGAAGAGGGAAGAGGGAAGAGGGAAGAGGGAAGAGGGAAGAGGGAAGAGGGAAGAGGGAAGAGGGAAGAGGGAAGAGGGAAGAGGGAAGAGGGAAGAGGGAAGAGGGAAGAGGGAAGAGGGAAGAGGGAAGAGGGAAGAGGGAAGAGGGAAGAGGGAAGAGGGAAGAGGGAAGAGGGAAGAGGGAAGAGGGAAGAGGGAAGAGGGAAGAGGGAAGAGGGAAGAGGGAAGAGGGAAGAGGGAAGAGGGAAGAGGGAAGAGGGAAGAGGGAAGAGGGAAGAGGGAAGAGGGAAGAGGGAAGAGGGAAGAGGGAAGAGGGAAGAGGGAAGAGGGAAGAGGGAAGAGGGAAGAGGGAAGAGGGAAGAGGGAAGAGGGAAGAGGGAAGAGGGAAGAGGGAAGAGGGAAGAGGGAAGAGGGAAGAGGGAAGAGGGAAGAGGGAAGAGGGAAGAGGGAAGAGGGAAGAGGGAAGAGGGAAGAGGGAAGAGGGAAGAGGGAAGAGGGAAGAGGGAAGAGGGAAGAGGGAAGAGGGAAGAGGGAAGAGGGAAGAGGGAAGAGGGAAGAGGGAAGAGGGAAGAGGGAAGAGGGAAGAGGGAAGAGGGAAGAGGGAAGAGGGAAGAGGGAAGAGGGAAGAGGGAAGAGGGAAGAGGGAAGAGGGAAGAGGGAAGAGGGAAGAGGGAAGAGGGAAGAGGGAAGAGGGAAGAGGGAAGAGGGAAGAGGGAAGAGGGAAGAGGGAAGAGGGAAGAGGGAAGAGGGAAGAGGGAAGAGGGAACGGTCGGATACAAAGGTATCCAAACCAAAACAATTTCTAAATGTACATTTTCAGTCCCTGGATAAGACATGTACTTTATTGTATTTTCGTAAAAAGCACAAATGAGCGTGTTCCACCTTTTAATCGAGAATTAATCGTGAAATTGAATGGATTAAAATGACGAAGTTAATCTACGTAGATTAAATTAATCGCGATTAATTTAGACGATTAACTTTTTTAATCGATTAATGCCCATCTCTGCCTATAGCGTCCCACTGCTGGGTGAATGCCTCCCCTTCTGCTTTTAATACGCATATATATAAATAAAATTAAAGGAAAACTCTGGATAAGACTAGACCGGCTTTTATACTTATACTTACAAGTTTACAAGAAGAAATAGTCGAACGATTAACTTTATTCTACTCGAACATTACACAAATCAAATAAACAAATTACACTAAAATATTAATTTCGCTCAAAATTTGGTCAAAATATAATGCATTTGACTAAGAGTGGCGGTGGTACCCGCACACGTCGCTAGATGGCGCTGAATGTATATTAAAATGCGCTTACGTTTGTTTTCCCGATAACCTTTTATGGCGAAGTGGCAACCGGCCGCGTTACAGTCGTTTACGACATTCTTCTACTGCGCTTGAAAACGTTTGCTAGGGATTAGGAGGGATTATTTCGTTGATTTCGCTTATTATTTCGTGAGGTTAATTAGCAGGTTGTTATTATAACAATTCAAAGATTTGAATAGGTTAGGAATTTTACTATTAGTGACGGATTACTGATTATTACTTAATTATTAGATTTAAAAGAAGTTTTAATTGAATAATGTATGATAACGAAAGCCCGGGTGTGTTTACAAAAATATGAAGATGATGCGTCGATGACTGCTGGACTGGAAGAAACTATAATCGTTAAAGAGGGAGCTAAAGTAAGTGAATGGGTCGATAGGCGTTATACAAAAAGTGAGGTGGGACCCGGAAGAACAAACACAGCCTAAACAATTGGTAGTATTATTCACTAATAATTTGATTTACGAATTATTGCCTATTAAGTCAAAATTTGAGATCATACCCCGGGCATACGTGTACAGAGAACAATTTCCAATCTGTGTGGTGTATGCCCTAACAATTCACAAGAGCCAAGGTCTAAGTCTAAAAAACGCCCTCATGGAAATTGGCATCTCCATATTCTCTTGCGGCCAAGCCTACGTGGCGCTTTCACGAGTAAGCAATCTTCATGGGGTGCACCTCATAAATGTTGACTTCAAGGGTATAAAACCTCAAGCTTCAGCGATCACCGAATACAGCCGGCTTAGGCGTAAATACCGCGCCGATCTTTCAGAAATTAAACCGTCTAAACCGTCTAAAAGAATAAATAATGAACGTGAATGGGCAATACGAAAAACTGTTGCTACTGTACAAGAATCAGAACCGGAAAAAAAGAAAAGAAAGAATGTAATAATAAAAAAACTACTCCTAAAAAGAAAAAAAAATGTGTAAAATAAGAAAATCTAATAAAATAAATTAATATGCTCACGTTTCTACAAAAAGAAGTGAAATCCCACCAAAACCATTCTGTAAAAAACAGCCAAGTCTCGATGGAGCTGCTTGTTTATCTCTAAAAAGTAATGAAATCTAGACAAAGTCGTACCAAGTCTAAGGTTCCTTACTGCGATTTCTTTATTATTATAGTTAATGTTGTGTGACTTGGCCGTTGAAGGGTACACAAGCGTACAAAACCAGGTGCTCCATGACACCATTGCACCAATCTGTCGCCAGAACCGCTACAAGTCAATTTTGTTTACACGTAATGTTATATCTGTTGTAATTGTAAATACCTATGTTTGTTAAGCGAGATAATAGCCCATACTGGTATTGGTAATTTGATTGGTGCAATGGTGTCATGGAGCACCTGGTTTTGTACGCTTGTGTACCCTTCAACGGCCAAGTCTACCTTCTCGTTCTTGTTTGCAGCGTCCAACATGGTACATAATGTGATACTTAAACTATTTACTTCCACCTGTATAACCATTATGTGCAATAAACGTGTTGAGTATATATTTTATAATCGTTCTTAAGGCCAGGCGCGCACCACGATTTTAGTCGCGCGATAATTTTGTCGCAGAAATGCAAGATATGGGTTTATATGAGAATGCGCGCACCACGATTTTCATAAACCCATAAGTACACTTATTTCTGCGACAAAATTATCGCGCGACTAAAAAAAAACGTGGTGTGCGCCTGGCCTGAAGAGTAAACTCCAGTCGTGCGTCGGAGCTCACACACACACTTTTTTATTAATTATAATACTAAGCTATAGATATAGATGTTAATCAGTTTCATTAAATATTGAAACTCGCATCAGAAGTGGGATGCAATTCAACGAACACAATTTCGTCATAAACAATTAAATAGTACAGATATCTATCTCGGCTGCATGTCACGACAAGACTATATTTTTTGGAATATCGGAAAATCCCTGGCATGGGAAAATTGCGCTCCTAGACGATTCCCAAGTCGGGACTCATTGAGTGCCATTCGTATTCCCTCACGTAGGAAGTTAACCAGTGCCCAACACGTCATATCATGCTAGAGATCAAAATGCTCGACACACGTCGGCATAAGATTGTGTGTTTTTAGTGTCTTGGCCACTGATACACGGGTCTAGATTTTTGGGGCATGACACGCTGTAGTAGGTGATTGGCAGTGAACAAGTTAATTGTGCCTGTAAGGTTACTCTAAAGTTTGAAATCATGCGGTCACTTTCGCTCTATGACTAAACAATATTTGAATGACCAGGACGGCACGATACAAATCTTGAATGTCTGGCTTGTCGGTGAGCCACATTAGAATCGTATGATTGCATATTAATATCACTGACTAACGTTCATTGCCTAGTGCATGTCTGAAGCTTTGGGTTTGATGAGCTGTCTATAGCACGTAAAACCTCTAAAAATGTAGATAAAATAATGACGGATATAGTTTCTATCTGAAAGTTGGGAAATTTCCTAAATATTTTAAGTTTAAGATAATATTCCTGTGTCCAACAGTACTTTTAAGTTAATTATATGTACACCTAGCTAATTTGTTATTTTATATTTGAATTGTAATATATTCCCTTAATCTCTGTGTATATTTCTAGATTGTATCAGTAGTTTGAAAAGTGTTAAGTTTCCAACCGTAGGAATACATTTCATAAAAACCTAAATCCATAAAGAAATCTTTACTTGTTATTTGTAACATTGTAAGAAGCATAAGTTTTAAACAGGGTCGATAGTTTTTAAATTGGTACCTTTTGCAAGTGGCAGTAATTATACAGATACCGACAGTAGAAGAGCCAAGGACTGGTTACGACTGCGGCATAAAAATCTTCATAATACTCGTTCGACCTCATAAAAGTAGAACCAAGTCAAGGCACTGCTGCGGTGCGCAGGTGTAGAGAAATTATGTTCTCAGTCCTAATAAGGAGGCTTCTTTTTATTTGTAAGGAAAATTACTTATAATACAGATACATTTTCGCTGAGAAACGCTGACGTACTATCAACAAGTATTTTATATCAACAAGTAGGTATTTTGCACGCCGTAAGACGTATTGTATTGTAAAAAATCGTCTATATTTAAATAATATGTCATAACTCATAAGGATATGTTAGCTTTCAAATATGCTAAAAAAGTAAAAAAACGAATAAACAATGGGTTATCAATTATCAGGTATGTAGATAGGTATCTATAGGTATATTTAATTTCAAAATAACAAAATACATTAATTACATTGATAAATATATATACGAAAATACTACTACATAATTATATATATCGACGGCAAAAAGCCTAAACGCTGTAAACGCCAAGGGAACACATTGGCGTTTACAGCATATATGGACATTATATAACATATGAATATGGATATATTATCCAGTGATTTAAACCAAAACTAAATCAGACCGAGACTGGTTCACTACTAGCAGCAAGCCGTACTAGCCTCCCCACTTGGGCGCACCATGGCACCATGATGCTTTTGCTCCGGCTTAGGGTTGCCAGGTGTCGACATGTTTAGTTTAATTAAGGACTTTTCCGGCCTAATATTATCTTTCCCAGCCGTCCGGCTTTTGTTAGGATTTTTATCTGCCGCGTGAATCGAAAGTCGACCGAAGTAAAGCCGCGAAGACCGAAAAAACGAATGTCCAGCTTTAAGAAAGAAAATGCGCCGAGTCCAGCTTTTATTTTGAACCTGGAAACCTTACTCCACTTCCGCTTCCGCTGTTGTTTACACGCTTCGGCGCATGTTAATAGCTACTCGCATACACATCGGTCGATCGTGTCGCAATACCCTGCACCCCAACCCCAAAAAGAATTAAAAAGGGAATGGATGAAATTTTTCAATACCCAATCTTGAATTTGGGTTTATAGGTAGGAATAACCCCCCTCCCCCTCATGCTCAGAAAAAGTTACAGATTTTTCTATAGCTCAAATAATTAAAAAGACTGATGTTTCTTCCCGCCCTCTACGGGCATATTTTGGCCGGGCGACTTGAGGGAACAGCCATACTCCTAGATATAGGTATTAGGTAAATAGAATTGAGGAATATTATAGAATCAGTAAGAGTAGCTTAGTAATTGCAATGTATATTATTTAGCCTAGTAAAGTAACTTCCTGTCATTTAAAAATGACATTTAATATTTGATTTATGCATGATATGATATGTGATTCCACCCATCACGAGGGAGGCTATTCCTTGCAGGTACAGTGAGCTTTGCTAAAAAACACAGTGTCTGGACGTCTAGACAGACATTTGATTATTTCTTTTACTGACTCGCACCACCCACAGACGTGATATTTTTACCGTATCTGTTGTTAAGGTGAAAAAGTTAACACTCAAGGGACTGTCTCCATTTTCCCTTCGCCAAAGTACGTGACAAAGATTCTAACGGGAAAATACCACAATGTTTCACAGGCTTCCATACAATTATCCAATTCCGTCTATCGACCCTATACTATAAGCAATTAACCGATTAGCAACGAATACTATCGCTTAACCCATCAAAACGTAACGTAAGTGCCAATCCATCGGAATATAAGTAATTGCAGGTGAATTTAACTTCGGAAATTAAGAGGCATTATTCCTTTTAAAATTTATTGTTTTCATAATTATGACAAATATATTGATAATTTCAACCAACTTTTTGAAGTGAATAATACTTTTCCCCGAGTTCTTGCGTGAAATTTATCAATTTCGAGTAGTTTGTGAAATAAAAATTATCAATGAAAAATTCTAACTGTAGGTTTTAAATATATATATATCAATAATATGTAAAGAAACATGTTTGATCATAGAGAAAACTGAAAAGTGTCTAAAACAATCAGCATTTTAAAATGAACAAGGCCTCTTAAAATAAGTTAGTGGTTTATATAGGTAAAATATTTTATGAGTAGCAAGGTGGCGTAACAAATGTGAATTCTGAGCTAAGACTGCTTGCTACATCCATGTAAAGGAAATAAATATCTTTAAATTTTACTACTAACGATTGCTAACGATCACAATTGGCAATAAAGAATAATGGGAAATAAGACCGAGGCGGTATTGAAGAACAGTGGCGGTGATTCAGTAAAATTGGTTTCATAACATTTAATAGGAAGGTAATATATACTCGCCGGTAACATGAACGAAGAGAAGGATAAAGAGAAAAATGCTGCTCGGTTGGATAGGGATAGGACATGGATAGTAATGGCAACTAGCAGGTACCTTACCGAGCGCTACGTCTCCGTTTCAGCTAGGGTAAAAATGTTTTCGTATGTCCGAACCGAATGTCCAGCTGTACAGATATCGAGTTTTCTGGCTGTCTCGCCTACAGGGGACACTCACACTCGCATTTTGTCAAACGTGACGGATGCTTTGTCACTTATTTATCGCGTGATAAAAGCAACTTAAATCATTTCGAATTTAGAAACAGAATCGCGAGTTCTATACCTTACAGAGCCACTGGTTGATCGATGTTTTAATTTAACGATCACATTTTACTAACATCATCTAAATGGATAAAGCAGTCTTATCTCGCTTTAGCGGTCGACTTCCGAGTCCTTTGGGGATCAAGAGACCGATTGTTATAATCCCTTCCTTATGATAAACTGACTTCACAATGTGTCCCTCTCTGAACCCATACGCGTGACTGGTTGAGGCAACGCCAATTGTCGTGCGTTAGTCGTTGAATTGACATTTAGACACTCTGAACTTTGAAATTAATTATAGGTACGGTGGATGTCATGGCTGATGAGCAAAGTTGGGAGGTTTGTTGGTACGTTGATAGAGATATCTGTATTGTCAATATGACAAGTTTTGAAGACGTTATTCGATTTTAAGACTCCGTAACTGACTTTTACTTTTATCTCTATAAATCTTATAATTTTAATGGTAAAACTGGTTTTTTTTAATACCTTCCTAGTTACGATAAATTATATTATTAATTCCATATTTACTTAGTCATATAATATATTGTAAATGGTACCTACTGCAAAAAAAAAACCCTACATCGGTATAGGAATTATTATTATTTTAAAAATTTCAATTTACTTACATCAAAAATGGGACTCATTTGCGAGACTGAATATTTCCTAATTCAGTCTAAGAGTATTACCAAATACTGGCAGTCATTTAATAAAAATCTTAATGCGGTTCACAGAATACATCTACCTACCAAGTTTCAACAGTATAGCTCTTATAGTTTCGGAAAAAATGACTGTGACATACGGACGGACAGACGGACATACGGACAGACAAAAATGTGACGACTATTGTTTAATACGCAGGTTTAATTTTAAATATATGCAATACGTCGCGAATTGTGATTACTTCACATCTCACATCTTTCAAACGCTTGCCAAATGGGTATCAAAAGCTGACATCCAATCCAAATTGCAGAATTCAATACGGCAACCGTGAAACTGCACAATGCCTTTGAAACTTTACCTATAGTTCGCGAGTGAGAAACTATAGATAGGTACATACGACAATAGTATAGGTAGATATAATTGTATGTCGGTAGTATGTACGGTCGCGTTCATTCGCGACAGGTGCTGCGAAGGACGGCTATTCATGGAGACTATCAGGACCCATCATTCATGTCAATCGTCTATGAACTACGCATTGTAACTGATAAGTTTCGATAGTGAATTGAAAACTAGTTAATGACTCTCTTTTTTCTTTTCTATAACCAGATTTGCTCCCCCTGTTAGACTGCCATATGCTCTTTTGTCCGGCTATAGTCTTACTTTTTAAGTTTTTAGGCCCAAATGTGTTGCTCTTATTGTCAGACTGGTTTTTCCTGTTTTTAAAAACTGTTTATTTGGCTAAAAAAAACTGGTTTAACGCTCATTCTGGTTTTTGTACTTATTCTAGAATCTCCAGATTTTACTTGCTTACTTTTTAATTTGTTTTCCGACATAAACTGCTGAAAGGACTAAGACTAACTCAACATTCATTCCTTGTAAAGGCACACGTATATCGTATACGTATACGTCATACGTGGCATACGTGCTATGTCTAATCAATAAATATAAAGCAATATTTGTTTTTGAACTATTACACGTAGGGTTACCAGACACAAATTTCAAAAGTCCTGACAAAATTCCTGATTTTCGGCCAAAATTCCTGACACTTAGTCCTGAAATTGTTTAATTTGTCAATGTTGATTGATTTGTGTTTATATTGTAAAAAGATAATTGCGATTATTTATAAGTTGCAATTTATGAAACTCCAAAGTACTTGTAGCTTTACCCTTTTTGTTATTGTGATTTTACAGTTTTGAAGAAGAAGAAAGAAGTTTACAGTGTACAGAATTTATGGTCTCATTTATTTGCCGAAAATTCCTGTCATTTCCCTTTTCCGGCCGCATTCCTGACATATGTCTAAAATTCCTGACATTTCAGGAAAATTCCTGACATCTGATCACCCTAATTACACGGCTTAGTTTGAGTGAATACCGAAATATCCGCCTCCTTTCCAAACCAAATTTGATTTATGCTATTCAACCTACTTATTTTGAAAAACACAGAACTCTGAAATGCGCCACTTGAAGCATGTACATATCTGGTACATCAGCATGCACGATCTTAGCCTTCATCAGTTTAGAAACTCAAACGCATGCTTAAGATGAAGGACCCATTTTCTATTAAAAAACTCAATTTCTAGGTGAATATTCGAGTGTTTTAACCGCCTCATTACCGTGACTACAATTTTTGACGAACCCCGTATGATCTGCGACGCCATTTTCGGTTGCTTTATTGTAGAAGAAGCAGACATTGGCGTATCTAAGATTATTTTTCAGGGGGGGCCTGGGGTGGGCCTGAGGGGGGTCCTGGCCATGGCCTAAGAGATGAACTATGACTTTCTATCGGTAACCCAAAATCCTGGGGTGGGCACTAGACCATACTGGGGTGGGCACGGCCCACCCGGCCACCCCCCTAAAAAAACGCCTATGGACGCAGATTTTTTAATGGTGTTGATTACTTCTATGAATGGGAATTATCGCGGTCACAGTAATGAAGCGGTGAAATTCTCGAAGAATCACCCTTCAAAATATTGTTTAAACGGCTAAGTAGGTAGGTAATACACATACGGCGCCGACCCGACCACCGTACATCATTATAATATGCATAATACGTTTGAGATTTTGTATGTACATAGTTCCAATGTTGCTTTACGTACTCATCTTATTTAACTCTAATCATATTACCTTATTTCAAGTTGAGTTCAACCTGAACTAAATAGATATAATATAATAAATTAGTCTTGTTGTGTATTAGGCCTGCTGGAGCTGGCATGTTCATAAAAATGATCAAAGCTCCTTAATTAATAGTTTAAAAAAAAATAGTCTGTTTAAAAGGTTTTTTCGATCTCATTGATATGCATAGTATGTTTTGTCGAGTTGCGACACGTTTTGCACGCTTACTACATGCTGTTCTGAAAAGATAACACTGTTTATATTGATAAGAAATTCACTTGCGACTTCTTTGTATATACATAACAAGGAGCTATATTAATTATATACGCGTATTGTTCTTGCGTATTATTCGTTATAATTATATTTCTAGCATGTGTACGTTACGCGCCCTTTAAAGTTTCAAGTACAGTCGGTTACAAAAGTGTAACCTCTTTTTTTGAGTCTCATTTAAGATTCACATAAAGCAGTTACAAAAAACTGTGTTGTTTAAAACAAAGTATAATAATACAAATAAGAATACTCACGCTTCAATTCATACGAACATCAACCAGACAATTAAATGCAGCAAAGGACTTTGATTGCTAAACAGCATTCAATTAGATTCATTGAGTTTCTATCGAGCCGGCACATCATCGAGCATGCTTCGAAGTCCGTTTTACTTATGGTTAATAATCAACGGAGCACAGCACAATTACACAGCACTTGAGTATCACAATTATAGGAAAGAACTCCTTTCACTCCGATCACCAAAACACCTGACATTACATTTCCAAAGTCACTGCGGCCGGTTGTCTAGATTTGTTAAAGATGTAGTTATTTTAATCGAGTATTGAAGGTGAGTTTTAACCAAATGTTTTTTTTGTGGTTTTCATTGAGAATTTCAAGTTTTTTTATTGTTTACGGTGCGAAAGCGAGCATTGCCGACGCGATAGCCGGCTGTCAAGCGAGGCAGCGAACTGGCGACGGCGGCGGCGGTCAAGTCACCCTCCGTGCCGCTCGCTCGACTACTGGATGTGATGTATGAAGCGCCGAACCGAACTGAGCCGAGATCTCCCGAGGCGAGTGCATCGAGTACGATACCGAACTCTGTTTGATTGGCCGTTACAAGAAACGCATCAAAAATTGTATAGGTAAATTACATATAGTGCGTTACCGTGTATCTTACAGCATCTTAATATCGACACATCGATGAAAGCTGTTTATAATCTTATATTGGTGATATAACTGATATGAGTTATATACTTACATATTAGACATTCGACATTTTGGAATCACTTGCCTCAACTCAAGCAAAGCGCTGAATTTCATAGACTCGACCGTACACGCACGTCCTTTTAAGATTTCCAGCTGTATTATGATTCGCATGAGAAAATTACATGAACATCTAGTATTTTTTGCATTTTGTTAAAATAAAATTTATAATTAAATGATACGTAGCATAATATGAATAAATGAGGTGAGAAGAATGTGTAATGAGGTATAATTATTATTATTATACAGCGTGTATATTTGATATAAACGCAAATTGAAGCCAGACGTAAGTAGATTTTAATGCTATAATCTGATATTTATAACAATTATTAATTTAGCGTTAACTGCCATAGCATAATTAATTATTGAAAATTTTCTGATCAGCAATGTACGGCGTACACTTATTAAAAGTTATTAAAAGTGACAGTTGTGACATCACGATGTTAAGTGTCAACAGACAACAACAAAGAAATACATTTCGTGTTGGATTATTTTATATGGGAAAAAAGAAGTTCACTTTTTTTAATAATTTACGGATCAATATTACTAAGACCCCGTTAAGTTTTCGGTTATATCAAATATACACGCTACATACAACTTCGAGGATATGATGATTTTGATGTAATTTTACTCAGAATCGATCGAACCAGTTCCAATGAATATTTTTTTTTCCCTAATACCTATGTAAATCATTGTCGCTTTTCTCTTATAATAATAACAAGTGAAATGAAAGATAGGTATAACAACACTGAACTGGAAAAATTAGACGGTTTATTCAAGAAAAATGAGCCCCAACCAAGCTCTTTATCTAGGTATCTTTTACAATATTTTAGTTTTTCCCAATTTTTGAAACCAAAGAAAGCTTAATAAATTATCAACAGTAGTATTTTATTCCTTCACAAATTACATACGTTATAACCTCTTGAGTATGTAAGTACTTATAAAAAGAACAGTAGATTTCTATGCAGGTATTTATTTATTTATTAGTTTAATTGATCTTTAGATATAAGAAAAATTTTACATCACCGTGACCGCATAGTTTTATGTCTAATCAAAGGGATATAATTATTATGTATATATATATACCCTTTTCGATAACAGCCTAGAGTCAGTCGTTAGATTTGCATACAAATTATCTACGAATTATCGAAAAACGTCACAGTGACAGTGGTCGGTCTTATTTATAACCATCGTATCGCAATTATTATTTTGTTACATCATTAATAGAAAATAATATAACAATGTAATGAAATATTATTATATTATTTTGTATTTAAGTGCAATAGTTCACATTAGGCTTAGTCCAATGCGTTTTGGTCTCAATTTGTGTGTACAGTCACGCAAAAAAGTGACCCATATTTTTTATTTTAATATACCTACGTGTTTATTTTAATATATGAACAGGTATAGAGGAACATGATTTCCTTTTAAATCAATTAGTACATTTATTTTTGCGCAATATAAGTATGATTTATGATCATTTAATCAAAATCAATGTTAAAAATTCTTATTGAAATATTCCTAATTGAATTGAAATATATTAGAAGACGCTTTACGTAGAAAATTCCCCGTGAGTTTCAGACATATTAAAATACTATGAAACGGGTTTTCTGGGCTTTTAATAATTAAATCCGAAGACGTTTTCTTATTTCGCCTTGTCACGGGACCTTTACTACGCCTGAATTTTAAATATTTTTTTTAGGTATTAAAATTTTAATATTATACTAATAGGCAATCATTAGATAGTTTCATCCGTTTGCCAATTAGATACATTACATTGTTTTCTCCTTAGGATTTTGTATTTTGTAATGATGACAATTGACTTGACAAAACGGCACAAGTACGTAAATGTCGAAAAAAATATGCATAACTTTTCATAGTCGTCATATTGTCACAACCTATTGTTTATTCCGATATAAGAGCCCCCTGTTCCTAGAAATATTTTTGAAATTAACATACGTAGTAAAAATAAATATATCCCAATTCGCGAGAAAATGCGTCATAAATCAGTTGTCAAAACAATTGGCAGTGGGTGCCGGCCCCGGTCCGGTTGTGATTATGCTGATTGCTCTCGATTGCCATATTGTGATGGCCTTTCCTCGTAACGAAGTAATCGCTCGCAGCGAACACTAACGATAATATGTATACCTACTCGTAGTCTTTTTAGGGTTCCGTACCCAAAGGGTAAAAACGGGACCCTATTACTGAGACTTCGTTGTCCGTCCGTCCGTCCGTCTGTCACCAGGCTGTATCTCAAGAACGGTGATAGCTAAGCAGTTAAAATTTTGTTCAAAGGTGATGTATTTCTATTGCCGCTATAACAACAATTACTAAAAATAAAATAAAATAAACATTTTTTAAGGGGCGCTCCCAAACAACAAAATTACAGATAATGGTACGGAACCCTTCGTGCGCGAGTCCCACTCGCACTTGGCCCATATTTTTTTCGAAGTAGCGTAAGTTGTGGCCATTCGAAACCCAAGGGGCTATTTGGATTGGTAAATTTAAAGTTTTTAAGCTCTAATTCCCATTGCAACAGTTGGAAATGTCTAATACCTTGACAACATGTTTGGTCCTAAGATTTCAATGGTAAAATAATACGGGCTTAAAAGAAAGAAGAAGGTATGAAAGTTTATTTCGCTGGAATTAGAAGTATATATGACACAACATGTAATTACAAGTATTGTGCGAAAAAGGAGTCCACTCAGCACAGTGCCAAACTACGGGGGGTGATTTGACGGCTGGTATTATATTGTGCAGGTTACACTGGGACATTGTAGGATTATGCGAAGTCCGTAGAGAGGGGGAGGACACCGTAACCCTGAAGTCTGGTAACCTGCTCTACTACCGGGAGGGCGCCCAACAGTCCCAAGGCGGTGTCGGGTTTCTCGTTCACAGGTCCCTCGTTAACAACATAACTACCATCGACAGTGTGTCGAGCAGGGTGGTATACCTAATACTCAGAATATCCGAAAGATATTCGTTGAAGGTCATTCAGGTATACGCACCGACCTCGTCACACTCTGATGAGGAAGTAGAGGCTATGTATGAGGACGTAAGTAGGGCCATACATACTTCCAAAACCTACTTCACTGTTGTTATGGGGGACTTCAATGCAAAGTTGGGCAAGAACAGCGGTGATGAGTTGAGAGTGGAGCAATTTGGATACGGGCAACGGAACCCTAGGGGACAGAGGCTGGCCGACTTTCTAGAGAAAGAGGAACTCTTCATGATGAACTCTTTCTTCCAGAAGCCGCCTCACAGGAAATGGACCTGGATAAGTCCCGATGGTTCCACGAGAAACGAGATTGACTTCATCATGACCGACAAGAAACGGATTTTCAGTGATGTGTCTGTGATCAATAGGGTAAAGACCGGCAGTGATCATCGAATCGTAAGAGGCACACTGAATATCAATGTTAAACTGGAAAGGTCCAGTCTGATGAATTCTACGCTCCGACCTACTCGGGCCCATATTCAAAACCCCGAGAGCTTTCAACTCGAGCTCTCCAACCGCTTTGCTTGTCTGGAGAGCTTTGTCTCAGTGAACGAGATCAACGACGGGCTAGTGGACACTGTCCACACGGTAGGGTCTAAGTTTTTCAGACCCCGCCGTAAAGATAGACCTCAGAAATTGTCTGATCGAACTTTAAACCTCATGGTTGAACGACGCTCGCTACAGTTGCAGTCTCCCGATGACGCGAGGTCATATAGGCAGCTTAATAGACGTATATCGAAGTCCTTGCGACATGATTTGCGGCTCTTTAATACGAACCGTGATAAAGAGACCATTGAGCAGAACAAAGGCTCCAAAGTGTTTGCAAAGGACAAGTCTATTGGACAAAGCCAGCTGACCAAGCTGTAACGGGAAGATGGCAGCATAGCGTCGACCAAAGCATAGGTTCTAGGCGAGATCGAGAGGTTCTATGGTCAGTTATACACTTCAGTCGCGAAGCCCGTTGACAGCTTGGTAGGCGATCCAAGAGCCAACCTGTCCCGACATTATACCGAAGACATCCCGGACATCAGTCTGTACGAGATTGGGATGGCCCTGAAGCAGCTTAAGAACAACAAGGCGCCGGGCGAAGACGGAATCACCTCAGAGCTTCTGAGAGCGGGTGGAACACCGGTACTTAAGGTCCTCCAGAAGCTCTTTAATTCCGTCTTGTCCGAGGGCAAAACGCCTGAAGCATGGAATAGAGGCGAAGTGGTACTGTTCTTCAAGAAAGGTGATAACAGCCTATTGAAGAACTACAGGCCCATCACGCTTCTAAGCCATGTTTATAAGTTGTTTTCAAGGGTCATCAGGAACCGTCTCGAACATAGACTTGATGACTTCCAGCCTCCCGAACAAGCCGGTTTCCGAAGAAGCTATAGTACCATAGACCACATACATACGCTGCGGCAAGTTATACAGAAGACTGAAGAGTATAATTTGCCATTATGCTTAGCGTTTGTGGACTATGAGAAAGCCTTCGATTCGGTGGAAACATGGGCGGTGCTCGAGTCACTTCAGAGATGCCATATTGACTATCGGTACATTGAAGTGTTGAAGTGTTTGTATAGTAACGCCACCATGTCGGTCCGAGTTCAGGAGCAGAGCACAAAGGCCATTCCAATGAGAAGAGGCGTAAGACAGGGGGACGTTATCTCCCCGAAACTGTTTACGGCCGTTATGGAAGACGCCTTCAAGCTCCTGGAATGGCAAGGGTTTGGCATCAACATCAATGGCGAATACATCTCTCACCTTCGGTTTGCCGACGACATCGTAGTCATGGCAAAGTCGATGGAGGAACTCAGCATGATGCTCGATGACCTCAATCGAGTTTCTCAACGGGTGGGCTTAAAAATGAACATGGACAAGACGAAACTCATGTCAAATTCCAAGGTTGTGCTCATCCCAGTCTCTGTTGAAAACTCGGTACTCGAAGTTGTTGACTCATACATCTACCTAGGACAAGTGGTCCAATTAGGTAGGTCCAACTTCGAGAAAGAGGTCAACCGCCGAATCCAACTCGGCTGGGCAGCGTTCGGGAAACTACGCAATGTCTTTTCGTCCGACATACCTCAGTGCCTCAAGACGAAAGTCTTCAACCAATGTGTGTTACCAGTGATGACTTACGGCACCGAAACGTGGTCTTTCACTATCGGCCTCATCTCAAAGCTCAAAGTCACTCAGCGAGCAATGGAGAGGGCTATGCTCGGGGTGTCTCTACGTGATCGAATCAGAAATGAGGAAATCCGTAGACGAACTAAAGTGACCGATATAGCTCACCGGATTAGCAAGTTGAAGTGGCAATAGGCAGGCCACATAGCACGCAGAGCAGATGGCCGATGGGGCCGAAAAGTGCTCGAGTGGAGACCTCGGACCAGCAAGCGCAGCGTAGGACGTCCACCTACAAGATGGACAGATGACCTTATAAAGGTCGCCGGAAGGCGCTGGATGCAGGTCGCTTCCAACCGGTATACATGGAAGTCTAAAGGGGAGGCCTATGTTCAGCAGTGGACGTCCTATGGCTGAGATGATGATGATGATGATTATATTGTGGATCCACAAGTTGAGCAGAACAGGACTGCCCGTTATAGTCTTATTCCCATCGATCTAAAACTACGTGATCAATATATAATTCCTATAATTAGGCAATTATTTAATGTTCATTTCACAAAACCGTGTCTAAAACTAACACACACTATATACTATATATATTTATACATAATAAGTATGTCATATCGTCACCTAGTGCCCATAGCACAAGCCTACTAGAGCTTACTGTGGGACTAGATTGATTTGTGTGAGGGTGTCCGATATTTTATTTTATTTATTATTTTTATTGGTCCACTTAGTTGGATTAAGAATAAAATGTTTTATTGGCAAGTAGGTAGGTATATCAGTTTCCGGTAGCTACACACCTATTCTTCTGCGACCGCGACTGTTATTATTACAAAATGGTACTTGATGGCGGCCATAAAGGTGTTTATATAATTACCTCGACGTTTCAGACGTGATGTTACATCCGTTCCCTTCGAGACCATGGACGTCGAGATAATAAAAAAACACTTTTTTGAACGCTTTTAAGTCCCGTTTTGTTATAAAAAAGCTAACAGAAATGCGAATAGCAAAATAGCAAATAAAGTTCATATAAAATGGTTTGTATGTACGGTGGAATGGTATGGACCAATTCCATCGCAATACAATGTTGTTATGTTTGAGCAAAAAAAAAAACTTTTTATACTGTTTTATTCTGGGCATACGCTGCTTAGAACAAACCGTACAGCATTCAAGATGATGCCTTGCTAAAATTACAAAACAATACATCGCAGCTTTAGAATTAAACCGTCATAACTCAAAAAACGTGAATTGTGGCAAATCGAGTATAAAGTTAGAGCAATTGGTATGATTTACTTTTGAATATTTTTTTTTTGTATGAAATTGTGTTAGATTGATATTTTATCATATCTATTACATAGATTATAGTGTCTATTTTTAGACTCTGTTACAAGTAAAACAATCTCAATGTGATAAAGGTAGTAAATGGAGCTTGTAAAAAAACCTTAGCGACATATGCCGTTTTATGATGAAATAAAAATTCAAAATTAGTTTTAATAATGAAACAAGTCATAAAAATACGTTATTTTATAAATTTTATGAAACTAGCTTTGTCTCTAACTCGTGTTATTGCAGTATAATACTAAATATTGTAGTTATTTATGCAGGGTATCTGGGAATATCACTATTTAGCAATAGTTAATGTAAAAAAATGGAAATTGGAATGAAATTAACTTTGAATACGATGCCTCAATTTTCATAATCGAGAATGAAAAGGTAAGTAATTTACACTTTATCCGCGTAGCTATAAGTAGAGCTTGTATGTAATAAATGAAATAGACATGAAGTGAGTATTTATTAATTATTTTAATGACTATAAGGCACTTTTTCCTTATAATAATCTTACAAAATTCTGCTTAATCAGCCTTAATAAAATCACAATAAAGAGATCAAGATACATTCTTATCAGCTTATATTTATTTCTTAAAATAATTATCAACTTGACGATACGATTAATTTTACATCGAGATCGATCAACGCACTTTTCCTTATAATATCATCATGTAACTAAAATACTGACGGCATCAATTGACTTTCTTATCTAAATAAAGTAAACAGAAACTTTCTTCAAAATAAAAACTTGACACAGAACAAAAACGAAATGCTTACGATTAAGTACTTAATTCGACATCGAGATCAATCAAAACTGTTACTACGTACGTATAGGTATGTAACATTAACAACACGTATTATAAAAATCATCACAGCGTAGCAAACATAAAAAAACATCTTAATAATGTATATAAACATTGAGTATAATATACTATGTACCTACTTATAACTAGAAATACAACATTTTACAATATCGTATTATAGTAATCAACGTAGTAATTCGGTATGAGATTTTTTTGAATCAGTTCACGTAAATATTTTATTTTATTTTATTTTGTCCTAATTTTTGTTTTTCGCTGTACAGTCCATGTAAGTAAATATCCGATGTATAAGTCATCTTTGTTCTTTTATTTTGCACGATCAATTTGTAGTACTCTTCTTGCTCATAAGAGTCTTTATAGTAGAATGTGTACGGATCTTCTTTAGTGAACTTTAGTACCTTGATATCATTCCAAATTACGTTTCCACCTTCGTCGTTTACTTTATAATTGTAGCCCCATTCTTTTTGCAATAACTGCAAGTCCTTGAAAAAATCATAAGTTAGTTCAGGGACTACAAAATTATTCTTGTTTTTTTTTTGCATTTTTTATTAAAGGGATATACTGCTGCGGACAGTAAATTGGGCCGGATTTCCTATTTTTTTTTATTTCTTTCGCTATTAAGCTGTGCACGTTATCGGCTTAATTTTGAGTGTGACCTTTTATAAGGAATTTGTGAGTTATAGATTAAATTTTATCTAACGAATGAACTGCATAAAGATACATCGTTGTGATGTATTTGTTTTTGTTTTGTCCGCAGCAGTTATCCGAGTAAAAAATTACATCAACCTCATCTTCTAAGCTTTGGCACAAATCTTGTAAATAGTTATAAATGCAGGACCCAATTTCACAGGACCCCCTTTTACCATCAACCTCACTCTAGAAATAACAGTCAACTTTATCATAAGCTGTATAATCTTTGCTTGTTTGGGTTTTGTTACCTTCCTTTTTACAAAGTTCGGTCAGTGTAAAATTATAGCTATTTAATTTCGACTTGTAGTAAAAAGAAGAGGTGTCACCATCGGGACATTGCATTACTGCCTGTAAATCGTACACAATAACCTTGTATTTAGCCGATATTTTTTGACGATCAATGGCTTTTTCAGCCCGAGCCAGTTCCTTTTCTTTTAAATGTAGTTCATACTGATCTTTTAATTTGTTTTTTTGGTCCTCAGTGGAATTTTCATATCTCGTACAAATCTTTTTTCGGTTAAAAAAAACCTAGATTAAATTCTGTTGTAAAGATTTTGTGATAGGTATTATACGACACAAAGCCTTTCCCATTTTCAATTTGTTGGTTTTTGAAGTCTCTGTGCAAGTCTGCAATTGTTTTTGATCCTTCAATATAATCTCTAGTTGTTTCATTTGTTAGGTGATGAGATTCAATGCGTGGTATGGAATTGATGTGATTTTTGATGTCGTCAATCAACTCAGTGGATGTTTTTTGATGATTTTTATGTTTTCCTCGAAAATCATCTTGCAACATGCCATTTTCTCTTTTTCGCCGGGGCTCCAGCCAACCGCAGCATTTCTTTTATTCTTCGACTCATGCTAAAAAAAATTGGCTTTATCAGTTGGTGGCCCATATTATCATGTGCAAACGAACTAAACTAAGATTATTATAACGATAAAAACCTACGGTAGGTACTAAATAGTAAACGTGGTCATCGTGCACATTGTACCTACATACATTCAAATCGCACTGATGAACACGTTTACTACGTACCTACGATAAGCGTGTACCTACATCGTCGGTGGGTGACTACTTAATGAAGAAAAATGGCTTTCATAGTTAATATTTTAAAGAAATAAACAGAAATAATTCTCAAAAACGGCGTGTTGTTGTCGAGAGAAACTACTTAACTTGAAATAAATAAAAGTGTTCTACCGTTCCTTTTACAATAAAGCGTGTCATCTAGAAATACTACTCTAAATGTGTATTTTTGCTAGTACTAAACTGATTTATATCTAAATAGTTCAAAATATTTCGATGAGTATTATTACTTAAACGACATAACCCGAATTGCATCACTTACTTTCTTCAAACATTTTGCTCTAAAGTGAATCAACTCGAAATATGCCTATCTTGTAATGAAAGAACTCAAACAAACATACCTTATATTTTATACAGCACAGCGATATCTCGTAATGTGCCCGAACAGCGACGTCCTGCTTATTTGCTTGTCGGATCATAACTGAAGTTAGCCACTTTAGCACACATTGAAACGCGTGATTTGAGTAAAAGTGAAACGCACTAAATCATGCTATCTCTCTTGTTTACGTTAATTTCGCGGGTCTGAGAAAGAGACCGGGTAAAGCTATCAGAATTAAAGCGTTTTAACACAAAAACTCAATTTTCGGCAATTTTGAGTTATGACGGTTTAATTCTAAAGCTGCGACATGTATCGGTATCCCTTCGGCCGTTAAGGAAACCGAAGTTAGGAAACTAGTTTCCTAAACGCCTTTTTTGTAACTCTACGTAACTGGTTTCCTATAAGGCTTTTTTTATACATATATAATAAAATTATGATAAAAACGCTGACACTTGATCAATTGGTACTTCAGCATAAGGTGGCCAGTAGGTATGTAATATGATAATAAACCAAGAAGTATACTATCTTTGTAATACCTACTTATTGACAATTGACATATCTCTATCTGTACCTATTATTCGTCTAATACTGGGAACGTACTGGCTGCATACGTGCCTACTAGACTAATGAGTTTGTTATTATTCTTGAATAGATATGTAATACATCCGGTTATAGATTCATAGGTGGCTGAAATAACAGAAACATAGTACTTTTAGGAAACCAGCTACGTAGAAGTATAAAAAAAGCCTTATAGGAAACCAGTTACGTAGAGGTATAAAAAAGGCGTTTAGGAAACTAGTTTCCTAACTTCGGTTTCCTTAACGGCCGCAGGGATCGGTATCGGTTACAAACTGCCACATACAATAAATAGCTGTCGGGCTATGCCCCCTTACACGTGCTTGCGCCTAACGCAGGTACAGTGTGTCGTCAGATAATGTTTACCTATTAATAACCTGTTTTACAAATCATCTAAACAGGCAATTGAACGATGACGTCATCCATCGCATATATGCGATGACAAACTTTAATTAATAGCTAAATGTATAGGTATACGGTATACAGTAGCGGAAAAAAAATCTATTATATTGGTTTATTTGTTCTTGTTCGAAAGTTGTCTGCAAACGGTGATATAACAAAGTACTGACCTGAGATTTCTTTTTTAAGCAATAAAACATCTATTTTTCTATACAAATTGTTATTTAAAAAACGTTGTCGATATTCTGCGTCTTATTTAAAAAAAAAACACGTTTTTACACTAATTTGCCGTTCAGTTAATATTTGCAACTGCGCTAATAAAATACATGTTTTTAGAGTCTGGCTAGCCAAATATTGTTGACAGATATTTCCTTGTGGTATTACATTACCAATTGTCTATTATTTATACAATTTAGTAGGTGGGTCCTCTATAAATAATTTTGATACTTTATCTACTACTTCTAACATTCCGATCGAGTTGAAATTTTTCATAGTACTTATGCTTTTTTTTTTTGGTGGTTTGATTAATATCGAGCTAGGTCTTATTTACACTACATTTAATTTTTCGCCTTTTATGTGGTTAGAAAGTGTAAACATATGTGTTTGTCGTTGACTCTACTGTACATAGTGGTAGAAATTATGTGAGCTGACTATGAGTGCACGTCAACATATATTTAACTTATTTCTTTAGACCGGTAATACCTTACGTGTGCATGGAAAGTCAAAAATATGTTCTACTATCAAAACTGTAATTCCGACTACACAAAGTGAGACCAGCTGCAGATTTTTAAATTTCCCGCCAAAATAAGATTTGAGTAATATTTCATTAGCCAGACTATATTCGTTACACTACACTTGCTACAAGTTACTTATCACGCTATTGGCAATGTTCATTCGGATCTTATCCTTGGATCCAATTCGACTTAAAGTTTAATATATTTTATAATAGTTTTTTTGCCGCTACTGTATCTGACAATGTAACTGTGGCTCGTTTTGATTACAATCCTAAATAACGTAAATAAAATGTTATTATTTGAAAACCGGTTTTCAGGTGGTACGAACTTAATATTGAATGAATTACTATCGACTCTACCTAGTTTATTGCGTTATACGATTATACCGTACCTACATGTAGTTATGAATTGCTGTAGCTACCCGTTTGGCTGAGAAACACACAACACGGGTAGACGCCTAGCTAGCAATAAAAAAGTATTTTCAAGATTTTATTCTGCCACTTTTTCAGCGTGATGAATACATGCCAAATTGCAGCTTTCTAGTACCAACAGTCTCTGAGCTAAGCTGCGGTCAGACGGACGGAACCCTAAAAACACAAGTATTAGACACTAGACGACATAGTATACCAAGCACGGATTATGACGTGATAGAATTGATTTTGCAGTACATGATGAAATTGATGAAGCAATTTTTAATACCTATTAAAATTGACAACATTTCATATTTTTAAGACTGTCATTTTATTACTTTTCTGAATTCTGCTTAAAAAGATGAAGTAATCTCTGTTTTTATTTATTTTCTGAGATGATTATTTATTTTATAATTAATTTATAAAACATACTCATTTTAAAATGTGGCAACACCAAAACCAGAATTTAATGGAACGGTTACTTTAGTCGGTTTTCTTATTTAAAAAAAACTTAATAAAACTCGGTATGCATCTGTCATCTGTCAACGTCAAATAAAAAAAAATATATTTTTTCGCTCTTTGGTTTAGACAACAACCCTATTCAGCCCGCATTGTCTTAGATTGCAGTTATTTGATGTATTTTCTTATATTTCTTTAAATACAGAAGAATAAATTCAAAGATTTTTTTTAAGGTACACGACATATAAAGCCCTGTCGATCTCTATATTAATTTCCACCTGTTATAAATATGAAATGTTGTCAATTGTAAGTAATGCGAGGTTTACGCAAACATTGTTAAATCATTTAAATGATAACGCACGGTTTGTAAACATACTCGTACTAACATTGTTGTAAAAATTGTTCGGTGTTTGGTTCAACTTTGATTACATAATCATATCATATTAAATTATTATCTTAATAACCTACTATAAGTATTTACCCGTATCACAAAACCATAAGTAGAGTAGGTAAAAAAAATTAAAACTTTAGAATTAAAAAGGTTAGGCGTCCCGTCTAATTAACATTATTTTGGCCACTGTTTGTGCCTATCGTGAATAACATTTTGCTGAAAATATATTTCCCAAACTGTACAGCAAAAAAGGGAAATGTATTGGCCAGTTTGGTGAGCATAATGCATATATCTTCCTTTCCGGGACATTAGCTTTTATGGAGATCAATTCCAACATCTGGTACACCGAAGATACTCGTATCTAATTCCTTAAATGGAATTTAACGATATTGATGGCGTCTTGTATTTGCTTCACCTTCCTATATCTATTTACGTTTATAATTCTACGAGGATCATGTGTATTGTGCGTAGAAGAGAACTTTTAGAACTAATTTTTTCTCTAAAAGTCACATTAGCTTTCACGATCGACTAGGGTTTGCAGTGCTGAAAAAGAATTTCGGGATTCTCCTTTTCCCGAAAATCCTGAAACTGTAAACCATATGATCGCCGCTCCTAAACTTCGTAAAGTCGTAAGACGTGCTAGGCGACGATATACAAAAGAATAAATAAATATTAAGGTACAATCTTACACAAATCGACCTAGTCCCAAACTAAGCAAAGCTTGTACTATGGGTACTAGACGACGATATACATAATATATAAATACATATATAGATAACATCCATGACCCAGAAACAAATATTCGAGTTCATCACACAAATATTTGCCCTGGCCGGGATTCGAACCCAGGACCGCCGGCTCAGTAGGCAGCTGCACTACAACCCGAGCCAACCGCGTCGTCATATAGATGACTTACCTGTAATTTACGTAGGAAACATGCATGATCCACAGTTGAATCCATAATTGAAAGCTTAATAGCTCGACCTGGAAAGTAATTTTAATCTCGACTTGCTGAACTTGCGCTTGTGTGATAGACCGATAGGTATTCAGTTCTCGAGTTACCCGACCCATCTGAACTGCTTCTTAATTATTAATCACCAGTTGAAAAGTTTGGCTACTAAATATCTAGGAAATAATGGCGTCTGGCCTTTGAATCTTCAGAGACAAAAACGCAATTTAAATTGAAAAGAACGGTTATGTCATATGTGAAGCAGACGTAAGTCGTTTTGTTTTTTCCTCTACACTTAATACGACGGCATACAATATAAAAAATATAAATTAGGTTTTCTATGAATACCCCTATACATATCATATACAACCAAAGTTTGTTAAGTAGGTATATTGAAATGCTCATGTTAACTGCTAAACATTAGTTATGTATGTTCTAAGTCTTTACTATATTGTTTCCTTATCGTGTCAAATGTCAACTACCGGGACTGTGTCAAGTGCGACGTCACAAAACATCGTCACTTGCCAAGTTGCCACCAACGAGAATAATCTTTGTAGTTTTTTTAAGACCTTCAAGTTTAATAGTTTCGGTCGCAGAGTCGACGCCGAATATTGTTTTTTTTTTTAATAAAACTATACTTAGTTGTTTCTTGGACTTTCGGTCGTAAAATATCATGTCACCAAATTACACTGTGATGTCACCAACGGTTCGAAACCTATTCCTTCAACCTAGCTCGAAAAAGGTAAGTTATCGGGCTAAAAGGCTTGAACCTTTTGGAATACTTTTTATACCTTACAAATAAATACTACGCAGTTGGCGAGTAATGAAAACTGCTAACTTTTGGTTAAAAAGTTAGCAGTTTTCGAGCGAAACGTCTCCGTGTCCGCTTGACCCAAAATTCTTTCGTATATTCGGAAGTTTGGATGACCAGATAATTTCCGGTTGTTCTCACCTAGAGGTCTCATTTCTCAACCGATCCTCATGAAATTTTCTAAATAGGTTCAACAGTTCGCAGAGCCCTTAACGTCGCAAAATAAAAAAGAAACCCAGGCTCAAACATCGGTGCCGTTAATAGTCTTATGCATTCTGTTTAAATAATATAATACAAAAAAGTTACACCGTGACATTTAGGGCTAGTCTAGATTGTAACAAAACGTAGTGTCAGGGAAGACGAGCGATAAGACAAATTGTGCGGGAGCGCTCAACTGACGGGCAGCGCTTATCGCGATCATTGTTCCGGCTCCTATCGTTCAACAGAATATCCGTTATGGATGACTTTGGCGAGTAAGGTGGAGATCGTTACGTTTAGATATATGTAGATAAAAACTTTCAGATAGGTACAAAATTTCCCACGTCATCTATAGTACTATTAAAAATTCTAAAATGTAAGGAGAGCGCGATGCAGTATTCGTATGAACACGCGGCGCTAGCCGCAGTACAGCGCCATATGTTCGTAAAAAAACTTTTCTCCGCTTATCAAGCCGAAATGGCTGGACGGATTTTAACCAATTATGGTAACGGAGCCATTTCAAAACTGACTCGTGAGGTCTTATGAGGATTTTATTAAATGATTTTATATTTTACCTTTTTGAAGCTGTAAATGTATGAGTACTCGACCAAATCTGATTGGGTATAGAGATGTGTAGCTCGCGAGTGAGTGATTCAAACGAGCTAGGTATATATATATCATTTCGTTTAGCTCACTAATATAGCTCTTTCGGTCACTGAAGGTTCAATTAGCTCAGTATCTCATCTATCAGCTCAGTATTACTCGCTCGCTCTTGCGTTTTTCTCGTGGTTCCGTCTTTTAAATCTCGATTGTCTATAGTTCTCTACTCACTCGTGAACGATATAGTCTAAATATCTACTGTGCTACTAAACGACTGATACATATCTCGGTGACCTAAAGCACCCTAAAGAAGTAAAGACACATTATCACTGTTTTCACTTTAGTGACACATTCTGCGCATCTCTAATTAGGTGGTTCTCTGAAATTTGATTAACTTTTGGCTCAATTTTGAAGGTGGTGTTTTTAGATAATAATCAGTACACTTTATTATATACTGTGGGTATAACATTTACTTTGTTGCAACTAGAAGGGCAAGTTTATTACATAAAATTTTTGGAATTTAAATGGTTCCTTATGTCGTATGTACTACATACGACATTTTATTACGGAATATAAATTGCATCTTATGTCGCATGTGACACATCCGATGTTTTTTACCGGAAAATATATTCAAACTTTGGTCGCATGTAACATTTATCCGACATTTTTTCACGGAAAATAAATTGTGGTGTAGATGTGTCGTAATCGTAACTATCACAATATCACAGTTATAAGGGATTTTTTATTATATGTTTTTATTTGTGTTCCAGGGACTGACGAGACGTGATAGGAATAGGAACTGACGGTAAACACGGTTATTATATCAAATCACATTTTTATTGCATAATTAATTGTACGTCGCGTATTTTTTAATTTCATCAATAGCTAGGGCCTGATATTTTTTTATTGCTCACATTTTTTAACTTGAAATAATGTAAAGAAAAATATTGTTAAGTACTATATATAATAAATTAAATCGTAATGACAAGGTTAGTAATTGTAATAGTAAAAGCCTTTACATGGAGTTATACCAAAGTATTCTTATAAAATGAGAATTACAGTGAAATGTTTACAAAATTTGGGAGATCTTACATGGCTAGGGCCGGATATTTGGAGTAAGAGGAGGTGATTTTCGGAAATAAAGAATAATGTGCTATATATCAAAGTCAGTGACCAGCTAGAAGCTAACCGACTATCATGGTATGGACACGTGATGCAAAGAGAGGAAAGCCACGTAACCAGGAAAGCGATAAGCATGAATAAGGACGCATATAGAAGAAGAGGAAGGCCAAAGAAAAGATGGATGGATTGTGTGAAAGATGATATGAATAAGAAGGAAGTAAACGACGAGATGACGAGTAATAGGGAAGAATGGAGGAAGAAAACATGATGCTGCGCCGACCCCAAATAAATGGGATAAGGGCAAAAGAATGATGATATCAAGGTCAGTGACCAAATTAAATGGATTTTATAAGACCGCCTAGTAACTAGTTTGAAATATTGGATAAAATCAATATAAATACGTGAAAATTGTTGCTAACGCCCATGGTGCGGACAGCTAGTACAAACATAGCTTAAGATAAATAAATCAATATAAACCATGAATACAAAGATCAAAGCTTAAAGAAAAATTGAAAAAGGACTCCTTTTTCAATTTTTACTTTAAGCTTTGATCTTTGTATTCATGGTTTAAATAAAAATTGTGGTGTACCCACATTAAAAAAAATGAGACATTACATGTTTCATAAAATTATAACACAAACAGCGCCCTCTCTCGCTTGCTCGTTCACCGCTGTAAAGTGGTGCGGTAAGATGTGAATATTAACGTATTCACATAGAGGTCGCTAAGGTGTAAAAACCTTTCAAATAAACAATGCAAAGATCGACACACAAAGCATAAGGAAAAATTCGTCAGGTCTACGTGGAGCGAGGGTAGCGAAGTGGCTAACGCGCTGGACCGGTAATCCAGAGGTACCGGGCTCGATTCCCGGTCCCTTCCACCAGGTAGCTCCTTTTTCAATTTTTCTTTAAGCTTTGATCTTTGTATTCATGGTTTAAATAAAAATTGTGGTGTACCCACATTAAAAAAAATGAGCCATTACATGTTTCATAAAATTATAAATCAATATATTTTATATTTTTAGCTTAAGAAGCAATAAGTGCCCTAAAAAGCGGCTATTACAAATGTACCCTATATTTCCCTAAATCAGTTATTTATTTGTAAGAGCTCCCAAATTTGAGAGTAAATAAAAATCTCTATATATATATATATATATATATATATATATATATATATATATATATATATATATATATATAAATAGTCTGAGGCCATAACGCGCCCACTTGTAAACAAAAAAGACTCATGCATGACCAAAGCTTTCCGTTGCAGACGGAAAGTCGAAAACAAATGAGTCAGCTTTGTTTACAATTTCGTTGCAAAAATTAGATTTATTTTAAACTTTGTCAAACCATTCTTTATACAATTACGAATAAAATCTCTTAACATTGTGCCATCCGCAACAAAAGAAAACTAAAGCAGCAGCGCGCCGCGAGCGCTGCCATTTGAGAGACTAGCTAGGCCGTCTGTCTAACTAGCACAACTATTTTTCGCGACTATTGTCGCGCGACATAGCGCTACCCGTCACCCTCACTCATTACTGCGCAGAAAGAGACAGCCAATTATCTCGCGCGAGAAATAGTCGCTTGTGACACTTGTGCTAGTGGTGCAGGCAAGTATATACTATATATCTCAACCGGTGCGAGCGAGACGGCCTCTGGTTCAACATAAAGAAATGATATAATTTTTATGCCATTACGATTAAAAGGGAGCTCCCACAATGTCAACACATTTAATTTTGTGCTCAGCGAATAAATTTTGATATAGAATTAATTAGATTTAAGTTAAGATTTGTAATTTTTATGTAAATTTATCTACATGTAACAGGGCGGGCGTCCCCCTAAAATCAGAGAAAATTATATAAAGACTTTCGTGTAGTAACCATCTTGATAGTCAGTAGCTAAATTCAGTGTCAGTGCGGTGTTGGTGTATCAACGATCCGCCAATTCAGTGTTAGACAGAGACTATTATAGTTAGGAATTTCTTTAGTTAATCACGTGTATTTTTGTGTTAATTTAGTTTACGCTCCGATCCTTTATTTGTGTTAATTCTTGTACTTTTATTTTCCGTTTTAATATATATATTTGTTTTCCTTTACCATTGTGTTTCGTTTTCCTCTTTCTCTCGATTATAATTTAGTCATACAGTAAGTACTAAAGTAAAGTAGACGCATCTTTCACACCACTGCTCTAGATTTCATCCCTGAGCGTCGTAGATGTCACTCGGCATTCCCCACAACCAAATTTTGGAGAACCACCCAGATATCAAATTGAATAAGTAAAGCATAGGTATTCCATATTAATTTTGATTTGATTTATGTAGTTATACGCTGATATTTTTATGGAATGTATATGAGCTTGAATTATTGATTTAGACTGTTTGTCGTCACCAAAAATCCTTGTCACCACCAGTGAAGGTGTATTGAATAATTTAACAGGAGGTCAACCAAGTGATATGTCTTGTTACAAAACAAAATTTAATCTTTTGAATTGCTAATTGAGTTCAAGCGCGTCAATGAACTACCTAATTTATTTTTACAGTTTTTTTAATACATTTTTTATTCTACAACTAAGCAAAGTTATGTGCGTAGTAATCCCATCAAAAACATAAATGTTAAATTAGAGCCAAGTTCTCGCATGCCCCGTTTTCGACTTCGCCGACAAAAGAATTGAGATCTATATGGGCGCCAAGTTCTTTGCCCTAAATTTTTTAGATACAAGGACATGCGACATACTCAATGCATTTATTTTACTTGGGGTGTAATTCAATATCAAGACTGGGCTTGGCTAGTTTTTACATATAAATTTATATTATATTTGTCTAATCATTAACCTATTTTCGTAAAGGTATGTACGCAAGTTAGTGTACGTCCTGTTACTTATACTGTTAGCTTGATTAATAATACTATGTTACTTTGATAAAATGAAGTCAGTTTGTGAAAATTAGCCAAGTCAAATCTTGATATTGAATTACACCCCAAGTAAAATAAATGCATTGAGTATGTCGCATGTCCTTGTATCTAAAAAATTTAGGGCAAAGAACTTGGCGCCCATATAGATCTCAATTCTTTTGTCGGCGAAGTCGACAACGGGGCATGCGAGAACTTGGCTCTAATTTAACATTTATGTTTTTGATGGGATATCATTACTTTTTGTACATCTTTTAAACAAACAAAGAATTTTCCAAATCGGTTAGTGTTGGATTCTTGTGTGTGTGTGTGTGTGTGTGTGTGTGTGTGAGAGAGAGAGAGAAAGAGTGTGAGCTATGCTAATACATCTTTAAAACAAAGAAAGAATTTTCCAAATCGGTTAATAAATGACGGTGTTAATTATTTAATCATTACTTGTGTGTGTGCTATTCTAGTACATCTTTTAAACAAACAAAGAATTTTCCAAATCGGTTAGTGTTGGATTCTTGTGTGTGTGTGTGTGTGTGTGTGTGTGTGTGTGTGAGAGAGAGAGAGAAAGAGTGTGAGCTATGCTAATACATCTTTAAAACAAAGAAAGAATTTTCCAAATCGGTTAATAAATGACGGTGTTAATTATTTAATCATTACTTGTGTGTGTGCTATTCTAGTACATCTTTTAAACAAACAAAGAATTTTCCAAATCGGTTAGTGTTGGATTCTTGTGTGTGTGTGTGTGTGTGTGTGTGTGTGTGTGTGTGTGTGTGTGTGTGTGTGAGAGAGAGAGAGAGAAAGAGTGTGAGCTATGCTAATACAACTTTAAAACAAAGAAAGAATTTTCCAAATCGGTTAATAAATGACGGAGTTCTGAGGCAAGAAGCATAAATAATAATAATAATTAAAAAAGTAAAAAAATCACTGTTTTCGATTTTTTTATGTGTACACACACAATTACCAAGCTGAATGCCAAATTTTACCTTTCTAGGTTACCTGGAAGTGGGTTAGGTTTTTGATTACTAGTCAGTCAGTCAGTCAGTCAGTGATAAAAATACCGTTTTTTGGACTTTAATATCTCAATACCTATTTCTCCTATATTTATGAAATTTGGGGTTCTAGTTGTTCTAAAGGATCTAAATACATAAGCCAAATTTCATGTTTTTATGTTAAATAGATTTGGAGTTATTGAGGGGTCAAAAGTGGCTCCAAACGGTTCGTGTAATATAACACACTGCTGCTGCTCGCCAGTTCTTGGGGTGAACTTGGCTGGACACGCTGCCGCGTGTCTAGATACGAGTACAATGAAGCAAAATTTACAAAACTAGTTGTCAGCATTTCAAAGAGTCTGTGAATAAGTGGTAAAATTTAACTTGTTATTCTTTTGTTTCTGAATAAACACTTCCTACAACAAAGGTGACTTGCTGACCTAGGGGAGATCAAGATCCAGTGAAGGACAACTCATTCCATATTTTCGTTTTACTGCGCTACGTTTATTTTTTTTACTCGAATTGACGTTGGAGTGAATCAAACAACCTACCCTTGACACCCCGTCACCCTCACGTCGCTTCTCCACCACTTTGCTGTAGCACAGTCAAACTTTGGTCAACATATTTGTTGGTACCCACGATTAGGGTTATACAACTATATAAAAACTACGTGTATAAACGGACAAACTTGTATAAACAGGCAAATATTTTAATACACAATTGAAATTTATTACTTAATATTTCAATTATAATTATAAAACAGAAAAGTGCCCATACCTACAATAATTATAATTATTTTCCGCCATTTAATTAGCCAATGAGGCATTATGCAGATTTTTTATCCTTTGATAATTAGAAAAGTTAATATACCTAATGTATTATAGGTATGTATATTCAGGTTTTTATATCTATTTATGCTTTAGATATCTGTACCTTACAATGTATCCCATTCGCCTTTTGCATCACCTACTCAATAAACGATTTTTAGCATCAACTCCATTAGGTACCCAAAGGTTGTCTGGAAGAGATCGCTCTTTAGCGATAAGACCGCCTGTTGTCTACCGTTTTTAATTTGTTTATATGTGATTTCTTGTGTAAATGTTTTTTGGTGTGCAATAAAGCATACCTACTTGTATTGTATTGTATTAAAGCCGTTATAGGTTTACCGAGGCACATCTTAACCTCAGGCTTAGATTGCCTAACCTTAAGGGTTATCCTCGCCACTGGCTTCCTTAAGACGTCATTATGCCTGGCCTTAGTGCTATCACAATTACCGTGTTGTATCTAGCCTAGCATCTATCTAGGTATTGTCCGTGGTCTGTGGCATGCTTAAGTGGCTAAGTAGGTTTAAGTGGAATTCAACGTGTTTTGCTGGATTTTCCGATTTTCAAGTGAGGATTAGACTTAAAACCATCCTAGCAAAGTATCGGCACAGCAATGGAAAGGCGGATAGAAAATACGTCTTTAGCAGACCTATGATATGATGGTCACATTTATCATACGATAGACAAATGACAAAGCATCCGCCACTTTTTGACAAGTAATGTGAGTGCCGTACTTTCTGTTCGTCCTTGCATTCCGTATTTATAAACCTGATTTTGAAATTAGATACCGCTTGACTTGATGCATATATACAATAGGTATATGTATATCTATGTTCTAATTGCACACTTTAAAAAAGAGCCAACGCCGACGAATCTTTCTAAATTTCTCTTATCATTTTACATAAAAGTGTTACTGCAACAGCAAGCTTCTTTGGCTTGAAACAGAACTAACGATACCTAGCCTTTGACGATGACGAGCGGATGTGATAATTGTTGACATGAATTGGCAATTCGAGCGTTTCCTAACTTCTAAAGAAACGAAAAACATATTTGCAGGTGTCACGTCACCCCTACCTATACTTCACTTGCAGGTAAGCAGTAATACATGATTGAGTATGTATGAAAAGGTCAGATTAGATCACAGCAAAATATAGATATTATAATCTAAAATTACTAGTTAATAGTAGAATAATGCTTTTGATTTTTTTCTCTAGATATCCGTGTAGCAAAAAGTAAGTCTGCTTGAGTTGGTAGCTAGCAGTAGTAAGTACACATAAACCTGTATGTATGTAGTCTGTACCTACAACACTAGAAGAGTGTACAGAATAAGCGTAGCACAAAGGAGAACTTGTTAATTTTAAAGTCTAGCTCTGGAGTACCTTTTTTTGGTTAACGCGATAAACAAATTTCTTCGATTAGATACTAACGTAGATATCAAGTTACCTACATTGTAAAAACCAGTGAAACCTTCACACAAAAATATCTGCTTGGAAAATTAACACAACAATGAAAATGGGACGTGTTAACATTCTCGTGTTTGGCGACCGCACCGGCTGGCGGGCCGCAACCGGGCCCGGCTTGCGGTACACTTTGTGCCTAGTTTCCTTTGAGCCGCACAGCTTTCTCGTAGGAACGTTATTCGTACGATGCCTACTATGCTTAGACTCCACTCCACGCTTGTCTTTATGAAGTTACTAAAGGTCGCCGCTTTCCGCTCGAAATTTAATTTCAATGTAATTACTCGTATATAATGCCTTTATGTTTCTATATGCGGAGGTTTCACCCCGGTTTCCTATTTAGCATATCTTACGACGTCCTAATAAGGTCAGATTGAAAATACCCAGTGCACACGATAGGCTTGTTTTACCGATACTCCCTTGTCAACAGAGCCGTGTCGTTAAACGAACCAAATTTACGACTTCGATTCGTAGTTTGTTCGAGCCGCGGTACTTTTTGGAATGGTGCTCAGCTCAATAAATATTTACCGGCCTCCAAATAAAATCCAGCGGCAACTGGAAGCCGATTGGCAAATCACCCTCATAAAACTGCGAAGTTTAACGCCTGGAGTGAGTACCAGTTAGGCGGTACTCAGGAGACGTTTTACAGCCTCTTTGAAGATGGTCTTCAAGTAGGTAATAACGCCAATATTCCTCTCAGACCTGTCTGCATCGAGCTCAATATTTGTAAACACAAGCACTAACGGCATCGGCATGACAGCTGGCGCGTAGCCAGACGACAAACTAGTTTCCCAGAAGTTTTGGAAATATTTAAAACTGTAATGGTAGTGGAGTAACACTAAATAATAAATGTTGACATTGTAAGCTACCAACGGGCGGTATGATGTAATAAAGTAAGCAGTTATTTAATTAATAAACTGCCCGATATAGATATCTATCTGGACACTGCAGCGCACACTGGTAGAATACCGTCTCATAAGAAGAGGTCCAGGTCCACACTAAATTAGAGACGTGCGTTATGAACATGCCTAGTTATAACTAGAACCGCGAATAAGACGTGTCATGTAACTAAGAAATCTTCTTTGTCGTGTTGTTTAAGGTCAACATGACACAATGTAAACAGCCTCGGTGTTACCGGTCCTGATTGATTATACTTAGGTACTAAGAATAATGACAGCTTCTGTCCAACCATAGCGGTCGAACAAGCTAGCCAATAGTTGGATCGTAATGTCAACATAGGCTAATAAGCTAGACTTAAGCACTAATACTCACTTGTCTAATGCGCGGAATCAGCCTTACATAAGCACGTGTGCCCGTTTTTTAACCGCCGTATATGCACGTTCACCAAGCTCCTCATAAACCAGATTTCGACATTTTAACACTTATTTCCATTGCGAAACACCGCAAGGAAAACACCTACACAGCCAAATTCCGAAGTCGCGGCCCGCTTGACCGCTTTCGCTCGGTGTGCAAACTGCAGCACAGCCTCTTGCCACTCGGGTGATCACTCGCACTGTGAAATATTCGAATTCGCTCGTATGCTACTGAAACGCACTACTGCCGCTACTGACCCGTGTTTTGTTTTTATACTACGATGTTGTTTTAGTTTTTGATATGCAACACCCGATGCCCAAGCGCAGGTCGCGTTTGACAGTTGTGTATACAGGCTATACAGCGTACGTTAACGTTGTCAGCGAACGCGTGGCGATGCAACACTGACGGCGCTGGGAGCCGCGAGACGGGTCGCGCCATCGCCGCGGAGGTGGGCAAGCCGACACTCTCGCGTTTAGACCAGACCAGACAGACGCCCTAGAAATGGTTACTGTTGCCAATGTCTACGTCTCTTTCGCCGTTTCATGTTCATATCCCATTCTAGCGTTTTTCCTCTTTTTATTTAACTTTGTGCATACCTACACCTGAAACCACGAACAGACCATGGGTTTTAATTCATCAAGACACGTAACCTAAAGGCCCTCTATTATAACATTCTTACAAATCCGCGCGGATCCACCGTTGTGGGCAATAAGGCATGCCAAAAACCTGATTTTGGGTTCGTCGACAGATATGTATGATCTCTGTATTCCGACTCGCTCTTGTCTTAACTGATTATTTCTTTATAGGCACCCCACAACCTTATTCAACCACCAACCTTCTGGCTGGATACGCACCTGCTTAAAATTAAATTAGCTTAAGTAACCTGCCTTCTCTACTTAGGTTGGGGCTTAGGGCTGTAAAGATTCTATTGATATAATGAATTTTGATGATAATCTTTCTTCACGTCACAAAACGTTGTAACGAATAAAAACGATTCGTGTATAAGCCACGGTCAGCGATCTTAATAGATGACAGTCAAGGGCGTTTCTGTTAAGCCAATTCAGCAGAACTTGCAGATTTAGGACATCTGAGACGTGCCGATGCGGACTTAACAAAAAGACTAGTAGGTGCTGTAGGTGGTACTTAATTCATTGCTTACTCCTTTCAATTAAAAATAAGGTTGATACTTCTGGAATTTGATAATTATAACGATTACCTATGCATACCTACATAAGAGACTTTTATAATAACGACAAACTCCATTTATATATTCTTATTCATAATGGGGAGTATAATGCATTTGTAAATACTTTATTTAAGTTCAGAAACTTTTAAGCCAAGAGATCCATAAGGTAGTGTGGTCATTTATAAACTTCTACTAAAATTTATTATATTTTGTAGATTTGGGATGATATTTTTATCCCCCAAACAACCCACAGCCATAGTGGATAAATTACAGACAAATACCCAAGGTATTAAAGGTTAGCTACTTTTCCACCAGCGAGTCGATACGAAGCGAAACGGGAATCTAAATTTGTATTTGTAAACGCGACCTAGTACGGTACGGGCGGCTGGGCTCACTATTAAAGGCAATTTTTGGTGAAATTAGACCGGCGATTCTAATATTCGTCTCATCACATCACGCCGATGGAAGATCACCTTCATACGTCGTGTGACAACAGTATCGTCCGCAGTGTAACAGTTTTACCCTACTGCTTTGCTACTGGTTTGCTAGAGAACCTAGAGATTGCTCACATATACATTATCTTACAAATGAAGGCACCTATTGCGTGCACCGAACCGAACTAAGGTCGAATGATGTTTACTGTTGGTGTACCAAACAAACGAGTATGTATGAAATAAATGTAGTTTGAATTATGACACCGACCCGAATATTAAGGTTAATGTAAGGCTGAGCCAAGACCATTAGGCCATCGCAGCACGCTACACTTGCTTTGAAGCGTACCCTTACATCGCCTAAATTTTTTCGCGCTATACCTGCGATCAGTCATCTAGACTATAATCAGGTGAGTTGAAAGGGTTGGGGTTTTGGGTAGGTAGTCTAAATCGGAGTTAGCTGCAGGAGCATACTGGATAACGGTTTTGGTGTGTCGTCAAGCGGTCCATTGTAAGTAATTGGCAGACATGGATGTGTTGGTGGCATGAATAAAACTTTGCTAGGGAGAGCCACACAATATTATTTTATCGATAAGTTGTACTTTATTAGTTTTGACGTTATTGCCACGAACACTTCTATGTCTGGTAATTGGCTTTGCATCGTATAATATTGTCTAAGATCGTTGTGATCGTTCCATTCCGTGAATTTCCGAATTGCGAGCATACCATACCAGGCCGCACGCTATAAAGCCTTTCTTAAGGCCTTAACTTTCATCGGCGCCCTGGGTAAAGGGTATGTGACCCGGGAATCCGGGATTGCCCATACAAAAATTCCCGGAATTGGAAGCACTAAGTAGTACCCTAAGAATGTTGTTTTGAGCTCTCTAAAGGCATATGATTACCTACACCCTTTTTATATTTGTAAATACAGGCCCATAGCATGTCGGGCCTTGTTCAGTACAGGGTCACCTTAGCCACTATCCACTAATGAGAAAAGAAAGCATGATTTCAGAAGATAAAATTATTTGTCGCCGATTATTCGTGAGCGACCGACGGTCTTGTCTTGAACCAATGCCTTTTAACTTTCTTATATTCGCTAGTAATATATTTCCGTAGTAAGAGTTTTATTATTTGTAGTTTCTCATTACAAGAAGTGGAAACACACAACTTTCGCGATTACTCATTCGGGACTTAAATGTTTCCTGAACTGTAATCCAAGTAAAAACCATACTGCACCCTTAAAAAGATTCTCATTACCCCATATCAGCACCCAGTTGGTGATGGAACCATCTATGTAACGATGAACAATGATATGACTTCTTTTTGTGTGTAGGGTAGGTACCTACCATATAAGTATATTGTTTTCAAAAAGGCATGTTAGTAATTTTTCAGCATGATTGTTTTATCATGAGCCATCATACCAAATACAAATTTGTATACGCAAGGCTGTTCCTGACCGCGAACAGCCGTCTAACCTAACAAAAAAATATATGAAAAACTCATTTGCTTTTGTTACTTTACCTGCACAGGGCAACACCCTAAGCACTAAATATTATAAGTAGATATTTTACATGTACCTAAGATCGATTTTTAGAAATCTGTCCAAAACTATTAAGGTAAAGAAAGCGCAGTTTGCAAATAGGCTAGTTGACTCATGTCAAATTGTAATATATACTTATGTTTATTCCGTATAGTTTAGCAAAGGAAACCTAAATATATATTTTTCAATTCATGAAAGTGAAAGATGACTGAAAAAATTGAATTTGAAAATATGGTTTTTAATCTGTATATTGAAATGCTTAAAACGCTGTCCGCCATTTTCGCTTATGATAGTGACGTCATCGGTCCTGTAAAGATCTGAAAGTCTACTTTGACGACTTCGAATAGTGCCGTCCCTATACGACGGTCGAATTTCGGATATTTACAGGTAATTCTACGTCATGCCACAGCATTTAGCAAAAGACAAAAATGGCGGACGGCGTTTTGACTGTTCATGAAACTTCTAATTTTCAATTGATAAAATATAGCTTTCTAGCTTTCACAAAAATACAAGACATTTTCTTCAGAGCTGGTGAGATCATTATTAACCATTTCAAATATATTTCAACTGGGTCCACTAGCCTATCCAGTATGTATCAGACTGCGACTAACCATAAATTTTATTAATTCGTATGGGAAAGTAGTACGAGTTGATCCCTCGGGGTAAGATGATCATTTGCGATTGTGTGAAAACTGCTAACGCCATCTAGTACGTTTATATGCCAAACTGTAGCTCCAAACCCTAAGCCAAAGTGTAATAGCGGTGCGTGAGACACAGCGTCTTTTACGTAAAAAAATAAAAATTGTGTGTGCTTAATCTAAGGTAAGGCTGACTTTGAGCTTATGTTACTTTTATTATATGCTGTTAATTGCAATGACTGTTATGTTTGTGGCTTTCTAATATGCCTAATTTTGGTTTTTAGGCTACGGAAACATAGCCTCGTGCTTGGAGTTTATGTTTGGTGACATTGCCAAAAAAAGTTTGATTTGGGGCGAGATGATCCCATTCTATGTGTACAAGATGATCCCCGGGGATCATCTTGTACATATGGAATAGATGATCTTTACATATGAACGAAACTTTTTTTTAAATATGTAATATAAAATGTTTTTATTATTCTATTAGTCAGTATATCTGTCTGTTTGCTTGTCTGTATGTGTTTCTATCTTCAAATTGGTTATGGGAATTAAATATTTCTATTGCAGATAAATGCACCAGGTAAAAAACTAATAAATTTATAATGAGCCGAATGAGCGTAAATTAATTAAATTTGTTATTGGTAGTTGATTATTACTATCTGTATGATTATTACTGAACAGATTGTTCTTTTAATTACCTATATTAAAGAAGTTTATGACTGTTATAAGTGCTAATCTATCTCAGAAGACTGAATTATGTTTGTTTTTTTTTTGTTCATGACGACAAAACTCGTCTGCCTGCTATTTATATCAGTTTATAGACCATAGTCTAGATCCTTTCCATTTCTGCGTAATTTTATTTTTTAACACCTTTTAATTCTCAAAAAACAGTTGTTAATTCTCAATAGGGGGTAAGATGATCATAGGGATCATCTTACGCTTACCATGGGAATCATCTTGTACACCGGGGTGTACAAGATGATTACTTCGTAAGGTTTTGGAAAAACGACAATATTTCCATGAAATCTAAACTAATTTATTGTTTTGAGTATGAGGGAAGTTAGATCGATAAATTGGCTAGTAATTAGTGCCAACATTTTTGGATTGCATGGAAAACTGTAAATTTTATGGTCATTCCCGCTTAAGGGGATCATCTCGTACTACTTTCCCCTACTCATACACCTAACGAAATATATTTTAGTAAAAGCTGTGGTAATACAGTCTTATGGAACGAGAGTTTTTGCTCGAGACATAATTTTTATTCAAATTGAGAAAAAGCCGGACTAATATTCATGGGTCTGTACTTATCATAGTCTGGAGGGCACCTTTATGCTTTACTTTTTTGGATCAAAGATCCAACTTTGAAGTTGAAATCATCCAGTTAGAGCCCTTTGTGCGTAATATTATATATTATTATGTGTCATGTAGATACTTAGGTAGGTACTAACCGCTTTGATAGTAAGATAAGCGATCAGCATATTTAAAAGATAAACGTAGGTACCTATGTCTGGGCTTTTAATTATAGGCTCGTAAAAGCTATAACTATAACCTATAGTCATCTGTTCGTTACTGACACTAACACAAAACCAATACCGAAAACTATTTATCACATATCGTGTTGTAGGTATTAGCGCTCATTTGAAGCGAGCTGTGTGGTTAGAATTTTCCCCTCAGCTGCCTAAAAAGCGTCTTGTTTTAACAATTTTCTTATGAAACAAATAGCTAAATATCAATTGAAGCAATTTTAACGGATTAATGTGCTATCAACAACACCGATTATAAATAAATTTGCACTTTTGCTTATGACGTGAGCGAAGCAAAAAGATTTAATAGCATCTATATAATGTTCTCACTTTACTGCATTAAGAGTTCGAGGCTTTGACTTAATGTTAATCTTCGTTATCTTACTTTGCGGTCCTCGAGCCATTGACGTCATGGGGGTTTTTTACTCAACGATATTCTTTTCGCGAAATACGAAGGTTAATTTAGTGCCGTATATAACCTGTTATTTTTGCAAACAAACAAGTATGACTCGGCAATTAAATTAATGTGATTAGGAGAGCGGCTATGTAAATTAAAGGTAAGTAAATATTGAATCGATATTAGGAGTAGGTAAATATTCCGGAGTTAGCAAAATAGATAATTAGGATAGAAATTAAAATGTCCGCGAGTTGCCAATATGATGCTATCCTAATTATTTGTTTAGGAGTCCGTAGACAAAGTAGGTACTCATATTATTTAGAAAAGAGTGGAGCTTGCTTAACCCTTAAACCCTTTCCGCAGAAAACTTTCAATTCGTGACTGAATATATAATTTTAAGATAAACTACTCATATCGCTTAGACTTCGTCATGGTCACGTGTGATCGAAGCAGTGGGCAAATGCTCGTTTATTTTATTTAAAACTAGCATTAACCCGCGGCTTCGCTCGCGTTCATATATAACATACATCATCCTACGGGAACAATGCTCTTTTTTTCATGATTAAAAGTAGGCTATTTGTTAAGTTAGGGTATAATCTGCAAACTGCATTTCCCTCATCCATATCCGTCCACCCGTTTTAGCGTGAAGAAGTAAGAAACATACACAGATTTTCGCTTTTCTAATATTACTGGGAAATACTTTTTATGTTATCACGACTCCACTTTAACAAATGAAACCGAAAACTCGAGCACTCAAATCAAGCGATCCCAGCTTTTACTGTATCCAAATAAAGTTCACTTCAAAATTCATAACTCGAAGCAAAGCTAAGACGCCGGGATATATATGTGTGCATTTTATTTGTATATAAAGCTTTTATAATGTCCATTGTCCCGAGCCTCCGCTTATCGACTTGGGATATTCGAGATTGGTTTAATGATTCTAAGGGATGTTCTAAGTTACGTCATGTTCTATTGTAAGATATTGAGGTTCTCTTCGTTGATGAATGAAAAATGTATTATACTGAGCCAGATAAACGTAATTCAGAATTCTGAATTGACTTAACACAATTGTTGAAAAGCTTGAATATACCTATTTTATTTTTTACGGATGCAGGAAGTTTCCCGATCATTAGGGGAGACCGGGGTTGGAAGTCACACGGGTTGGTTGTCACAGCGGCCATAACTGACAACTAAAGGCACGAATCAGTTTACCGACCGGTGTCCAAGGATCGCGAGAGCTAAACCCCCTCCGTACTTTACCTCAGTCGGCTCCGGTATGTTGTGACGGAGCCACATTCATTTACTTTTTTCCGCCAGTAAAAGTATTTTTTTGTGCATCTGTGTTAAATCTCGTAGGTACACTTTTATTTTGCATATTAATATGCTTCTTCGTGTATTGTTCAAGTTGAACTTGTGTATAATCATATTGTTATAAGGTTTTTAGTGGAAACATTCATTTGAATTTATATTGTAAGATTAATTTCTAAAACGTGTTTTGGGGCAGGTTGTCTCAGGTCGACGGGGGCTGGTAGTCACGTGTGACTACCTTATTAGCTGAAAGCGAATTTAGTTTTTGGGTGTTTTTATTAATTATGAATACGAATTTCGTTACTTTCCTGGTCACAGTGACTTACATACATCATTTAAGTTTATATAAGTCACTAGCTGAAAAAAAAAATGTTTTTGAGGTTTTTTTATAAATTACGAATATTTCGTTATTTTCCGTTACAGTAACTTACATAAAACATTTTTATCTTCAACAAGAAAAAAGTTCGTTTGATATAAATGTGTGTATTATTGTATATCCCTCTTATTTTACTATGTGATTACGTACCCCAGCACCTGTGACAACCATCCCTGACACGGGGTTAAAAGTCACATTTCTCTTTTTTCATAAAAATAAAAATATTTCCTCCGTACATAATGTTAGTGAAAAAGTATTGATATATTTTTAAACTCAAATAAATACACTATCCATTAAATTATCTTTTATCATCCCCAACTAAAAACAATAGTACTAAAAATGCAAAAGAAATAGGTAAAATGTGACTTCCATACCCGGTCTCCCCTACTCCTCCCGTCCCAACGCGCCGCCCGCCTAGGTACCGGTTGACGAACGATCGGGATGCCACTACATATATGCAATTTTTTTAATCTATTAAGATAACGCGGGCTATCCATACCTGAAAAGCAAAAGTAGAACCCCCTTTTAGGATCACGTGTAGCTGTCTGTCAGTCCGTCTGTTACAACCGATTAGCTGCAAAACTACTCGACCGATTAAATTGCAATTTGGCGCAAATGCTTTAAAGAATTTTCATGTCCACAATATAAAATTTCAAAATCGGTGGCATTTTCGTAATTAACGTCCCAAGAAACTATAAAAATTACACCCATACTCATATTTAGTCATTTCAACCCCATCACCCCAACAGGCGAGACGGTATTTCACGAACACCACGTTTGTTTTTAAAATCGTTGTTGTTTTGGTAATCATTGACCCGATAAACCATAGAAACAATACCCCTGTTTATTTTCAGTATTGTTGTTATATTTCAATATTGTTGTTATAGTAATCAGCTACCCGATTATACATAACTAGCTGCATTGCCCGCGACTTCGTCCGCGTGGAATCTTATCTTGAACATTTTACATCTTTATTATTTTCAGATCTAAGCAATGTTGAAATTACTTTTCTTTTTTGAAAGTTGTATGATATTTAAGTTAAGTGGATTTTGATGTTGTTTGCTGTAATTCAACAAATAATAAATATTGAAGTGCGGCTCCCATACAACAAATATGTTTTTTTTGCCGTTTTTTACGTAATGGCACCGAACCCTTCGTCCGCGAGTCCGACTCGCCCTTGGCCGCTTTTTAGTTTTTTTTTCGGCTAAATTGCTCTAACTACGCGGAATGATTATGAAATTAGGTACAGCTAGAGCCATGTAGGAACGAAAAGCTTTACTTAACATTACGCATAATATAACCGCAGTATGTATTCAAATTGTTGTATACATCCAATAATATAGCATACAATTTGTTTTTTTAACTAATTTAATAACCGCCACCGCTATCTATGAATGAAAAGCTTTACCAAAATAAGTAAATGCCTAAGCAATGCTAAAGTATAGTAGAAACATATTAAATTATTTCACTTTGATGTTCTTTACCTTCAAATTTTAAAGCAAGTGTCATCATCATTGTTTACAATTTCTACGATATTTTACAACATTTATGTACAGATAGACGTAATAAAATGATAAGAAGTCCGTTTTTAGTTTTTTCTTCGGCTAAATTGTCCTAAAACGTGATTTTTTTAGTAAAATCAAGTACATCTATGAACGTATAGCATTACTAAAATCGATGAGTTTAATAATAATACGTTTATATATTCTTGAATTCAAATTATATGCATTTATACGAAGTTTCAAGTCACGCACTCAAAAAAATGTTTGATCTTTATACAAATTTTCAACCCCTTTTTCACCACCTTCAGGGCTGAATTTTCAAAAACGCTGAAATGACTTTTCTCGTATTCTAATAACATGCCTTAATACAAAGTTTTATGTCCGGCGCTCAAAAAAATGTTTGATCTCAATACAAACTTTGAACCCCTTTTTCACCACCTTAGGGGATGAATTTTCAAAAACGCTGAAATATTTTTTCTTATCTTTTAATAAAATACCTTTTTACAAAGGTTCTAATTCCTAACCGAAAATACAGCTTATACCCGATACAACCTTTCATCCCAGTAGAATTTTCAAAAACGCTGAAATGGCTTTTCTTGTATTCTAATTATATGCCTTTATACAAAGTTTAAAATCCCGCACTAAAAAAATTTTTTGATCTTCATACAAATTTTCAACCCCTTTTAAACCCTTTTAGGGGATGAATTTTTGAAAACGCTGAAATTACTTTCTCGTATTTTAATAATATGCCTTTATACAAAGATTCAAATCCCGCACTCAAAAAAATATTTGATCTTAATACAAACTTTCAACCCCTATTTTACCACCTTAGGGGATAAATTTTCAAAAACGCTGAAATTAGTTTTCTTCTTTTTTATTTTAATACATTTTTACGAAGTTTCAAGTTCCTAACATAAAAAAAAACTTGTACCCCATACAACCTTTCATCCCCTTTTTAACCCCCTTAGGGGTTGAATTTTTCGAAATCGCTTCTTATCTCTTGTACACTTTATAAATGCAACCTACTGTGCAAATTTCAACTTTCTGGCATTTGTAGTTTCGGCTCTGCGTTGATGAGTCAGTCAGTCAGTCAGTCAGGACACTTGCATTTATATAAATATATAGATATATAGAAATATTACCCTTGTTGATTTTCAGACTTTGTAACCATATTGTCCTCTTTTAGGGGTTGAATTCTCAAAAAACCTGAAATACGTCTTTACTCATTTATCTTTAGAAATACTCCTTGAAAGTTTTCTATAATATCGTCTAACTAATTCTTTTTCCCCCATACAAACTTACGACCTCCATCTCACCACCTCATTTTGGCAATTTTGACAAATGCTTCTTTTATTGCACCCCTAGACTTTATAAGGAACCTACGTGCCAAATATGGACTCTCTAGAACCAGCGGTTTAGTATTTAGACATTTCAACCCCATTTCACCCCAACAGGGGGAGATGGTAACTCAAGTCCGCCACGTTGGATTTTAAAATCGTTGCGGTTTTCGTAATCAGCGACCCGATAAACCTTAAAACAATACCCATGCTGATTTTCAGACTTTGTCACCACATTTCTCCCTTTTAGGGGTAGAATTTTCAAAAAACCTGAAACACGTGTTTACTCATTTATTGTTAGAAATACTCCTGTGAAGTTTCGAATAAAATAGTCTAACTAATCTTGTTTCCCCATACAAAGTTTGGAATCCCATTTCACCCCTTTAGGGGGTGAGTTTTGAAAAATCCTTTCTTAGTGCACCCCTATACCTTATAAGGAATCTACGTACCAAATTTGAACTCTCTAGAATCAGCGGTTTGGGCTGTGCGTTGATATGTCAGTCAGTCAGTCAGTCAGTCAGTCAGTCAGTCAGTCAGTCAGTCAGTCAGTCAGGCAGTTTCTTCTTTTATATATTTAAGAATAGGAGCGGATAGTGGAAAACCATAATAAAACCACCTACCACCTATGATCTGAATATACGAAAGAATTTTTGACCAAGCTGAAACGGGGCCGCTTCGCTCGCTCGGTTAATAAGTAATTATATTTGTACCTAACAGTGAAACAAAATTTCTGATTTAGGGGGCGCTCAAGTATTACGTAACGCAATTTAGGGGGGAGGGGGGTCTCGTAAAACGTTACGATGCGTTACCGGGGCGGAAGGGGGTCTTTCTTACAACACGTTACGTAACATTGTTTATCTTTTTTATAAAAAAAAATGGGATTTGAAACGCCCAAGTTGGCAACCCTTGTCGTTTTTTTACGGTCTGGTCGTCATTTTAATCATTTTAACATATCTTTTGTGACTTTTGGGTAAAAATGGTCACTTTTTGTGTCACTTATGGTGTTACGTAACGTTTAGAGGGCGGGAGGGGGGTACAGAAAAACGTTACGGCGCGTTACAAGGGGGGGAGGGAGGGTCAAAAATCTTCAAAAATTGCGTTACGTAATACTTGAACGCTCCCTTAACCATAAAATATACAAAGGTAGTGATTCTATCCAAGTCCACGATTAAAGTTATAAAACTCCAGCAAAACTCCTTACTCAAAAGTTTTATATTGTAAGCGAATTTTTCCTCGAAATCGTTCTCTGAATTCATGATAGCTTGGGTATTTTTCCATATTAGTACGAAAGGGTAAGCCTTGTCGCGCTGCGCCGTAGCAAATTCATATATTAAAGGTACCTATATGTTTAGGGATGTATACAGTACCTACTATTTTCAAGTGGGCGGCTAGAGGCCACGATCCAGCGATAACAAGGTCGCGATAAAGGGCAGGTAGGGGCTACTAAAACAATTTGCGACGAACGGAGGCAGGCACGCGAGCTCCGACCTTGCCCTTCCTTACGGCCCGCTCTGCTTAGCATTGTCAAGTGCTAAACGGCACCAAGCATCAATTCGACCATTGACACTAATCTATCTGAGATCTCACCACTATATTTCAATATGTGCTATTAGACTGTTATTGTTACGACATCGTTTTCCCATTAAACTTACTTAGTTGAAATGAATGTTCTTTATTTTGATACACGTAAATTTCACAATACTCGTAAAGTACAAATAACAGGAGCGAACAATATTTAATTTTAAAATCATCATAATTACTCTCTGGGGCCCATTTCGCGTTAAAAGCGACGAGTTTCGAAAGCTAGAAGTTAAAAATTTCAAACGGAAGTCCCTTTTCAACTTCTTATATTAGAAAGCGACTTCCGCTTGTAATTTGTAACTTGCAGCTTCGTGTAATGGGCCCCTGACTTAACCTATTTATTTGGGGTCTATCAACTTGTTAATACCACTTAACTAATTCAGCTAGAATAGCAAAAAAAACGATTAATGCCGTGGTAACGCCGAGATATTACTAAATTGAAGATATCGCAATGCTCCGTCGAATCTGCGCCCAGACTAGATTACGCTACATTTATTTCGAGGACTAGAGACATCGGGGCTCTAAAGAAATCAAATTATGGTCCGTAGCTGTTCGATTTCCTTTCTTTAGAGCGCCCAGGGACGGAACCCAGCTGTGAACTGTTTCAGATGAATGTTGAATTCTTTTTGGACATTGTGCTTCGCTGTGACGTAGGTGTGACGCACTCAATCTGGATTATCTCGTTTTTGAGTACCTACACGTGACCGTAGTAAACGCGGGCAACGGCTTTGGTCCATATATTATAAATCAGTGCCTTTTGCGGAAAGTTTTACTTGAGGAAAATGTTTTGAATAGTTTGTTGTTATTGATGCCCTGAGTGACCATATCAATAGCACATTATCATACAATAAAAGCCAACTTAAATTGCAATTTTGAAGTAAGTATCTCAAGGATTAACTTACTCATTCTTAGCTCCTATACAATATAATTCAGTTGCATCGTAATGGTTCACATTCTTTTAGCTACTAATTTACGTCCCTAAGTCCTTTCAAAAATATATAATATTTTCATATCATGACAAATATATTGATAATTTCAACCAAATTTTTGAAGTGAGTAATACTTTTCCCCGAGTTCTAGGTAGTAACATAGCTATTTCATGCTTTGATTGCGTAAAGTCGAAAATAAGTTGATAATAGTTATTTTTACAACAAGAGAGCATAGTTGTTTTTTGTTACGAGTGCTGATTTTGAGTCCCGAGCAAGCGAAGGATTCTACGTTTGAATCACGAGCGTAGCGAGTGATTCTATGTTAGAATCCTGAGTGTAGCGAGAGACTCAACAGCACGAGATGCAAAAAACTTTGCTCTCGTGTAGCACACACAACTTTTCACCTCATCAGCGAGAACATCGACATTTTGTGCCTTTTCTTCCAACGTTTGTTTAATAGTCTTTGTTGCTGATTTCAATAATATTATTAATCAGAAAATAGATAAGAGCTGCTTAAATAGGAATAACAATATAATTGAATTGAAATTATAATCAACCAACCAACACGGTTATTGTCATTATTTGATCAAATTGGAAGATTTAGATTTATGAATACATATTATATTAAGAGATTTTGTTTATAAATTGATTAATATTTTTACTCGTAAAACACCAAACAAAATAAATGCAAAAGAAAATAACAATTGCAATATGAACTCGATATTTTTAAGGTACTTTTCGAATATGCATCTATGATAAATGATGAAATTATAAATTATTATTATATTTACAATAAGTAGGTAATAAGTTGAAAAAGCTGATTTTATTTCAGCAATGATCTATTATTTTATATAAAAGGCACAATCATTTTAATATTCGGTCGTTAAATAAGAATATAATAAAGAAAAAAAAAATACGTTGCATTTAAACTTTTTCGGGTGTTTTTAATGAAAATTTTGGTATAACGCGTATCCGAACTGTTCTCAATCGAGGTCGGATTTGAAAATCGAATTTCAAATTGATAAGTTTCTATCCCTCTCTTTATATACATATGAAAGAAACAGAGTGCATCGAGATTCAAATGATTAGAATTTTATAATTAACCTTTGGCTGAAGAATGACACAATTCGTGGTCAGATATTGAAAAAATTTAAAAAACTACTTTCTACTCACGCTCGAAACAAAACCGCATTTTGTTCACTGTTATCTGACAGCAAAATCACCATGTTTGAGCTGGTGAGATGAAAAAGTAATTTTCCGCAAGAATTTTGTCAATTTCGAATTTTGATTATAGAGAAAAATGTCTGAAACAATCAGCAATTTAACAGGAAGAAGGCCTCTTAAGCCCAATTATCATGATCATATCAGCCGATAGACGTCCACTGCTAGACAAAGGCCTTTCCCAAAGTTCTCCACAACTATCCGTCTTGCGCCGCCCTCATCCAATTTCTGCCCGCGATCCTAACCAGGTTGTCGGTCCGTCCTGTTGGTGGCCGTCCCACTCAAGAACCTTTCTGCCCCAACGGCCATCAGTTCCACGAGCAATGTGCCCCGCCCACTGCCACTTAAGTTTGGCGACTGTCTGAGCTATATGTATAACCTAAACAACAAGTCTAGAGCCAAGTTAAGCCCACAATTAACAACAAGTCTAGAGGTTTTAAATTAATGTATCAAAAAATAGACGTGTTTACGTCAATTATTATGAAACTATTTAGTCAATGTAAAATGTAAAAGTGAAGGTCATTTGACATTGACAAATAATAAAGCTTTATATTAATGAACATTGACCATTAAATAGGGTACTGTAATTGTTGAGTTATCCAATTTTAAGTTTTTTTATAACTTATACATGTAGGATAGTGAGAAAATCAACATTTCCGATTATTGCTCACTTTAAAAGGAAAGGAAGTTAAGTTTGTTTGTCCATTGACCCGTGAAAAAGAAACACCTGGTACTTAGGTATATGTAGATCATACCTCTACGTGTCAGTTCCGTGTGGCTTTCCGGAGAATCGGGGTTTCTCGCCAGTCATGTGACATTCTCAATTAATAGGGTCCACTTTGTTGCTATGCCATAAGGAAGCCTTAACAGGTTATTGGTATATAGATACAATCAAATTTAGACTCTATTAACAAGCAACAACGTTGACCATTTCGATCGAAAACTTCACATGTACGTGTAGGTACATTAGCATTTAGTAGAGGTACTCATAAAGACTGTTCATAGTGGAGGTAAGCAGTTAATAAAACAGAAAATATAAATGACGATAGTACTCGTTTTATTTAAGGTACAAGATGGCCAATTTAAAAAATGGATATTGTCTACATAGCTATATACCTAACTATTTACAATGATATCATAGGTGTAAACACGCAAAGAACATGTCTTACTTTATGTACAAAATTATGGGCACTTCAATGCAAATACATTTGCAATAAAACTAATCTCTATAGTTTGTTCTCATTCATACCAAATATATTTCTTACACGATTACAAAGTCACGTTTTTGAAATTGATTATAATCCAATCTCTATAATATACAATTTAATCTCAGTAAAAATCCATAATTATATACAACACTAGGAATATGTAATTTTCTAGCTTTTTATCTCTAAGTCTAAGTAAACTATAATAACTAGAATTACATATAAGATATCACAAAAACAGGGAAACTGTGACGCTGACAAGGCCAATGTACTTAACATAACGAACAATGACAACTCGACAAGAGTGTCGTAGTCCTTGTTATTGATCGCACCATGATTCTAATACATCAATGGGAAATATGAGTTAAATAAATAAATTATTCAGTCATACAAGTTTTATGTATATATTTAGTTTCAGATTGCGTTTCCAAACTTCTCTAAAGTTTGAAAACTAATCGTGAATTTAAAGCTTCTTGATAAACACTTACCTATGTAAATTAAGTAGGTGGCAAATATGTATCACTTATCAGGGATAATGTACCAAAAACTGAGACATTAAGCTATAATTCTAGACTTGTGAATCTAGTATTCGAGCCACATTTATAAAAAATATGCATGTACCCCCGATAAGCACTAAATATTTAATCAGGAATGTAAGCAATGGAATTACACAATCCTTTTAAATTATATCTATGCTAATTATTTTGATTTTACGTAAGCATATATCACTGCCGCTACAGGTATTGAAAAAAAAAACATATCATTTATACGAAATAAGGACGAGTTCGCTACGGTCTCGCCGGAAACGATCACGTGGTCATATTGCAGTCGTAAAAAGCAGATAATACTAAATTACATTTACGTAACAAGATTTACAAGGTCGTTTCGACGTGGTAAATATTATTTTCTAATTAATGTGAACCGCAAACGATCTTTTATCACAGTTGTTTAAGGCAACCGTTTAGAAACCTCACTATAATTCAAAATTTCTCATTTAAGCATGTATTTTGTGGTACTCAAAGTCCACTGTGACTTCACAAATAGGTCCAGACGTTTGAAGTTCAGAGTTTTACAATTTTATGACGCAATTATTATAAAGTATTTACGTCAAGAAAGTTTGGTACTCACCGGAGAAATAACTACGTAAGTACTTGAATATATGACCGCACTCAACCAACGAGCTCCCGCAGAAGCCAATGCGTTACATATTTTAGGTTCCATTCGCTAGTGTTTGCAGATTGAGCCGGATGCTACAATGGAAAGGAGGAAAACAATTATGGTTACGATTTTTTTTCTAGTACTTGCTACATTATCTTTTCCAAATAATAATAAAACGCTTTAAACACCGCTTTTTATGACTCTTTTTTCATTTACGGTTACGAACACAAAAACATTTTATGTTCAGGCAGTCAACTAAAACATCATTATTCTCAATATATTAATGAACTATATTCTTGGTATGAGTCACGAGACAACCCTCGGATCAGCCTCGCCCCGTAATCATTACGTGACAATTGACTATACTTATTCAAAGTCAAGTTTGCAGTAAATTTCATCAATAAACTGCGATAATTAACATTTAATAATACACGCGCTCGAGGAAAACTCGAAGAATTGTCGCTCGTGTGGGTATCACGAGATCCAAGGAGACCCGGTATTTGTTGTAGCCATTTTGAAAGGGAACAAGATGTAGAACAGAATACAGACTTCACTGCCTACTTGTAATAATTCTTATTAATCAAGATAACATTGACAATTTCAATGCAGCTCTCAGCATATTTCAATCACACACTTGTCTATTATTGATATAAGACCTACACAACTATTAAAGTAACTATATGTATTATATGTACCTATGTGAACACTTTATTGTACATAATTTTAGCTACACAACCAAAACAGATAATAAATGTATGAAAATCAATTTCACCCTTTCTTCCTTTGAGGAATAGGATGTCAAAAATGTACAAAAGCTCATAGGACTCCTTATTGAAATGATTTGGCAAAACGAAGTTAGATTTTAGACAAATGAGATACTTAAAAGTACTGATTAACCGAACTATTGGGTTCAACCCTTAGCACAATTGATTACTATAGTTTGTCGTGCATTTGTCCTAGCCCGATCAAATAGTTCGCTAAATAGTGATATTACCAGGCATAACGTAAAGTACTGGCATTTTGTTTGCAAATTTGAGTGCCAGTCTACGAAGCCCCGTAACGCGGGGCTCCTATTTCTGCTCTTAGGGTCACATGTTAACTAACAAACTTAACCCAACCAAAGTGAAATGAATTGAATTTTTCTTTTCTCATAGAACCGCTGGCTGAATTCCAGTACTACGATATGCTTAGGAATATCACGATTTGGCGAATTATACGATCGGGTGATGACATTTTAGGAACAATGACGGCTTGACGATCCGCTTCAGCGGGCGGACTCATAAAATGATTTGCCAAAACGTGAGTTAGGTAGGTTCTAGACTAATGAGATGCTAAAAACTGCTGAATAGTCGAGTCGGGTTCAACCTTAGCACAATTGATTAGCATAGTTAGTGTATAATTTCAGTGGTAGTGCGACAGCTTGCCTGGCCGCTTCGGCGGGGCGCTCTCGTACTCGTAGTAGTTGGACTGTGGGCGGACGGGCGGGTCCCTAGTGTCTCTACAGGAGCGCTGCGAGTGGTATCCAGCCGCGCCTACCCGACGACTGTGGACAAACAATGTTAGTGCAAACGGTTAAATAAATATAACTACAATATAAATTTCATAAGATAATATTATTAATTTAAGTAAAAACGACTGTTAAAATGATAGCTCCAATTCGCGCCACATAAGTTTGCGTATGTAGTTATGTACACAACACTCTTCCGCTCTACAGGCAGCATTACACCTAAAAATAATTACTGTGACGCTTCTAGTATATTAAACAAACTTATGTGGCTCAAATTGTGGATATTTACATGGTAAGTAAGTAATTTTTATTCAGGGTCGTGTATTGTTGAACATATATAAAATAACACACGTTCGTGCCAGGTTTGCTTTGGACCTTGGAACGAACAAGAGATGGCGGTATATGATTCAATTTTATTTCAAGCATCGCCACCTTTACAATAGGTACTAATGATGTAGATATTCCAGACAGTGAGGCTACTAGACTATAAATAATAAAATACTACAAGCATAGCAACCAATGTCTTATCTGTGCTCAAAGTACTCTACGAAATCATTATGCCATTACTTAATTTACAATTAAAATTAAGGTATTTATTATACGTTCGACTCTGTCATGTTCTTTATATGTATTTCGTTTTAATTATACCTACGTATGTGGGGACTTTTTGACACTTTAATAGCCAGACGAAGTAGTTAGTTAAATAAGTTATGTGACAGCAATTTAAGTTGTGTAATGAGTCCGCAAACGCTTCTGAACGTAATAAAGTTGCTCGTAGCGCCACATAAGAAATCCAAAGTGCTTATATCTAATCTAAGTCGTAGCCCAAGTTTAAGAAACTCTTGATTAAAAAAGGGAATCAAGTAAATACTGATTTAAAAATAAGTTTACACAGACTGATTTGCGTTCGGTTCAGTAATATAAGGGGCAATTATGTTTGTAGTACAAAAAATATTTTAGTTACAGATGCGATAGTTTTAAAATTTGTGGTAAATACAATTTGGATGATAACAAATTTGCTTAGAAACGTAGACGGCATAGAGGATAAGATATATTACCACAACTTATGCATTAATATGTGTAGAAACAGTGATTTGTAGGTGTAGCATGTTTGCAATTTTAAAATAAGACATAAATACACTCAGCCAAGGTTAAATATACATCCTATTGAAGCCAGCTGGACCCTATATTCCGTATACATCTCTCTGATATCTCAGGAAGATCTCCGAAGTGGCCGTATACCTAGTATATCGCCACTTCGCCAACCCGGTCGCGTTGAGCACAGGCGATAAACCTAAGCCATTGCTTATTTGGCGATATCTAAAAGTACACTCGAATTAGCGCCCTGATAGTTATGATTATGACCGGGTAGCACTGATGTAGCGGCGATATCGCTAACTACGAAGTAGCTACGCTCTACATACTTTAAGCTTAGAATGATGGCTTAACTAGTACCCACTTTAATTAAGTCAGTAGAGCGAATGAGTTAATTGAATTAATTTGATCTCGGTAATCTCCGCCGCAGCCGATACCGGAGGAGATTAGCTCAAGATTACGGGAATGGAATTGAAAAATACCCAACCGCCAGAAGTATAAGTAGGTACCTGTATGATTAATTAATACATATTACAATATTTTCTTCGGTTACCGCGATTGTCACACATTTAGACACCTGCCTACTGAGCCGGCGGTCCCGGGTTCGAATCGCGGCCAGGGCAAATATTTGTGTGATGAACTCGAATATTTGTGCTTGGGTCATGGTTGTTCTATGTATTTAAGTATATATTTATCTATAACACAAGCCTTCTTGAGCTTAATTTGGGACTAGATCGATTTGTGTGAGGTTGTCTGATAATTATTTATTTTAATTAAATAAATTTAAACAAATTACTTCGCGTATAAAATGGGTATAAAGGATTTGCACAAATGTAACTTTGACATAGGAAAATTATACTCGTATATTTCTCATTCAACCATTTGACAACCAACTATAAAGTTATTGAAACGCTGGGAAGGCTCACACAACGAATAAATTGTTTTATTAAAATTAATACATATTATGTTAAAAACCCAGTAACATTATACAGCAGGCTTGTGACGGTTGTGTGGTGTTTATCACGCGATGAATAAATTGCACAATATCCGTCACCGTTGAACACGCATACCATAGTTCTCAGAAAATGGTATGTTAATGGGTGTTTTGTCATTTATCTACCATGTGATAAATGCATTATGATTGTGACCCCTTAGTTATACATAGCATACCACTGAAAAACTTAGTAGATAAATAACAAATGGTTGTTATTAGGTATCTGGTAACATGAGTAAACTAAACTACTCGCTAAACAGTTCTAATCAGCAGCAAAATTAAAATTAACTATTGCTCAATACTACAATTCATTTTTAAATCTATTCGGGGACGGAGAATGCTATTTAACAATTAAATATATAAGTGACGTTTTCAATCAAAAGGTTCCACTGTACTTCAACATAAGGATGAAGTTTGTTTGCATCTTTATACCCAGTAACCGGTCAACGCGTCCTTATCGTAAGCGATAGGGGCCCTTTTGCTTAAAAAACCCGGTAATTATTCGAGCGTTTTAATCGCCTCATTACCGTGACCGTGATATTGGCCAATTCATAGAAGCAACAAACATATTTTTTATAAGAATTTAAAAATCTGCGTCTTCTACAAGACAACCGTAAATGACACCTGGGTTCGTCAATATTGTGGGCACGGTATTGAGGCGGTCAAAATGCTTGAATAATCACCCAAAAGTCACTTTTTTTTTGCAACCTCACACAAATCGATGTAGTCCCAAATTTTATTAAGCTCAAGAAGGCTTGTGTTATGGGTACTAGACGACGATAAGTATGCATACTTATATAGATGAATATATACTTAAATACATGGGAACAACCATGGCACAAGCACAAATATTCGAATTCATCACACAAATATTTGCCCTGGCCGGGATTCGAACCCGGAACCGCCGCTCAGTAGGCAGGTGCTTGCAAAAAGAGCCAACCGCGTCGTTAAAATTAGTTTCTTTTGATCTCGTATCGTGTATGATTGTGTCAAGAGCATAAGCATCTACAATTGCCAACTCTAAAGTCTTGAAAACCTTAACATTTATCCAACATACCCACATTTGTCTATCTATCTATCTATCATTTATAATATTATGTACGGGAATATAGCTGGAAACCGAAAATATTCTACTAAAAATTTCACATAGCATTCTTGTGAATAAACTTGATGTATAAGTAACAAAGTGTAACGAGCTGCATACTTATGCCTATTCTATTAGAGTAATATTATATAAATTGCGTTCTGACTATGTTTTAATGATTTAGTAAGAATCTGTGTATCATACGAAGCACAAGCATCTTACCAATGTCAACGGTCAATTGAAGCAGGAAAACAAAGAATGTTTATTCAATTATGTCATTCACAGAGATATTAATAATTCATGGTTGGCATATTACGTGAAATTACATTCAATTTATTTTTATTCTGACTAAAATAATTTGCTTTGACTTCAGAGTTAGTATAAACCGTAAACGTCCCTTTCAATTTCGAATTGTTGGAAAGAGATTTTAGGTCATCTGGCTTATTATAAACATATTTCCGTCCCTACTAACTGTAGATATTTAAACAAACAGATTCCTACAAAATATGAATGTTTTAATTTCAGCAGTTTGACTAACTTGACGAAGGTTATGAATCATGTGAACCGTTCGATCGCCGACCGCCGATTGACATGGATATCGTCAACTGACCGACGACGCCGGATAATCAATTCACTGTTCTGTGTAAACACGGGATTTCCATATAAAAATCAGCAGGGAGTCCCCGGATTTGATAACGATCTTTGTAAGATTACACCAATTATTGTAGTAAGGCTGTCATTACGTTATAATTATAATAGTAAGCGAACAGTCAACAAGCGCTCCGTCAATTAAAATTTATGAGTTAACGAAATTTCTACGCCCTCAACCTCATTCTTCATTTAATCATTAACGTTCTAAAACTTATCAGTCTTAAATTTTTATAATACCTATTTCGTTTCAGCTTGTTTCTAATGAAAAAAAAAAAAAAAAACAATTTTTCGAATAAATTAATTTATCAATTAAACAACCGGAAACACTGTTCTTCACAAGAAACGATTTTATAATTTAATACATGACATCATATTTTATATTTTTAAAGCTTCTGTATACACTATTACGGGTTCAGGGATTCCTCACCGACCGCAAACATTTTCCGTTACATAATTTTTATAATTACCCAAAACCTAAAAGGCAACTGTTATATGTTATGTGCCTATACATATACTATCGTTTTTTATAGATTACTTAATTTTCACTCTCGCAACATTAGTTATGAGTTTAAATGACCGAGCGAGCGAAACGTCTCAGTTTCAGCTTGGCCCGAAATTGTTTCGTATGTCCGGAGGTTTGTTTTCGCCTACAGACCGCATTTCTTAACCATTCTCATGAAAGTTCGGTGAGTATATATTTTAAAAAATGTCCATTCAATTTATCGTTATTTTTTTCCAAATGGCGGAGTATAATCAATTCACTGATTGATAACGTAAAAAAAGACAAATTTCAGCAATTTTCAAACAATACTTAGGAATAGAATAATGGGTATAAATAGACACTGAAAAGCGCTCAGGTTCCGAAAGTTAACGTGAGTAGAAAACATGACTTCAATTAGTGTAGCGCTCTTGACAACTTAATAGGAAATGGCTCCAAGGAGCTTAATGGCACGTGGGTGTTAAAATTAACAGTTTACTTCGATATTTTCCTATCTTTTTCTACTTGGATCGTAGTAATAGCAAGCTTCATTCAGCGGTATAAGATTCACTCTTAAACACAAGATAGAAAATTGATACCACGTTTAAACAGTGAGTATGCAATTATTGTTCCAAGCGTGGAGCAAGGAAGTAAGTAGATAATATAAGTGAGACCTATTTCTGGTACATATTGCTGTCCGAATTTCCGCCATAACATTATTATAAATGATTATGCTAGCCTGTTTTGGTGTTTTTAAGGCCGTAAAAAGGAAACGAGTTTGTCGTTGAAACGGGTATAACATTTCGTCATCATCACTACATAGTATAAAACAAAGTCGCTTTCTCTGTCCCTATGTCCCTTTGTATGCTTAAATCTTTAAAACTACGCAACGGATTTTGATGCGGTTTTTTTTACTAGATAGAGTGATTCAAGAGGAAGGTTTATGTGTATAATACATGCATAATTTTCAGGTTGACTGGTAGAGAATGCCGCATGGCATTAAGTTCGCCTATTGTACGTTAAGTTTTTCTTTTGTGCAATAAAGTTTAAATAAATAAATAAATAATTTATCAGCATTGCACCCGTGCGAAGCCGGGGCGGGTCGCTAGTATATAATAATCATGTCTTTATTTTACAGACTAACTAAATAAATTACAGATTCGTGTTAGCTTGAATTGAGAGGACATGAGTAATATTGAGTGTAGGTACATTTTTTAACAAGCTAAGTATTTTGTTAGTATAACCTATACAAATATATATTTTTATCATTTACAAAACGGTATACTCCAGGTACTTAAGTCAAAAACCAATGAGATATAAAATTATATACGACTTTAATAAATTTTATAGGCGGCTTCTTTCCGGAAGATATGTACAAACTGCAGTCTCTGCCGCAGTGTATAGGGACATTATGTAGCCATTCAATATTTAAAAGGACAGTTGAACGCCAAGCTAATCCCTCTGGGCATAGTTGGAGTATGTTATGTAACTACTAGAAGGTACTGGCAACTTCGTTTCTAAGGAGAAAAAAATGCATGAGTTTATTTTTTGCTTTAGTGTGCCTGGTCGGATGCAACGTATCCTAACTGATAACCATCCTTGCGAATCTTGAAAAATCTTAGTACAAAAAATATCTGATAGCCATAAACCATGAAAACATGTAGGTACAGTAAGGGAAAATAATTTGCATAACTTAAAGTAAGTAGGTAAGTTACATTAATCCAGTGATAGTATTAAATCTATTCTCCTTACTTTATACCTTCTTTTCCGATGATACCCAAGTATATTCCCTAAGTTAGTATACGTGATATATTTACCTCTCCTCCTCGACTTTGGCTCTCTGCGCGTGAACTTGCCGCCTCATCTGTCCTATTTGCACTTCGCTCAACTTTTCACGCCGCGCACTGCAAAAGCACCCGTCAATATTTACTCGAGTCACGACAAAACTAGAACGTTCTAAGCGACATTCTCGGTGTGGCGTTTAACGCGTTCTTGTATTAAATAGGATTTATTCGATTCGAAAGAGTAAATAAAATAAAGGTGATGGAGAAAAAATGTTTCGACTATTTACACCTTTTTAAGGACCAACGGTTTGGGATTTGTGTGTAATGGGTGTCTACAGTCGGCTTAACTGTATTGGTGAATTATTGTATATTGCTTTGCATCTAACTATTAATTAACTTCAACTTAAGGAAATACATTGGAAATTTTACAGTCATCATTAATTTATAGTGTAGGTCCAGTATTTGCCCTGATATTAATATTATCATTAGGATAATCCATTTTAAGAATTATGAAAGTTAACAAAAACTTAGAAAGGGTTTACTTACTTGAGGTTCTGTTGTATTTCGTCGTAGTTGACGTAGTGTCCGGTCGGGCCCCAGGCGCTGTCCATTCCCTATGAAAATGATGGCATATTAGTAGGTAAGTACCTCACTTCATACTCCGAGTGGGATGTTTCAAACCAATTTTCAGACTGATAAATTGTCGAAATAGCATTGAGTCACCAATTGTGTTATGTTTATGACGTTTGTTAGAGAGGGGCCGAGTATAGATTTTGTCGACTAGCCGACCAATCGGTTTTCGAGCTGCTGATTAGTCCGCGTTCGCGCCAATCTTAAAATTTTTAGTGAATTAAATTATTTTACATATTCCTAGTCTACTTGAGTGAAAACACAATTACATTTATCAAGTCCCCTTTTCTGACATTAGCAAAAGCCTCGAGATGTCATTCTCGGCTTAATAATAACTCCCTTTTTTGTTTACAAATGTATGAAAATCGTGTAAGTTTAAATCAATATACAACATTTGGTTTGAAACAGCCCATAGAAATACATAAAATAGCGTTGCTCGCTTCTTTGAAAGCAGAACCCCTTTTTTATAGAAGTTTCTTTGGGGTCCGCTAATAACAAGCGATGATGTTCATTTGAGGTTTTGAATAAGTGGAAAATGAGAAATATTAGAAGCGGTAGCCTAAAATTTTAATCACAATATTTAATAATTGCTATTAGCTTGTTAGTTGTATGTTAGTTGGCTTAGTATGTTTACATTTGTAAGCGAATAGTCTCAGTTTAATTAAAGGGAAGCAAGCTAAGTAGGCATATTCCTATTAGCAGATTGCAAGCTTGATGTTGCAAGAACTTTGACGTATATGACTTTAGTTTATACTGCAAAAGCTACCATAAGCTGTTTTAAATAATATTTGCTACAAACGTTCGTAAACTTGAGTAAACCCGCATCCACAGATTCTGCTGTCAAAAATTGTATGTCATTAACAGTGTACTTTCGTGATAGGCTTATTCGAAAAGTTTACAATTTAATTCTCAGTAACTTTCGTCATATAATTGATAAAAAAATATATACTATATTTTTTTTGTTAAAGGTCTGATTCCCGGTAAGTTAGAAAAGCATGTTGATACTAATGCACTGAAATAGATTATAATAGTAGTGATCAGTAGGTATATCAGAAATTCCATGTTATCACATAACTGCATCAATTTCAACCCACTATTCCCACTGAAAATGTAAAGAAAAGAACAGCATCATATTACGCCAGCCGCAGAGCGCGTTCAGTTCCGATAGCTGTTTCTGTTTTCGATTGTTGTAAAAGAATCCAAAATTGGTCACAAATTCAAATATTACAACAAGTACAGCCCACATTAACCTTTTGACCGCCAGAGTCGGCTGTGGCCGTCAGCAAAAAATCGTGCCCCTGATGCCACGTCGGCTACAGCCGTCCAAATTTCAATGATCAAAAACTTTGTAATTCTAACCGCTACAAGTATTTTTCAATCCCTGTTGATTTTGGGGCACATCTTTTTTTTTTACTCTGGCGTCAGTGGCACGGTAAATTGCTAGACCGCTTGGCGGTCAATAGGTTAAGATAGTAAAACCTCGAAATTGTAAACTCTATGAGTTGTCCGCAAAAAAGGAATGAAATATGGATCGGGAATGAAATATCATTATATTTTCATTTACAGTTTACTAGTGACCGACCGAAGTTTCGGTTTCGGTTTCGGCCAGTTTCGGCCTAAAAATCGTGTTTCGGCCAAAGGTTTGGTTTCGGCCAAAAAACAGCCGAACCTTTAGGCCGCGCCGAAACTTACATAATCGTACTTTCGGGTCGCGTTCGGCCAACGTCGGGTGCGCTCGACAGTCAGCACGGTTGGCAATATGGCGTCCCTCGCCTGACTCCGCCGGCCGCTGGATCACTTTGCTCAGTGAGGTGACGTTAGTATTTGTTCCCCGAAGAATGTTAAGTAATTAACCGTGCGAGCAATCCATTTCAGCATGGCCAGAAATTATTTCGTATGCCCGGGTGTTGGTAAGTCCATGCGCTTACCGGCTGTTTTTGCCTTGATGTCGCATTACTCAACCGATTCTTATGAAACTTTGTGTGTATGTCTGATAAGTAAGTATATATAATTTTTTCGTCGATTTAGTTTTTTGAAAATTTTAAAATAGCGGATAGGAGGATTAAAAATGTCACCACTTAATTTAGTTGTTGTTATGAATGTATCATCTCACAGTGTAATTATTAACGCAAATTTTCTTAATTTACAAATAAATTGTTTACAATATTGGTTATTTAATATTGGTAAAAGTGATGATAAAAGAAATCCTGTCTGATCGCAAATATAAAAATTTAGACTCAATCAATTATTTTTTTGCTAGGTTTTTAAACTTGTTTGTTTTTATACCATCTACAATTAAGAATTCGCTGCCTCAGTAAAGTATTAGGTACAGTGGTTAATGCTACATTTTCACTTTTTGGGTAATTTAATTTAGTCCAAGTGTCAATGTTAAAAATATCAATTCAACAAAAGTGAGCCGTGCGTTTTTTGAGTAATTGTTGAAATTTGTAATTTTTTACTTTATCCGCCCTCACTCCATCTCCACTTTCTTGAAATTTCTCTAATCGACAAAAATACCTAATCTAAGTATATACTTATTAAACTTAGAATTTTCATGAGAATCGGTTAAAAAATACGACTTCCGAGAACGAAAGAATTTTGGGCCAAGCTGAAACTGAAAGTTTCCTTCGGTCAATTGCCTAATTGACCGATGGACATCAAAATTTTTCATTGTATTCATATTAGATCTAGAAAGAACGGCCCGCTGACATTTTATACAACGTTTTAATTACGTTTATAAAAGGTTCAGTTTCGGTTTCGGTTTCGGCCGAAACTGTAATCAGAACCGAAACTTCGGTTTCTGTTTCGGTAGAAAAATGTGTTTCGGTCGGACACTACAGTTTACTGTTTCAAAATGTCTTCCTACTTTAGTGCATAATCGTATTAGTGAGAAAGAGAGAAAGAAAGAAAGACAGCGAGTAAGGAATAGTTTATTCAGTGTGTGTAGACGTGGTGGTGTTTGTTAGTGTGGCGCTCACCTGGTGCGCGGGCGCGGGCGCGGGCGCGGCGCGGGCGGGCGGCGCGCGGTAGGGCGGCGCGAGGCCGCGCGCCGGCTTGTCCGAGCGCTCGCCGCTGCTCTGCCGCGAGTGCTGCACCTCCGGCCTGGCGGACATGTAATACAATACAATAATGCTTTCTTGCACACTAATAGTTGTTTATGCAACTGTTACATAATAAGAGGTCCTAAAACACGAGTGAGGTTTCATGAAACGAGCCGAAGCTAAGGTTTAGGTTTTATGAAGCAATATCATATTTGATACTGTTAAGGAGAACACGTAGGCCGCGGCGGCGCTCGGTCACCTCATTCGTTCCTGAGCTCCGCGGACTGACTGACGGTACTGAATACTTCATAACTAGATAAAAGAAAATCTATAATAATTAATAATGATGATGAATATGGGTGCAGATAAAGTAGTGTGTGCGACTTAAAACACTCGGGTGATCCACTTGCATTAATTGCATAAACTACTTATACTATTAAAGAACACAACACAATTATTATAACGGTAGATAACAGATGCATAACGGACATAGTGATCAGGATTTGGCTAATTGTACGTAGACACTACAAAAAATATGGCAGATGTTACTATCTAATACAGGGCTTTATGGGAGTTGTTTTCTAGGCTTTCAGTGATCGTAGATACTTGAAACCCTACCCATAGTGGCCATTACCATCATGGACAGAGATTACTTTAATAGATACCTAGGGGAGCGAATTCGTGAATTCTACATTCACGAAGTCACCGCCCTAGGTATAAAATGTATTATTTTAAGTTTAAAAAACACTACGGTATAAAGTATTGCCCTGAACAAAATAAATGTGCGTTACGTATAAGTATTACGTGACGTGATGACGTCAAGTAAGTCAAAAGTTAGTCTCAAGTCTAAAGTCAAGACTAATTTTTCTTGGTGTCGGGGAAGCAGAATAAAACACACCTTTAAATTAAAAAAACAATAAAACTATATTTCTTTAGTGTCGTCATTTTTTTTTAGTTTAATGTTCCTTCTTAAAAATAAGCATTAGATAAGTAATATGGTAATCTAATAGTTCGTTCATGATATGAGTGTAAAATTGTCTTACTTGTGCGGGTTTTCTTCGAGCCGCTCACTTCGTTCTTCCCGGTTGTGCCGCTCCAGCGCTTCCCTCGACAACGACTTCTCCGAAGCTCGCCCGGGCTGCGATCTGCCGTACATTTCTGTGTCCGGTTTTTTGTGGGGTTTGCCGATTCTATAGGAAATAATTTAAATTCTGTAACATTCCGGCAACATACGCAAAAAATATCAGTAACCACTGAAAGAGAATCTTGACTGCCAGATCCCACCCACCACAATAAATCTTAGTGATTACATTGCACCTTAGTAATCGGTGACTTTAAGCCACAGTATCAAAACAACAAGTATTTTTGGAACCTTCTACCTACGCTTTAGTGGACTTACCGGAACATGGTGGAGAGAGACTTCAGCAACGAGGGTTTCTTGTGCGACAGCGAGGATTGCTGCGGGGAGCCGCGCACCATGCCTTCCGGCCCGTGGTTTCCGTCCGTCAGCCAGTGCTTGAGAGCTGATGATATAAAATAAAGTATTTAATAAGTATATCAATGAAAGAATGCGGAAATAGAGACGACTGCATCGTAAGACGACAATTACCTAGAATACAAATCTGTTGGCTTAGCACATAGCATAGTATCTTACTCCCGTTTTTCTCGCACGGTATTGAAAGGAAAAAGACAGACAATAGTTGTCGAGCGACAAAGAGTCATATGTCACAGTTGAGCTAAAACTGCTGGTCGGAAACGCTTTTTTTTTTTAAATGAACATTTGTATTCAAAGAAAGATATTAGGGATGGCTTTAACAAAACCAAGCGTTTGAATTAAATAAGACTTACGTGGATGTGCTCGCGCATATATCGGCTCGTTCCGCGGATTCCTTTGGTTTTCCTGTATCGCCGTTTGTAAGGACTCTAAACTGGAAGACTTCCGCATGCCTAGCGACGGACCCACTTGTAATGCTGAAAAAATATACATGTTTATGTTTTAACTCCGAGTATGGACTATATTAGTAGTGTTTACAACTGTTATGCATATTTGAGGAGAGGAGGCATGTACGGCTATTGGCAAAGGATAATATATGATATCTTCCTTGATGTACCCGTCAACCCTGTCAACTGTGTCCGGAGTGCGTGCTCACGTGGCTTGTGTATGCAGAAAGAAGTAAATGAGAATGCCCCGAGAAAGAAACGGCTGGCGATTCTACACCGACAAGAGTCTAAATCTAGAAGAAGAAGAAGAAGAAGACAGCCTGGTACGAGGACTCACTGTGCTGCGCCTTGATCTCCTTGATCTTCTTGTAGGTGCCGGTGGTCTTGGCATCCATGGCGGCGTGCCTCTTCTCTGACATGGATCGGCGTCCGACTGCGTCGCGACTGAAGCCTGCTCCGCTCTCACTGCCTGACTCGCCGTTACCGCTCGTACTGCCCCTGGAAAACAATAGTACATTACATCAGAGGCCGGGAAAATGAGGATTTCCGGCCAAGTAGGTATATATAGGATAGGGTAGGATAGTGATACGAGGCCAGGAATCCGTTTTCGCGACGAGGCATGTATAGTGCTTTTCTCAAACATACAATGAAATAAAAAAATATACTTCAAAGAACAACATTTTATTAATTGACAAATAGGACATTTTAGTCTAACAACCAACCTTTAAAAACAAAACCTGCTTTTTGTCAAACCAGCCAGCTGTGTGAATGACCTTGTTGTTGAAACCAAAAAAAGTTACTTTGTAGGCCTAGGCCTGAAAAGCAGTATGAAATCCCTTTACAGTCCTCTCGAGTTGTTGCGCCCAAAAAGCGATACTTCCGAGCCTATTATAAGGAACGTAAAGACAATATTTCATTGCATGTTTGAGAAAATTCTTTTTATTTTTTGTGTTATATATTTATTAATTATATTTTATTTATGTGCAAGCTAGTTTGCAATAGATGCGTCAGTTGTAAGTAGAGGCATGAGTCCGGTTGTTCACCAATATCAAATACTTTGTATCGAGACGAGATAGATGCATACATATCAGTCGATATCTGTCGTTCTGCGGGTGTGCGGATAGCCTCCCTAGACATAATACTCTTAACATTAAAAATGTATCTCTTCAATGAATATTTCCCAAATAATGAAAAATAACTTCACATCCAAGAATTCCATGTTCCCCGATTTTGGCACCTGACCACTACACTTACTATAGTATCAAGTGTGGCGTAATAAATGGGGTTGTATTCATGTTAATGGTTAAAATTTACCAATAAATTATGCAAAAGTCTGAAAAAAGTTATTGATTGAGCTGTGCCTAATCTAGTTTTCATCAAAGACGTTGAATATGAAAGATTTTTTTTACTTAAGAATGTAATACCATACTACAATGATAGTACCTACACCATAACTTTTAATACTCAGTTAATTAATAATATAAACGAGAAAACTGACATACCTCGTAGTCGTTCCGTAATCCTCCTCAATGATAACATTATGATGCGCAGGCGGCGACCGCGACATATGCACGTGTCCTGAATTAGGCCTGAAGTGGTGTCCATTCGTCACCGGCGCATCGATCTGAGTCGCCATGTAATAACTCTCATTCCTCAAACCAGTTAACCGGTCTATCACAGGATTCCAACCGTCGAGTCGACTCCATTCGAAGCTATCCCTCTTCGGATCATGAGGAACCGTATCTTTATCTCTTTCTAGATACCCTTTGCTATCATCCGATTGATTCGAAACCCAACTTGTATTATTATTTATCGTGATTATCGACGCGTGTTTCTTACTCGCTCTATGCTCGTCAATATTCCTTTCTTTGTGGTTGTCGAATTTGTTTTGGTTGTAGTCTGTGGGTTTGTTTTCTTTGTCTGTGCTGTTGTTGTTGTTGTATATGACGGTGTTGAAGTTCTGCGAGCTGTTGTTGTTGTCGGTGCTGTTGTTGGTGTTGTTGGACTCGTTACCGTTGGGAGGCGTGTCGTCTTTCCACCGAGCCAGGTTGTCCATACTGTCTGTAACCAGAACAATTACAAGATAAGCGACAATTATACTTTTATCTACATACAGCTGTATTTTTTTCTGGGATGTGTTCCAAAATATTGCTATTCGGATTATGCTTGTTATCTGAGACTATTTCGATAGTAAATGTAACATCATTTTTTGCTCTTCGAAAATTATTGTTATAACAAGATTGATTGAGAGATTCTAAAAAATACTTAAGTGTCCCGGTTTTTTTTAAATCTCATGCATTTTTCAAGCATCCTAGCCGATGCTACGAGACAACAAACATGATAGATCTTAAAATAACCTTCGGGTTGGGATGAAGCCGGTTCAAATCTCGACAGTCGTTTTAACAGCTTATTCGGTTTGTAAAAGTTAATCAACTTCTGTAAGAAGTGCATAGTATATGTACCTGTTCTCCTGGCGATGGTGAGCGATATACTGCCGAGCACGCTGGGCCGCGAGTGCAGCAAGGCTCTGCGCAGAGTCTCCATCGCCTCGGCGTTGGACTGACCCACCAATGACACTCCGTTTACGCTGAGAAGCTGGTCGTTCGTGTGCAATCTGAAACGTATCATAATTGCATTAAAATCAAGTCCTGTTCAATGTTTTTCCACATTTCCCTAGATATTTCTAGGAAATATGCGTAAGAACCCTACTGCTGACGAGACCCTTGTTTCTCTCGCAGAAGAGAGAGTCGTTGATCGGTCGAAGACTGTTTATCTACGGATAATCAACTAATAGACAAGAGTTTTATACTCCGTCGTCAACGGCGGGATAATTTTCTGATAGAAAGGTATTATAGAATAAAATAAAATAGAAAAAGGTTTATTCAAGATAGCACATCATTACAATTTTGAGTATTGGGTAATTATAAAAGACAATGTATAAGAGATGTGCATACGAAAATTCCGAAATGGTCTCCATACAACAAATGCTGTTGGCTTTACTAGGTACCTATGCAACGCCCACGGCACTGGGTATTCATGAATCTTCAAGGACTTGTTCTGATAGATGAACAAGTCCTTGAAGATTCATGAATACAAGCAAGGTTTCCTTTGAGGAATCATCCGGTACCACAACATTTAAATGCAAATGGCACTGAGGATATAAGCATAAAACATAATGTTATCTCCAAAAAGGATAACTAACCTGCCATCTCTAGAAGCCGCACCACCATGCAGCACCGATTTGATGAAGATGCCCAAGTCCTGAGGGTCCGAGCCCACGGTGACCTTGCCCTTCACGCTGATGCCAAGACCTGCCTTTTCTGAGTCGTGCACTGGGACGTCGAGCCGGAGGATCAGGCGATTACGAAGGCTAAGGATCTGAAATAGAGGCAGAATAAAAAAAAAATGATGAAATTCGACATTGAAACTACAAATAGCTTCCAGATTTTAATGGTATAGAGTAGTGTAGCTGTAGACAATCGAAACCACTTTATTGTAAGGTGATCTAAAATTGTAGACACCTTATTGAACCTTGGAGATGATATGCCTCTATGTATGCTAATAATTCACTCAATTCCATTTTCATTAATTCAAGTCCATCATTGTTGCTCGACGGTGCGTCGTCTGTCGTCCATGGCTGGCTTGTCAGTACTTTTCATGCCAAGTTTAAGCGCGCTATCTCTTTCGAACCCTATGCGTAAAAGAAGGACAAACAGCACGTCTCACCCGTGTCGGCGGGAGTGTTCAAAGTGCAATCGTCACGATAAAGCAAATACGTGTCTTCGGAACACTTACAGAATGAGTACTGGAATTGAGCGCGTCCTGCAACGCACTATCCGTGGCCTGGTTGACGAGGTCGTCCTTGGAGGAGCTGGTGGGCAGGCGCGGCCGCGCGGCGCCGGCGCTGTTGAGCGCGTGCACGATGCTGGACACGCGCCCGTTCTCGCCGACGTCCACGGCGACGGACTGCCCGTTGGACGTGCCTATCGCTTTTTCTGAGTATTTCTGGGGACTTTGCTGGGGTTCAACTCTCTGTAAAGAAAGTTTTTTTTTTTATAAATAATTAGTCAAGCCCTGCCTCCGCTATATTGCTACCGCTACCATCCGGTTTTATTGCTCTTATCCCCGACGCAGAAAAGGCTTTTATAAGTTAACGTTTGTGTCTGTGAAACTGAAGAATGATTTGCTATTATTGTTATTAACAATTTTTTTTTAATCAGACCAGGCAAACATCCATTACTAATGACTTGAGAACCAGAGTCGTGGATGATTTATCATTACCAATATCACCTGTAGTTTTTTGAAAGGCAAGAAGAGAAGGTATCCGGTTATGGAAAGAAGCTTCCTACAACTTGTTTCTGATGAACCCCTTATTGTATAGCTAGACTACAATAAGGGGTTCATCAAAAAGCGACCTGTATAAGAATCGTAGGCATCGTCTTTCGAGCTCACCTGAGTCCTATTAGGCACTTGTCGCTCCACCACAATATCGACGGTGGAATCCGTAGGAGTATTCCTCAGCAGCGATACTACTTGCTGCTGCGTGAGGCCGGACACCGACACCTTGTTCACGGACACCAGCCGGTCGCCCGCGCGCAGCCGCCCGTCCGTCACCGCGGCACCCTGACAATATGTAGTCATGAAGGGATGAATAGGATGATAGGTAACGTGAAATTAAATGTAGACGACGCCACAATCACACGCGGTAAACAATACAGAAAACTAATACTTAAACTGCTTAAGGATTATACATTACCTAAAACTGTTGTGATGTATTTTCTATCATATCATATCAGAGCTAAAAATTAAAAAAAAGGCTTAAAACATTTTTTGGTTTGACCTCTACATCTACAAGCATTATTGCGTATTTATCTGATTTCTAATTATACTTGTAAATAAAAAGGGATTTCTTGTACTAGTTTGTTATTAACCCGTCTTAACATTAAAAACTAGAACAATGCATGAAACAATGCGTTCTTGTTATCAACTTCAATAATTGCCGCTGAACCAATAATCCAATTCGTTGAAGACCTTAATAACTTCATCAAACGGCTCGTTAGTGTTACTCGTTCGATAGCTTTGTGGGCCACCCGCGGTAGCTAGTGAATTTGAAATTAACTTTCATTTATTGCTAGGTATTGTGTTACTTATCTTTCAAAAAGTATAAAGATTAACAGTTTGTTTGAAAGCCTCAGAGTCAAAAATGCTGTGATACTCAATATTAACGAATAAGCTCCCTCTGTATTATCAATGAATCCTTAAATAGCATGTTCTTAATGTACCTGAGACACTATTAACTAAGGTAGTGAACTGTAGTGAACAGATTTGTGGTACATTTGCGATCAAATTGCGGGACTTGGCTAAAAATGCGGTACTCCTTCAAACGGCCTAACTGGGTAAGATGTATTGGCCGTCTACATATTGAAAAGCATGGACAGAAAAATTAAAGAAGAGGACGCTACTCGCAGGTTAGCGAGCGAGCGCGTCATGGTATATACAAATTAATGTCATGCCCTCTTAAATTACTCAAAACTACTACGGTACTTAATATAATCTAGTATAGTCTGAAAACGAGACAATCGGCGTCCCACGCGGCCCCTTTTTGGAACACATAAGTATACTCTAGGGGCACGGTTGACTATCCTAGTATCAACCCATGAATTTGCAGTATGCTGGTAACGAGGGTAAAGGCGAGATTGTTTTCGATCTTCACCGACGTCGACATTGCCTGAAACGTAGCGTTTACCGAGGTATAACGTAGCAGGGAACCAACCTTAGGTAAAATATTCTTAACGTAGATAGGGCAGTGTCCTCCTGTGGGGTTGTCTCTGGTGGTGATGGTGAAGCCGAGCCCCTTCTCCCCCTTGACCAGCGCGACGGCCACGGGCCGCGCGGCGCCGCCCGCCGGCTTGCTGCTCGCGCGCACCGGGACCTCCTGGCCCGATATCGCGCGCTCCGCGCTGCCCACTGGAGGGGACATAATCAAGACGGAACAGTTAATGCTGTCCAAATTAAGTGCTGGGAATTAGCTTGCCAAAAACGACGATGACACTGATTGATAGTAGACTCGAACAAGTTTGTTTAAAATCTAAATGTGAAATTGTGTATATTTAACGTTGAATAAAAAAATACATTATTAATCCCAGATGAAAAAAGAGGTATGTTATAAATTTAACATGTGTATCTCTGTGTCTGTCTGTAATATCATAGCTCCCAAACGGATGAACCAATTTGAGTGCGGGTTTAATCGACGATGATTCTTAGCTGTGTTTAGTGAAAATTGGACCAGTAGTTTTCAAGATATTCAGCTTTAATTGGAACGAGTGACAAGATCTCAGCCAATATTGAAGCTAATAATTCCAAATTTTGTAGTTATGTTCAGTTTTAGTAGCATATCCTGTATCACTAATTGAATAAGGGTCATCATGATGACCAGCTACTTGTGTCAGGGATGTTTTCAATTTTTAATTTAGGTTATATATGGCTTACTGATTACATGCTTACATATGGAAGACCTTACCTTCAGGTAAGAGATCAAGTGGGCGTTCCTGCACGGGATGCACGCTGGCCACGTTGTTGACACCGGACACCCACCGCAGCATGTCTTCTACTCTATGGTTCTGATGTTCGGAGGTGTCCTGTCCCAAGGGTTCTCTCCTCGCGTCTCGAGGAAGGCTTTTACTGCCGTAACTCTGCACCCGATCTGCCGCGTCTAGCCACACCCCGCTCCTGAAACAGAAAATGGAAACATCAGAAATAATTGATCAACCTGACTACCAGTCACAAAGAGATTCACTCAGTATACTTAACTATGTAAATATTCTTTGTAATTAGTTAAAATTTATTTCAAGCTAAGATGATGGATAAAAATTACATCAAGGTATCCAACAACGTTTGCCTTGCTAAGTTTCATGGACGTTGATTCAATTATTTCCTGCATAAGGAAGCCACTTCTTGAACTTTTCACCTAACGGTGCGACATTACAAAACGAGCATATTATTTGATGTGCGCTAATGATGTGTTTCACAAGATATTTTGTTCAGCCGTTCTTAAAGTTCTCTGTAGTTACCCAGGCCCGGAGAACTGCATGGAGAGCCGGTTGGTCTGTCGCTGGAAGTGTCCCGGATTCAGTCTGTCGGTGGGGTCGGGCGGCCGTCCATCGGGTTGGGAATGCACCTTCTGTGTGCGGCTGTTGTCATCTCTGCAGACGACGGCAGCTGACCAGCGCTTTGTCTGCTCAGTGGCCTGGGAAAATATATCGTTATTATTTATAGGCGTGTGCAGAAACAAATAATATCGACGAAACCAGGTAACAAATGCTATCTAGTACCTTTGTATGGGGGGCTGAAGGCTTGAAGGCCGAAAAAGAAGCCAATATTTGACGGTGGTGCCGTTACCATATTAACTAGATATCTCATGTTGAAGAAGCTGCTTGCGTTCTCGCGCTAAATATTCGCCGTGACGCTTTTGCTGTTAGGGAAATGAGGCAACCGTGAAGAATATTTTAAGTAACGCGCGTCACCGTTTGCAGTAAACTTATTATTCGTCATCAGTCGGATTCACCCTCTCTGCTTCATCGAAAATTCTTTGATTCGTTGTTATCACGCCACTTTGGGTTGCAGACCGTTCGTCCATTAATGTATGGGACCCTGTTTGTGCCTGTTACGGTCTACTTAGCGACTGTTACTGTTAGAGTATTTACCGTCCGCTGCGGCGGAGAGGTCTCCTGGTGCAGGGTGGGCTCGCTGCCGCGCCGCACCTGAAGACCGTTGGCACCATCTTCGAGGTCCGCGGCGCCCACCTCCACGCACGAGTCCGTGTTGGGTACGCGCAAACTGCCGCCGACGCCGCCGCCACCCTGAAATAGACAATGAGTTGGAATAACGATCCATTTCCTATGTTTAGTAGAAAAGAGATCAGTAAAAAGTATTCTGTCTATTCACTTGTTAGCGATAAGACCGAACGTATTTAATCTAACGTGTAGCTACCTCTGTAGTTCTTTCGTACAGACGAGGATGCAATAAGGATTATTTGAAGCTAGGCCAGTCAACGTTAAAACAAAAACGTAATTATAGAAAAAACTATTAATCCCACATCAAATTAATACAATCGATCGACGGTCGCACTCCGTACAAAAACCGATCGCCGCAACAATTATTAATTTTATGTACTTATGAATTAAGTAGGAAAGGGTAGAAAAGTAACATTGTGGTTGGTTTGTCCCTATTCGAATAAAGCTAAATCAAACAATCAATGAATACACACAATAATCACACATAAAAACGCTTCAATGCGAAATGTCCCAACAAACTCACATATCCCAATCCCAAGCACATTAATATCTTTATTCATAAACGTCCCCGTGAGCGATTTAGTTTTCGCGCTGTTACGATTTGCATATGACAAATGAACATGTACGGCCGCACGAGGTATGATGCATATTGATGCATGCAATAAGCGCACTACAACCGCATTCTAATCATAAATCACTGCACAAATCACAAGCACCAAGGAGGGCATTACTCTGAAGAGATTTATTGCTCTTTCTTGGAGCAGACGGCAGAATACAAGGAGACATGTGATGACGTAGTGTCGAGTTTAGTATCCTGAGTCAGAATTCAGAAAGTACTCATTCTTATTGTTCGCCAGTGGACTGGCTATGAGCATGACTGCAACCGAGTATACTGTTCCAAACGAGATATTTGTACTAGTGGCAAATAATAACATCTTATAGAAAAATAAAACCTGTAATAAGAATCACTTCTTACTCCGTCTAAAGTTACTTTTATCACGGTGTGCGTTGCAATCATATACCTACATTTTAAAAAGCAATTTTAAACGTAGCATACAATTAATGCCTTTAGCAAACACGTAACTACGATAACGGAGCGCTCAGACATGTTCTACTGTACTGCTTAGGTCATAATGTCGATAAAGACTAATCACTCACTACCAATAATGACAGTTACGCTGAGTGACCTAGCATTGGAAAATGGCTTCACTACTAGACTCATAGTGACCCAATATGTACGTTACATTGCATTCATTTTATAGCGCCAACGTGTGCAAGAATAAAAATACGTCTGGCTCTAGAGAAACATTACGTATTTATGTTTTAAATTAATTCCTTTTACTATTTGTGTCAGATATTCTGTGAAATGTTCAAAAGGGACCGATAGATAAGTAGGTATGTAAAATAATTTCCTTGAAATTATGTTTACATTCTATTATTTCCTACTGAAACAACAGAAGAGGTCTCTTAAACAAAATACTTAGGAATGTCTAAATTAATCACACGTTTATCAAAAAATAATCTATGGAAAACAAGGCAGGTACCTGCCTTGTTTTCCATAGATTATTAACGGGGACGTATAGTGTTTATGTTAGTATTTTATATTTAAAGACACATAGATAGACAGGACCTACGTTGGAAAACCAATCGCACACCTATCTCGATGAAAAGCTCATGCCGACTGTAACAGTAGTCTTAGAGGCTTACGAACGACCGACTGCGTGCCTGCCAACATAATCCTGTTAGCCTATTTTCCATTATCTATAGTTTAGTTTTACCCACTACGACCAATGTCTGATTCATAACTGTACCCAATAGGTGATAATGGCTATTTAACTAGTTGTAATAGGTATGAGCCAACAAATACATGTGTAGATAAGAAAAATATGCGAGCGTAATATTTATTTTAAATATCGAATAGACTTTGATAAAATCACAGGTAGGTCTATATTTGTCGATCTTAAAATAATTATCTTGAATCTAAAATACAGGATAAACATCTCCAATATATAGTCTTTAGATTTTTACAGGTTGAACCATTTTTTGCTGCAAAACTGTTATAAAGACTCACCGTTTTCGGCTGACGCCCACCAATACAATCCGAATAACACAAACCCATATTTACACAGTAAAACGATAGCCTTAATTCGTGTCTGTTTGCAGACATGACATGAAACGATTATCAATTTATCAATAAACTAACTAACTAACAACCAACTACAGGAAACAAGTTCCAACCTGAACAGTTTTCTGGAGTTCGCGCGTTTGCTCCTGTTCCCGCGCAATTTATTTTTTCATCGGCACGGGGCACTACAGCAAAGGAACTAAGCCCATACGGCCAGACACATTAAACACACTGTGATTTAAAACGCGCGGGATATTTGTTAAGCTCCGAATACAAAATTATTGGAATAGTATTTGAATAGTATTTTATCACAGGTTGTCGTCAATATTTTATTAGGTAAGTCATAATTATAGGTAAATCAAATTAGATCCAGATAAGCGTTTTGAGAAATTATTCCAGTAAGCTAGAAATCGTTTTAGTACTTTCATTTAGTCCTAAATTCAATTTACTCAAGTTATTTTTTTATATATTCATTTCTTTGCACCTATTTGTGTGCAAAGAGAACGAATATATAAAGGTCTTCCAGCCGACAAAAATTTTATCTGATCTGATCAGATCGGTCAAATTAGTTTGAATTGTTTGAAATTACTATAAAATTAATAAATAAGTAAAATGCATTGTTTTTATTCTTATTATTTTATGTAATTAAAACTGCACAAATCGCTTATTGTTCTTAAATATGCTATGAAATATTGACACTGTGTTCGACATTCGTATTATTCTTTTCAACATTATTGATGTAACAACTAAAACTGCAAACATCGCTTAGTTTTTTTTTTATGAGTGATGAAGCAGAATGCCGTAGGTATCGTTTCTTTTTTGAATGGCTAACGCTATATTGTTGTATCAAAAATTTTAACAAGAGGGTTGATTTCCCGGCTAGGCGCCTGTAATGTTGGTTGAAATGTCATTAAAGTTGGTTGAAATGTCATTAAATGCATTCTTACCCAGAAAAAGCCTTAGCAGGCGGGTGCAATGGATATCTAAGTATTACCAGAAGTATTTAATTATTATTATGCAACTAGGTACGTGTATGTGCCGCACGCACACGCCCTGGGGAATTCTATTGTTTGCAGATTTGCGTTATTAAGTTCTCGCCATACTTTTGATGAATGAAATGAATAGGTATAGCTTTACCACGTGAGACGCAATATCCGTCGTATCGTAAGTCATAAATCCTCCTTATACCCGACTGCGTCAAAAGAAGTGCTTTATATCTCAATCGTAGTGGGATACATTCGCATATCTACTTAGGTATCTCTACACCAAAAGTGATAATCGTAAGAAATCCGAGTGGTTAAAGGTAAGAAATCAGTGAAGCCATTTATTTTATTACTAGAAGATGCCCGCAACTTCTTCCACGTAGTCGGGTAAAAAGTAAGTACCTAACCATCCTATAACCATGTTTCGATTTTCCAGCTATCCCTGTACCTACCAAAATTTGTTAAAACCCTTCCAACCGTTTTGGTGTACCTACCTACTGAGCGGATAGACATTTTTGCCAACAGACGGCTCTGTACTTCGCGTGCGCTCTTACAAATCCTGAATAGCGCTATTAAGATTTTCCTTAAAATACCTGACCATCGAAAATACATTTTCAGTACAATCCTAGATTTTCATAATTCTTCAGAATGAGCATTCTCGTCTGTGCTCACTTTCATGAATATAATGTTTCAGGCACTAAAGTGATTAACTTACGAGCCATATGAAATTCAAATTAGCAATCTAATCTGCAGAGAATGGCAGAACCGCACTGGCAATAGGATCGAATGGAGAAAAGAAGGGGAGGCCTTTGCCCAGCAGTGGGACACCTAAACAGGCTATTAAAAAAAAACTAATTTGCCATATTTTCGTTCGACTAGGTACAAGTGAATGAATACGTATGCCATTTAACAGTCATGCATGTTCGTTTGTTGAAGGAGCAGTTAGTATACAACGCAAGCTATATTGCCGTTAGAAGCTAAATAAATCCTAAACTAGCACTGTATGTCTGTATCAGTTGATTGCAGTTTCATTGGTCTCCTAAAATAACTACACGTCCGCCACTTAGCAGATAGTTTTTCGCAGGAAAAACACGGCCACGCCCACTAATTTCGCTTGCGCTGAGTTGAATAGGCGTATCTGCATTCCGTTATATTATAGTACTCGTATGAAAGGCTGCTATTATGCAGTTGCCGGTGGCTTACATTAGAACTGCGATCAAGAAACTATTTATGAAAAATGTACGTAGCTCTTGTAGAGCAAACGCGAAAAGCATCAAATTGGGCTAGCAAAGATGTAAATGCCTTTATTCTATTGCACCTGATCAAAATAAATACACTAAGATTAAACCGATTCAATGAAAAATACAGAAGAAAATCTCATTTTGTAACGTTTTCCGTAGCGTGGCTATACATAGGTACTCAGGATCTCTGAAACGACAGATTACCTACTAACACTATTGAAGACTTTTTGTCAGCGATAGGTATAGAAAGTGGGCTGTGGGCGTGTGTGAGCAGTCCCACAGCCTAAGTGCCTAAAAATTGCATCAAAGTGTCAATTGAGTTAGATTGTAGATCAAATGCAGCTTAAAAATTAAATTGGCTAGTGGTTAGTTAGCGCAATGCGCCACAGATGGACGATTCGACAGCATCCGCAAAACTAGTAGTGCTTCGGGTTCCAATTTTCATTAGTAAAAATGTATGCCACTCTCAAAGTTTAAGGCCTAAGCCCATCCCTACCGAGGCTCCTACCTACTACCTACTTGAGGGAGATACGAGGCAATAGCTTAAGGCCCTGGTGATTAGCACTGAAGATTCAAGTCTCCCGGCTGAGTGGACAGTGGAGCCATCACAGCTTCGTGTCTTACCTATAGATCCCTAACGCGCCTCGTCATGATAAGATCTTCCATAGAAGCATCCACATGTCTTCCAACCATTTCTATAAAAACTCTTCTTACGAAAGTTGTGTAGGAATGAATACTAACTCGGAACATGTCCGGGGACGCGGTGCCCGCACTTGAGCCGCTGGCGCCGTCCGCCTGCGCAGCCCGCGGCGCCGGCGCCTGCGCCGCGCACTCTGCGGTGAGCGTCTCCCGGTCGTCTGCGACATCGCGCACGCGGTCGTCTGGGTCCAGGATGCCACCGGAGCTGGCCCGCAGCGCTCGCACTCCCACCCATGTCTCGGGGCCCTGGGGAAAAAGAGGTCACGATTTTAGATCATAGCTTCTATTAAACACAAGGCTCTATACGTTGGATTAGAAATGTCCGCAAAATCAAGTAAGTATACAGAGTAATACACCTTCAAAGGTCTCTGGACTTAACAACGGTTCGGCGGGCCTATGATGGTTCCTTTTATTAAATGATAAATAAGTGACATAGCATCCGTAATTTTTTGACAAAATGCGAGTGTGAGTGACAGATGCTTTGTCACTTATTTATCAAGTGATAAACGCAACCATCAAAGGCCCCCTCTGGATAGGCATCTTCTAAACTTCTATGCAGAGTGATGGATATAATGTACCTAATAAAATAATTCTATGGCTACTTAAATAACAGCGTTATATTTTGTTTCCCACTGGCAGTGCGAAATAACAAACCGGATCATAATATCAAATTAAAACTTCTTCTCATTCTGTACTTATTTCTCATACTAAATCACATACTAACAAGGAATATCAATTTCGACTCGATATTCCTGTAATTCAAAAATAACATCTCGATCTGTTCCAGTTCGTACCATCCAAATGGATTGGCAAAGATACCGTTTAAAGAGAACACAGTGTAGAGAGGATTACTATATCATTACGAACTCGGCATGAGATCGCGTGCCGCAATCACGTAACGGTGGACCGCGCAAGCGCACCGACAGATTAAACCAACTGTTAGCAATGTGCGAAATTCGCATTGTCAATTGTATTTGCGAATTCTGTATTACTACCGTGCTACGATGAAAGGTCGTATCATTATATGGATTTCAGAGTAAGATACGGCCTTTTTCATTTCCAGATTTCTTAAGTAGGTAGGTAAACAGGAACGCAAGCGTTCCCACGCACAACCTGTCTATTCAGAGAGACGTGAATGCGGCCCGCATTGTCGTTCCGATCGTTTGGTCTAACTTGTCAGCCTTTGTCCGGTTGTCAGCGCGATCGCGAATGATCTCAAAAGGCGGATTTGAAAACATCTATCTGCGGGATGTATGAATTAAATTGTGAAGATCGAAAATGCTTTGTTAGTATTGATTCGCGTAATCACGAGTTGTTTTGAGTTTGCAATTGAAATGGAATTAAAAATGTAGGCTTTGTTTCCACCAAATATAAAAAAGACTCATTTAAAACAAAACAGAATGAACGGTCCTTTTAATATGTTATGAAACTAATCCATATCGATTATATCCTAAAGAGGTACCTTAACTAATTGGCGTTTATTATATCTATTTTTACGCCCCCCTAGGCCGTAAGTGGAATTTTCTAAAATCTCACTTCTTGGCCAAGTCAAGACGTAAAACTTTAGGCAAGCCACGAGCGGTAATTAATAAAGCCCCAGAGTGCATATTTATGGCAATCACCTGCAATCTCAGACTTTCTAGAATTCACCGCCTAGTTTGTCGTAAAACCTAAACCCTATCTACTTAAATGAGGCGTGGTAACTTATTTGCACATCGTTATCAAAGGAGGTAACTCGTTTGAAGGTTACATTATTACATCACATCAACCTTACAGATTTTAATAATGCTCAAAGCATCTGCATTACGTTAAATTACAGGTAAGATTACAACGATTCAATAATCTCTAATTTTTTTCAGGAATAAGGATGTCGTACGAATTCGAAAAATATCGTATGGAGCGATAGCCGACGATAAATATTGGCCTACCCAAGTGACGGTCCTGCGTTTGTCGCGCTCCCGCGCCGCGGCCTGTCGCGCGATCTTCTTGAAGCGCGGCGGGGGCACCGGCACTCCCAACTCCTGCATGGCGCTCACATCGTCCACCACACAAGAAACACTCACTGAGAACCGCGACTACCGTAATTCTACACGTTTTCACTCACTTTGAACAAAGCCGTGAAACGAGTGTCATCGTTCATCTTCATCTGCATCGCTATTCATTTAGGTACTTAATTTTATTGAAATGCATTACCTACCAGTCATTACTTTTATGAATTTTTTTCCATAAAACGAATGACTTAGGTAATGCTCTAATAAGGTGATGTCAGTAAAAATCTTTAAGCTGTTAATTAAGTTGGTATTTAGAGCAAACTAACTAGCCAACCTTATTCGAGTATGTTAAATTGTATTAAGTAAGACCCCAAAGACTTAGATAGTTGGCAGTCCACAACTGTGCGTTTTTCTAGAAAATTTCTGCCTCGCACGACTGCATTGTGGAATCAATTGTCGCTTCCAGAACGATACGACCTTCAAACCTTCAAGAAAAGAGCGTACTCCCACTAAAAGACAGGCAACGCACTTGTGACTCGAATCGTTTTCCATCAGGCGATCCGTTTGGTCGTTTGCTATAAAAAAAAAAACTCTCTCTTATCTTTTCCGCTGGATGCGCACGCACTCGGAATCTATGAAATTATTCAACTAGTCAGTTTATCCTATCCTTAAACTCAAATATGACCTTTAATACTCATACTCATTTGCCGACCGGTGCAAGTCAACGTAGATGGGACCTTGGCCTTCGCGCCCCACTGCCTCATGTCAAACGCTCCGAACAGATGCTACTCTTGAAAACCGATTCACGGCTATAAAGTGCACATAAATTGCACATTCTGCCATTCACGGTCAAAATGTTACAAACATTTAACAAGATTCCAAGAGAAGCCTTAGATTTATAGAAGTAATTTGTTCCAACATTGCCTTTTAGGAATAGTTTTGATGATTTTGCTATCACACCGCAATACTAAAATTTTGCAAGATGACTGCAAACGTGCTAAGTAAGTACCGATTATTAATGAACATGACCCCGATATCAGAATTAATGCACGCAATCGAGATGCAATAAATGTTAGTTTTCTACAAAAAGTTAATGTTATCTAGTCTTCACTGGCGATAAATATGGACAAACTGCTAACACGCATTCATGCCACAAGAGATGCTATTCCAAGAACGTGTCCAGCCCGCAGCAGCCCAAGGCACTTGCGCACGCGATCGTTTGCTTTCTCGGAACCATCTTCAGGCAACTTACAACGGTTGCTCTAAGTTTGCACCTGGTATCTACAGCGCCGGGATACAAACGAGGTGCAAATCTAAAGCGGCCGCTGTACTTCCGCTATTATCTTAACACCGACCCGGAATTTTCAGTCCGAAAATAAATAAAATTGTTACGGAATATTTATTCAAGGGCTCCAATTTGTATACCTCCTAAAGCGGGCAACGCAACGGAAATGCAGCTATGGGCACAGTTATGTGTTGAATGATAAGTGGCGGTCATGCGTCAATACTGGTATCCATATAATGATCCAGTTAAAATAAGGAATCGATTATGCATTGTGTTGAACTTGGAAGTCCGTGTCATTACTGTCATAATATTTAACCTATGTATACCTCTGTAAGTACAGATTAATATGTTATTCACACACATATACTACAATTTTACGAGTATTGAATGATTCTAAAAACAAATACCTTATTCAATTAATTTTAACATTTATTTCATTTTATATCTATTTTAAGCTCTAAACCACGCCCACTGACAAAAAATATTATATTAAAGTTAGTACAATTTATCTAATAACAGATCTGTCGCCTAATATGATGAATTACGCACTCGCAACACATGGCTGTACATTTTTATCGCAATGTAGGACACAGATGTAATTGTAGCATTAAAATAACTGTTCTTTTCAGCTACTTTAATAATAATAATAAATATTAAGGGACAATCATACACAAATCGACCTAGTCCCAAACTAAGCAAAGCTTGTTCTATGGGTACTAGACGACGATATACATAATATATAAATACATATATAGATAACATCTATAATCCCGGCCGGGCCAATATTTGTGCAAATATTTGTTCTTGGGTCATGAACAAATATTTGCACAAATATTTGCCCCGGCCGGGATTCGAACCCGGGACCGCCGACTCAGTAGGCCGCTGTACTTCCGCTATTATCTTAACACCGACCCGGAATTTTCAGTCCGAAAATAAATAAAATTGTTACGGAATATTTATTCAAGGGCTCCAATTTGTATACCTCCTAAAGCGGGCAACGCAACGGAAATGCAGCTATGGGCACAGTTATGTGTTGAATGATAAGTGGCGGTCATGCGTCAATACTGGTATCCATATAATGATCCAGTTAAAATAAGGAATCGATTATGCATTGTGTTGAACTTGGAAGTCAGTGTCATTACTGTCATAATATTTAACCTATGTATACCTCTGTAAGTACAGATTAATATGTTATTCACACACATATACTACAATTTTACGAGTATTGAATGATTCTAAAAACAAATACCTTATTCAATTAATTTTAACATTTATTTCATTTTATATCTATTTTAAGCTCTAAACCACGCCCACTGACAAAAAATATTATATTAAAGTTAGTACAATTTATCTAATAACAGATCTGTCGCCTAATATGATGAATTACGCACTCGCAACACATGGCTGTACATTTTTATCGCAATGTAGGACACAGATGTAATTGTAGCATTAAAATAACTGTTCTTTTCAGCTACTTTAATAATAATAATAAATATTAAGGGACAATCATACACAAATCGACCTAGTCCCAAACTAAGCAAAGCTTGTTCTATGGGTACTAGACGACGATATACATAATATATAAATACATATATAGATAACATCTATAATCCCGGCCGGGGCCAATATTTGTGCAAATATTTGTTCTTGGGTCATGAACAAATATTTGCACAAATATTTGCCCCGGCCGGGATTCGAACCCGGGACCGCCGACTCAGTAGGCAGGTGTCTACCAACCGAGCCAAACGCGTCGTCAAAGTTGTAGCTGCGGACAAGCTATACGTTGAATAGACAATCAATCTCTGCCACATGTAAGTGTATTTATTTCAACAAGTATCTAAAGCCAACATGCCTTAAGGCCGTTTGACGCGAAATTGTTATGCAAATATCAGTTGTATCGGCAATGCAGCGAGTGCGCCTCTCATGTTGCAAAACGGTTTTTAAAAGCATTAGAGCTTGACCGGCGTCTGAGTGATAATATCTGTCAAGGTGAGGATATAACTGCGAAAAATGTAGAGGCGAAACCTACTTCGGCCTGATTCAATTGACATTAAGGGGTTACATGGGTTTCACGGTTTCAAAAAATCTAATTTTTTTTTATTGCCTCATTAAATTTGACAACATCTCTAGAATATTGTCCTAAATTTTCAAATTGATCCGAGTAATAGTTTTGGAAATACAGCCTTCAGAAGTTGAGCGCTCGAGGCCAACTAGTAGGCTAATAGCCTAAGCGCGAAAACTTTAAACGCGTTTTTCTCGAAACTGTGTTTTCAAAGTCGGTTTTGGCAGAATTTCTCGAGAACTACTCAATCGATCTTCATGTAATTTTACACAGGTCTTCGCGATACAATTCTCAATAAGTTGGACGAAGGATTTTTTTTTTTTCGATTACAACTATTTAAAAAAAAAAAATGTAGAGAAATTTTCATCGAAATTGTCATTTTTTTGTAAAAAGGTCTGCCAAAAATCCAATTTTCACTTTTTTTTTTTCCTTCGTCCACATTATGGTTTATGGTCTTAACTAAAATATATATTATTTTTTTTCCCTTCTGATGATCCTGTAAGAAGTTCTTCTGCCAACGCGGACTCACTTTTTTCCCGAGGGGCCGCCGGAAATGACGTCACAATGGCAGAGTTTTTAATATTTTTTTACAAAATTTTCAGAATTTCTTTGTCAAATGTGTATCTTTATGACAGTACAAAATTTGAATAAAAAATTTCATTTTTTATATGAAAAAAGAATTGTTGAAAAAAGGCCATTTTTTCCCCGAGGAAACCCATGTAACCCCTTAATATATACCATCTGAGCAATACCATATATCCATGATGTGTTCGATATTAATCGACGTTTGTTATTGAACTGCACTAAGCAAAAATAATGAATTTTCGTTTCGTGTATAGAGATAAATCGAGTACATCGCTAAATTAGACGTCGTCAGTGATGATATTTGAGACAGGTCATTAGATACGTCGAATTTGGGAATTCCTCTGAAATTTAGCTTCTTGTAATAAATGTACCATTTCAAACTTAGTTTACTTGAAGCATGTAGGCATGTGGTTGCAAAGAGTAACTGATTGATCATAATCATAAACAATTATAATTAACTTCCAGTTTCAGAAAGTAACGCGAACTACACATTTCACCGCAATTCCTTCCACTATTTATAAACACTAAAACGTTCGTATTTTCCGACGTTTAAAACATATTTGGGAACTAATTTTATTTCACGGAAGACGAGAAAAGTAGAAGCCGTAAGTCGGCCGGCTTCGCGCGCGGTTCGATCATGACTGAAGCAGAAACGGCATTAGAAAGATCGCATAATACAAATAAACGATTACTGCTCAGGTTCTTTTTTCTCCAATTCAAGGCTTGTGAACCATGCGAAACGTAAATACAGAGCGGAGCTGGGGCCAATATGGAAACGTGGATAAATATAACGACGATTTCTCAGGAGATTCTGCCTAATTTCGTATGACATTTATGTCATCAGACGAACTCATTAGCAAACAGAATAAAAATTAAAAGTAAACTTCCCAGTGGAATGTTATTATATTAGTAGTAGGTACTTATTGATCGATTAAAATAAAGCTCATACTTTAAATGTGAGTACCTATTATCAAGTTAATTAAGGTTATTTCGACAACTTTTTCTTAGCTAAATGGAACCACGCGTAATCTTAATATCCTTCCTACAATGACCTTCTGATATTACACTGACTGACCGTTTATGGTTTCTCTTGCATGTAATACTAACCAGATTTTTTCTACAAATAGATAAGATCAAAGTATACGCAATGGTTGTTGAAAAATCAATCGTAGAATCATATCGGAAATAACTTTCAATGAGAGAGCAATAACAGATTAGGGAAAATCACAATTCAATCAGAAAGCGAGGCGTAAAAGCATTACTTGGAAGCCAGAACGAACCGTTAAAACATGGAAATGGCAACCTACGAACGGTTGCAGGTATTAGTTTAATAGCTTTTGCTTACACATTCAAATTATGTGGGACAAGTGAGTAAACCAGAAATGGAGATGTTGACCAAATAGGATCACCTTTGAACGCTCGCGGGAGCTCTTAATAAGCTTAACTGGGTCTATAAACCTAACCTTATGATGTATGTATGTAAACACTTTATTATGCATAAAAACAAGAATGATATTGGTTTACGAATAATGACGTGGTAAATTCCTAAGATAAATTTATTGTGTAGAAAGATAGTAATAGATAAAACCTTACGTTAATCTATCGTTTTCAAATACAAGCTTTATGCTTCCCAAGTAGGTACGATTATAGGATCTTTAAGTGCTTGAACTCGATAACCGTGAGAAGGTTTCAATTATCAGATCAACGCATTTTTGCTATTGTGTAATCCAATGAGAAGATGATAAGTAACATTCAGATATTTCTCTGAGGTCATGTTTGTTTTGAAATCCTAAGAATATACGACACTTAGAACATAAAGTAAATGGAATGTATTTCATCCAAAAAAGTCTTAATCCCTATTTTACAGATCGCGACTACTTATTTGATGGTATAAATATAGTAGTAGTGGATGGTTCAATAAATATAAGAGTACCTAGTTACCTACCCTCTTATACTACCACATATTTATACGAGTATATTGCCCGATTAGGACCAATAAATACACACGGTGTGCTAATCACCAAGATATGTCAACCCGTCTTATCATTTATTTTTGTCTTACAAGTTTTCTATTAAGTCACTCATGAGAGTGACTATACAATATTAAACTTAAATATGACGAAAATTGGTAATACCTACGCTTATTTGCATATACCTTTATTGTCTAATGTTTCAATATGCAGTTTCGTGCACCAACGTGGCGGATAGACTGGTGAAGAAATGATATGTTACTGAAAATGACGCCCAAATGTGAACTACCTTAAAATATAGTATACCTACTTCTACTAAACGCTTTGCGCTTTAAAACGTTCGATAATAAAGGTAATTAAATAAAATCGCTTTTGACCCGTCATATTTACGTTGAATAATATCTAATATGCACGAACCGCAAGAGTATAACGTGTTGCATTCTACTACAAGTTCATACTCTGACATGACGCTACCGCGGCTAAATAGCGCGTTAACGATGATAAATACAGCGGAAGCGGTTTTGTGGACGGACAATAGCGGATCGTATGGCGAGCTGATGGCTATAGTGTTTTATTCTTTGAGACTGATCGAACGTCGAAGGCTAGCGCACAATAGGCTCTGGTGGCCTACGTCTCCCTTTAGCGCAAAGTATCCTCAATCATTTATTATATCACATCACTAAATAACGCGTTAAGAGGAAATACCGCTGCTCATTCTTCCATGCAAATCGAGGTTTTTTTTATATCATAGGGGGCAAACGAGCAAACGAAACGCCTGATCGAAAGCGATTACCGTCGTCGCCTATAAACCTGCAACACCAGAGGCTGTGCCAGATGAACCACAAGTGCATTGCCGGTCTTTCAGGTGGGAGAATCCTCTTTTCTCGAAGGTTTGGAGATCGTATCGGTTCGGAAATACCGCAAGCGACAATTCATTTCAATATGTGAGGTTTCGTTCTAATCTTTTTGCTCCTCCAAAACTTAACCAATCTTCACGCAATTTTAGGAACTCAATAGGAAGGAAATGTTCTGTGTCGCGGACCGTTTCCGTGTCTGTTTTTGGGCCAATATTCCTGCCAGGCCTAATACATAATTTCAGTGGTCTTCACATTCTATTATCCTAAACTTTATTAACTGCATTGTCGGTGGAGTAAGATTTCCCAATTCCCTGTTCGTTTCTTAGTTCCTGATACTGATACGGCACAGGGCCTACTATTCACTCCTTCTCCTTCTAAATAGCTAGAGGAAAAAATATCAATTATATGCTATTTCATGAGGCAGGCTTGGTAATAAACGAAGCGTCTCTTTTAATTAGACAAGTTTAGATGTTTCGTAAATACAAACTCGAGTAAATAAAGAATGTCCTTTATGTCGAGTATGTCCTTATTGGATTGTGATGTGGTGTACTCAAGCTACCTGCGTACTTAGGTAAGTAAGTACACCACATGCTAAAACGACATAATTGTTAAATAAGTTCGATCCATATTGGGTTTTTGATCATCGTATTTTCACATCAACTTTAAACCTATTAAGAAATTAATTTTTAGGTAGGTAGATGGGACAGCGCATTGTTCAAGATTGTACAAGATAGGTAGTACTCCGTGATGGTTGGACTAATTAATTTTACTACGTCACAATTTAGTTAAATTTAGCCAAGTGAATAACGTGACGAATAATATAACGTGATTCCCTTTAATTACTTACACTCAAACTCGTTTCTTAATTATAGATATTGGCATCTAATAATAGGAAATATTTAACTAAATACCTACCTACATTATTGTTCTAACGGTAACGTTACTATATTGCTATATACCTTACTTCCACCTGTAAATCAAACACAACATTGTGTACGGTCGAGTTCATTTACATCGGAGTGAAATTCTATTAATACAATGTTAATAGCAATCTATTATACGTAATCATCAACGAAGACAAGAACTTAACTCTTCTTAATTGACGTTGTTGGTAATAAAATGTACCTTTAATTATAGTGTTACAAATAGCACACATATTTATAGTAAATTCTACATTCTATACGCCCGACCGTTTAAGGAAAACCGATGTTGTAACAGAAAAAAAAAGTAATTTAAATAATGTAAGTTCAATGGCTCGCTCGCGTGTACATGGCATCGACAACATAATTGCGCCTTTGAATTAATGCAGTGCTTTCCACCACTTTCAGATCAAGGCGTGAAAGTGAAGCCGACAATGGGAACTGACGTATTGATGTACCGCGCACTTGTAGCCTAGTCAACGTGGAATAAACTCGTATGAAGGCCCCTAATGCCCCGCCCCCCTTTCGGATGCGATTGGTTATTTTTACTTTTCAATAATCCAGCCCTTGTCCTTATCCCAATTACATGGGGTCGGTACGAAATCTTTCTTATTTTATTCTTCACATAATCAGTTATTTTTATTTAGTATGGAAAAACACGTGGCTTAGTCGAAACCCCGATTTTTTCATACAAATACATTAATATATGGCATTCCCTACGTACTGTATTGATTTGTTTCTAATTTTGAACAGGTACGAGTAAAATCTCTAGAAACTCTTTTTATTTTTTCTTACCAGTAATGATGTTAATGTTTTGTATTTGTATTTGGTTTTAAATTTGGTCACGCATTAAAATTCACCAACACAGACCGACGTACTTTTGGCATAAATATAATTCTAAAATATTCCCGAGAACAATCAAATTACACTTGCCATACGGGTGGGAATAAACGTTCGGTTCAACCACCTCATCAATTTGTCTATTATAGGAAGTACATCTTTTCTTTCTTGATTGTCATTTCATTAATATTGATGTTTGGTTTCGTTCTAGGTAATTTTATCGATAAATCTTTTAAGTGACATGTGAAAGAGTTCCTGCGATATTGTTCTGTTGTTTTATATTACAGAAAATACATTTTGTTTCGAAGTAGAGATGTTTTAGAGGCTTAACAACGCAAAATGTGTTAAGTAGATGTTAGCGGGCTTAGGATATTCGACATTCAAATCTGCATGTGTCCTTAACCCCAAAAGATTATTCATGTGGTGTTATGACTGTAAATTATTTGCATATTTATGCATAATTGAAGTAGGTACGTAGCGGTAATTCGATATTTCAAGTCGGTTATTGGAATTTAATACTTAATGGATTTAGTAAAATTACCATTACATATATAAACTATAGGCTTTTATATATAAAAATATGTATATAAATACTTACTGGGAATGTTGACGTACGCTAGCCACTGTGCTATTGATACGTGAATATTGAACTATGAGCACTAATGACTATTCAATTCCGTATTTCACGGTTCCTTCTATTGGGTCAGGAATTCAGGATCGGGCATTGTATGTACGTAAGCATCCTTAAAATATAAATTCTTACCGTTTCGTTAGCCTTAGGCAGAATATTCCTTTGCAGCTTCTGGACAGGGTACGTCTGCCTCCACCCAAAGAGGCGCACCAACTTGTCTGCCACATCCTCACACCGAGGTGCCGAGTCTTTCATCTTAATGTTTATCACTTTCAATCACTGACTCATTGCACTATAACGTTTCCATCCATTTCGTAAGTCGTGATGTTTACTTTGCCAGAAAACGTTAGTGAAAAGTGGGAAGGTTAACAGTAGAAGTAATATAACACCGAATAAACACGTTCACACTTCACAACGACTCCCGAGCCGATGAAGAGGCCAGAAAGCAAAAGTTGCTCGTCAATTTCTTAATCTGCCAATTAAGCGTAATTGCCCTACGGCGCAGTGTCCGTGTTGGACGACGGCTTCTACAGAACTAAATCATGTACTCGTACATGGCCGATGTCACCAGCACATATACACTATGAGACTGCTCCACAATACCGCTAGCACTTGCAGTTAGACGCGCAAAAAGTGTTAAAAAATTGGTGTCTGCCGCGGCCTGGCGACCGGCGCGCTCTCACACTGGCCGTTATCGCTGAATACGTTATCACCGCCCCCCTCCGTCACCGGCTAGACTGAGTACATGTACCTACCTGTGTAGAATGGCTGCATGCTTTATCTATTCGATCAAATTGCAACGTGCGCGGGATTCTCGGCAACGGCTTTATCGCGTTTGAATATCGCTTCCAACCACAGAGACTGCATTCAAGTGATGTAATGATTTTTACGCTGATACATTGCGCGCATGCAGGCTTTAATATAGTACGCTCACCTTATCTACGCTTAGATGACCATCGAGGGAGTGAAGGGAGTGAACGTCGTGCGCCTTCTTTAATTGATTAGTTCAGCGTGATTTGGTACGGTGTTGTATTCGAATTCTCTAAAGCCCCTTCGAAATTTGCCAGTTTTAAAATACATATGAATGTTGATTCATTAGACATCATTGGTGTCAACAAGCCAACACGGCTAAAGGTCACCGGTCAGACTGGCCAAAAGTAGATTGCGTAGATAGAAAGTATCGCTCGCTTGTAGGTAATGTATATTAATGTACTAGGTACCTACTTAATACCATTTAGTTGACAATAATGAAAATAATTAAAGTGGACATGTCACACTATGGTCAGCGAACATGTGGAACAAAGAAAGCCCGGTTGATGTTTCCTGTCGATGTTTCGACATGTTGTGTTAGTCCCACTCGTTGACGGCTCGTAAATTTATCTCAAAGTGAAATTAAACCGCGGCCTTTATTTGATAAAAAATCGCATTAAGTAGATAAATCAAATAAGGCTGCTAAAAGTGGTAGAAATTGAATACGGAAAGTGAAATTTGTTATTCAATTTCAATTCGTTAAATATGGACAACAGGTCATAAAACTTTTAAGATAAAACAGACATTTCAGTCAAATTCGAATCTATTAAACTTACAATCGTGAATAGATATTAAACTCAAATAGTATTTACATTTTCATTAATACTGGTTTGTTAGGTAGTGTTTAATTAGCATCCCTTACAAATTGAAAGTCAAACTAGGTATTTTTTTGATTACTTTAATGGTTATCAAAAGGGTCTATCAAAGTATGCACTTTAATGGTTGTCAAAGGGCTTATCTAAATAAGCCGGCTTGCATCAGGCAGCGTTAATTGCCGCATGCGGCACGCATTAAGGTGGCATTAGCGCATGCCGGCGCACGCATGGCGCGCGAAACTTGCCCTAAAGGGGGAGCGGCTTCAATCCAGCTGACATAATCATACACCAGGCCTGGCAGACCATGGGCTTATGATTCTACGACCTGTACTAATAACGGTCTGAATTCATTAAAAATGGATTGCAGCGCAGAATACTTTTTGTTAAAACAGCCATTTTTAGTAAAGTTGGAATTAAATGTAGCGCTATTTGAACAGATATTAATTAATGTCAAATAGGTATTTAGTTTTAAATACATCTTCATTACGAGCATTACATACAACTTGAGAAAGTTAAGCTACATATTTTCTTGATTACTTTAATGGTTGTTAAAGGGTATATCTAAATATGCAGTAGTCTTGAATCACGCAGCGTTAATTGCCGCATGCCGAATGCGGCACACATTAGGTGGCATTAGCGCATGCCGGCGCACGCGCAGTTCGCAAAACTTGCCCTAATGGGGGAGCGGCTTCAATCCAGCTGTGATAATCACAGCCCAGCCTGGCACTCCATTGTCTCACGATTCCAGGACCCATAATAACACCCCGATCAGCGACACAAGAATATTTTATGGAAATTACGCGTAATTGCAAGGCTTGTAACGTTAATAATTAATGAGACGTTTAAGACTAATGACGTATTAACATACAAGTGTCTCGTTGTTAAGCGCGGCGAAAACAATGGGACGATATTAAAACTCACACATTTCGTGATTACGAACGAATGCCGTGTAACAAACGGAACAATCGACGATTAAAACTTTGGTGTTCTTTACTGCTATTCAACACAGGTAATCAATTTGATCTGTGGCCGTGGAAGTCTGTGAAACAACATAGGCGAGGAGATATTTAGAGGAAAGTTACATTTCACATTTTGCTGAGCGATATTTCCCACAAAAGGCGAATGTAAACGAGGGTCCCACGTAGCTGCTTTCTACCGAGAGATATGGGTATCTAGATCGGTGCCACCACCGCTATTATGTTACTTACTCTACAAAATACAATGCCACGGTATAGCAACCGTGGCAATGATACTCATTAGTAAGGAAAGCATTGACAAGCACGCTCGGAAAGAAATACCGTATCAGCTACATTTGTCGAATGACACCAATATCGCTCGTATTAAATGGCTCATAGTCGGAACTGTGTCACCCGATATTAATTCTAGAGAAACACCGCACGTCTTTTGATGTAAGAGAAGTAAATTAATGTAATTTACTTACCAATATCGTACATGACATAAATAAGGAAACAGAAGTGAATGACACTTTCATCATCTTGATATTGCGCTCAATGCATAACTCAACAACGAAGTTCAAGTTGTCTGAGTATTGCCGGGTTATGGAACATTGCAATATTCATTAGGGTCAGACGAAGGAGCGTTGGACTTGCGTGCAGTCATGCAACACTGAGCACGCCAGCCGTGAGCTGAGATATTACAAAAATCTGTACAAACTGTTTTCCGACCACACCAAATTATTTGACGCGGAAGCATTTTTATTGGGAAAATATTTTTTACAGCAGTTATTGTATATTTTTGACAGATGTGTAACAACGTTCTAGGAGGTTGACAAACACATTACAGTTTCTCTACGTTTTATTTTATGGCACATAAAACGATGTGTTTTAGCTACAAACCTATTCAAACCGTTTATGTACACAAGTACAACAACCCAAGTCTGGTACTTAACGCCGCCGCATTCACAGGTTCGATGCAACTTTTATGCAAATGTATAACAAAAGCAAAATCGCGACAACGCTAACAAGCCCGGGGTCACGACCTTTAGCTTCACACACAGAAACCGGTAACGATCCCACTTTTTCACTCAACACTATAATAATATGGTAATGGTAATTTGCACAATGGTAAAACGTCACGATTGGTAATCGATGTAAACAAACTGGAGGCTGCGCGGCAAGCAACTGGCTGGCTGGGAGTGCGCGAGCGCCGCACGGCGGGGAGGGCCAACAGGTCACCTCCCCCCTCCGGTCCTCAGAGGTAGCCAACCGAACCATTCAGAAGTGCTCGAACTCCATGTAAACAATGATTACACCTGTGTTCACCTACTGCCTCCGCGAAACGTAACGTTGGTAGACATATCTAGTCCAGTAGTTTGGTGCCCATGCATAAATGCATATATAGTACATAATTTAATGTATATTTTGCGTAATTTAAGTAAAATAATTAACGTAATAGTAGTGTGAAATGTTTTTACCATTACCCATCGGGTTTGTTTTATCAACTCCAATTAACCTTTATTATCTAAGCCTTAATTATAATTTTTATGTCTGACGTGACAAGCCTCCGAAACAAAAGCAAGAGAGGAAACTATCGTCATGGAAGCTTAGCTTCTTCCTGTAGTCTAGGTCCAAATTTCGAGTTTACAAAATCAAATCCGGGTCCTTATGATAGACAAAAGAAGGAACCAAAAGGGAAACGAGTTCCGGAAAACAATGTTTTAAAATGTCATGGTGGTAATTACATTCCAAAATTAAGTCAGTACTTATATAAAATGGTGAGCGGAAGACCGAGGGTCCGATACTCCATCCACTGTTCCAGATTAAAAGGGCGTATCATAGCTTGGTGCTATAGCACATATGACATTTTGTATATTATCGAGGAAGGATAGGTCTGGCGGCGCGTGACGGGCGCGCAAGCAGCGGAACGGGGTGGCTACCCGCTGTCCGACCACCTTAAACTAATACTTACTTTCAAGGACAACGGAAATTTCGATTTAAATAGAACTATATTAAAGTCGTGGCATTGGCATACCGGCTTCGACTTCGATGATGCTTGATACCACAAAATGACAACGTCGAGTATCACCAAGAAGAGCATCTAAGCATGTACTCTTAATTAAGAGAGTAATAGGGGCTACTTGAGTGGTGGTTATAGATATGTCAATGCTTTCAGCCATTAGTTATAAAATGTCTACCTTCCATTTTAGACAAACTTAAAAGTCAACGAAACTATCTCAAACTATCCGTAGGATACTAATATCATAATTCTCGCCAAAATTTCTCGCATACCTTTGATGCAGGTCATGGGTTGGAAACTAAGCTTTTCAATTCAACCCCATTTGTACATCTTAGCGCCATCTATCTCCACGAACATGCATTACTACCTTAATGACTTAACTGAGCTAGCTAGACGGCTTTCGTTATTCACGTTCGGCGATGGATGGCCTTAGAAGCAATTGTGTGGTATCTAATGTAGATATATTTATATATTATATGATCTTATGAGAGATGTAAAGCTATAAGGGAAATAAATGCCATATTCAACTAACCAAGAAGAAAAAATCCTGCACCTGCTCATACCTGTCGGAACGAAAAAGCCGTGTTTACATATTTTGTTTAGTTCCAACTTCTGTCATAGATGTCACTGCAAGTCAGACAGAAAACTTACGACCAAGGAATATAATACAACTTACGACACGAAAAGGAAGTGTATAAGTCGCTTTTAATAAAAAAAAACAGTGTCAAAGAGGGGAGCCAAGCCATGGTGTAGGGTTCCGATGTCCCGATTGTCTGACAAAGGGGTACCAGACCCGAACACCTGCACCACATGGTCTACATGCCAACTGAGCTGTAACCGTCAGTGATCTCACTATCTTTGTCATTGCAGTTTTCAAGGTCTACGGCGTTTCTGCTAAGTGCTGGCTAATAGACGTGTGTATTTCAACATGACTCGATGTCCAAGTACGATTCTATTTAGTCAGTCCTAAAATTAGAGCACGCAACACCTTTTTATTCCAAGAGTCGTTTCACCCTTTGAGTGTGCAGGTGCGTAATTCGATGATGCATTTCGATATCAATAACTTACCAATATCTCAAATTAATCATTACCATTATTTTATACCGGTAAGTACCTATACTACCTATTATGTTTCTTTCTGTTATTCGAGCGACATCCAGTAGTGGCATACATTTGAAGTTTACCAAAGCGATTGCTTTTATCATTTCTTATGCGAACTGCTAAGGAATGGAACTTGCTCCCATTGTGTGTATTTCAAGAATACATATAATTCGTCACTTACTTACGCAGTCATTTGCCATCAGGTGACACTGACTGAGGTCAGCTGCCGGTCAGTTTGTGAAAAAAAAGTTTTTAAAGCACCTCATTATCTTTACTTATGTATATTACCTACTCGCGTCTGCCAATTGCACTTTTGCTATATAATAAATAATAAAATAATAAATATTAAGGGACAATCTTACACAAATCGACCTAGTCCCAAACTAAGCAAAGCTTGTACTATGGGTACTAGACGACGATATACATAATATATAAATACATATATAGATAACATCCATGACCCAAGAACAAATATTTGCACAAATATTTGCCCCGGCCGGGATTCGAACCCGGGACCGCCGACTCAGTAGGCATAGGTGTCTACCAACCGAGCCAAACGCGTCGTCAAAATATATGACATACAATCTTGCATTTCACAACTATCGATAGATGAATACATCTAGAAAGAATACATAACGATTACTTGGGCAGAGCAGATCGTTAAAGTAAACATAAATAGTGGTTCGTGGGCTAGATCTCGGACACATGTCGTTACTAACGTCGAATTGAGCCCGTTATATTTATGTCTATTTATATTGAAGCAGCTAATTCACTTAAAAGTCAATCTCCGGAAGCCCCGTAAGTGGTTGTACTTATTGGGCAAAGCCTTTTACGGGATTAGTGCCCACTGTATCACGGCGCACGTGCAGTTTTCTTTGTCGTTCTTAACTGTAGTATTTACTTTTATGGTTTTTAGTAAACAACATTCTAACCCCGAAGTACAGGTTTTTTTACCAAAACTCCGATTACCTTGGAAATTGGTCGCATTGTGACCAACTAACCCGTTTGCCCAATAAAAATAACAAAAAACCGAATCAGCCCAACTGTCTTCAAGTACCTAATCAGGGAACGTAATAATAAAATAAAAACAAAGATTCCGACTAGCTGAGAATTTATCAATTGGTTCTCAGCATTTTTTAAATCTTGGATTGCTATATTTACAAGAAAATTGATGATGAGTGATGACGTTAAAACAAAAATTGCATTTTGAAGTTGAAGTTGTTTTCAAAATAAGACAAGTAGGAATGAGCGAGCCACATATTTATTTCCACAAACACAGTGAATTTAGTTAATTGGTGTTGGTACTTTGATTTCAGTAAGAAAATAAATTATTTATTAGTATACTTGCCAATTTAATGTTTTGTTTTTAGTAATTTCCACGGCTTTGTAAAAGCAATTAGAAACTTAATTTTCCCATCAGTTCCGCTCCGGAACAATGGGAGATAGTTCGATGAAATATTACCATAATGTTCATAGTTTACACCGAGTCCCTGGGCTTTCACAATACAAAACATCATTATAAGAACTGGAAAAGTTTACACGATCGGTAGTACCTTTTGTGGGAGTATAGGTACAATACTGCCGTTACTTTGAAGATAATGTTGCGACGTGGGTAACTTTCAACCCTCCTTTCTTTATTAAGTCCGTCATAGACGGAGGCTTAATGTGTATTATAGCAACCTTGCTATTGATACCTATCAAACGACATCTTTTTCTTACTATTTGACAGGGTCCACACACGCAGCTATAATATAAATATACCGTAATATCTTTATACCTTCAGCATACTGCCTTCCATTCCCGAACAGTATCAAGAGAAAATAATAGATATATCGGTAAGGGCTTTCCCTGCCCCGATTGTTAAGAACTTTTAAACATTTAGAGTATATACCTGATTAATATTCATACACATTTCCTTAACTTTCATGTTAGAACGGTAAGACTAAGTTGAATTTAACGATGAGACTGACTCATTTTCCCAGCTCATAGCCTCTGGCCACCTATCATATTCTCGTCACGTCATTTGGTTACGTATTACCATCGCTATCATCAAGGAAGTGCTGTGCTATTAAACTTCGGCACAATACAATACCACCGACCAAGGTCAACAGTTCATCGTCACAAACAAGTACCTACTGCTAAAACTATTGGAGAATTTAGCATAGGTCTTTTATCTCTGGACTGGACTATTATCTAAAATGCGGAAGTTCTTAGCACATCTTTTGTGAGGTTGTTATGAAATTTGCTCAAAAGTTATGGTTGACGTAAACCTTGTTATGATTCCGCAACCCAGCGGTAACAAATCACTCGACTTTCTTGCTCACAGTCCGGTGGAAAAGGCTTTTTAGAATAATACGCACCGTACGTGGGTATGATATGCATAAATATACAATTTTAGATCGCCTTGCTCTCACCAGGCCTTTTTAGGATGGAGTACAAATTAGGTATCTTAGTACGTGTTCTTTCGTAGCAAATTGGCGACATATACGTAGGTAGGTACAGTCAGCGCAGCTGCAAAAATATATACTTTTAGTCCGATCAAACATCTTCTCTCTACTATAATATTGACGTGTATTAAAGTCTATAGTGAAGATATCTTTAAACGAACGAATCCTGTAACTATATTTTTTATTATCACTACCTACCTACATAGTATAAAACAAAGTCGCTCCCTGCTGTCTGTCTGTCTGTCCCTATGTATGCTTAGATCTTTAAAACTACGAAACGGATTTTGATGTGGTTTTCTTTGATAGATAGAGTGATTCAAGAGGAAGGTTTATAAATGTATAATACATGCATAATATATCAGCATTGCACCCCTGCGAAGCCGGGGCGGGTCGCTAGTTATTACTAAGTTCGGAATTAAAATCAATCATTAAATGAGAATCGCGGAATACTTTTTAACCGACTTCCAAAAAGGAGGAGGTTCGCAATTCGAACTAATTTTTTTTTTTTGTTGTATGTTTGTTACTCGATATCTCCGAGAACCGTGAACCGATTTTCAATTTTTTTTTTTTTTAATCGTAAGGGTATAACTCCGAGTTGGTCCCATTGGCACTAAGTCGGGATCTGATGTTGGAATCTTGGAGAAAACGAGGGAACTCTTCAAATGTTATAGGGACATGTACGGCGCTTTCGGTAATTTATTGATAAAGTCAAGAATTTACATTCAGTAAATAGGGTTTGGTGTAAGGAAGCTGATGATGAACACCACAGATGGCCACTAGAACTTTAATTCTAAACGGCCAGTGTTTCGAAGGTAGCGATTAGATGTGCCGATTCGGATAGTTAAATTACTAGGAGGAAACAAATGCACATGGTGCTATTGAATACGGTACCATAAAACTGGTCTGATGCTGGAACCGGAAAGGACCCTACAGAACACGGTAACCAAACAACGTAACCGAGTCGTGTTTGGTGTTACTGGAATTGTCCTGACAAGCATTCTGAGTACAGAAGACTTATTTTTTTATTAATCGACTTCTTAATCGATATTTATTATTAATCGACTTCTTAATCGATATTTATTACACAATAACAGTACAATATCTACATAACAGTTCTGGTGCTTAGACGAAAGTATTACAATTTAACACGTACCTAATTACTTATGTTTTATTTATTTACAATCATTATTTATGCTTCAGGGTTAATTATAGAAGGCATCTCCTTAAAATTAAAATCATAATACCTATGTCACCTATGTTATATTTATATAATGTTTCAATATTTAACAATAATGTTTTACACGTGAAATATTATGTACCTACACTAAAGATATAATATCCTATCGGAAACGGAAATGTTTCGCCTCAGCATCACTCGTGATTCGACGCCTAATTTTATGGTTGGTAAGAAGCCACCACAGTTATTGACGTCCTTAGGGGTAACGTTGTCTGGTGGCTTCCTACCATACGTTGCCGTCTCGCGAGATTCATCTACAGCGTTAAATGCGGTGAGCTTTAGCGTTTTCAGTGGTCATTTTGTTATTGTATGCGTCTACCTGTCTAACTGTAGGGAAAATGCGGACAGCAGCTCCGTCTGCAAAATCACCTGCCAAAGGTACATGTCGCCGCTCACATAATAATTCGAACTAAATTTTTTTTGTATGTATGTTACTCGATATCTCCGAGAACCGTGAACCGATTTTGACGTGACAACGTCTTAAATTAGGTTGCGCTCGGAGTCACTCATGAAAAAGTGTAACGCCCGCTCACGTTACGAGGGCCGCTAAAACTCGAGAACGGCTGAACCGATTTTGCTAATTTTAATATTGAAATATTCGTGGAAGTCAAGGGAAGGTTTAAACGGTGAGAAAATATTGAATAAATGAGTGGAAAATAATAAAAAGGATAATTTTATATTCCCATACAAATACAAACTGTTCGTACTTACCTGTCAAACATATGTTGTCACGTAAAATCTTCGCCCGTAAAACTGACTTTACAGGCAACCATTTTTTTATTTATTTTTTTAATTGGAAACAAAAAAAAAACCGACTTCAGTAAAACTAAAAAACCAAAAATAACCCGTTCAAGTACAGATTACATTTGACTCACCCTTCGAAGTCGATCCCAAACCACTCAGTTCTTATATTTATAGTTGTATTATAGTTTACGCGAGGTTTGTCACCGACTTCTTAAAATTTTTTTATAATATGAAACTTAAAGAACAATTATCTATTTAAAAATTGCAGCAGTCTTTCCAATGTGCACTGCACATGCTTCGCTGCCAATCGTCATGAAATGTCGAATTTCTCATTTAAAGAATTATAACCACAACCACTTCATTCTTGCAAGGTTTTTTTTCCACGATGGCGTACGCTGCCATGGTTTACTAGTACTCCCTCTGAAAACAAAGTTAGAAACGACAACATTACGCTGTCGGAGTAAGCCAAACTTAAGAAAATCACAACATTCAAACTACGGCAAAGAATTCGGCCTCTTATGAAATAGGTTAAACCACGTTTCTTTACGAAAATGCCGTCAGTTGACCGCTGAAACCGAACTCATATTATAAAGGCGAATTATGTACGCTCCTTCGTAATGTAAATGAAGCACATGTCCGACCACTTTCGTTGTCGAGCCACCGGAAAGTGGGTAATTGCGTTCAACTCTGTCGGTATTTTATTTCGAGTTTTGTTCAGCGGGGTGCGCAACAGAGGGTGACGTTCGTGGGAGAAAACGAGAGTGAGAACTAGACGATCGGCGATACAGCCTGCATGCTTCTTGCCTTGTTTATCTAGCTAGTAGCACTAATGATTGCAATTATCACAAGTTATATTTGTTACGTTTTGCGTTTAAGTTTCTCAGCGATGATGTTTATTTTCAAGAGAACGGTATATGTATAGTCGTCACATTGCAGGCGGTACTTTCACGGGTTCATGGCGTGTTTAGATTACAGCAATAATAATATTTTAAAATTCTTCAAAAGAAGAGTCAATTTAATCTTAGGTTCATAAAGGGGCGGAAGCACGAGCAGCATTTCTGGTGTTGCAAGTCTCCATAGAATGCGGTAACTGCTCACATGAGGGGTACGTTTGTTTCCATCGAAGTATTAGAAAAACACAAAGTGGAATTCGGAAACGCGCAGACGTTAACAAAGCTCCAAGGAATTTTCTAATAGGCAAGTGACAGGAGGAGGCGTTAGTTTGACGAACCGAAAGCCCGGAGTTCGATCCTTATTCTAAATAAATGTATATTTAATTCACACATTCTAAGCTATAGCAAAAGTGGTTTCTTAAATATGTGTGAAATAAAATTAAATGAGGTATGTGCGTCACATTCACATCAATTTACTTATAAAATTCCAGTCATCGCTCACGCATAAATGTTATCATGGTAGCTCTCTGCCCTCTGTAGACCGCAAAATAAAACATTTATTTAATAACCAACTACTATTACTGACGTATTTTTGCTTATCGGGCATTGGGGCACCGTAAAAAGTGGGACAGTCTAAGAATTCGGTGATAAAAATAACGAAAATCAATAAGTACGGGACCAATGCACCGGGGCGACAAGTGTTATCCTTATTTGATAACAAATTAATGTAGATAATGATAGGTTTTTTTACGCTACGTAATGCATGGTTAACCAGCAGACGAGCCACTTGATTAGAAGTGGTAATCGTGACCCATGGACAGAAGCACACAGAAGAAACTTCTACATTGCCAATCTTAGAGTACCCTAAATACTACCCAAGCAGCACATTAGTGAATTTTGCAGCTTATCTTATAGCTTTAAGTTCTAAATGAGTGGTTTAACAGTGTTTGATACAACTTATAGCTTTAAACACAACTCAAAACTGTATATGAGTTCATCCTATCACTTGTAGTTGCATAGGAGCGTTTTTTGTTTCTACTTTATTACTTATGGTGGGATAAAATCGATTTTGCTACTTAAAGTTGCATGAAGGTTCAAATTGTCACTCAATAAGAAGCAATAGTGCTATATAAGGCCTTAAAATCACTTATAAGCAACTTTTACATATAAGTGGGAACATACCCTTATTTGGAACTAAAAGTTCCAAATGACTAGTACAATAGCGAATTATATCACCAATAGTGGCTAAAGGGATAATTTTACGGCTCTTGGAACCAAAAAATATTGCAACTTTAAGGCCTAAGAAGTACCTTATTGCCACTCCAACGCATAAATAGGTCTCAGTAGGAGGTTCTTGGAACCAAAAGCAGTTATTTTCACTTATTTCAAACCACTAACGAACTAAAAGTTCTATTATAGTTCCTATTTGCGCCTTGTCAAAATATATTTAATAGTCTTGCTTGTTTAATAGTCTACAAAAGAGCAAATAATTACTATTGGTAATATCATTCACTGCTTTGCCACTCGCAAGATACAAATAAGTGATTATTAGACTTGATAGTTCCAAATAAGGAACAAATAAGTGAAAATAAACACTGTAGGATCTTTTTTGTTTCGCCATGTTTACAAATGGAAGCCTATGAAAATTGATTATTTTAACCAGAATTTTATCACACTCACGCATAATCACAGACTTTTGATAGTTGTGACGATGTTACTTTAACATTGTACGTAACCTACAATCATTAGGTCAGGTTTTTAACAGTTTTATTTATTATCAGTATCTATTCCTTATTTAATTTAGCACTCTCTTTTTTAATATTCCTGATCAAATGAAGGGCGCGTCGAAATTTACAAAGAAAACATACTATAGTTTCACAGTAAAAAAAAAATCGCAAGAATTTCGTACTTATTTCAATGCTTGTATAACGTAAAGTTTTAATCACAATCAAACAGACATATAAATCCAAAATGAATATGGCGGATCACGTATTACTTTTAATAAAACACAATTTGACAGTTGCCTCGCCACTCAAAGATAATTTTGGCGACTCATTTATCACTCATTGACCGAACTGAAATGTTTTCATTCGTTCACTGCGCATAACTTTCACCCATAGTTCTAATTACCACTTAAGGTAATTGTGAGATCTCTTATGGATTCTATTTAGCACCAAAAATAGGCTGCAATTTTTCTCCTTTTGGTTCTATACTGGTGGCATAAGGGTTCTTGCCACCTATATAGCACTTAGTCATGGTGGTAAATTTCACTTAAGCATCTAATTAGATATGATATACGAGCTATTTAGACCCAGTTGTGCTACTTGGGTAGGTACCCCTTGCTATAGCGCATCAGTAACACCTTGGGAGGCAACTCATTCCACAAATGTGTTAATGTTTCCAAATAGAAATAAATATTAGATAAACACGTGATAGTGATGAAAAGTTCGAAAAAGTCTTGTCGCTTAGATAAAGATTTAAGATCCTAACAGCAGAACACTCATCTACCGTTGTCTAATTAAGTTTATACCAATCTCCGAAATTGTTCGAAATTATCTAGTGTGAACCAGCGAACAAAGAGGTGCGATAAGATAAAAGTGGTCTGAGCAAGCCCTATGGCTCGTACGTAGCGAGTTTAGATGTCGATAAGAGGTCACGCAGGCCCGCGGAAAGGAGCACCGTGCGACAACCGGGTTGTCAAACAACATATCGTCGGGGATAGTGCAATACCGCGTAAATAACAGCTGTCTATAAAGTTATAATTTCAATAAAATACTTAGCATTTGGTTGTTATTGATTCGTATCTACATTTGTTACTTACGCGGTATTGCACTATCCCCGACGATATGCCAATAGGTACTCATCTAATGCGTGCTTGTGGTCTGAGCAAGCCTGTTGGCTCGCAGCGGCTTTAGATGTCGATAAGGTCACGTAGGTTCACGAAAAGGAGAACCAAGTTGTCAAACACCATATGCTAATGCTTACCTACATGGCTGCTTGTAGTTTCAGCAAGCCCTATGGCACGTAGCGAATTCAGATGTCGATAAGAGGTCACACAGGCTCCTAAAAATGAGCACCGTGTGACGACTGGATTGTCATACACCACACCACATACCAATGCTTACCTACATGGGTGTTTGTGGTCTAAGCAAAGCAGCGAGTTTAGATGTCGATAAGAGGTCACACAGGCTCGCGGAAAGGTGGACCATGCGACAACCAGGTATTCAAACACCACATGCCAATGCTTACCTACATGGGTGTTTGTGGTCTAAGCAAAGCAGCGAGTTTAGATGTCGATAAGAGGTCACACAGGCTCGCGGAAAGGTGGACCATGCGACAACCAGGTATTCAAACACCACATGCCAATGCTTACCTATACAAGGGTGTTTGTGGTCTAAGCAAGCATTTTGGCTCGCAGCGGGTTTGGGTTAAGATGTCGATAAGAGGTCACGCAAGTTCACGAAAAGAAGCACCGTGCAACCTAGTGATATTGCTGGATTTTAGTTAAGTATTTTATTCATTTACCCTTTTTACCTTGGCTCTCTTCTTAACAACGAGGGTGGCAGCGAAAAGGAGATAATCAGGAGAATCCAAATGTCCAAAGCAGCGATGACTAAACTCACTAGGATATGGAAAGATCGGAATATATCCCGCAAAACCAAAGTGAGACTAGTGCGAGCGCTGATTTTCTCAATTTTCTCCTACGGCGCCGAATCCTGGACAATAAGACAGAAAGAAAGAGCGAAGATTGACGCTTTTGAAATGTGGTGCTGGAGGCGTATGTTGCGGATCCCGTGGACTGCGCGCCGAACCAACGTGTCCATTCTCAACGAGCTCGGAATAACCAAGAGGCTGTCCGCTATCTGCTTCCAGCAGATATTAAACTATTTCGGACACGTCGCTCGCAGGAACCCGGATAATCTGGAACAGCTGATGGTAGTTGCTCAGGTTGACGGAAAAAGACCGTGCGGTCGATCGCCTACGCGTTGGTCAGATCTTGTAAAGACGCTCACTGGCCTGTCAAGACCGCCGAGAATAGAAACGAGTGGAAAAGCATGGTGCATCAAGTGACGAATTAATATTTCACGTTAGACACGACCTACAGCAATGAAGATGCCAACTAAGAAGAAGATTTCATTCATATTCAGTCGTAAACACAACGTAGCTCTGGTGAAATACATATTTTTCTGTATTAATTTATTTATATACTAATTTAACTAGCTCATTTGCTAAATATGCTTGCGTGGTTGATGTACATGGCACTTAGATTTGTTGATTTTGTTGTGAGACCCAAGGCTACATGCGTGGTTTAGGAAGCACGACCGAGGCTACGGTAGGTGTAGGCCCTGCCGGCGGTGGCGGCCGCAGGACCCGAACAATAGGACGCGGCGCTTAAGTACCGCGCTGTTTCACATTGTTTTGAAACGCAGACGACCACGCTTTGTTCCTGATTTCAATTCACGGGTACATGTTTTATGTTGAACTCTATATAATGGCACTACCGATAACGGTTATTTAAAATATTAAACATCCTTAGTTTTGAGAATTACCTATATTATATTATTAAGTTAAATAGTACTTCAGTTTCCGCGACTGCCATACATAAAAAAAGGATCATATCGCATGTTCTCGTTATTCATTGAACCTTCCTGAGTTTTAGGCAACTATTAGGTTACAGATAAATATTATTATGCTTTTCTCAGTCAAAAGTTGTCAGCTTCGTTTGCGGAGGAGAAAATATCCAACCCGCTGCGGGCTGCTTTACTTCAGCGAATTCGCATATATTAAAGTTTACTATCACTATCCTAAGATGTCCTGCTTCCCCTATATCTCCACTTTAACCTTAGTATCCTTAATAGCTACATAATATTAAGATTCTTGAAATCTTTCCAGTTCTTTTGGCGTGACAAAGATATTCTTGTAGATTACAAATAGAAAGAAACAGTGAAAAACTTTTTAGACTCAGATCGGGTTTGAATTGAACTGGCACCTTGGACTCTGTAGCTTAATTGGTCAGAGCATATTGCCCCGGTATGGCATAAGGTACCAGTTTAAACCTGGTCAGGGTCTAGAAATGTTTTCGCTGTTTCAATCTTTCTATTTGTAATGTACAAGAAATAGTGATTCATTTCACTTTAAAAATTGCGTAAATCTAGCTAACATGATTTTCGTAAAAAAAAACAGTCAAAGATATTCTTACTGTTATTAATTTTCTATACATTGCCTTGGAGCCTGGGTGGAACTGTTATCAATGCCAATGCCAACTACGTTCGTATTCGTAGAATAATGAACCCGGTATGGCCAATAAAATTTATAATTTAATAATAATATGTATAAATAAGGTGATACGAAAGTGAAGGAAATGGTTTTAATTTTAACAAAACGGCTTCACAAACATTCCTGCCAGTATAGTTGCTGGCTAAAAGTAATTGAATCGGGCAGTAATTGTCCGTTTAATAAGTACACACCTATTCGGAACGTAGGATTAGGATTATAATAAGTCAGTAGGCACATAAAATGTTTAAAAGGATTTACAAGATTAGCTTCAGCTACGAAATCAGCAGGGTCTAATCAAGAATATCCGGTAAATTCGTATAGATAATGATTAAGGAGCCCAAATTAAACGTATCTTGTTAGCCTTAATGTGGTTGTATCATTCTAGGCCGTAAAATATGTAAATTCTTTATCACTGCAATCTCAAGGCGTATTACGCATACTAGATATTAATATTAATATTAAATAGTAGAATTGCCTGCTCCGTCATGCGCATTTCAAAAACCAAATTGTGGACAAGGTATTGTCTGACAAGCAACATCAGCCAAAGAAAAAAAAAGTACCTACACATTAAAAATACAAATCCTTTATTGATTTGATTACACCAAGTTACGAGTTGACGACGCGGTTGGCTCGGTTTGTAGAGACCTGCCTACTGAGCCGGCGGTCCCGGGTTCGAATCCCGGTCAGGGCAAATATTTGTGTGATGAACTCGAATTGTGCTTGGGTCATGGTTGTTCTATGTATTTAAGTATATATTTATCTATGTAAGTATGTATATCGTCGTCTAGTACCCATAAAACAAGTCTTCTTGAGCTTAATTTGGGACTAGATCGATTTGTGTGAGGTTGTCTGTTTTTTTTTATAAGTTACATATCAACAATTTTGATAAGGGTACATACAGGGTACATTACTACGAACATATGTACTTATTTTACACATCACGGTACATTTTAACTTACTATTATGGTATTGTCTATATTTTGCGTTACTAAGTTAATTGGTTATTATTTTTATTTTATTATCGATACAATATTATTCAATTATGAATTATGATATATACTCAAAATACACAGAGAATTTGGCTTGATAAACGCAGGCAACGACGTACGACTTGATACGTGATGTATGATTGATTACGAACAATTGATATGAGTTAAGGTGTCAGATTTTTATGGTAACACATTAAGCAGATTTTGTGAATATGTTAGCAACCCTAGTGCAATAAAGCTGGAAAATTTAACTTACCGTCAGTTGCTCATAATCATAATTGGTCTCTGGATATGCCCACGCGCATATCTCGGCCTTGAATCTTGGCCACGCCCACGCCGGCCCGGAATGATAGACAGCTCTGGGATTTATCACCGATGTCGACGTTCATCTCACACTTGTCCATTTAAATTAAATATATATGCTTGTGAAAGTCAAGTGACTACAATCGGTTTGATTGGCTACTGGTGCTCTGCTCGCCGTATTGAGCTAACTAACAAGGACTTAATTGCAAGAAAATCTTATAACGTTATAATGACCCCTGAATAATTCATGAAAGTAACGAGTCTGGTTGCAGTATTTAAAAAAAATCTCACAAGTACAGCAAACAGTGATGTGGATTACCTCTTTGGATTATGTAAGGGCCACTGTTCAAGTTGAATCTTTCTTGATTAATCAGTCGGTTTATAAATAAGCGACGCTTCGTTAGACGAACAAGCAACACAAATTACCGAATTAATGAGCTACATCACTCCATCAAACTATTTTATAAATCTTGTTGTAATCTCGATCGAGTAGCAGTTAAAAAAACTGAACTTTTTGTAACAACCAGAGCTTCGAGATCCAAAAAATTCTAAAGATACGAAAGAAACTATAAGGGAAGATTCCGTGTGAAAGGGCCGCTAACGACAGAAGGGCGTGTCTTGGAAGCCTTAATTCCACTACCTGAGAAAGACAGGTACTATCGCCCAACGCTACGGGTTCACACTTTCTCAACAAAATCGTCTGCAGACACAGTTTTAAGTATTCACGCCTTCTTTTATGACAAACCAATTAGTAAACAATTTGTAAGTATATAAGGTCGGTACGGTACCTTTTCTTTTGTTTGACCTGACCAGACACAACATCTGGTGACCATCGAATTCGGCCTTTTCTATTAGTTTAGTTGTATTTTAAACGGCTTTGTTGTTAAATTTCGAATGATTCGAAACCTGTGGCTGAGAAATGACAATTCGTGGACGAAAATTGGAAAAAATTAAAAGTCACTTTTGCTCTCGCTGGGAACCAAATCGCATTTTGTTCACTGTTATCTCGCAGCAGATTCACCATGTTTGAGCAGCACTGTTAGCATAACTTTGACACGCGACTCTTTGTCGCGCGACAAATACTTACTACCTGTCACTTTTTTTTCCAATACCGTGCGAGCGAGGCAGCTAGGTGACGCTAAGTCGCGCTACAAGGGGAGTCGCGAGTGAGGTGAAATTTAAATTGCGCCCATACGTGTCCCGTGTGGTGTCCCGGTGAGGACCACGTATGAGCGCAGTAAAATTTTTCTTTGCGTGTTGATCTTTGTCTTTATTGCAATATAATGTTATTATTTATTAGGTATTTGCTATGGAATTAGTTTCGGCTCGAATCATCTTATAAAAAAACGGGCCTTATCATTATGTGTATTACGACAAAAAACGACTATAAGGTAACGAGATATTTATATAGTAATTTCAGCTCTTTCTCATTTACGTAGGTAATCAGCAATTGCTTCGGGGTCTTTAGGCTTGGCTCACAAAAGTTGGCTGTTAAAAGTAAAAAATTCTGATTCAAGGAATATGCCACGTTGTCTCTTTAGGAATGTGATCACCAGATGTTCGGTTGCGTACGATCCATACAATTTCGAACGGTATTTTTATAGCACAAAAAAGGGGTTTGCAGTGATTTCTGAGTCATTCTAATTTGTACCGTATTGTTAAGATAATTTAAATGAAAATTAATTCACAAGAGTTACTGGTCAAAAAATTCACTTGCCGTTTCTATTGGTGGATGATGTAAATAGCGACCGCTGCGAAGTGCATACGAAAATAATCCTAGAGGTGTGTACCCGTAGCGTTGGGCGATAGTACCTACAGCAACCATTACATTACTGTGAGTATCCATTGTGTTATATTTATCATTTATCTACGTGAGCAGATCTTGAACTTTAAATGCAGGCTGTTTTAAATGATGGGCCAAATGTGTGACGCGCTGGAAAGAGGTCAAGAGTCACGTAGTTCCTTAATTCATTAAGTACACAAGGGTACTACAGACAGACAGTAACAGACTACACCAACCAACAAACGTAGTGACCTTGGGAACTCGAGCGGTTTCGGACAAAACTGTGTTTCTATGTTATATTTAGGAAACCGCTAAAAGAACAATGGTGGGCTCTTGTTGATATTTGTTCATTTTATTGCCCATTGTTGCTACTTCTTTTTACGTGTCTGAGAATTTGAGATATTAATCTGATGATTAGTCGTGATCTTCCGCGAGATTTAAAGCGGTAGTTAGCTTTGATTAGTCTTGGGATTACTTTAGATTAGGAGATAGGACGTGACTGGCCAGTCTAATTAGTATATAGTAAAATAAGTAATATTCTTTCCAAAAGCGATAAAAGCTAGCCAATATATCCATGCCCTAAAAGATACCAACTATTTAGCATAGCACTATTTAGAATAAACAAACTTTTTCAAGTTGTGTGGATGAACTTCTACAAATCAAGGTGTAGGTAACACCTTATGAGTAGCGAGTAGCGAGTGAATCACTGGTATGGCGTCCAAAGACCCCAATTCCCACCGTAGTTACAAATTACAAGGCTTTTGAACTTTGTACTTATTAGGTCCTCTTGGAGAAAACTAAGCCAAATCGTCTCCGACTTACGTCGACATCCCCCGACAGTTTAGGCGCAACGACTTGGTCTAGTGACCCTCGCGCCACGAACACGAAGCTTGCATCCGCATCCGCACCAAACGTAGGTTTGGGTTGGTGAACTGCGAAATTTTCATTTAAATTGTAGTAATCACGATAAATTAAACATATAGTAGTTACCTATATCGGTACTTCAGTAGGAGTTTTACTGGTGCAATAAATAGTTTTAAGATTAGCACAAATAGCGTCGCATGACATTTAGATCTGGTAGATCCAAGTTCAAAAGAGCCGCTTATTGTTCCATATATCTAATAAATAATTCGAATATTCAAAGTGAAGTAAGATTAAAAGTATGACAACGGCACCGAACTAGAACAAAAGCGTGATGATTCAAAACAATAGAAACATGAACTTCGTGGAGCTGCTGTGTGGTGTGAATAATACATTTGAGGTAGGTACATACAATTTATGTTTAGTTTTCCTTAACGCCATGTGTTCGTCACTGCTTGAATCATTATAAGATTTAATAAGCAATTACTATTCTGTCAAGACCACTGCTAAATTACCAATTACGTACTACAAACCTGAAACAATTGTTTATATGTAAGTTTGTTTGCGAGTGGATCCTATCCTAATAAATAATGTAAGGTTAGTGTGAACTAACTAACTACCCCAATCTTTTTACATAGAAAACTACCGTGAGTCTCGGACACTTCGTTCCGAACGACGAAGTGTTCGGTTGGCCGCCGCCGCCGCTGCGACTGATGGGCTCCCCTGATGATGAATCGCGTACCCATTCGAAACATGTCGAGCGTTATTCGCCTTCTACGACGTGAGTAAATCCGTTTATATATTGTAATATATCCCAATCTTGTTTTTTTTTTTTATCAACAACTGCTTGGCCACGGCCACTCTCAACTTCCGAATTGTCATTTTCGTAGGCATTCCTTTCTGTGCCTACTAAGCCTGATTTACTATTTTGTTTTTTTAATGTTGTATGCTTGTATGTTCCGAGCCCATGTATAGGCTTAAAAACTTGTGTTACAATACATACCTATATACTTCTATTTCCAAATAACGTTTAGGAACGAGAGTATAAGGTTTAATTAAAATGAGCATGAACCTCCAAATCTACCACACTGGAATGCCAACAATCTGTCGCGCGGTCTAATGTTACAAACAAAATGGTGCACTGGGGGATCGTGTTGCAGGGACAAGAATGCGCGGTCACCGTCTTTGTCGCATTATTGGACTTGACACGGTGCCATTGCAGGTGTGACTCAGTTCCGTAGACCATCCATGCTCTGCTCAATTAGAAATAAAATATCATAACGGTGAGAAAATCTTCGCATAAAGCACATCGGTAAAGTAGATAATATAATCCGCTTTCCGCTGTTATTTACTAATTCTAATAGCCGCGTTGCGACGCTACGCCCCATTACCAATAGCGTCGCATGTTACACACACAATTTATCAAATACAAAGACGACTTTTCCATACATCAAAAGGCAGAACCTTCTGCAGAGGTTCAATCTAAATGGACACCTTCTAATTTTTAATCTATATGGATTATGGAATGCTAACAAGTCTGCCGCCTCAGTGTACTGAAGGATCGCGTTGCAGAGATAAGAATGCGCGGTCACCGATTTTGTCGCATTATTGGACTTGACACGGTGGCTTTGCACGAGCTCCGTAGAATCATCCATGCTCTGCTCAATTAAAAATAAACTATCATAACGGTTAGAAAATCTTAGAATATCGGTATAGTAGATATAAATAAGCTGTAAGCTCTTATTCACTAATTCGAGCCGCGTTGCGTCGCCACGCCCCACTACCAACAGCGTTGCATGTCAAACATACAATTTATCAAATACACGGAGTACTTTTGCAAAAATCAACAGGCAGGACCTTCTGCAGGGTTTTAATCTGAATTAACATCTAATTTCTATGGAATGCCAACAAGTCTGCCACGTGGTGTAATGTTACAAAAAGTTGTACTGAAGGATCGCATTGCAGAGATAAGAAGCGCAGGCACCGTCTTTGTCGCATTTGGACTTGACACGGTGGCATTGCACGTGTGCATGACTCAGTTCTGTAGACCATGCACATACGCCCATACACGCACACCCACTATCGTGTAACAATGATATAATTACGCTCATATAAACATACATATTTATTAATACTGGTTTTGAGTTATTCGTGACGCACTCAGCAATCTAAACGATATATATACGATATATATCGCTTCTGAGCCATGTCTACAAGATCTTTTCTAGGGTCATCACGAATCGTCTCTCAAGCAGGTTCGATGAATTCCAGCCTCCCGAACAAGCCGGGTTTCGAAGGCTTCAGTACCATAGACCACATACACACGCTGCGGCAAGTTATACAGAAAACCGAAGAGTATAATCTGCCACTCTGCTTAGCGTTTGTGGACTATGAGAAGGCCTTTAATTCCGTCGAGACATGGGCAGTACTACAGTCCCTCCAGCGATGCCGAATTGACCATCGGTATGTCGAGGTGCTCAGGAGTGTGTACAACAACGCCACTATGTCAGTCCGAGTACAAGACCAGTGTACGGAGGCGATTCCATTGCAGAGAGGTGTGAGACAAGGAGATGTAATATCTCCGAAGCTCTTCACCAACACAATGGAAGACGCCTTCAAGCTCTTGGAATGGCAAGGACTTGGCATCAACATAAATGGCGAGTACATCACGCACCTTCGGTTTGCTGACGATATCGTGGTCATGGCGGAGACGCTGGAGGATCTCGGTATAATGCTGGATGATCTCAACCGAGTATCCCAACAGGTAGGCCTTAAGATGAACATGGACAAGACGAAGATCATGTCGAATGTCCATGTAGCACCCATCCCAGTATTGGTTGGGAACTCGGTCCTAGAAGTTGTCGACGAATACGTCTATCTGGGTCAGACGATCCAATTAGGCAGGTCCAACTTCGAGAAAGAGATCAATCGACGGATTCAACTCGGATGGGCAGCGTTCGGGAAACTGCGAAGTGTCTTCTCGTCCAAGATACCTCAGAGCTTGAAGACAAAAGTCTTCAACCAGTGCGTAATTACCGGTGATGACCTACGGAGCCGAGACGTGGTCTCTAACTATGGGCCTCTTAAGGAAGCTCAGAGTCACTCAGCGAGCTATGGAAAGGGCTATGCTCGGGATCTCTCTACGTGATCAAATCAGAAATGATGAGATTCGTAGACGAACTAACGTCACCGACATAGCAAACAGGGTTAGCAAACTGAAGTGGCAATGGGCAGGGCACATAGCTCGAAGAACCGATGGCCGTTGGGGCAGAAAGGTTCTCGAGTGGAGACCACGTACCGGCAAGCGCAGCGTAGGACGGCCACCCGCAAGGTGGTCGGACGACCTGGTCAGGGTTGCGGGGACTCGCTGGATGCGGGTCGCTTCTATCCGGCCCATGTGGAAGTCAATTGAGGAGGCCTGTGTCCAGCAGTGGACGTCCTATGGCTGAAATGATGATGATGATGATGATGATGATGATATACGTAATGACAAAAGTTGCAAGTTATATAGTCTCTTATCGTATGTCGTTCATGTGTACATTTTTGACATAATCTTCATTTACCCTACAATAGTTTCCGAAACTGTAACGTAGAACATATTGTTTACTAAAATCATCATTCCTTTAGAAAGTAAATTAATAAACAGTGTTACTTACCCTCGGTAGGTAACTCCATACACTATTCGTTGTGTAATACATGAGTAATTTTGCTATACCCTAGGATAAAAGCTTGTTTTCGAGACCTGAAATGAAAAAAAAAATTTTTTGTCGTACGAAGTCGCTCAGCGCTCAGTGCTAATTGGTGGTGTTTTGGGTTGTATTCATTAATTATCAATTGAAAGGTAAGAATGGTAACCCAGAGCGTATTTAACACGCCCAAAAATAATTACAAGTCACCACTATGATGTGATATTTTTTATCCAGTAACGAGTAGGTACAAGAGACTTAAACTTTCTGATACTATCCTATAAATACAGCTGCCGTACAAGCTCGGCTTTTTTAAAAAGTTGAACGCATAGGCGATTACCGCGATCTAAACAAGGCCTGATATTTATCGCGTCCTAATTGGAGCAGCATCTGCGATGGCGATCGGTTTTTATGTGGCGGCATGTCCTGTGGGTCACCCACTGCAAACGGCTTACAGCTAGGGTTGCTAGATGGTATCCTGTCCTATCTAGGAGTAAACACACTCTTTTTCTGTAAAGGCATTCGGATCTTGATGACCGCGATCGTCGACCACGACCAGAGACGGCAATTAATGCACTAGTAGCCAGTACATCGTGAATCGTTTTAAAATTTTAACAATCGAATATAAGTGGAGTCGTTTATGATTAAGTCATTGAATATACCCATAGGTACCATTTACGCTTATTTTGCCTGGTTCTTCAAAGACCCAAGTTTTTTATTATTTTTACCATGGTTTTTCCAAAAAACAAATGAAATTGACCATTTGACAGTTCGTACCTTTACCATCGAAACCTTATTAAAAAAATAGAATTGTCGGTGGTCGGCACTTGTCGATGTCAAACCGTTGAAATTTTGACACACGTCAGTGTCTAACCATTCAAATTCAAATTGTTACTTCTATCGACTGTCTTTAGTTAATTCGGATGTTACTAAAGAAAAAATTGTCGAAAGAGAGTTCTCCCTATTCAAGTAATCCGTTCTTCATAAAGTTTAGATCTTGGCAACCCTACTTTCAGTCCGTTGCGTTGTACTTTGAAACGAGGGCGACCACGATGACCACTCTATTGGCTAACCTATAACCAGTACCTTTAAAATAAAGACTAAACCACCCTGAAAGTTTTGAACTTTTACCCACTGAGTATTAATTGTATAACATATTTTTTATGTACTTAAATCATATTATTGACGTATAACTCGCCTCCTTAGATTAGCTCATTTTGAAAAACCTACTTGCGAGAATTTTGAACGTTTGAAATTTTTATTTATTGCTGTATTATAACATTGTGATATTACTAAAGTATCTACAAGGAAAAACTTTATACTGAGCGGTAAATCGGAAAATTGTGTCTTGCCTATTAATAGGTACACACATACCGAATATGCTTCGATACATGCCTGACAAGCGAACATTACTCATACTTATGCTATAGCATAGCAAATAAGTGATTATGTTTGCTTATGTCTCTTCATGGCAATCTAACCCAATTAGTAGCTTCAAGTTGAAACAGCACTTGATAAGTTAACTTACCTATGGAGTAATCGATGGCCTCCACCTCCTTAATTATCGTGCAGTGACCTTACCGCGTAAACGAGCCCGTTGAAACACCTCGTGTGGTGTACGCTTTATTTGGTCGCATTATGTCACTTTAAATAAAGATATTGAGCTCAAAGAGCTCGCCAAACGTCTTTTTCTTTGATACACAAATCTGGAATCGCTTCAGTCTCGCCTCTGGTTATTTAAAATCACTTAAATAAAAATATACCGACAACCGCCACATGTGGAAGCCATTATCAACGTACACCGGGCCACAAGGAAAGCGAAATAATTACCGACAATTTATGTTTTGTTACTATAGCTGTAGGGGCTATTTTACCGAATGCTAATAATGGACATGGTATGTTTTATTAGAGCAACCTACGGTTAAGAAAAATCGAGAGTTTCATTCGGCCAAAGACCTGCCATCCATCCACTTGATGACCTGACAGGAAACTCGACATATGGTGCCCGGGAAGGCCGGAGCAGTTTTTTCTCATCACTTGTTGAGATTTATCGCAAGTGCCAGAATGTTTGAGTGCTGTTATTTTACAAATGGACTATTTTATGTAGATGCTTAGTTTCGGACGTTTCAATTTATAACAAAAGGTAAACCGATAATTTACGAATTCCCAGAAGTATTTTAAGCTTTGACCATTAAATTATTATGGCCATATCGGATTTAAATTTAACAACCATAATTCCGAATCAAACAATAGGGCCTTGTCATTTTTATTGCTTTTCTAGAATCAAGTATTAAAATTAAAGCTATGGGATCAAATAATATTCGTCATTCCGTGATGGATTATCCAAAATGAAACGTGTTGGGAGTTTCTGATGGCTGTCATATTTCTGAGAACCGGTCGCGGGCGCACGCCCGACGACGACGGTACAATAGCCGCGGAAGGCGCCCGCGCATACCTGCAGGGCTTGCCCCGAGACCCATTGTTTTGTCTACCTTCATTTTTTGGTTTTTAACCTGAAAATCTTACAAATGTTAATACGTGACTTAAATATAAATAAAAACATTTTATTTCTGCTGGATCCCCCATGTTTGGACTCTAACGTAAACTCCCGCTTTAAATTGTACGTTCCGTTGCGTTATCCTGCTTCGATCTTGTAAATTGCATCTTGCATCTAAACTCTAACATTCCTAAGCTAAGTTGCTTAGAAGCGTATCGATTTTATCACATTGTTTCGCCAATGGACCGGCAGTTCGCTCGTTAGGTCGCGGCTCGACCTCACTATATCATGTCGTTTCAAAAACGACTTAAATTGGCTCAAGATCTAAGGTGACTTATGTTCGTTTTAAAATAAGTAAATCACTTGTGCAACGGTGCAACCAATCATGCAGAAAAGCACAAACGCTACGTTTGCCAAAAGTGAACTATCTACACACTTGCGCAAGAATGACGTTCGGTTACTAAATCGATGTACCTACTGACGGATTCATACATAATGTATGACGATAATTACCTATTGGAATTGACCTAATATCGCAATTTTAATCAGGTTTTAATTGGATTTGTTTGTACTACATGTAATAAACCGTACTAGTAAAAAATGTAACAATTTTAAGGCAGTTGAACATTCACATTGATTTTGAAACTTCTGCGACTTGACGACTTCTGACTATTGACGACCTAACAAATCGTCAGGACCCACCAAGTCGTGTGAGTAAGTGCAAGAACACTTATAATGTATGTAACCCAGAGAATTGGCCTTACTTGGGTAAGTTCCTTGGACTTAAAGTCTAATATAGAGCCTAGTTATTTTTAAATGAACATTGTTTAACCCCCAATGAAACAAGAGGGGTGTTATAGGTCTGAGTTGTCTTTAACTCGGGAACAGACAATTTTTAACGAGACATTGTTATTGTAATATTTAGTAACGGTTCCCGGAGACGATTTTGAGCTTTTTTCATAAAGCTTAGACCAACCAATTAGAAGTTGCCTAGTTGTTTTTTGTGAAATTTAACAAACCCTTTACAATTCAGTCGTAACTAGCTAATGGACCTTGCAAACCTTGTTTCTACCAGCCCACCTATGCTCCCGTCATGTTGATAGTTCCAAACTAGCTACCTATGTGAAATATCTTATTTCAAATAAGCGCTTTATGCCATTCTCAAGAGTTAGAAAATATTGAGCAGTACCGCTTAGCACATAGGGGCAACATTATGCAAACGCTAGTACGAGAAGGTATCGCAAGGTCGAGCGCTTCCTACGATCGCATATTTCTTTGCGACGCCAGTTGGCGGTGCAGGTGCGTTGCAAGTGAATGTCTGTTAATGATCATAGATAAAGGTCTCATAATAGCACATAACGTTTGCAAGTGCAACACGATAATTCTTTGAAGATTCTATTGAGGCAAGGTACATTGTGTACGGCGTATATGGATGTAGACATTCCATTGGTTATTATAGCCTGACAAGTTGGGGTTTGGCCCTGGCATAGTGGCGCTACAAACAACCTTCATATGGCAATGGTGTACGTAGGTCATGTAGTATATCATGTACATGCATTATAAAATGTCATTCATCATTTCATCAATTAATTTCAAAACATTGTTAATCGAAAACTTACTCGATCTTTCGTTCTTCTGAAATAAATATTGATTAGGCACATATATGATACCTATGCACACCGACCTGTTTCTGTAACCTACAATACTTAGAAAATTACTTTGAGATTTTCGTTGTTAAGATTCTCGTAAAATACAACCGAATTGAGAACCCCCACCTTTTTTGAAGTCTGTTAATAAACATGCCTATAGAAACGACTAAGTTCGCAGAGATTTATCTGATACCACTGCAAATGCTCTGAAAGAGGTCCTCTTTAGCGATAAGACCGCATGTTGTTTACCTCTATTGGATTTTACGTGGAATCTGTGTTTGGTTGTATTAATCTAAATAATTTAATTTCCCGCTATATTGTGCAATAAATAATATTATTATATTTTATTATATGCTCAGGAAAAAAACGCGATCAGGCGATATCCCGTCTGATATAAAGCAGTCAGTTAATTTCACCTGTTAAAGCTTCTGTCATATCTTTGTTTATACATATTCTTCCGGTACCCGTCTTGGACAATACTATAGGTATAGTTTGTATATATTATGTAGGTGCATGAAATTAATACATCGGTTATAGGCATGAATGGCCAGGATGGAACTCTTGCACAAGTTTACAAGTTTGTTTAAGCGAGGACGAATATTCCGCATTAGAATTTGCCCGGAAATATAATAAGCGAAGGAAATAGTTTCACGATCTTTAGCAATATGGACAGGACGTGTAAATTACGTTTCCTGTAATGTCTGTAAACGTTTAATTAGTGCACCACTGACGACTTGAAAATCCGGTCCTAAGGACCACTTGGTCCTTCCAGCCGGATAATCGGAACAATTATAGCAACTTATATTAGGACATTAAATTGAGTGGGATTGAAATATACTAAATTCGCAATATTACGCAAATTTCATACGTGTCCCTCCTAACTTAGAATAGAATAACGACCCGACTCCAAATGTGTGCCATCCGCAATCTTTATTATGAAATTTAACTAGCCTACCTACCTACTTATGAATGTCTTTTTACCAGTACCATCTATGGACCGGACACTTAGTCAGCAATCTAGTTTGACCACATCAGCGCATATCTCATTTCTGAGTAGACATAATTCCAAATAGATACTTGCATTGTCGCGAAAGTGGTTCTTGTGGCACGACCGTGCATTCCATTCCTAACTCAAATGATCATTACGCAAAGCAAAAACAATGGTCTAGATGATAGCAAAACCTAACCTCAACTCAAGTTGAATGCGGGTAAGTATGCACACTTCATTAGAGCCAGCATTTGTGCTGTAGGTATACCTAACTGCTTCAACTTCAAGTGCTTTTGTTTTCATTGTGTTGTTTTTATTCTCTGGATTTCCTATGTTTCATATTTACTATACCTATATTTTGTAACACACACTTCATATGCACGATTGCACATTTGCAAATGCGTTACGTTCAAACTTTCATTCTACCCGCATTGCTTGCTTTGTCTCGCGTCACGGCTAATTCATCGTAGCTACGCGAACCAATACAAAACGAGGGAAAACGCGCGAAAACACGTCCACAGCACAAAAACTGAACCAGATCGACGGGTTGCGTGTTGTAAGCTAGTGACTACTGACCTGTCCCGTCGCTTTCTTGAAGCGATGAGTGGCCTCCCGGACCAAGTCCCGAACCAGCAAGTCCCCGGCCCCGCAGGGCACCAGCACCCTCACAGAACCGAAGCACACCGTCACCTTCATATCCACACAACACTATGATTCACCAAAACACCACGCCTCGCACCGCTCACTGCTCACCACTGTATCTACGCGCCAACATTATTAGTTTGTGGACAAACTAATACGAGCAAAACACTACCTGACGCACATGGTAAAGGTAACCCTGCACCGAAGCCGCTCTTCGACCACCGACGGCACAAAAAGTACAAAAACACTGGCTAGTTCGTGTGTTTTCATAGCGCAGAGCTAGAAAAACTCGCGACGGTGTCAAATTGCCGAGTACGTATGATAAATTAGAATTCACTTATTGAATACACGAATCACATTCAACACTGGGCACATTTCGATAAGATTACGCGAAATACGGGCGTAAAGTGCTCCGTCAACGGCAGCAACGGTTGTAGCAGGCGAGGGATATGAATAAGAATTCGTTTGTAAGTTGTGGCGGGCGCGCGAGGGGGGCGCGGCGGCGGGGGGAGTGCGACCGGTTCCCGCAGCCAATGGGCGGCGGCGTCAGACAGGCAGCTGTGCGCGTGTGGTGGTGACCGCCGCGTGCCGCGTCATCCACTCATATTATTTTACTCACATACCGATTATTTCTCATTATTTTGAATGAAACTGCACCTGATTACGGCAGCACTGACTCATGACTCGCAGGAAACCATGTTAGGCCTGTACCTTTCACTGACCGAAGTCTCGGGTTAGCCCTCCGTCGCGTCGTGCATAAGTGAGCGTTGGAATTTCCTATCAACGCGACACCCACACAAACGCGCACTTTCAACCAAAAGTTTAGTAGTACCAAAAGAGGCTTAACATTCATGCCACTCATGTACTTAAAGTACCCACCGCTTGTGTCTGAAGCTGATAGTATCTCTGCTTAGTCCTTGAAGATGTCCAAAATGTTAATCAATATCACCATGCCAACCGCCGTTGCAGGTATCCCATAACTGCTGTTCTCCGACATGGCACAATTTTAAACTAAAATATATTGATTTGCGTCAGCTGCGAAATCTTTAGTTAGCTTAATCTATATATAGATTAAGTACTTAACTTCCTACTTCTATCACACTTTTTGTACAGCTTTGTAACCCAAATACTGTGTGACATCCGTATGAAAGATAGTCATTGTAATCGTGTGGCGTCAAACAAAAACTCAGCCGGGGTAGATTTCGCTTAATTTTTCTCCAGTAGCTATAAAGATGGTGCTCACTTCTGAAGTGGGCAAGCCGGTGGGAATTCGGGTTATATGGACGCCACATAACTGCTGCTTATTTTAATTTTATCGAAGCTATTGTACACACAGGTAATATAATAATAGATCTAGTATTAAACAGGTAAACTCTACACGCTGTGCGCATGCGCTGCACATTGTATTTTCAACAATGCAGCATGCGTAACTAATAAATCCCGATCCAATGCGACTCTGTGGACTCAATAAATTGCAAATCACTAGAAATGTCCCTTGCATCACATTTATAAATATTTATGCCCGTGTTAAGTTTGTCTTGGTTCGTGGCTTACCTTAAGTGATAAATTAAATAAATATATTAAAATACTTCTGCGACGACCTGAGTAAACCCGTTTATTTATTTTAATATAATTTATCTGAGACTCACGGTAGTTTTCTATGTAAAACAGATAAATGAATAACTATTAACCCACAACTCACTCATTTTTTAACGCGTTCCTAAAGTTTTTCAGCCTCGGAAAGCTCATTCGTCCCATAAATTTAAATCTACCGGATCGGCCATGACTTCACGCGACCGGCGGAGCGGGGAGCGTCTTGGTCACCAAGACGTCGTGTTCAGAGTTCAGACCTTCCGCTCCCACTTATAGCCGCCGCTTGCCGCTTAGCTAGTCGCTCGAAGCTGTGGCCGTACAGCGTGGTATACAGCTGTTGATCACCGCATTTAAATCATCTGTCACTTTTGCAGATTTTACCTGAGAAAGAGACAGAATCTTTGAAGCCTGACGATAAACGTGATCATAGGCGCGCAGGTAACTAGCCAACTCCACGTGGTGTTAAACAAGACGTTAAATAGTTATGTTGTTATTCTCATGGCATTTCATGGTTCAAGGCAAAGGGCATTAGTATGCGGAAATCATCGCAACAACCGTCGTATCAGGCCGCAAAGCGATGCGTTATATCACCGCACCACGAAAGACTAAAGTTATCTTACACTCAAATCTTATTTCATTGACGTCGCAGAAGAGAAAACAAACTACCTTAGTCGTAAATAATATGCATCGTGTTTTTGTTAAATTATGTTTGAACACGCAGGTAACAGACAAGGCTGCATGATTTCAGCTTTATTGATTCGACTTCAGAACACAAGTCCGTGAATGCGCGAAAACACACACAATAATACAAATAAGTATGTATGTATATGTATATATGATACGTTAACAGAGAGCAAACCAACGCGACCCTCTTAACTTTTACGTAGACGTACCAATAATAAATAATCTAGTATGTTACCTTTCACGACAATAACAATCACACCTTGTTTCTTACCTTATTCCTCAAGTAATACAACTTCTTAGGACGTCCTTAAAGAAGTTCATTGAAAAATTAAAAAGAAATACCGGTCATGTAAACCACTTTAATTCCAAGTAATAATATTGCTTAATTGAATTGAAACAAATACACAATACACTTTCTACGTAAGGCGAAAATTTAACGACAAATAAATAATCACAAAAGTTACCACATTACAATTTGCTATGAGTTAGTTACTTCTCCTTAGCGCTGTCATTTATTCACATTAAAGCTAAATATGTAGGATATGATATGATAAACACCAGATGTCGAGATACAAGTGCACAAAGTTATGTTTCAGTACTTATGTATAATAGTCAGGGTTATTTATATAATATGAATTATCTATTATTGGTGAGAAAATAGCTTTAATCTGAATACTAACTATGTCAAACAAGTCTTGGAACGCTTCTAGTTTAGTTCGTTTGTAGTGTTTCATTGTTTCAATGAATAAGTTTGAATTAGTCACCCGTGAGCACTTACGTATTCAAAATCTTTTAGATATATTTTAGACAAATGGTAAAATGGATTGATTATGTTCTTTTTACTTAGCTACTTCTACAAGATTTACGCTATACATTTCAGATTTATTTATGGATTTTGAATGATATTGACAATTTAGAATTTATATAAGTACATACCTTTCTCCATTCAAAAACAATTGATCATCTTTACTTAAGTATAAATATAACAGTCAAGCATTGAAATAATAAATAAATGTCGATTACAAGCAACTACAAAAAATTATAATTTGGCACAGTGTATAATAAAGAAATAAGTAATAAAAAAATACCGATGACATAAATAGCGAAAAATATCACTTACATAATTTAAAGTGGAATAGCACTTCATAGACGATTAACAATATTTACAAAGTATAACAACTCCCAAGACTCGCCGAGCGATGCAATGCTCCCTATGTACAAAATTTGCCTTATCATTCCCCCACCGGCCGCCTGGCAACTAGGCTGAATACTAGTAAAATAATTCAAAGCATTTATAATAACTTCTTTTGTTTTACATTTGAATTTTAACGTTTTTAGGTTTGGTAATATTAAACGAACTTCACTTATTTTGTTATTAGTAACTTATTGCGTGTTAAAGAAAGCACGACACAAGTTTTCCTTTTCAAGATTGATTTATTTAATTATGATATTTCTAATCTTGAAAAGAGTAAGAGGGTTGGCATGGTTTAGTGCACTCTCAATAAAACGTGCTAGCTCGGCCGTTGTCCACCGCACGTAGCTCTTTTTCATCTTCTAAGCCTGTGGTTGCGAGTGTCGTTCTCGTATTGGCTTGCATAGCCATGAACTGCCACTGTTTGTAGTTTTTAAGACACTGAAAGGCGTTTTAAGGAATTTTGAAATAAATATTAAAGTAGGTATAACATGCCCTTTGCTTGATTATTTTATACGGGCTGTATCCAGCCTGACGGCGAGTGCTTGATACAAGCAAGAGTAGAAAAAAAAAAAAAACCACAATCACCATATTATTAGTTCTACGAGTGATAACCTCAATCGGAATCTACCACGTATTGCAGTTACTTGCCCGTTATAATTTAAGTACATTCTTAGCCAATAAAAGCGACTAAATCAATGTTTACAGACTACATGTTCATTATATATATTATAGTTTTATATTGCGGTTGATTATAGTGTCATACAAGTCAATAACAATCGTTATACGAATTGACACAGAAACTTATATTAATAACAGTTAAATAATAGGTAATTGATTGTTTAAGAGAATATTCTACAACAAATATTCGCTAGTGGTGTTATGTATAGGTTGTACTTTCAAGTCTCACGGTTCTTTCACTTAGAGCTACTCTTATTTTAGGATTTCTCCCGTCCACGTGGCAGTTAGGCACAATTCCTCAAACTTTGTCACGAGTCTACATTGTCAAGGACCAAATAATTAAACAATTGCTGCCAATTGCTAGAACTGTCACCTTAAATTCATAGCAGACGAAACTTTAAATACAATAATGTTTAAAGATGTTTTGCCAAAGGTAACAGATCTCACCCTGAACCAAATGAACGAGAGGTCATGATAATTGTGATGGGTACAATGGCACTATCCATGATGTCTAAATTTACATCCTTCAAGACAACAATTGTAGAAAAAATAATTCTTCCAGTCTATGGTAACAATATCTACATATAATAAAATTATAAATTGAAATGCAAAAAATATAACTACCTTACACGATAAGCACATTTACAAGTCAATCTAGCCTCCAACAATTCTGATACAACTCTGAGACTTACACTTTACAGTTAAGGGGCCAGCCCGCAGTCTAAAACACTGACTCTTACACAGATTGGTCGATCGAAGTCAAATTCCTAAACCACGTATCACAAGACAGACCATAGTAAGGTACGTTATTCTAAGTCAGAGCACCTTATAATTGTAGAGATCATCGCATCCTCCCGTGACCGACGCCATCTCATGGCTCCGCGCCTCTCTTACTCGATATAATACAATCATAGTATAATTAGGTATATACTGACAATTTACACACATACAATACATATTTAAAACAGGCACGTCAGCAATATTTACTTAGGTGACATCCAAATACTTCGAATTCGACAAAAACGATCGATATAATATTTCACAAAGTATCCTGAGTATTCCGATAATTAGCACTTTTCAATAGAGAGCATAACAGTCTTCCTCCGCTCCTTAAAATCTCCCGCACTATGTCATGACAGTTTAGCAGCAAATGAGATTCTGCGTTAGAGTCGAAGAGGATCATGTAAACACGAAGTTCAAAAGTTTAAGCCACCTGTATCCGTTCGTTTGATCATACGTCGCTCTCTCCGTCGGTGACATGAGTGGGCTGCCCGAAGTTCCTCGTGATGCATTCACTCACGGTGCGAATATTCGCCAAGTACCTGTGCGCGGGTTCGTCGGAGTCGTAGATCGCGCTGAGCGACTCGAGCGAGACCAGCGCTTCGGAGTCGAGGAGGCGAGAGGAGGCGCGGGACGAGACGTCGTCGTCCCTGTCAAAGTAGCAGGAGTTGACGTCGCTTAGGGCGGCTTCGGCGTCGGTCAGGCCGGCCTCGTTGAGCATGGAGACGTTCTCGAGCGCCGGGTCGTCGGTGGTGTAGCCGGTGCTCTCGGGCTGCCCGCACTCGCCGTCGCCCTCCCCTTCCGAACACGACGAACTCCACTCCGATTGACTCTCCCCGTAGAGAGCCATTTCTCGATGACTCGAGACCGGTACCTGCGCAACATTGGAGATAGTCAATGTTAACTATTTAACGCGCCCTATTTTTTTATTAGTTCCTCACAAGTCCTAAAAGAATAGAGTCTAGAATAATTAAAAAGGCTCTGGTCTATGGAAGTAAGTGAAAAGCAACGTACCCGATTATGTAATCGCTCTTGAATTTCTTTCTCCTGATTTTCTTTTAGAACGCCTGTATCTAATGGCACCTTCCTCTCGCATGGTGGACTGTGAAAAACACGACACATTTTAAATACAGCAATATTTCTGCATAAACCTATAAAAGATTACACATAGAAATTCTTGCATTTTTTAATAACACAATCAAGTAGAAATTTTAAAAGTCGGGAACAGGCGATACCTAATACATAATCATACATTTTAGGGAATCTAAAGGTTTTCGGAAGGCACTAGGTTTTATATAATTAGTAGGTAATGCAATAATGGTAGCTCGAAGAAGACTTGTATAGATAGACCGTTAGTACTAGGGCGAGATGTTACTCGAGTGTCACCTCGAGTGCGGCTCCCTCTGTTTAGTAGGCGAGGGCAGCTGCACGACCACGTCGGTGGGCAGCACGCCGGGGAAGTCCTGCGCGCGCGGCGGGCTGGCGGCGCGGCCCGGGCTGGCCTCCTGCCGCGCCAGCACCGCGATGGCCGCCAGCCCCACGGCGTGCAGCGGGCTGCTGTTGTTGTTGCAGTTGCGCACCGGCTCCAGAGACGGGTTCTGACCCCTGTACATTATTGGATAGTGTTAGATCTTGACTAAGCTACACTTGCGCTGCCGCGTACCTACACGAGCTAAGGTTATGAGTTGATAATGTACTAGTTTTACAGAAAATACCTGCCCGTTTTAATTCGTCACAGTACTAAAACTTCTGAAAAAGATTACAGCTTACCTTTTCTGAAATGGTGAATAGTGAACAATCAAATTTGCGACGACCGTGTAATTCTCTCCCGTTCAGCTACATAGAAGTTTGAGTTTCGGATTAACCCATCGGTCTAATACTTGAATTGATTTGATTTTGTGCCTACATTTATATATACAAGTAGTTCCTATCTGAAGAAACAAGATAGTATACAAAATGATCTCCAATAGTTCCACTCACCTTAATTCTAATTTCAATTCCTTCCGCTCCACCTTGCTGGGTGGAGTAGGTTTGATAATACTCTTATCGTCGAGCAGCCTTTGTATCTCTCTCTCGAAGGGCGGCACGCACGCTACGTCCGTAGGGCTACGCTTGGTAAACTGCCTATCGTGATTCAAATGTTTCAAATTGTTGGGTCGGCTCCCTGAGCTCGAAAACGAGTTCGTCCGCTGCGCGAGCCGACTCGACACATCCTTCTTATCCGTCTGACTACACCCGTCTCTCTTCGCCGACGCGAGCATGTTAATTATGCTCCTCTGCAATTTTTCCTCCTCCTTTTGAAAATTAAGACTTTCATCGATGAACTTATCGTCGAGCGAAGGCTTCTTGTTTAACTTGTTGTGCTTCGCGTACAATTCCGCAATGCTATTAGCGGGGAGTTTATTAGATCTAACTGGAGGGTAGTCATACGCGGGACTGGGGTCCGTGCGTTGCGGGCGAGAGTTAGGGAGGAAGGGAGTGGGGCGCGGAGGGGACGGCGATGCGTCGGTCGTTCGGGAGTAGCTCTCGTCTGAGGAACTGAGACTAGGCGAGCGAGTGAGAGAGCTGAGCTCGTCAGCTGACGAATGAACCCGCGGACTCCGAGCTAAGGGGAGACTTTCGCTGGAGCGCGGGCGGGGTAATCTCGCAGGCGGTCTTCTTTTGTGTGCGGCGGGTGGCCGCGGCTCCTGCGGCCGGGGCCAGGGCGGCACGAGCGCTCGAGGCGGCGGCCATCTCGGATTCCCCGACACACCGTGCGGAGGAGGCGGAGGAGGTGTTTCCTCAACTTCTTTATTTCTACGTCCCTTGCTGCCTTTATGGTTATTCCCGTTACTTTGATGTCCATTGCTCGGAAGAAGCGGCTCATTCTCAGCGACGGACGTTTCTCTTAAGGGTGGCAACCTATTCGGCTGAGCTGCCCTCCTCGCTGAGTTCTGTAACATGGCTAATGGCGTGGCCACGCCTCCATAAGCTGTCGGTGGGTTTTGCGGTTGGCCGTTGGAGTGGTTGCCGATACTGCCAGTGTTGGCGGCCGCTCTATCTGTTAAGAAGTAGGTGGTCATTTCACCCTTTCCCTTGACTTTAACCTTTCCCCTGCAAACGAACTGATAGGGCAAGTCCTTCAGGTAGTGGTGGACTTCCTCAGTGACCTGCGTGTGGTTGGGGAGGCCGGTGGAATCCATACGCGACGCCACGTTCACCGTGTTGCCCCAGATGTCGTACTGAGGTTTCCTGGCACCGATCACTCCGGCAACTACTGGGCCCACATTTAAACCTGAGAAGAAACAAAACAATTCAGAATATTTCAATCATTGCCTAGTTGTAATTTGACTTTTAATCGAGGTGTTCTTATTAAATTTTTCATCTATTTAAATATTTATATCTTTTTTATCTATGTTTTTGTTAAATTGTATGAAACCATGATCACACAATCGAAATTTTCATAAGTTGTATGACGATATTATGTTAGATGTGTCTCTGATCATCTAGGTATACTCATTACTCACCAACTCGCAGCATGAAGTTGTTGTACGAGTTGTCGTTGATATCTTTGAGTTTGTCCCGCATGGCGAATACAAACTCGACCAACGTGGCCATGTGCTTCTTTGTGCTGGCGTCGTCCAACATCTTCTTGTCAGGAATGAGCCCAACTGCGGCCATGTAGGTGGAACCCACTGTTTTGATCTTATCTATGGCACTGAAACGGTCTTCGCCCAGTAGCTGTAAAACAATTAATTTTTTTTTTTTTTTTTTGCACATAAGAAAAAACTTGTCGTACAAAATGCGGACATAATACCATAGGGTATTCTCTATCAATCAACCATTGAGATAAGCAGATAAATCAATTGATTGAATACATTTAGGACAATATTTGTTGTTTTTCCTTTTCAGTCTTTTATGATACTTGGTTACTTAATTTTACAAAATTTGATTTTCAGTGAAAAATTAATTATAACAATTCTCACAATATTACAAGATTGTTTAACACGTTGAACGCCATGACGGACACCATGTAGCCGACAGTATACTTTCCCCAGGGGCTTGACCATAAATCGAGAATCGTCCCAAAATCGTTGGTGTGTTTTTTTGCAATTATTGTCAAGAAATATCTCAAAAATAATGGGCGACTTACAGAAACAGCGATATATTCATTATTTTCTGAAAAGTTAAAATGGCTGACACCAGTGTCCGTCGCGGCCTGTGCCAGCGTCCAACTGTATTTCCTTCCGTAGGCGCCGCGCGGGTCACGCTGTCGGTCTAAACATTTAGGTATATACATAGTAAGTATTAATTAAAATTCAAATTTAACGGGTTCTATGATTTTCTTAACGCATCGACATATAATTAAGCCGAAAATTTTATTCAGAAAAGGTAACTTCTTACGTAAAGTATCAAATAGGTACGGAACCCGTTTCTGATTTGATACCGACTAGATTGAAAGCAATTTTAAATCTAAAGAATTTCTAATGTCTTCTTAAACTAAAAAACTACGTGATAACTATAATAGCTTTTTATTTAATGATATAAAATACTCCGTTTTTATACCTTCTTACTACACTTTTGGAGACATCATGTAAAAATATCCAGAAATCTTAAGAACTTTGGTTTTTTTTTGTGCCAAGCGGCCAGGTTGTTCAGTGGGGCCGCGCGGGTCACTCGCCTTAGTAAAAACCATTGAAATGCCGTCCGTCGGCCGCGTATAGGCTTCTGAAGTGATCGTGAGCATGCGGACACTTGGTGTCCGACGCGGCCCCATGGACTCGACATGTTCAGGTCACATGGTGTCCGCCGCGGCCCCCTGGGCTAAACGTGGTTTTTTGTATGGCGTTCAACGTGTTAACTCTTGTGGGGGATAGTTAAATCCTTTTTTTACATAGGTACACATCCTTAATAACTCGTTGTCCTTTCAATAAGTAAATTATGTACTTCGCCATAAAATGCATGTAGCGTAGTTGCTACAAGCGCTTAACATAGGTACATACATAGTTCAATGTGTGATGTCTGATGTCGTACATATATAATCTATTTGTATTTATCTTGTAAGTATACCTCCACGTGGCTTGCTATCATTACTATAAAGACATTATGATAAATTTACAAGGAAATACGGCGAACATTTCAAGTTTACGACGTGAGTCAGGGGCATATCCTGTCCTAAATGTAGATCCTTGTGTGTTGTGCGTTGTCCGGTATGTAAGTACCTAATTACGAATTCTATATTCGATTCTGCTCCTATTGTAAATCTAGCCGAACACGTCGCAGTATGACCGTGACTAACATTCTTTGTTTTAATTTATCGATGTGTTACGTATTATAAGCACTAAGCACTGTGTTTGTGGTCACGGAATTTTTCAGTTCGAATTGTGTCATGTGACTCAAATACATGTAAATATATTTACTAGTAGCAGTTACTATTTATTCCTAAATTGTTTTCTCATAGAAAGCTAACTTAGGGCTATGAATATTATTTTATTACCTACTTTCACAAGTTTTGTTTTTCTCAGCACTGAGCTGGTATTAATTAGGTACATTATTTACGGGTTATCCACCTAGTAAATTTAGCATTTACTTACCATTATTATTTTAGGGTATTTTATCAATCAATAACTATATAATATAACATAAATCATTAATCCATTCAACAGTTAAGTTTTGAGGTAGGTAGTCTGTATCAACACAAATACATATGTACCTTTTCGGCTTTGACTCAGTTGATGAACTAGCCCGTTGTATCTAACAGAATCAGAAATATTTGGTCCGATATTAGTCGCGCAGCCCGAAAAATAAACAAAAAGTACAAACCTCATCAAAATCAGCGATGATCTCATTGAGCAGCCTGAGACACTCCATGCCCTGGTTGTTCCCGTCCAGCTCCATGTAGAACTCGTGGTAGTTGGTGATGGAGGCGAACACCACGCCGACGCGCTGGTACGACTGGTGGTACAGGTCCTGTCGGCGCCGCTAGTCAGTCCCGAGCAAGCCAGCGTAGGGCAGTGACATAGGCCAGTTTCATTCCACGTTTATACAACCCAGATAAAGATTTAGGCTGTGGTCGGCTTAATAGTTGAGATTCTCGTAGAAGAGACGGGGTATTTAAGTAGTGGTCGGATCACTATTTAACTTCACTGGTATAGGAACAGAAGGGGCTATCTAGATGGTACGCTTGCTATTTGAACTCTCCGTAGTGGTACCAAAAGAATGTATAAGCCAAGGTCAGCTCACTACTTGAGCTTCCCGTGTTATATGAAAAGATAGGGTATTTAGGTTGTGGTAAGCTTACTTTTCAAATTCCACGCAAGGCAAAGAGAGTTTATAGGTAAAGATAACTAATCGAGCATCCCGAAGATGCTAAGAAGAGAGTAGGTACTACACTATTTTTGCTGCGGTCAACTGACTATATAAGCACCCGTAGGTACGAAAAGGAATAAGGGTTTTAAGCTAATATAGCCGCGTTCTTTTAGGCTCAAGATGAGGAATCTATTTTGTGTGTTAGGTATGTTAGTATAACTAATTCCTGGTATTTAACTCTTCGTGGTATTATTTTAAATCTGACGTTATTTCGAAAATAGTATCTAAATAATCTAACTTTTACGGTGAAAATTTGTGCGTTAGGTACTTTATTGTAAAAATACTACCTTTTTATTGTTGTCAATGTGAAACCGGGTTCGTTTCACATTGACAACAATAAAAAAGTTGTATACAAAAATGATTAGGTACGGAATGTTTTATTTTTATTGGCCCTAATTGTTATGTCACTGGTCCCTATTCTCGCTTGTTCATTAACTATATAATTCACAAAAGCTGACATCGAATAGTGTAAGATGAATGATGAGCGTGTCAAATCAAAACAAATGTGATGACTGAATGAATTGCGTGTAGACTGAGAACTGAGAAGTGAATGATTCATGCAGATTGAAACCCCACGTAAGCAAGCCACAGACCATGGATAGGAAGCATTGAAGCGAAACAAGTTAGACCAGCCATACTCAACCCTTTAAAGCCAGTGGTTTACAACCTTTTCTTGACCAGGGACTTTTATTTCTTTGTGATTCGCGGGAAATACATGCCAACAAATTACCATCTGTCAGCAAACTACGGAGATTTTTATCTATATTGGTCCCCGATCCGATATTATTTCAAAGGCCGTTTCCGATTAAGGGAAGCCAAAATGCCCTTTAATATTATGACTTGGTTTTTTTTTCTACAGTCAGTTACGTCTAGTAGAGTAACTGTGTCAAGTTTGGTTGAAAATTTCTTTGCGGTTCCGCAGAAAAAAAATAAAAACGGAAATAATGAAATATGATTTTTCTCCAAAACTATTTAACTTTAATGTACTATTATTTTTTCATCCTGTAAAGCTTAGTCAAGTTCATGTTTTAAGTGAAAATGGTATCTCTATATCTAACGAATATGTAAAAAATAGGTAAGTCAAAATTTTAATATATATATTTTTTTACTTTTGTGAGAGATACCACTCTAATTGACATTTCTAAATAAGCCTTAGTTAACGTCCTGTAACACATATTAATTTGATGGATAAAATCGGAAAGCAACTGTGTCAAAATAAAATAAATAACTGGGTTGGATTTTATTACATTTTATTAGTAAGCTATTCTAACACTTCCAAATAACCAAAGCATACATCCTCTTTACAAATGAACAAGATTTGACAGTGAGTGACATTTGCCTTTTATTTTTATTGAAAATGTCATTATTTTTCTAATAATATAAAAATTAAAAACTATGTATATATTAATCATTTTTGCTATTTGGTATATAAGCTTTACTTAACATTATACCAAATTATCAATTTAAAGGTTTTAATCGGACACTAACTGTAAAATGGAATTTAAAAGACTTTTCGGGTATGACTTCATTATCTTGAAATTGTAATTACAAACTATTCTTTTTTCGCCACGCAATAATCCTCTTTGTACCGAAATTAAAATAAATACATATTATGACAGTAATAAAGATGAATTGTTTTTTTAAATGTAACATGACATTTCAGGGACATTAGAAAGATAACTCGTCTTTACAAAATGAATTCTAAAGCGAATGCAATCAAAAAAATATTAAGAAAGAAACCTACATCATTATATCACCTCGCAATGATATAAGTAGCGATTTCGTATCTATCAGAAATACTTAATGAAGATGGTTCGTTGAATTTGGAATATGTGAAGGAAAATTCTAATATACTGAAACTGAAAGTCCAATCTCGCCATATTTCAAAAAATATTTACAGATGCTTTATCGAATATGTCCCAAACAGCATTGGTGTTGGATCCATAAGGCGGCATTATTGTGGACGTGCCAACGGAATGCAAACAGTAGGGTGTTGTTCACACATTGTTGCTATTGTTTATTATTTATCGCACGCAAGATACTTGTCCAAAATCGTTCGGCCTGCTGAAACTTTAAGCGGACTTTTTTTGAATCACGGAATTCACGTTACTGTCAATGAAGATAGCGATGAGGATTAGAATAAGAGTATTTTTTTTCATTACGTAACTAAAAAGGTGACATTTTCTAGCAAATGTCACTGTAACTGTCAAATCTTGTTTATTTGTAAAGAGGATATTATGTTTTGGTTATTTAGCAGTGTTAGAGTAGTTTACTAATTAAATAGTAATGAATTCCAGCCCAGTTATTTATTTCATTTTCACACAGTTGCTTTCCGATTTTATCCATCAAATTAATATGTGTTACAGGACGTTAACTAAGGCTTATTTAGAAATGTCAATTAGAGTGGTATCTCTCACAAAAGTAAAAAAATATATATATTAAAATTTTGACTTACCTATTTTTTTACATAATCGTTTGATATAGAGATACCATTTTCACTTAAAACATGAACTTGACTAAGCTTTACAGAATGAAAAAATAATAGTACATTAAAGTTAAATAGTTTTGGAGAAAAACCATATTTCATTATTTCCGTTTTTATTTTTTTTCTGCGGAACCACAAAGAATTTTTTAACCAAACTTGACACAGTTACTCTACTAGACGTAACTGACTGTAGAAAAAAAAATCTGTCCATTATCACAAAAGGGCATATTTTCTTCCCTTAATCGGAAACGGCCTTTGTGGATGAATTCACGGATCATATTATGACTAGGTACAGGTTGGGAACCACTGTTTTACAGGCCCACAGAAAAGCCTTGTTATCTACTTAAATGTCAACTTAAGCCTGCTGACAAAACAGAGGGCTTCACGGGTTGAGTATAACTGCAATAGTCTCTTATGTTAATGATAAATCATTCGTCTAATACGTAAAACGGGATACAAGCTAATCCTTTAAGTTTAAAGTGTACGCTATTTTAAATTTGCTGCTTGTATTCAGTATATTCGTATCAGTCTCTACGATCGGCTTCGTCAACATTATAAAAAGCAGGACTCCGAGGAGGAAGCCAAGTTTGAGAAAAAAGTTATTTATTTTATTGTCAATTAATATTTCATATAGCTCTATGACACTTCAATACGATTTATGAATTTCTTACAGATAATCCTAAGATAATACTGAGAGAGTTGTTTTAAAGTTAGGTATAATACCATAAACTTATCTGACCTTTTAACCACATACTATATTGTAAACACATTCGAAACAAATTGATGTATTTTTAATTTGTATATGCAGTTGTAGTCTGCAGACAGAAATCTTCAAACATTGGGAGTAAACATTATCTTTATTATTTCACTTTTGCGTCAGGCCATTAAATTTACGATGTTATGTTATGTGAAAGAAAGCAGATAGAATAATGTAAAAATTGCATTCCAATGGATGAATAATTTGTATAATTTTTTACTGAAATTTGTCATAAACTCTAGTAGTACTTACCATGTTGGTCCTGAACTGATTGTCTAAGAAATGCGTCGCCACATGGGCCGGTAGCAGATTAAATAATATTCTTCTATTTGATGCCTGAAAAAGACAAACAAATACGTCAAAATAATATTAACGAAATCGACAAGCAATTAGTTCACTATTAAGATTGTTTCTTGCGTTCAAATGATAAAATCAATAATATTTATATTTACAAATAACACCATCCGCTCAAATGCCAGCGCCATCTGGTCTGGTCGACCTTGACGATAATGTATACATACAAAGTGGTATTCTCTGGAAAGATCCCTACAACCCCCCTTGTGAGCATCGAATGACTTTCGGTGAGTTATGATGCGCCTGCCAGACAAAATCAAACCGGTCGGTCTATTCCGTTTGCCGCGCGTATAGTAGTAACCCTAACGGCAGCCCACCATCCAAGCGCAGAAGAGTTACTCCGAGGGCTGATCCTCCGATAATCGAAGTTTGTACCGTGCCATCCCTTTCGATCAATATTTGAATGAGCGGGACGGTACGATACAATGTCCGAATTTCGAGCATCGGACTAACCCTCCAGGCTACGAACGGTGGCTTTACATGTACTCCGGCCCTCCTTTACGATTCTGCACAGCAATGGTGCATGACTGTACAAAGTAGTATTATTTGCAGCACAGAATTCCTTTCAGGAGATGAAGATTATTTACAGCACATCCGTAACTGTAAAGCATTCATATTATCTCGCCCCTTACCTGCGTGAAAGGAGTCAAGGGTCGCAATTTTAACATGCTAACTGGCGCAAAGTTACACTCCTAGTTAGGTATCTATCAACAATGCTAAATTCTGCCCATCTTTTAGAAGATGATCAATATTAACTTCACTACCCAAAGGTTGTCTGGAACAGATCGCTCTCGATAAGGACCACATGTTGTCTACCGCTGATTAATTTGTTTGTATTTGATTTCTTGTGTTAATGTATTTTCATGTGCAATAAAGCGTATTTGTATTGTATTGCATCCGCACCTGCAAGGCATCCATATCCCTCTTCTCGTCCCGCGCCTGCGCTTGCCAGAGGAAGTCGAGCCGCGCCGTCCACTCCGTCTGCCGCGCGTGCAGCAGTACCGCCAGCGCCAGCGCCAGCGTCCACGCGCACGCCACGAATGCCGACCCGACTATACCTGGTCTGAAAACAAGACCAAGCTAAATTAGTAAGGTACTATTCTACCGCCCCGACCCGATGCGATACCTGGTCTAAAAACAAATACAAGCTAAATTAGTATAGGTAGTACTATTCAACACAATTCATCTTTCTTCATTGTGGGTCCTTTTTCTCGCAGTACGTCGGTCTCTGGTCTAAATTCCCTAAAATTCCAACTCCCTTCCCAGTATTTGTGTATGTGGCCAGCAAGAATGATTTTAAAATCCTTCTTCTGTTTGACTACTAAAATTATCTAACAATTTATTGTTTTGTGACGACGTCCTCCTTGGTACGCGACATGCACTTGGCCTATTTGCCATAGTGAGAGACTCGTAGCAAAAGAATAGATGTTTATGGTAGACTATAATGACGACGTCAGAAACAAATTAATATAATTTAATAGTGCTTGATGATAGCCTGGATACTAAAATGGCTAGTCACTGACGAACCTCTTTAATTTTCTCAGAACTCAGTCATAAATCGTAGCAATCCAACATATCTCGATGGAAGGTTATGGTGGGACAAGCCCGTTGTCTCACGATTATGTTCCACTCTAGAAATCGAATTGCTTGTCTCTGTCCTATCATCTCGACCGCTATAGCTTTTAACTTAATAATATCATGGTGCTATCACCAGCTACCGGATGTATATCCGCACTGCGATTTTCTCAGCGGTACTTACTCAGTCATAAGATCGTAGCAGTCGAATAGGTCCTTGTGGTAAGCCATGATGACGGCCATGTAGCCGGCTGTCATGAACGCCAGCAGGATGCCTTTGATGAGGATCGGCAGCCGCAGGAACACCGCCACAGCCAGCATGCTGAGGCAGCAACCTAGAATAGAATATTCTTTTCACCACATTTGCTCGTAAAAGATGGTATTACATGCGGGTGTACTGAAGGACTAAGGCCTATATAGTTCCCGCGGGAGTTATAAATTGACATAACTCCCTCGGGAGTTATGGTTTTAGTTTTAAAAATATAGTACGCACTCGCAGATTACTTCAGACTAAGGAGGTTTCAATCCAGCCAAGGTTTTTTGTTGTATCAACAAAACTTGCCTACCAGCAAATTTTATTGTGTATTGAATTAATACGGTATATGTAACTGGGTTAATATTTATGTTTTACAATTATTTATGTGTATTTTGCAATAATTCTATTAAATTAAATTTTGAATTATCGTTACAATCTGGCAGTAGCCTGTCAAGTTTCTAAACGAAACGCAGTTCTTAGCATTATCTGTGGTAGACGACACAAAAAAGTTATAAAATTATTGGTTAGGAACTATTTAGTTTTGTAACAAACTTACTGTTCATATTTAAGTTTTATAAATATTACGCTGTTAATTATTGCTGCATAATATTGTTAATTGTTATTTGTTTAATAATAGATAGTAAGATTCTGTGTATATTTGTTTTCCGTTTTAAGCTGATGGCCGTTTTGCCAGTGCTTATAGTAAATTAAAAAAATATATATGGAAAAAAGTTGGTTGTCAATCGTTATCGTTTAATGTTTATTGTTGGCTTATTTATTTGTTATTTACTCCAAAATGTGATGAAAAATATTGTGTGTAAGGCGGGTAGTAAGGGGATTACAAACTCAGGACATTAAAAGCCCTCCGCCTTCGGCGTCGGGCTTCTAATAGACCTTCGTTAGTAATCCCCTACTTACTACCCTTATGACACAATATACTATTATTGCACACCTCAACAGGAAAAAAATACAAACAAACTCAGATTACACGTAACATTCAATAGAGGTAAACAACTGGAATGGTAATAGTTCGTCGTAATGTTGTCATCTTAGAAGATTTGAGCATAAAATTATAAACAAACGGTACGTGATTGTGAATGATGAGTGATTTAATTATCTCGGCGAGTTTCTCGAGACTATACATATTACATAGTAACGCCATGTCCGCAAAGTTGGGGTAATTACATAATTAACATTTATAGGCGACTATTTTCCGTTTTTTTTTTATATTTTATTATACTCGTAACGTAAATAATCATCTACCGAGGTATAGGTGGAGATTTCAGTTTTAATGTTATCAACCTATTAGTCCTCCAGGGATATCTTTATCTCTGTTTCGATTTCGCAGTTATCCTCAGAGCTCTTTTCATTGCTTTTGGAATGTTTTTCAGCTTCTTTACAAAGTCAATAGTAAGTGCCGTATATCAGTCAACGAGCTACGATTTCACGCTAGCATTACGCGCACGCCATAATTTAAATTTGAAACCCCTAATAAAAGATAAATAACTCACCCAAGGTGATATAAAGCGGGACAGGACAGGCGCGATGATCGTTGCTACTCCACAACGCGGCGGCGACGTCGCCTGAGGTTGCTCGGATGTCTGCCATAGTAGTCACGTTCTCGGTCAGGTTGTAGCACACGCTGACTTCCCTGCACGTCACCTGGAATCATTGACAAAATCATGGTAAATAGATTATTTATATCTGTATTCGTGGTGCATGCTTATCTGACCGTAAATCCAGAGACAGACTTAAGACACGAAGGCAAGTTGTACTTACAAAAAAATAGGTATAGCATTGCATAAAGCTTTCAGGCAAGGCTTTCCTTATTGGAAGAACTAATAAAAAAGATTTCCGTGCCGAAAATTGACGTAATAATTACATGGACACACAATCAGACGGAAAAAATGGCACCCTCCCAACTAATGCAAAATCACAAATCGCATTAGTTGGGAGATCAGTCTCGTTTAGACCATGACACGTGACGGGTCTCAAAAATTACTTAATTTTCAGTGAAAAATTGCAGAAATAACAGCTATAAAATAAAGAAAAAGGTCGGAATATTCATTTTTACGCAGATTCTATTGATTAATTAACGAATCCTATGTAAAATCATAGCATATTTTAGATTAGAATTATTAACTTTGTCCCTACAAAATGCACCTCATCACAGAACAAAAATCTAAGGAGTCGCTATAGTTTTATATTTTATTAATTAATAAAGGAGTGCAATAAATAATTATCCAATTTTTTTTATTAAAGATTCCCACGCGATCCTAAACAACGTGAAAAATTGAGGTCACGTTTAGTAAGAGACAGACGTCAAGAATAATTTCAGCCAAATAATTCGTCTCTCGTGTGTTCGTTCGGCATAATCATATATGTTTTTTTTTTATGTTTAATCAAAAGAAGCGTTGAAGTCTTTCACTCAACACAGCTTTAATATAATCTCAATGAAAACGTAAAAAAATGACAATGTATACAAAAGAAGCGTAAAATGGTTATGTAGTGTTTGTGGTAGTTGTTATCTATACATAAATAGATATACACTGTCTCGGGCGTACGTCAGCAGCGTTTAGTTACACGTGAGCCGAGGGCGAGAGTGGACCCATGACATTGCTATGTGTGCGGCGGCGAGTGAGCCAGTGTTATGAACATATGCCTTTTACAAGCAGATCCTACAGGTTACATTCATAAATATTAATAAAAAAATTGCTCTGTTGTCATTGTTTTATTTTGTCTCAGAGTCTAGACACTGTCAGTTTAAACCTTTGAACGCCAAGAACACCTAAAGACAATGTGTGCTGCCGCGCATACTACGCCACCGACTTTCACGCCACGCCGTCAAACTTTAAAGGGGATATGTCGGGCCGTTCCTGACAATTTCACGTGAGTGTAAACCGCTTAATACAATAATTAAACTTTAAAGGGTTAAAAATGTTAATATTTTGCACTTGCCTTACTCTCATTTCACATACCTACTAGAACAAGATGAGTTGAGAAATCATAATGTATGTCATTATTACTGATCCCTTCTATGCAGTGTCGGGACCCTTTTATGCAGTTGTTAAATAAAAACGTAACTTAATTTCTTATTAACAATTTACGAGTTTATTTAGTTCAAACAACAAATATATTTTAATACCTAAATAAAATAATAATGAAAATATTTTTAGTATGTAAAACTATTAAAATCTGCTCCATTCGTGCCATGTTCCAAGTTTGACAACAGACATGAGTCAGAATACGCTAAAAAAGTTAATTTACACGAAAAATATTTTTGGTAATGGGTACGTAAGCCAATTTGACACTTAAACATTTGAGTAAAGAGTTATTTTGTACGAAGTAATTATGTTGTTCTAAATTATAAATAAGCGTTATTGGCATCTACTTGAACATGACAGCAGTGCCACTTTTTTCGACAATTTTGTTCGGGTCTGTGGCTCTATTATAAATAATACCTCAATGGTGCCGAAGGAAGAACGAAATAAGAATGTCGAAAACAATTGCCGACTACGCGAAGGCCGAGACAAAGTAGAAACAGGATGGTAGTACGAGGCAAGAAGGCGGAGGGCCTCGAACTGAGAAAAAGGCAGGGAAAAAACACTCACCACATTAACCTGCCCCACAGCATATCCCAGTACGATCGTGAAGGTGGTGATAGCGTTCCTCAAGGCGAAGGGGCGGGAGACGTCGCACGGTATGAGACGGAGCCGAGCCGCTAGCGTTAAGGCGAGCACAGCTGCCGACCACGCGAAGGCCGTGACGAACAGCAACAGGAGGATGGTGGTGCGCGGTAAAATGGCCGCCTGTAGGGCCCCCGCCGCCGCCACGGCGCCTAGCGCGGCTCCAAGAGACCCCGCCCAGCCACCGTCGGTTGACGCGCGGTACTGAAAGTCACACACAAGCTATAGAGGTAAGAGAAAAATAAGAGAAAATAATAAGGTGTGCAGTCCCGGGATATCTAGGTATGGGAGTACCGGGAACTCTCGGCATCGCCTTACTAAAATTTCCCGGTAGTACTGCACACTCGACACATAAAGTGACAACAATACTGTCACTAAGTAAAGAAAATAAATGGACAGTTTGCCTTATATAAGACAAAAGTAACTTAAATACTTATATGGAATTCACAGATGATCCGTAGTCATTAACTACACTGACACGTCGTTATATAAATTCCAATCGAAATGTATAGTGTTATTGCCCGCTACGAGCTATAATTGTAGGGAACCCTTAAGCCGCGTTTTGAACACAATAGTTGAAGTAGAATAAACCTAATAACGACTACCTAATTAATGATCAAAAATACATAAGCTTATATTTTCACTACACAACTTAATGTTTAAAACGCTAAGTGTAATGATGTTCTTTTTTATTAGCAAATTAATCGTGAACATTACTCCTTAACATGATTTAATTTCGACTTAAACACAACACTAGTCAACACGCAGCAAAAAATAATCTGATAAATTGGCATGTGAAAACAAACCCTTCATTGCTAACACACTTCGAAAAGAAAACACTACTTCTAAATATGTGCCTGGTATAGCGTAGAAATAGGTAAAAAACTTACCATTTCAAACGCCTCCTTCTACGGTTTGGTACAATTTCAAGAATAAGAATCCATGTAAGTATTCAGATCGCTTTTTAGATACGTATGCACATATATGTTAACAGACCATCTTGAAGAAATATCGCTGTTGAATAATAACCCAGTTTACATGCCGACCGTATCTTTATGGGCTCTTAATTCTGCTAATGCGCCACAAACGAATCGAAACACCGAACATGTCTCATTTCCTAATGAGAAATCAAATGGCAGATACAAAGAAGTAAATATGCTGTTACCAACGGCGGGGACTATGATTAGGGAGATTCCTATTTGAAATATGAACCGTTAACTTTATACTTTAACATCGTTAGTTTACTCTCAGTTTTTGCAACAGGATGCGGACTTCCTTATGACAACATTTATAACAGTTGAATAATTATAAATCTAAAGTGAGGGTAGCTATTACCTACCCGCACTTCCTGTGACTGTTTAGGAACACAGATCCCTCTGACTGCATAATGAACATTACATCTATCGATATATTAGTGACGCGATAAATGCATAGGTCGCTTGAGCTTTTGTTAAAGAAACTTCAGAGACAGATTGATTCGTGGTATAATTAGGCATGATCTTTGCCTACCTAAATTCATTAAGGTGTATTTCTAATAATTATGTTCGCGAAAATTAGTTCAAAAACTACCTGTGCTTCCTTGGCGCTGTCTTTAAAGCAGAGCGTGAGCAGGTGGACATGAGTGGCCTTCTCGCGATGCACGGAGCGAGCATCAATCGCCTGCGCTAGGTACTTGTTGACGCGGTTGGTCGGCTGGTGGTACACAGACGAGTGACGCTTTTTCAACGGCCGCTTGAACTTCTCCGTCACTTTATTCTGTGAAAACATTCAAGTTCAACGCGACCGACTTGACTAGGTTCATTTACATCCTGAACACAGATCGGAACGTGACGATGCGGCGTGAACGGGTTGGGATCTGCAAACATTCAAACGTCACTAGGGAAGATGGTGTGAGCCGGGGTACACATGAGGTCCACCACATGCCGACAAGATGCTTCATTCTAATTTTTCCAACTGACCTTTGAATGAAAAAGTTCCGGACTCCGAAGCAGCATCACATCATTAGAATACAAGTGAATATATTACAGACAGAATATAGTTTATATAGATTTAGTCAATGGCGGGGGATACTCAGAACATAGAGAGAATTTTGGAAACAAGTTGTAGAAGTTACAGCCAGATTGGATATGACTGTATCCTTACGACTAAGATTAAATATTTGCGTTTTATAGTTTCCCATGATAGATTATAAGACAAAGGGTAGGTGTTCAGAATGTCCACGAAGAAATTATGAAACACAAAGTGAAACACAAAGTAGGTAAAATACACTAAAAATACATTAATAATGCCCCCTAGGGGCATCACTCCATGCAATTTAGTCGACAGTTAGGAATCATGCCATGCTCTAGTGCTCGGGTGACTACGTAGTCGGGGCAGCGAGTGAAACACAGTTCAGTGCGCTTGGTTTTATTCTCAAACAAAACTGAACATAAAACTATCTGAAATACACATAATTTGACAATTTTGAAAGAAAATAGGCCCAATAGGAATGGTGAATAGTGAATGATTTTGAGTGCTCACGTATTTAATATCCTTTCCCCTCATCGACTATCTAGTACAGTGCGAACTTCGTGTTCCAAACAGGTGTAACCACATTACTTAAGGTTAATATCGAGATTTTTGGAAATTGAGTGCTCGTCGCCCAGTGGAGGTGTGACACAACGGTACACAAACACAACAGTGGCTTACTGTCCCCGCGAGTATCTGTTGTGGAACTAATGTCCAAGGGCGGAACATCTGAAAAACAACGAGCAGACGTACCAGGTTAGTTGCTGGTATATCCAGACTTTTATTACAAATACACTAAGATACCCATATCTCGAAATTGATGCGTTTTGAATGATGAAATTTAGAAATCAAATTTTGATTGTCTTGGGCCAATTTGTTTAATATGTACTTAAGTAAAATTGTTGTGCACTGAAACCGAATAAGTAAGAGACACACGTGAAAGCTTGAACACACCAGCAACTAAATAGGAACACGTAGGGAAGTAACGGAACGTCTGTGCTGTGCTGACACTTAGAAAAAGAAATCGGTGACATTTCTAACCTGACATTTTCTGAATTTCAGGTGCATTTGAGGAACTAAGTGAAGAGGGGTACAAAGCTCAAACAATTCCAGAACATTTATCCGGAGCATCACTGCTCGCCGTCGGATTCTCAAAGCATGTTTTATTTCAATGCAAAGCCAAACTTATCATAAATTAGATAGGCTCATGAATATTCCGCGGCACGGACATCTGCAGGACTCTCAAAAAACCTGTGCGAACGTTTAAATCGGTAAAGCAGCGTATACGTATCGAAATCCATCAGTCCAAATCTAACTACTTGGAAACCATAAAGCGAGGTTATGATTCGACACACACAAGTCGCGATTCAGCTCTCGTTATGCGCATAATTATCCGTAAGCGGGAAAATCATAAAACGCGGCGGAAATAGCATATGGTCTTATAACGCCTAAGCTATACCTATATCGCGAACCATATTCTAAATCAGCCCTTAGGTGCAAGAGCGGAACGCACACACAAGGATCGGCAAACATAACCTTTGCATGTCGTGCGCTCCGTGCGATGTATGCAATGTTCGCGAGCTTATCTGCGCTATTTTAGACACAAAGTAAGATAATCGATAATGTGTAACTTTCTGTACCAATCAGATTGAGTAAACTAAGTTGTAAGTTTTCGATAGCACGGACAAGCTCGACAGTGTAATGGATGAGGCCGTGTGGACCGTGGGGTGCGTGCGCAGGGCGTGGTGCATGACGGCGTCGAAGGTCTGGTGCGAGGGGTGGGCGGGCTCCCGCGGCGCGCTCACGTCTTCCGCGCGCATCGCCGCCAGCCGCAGCGCCTCGGCCGAGCCCGGCTCCGCGTGCAGCGCCCGCCGCAGATCCAGCACCTGCCAGATCAACCCGATGCAACAACCGCTCCAACCCGCCGCCCGCGCCCGAGCGACCCGGCGGGTCGCGTTTGGATAATGTGCGGGTTAACTCTCATTCGGTAGCCGAGCATTTGTTATTTTAGCATCAAATGCAACATATTTACAGTTTTGCACTGGACCACACATTATACAAAACAATGTCAAAAGCTTCGAGACAACGTCGCTGACAACATCGAAATAGTTGTTGAGTATGGCTTAAGAGTAGCTCCAAGCTTTAGTTCGATAAGCCGCCCTTAGCCGTTGGCACGCTTTACACCTATACCTACATGAGAGAAAGAGCATTCCGACCTTCTTCCCTACAAATAACGTTGATTTAAGTACAAGCAGCTACTTATAATGAGTTTCTTTGACACTATATGATGAGCACAGTTCTTGAGTTCAAGTAAGTGATTGTATGATTTCTAACTAAAATTCACGAAAGCCAACTGGAAACTCATATATTTTTACCGTAATTACTGAATGCGTCAAAAGCATAGTGCATAAACTAGCGAGTGTTAAATTATTTAAATTACCGACAAAAGCTACGTAAAACTTAACTCTCAGTCTACAAATAGGGAAGTTATGTGATGCTCTTTCTACCACACTGAATAGACATCAATGTGAAGGTGATAGGTTCCGTGACAGTCGTGATGAACCCAAAACTGTAAATTCAAATTCAAACTCTTTATTTCGGACTTGAATCCATTATTCAAGTCCAAAATAACAACACCCAAAACAATTTAATCGGATTATATAGCGAGTAAGTAGATTGAAATACATTAAAAAAGGATTTAAAATTAAGTATTTGTTTCGTTAAATAGGTGTACATTTTGGGAATGTAATTAAGTAATTAGCGCTTCATAATCCGTTTACGTTACTTTATTTACGACAGATAATTGCGGAAACTGAAAATATTTAAAATATCTTGTTATCAATAAAATACATAAGTACGCTTTAAACGTTTGACGTTAATGGTTCATTGGTGTAGTGTGGTTCGATCAATAACTTTGATATCGATTTTCATGACTTCACATGGGACCCACCACCTGATATACGAGTATAAGTAATAGTACTCATTATACATCTAGCACTCTATGGATAATTTTATTAAATTTATTGAAATCGCTAAATATACATATATGAGAATCAAAGGGGTGTAAAATAGTATTTAAGAAACAAAGACAACTTACCTTTTAAGATTCAGAAGCAAATCTCCGAAGTAAGAAATTTAATCACTCGATCGAAACTTTCTGAAGGATAAGAAAAGCCGCGGGCAACGGCCTCGTACTGTTTAGCCATGTCCGGTAAAGTGCAGTCGAAATATTTAAACGTCAGGTGCGAAAAAGTATCACGAATATTTTTACCAAGTTTTTCTAACGTCAAGAGTAGACATGGGCGTATTCAAATGTTAAAGTACGGTGGTCAGAAAAACTTGGCTAAGTAGATGGCGTGTTTGAGTAAGAAATACCTTCCTAGCCGCGTTGGCCTTGAGCTCCTGAGGCGAGGCGGCCATGTTGCTGAATGGGACATCCACGTTGAACTTGATGGAGTGCAACAACTGAACTACGACGTTGGACACGTTCTTGAAGGATAGCTTGCGTCGCGACGCCGACCCGAGCCCCACTCCCGACGACAAACACATCTGGAAACCGACAGAATGTTTCCTTACTTCTAACACATTACACCGATTTACATCTATGTACAGCTTCCACTTGTTACCAAGCTACAGAGGCAACATCCAGACACCGGGGCGGTTCAACATTCCGGAACACGTTTACATGAAGGTGGACTCTCGAAAGGACCATGCAGACAATGACATTTATAAGTCTATATTACAAGTTTTTGTGGGATTCTGCTGTCGCTTAGGTGATCAGCAGTTAGTGGAATATTATAGTTTTAAAACAGGCATTTTTCCAACTGCCACGTTCTTTTAGTGCAAGAAATCTGGCAGCACAAAATATGCAGCTGAAGAGAACGCTGAACTAACTTTTCTCCGTCTCGGTGGTGGGATGATGAAGTAGGTCTGTATGGAGTGGTCGCGCAGGTAGGCGTTCCGCGTGGCGCCGTGTCCAGGCTCCACCTCGTAGGCGCCACCCAGGCACTCCAGTGTGGCTTGAGTCACGTGAACTCGACTAAAACGAAATAAGCACTCTTAAGTCGAAATATTTATATTTAACTAGCTTTTGCCCGCGACTACGTACGCGTGGAACTTGATAAAAGGGATTATTAAAAGCGCCTAAGCAAATGTAAGAGCAATTGTGCTTTTGATCTAATAATTACATTTCCTACAGGGTCACCGCACCCCAACAGAAATGTTCACTCACTTTTCAATCTTTTTAGGTATAATTTCCAGGATGAAAACTATCCTATGTCCTTCCTCGGATCTTAAACTATCTCTATGCCAAAATTCATCAAAATCATCATATAGTATATGTATAGTATATGGATAGGACATTTTACCAGAAATGATAATCCACATATGCTCATTTCCATATTCATATCTAGAGCTGTATGTAAGTAACTATGTCGTATGTATCATATCATTTATTGGTATCCAGGATAACAAAAGCCGTAAATTATTATATTTACATTAAATAGTCTACATATAATGGAACAGTCATCCATTAATTACAGAAAATACAGAAATACCTACTGAGATATCTAGATTATAACAAATTGAGAAAAAATAACCACACAATTTTACAACTTTAAATAATGAGATAGACGGCATGACCTACATTTACCTTCATTCCCTTCCAAACAAAATGGATAGGTAGGTATTGCGAGTTATGGAAAACATAAATGTACCCACCGACATGAGTGTTTTCTACACCTACAGTGCAAACAATTCCCATTATCCTTCCTATCCTTCATATATTTTGTCTTTCATCAGAACCCCATAAAAAGCCAAGCCTGGCTAAGCCATTGATTTATCACTTCAATTAACTGGAAAACTACATCGTTGGCATCATATAAAACCTACATATACGCAGGTGAAAGATAGTAGAGTGTTGTTACATCGATACTATAATTAACGTCACTTGTATGGGGTGGAAGTAATAGCTTATGGTAATCGTTCTCGGATTTCCAGGACGAGTTAGTAATCATCCAGCACATATCCATTATCATTGAACATACTTATAACCGTTGTTGGTTCAGAAAATCGTTGAAGGCGCACATTGGTGCAAGGTCGGAATAAAGTCTGAAAATTACACATCAACTAAAGTAATTTATTTGACTTAAATCTAACAGTAGAATACTTTTACAACCCTATACTGAAAGGATTTAAATTTTGGTGCATTATTTATTTATAAATAACTAATACAAAACACATGATGCTGAACAGTTACTAATTTTTGGTCATAAAAGTTGCTTCTTTCAGGTAATATATATTGCTAAAACGGGCACTAAAGTATACAAAATGTTATTTTTATCTGATAAGCCATATAATAAGATATTTTTATGTTTTATGCTATCAGTGATTTCTATATTGGTTTGAGTATGGCTTGGATTATAAACATCATGGTCGCTATTTTGACAATCTTTAATATTCAATTGGGTATTACTTTCTAGCCTCACCTCGCCTTTCACCAAAACATACCACAAATGATACCTTATTTATCTAAAATAATTACTTAATTGATTCCAGCTGCCGGTACCTGCAATCTTTTGAATAATGATTTTTTAACTAATCAGCGTATTTAGAGGTAGGAAAAATAATCACATAGATAAACACATTAATGAGGGTATAGTTAATTAACAAATGGCTTGATTTGGATATAAAATGCGTGCATTATTGTCTTTTTCTTCACTTACTATTATCGATTCGAGAAAGTAATGATACAGGATTTTAATAAAAAATATACACATTTTTAAATGCTTTTTTTATTTATTTTATCTATATCTATACTATTATAAAATCCTAAATTTGTATTGAAAATTAATTTTCTATGGAGGGAGGTCATAATTTCAGGAAAAATCTCGATAGCGTGAAGCAGGATCGTCATTTGTTTCGTATGGGCGCGCGGCGCCAAGCCAGCCTGACGCCATCTGTTTTCAAAAAAACCTTTGTCCTCTAATAACGCCGAAACGGCTGGATAAAAAGTTACCAATTTTGCTACAGCTGAACATCCAAAGATGGTTATAGGATACTTTTTATTATGATTAATATTTATCTCTGAAAACATAAATTCCATGAAATATTTTCCATACAATGTGTAACCTCATAATGACAGCGTTTGTGATTTTGAATTTAGAACGACGCCACCCTCGCGTGGCTCTTACGTGTACAAAAACTAAAAAGTATGAATTTGACATAATACCTCCTTGCGGCCCACCGGTATTAACTATTAACAATAAGGTTAAGGTTGTTTCAGGCGTTGAGTTACGGAAGCCGTGTTAGTTAGATAGAATAGATGGCGCCAATTATCGACCAACACAGGCGAAAATATAAAGTGCAATGTTCGTGGTACATTGGCTCATGCTCAAAGAAAAACCAAACATAAATTTATTTAAAAACACTATTTGCGACAATAGGAACTAATGTTTTTTTATTGAATATGCAATTATATTCTTCTGTAGTTTGTAAGTATTGACCTTCTGTTCATAAAAAAACCCGGAGATGCAATTAAAAATGTTAATGAATAAAACAGATTTTGTATTGCTATTTTATCGAGTGTAATTGAAATAAAAGTATTTGAACCTATTTAAGTAAATTATACATTTTTAAATATGTTTTACCAACCAACATTTAGATAATTAGGCGCAAATTTTGGTATTGTGTTTGGCCTAACTTACAACTTACTTGACAAGATCTCCATACTAAAGGCTGCATCGCGCTGTTAAGATTTTTCCTGAGTTAATAATCTAGCTCCATAAATGTGAAATATTGGAGCCATCGATGAGTCTCCTCGACACAAAGGGAAAGGGTCCACGCACGTCGTTACGTGCCTGTGCCTGTAACGTCACCACGCTTTGGCACAACCTAGGGAGTTCCTGTGAAGGTTTTTTTTTTTATGTCATGGGGGGCAAACGAGCAAACGTATCGCCTGATGGAAAGCGACCCGGACTTCGAGAATTACTACCGAAGTTGTTGAATATTGATCGCGTTCCTAGCAGCAGTGTATCAGTTATTGAGAGTTGCTGCTCGACTCGATACAAAATGCATATTGTATGAAAAACAACCATGATTTGAGACAAGACAAAATCATTAAATTTACGATGTAGAAAGGGTTTCACCTAGCCGGGATTTCAACCCAGAACCACTAAGAAACTACTTTAATAATAACCGTGTCATCTCATGCATTTTCCTTTGCTTCCTTATTCATAATACCACGGATAACAAAACAGTGAGGCCATCACGTATCCCTTCAGTGGTGCTGTCGCCATTATTGACATACGCTCGATTGAGTTAAGTTAGCACCTGAACCTTATGGCGTTACTTAGGAAATGATTATGACAGGTCATATTATTAGTAACATTGTAAATGAAAATAATGTATTGTCATCTTCATAGACGTCGTTAATATAATTATGTTCAGGCTGGACTATGAGATAATTATTTTTCAAGGTGCTTTGAATAGTTATCTACGATAAACAATAAATATTCAAAACGATATTTAAACATAAGTCTAGCCTCGATTTAAACTATACCAAGATGATGTTCACAAGTGTAGCACCGAAGGTGCGATGCGTTCTAGGAAAGGCGCTCATCCACTAATATAAGTATTAACTTAATGCGAGGCCGTAGGCCGAGCTCCACGTAGCACCGAAAGTGCAGAACGTCCCAGAGAAGCTGCTCACACACTTAAACTTATACTAAGTGGGTGGGCAGCCTCACATTAGGTTATTTAAATCTATAATAGACAATATATATAAAAAACGTAAGTCTTGCCTCAATTTTAATTAAACCAAATTTATGTTCACAAGCGTAGCACCGAAGGTGCGGAGCGTCCCAAGGAAGCCGCCTATTAAGTTGCTTAAACATATATTAAGTGGGTTGGCGGCTTTCCAGGGACGCTCCGCACCTTCGGTGCTACGCGGAGCTCGGCCTACGGCCTCGCATTAAATTACTAAGGGTTATATTAAGTAACTTAGCACCGAAGGTGTGGAGCGTCCCAAGGAAGACGCCCACCCACTTAATATATGTTCAAATAACTTAATGCGAGGCCGCTCACCCACTTAATATAAGTATTAATGTGAGAGCGGCTTCCCTGGGACGCTCCACACCTTCGGTGCTACGCGGAGCTTAGCCTGCGGCCTCGCATTAAGTTACTACTTATATTAAGTGGGTGGGCGGCTTCCTTAGGACGCTCCGCACCTTCGGTGCTACGCGGAGCTCTGCCTTCGGCCTCGCATTAAGTTACTCCAACTTATAATAAGTGGGTGGGCGGCTTCCTTGGGACGCTCCGCACCTTCGATGCTACGCGGAGCTCGGCCTTCGGCCTCGCATTAAGTTACTTCAACTTATATTAAGAGGGTGGGCGGCTTCTTTGGGACGCTCCGCACCTTCAGTGCTACGCGGAGCTCGGCCTTCGGCCTCGCATTAAGTTACTCCAACTTTTAATAAGTGGGTGAGCGGCTTCCTTGGGACGCTCCGCACCTTCGGTGCTACTCGGATCTCGGCCTTCGGCCTCGCATAAAGTTACTCCAACTTATAATAAGTGGGTAGGCGGTTTCCTTGGGACGCTCCGCACCTTTGGTGCTACAAGGAGCTTGGCCTTCGGCCTCGCATTAAGTTACTTCAACTTATATTAAGAGGGTGGGCGGCTCCCTTGGGACGCTCCGCACCTTCGGTGCTACGCAGAGCTCGGCCTTCGGCCCCGCATTAAGTTACTCCAACTTATAATAAGTGGGTGGACGGCTTCCTTGGGAGGCTCCGCACCTTCGGTGCTACGCGGAGCTCGGCCTTCGGCCTCGCATTTAGTTACTCCAACTTATATTAAGTGGGTGGGCGGCTTCCTTGTGACGCTCCGCACCTTCGGTGCTACGCAGAGCTCGGCTTGCGGCCTCGCATTAACTTACTTCAACTTATATTAAGTGGGTGGGCGGCTTCCTTGGGACGCTCCACACCTTCGGTGCTACGCGGAACTCGGCCTTCGGCCTCGCATTAAGTTACTTCAACTTATATTAAGAGGGTGGGCGGCATCTTTGGGACGCTCCGCACCTTCGGTGCTACGCGGAGCTCGGCCTTCGGCCTCGCATTAAGTTACTTCAACTTATATTACGAGGGTGGGCGGTTTCCTTGGGACGCTCCGCACCTTCGGTGCTACGCGGAGCTCGGCCTTCGGCCTCGCATTAAGTTACTCCAACTTATATTAAGTGGGTGGGCGGCTTCCTTGTGACGCTCCGCACCTTCGGTGCTACGCAGAGCTCAGCCTGCGGCCTCGCATTAACTTACTTCAACTTATATTAAGTGGAAGGGCGGCTTCCTTGGGACGCTCCGCACCTTCGGTGATACGCGGAACTCGGCCTTCGGCCTCGCCTTAAGTTACTTCAAATTATATTAAGTGGGTGGGCGGCTTCCTTAGGACGCTCCGCACCTTCGGTGCTACGCGGAGCTCGGCCTTCGGCCTCGCATTAAGTTGCTTCAAATTATATTAAGTGGGTGGGCGGCTTCCTTGGGACGCTCCGCACCTTCGGTGCTACGCGGAGCTCTGCCTTCAGCCTCGCATTAAGTTACTTCAACTTATATTAAGAGGGTGGGCGGCTTCTTTGGGACGCTCCGCACCTTCGGTGCTACGCGGAGCTCGGCCTTCGGCCTCGCATTAAGTTACTCCAACTTATAATAAGTGGGTGGGCGGCTTCCTTGGGACGCTCCGCACCTTCGGTGCTACGCGGAGCTCGGCCTTCGGCCTCGCATTAAGTTACTCCAACTTATATTAAGTGGGTGGGCGGCTTCCTTGGGACGCTCCGCACCTTCGGTGCTACGCGGAGCTCGGCCTGCGGCCTCGCATTAACTTACTCCAACTTATAATAAGTGGGTGGGCGGCTTCCTTGGGACGCTCCGCACCTTCGGTGCTACGCGGAGCTCGTCCTTCGGCCTCGCATTAAGTTACTCCAACTTATAATAAGTGGGTGGGCGGCTTCTTTGGGACGCTCCGCACCTTCGGTGCTACGCGGAGCTGGGCCTTCGGCCTCGCATTAAGTTACTCCAACTTATAATAAGTGGGTGGGCGGCTTCCTTGGGACACTCCGCACCTTCGGTGCTACGCGGAGCCCGGCCTTCGGCCTCGCATTAAGTTACTCCAACTTATATTAAGTGGGTGGGCGGCCTCCTTGGGACGCTCCGCACCTTCGGTGCTACGCGGAGCTCGGCCTGCGGCCTCGCATTATGTTACTTCAACTTATATTAAGAGGGTGGGCGGCTTCTTTGGGACGCTCCGCACCTTCGGTGCTACGCGGAGCTCGGCCTGCAGCCTCGCATTAGGTTACTTTAACTTATATGAAGTGGGTGGGCGGCTTCCTTGGGACGCTCCGCACCTTCGGTGCTACGCGGAGCTCGGCCTTTGGCCTAGCATTAAGTTACTCCAACTTATATTAAATGGGTCTGGGTGGGCGGCTTCCTTGGGACGCTCCGCACCTTCGGTGCTAAGCGGAGCTCGGCCTGCGGCCTCGCATTAAGTTACTTCAACTTATATTAAGAGGGTGGGCGGCTTCTTTGGGACGCTCCGCACCTTCGGTGCTACGCGGAGCTCGGCCTGCAGCCTCGTATTAGGTTACTTCAACTTATATTAAGTGGGTGGGCGGCTTCCTTGGGACGCTCCGCACCTTCGGTGCTACGCGGAGCTCGGCCTTTGGCCTCGCATTAAGTTACTCCAACTTATATTAAATGGGTCTGGGTGGGCGGCTTCCTTGGGACGCTCCGCACCTTCGGTGCTACGCGGAGCTCGGCCTTTGGCCTCGCATTAAGTTACTCCAACTTATATTAAATGGGTCTGGGTGGGCGGCTTCCTTAGGACGCTCCGCACCTTCGGTGCTACGCGGAGCTCGGCCTTCGGCCTCGCATTAAGTGTAGTGAACGTATGATATGTGTTTACGCGAGCGAAGCCGCGGGCAAAAGCTAGTGTATTGATAAAATCACATCTCATAACTTTTTAAATGTCCGCCTTTCATAAAAATAATTAATTCCGCGCTCCCATACAACCCGCACCAATGTGAGGCGTGCCCGTGAGTATGTAACGCAGCAATTCATACTTAAGACTGCCTGTCCACTAAAGAGAAAATGATCCAATCAGGCTGCATCTTTGTGAACCCCAAAAGAAGTCCATTTAAATCCGAGAAATGTGATTGGTACATGTTACACAGCTCCGCTCCGCTCCAGTAGACAGGCAGCCTTAAGCCTTTGACAACACGTTTGACGCTGTGGTATTATAGTACAGACCTACCTACTGAGCCTGCGGTCCTGGATAGGAAACCTGGCAATCCTGTCCTGGGTCATTGATGTATGTACGTATTCAGTATATTTGACGACGCGTTTGGCTCGGTTGGCAGACACCTGCCTACTGAGTCGGCGGTCCCGGGTTCGAATCCCGGCCGGGGCAAATATTTGTGCAAAATATTTGTTCTTGGGTCATGGATGTTATCTATATATGTATTTATATATTATGTATATCGTCGTCTAGTACCCATAGTACAAGCTTTGCTTAGTTTGGGACTAGGTCGATTTGTGTATGATTGTCCCTTAATATTTATTTATTTATTTATTATTTATTTTTATTTATATAAATTTGTATATTGCCGTCTAGTACTCATAACACAAGCCTATTAGAGCTTACTTTGTGTTTAGGCCGATTTGTGTGACGTTGTCGGATATAAAAAAGCAGCCTTATTTTCTAATCTGATCCTATTTTTTTAAATGGCCAGTCACATCCAACCCAGTATTGATTATTTAGACGGATATTTAGTCTTATTGCAACACAAAAGAAACGATTCCACTGTCGCGTACGTCTATTTACAAAGAAACGAACATACAAAGTCTATCACAAAGGGGACTTTGTCTCGATCTACATTAAAAGGAGAGTTAAAACATACAGTAATCTTTTTGCGATGGATGTATCTCTGACTCGAATAAGAGTCAGATAATGACTCAAGCAAAAACTCGTTGAACTGCAGACGCTCAGCTGATTATTGCCCCGAGAGGATTTCACTCTTGATGAGCCAATTTTTCCTTACTCAGTCTTTGTTATTAAAATATATTCTGATTCATGACCGATTTTATATCGTTATGGCGAGTGATCAATTCTGCTTTATTTACATTGTGGCATACATCTGGATAATTTTATTTCGTTGTGGGCAGATAACAAAATTTATCAATAAAACCTGTATTATAAACACAACTCAAGTGCAAGAGCTTCTAATTACATAAATCCCAGATCTCGTCATTATATGGCCATTGCTCTATTCGTTGTAATAGGTATGATATTTTATTTTTTATTGAGATGGATGAACTCTACGTATTTTGATAGAGAGATTCAATTTATATCATTCAAATACAAAAGGTGCCGTCAATATAGCAATACATTCTGATATTTTGTGCCATATCTCCATGGCGTGATAAAACCAGGCAGTTCTAAATAGGGGATATTGCGACAACGCTTCGTCGGATTAGAACCGAGTTTAAGCTACACTTTAAGCGAGTATCCACCGCTGAAATACTTGTAGCTGGAAGTTTACAATTTGAACCAAAATCTATTTGGTACCATATTGATTAAGTTACAACGTTATATCATGGGTCGTATCATTTTGTGTATATATCGTTCGTCCTGTTTCTACATGAAAGGTCTAACAATAATGTTCCTTGGTGTGTAATCTTGCGTATTAAAATATATATTCAGGTAGGAACGGCGTTTCTATCGTTAAAGTTTTAGTAGTACTTAAATGGTAAAAGGAAATGTACTGGAGTAGCTTTTATGGGAATATTATAGGTGATAGTTTCAGATTATTTTGTTTTGACACGGAAAGTTAATAACAGAAATTCAAATTAAGTTACATAATATAACTTTGACCCCCCCCCGTACTTTGTTTAATGGCAGCACTAGTTGAAGCCAATTATTAGTGAGTTAAAATTTGTGTGACGGCAGCAGATGTCCAAGTAATTAAAAAATAATAGTCTCAGTGTGGCCATACCCAGGTTCGCCACCCGCCTCCATGTTGTTGGCGAGCGTAACGTCGTTGGACCACACGTCGTACTGCCATTTGCGCAGTCCCAGCACGCCGCATAACACACGGCCGGTGTGGATGCCCACGCGCATGTTCAGCTGCACATCAGTCGCTTCTACCACAGACCTGAAACAACGATAACATATATTTTCTATAAAAATAAACGTATTAAGAACGGAATTCAAGCAACCTGCAGTCCCGCACGAGATGCACAATTATGTTTTGTGCTCAGTTGATGTGAAGAATTCAACACCATACATAGTTCTCTTTGATCAAAAATCGCATGCTGTTTATATACGTGTGCGCGCCGCTACAAGTGGCTACGATCGGTCGTGTGGTTGAATAAATCGATAATAATATTATAAATGCGAAAGTGTGTCTGTCTGTCTGTTACCTCTTCACGCTTAAACCGCTGAATCGATTTTGATAAAATTTGGCATGTAGATATTTATGATCCGAGGAAGGACATAGAATAGTTTTCATCCTGGAAATTATCCCTAAAAAGATTGAAAAGTGAGTAAGTAATTCATGATGGCATTGATGACTCTGTCGGAAATGTAATGATTAGACCAAAAGCACAATTGTTCTTACATTCGCTTAGGTGCTTTTAATAATCCCTTTTATTAATTAAGGTGATTAGGTGGATATCTATCGTGTTGTACGAGGTTTCTTCCATACTTCCAAGTTCCACGCGGACGTAGTCGCGGGCAAAAGTTAGTCTAGTATATTTAACAAAGTTGCTTCTTGCTGTCTGTCCCTATGTATGTTTAGATCTTTAAAACTACTCAACGGATTTTGAAGCGTTTTTTTTAGAATAGAATAGAATAGAATATAATATATTTAATAGATAGAGTAATTAAAGAGGACGGTTTATATGTATAATACATGCCTAATTTATCAGCATTGCACCCGTGCGAAGCCGGGGCGGGTCGCTAGTGTGTAATAAAACGATTCGCCATCAACCGGTGCCAGTGGACTCTGTACGCAGTGCGATGCACGCTGCGGTCGTAAACAAAGCTCATGACTAAGAATCGTCAATCGATGTGTTGACCCTATCCTGTGGACGGATAGGATCGACACATGGTGAGCACTCGATTGCTATCGACATCAGTAGCGGTTGTGTGGACCTATACACGGTAGAGTTCTAATAAATACCTCAATACGACTTACAAACATGCAATAGTCAGTCAAGAAACTAAGGGTAACCAAATTTGCCGAGAAAAGAATATCTTCCCATATTTATATTGCATCTAGGAACATCAATAAGTTATAGCTGTCATTTTAAGGCGACGGGTAATGCGAAACTAGCGCCACTTTCGATTTTTTTCTTATACCTTCATAATCTGATATTTTTTTAGAAATAGCTATTTCTAAAAAAATATCAGATTATGAAGTCTAGAAGCTAGCAAAACACCTTTAATATTTATTAAATCACTATATAACAATATGTCCAACAATACAATAATATGTACAACAGTACAATTTGTCCACTGTAGTTTTACCTCACAAAACTTGTTCACATCAAAAGCGGCCACAATAGTTTTGGGCAAGTTTTTAGGGACAACTAAAGAACAAGAAATTGTGTATAATGATTTAATAAACACTAAAGGTGTTTTTCCAGCTCCTAATATCTTGCAATTACTGAAAATTGATCTGGTTTGGAAGATATAATAAAAATTCGTAAGTGGCGCTAGTTTCGCATTACCCGTCCCCTTAACCAAAGATGGGTTTCAATTCCGATAACGCAATATAGGTACACGTCACTGAATATAATTAACAACGGAGAAATCCAAGGAATTATCTCGGCCAACTTGAAACGTTAATGTGGAATAACTATTCTCAATGTCATAAAAGAGATATCTTCATACATCATAAAGATGTGTATTTGTAAATCTATATCCTTTAGATTTAGCCAAGCTTTACATGAGAATGGCAAACTATTTCAGGATTACATATCGTAGGTAAGTCAGAATTTTTGTTTCCTATCTGTAACGTTTCGCCAAATTTTCATTTTCCGAATGCCTTTTTTTCCTAACTGTTCGTATTTCAGAATAATCATACAACAAATCTACCCTAATGGGTTCTTTAAAATTATGTTAATTAAACCCCAGAAATATTATGGGTTTCAGGAAAACAAATATTTCGCACAAATGAAAATTTCGTGAAACGTCACAGATGGAAAACAATGTTGCGGAGTTCTTCTATATACCTTCTATTCTTCATAATATTATATGAAAGCCGAGAGCCGAGCCATTATGCATAGACGAACACTACAATAAACAGGTCGAAGTCACAAACAAGTTAAAGAAAATCTAAAAACTAAAGTCTTTGTATCCAATCGAAGTTTTCCTAGAGCATCGTTTACTCCGGCTAGTTAGCGAGACGTTTACGTCTGAAACGTAACAAACATTGGATAAAGGAAGACAGATGTTCAAATGGATTGCGCTGCATCTATTACTTAACCGATTACGCGTGAAAAACAAGAATTCGACCAAGGAATCGCAAGTAAAACAAACTGGCTATCATCTGGCGAATTTCCTGCGTATAAATCAGAGCATTTCAAACAGAACGCTGGTCTGTAATTCCTCAGGTCGAACGGTATCGCAGCGAAACTAATTGCTTGAATTCTGGCAATACTAAATTGGATGGATGCACAGCTTATCACTTAAACCAGTAACGGAACCTTTTGTTTAATGTAGGTAACTAAGAATAATTATCAAAATTTATATTTATATGTCGAACACATGTCGAAGAATAAGAAATAAAGTAGGTATAAATATTAAGGTACGATAGGCTATATGTATAAAAGAAGCACTTCCAATTGAATTTCGCGACTGTGGCCATGACCGATCGAAGGCTGACGCACTTAACGTCTGACATAATTGGAAAAGGCAGAAGCCTCATAAAATTATGTGCTTATTATTATGATTTCGATATAAAGTGCGCAGATACCGTACCCACTGTTTATAATTCACTATGATCATAACATTACCGTTTAGCTTGGAATCAATTACTTTACCGATTATCGTTTTTCGAAGCTTAAAAAGTGATAACAAGTTTATTACGGATAGATTGTATTTATTGAGTAATGCGTAGTCATCGCGCCTAATGGACGGAGCTTCATAATCCCGACAGAAGGATTTTTTTTTTGTATTTTGTAGTTTCTCTAATGCCGAAAATTTTTGATGTCGATAAATCGATTAGCGTTTACTAAATTACTCCATGTTTATTTTCACTTAATCTAATAACTTCCCTTTTTATATCGCAAGGTAACTTTAACAACTTCCTGGTATAATGGTGGGCCTATTAATATTGTATATTAATTACAAGGTAAACGAACCAAATGAAGTTACAGTGTTTACTTATATAATTTATGAATCGTGATAAATTGGCTTCAGTTAATTTTACTGCGTATTTTTACAGCCGCAACTGGGTTTACTGGCGACAAATTAAACGAGTTTATAGCGTTTTTACGACCGTTTTGATTCATGAAAAGTGCAGCATCGGGAAGTCTGTTATTAATTGACACAATGCTTGTCATACAGTAGATTATGTATTTTATATTGTTCGGAAACGATGTGTCGTAAAGTGTTCGAGTAGCTGAGCAATTAAAGTAACATAAATTAATCAAGTCAAGACTCGACGCGCATAATTTTTCATTACCCGACGGCAATTTCGCAGAACCGAATTAAGATCCTCGAGACATCTAGGTTTATTTCTCTTTTAGTTACCTAAAAAGTTATTACCCCTTAAAACGAGTAAAATGTCTACAAAATGGAATTCGATAGCATAAGATATATTGATTTGAAGACATCGTTTCAGAAATCGGTAAACGATAAAATTGACGATTGAATTGATTGTGGAAGTGAGCTAATTGGGCATTGTGTTGGAATACAGTAAAAGTAGGTCAACAAGAATGATTAACCTACAAGACTGCTGTATTCCTCTTCACCGGGTCCCTGTCAATAGCAAAGCCAAGCTAACTGAAAGGAAACTCAAGCAAATATGGGTTACCCGGACCGCCCCTAAGTTAATTATAAATTTTAATTTGTGAATTTTCATCATTTGGATATTTCTTTTAAGTTTAGGAGCAACTTCAGAAATATATAATAGTTATATATTTTATTCTTTAAATTAAGGAGCTTAGATCTCTATGAGGAGCATGTCAGCTCCAGCAGGCATTTTCATTATTGAATATTGTTATGGGCTATGAATTCTGGAAACAAACAGTTTGAAATGAAGTTGTTCTTTGTGCATAAATATTTGTTTTGTGCTGGAATCCAATATCCAAGCGTCGAACTCTCTCTTCTAAGCCAACACAACTGAGCCCAGCCAATATCCTTAGCAGTCGTGAAATATATCTAGATTTGAACTCAACATTCTAACTCCAAATCTGTATTGGAAGATCGGTCATCTAGTAGCTTCTACAGGTAAAATTATTTTGTAAGTATAAATAGAATTAATTTACAATCAGACTTATAAACATCCCGCACAGTGTAAAGTAAATTACTGCGCTGAGTAATTAATTGGTCCGCCAAATAGGGCCAAAGTAGGCAAACAACTGCGATTGATACGTAATTTGTGTCCATTAGTTGCAAACGCAGTGATGTGCCGAGCCAAATTGAATTATAATCCGGGTCTAACTTGGCGTAAGCAGATGAGAGCAGAGCCGAGGACGCCTAATTATGATATGTTAATTTTGCTTTGTCATAACAATAAATAATAAATAACTGCGACGAAACGCTTGCAAAGTCGACTCGCGAAACAGATGTTTCGGCTTAGCAGAGATTAAACGGAAGTCAATTACGGAACCCTTTTCGCTTCAGCTTTGTTGAAGAAAATCTCTGAGATAGACAAGGTTACGTTATTTCTGCGCCGGAAATTTGTGTTTTAATGTAATGAGTGGAAGCGGATGAGCGTTACAAACACTGATCATACGGGGTATATTAGGTTGTCCTTTTGCGTCGGCCCCCGCCCGTCCTCCCGACACATGTCAGATCCGACCAGCCCTTGAATATGGAATTACTCGGATCACTGGCTTCTGGGACGAAAGGAAAACTTGTTTACATGATGCTTACATTCTTTGATAACACAACGTTATTACGCATTTTATGAAATAACCATAAGAGAAGCTAAAATACAGAAAGCCATATTATATTTAAAGTTTGTAGCCTGTGTTGTGTATATAGTAAATATAATCGTAAGAGAAACGTAAATTATCCTGGAACTACGAGTTCTAGCAAATCCGGCGAACGGAAGCGGTGCCGCGCCGGCTGACGTAAAGTAATTGCTGCGAGTACTAAATTTCAAGTAAAACATTTAATAAGAGAGAATTATTATACAAAACTAGAAACGTAGCGTACGCTATCCGTCATAGAATCATAATTTTTCAATCTGACGAGGCGTCGGTTTTTAGCAAATTACGCAACGTCTCTTTCTGTGGACCTAACCAACTGATCTGACGTGCAAACGATAAAACTAATAATTAGGAAGATTTACAATCCGTTTAGGTACCTATTTAAATTTCATATATTTTATAGGTGAGCTACGGTGTTCGTACCTCGAATAAGCGTGAAGTTGTCAAGAGTACCTAGATCTTATGTTGTACAAGTACCTACCTATTTTAATGAAAAGTCCACGTTTTCAATGCCATTATTTGACCATTTTTTGAGCTGGATTATTTAGTAATCCTCGCCGTGCAGAGCAAGGCTTCGTAGGGCTCGCGTTTTAAACCATGGCCTCGACATTGTTTGTCCGATGCTGCCAGGCACGCTATTGCACCGTCGTTTGTTTATGTATCAGACGTGCCATCCTAATATAATATCGTGGCTCAATAAGCACCAGCGCAGCGTGAAGCGGACATATGTTGACGCCACTAATATATTTATATGCGCGTTTTGAACAACGGGCAATGTTAATTGAAGCTTGTTTGTCTGATTAACGACGATTACATGGTTGCATACGACTAGACTGACACTTGTCACTTGGGATGCGTCTGACATACTCACGGCATTATTTTAAGGAAACACAATTCGGGTCAAGTACAAATGTTCATTGTTTTGACATTAATGATGTTAGGAAAACCGGTGACAACATCCTTAGTTTAAATCATCATCGCTAATAGTTGAACGCATGGCCATCTCTCAAATAATAACGTTGGGATGGTAAATGGTTTTGGATGGCATTCGTAAAAAAAAACCGGTCAAGTGCGAATCGGACTCGCGCACCGAGGCTTCCGTACAAACTTTCACTTATCCCATCTTAATTGGCCTGTTAAAGTTAAGTTTGCAGCTGAAATGTATGGCACCGCATACAAACGAGGTGCAAACTTAACGCAACCGAGTCTTCCAAATATGATGTTTGAAAAGGTCTACCTATTTTTTTAACCGACTTCAAAAAAAGGAGGGGGTTCTCAGTTCGGTTGTATGTTTTTTTTTTTTTTTTTTTTTTAATGTTTGTTACCTCATAACTCCGTCATTTATGAGTCGATTTGGAAAATTCTTTTTAGGTTCATGAATAGACATCTCAAGGTTGGTCCCATAAAATTTTGGTGAAGATCGGATGACGAGATCCATGAGGAATCGAAGGAATTCCTGAAATTTTATAGGCACTCATAATATTTTTCATGTATTTTCTAAAACTATTTAAGTATTTGCATATGGTAGTCATCATCTTCTCATGCTGAACTGATGATGGAAGGTACAACTCCTTAACAGTTAGGAGTTAGGAGATATTTCAAACGAGATGCATGCCTTCAAGACCTCCCTGATCACCCCGCCATAAGTATTTTATATGAATCACTAAAAATCGAAAAAAAAAATTTAACAAAAAAAAGAACCGACTTCAGTAAACTAAAAAGCCGAAAATAACCCGTTCAAGTACAGATTACATTTGACTTGACTCACCCTTTGAAGTCGGTGCCAAACCTCACGTAAACTTTAATATATAGATATAATAACTGAGTGGTTTGGGATCGATTTCAAAGGGTGAGTCAAGTCAAATGTAATCTGTACTTGAACGGGTTATTTTCGGCTTTTTAGTTTTACTGAAGTCGGTTCTTTTTTTTGTTAAATTTTTTTTTATGATTTTATTACAAATGTATAGTTTTCAGATTTTTATAAGTATTTGTAGTATGTGACGATATTACTTGCCAAATTTCATAGTTCTAGGTCATCGGGATGCCCTATCATTTTGATTCCCTTAAGAGTGTCGAAATGTACGTTTTTTGCGACATAAACGGCCGTATCTTTTTTTCACGTTAACGTAGAAGCTTGATTTTTTCACAGCTTCTAGGAACCGTAGACTTAAGTATATGGTTTAAGTTTCAACTCGATACCTGCACGCGTTCTCGACATAAAGGGTCTTGACAGACAGACAGACGTACGGACAACAAAGTGATCCTATAAGGGTTCCGTTTTTTCTGATCGAGGTACGAGACCCTAAAAACCGCTGAATATGCGTATAAGTAAGCGCGATACGATAATACGTCAACATTTAGAGGGGATAAACGGGGATAATTATGTCAAGACTAGTGGCATACCCTACGGGCATACATTACGAAATCCTCAAAAACCCTTTAGGTATATTATCAGTATAATATATCTGCTTAGGTGATGTATTTAGATAATTCTCTGTTACCATTATATCAGAAGAAATAAGTCATTAATAGCAATTCATTATAATAAAGCATTGTACTCACTGCAATCAGTAAGGAAAACAATACTTAAAAAACTTTTGTGTTAATAAATAGTACTGCAATGCAGTTAACGCTAAACAGCTAGCTATTCAGGTGCATAATCGAGATCAATTAGAAATTTTTTCTGGAGACAATTGTCTTCTCCGAAAAATCAGACCACTGAAATAAAAACTACATAAAACGCGCACTAATGACGTATCATTTCGAAGGAATTTCTTGAAAGATCTACTGACAAAATGACCATCACTTTAACCTTGTTAGATGTCAGTCGCTATTTTAGATTTACAACCGAACTGTCGCCGAAACTCGCAATAAATAATGTCTTTATTATTTAACTGCGTGGGCCCGATTACGTATATATGTGGTGAAGATGGAAGAATTCGAGATACGAGTAAACAAGGGTGTGGAAGCTGCGGCGTCGGGCAGGAGGATAGGACAGGCGTCTGAAATGCCATCCCGCCTGACTTGAGGTTTGCCGCGGTGGTCGTCGGTGTTGATTGCCTACCGCAGTTATTTATAAAACTTTCTGATAAGTTACTGGATTGTTTGTCATATATAAATGTGACACGTCTCTAACTCATCGTTTGAAAGGAAAACTTTGATGATAAAATTTAATTACTTTTTAACGATAGCATAAATGTGCCGAATGCTATCAAAATATTTAGATCGTGAAATAGTAATTGAACGCTTTAACAAGACGCAGCGGGCTGGTGGCCTATTAACCTTCAGCGGGCCACCCAGGACCGGCAGGCAAGGCGTATATTTAGCGCTCCTTTGATGAACCAACGCACAGATGGGCACGAGCTCCAGCCCATTGCACTTCGCTCGCAACCGTGCCCTTAGGATTATTTATATATAAAATTCCCGGAACACGCGACCTAGAGCAGATCTACACGCCATAACGATGTCACCTGTCGAGTGGATGCATAGTATTGTGATCTGTTTTTATTAGGGTTCCGTAGCCAAATAGCAAAAAACGGAACCCTTATAGATTCGTCATGTCTGTCTGTCCGTCTGTCCGTCCGTATGTCACAGCCATTTTTTTCCGAAACTATAAGAGCTATACTGTTGAAACTTGGTAGGTAGATGTATTCTGTGAACCGCATTAAGATTTTGATGCAAAAATAAAAAAATAATAATAAATATCGGGGGCTCCCCATACTTAGAACTGAAACTCAAATTTTTTTTTTCATTAAACACATACGTGTGGGGGGGGTATCTATGGATAGGTCTTCAAAAATGATATCGAGGTTTCTAAAATATTTTTTTTCTAAACCGAATAGTTTGCGTGACAGACGCTTCCAAAGTGGGAAAAAAGTTGCCCCCCCCCCCCCCCCCGTCTAACTTCTAAAATAAGAAAATGAAAAATCTAAAAAAAACATATGATGTACATTACTATAAAAACTACCAACGAAAATTGTTTTGAACGAGATCTAGTAAGTAGTTTTTTTTAATACCTAACTTTGCACCTAATTTATATGGGGCGCTATACATACCAGGTGCAAACTTAACTTAACCACTTAGGGATGGAAAGTGTTTGTACGGAACCCTCGGTGCGCGAGTCCGACTCGCACATGGCCGGATTTTTTTAATAATGCCTGCATCTGAGGTCCTCTCTTGTTTAAAATGAAATATGTGAAATGCTGTCTTTTTGCTGGGAAATTGTGAATTTATATGTAATTTATCTTAGATTTGTTATAATTACTTTTACTTCCACGAATTGTTTCTTCATATTAAGTACGAACGATATTGAAAATTATTTATACCTACTCTAGGAAATACGCGTGGGACATTGTTGCTGTAGTATGTTACTTTTTGCTACCAAATTAGCCTCGTACCCGGCATCAAAAGTTAGCGATAATTAACAGAAACTTTTATGACACTGAGTGAGCCCCACGGAATTGCCCTATTTAACGCACCTATACCTTTTGTCGTGAAAAGCGCATTACTTTATATAAATATCGTAATAGACTCTATTGTTCGTCGGTTTCAATGCCACCTGCATGTGATACGCGACAGTTTAATAAATTCCCCTATATCGATACAAGCTGAGCGTTTAAAAGTTTGTACATAATTATCGAATCTATTCAAAGTTCAACTTTTAACGAAGTTCAAGTGCAAGTGTTGTCTAACTAATGAAAAGCGTTGGCAACAATAATGACCTCATATTGTTTCAACTGTTGTGTATATTCAACTTATTTGTTGAACATTTAGTCATTTACTAAGCTTAATTCCGTCGGAGAAATCAACAATATAAAGTAATGGTCGTATTTTGTTTCAAGAAAAGTCTAACTTTTTTTATTATTTCTCGAGTGTAATGTGTTAAAAGATACTTCGTAGACACTGTTGCAAATATTAATAGTGTGACACGGGGGCTGGTAGCAAACTTTAGTTAATTTCGAACCAACATGCAACAGTAAGAAACGGTGTATTAACACTTTTAACTTTAAGTACCTACATAGTAAATTATCTATAGAAGCGTAATTAAGAGTAGGTAACGGCAGAAATACTGCTTTATAATCGATTGGGTAGTGGGTACCTGATCCTAAATCCGAACAACATATGTATATTAATCGCTTATTTTATTTCGAATGGAAATGTAGGTACCTATATTTAACCCTTCCACGCAAGAGCCCTCTTCTTGCATTTTTTATGAATATTTTTTTATTCATCCCTAGGTCTGAGTTATAGGTCTGAGATATGAGATACTCGTAGATGAAATACTTACGGTTTTATAGTCTTACATACGAAGGGAAGTTTTAAGGGCTTTATCGCACTTGCGATTTGCAAGCAAATTTTGTATGAAGGCGATCGCGCAACGAGTTCGCCGCGACGCTTATTTGTATAGAAAACTCCCTCGCGAATCGTAAGTGTGATAAGACTATAAGATGATTTGTGTGGGTAGATCTACTTACGCGATAGCATCGATCATGTCAAGCCCCATCTCGACAGTGCAGCGCGCGTGGTCGGAGCGCGGCTCGGGCAGCCCGGACACGCAGTAGTAGCAGTCGCCCAGGATCTTGATGCGGAGGCAGTGGTTGTCCTGAAACACACGCTCATTATAACCTGAACAATAGTTTTGAGAATTAGTGGTTCGTAATCAATCAGGATAACCTAAACCGGCCAGTTACGTGCAGGTTGCTCATACCACATTTTAACCATATTTCTCCCGTCGAACCCCTCTGACATAAAAAAAAAATTGCTTATAACTAACTACTGAAAAAGAAAATAACGTGGCGTGGGTTGGTTCGATGGCGGTAGCGACGATCGTATCATGGGCTAAAATTTTACTTAATGGCATTAAAGTTTACTCACAATCAACTCAAAAGTGGCAAAAAGTTCTACAAACGCTCAATAATACCCACCCAAAAGTACCGTCGATGACCGTAACTTCGCCTAGGCTTCCTATCTTCGCCTACCAAATATCTCTAGAGTTTTCAGAAGTATCTAAGTGTTTCTAAGAGATGCGCATAGCTCCTCATACGACCTTTAGATATCTTACGAAGTTACGGTCATCGACGGTATGTAAAGCTGTGTCTGTGGGCCATGTCTATTTGTGGTCTGACCTTGCAATCGATGCGGTTTAAACTCTGTTAAATAAACGACTAAATATGTGATAAACAAATTCCTCTGTGGCCAAACTACGTCTCTATACTAAGTAACCCGAACACAAGAAAACTTCTTAAGGTAAAGAGGTTAGTGTAGTTACGACGTACAGTCGCACCCGCGCTTTCGTCTCCTTGGTTCATAACCTGTCTATAAACTCGCGGTGTAAGATTTTATCTCTAGGTATAGCAAGAGTGCAAATGTTAGATTTCTACTCTTCTCCAGACTCGTTAGAGACTAGAAAGATTTGAAGGCAATTTCTCTCAGAAATGTGTTATGAAAACAAATCCCGAGTTTAACAAATAAAACTAAACGTAAAAGCTACGTAAACAGTCGTAATGTTGATATAAGAAGGACATAATAGCTATTTTACTATATGAAATCCCTATGTGTTTTGTGTACTTGTGTACCTATAAATGCGAAATTTGACCACATTTATGTTCTGCGTTTAAAACGGAAATATTTAAGGCGCATGCCACGAACCAATCAAAATGTAGGTTATTTATGTATCTCCTACAATGTATGCGGCGTACAAAATTCATGAGCGCCGGTGCCGACGTGTTACCAACACGAATGCTCTCTTGTTGTAATGATTCGATTTTCGCATTTCGGGCAGCTGGTATATCCGGCGACAAAGTGATTCAATGCGATCTAGTCTACGCAGGCATTCGAAGCGTGAACCTTGATATTTCTGGTTCAATTTTTCTGATGGATGCTGCGCTGCGCGTTGATTTAATATTCGATCTCCTAATGGATTTGTGGTGTTAACTCCAGCGTTTGTATATTTTATGAGGTTCGAACAACGGGAAGATGTGTATGACGAGACTAGTAGGTATTGAATCCTCGTGTATTTTATCTTCTTTTTGGTTTATAACCGCAGGAATTATCAATATTGTTCGTATGTACAAGAAATATAGGCCCAAAATTTATAAATTTATAAAGATATTAAAGTAAAATGTTACCTAGGTATTTTAGGAACAACCTTATACTGTTCACTTCGTTTTTTAGGTCGAATTGGCAATAAAAAGCAACATCAATTTAATTGTAGTCATCTTGGGATTGTCCAGAAACTTGACATATTTTATTACCAATTTAGGAATAGCTTTGATTAATTTCGTAGTCTATAAGATACTTATTACTTGACAATAAATAAATAAACCGGGAAAAGTGTAATTAGAAGTAGAATTAGCAATGACTCAAAAAACGGGTCAATCGCGACATCACAGTTCGCGATACTAAGAGTACATAACGATATGTACCTACTTAATTACTCCTGTGGTGCATAGATAATGCCATTAGCGGGTTATACTCCCATACAAAGTCCGGCTAAACAGCCCTGGTACAGTTCAAAACTAAAAAAATGTGCTAATACTGAACCGGGTGACTATGGTGTCGTATACATATAACGTAACGTTGTTCTGAATCATAAAAGTCACGCTGGCAAGCTGGTCGAACCGGCCGAAGAGTTCGTTGAGCAGCCGCACAGGCTCCTGCGTGCTGCACTGAGATGCGAGTATCATGCTTGACACTTACGCTGGCAAGCTGGTCGAACCGGCCGAAGAGTTCGTTGAGCAGCCGCACGAACTCCTGCGCGCTGCACTGCGATGCGAGTACCGTGATGAAGCCCACGATAGAACAGCTTACTGCGACACTTACGCTGGCAAGCTGGTCGAACCGGCCGAAGAGTTCGTTGAGCAGCCGCACGAACTCCTGCGCGCTGCACTGCGATGCGAGTACCGTGATGAAGCCCACGATAGAACAGCTTACTGCGACACTTACGCTGGCAAGCTGGTCGAACCGGCCGAAGAGTTCGTTGAGCAGCCGCACGAGCTCCTGCGCGCTGCACTGCGATGCGAGTACCGTGAAGCCCACAATGTCGGCGAACAGTATACTGTAACAAAAACATCTCATTTTAGATTGGCGACCAGCAAGTATAGCACAACTATGCTTCGTGTCGTCTATGTCTATGCTTCGTATTATCTCGCGCGAGATATAGTCGCGATCGCGAATGACAGTTATACTAGAGGTGCTACCCACTGATGGCGCGACGCGGTATACGTACGTCACTGTATTTCGTCAGTTTGTTAAGAACGGGTTGCATCGACAGCAGTTAGCTTTAAAAATGGCACTGGTAGTAAAGTTGTCATCCCATAGAGAATAGTGAAATTCCTTATACTAAAGGATTTAGCCAACGTAACGTAATTAAAGATTGCAGACAATTTTAAAAGCATAGTGCACAGCGCGACACCCCAACACGTCTGGAAGTAACGAGTTTACTGACGAATGGGTTAATTAAGTATTTCAACCATATATGTATGTAGTTTAAATTTACGCCAAATATTTCATTTTCTGAATCCGTAAACTTTTAAAATTTTATAAAGCCAACCTTACCTAACCTAACAGGGCTCTACACAACGATGAAAAAATATCCGGAAAAGTTTCTGGTTTCGGTGAAAACTGTGAGTTGGGGAATGAAAGCTAAGTAAATAGAGTTATGCGAAAAAGAAATACAACGAAGTAACTGTTTATTTTAAAACTTTCGTGCATTTTAGTTAATTAGCTGCACCATTGAATTGCGACTAAGTATGTCGGTCGTATAATATCATATTTATTACACAACGAATATGTGGAATGAAGAATTACTGATGGTAGTACCAGCATGTACTGATACAACAATCGTAAAAACTCAATCTTCCTTAGAGATTGTCATTCTATTAATTCCATACTCTTTGGCGCAGAGTATATTCATGGTACTAATAGAAAACAGTTATAAGGCGAGGAGGCGTGTCTGGTTGTCCGAGAGTATGGAAATTGTATACTACCAGTACCTTACCTGGGTATCTAGTTCATTGATCGGAGCAACGTGCGTTATTTAAATGTGCATCAGGACTGCCTTGTTTTCCTATAGTGGCGCGAACGCAACCGAGACGAAAAACGTAAATAGCGTCGTGCTATGAGGCGAGGTGGAGACCAACAATTATTTTATATGCATAATTCAATTCAATAACCAGCACACAGCCAGGGCTCGTGGAGATGGCCGGGCAAAAGAAGCAATTTGGGGAAACCGTCAGCTGTAAAAAGTTCCAGCCGTTAAACGTTTCAAGCGTTCAAAAATTGTCCTCAGTATAGTTAATTCCATATCGTAACATTCGTAACCGCGTGTGGGCATAAACATAATAGACTGAACATGCAGTAGTGAAGCTATATTGCTGAAATAGTTCCCTTTTCCTTAAAGTGAATCCCATTGTACCCTACTTTTTGTACGTTGAAGAAGAAGCAATTTTGCTTCGCAGTTAAAATAAGTTTTAACTAACAGCAGTTGCTAAAAAGCAATTTATGACGGTATCATTAATACCAATTAAGCAAAATTCTTTCGCTTGTAGCCGTGCTATTAAAATTCGCGGAACTGCGCGGACAGCTTAGTAATTTATTCCATAAAGACCGTAATAAAATGATAAAAAACGGCTATAACACCGCGCGCTTCTTTGTCGCTTTGACAACGCTCGACCTTTGGCTTTCTTACAGTTTGAACATTCACGAATAACTTTCGTGATTCTTACAATTAGGCACCTCTATTGTTTAGCTGCTTTGATCCCTTTTACTTTTCAACATTAACAGGAACGGAAGCGGTATTAACAATAGGCATCTCGCGCCCGTCATCTTTGTTCTTTGTAAACACGAGACGTCGTTACAAACCTCCGCCGGCGAGTATCTCCAACGCGTTCCGGAATATAAAAGCATAATTGTGTTTTTAGTCGGTTCACGATACATTAATGATGTAAAAAGTTATATAATAATCCTCTTATGTCCAGGGGTGTGAGCATCAAAGTGGTTTCATATATAATCCGCAATGAAAAGATGCCGGCTTTTCCGAAGCCTGTCCTCGATGACACCCGTATCGCAGCGATGTATGTGTATGTAATATAGCGGTACTCTCTTCAAAGGACCACGATCTTTAATCAAATCGTTGAGCATAGTTTAGCACGGCAAAGTTTGTACATACACACAGCTACTCTATGTATTGTGTCATACATAAACGTCTGAAACCCAGTAATTTATATTTTATGCAAGACGATTTTATACGAGTTTTGTGAATTCCCAATGACTGACAATTTGGACAAAAAAACTCTTCATAATCGACCAAGCAGCAACAATTGCTCAGAGACACGCAAAAAAATATTTACGTAATGTGAGAAGTTCGTTGAAACCCAGCAGTAATTCTTATGATTAAGCCAAAAGTATGAAGTGGAAATAATAAGAAAACTATACACACTGTCCGCGTAGCCAATTGAATTGTCCCAGTTCCATCTGCTTGATTGGCAAGGCGTATGAAGGATTTGAATATGTGCCGTATTAGGTATGTTAATGTAATTAAACTTTACAAACACTTGTGGATTGACGCATGAGGGGCTTTTAAAAAACATAACTGGACATAGTTGGGGTCACGTTGGGTATATCTTGTTTTATAGCTAGTTTGTGTGTGTTTTATGTTATAAGTGTTTTATAGTTGTTATATAATTCATATTTAGGTACAACTTTTAATGTAGATGTGAGTTCCAGAGCTGATTTTTTAAAGTAATTAATTCGTTCGTCAAGTAATTGATTCGTTTTGCCGTATTGGGACTTGAGTATTGGTTTATATTGGTTATATCTCGTCCCGAGCTATACCTACCTTAGTCTAAAAAAACAAGAAATTACTGAATCAGTTTAAAAATCAGGATGTAAAACTTACCCTCTCGGACATCATAAAATGGAAAAAATGTTCCCTCGCGTCTTACATGCAAGCCACAAACTACAATGGATGCAAACCCAGACGGTAGTCAGACAGTCAGACAATCCTCTCAGCGGAATATCCGTTTAGCCTAAACGGATCACCCAGGCAATACCGCCCGGCGTGACGTCACCCACCGCACCCTTCAGGGCGACGTGCCGCCGCACGAGCCACGGAAACAAAGGTAATTGCATTAGAATAATAAGCCTTTGAAACAACCAGGCTTACTGGCCTGTCATGGAAACAACGAGCGTTAGTTATTATTAACTCGCCGTAAAAAAAATACACGTTTAGCTACTACGGATAGGAGGATTACAGATATTGAGTATTGTTTCTACGTCGGCATAATTTCCATGGTAAAATTCGTCTTTCGGTTTGTAAACAAGAGCCCATTGGACCACGCCATGTATAAGGATCCGTAGCCATTACTCCAAAAAATGCACTGCAGATTAAAAAATAACTGTCTAAATGTTTTCCACTTATAATATATTTTTTATGCTCGCGTACTTTAATCTGTCAATTATAATTTCCCAGACAAAATCACAATAACGCACTTTTTAATCCTGCATCAAAATAATATACTCTATATGGTACCTGCTACAGAACTTTAATATTCATAAGACATCTCTCTACTCAACTCTAATAATTTCAAAAAGAGAATATCAGCATATTTTCACTGATTGGTTGAAACTACTTGTCAACAATGTAACCAATCACGAGGCACCCGCCATGACCACCGCGATCATTTTTTTTTTAATAGGTCAGTTTTAGTTGAACTTAAAAGGTTACATCAATAATAAAAAAAAAATTTTTAACAAAAAAAAGAACCGACTTCAGTAAAACTAAAAAGCCGAAAATAACCCGTTCAAGTACAGATTACATTTGACTCACCCTTTGAAATCGATCCCAAACCACTCAGTTATTATATTTATATATTAAAGTTTACGTGAGGTTTGGCACCGACTTCAAAGGGTGAGTCAAATGTAATCTGTACTTGAACGGGTTATTTTCGGCTTTTTAGTTTTACTGAAGTCGGTTCTTTTTTTTGTTAAAAATTTTTTTTTTTTCGCTTTTTAGTGATTCATATAAAATACTTATGGCGGGGTGATCAGGGAGGTCTTGAAGGTATGCATCTCGTTTGAAATATCTCCTAACTCCTAACTGTTAAGGAGTTGTACCTTCCATCATCAGTTCAGCATGAGAAGATGATGACTACCATATGCAAATACTTAAATAGTTTTAGAAAAAACATTAAAAATATTATGAGTGCCTATAAAATTTCAGGAATTCCTTCGATTCCTCATGGATCTCGTCATCCGATCTTCACCAAAATTTTATGGGACCAACCTTGAGATGTCTATTCATGAACCTAAAAAGAATTTTCCAAATCGACTCATAAATGACGGAGTTATGAGGTAACAAACATTAAAAAAAAAAAAAAAAAAAAAAAAAAAAAAAAACATACAACCGAACTGAGAACCCCCTCCTTTTTTTGAAGTCGGTTAAAAATCAAAGTGGGGAATGTCGATTAAAGTAAAAAATGTTTTTCTGTGTTTTGCTCGTATAAAGGTACTCGGCAAGCCTCGTGACCTAAACGCGGTACTCGACTTTAAGAACCCTTATTGTGCAACGATTGCATAAAATACTATACCTAATATAAGCAGTTTACTCGCCTTTATATCGAGAAAAGATGAAACTGTTAATATTAGCATTATTATATGTAGTTTTTCTTTCAACTTCGTTATATACGCATCATTTACGATAATAATTATAAGGATTTAGGATAATAATATAAAGATAATAGTCATTTAAGCTTTAATAATAGTAAGTAATACCCCATTTACTTTATTTCTAAAGAAAAAAAAAACATGTTTTTAATAATTCTCAAATATTATAGATTAATAAGAGTAGACAGACCCGTGCCAAATTACAGCTTATTGGTACTAAGAGTCAGTGAACTACACCGCTGGTGGACAAAGAGACTGACACACATGGCGAAATTTTTTAAGATTAAAAATTTGACTACGGAACCCTAAACATACGCACATATATGTAATTCATGTTTCACACACAGCAGTACGCTGTGAGTTTTCAATAAAATGCGCATCAAAGGATATCAGAAGCTAATTCAGTTCGTGCCACAGTAAAACTTCCTTTGTGTTCCCGAATCCTGACAAAAGAATTCCTTGCGCAATATACCTTAAGGGAGATCGGGAAATTCTTACTTGTGGTTTGTTTGTTTATTTGTAATACTACTTATGTCTATATTTTATAAGCAAGTTTTACGTTACGTTGTGACTCGCGTATCTGAGTGAGACCTTTCCTAGTTACGCGTCAAAGATATTGTGGTGAAAACTGATAGTGTTTTCATCCTTCTATGTATTTTAAACATTATTTACGGATATATGAACTACAAACTTTGTATTAAAACTTTTTGTACACGCTCAGTGTAGGGTTCCGTAGTTGCCCATCCTTCACAATAGACAATAAAATAAATTTTAAATTACGAGAAAGATTTCAAGCTCTATAAAAAGGTCGTAAACGCCAAAGTAACTGTAATTACTTATTACCTTCTGGAAGTTATCGATTGTACACGCCAGATTGAGCATTTTTTTGTAATGCAGCATGGCACTTAACTAATATGTGTAACGTTCGAAGTTTAAGAACACCGCACGGCACTTACGTCATTTTGAAGAAAATTATGAAATTTTGCGATAACTCAAAAACAGCTCGACCGATTTTATTCAATATAGTTTTCATTGAAAGTACTAATAATGCCTCGTTTTCATGAATTTTTCCATAATTTTTTGACCCGTGGTTGAGAACTTAGAGGGGGGGGAACACAATTTTTTGGATTTCCCGAGCAAATATTTACAAAACTGCTGACTTTATCAAAAAATTATGTTAAAAAACCCCTATTATTTTTAAAAGACCTATTCAACGACACCTCACACGCTAGTGTAGGAACGAAAAAAAAATTCACCCCCTCTTTAGGAGTACGGGAGGTACGCGAAAAACAAATATTTTTTTAGTTTTTATTTTACCGTTTTGTCGGCGTAATACATACACATACTTATACCAAATTTCAGCTTTCTAGCACTTATGATCGCGGAGCTAAGCAGCGGACGTACAGACGGACAGACGGACATGGCGAAACTATAAGGGTTCCTAGTTGACTACGGAACCCTAAAAAACGACATCATAACAAAAATCTGTACCTACTTATAGCAATATTGATAAAAGAATCAGTCATAAGTACGGTATAAAAAATATCTATGCCGCGCAACTAAAAGCCAGCCTCACGCAAATGGAATGTCAACATTGGGAGTTAATTGCATTTTAATGAACGTTTTAGTTTATTCAATTAGTGAGTTTACTTTTATATCCTTAAATTTTATAGTCATATTGTGATTTGATATCGGAACTGCATTCAATAATTTCCGAGCTGCCTTTCATGTCAATAAATAATTCCTAGTGAAAGAAGAACATCGTGTCAAATCAGATACTTACATTTATTTTATGAAAAAATAGGAACGAGTTACTGGTAAAAACCGGCCAAGTGCGACTGCGAGTCGGAGTCGCTCACGAAAGGTTCCGTACCAATATTGAACAAAAAACACGTTCTTTGTATGGGGTCCTCCTTTAATTTTTTCTTATTTTTTATTTTTATTATTTGTTGTTATAGCGGTAACAAAAATATACATTCTGTGAAAATTTCAACTGTCTACCTATAACGGTTCATGAGAAAATGCCCGTTGAACGAAATATCATGCAAAAAGCCCTATTTTTGTATGGGAGCCCCCCTTAATTATTATTGTTTTATCATGTTGCTAATAGCGGCAACAGAAATACATCATCTGTGAAAATTTCAACTGTCTAGCTATCACCGTTCTTGAGATACAGCCTGGTGACAGACGGACGGACGGACAGCGAAGTCTCAGTAATAGGGTCCCGTTTTTACCCTTTGGGTACGGAACCCTAAAAACTAATACGTTATACCTTCTACAATTTACAGGCTATTTATCACAATCACACGAAAAATCGCCGCTATTGCCGTTTTCTCCCAAAAGCCACCTATGTTTTCAGTTAAAACCATTATGTTATTAGTTATTACTTATTATTCAGAATGTTGTCGCATTTTAGGCAAATAAGGCTAGTGTACATGGGTCTAATGCTATACCACTATAGTATTGAAGCTTTCGAGAACGTCGCAGAAATCCTTGCAGCTAAATCGAAATTAAATACCCGCTTTGGTCGGGTTCCGACGACAGCCGCATTTTTGAGATGTGGCAGATAGCCAGAGATAGAGTTGACCGGGCTGGCTTTACCTTGAGGACCATATGCGTCGTTTTGGATCGTATACGTTTATCACAGAAATACGAACACTTCGACTAACCTGTCCCACGGCTAAACAAGCCCGTGATGGATTAGCCGATAATATGATGAACAAAAGGCGTCACGTCAGTCATATCGATTGGACGCGCCTAATGGGCAGTGAAGGGCTTCCGTGGCCCACCCCGGTAATATGACATGACAGTCATTTCGGGCTCGTCGAGGGTCGGCCCGTCGGCTGCCGGACGGACATGTCTGGCATCCTCAGACTAGTGCAGATCAAGTTCGATATCCTAATTTATGGATAAGCTATAACTGCCGCCAGTAAACCTCTATTCCAACCTTGACTTCTGCCGGAAGCGCTCGATTGACATGTTGTTATTATCGATGAATATAAAAATGTTTTATTATTCAGCGTTGAGGTCTTTACTACTTATCTAGTCGACAAGAAAATATTTCTCCTTTCCTTCTTATGCAAATAGCGGGTCCCCAGATAAAACAACCCGTTATTATCCTGACATTCATAGCGGCGGGGTTCACAAGAAATAGAGCTAAATAAAAATGAGTTAGCCTTATTTTCGACAAAAAATTCTGTGCACAAAATCAGTTGGCAGAAAATGTTTTCGTATTTATCAAAGACGGGAATCGATCGTTAGTTAGTTATAATATAACATGTCGTTGTTTGATAGTTTTGTTACATACACAGTTGAATATTAAATCAACCCGTTATTCATGTTAAAGCATCATTTTATGAGTTTAACATAACAATTTACTTACAGACAACACATGCAGCCTAAACAAGTGGTTATGAAATTATAACAAAAGCTTAAAAACAGAAACTACCTAGATGATAACGTGTTTTGTTTTTTACCCTTATCCTCGGTAAGTCTAAATTGAGTTGAGATAATCATCTCCATATGGCCACCCGCCTCCGTATATAATTGCCCTCTTATAAGTGCGTTCAACCTTCTGATATAAACATATTTCATTGAAAATTATTAGATTGATAAGCTACTCGAAGGACGTTTGGATACTATGTGTACGTACATACAAGGATTTTTCACAGCAGCGCGCCCTTCACCAACAGAAGGCAAATTGTTGAACAACCGACGCGTTGATAAGTGCACAGTGTGTATTTTTTCTTTATTCGTAAAAAAGTTCAGCATAAAAACCTTGTAATGTAGGTATGCGCCACTGCTTCCAAACTTTGACCAAAACTAAATCCTACTTTTCGGTGTATTATTTCCGCATTTTACATTTAGTTAAGAGAGCGGTGTCACTTATTTCGTATTAGTCAATGAGTTTGACACCGCTCTTTTTACGTGATAATGTTGTGACTGTACCTAAAGTCACTGCACTATATATGTAAGATATATATGGATGGTATGTTTGTCCGACACTGGATGAGATTAAGTAAGCTATTATCATTGCCGGCGCAAGAAAACTCAAACAAGGATAAGAAACCGGTTTATCAACTATTTATTATGTTCGCATAATAGATACCTTATCCAAGAAAAGGGAAAGTAAAAATACATTTGCTAGGTTCTCATGACAACAATGTATGTGTTTTCTTAATACTGCATATACATACTTGAAGTATGAATCAAAATATTGTATTTAACTATATGAATTTGGAAGCGAGCCAACCACTGCGCAGGTGAAGCATTTCCATTCCAAACGGAATAAATATTTATTAAGCGTTCACATTTTGCAGTGCCACTTAATCTACGAGCATACACTGCCGTTAGTCATTTCAGTAAACAAGATCAATATAAACGGTGATTAATTGAACTGATAAGGTTTGAGGATGGATTGATGCGGGGCACAATAAATAAATAAATAAATATCGGACAACCTCACACAAATCAATCTAGTCCCACAGTAAGCTCTAGTAGGCTTGTGCTATGGACACTAGACGACGATAAACATACTTATATAGATGAATACATACTTAAATACAAATAACACCCATGACCCAGACACAAATATTCGAGTTCATCACACAAATATTTGCCGGGATTCGAACCCAGGGCCAGTGAATGAGTGACGAACATGACACCCTTAAGGAAATGAAACAGAAGTTCCGTTTGTCATTTGTGTAGATACCATACCAATTAGGCTCCAACAAATACCGGTCCCGTAAAAACACGCATCATGACTCCCACACAAAAAAATTATGGAATATATTTACCAAGCAACATCATTAATTTGAAATGCATAATATAAACGTGTCTATGTGGGAAGCGACAGCTCAGGCGGCCTAACTTTCAAATCGTAAAACTGTAGAGGTTGCGTAAATTATAAAAAAAAATTCAAAGCGTCGATTTCTGTGATCGTCTGTTGTTTTAACCGGGACGCCGGCACGGGGAAAAATGGTATCATAGCCTTGGTATTTAAAGTGGTAGTCGTGTCACGCGCCGTACGGAGGCGGTAACGACAGGGAACAAAGGATCGTTGCACTTGAGGCTACCGACGCGGACGCGCGATGAACGCGCTTGCAATGCGACGCCGTTGACAGATACGTAGAAGAAGGGAAGGGAACGAGAAATTGTGCGAAACCAATCATGGTACAGAACAGACAAGCACCATGCAATTTGCGGGGACTCGAGGCAACGGAAGGCTATTTGCTAACTCACTAGAAACGCCATTATGATGCATTGTCGTTAACTTATGATCCATTCTCTACTTGTATTCGTTAATTGCTCTCTATAGCAAAGTAAACCTAACAATGGTTGCATTATTCATGTAAGATATTAAACAATGATTACATCTTAAGACTTAATCGCGCGTAAACCTAATTAATTCATAGCATAGTATTGTTTATGCAGTGACAATAAGGTTTTCCGGTGTATCATCACATAACATCACCTCTAAACAATGTGAGCAAATAGGCTCGAGGCTAAATACATGCTATGATTCAGCGTGCGCTAGAGGCGCATTGCAGATCTTGTACCCGACTCGATTTTAGCACATTACGACAAGATGACTTTAACGAGTCGTAAATTGTATATCGTGAAAGCGGATTTTTATTTAGGTCGATTTGACAAACAATTACCTAATCTTCGACAATATTTCTTTTAAGCAATTAAACTGTTACGAACTCAATTGTAGCTGTCAATTCCAATGACCGTTTAAGTTGGGACAATCGCAGACATTTCATTGTATCGTTTATGTTTTATCCCCGAGTCCGATAAAATCGAAATCCTTTCAACATCACAGAAGCGATTTTTGCTATTTACGTCACACCCGTCGCTACACTCTCCGCGGGCGATCAGTTGGCAGTTACATCGAGGAAACTTCACAACAACTTGTCAAGTATTACGGCTTTCTTGGCAAATGTATATTTGAACGCGGCTGCCAAAGAGTTGGGATGTTTTTCAATTCTACTGAGCCTATCGGGAGCACTCGGCGCAAAGTCGTAGGTATATACACTGGTATATACATTAGGCGCGAAATAGGAAATATGTACTTCTTAAAGAAACTATAAATAGAGGGTTGCTAACAAAATTAATTGATTACTCTCCTGTTAATACCTACAGTTTACATAATTATACAAATTAGACAAAAATCAAGATATTTTTTAAATAACTCACGGGAAACACGTGATGTTTCTTTGCCTCATTAAATAGGTCCGTAAATAAATAAATCATGAGACAAAGAGTCGTAAAAATATTATAAGCCAATTAAATGTCTCGTTTTTATTCCTATTACGATGCCTCTTTACGTGTGAGAAACGATGTAAAGCTAACAATGTAGGTACCTACATTAGAATATTATCAATCTAAGTATGATTGTGTAGCGTGCATTTACACGAAGGGATATTGAATATGTCCATTTTAGTGAGCTAAAGCGATCCGGAAAGGGCTCAATGTGTCCCAATTTCAGAGGTTAGTTGATATTCAGGCACAACCAACCGTATCAAGTTTCATGTCAGGGGTTTATGTGTAGCTTGTAATAATATTTGCTTAAATATTAATTGTAACAATAAGATATCACAATGTTTGCTTGATTCTGTAAAACAAATTTTGACGATGCGGTTGGCTCGGTTTGTAGTGCAGCTGCCTACTGAGCCGGCGGTCCTGGGTTCGAATCCCGGCCAGGGCAAATATTTGTGTGATAAACTCGAATATTTGTTCCTGGGTCATGGTTGTTATCTATATATATATGTACTTATTTATATATATTATGTATATCGTCGTCTAGTTCTCATAGTACAAGCTTTGATTAGTTTGGGACTAGGTCGATTTGTGTAAGATTTATTCAAGATACTGATATTCACATTGAAGTAATTATAGGCATAAATTGCATTTACGGACTAAAAATTAAAATTTTGGGGAACTATGTTGGCAATTATATATGCCTATGCCTACGGTGTTCCCTTGCCCGTGAACGTGCATGCATTTTTAAATAGAGTCGCAACCATATTAGCGTAAGTACACAAGTTAAGTGTCACTAATGTAATAGGTGGTCAGAATGGTCCATGGTCTATTTATAAACGATAATTTGACGTTTATCGGAGGTCCCGCAAGACAAAGTCAGCCGACGACATAGGTCAACGATCCCTCATACATATCTAGGTGATTTATGCGGAAACTACCACATACATATTACGAACCAATCGTTTCCCACTGCCTCGTATGACAGGAAAAAAGTCGTTTCCCGCCGTATCTTTCAACTAGAAACAGATCAAATTAAGAAACTAAAAATATCCTTTAGTATCTATATGAAATATTACCATATTATGATTTATGATAAATGTCGGTGGACTTTTGGGCTGGCTGTTCGATGGACGTTACTAATGTTACGTATTGTGATGGACGCTTGTCGCTTGCCAAACTCGCCCAAGGTTCGTTAACATTGGATCAGTCGAGGCGCAACCCGGAACAAACAAACGGACACATTGTGTACACACACTGTTTTTTTTTTGTTCTATTTACAATGTACATTTATACAACACGGGTCGTGTTTCTACCTATCGTAATTGTCTATTGTTTTTCGATACGAATGCCAAGGTTAGATGCTAATATGCAAAATACGCATCGAATCATCATATTTCCATAAAACAACGAACTATAGTCACGTTTATCAAAAGGCAAGTAATTAGTGGTCGATAAGGGCTGTAATCTTAACTAGCACATCGCTTACGGTGGCTGCCGCCGATAATGCGGCAGTACAATTAGTTTGGGAAACGCGACGGATAACCTCAATGTTAACGGCTGACGGCTTTTGGCGCGGCGCCGGGCGCGCTATCGGCACAAAATCACAATCAACAAAAACAATATTGCGTAAATGAAAATAAACATAAACAAACACGCGTCGACAACTGTGAGATAAACATTGACATGGATTTTATTTTAATATTTAAAAGGAGGAACAATTATCCCTGAAATGTAAATATGGGCAACGTTATAAATGCGCGGTAAGCATCATATAAATCATATGTTTAAGACGTACGTGGGCGCGGCGGTTTGCCAAAACAGGTACAAGCGTAAGCTTTCATTTGTTAACGAACCGACACCGTCCGAGAGCTATAAATGAATTCTGAATCCTTTATCGCTAAAAGGTATAATAGTCGAAAAGCCAGGTTTCGAACGACTCTGATTTGCAACATATTACGACACTTTCCACATTAGTAGCAGGTTAATAAGACCGTTCTCGACAGCGAGCTACCGCGTTATGCTTTACTACGCCAGACCTTTTACACCATAAGTCTAGTGTCTATTGAATTGAAGAGAACCGTTCCTAGTTCAATTTGGAATCCGGCCAAAACTGCATCGTTCAAGATACTATACTGCCAATAAATTGCAAAGTAGGTGCTTTACGACATGTACTTACTGACGCCCGGTACATAGACGATTTGTAGACGTACGTAATTGCTACAGAGCCTTAGACAGATAACTATAATTGGAGATATGTACTAAATATACGTAGGTAAATTATAGATGTAGATTGGAAGGTTGTATTCTGAAATAAACGGTCTACGTAAAGCCTTGCCGCCAGTTGACGTCAACTTTGTTTAGTAAAATATTATAGGCACATGCTTTGAGAGATTTAAACCATACGCTGTGTCAAAATAGTCGACTGTGGTCAGCAGTTAATATAACAGTGATGGTGACATTTGAAGGATCCAATAATCTCAAGCGTAGGTAATCAAACATATGTGTTTTATTTTTCATCATAATCAGAGGGAAATGCAGGCCGCTATAGTGACTACGTGAAACGTTATTTTGTAGGTATTTCTTCAATTCTATAAATACTACTAACGGCTTACAATCGATCACAATGTTTAACAGTGAAGTTTTGATGGCTCGTGCAAAAACGAAGTTTACGTTACGGCAGTTTGTTCTCCTTGGTGCGTAAATGAAACTTCCTCTGCTCATTGAGCGTTAGTCAATAACTGGAATTGCTATACATTGTTATAAATAGCAACGCCGTATCGTTTGGAGTTGAGTCTCACGGTCTCTCGAGTGTAGTAAGATTCTAAGAAAGCTCAACAGCTAGCCATATGTTGTAACCACGGTAGAGAGGTAAAATAACCATTAAAGGTAAGTCCACTTATGTTAACGACTTATTTGTTTCCCTACGAACTTGTCGAACATTCTCATATAAATATACCTATACGAAATTTTAGTCTTTTACCAGTGTTATAAACATATCAGTTAATGTTTTCCAACAATTTTTTAGTAATCCGCGGCTCCGAAAGTGACCAGTTACATATCATGTTAAAACTTAATAAAATTAGACTAAATTATCGAATTCTGTTTACTATATACTACGATAGCACGCGCGACTTATACCTTATTGACTTCCGTGAGGGTTGAAATACCTATGCATACTAAATTTGGCACGTAACAATCTCAATGAGTCAAATAATTTATTAGTCTTATGCCCACAACGATTCGAATTGTACGAGTAAGTTTCCGTCAGTATTTACATTGTCATTCTGCGATTTGTAAATATTTATGTTATTACAAGGAGGAAGTAACAAATCTATATTCTGGAATAGGTTAGCTTATTTGTTACCTCTCCCACGTGTAACTACTTAATATAGTTAAGGTACTCATAAAAGTCAAAAACCTTAAGACAATTCATTGAGAGTTACGTTCGCTTGGCTTACGAGTACCATGCATGATAAACAATACGAACCTGACTTGCTCGTGCTTCTGTATGTAAATCTTGTGGAATTGTCCCTCCACGGGCGATATAATGTCGTTCTTCATCTCCATGGCGACGTGTTGTGGCAGCACTGACAGCAATAATCGTTCCTGGTGACAAAATAATGGCTCAATAATTGTCCCAAACCTACGTTTGGGACAATTATTCGTATCGTAATAGATCGTGACGCTGCGGTAGTGTGTTAACATGAAACAATACTCATTATGGTTGCATTATACTAATTAAGCGGTCTGAAGATAAATCGTTTGAGATAAAATTGAAAAAGTGTAATAAACGAGACACGAAAATGTTACGTAACAAAACAGGATATTTGTTATTTTATTATTATTATTAATACGTTTATGGTTATGGCGGCTCGAAGCTTGTGCCAGTATCAGTTTTTCGCTTTATAACCAATGCATGATTTCCGTGTTAAATAATACTTATCAAAAAAATAAAACATGAGATGAGATGAACATTAACAAAGATGGCCCGATGGTGAGTTTTCCTCATTTGTTATTTTTGTAAGTAGCATTGACATGATTGACAAGTACAGACAATTGTTTTATTTTTTATTGGGTTTCGTAGACAAAGATCCCCTCAGCCAATAATATTGCGAAAAATGAAATTGACAATTTAAAAAAATATTTGGGTTAAACCATGGTAAAGAAAATTAAAGAGCTGCAGTTTGTAGATACAGCAAGGACTATTAAAAATATATAGTTTAATGGTGTTACTTATTTATTTATTTATTAGACACACCAACAAAACACAGGCGTATACAATCAAAAAGAAAAAAATTACAAAACACAGGTAGCATGTCCAGCTCGTGCCTTAATTACAGGCATGCCACAGCATTCTCAAGTAGACGGCTAGTTTACTGAATTACGTATTACAGTGGTGTCAAATGTATAAAAATAAGAATGAAATTACAAATTTCAATACACGAATGATCATAGGTGTTATCAAAATATATAATTACCTAACTTAATTAGCTTTTTTGTACATAGTAGTTAATAGTGTTTAAGTTTTTATTTACGGTTACTTTGTTTTTTATTTTTAAACAAAAATGTTATTGAAATGGAAAATAAAAAAAATACCTAACAACTTCCCTTTGTGGTAATATCGAGTTTTTTTTTTTTCATTTATGATGTAAACGAAGGAATCACAAATCAATCATAAAAAGTTGCCATGGACAGTAACACTGCACACTGCTTCCTTAGTTTCCATAAACCTAAACTGAAGTTCGCATGAAATATTTAATAAAATTTCCTTCTTTTTGATACGAAACATGTAACACAAAAGTTGTTTAACTGTACTAGAATCTGACTTTATACTATAAAACAAATAGCAGCATATCGGTCCTACTTAGTAACTTACAGACACAAATTGAACAACAGCGTTAAGAGGAAAAGTTTCGTATAAAAGCGACAACTTTTTTCAAGTATCAAGATTGATAGAGACAGTAAATCCGTGTTAAGCGCGGAGAGCTCAAACAAGCGAGGCCGACCCACAACGTTGCCATTGTGAGTTGTAAATGTCAAACTTTGAATCTCAATAGCCCTGCAAATATCGTGTTCTGTGATTTCGAACGCTCAATTCGTTTTGATTGATGTAGTTGAGTGTCAAACATTCATCGCGGTAGTTGTCAAACCTTTCGGTACGAACATGAACAATATGAGAACAGTTTTACCTATTTTACTAGTGGCTCTGTGAGTTGGTAGACCTCGCAATATTGTTTTTTGGCAAAATATTGTTTTTTTTTTCCTTCGCAATCCCAATTTCGAAAAACTGACCCGACAAAATAATGTTATTATACTTATCGAACCTCCTCACCAATTTTCATGAGAATCGGTTGAGAAATGTGGCGATGTAGGCGAGAACAGCCGGAAATTCGAACAACCAAACATTTGAACATCCAAGAATCCGGACGTTAAAATTAAATTTTTGGAAGCTGAAACAAAGACGCTTCGCTCGGTCAATTAGTCGAAATTGAAGGAAGGTTAATGGAGAATGCTGTGTAAAAAAAAGACCACAGCGATACATTTCCGAGCTATTATTGCACCAATGTAACGTCGTTCATATTTTGCATTACGGCGACATGTAATGCGAAACTAAAGCCATTTACATTTTTTTAAATGGTACATGATTACATGAACAGATAGATAACAGTACGTCTAGCATAACTGTAACACGTGACTCTTTGTCACGCGACTAGCCCTGCAGGCTCTCCTTACAATTCCATACAAAGGGCAAACTTTAAATATACTTAACAAAAAGAGATACCCAAAGTTGGCTAGGCTTTTGAAATATTCTTTAGCAGTTTGCTCTTTTTAGCCGTCTAGCCGCGTATTGTGCCAGCCCATGTGACTGCTTATTCAGAATTTGAAACACGAACGTAGCCAGAGCATTCTCTTCATTAGTAAACTTTGCAACGTGCGCTCGCCCTGTCTAAGGAAGTCGGTTTAAACTACAAGGGATTTGGCGCGTCGCCAGAAAACTTCTAGATTCCATAAGCGCGACCAATTAAAAAGGGTTTTCGCTCGACGATTAAACTGCAATTTGACTATTTTCTAAAACACGAGGGTTATTTTTATAAGCAGTTTTTTTACTTTTAAAAATAAAAGAGCATCGTAGGATATTATGAGTAGGTAAAAAGCTATTAGGAACATTATCTGATCGTGCAGGAAACATGCTTATAGCTTTCATATACGAGTTTAAATTTCGAGCCAAGTCGAGTAATTATAATCCTCTATTTCTTTCCTTTACACATTATCCTGCAGCAAATACCTATTTTAATAGACACTATAACTATTAAGAACTAAATGGAGGATCTCCATAAAATAAACATCTGTTATCCTCTGCGTTTTTTTTACATTGTGTTGGTATGGAATCCTGCGTGTGCGAGACTAAGTAGTTACCTAGTTAAAATCTCGCATAATCTTCTATCCTTTAGATCTCAATTTAAGATTATTTTTTTGGAATTATTTCACTTTTTAAAGCAGCAGCTACAAAATTGCCTATGGGCATATCCTCTTATAGATGATAGAGACATAGCAATAAGATTGAAATGCACCGTCTGTCCATAAAAGTAGATCAGTAAATGTAAACCGTAACTTAGTATCCGCAGCACGGCCGGCGATGTAATTTGTATGTTAAATGAAGGAATGAACGTGTAATGGATCCTGAGATTTATCGGACGTTGGAATCGTGATGACCAAATTAAATGTGCAATAAATTCTTCGTTTGTCGATGGAACGATAATTAATCTTAATTGTTTAAGATTCCCTGTTACATTTGAAGAACGTTGATGACAATAAAATTAATCTGTGTCATTAAGTAGCTAGCTACTTAATGACACAGATTAATTTTATTATCATACAGACTGTAAGACCACCAAGACTGATATGTAGCTATATTTACTTTCAACAAACTTCAAAAAAAACTTTGTTTAATCAATTCCTAAGGGCGATGACAAAACGTATAATAATGGTTGATAGTCTATCCATCGGTGGTCAGTCAGTAAACACTCTGATCTATAAGTAAATATTGTAATCCATCACAGTACCTATAAATTAAATATCACTTGATATGATGTTAGTGATTAAGGGAAGTAATGGAAGTATTTATTTATCAGCACTCGCCACGTTCACGCACACACCAGAACCTTAGTGAAAGGAAGTATTCACCAGTTTCTCATTCTCGTCCTCCATGTCGAGCCGCGCCGCGATGCAGTTCCTGGTGTCGAGGAACGCGCGCCGCTGCGCCGTCTCCATCAGCGAGTGCATAAGCGCCCCCACTATGTTCACGCACACGAACACCACCACATTGCCCACCATCTACACAAAAGAAGAAAACATTACTATCAATCTGTATCAGAACTATCTAGTTTGTCTATACATTCTTCGTAATTGGAACAAGCAGGATAAGCCAAGGAAAGATAACAAGTACCAAAATTTTATTATCTTAGATGATATAGAAAAATTTGATCTAATAGTAACGGAGGATTGTAGAACTGACAAACATGACATTTACAGATTTTCATTAAAATGTAGTTTTTCTTAACTTTAACGATCCATTCGGATTACCTGCACTGTATTTAAAGGTAGAGGTTATTATTTATGGCTACATGTGCCACTTCACATACACAGGTATCGCATTGCAGAGTGTAAATACTATAAGTACGTCCGAGTATTTGCTTTATTTGTATAAAAGTGGACTGTTTGTATGTTAACGCTGTGGTTGAGATTATCTAAGATGATAATCGCAAACAAAGCTGGAATTAGCAAGCGAGCCTGAATACAGCTGAATAGCTGTGTATATAGAGAGCGGAACAACTTAGCGGCGCCTTAAGTTAAAGGACAAACAATTTTGTAAATTATGATTATGAGAAACATTTTTCCTTTTTCATCAAATAATGAGAGTTCTCGAGTTCGTTTAGTTTAAGAAAAATAATATCCTCCCTTACACTGAAACTCCCTCAGCGCATCGCTAAACTTTAATAACACTTTAATAAGGAAAGAAGCTCCGGCTAAGTCGGGCTTGGCTTATTAAGAGACTACTTAACCTAACTCAATTTTCTAAATCGTTTTATATTATTAGCGTAATATTTTTCACATATTTTTATTAAGCCCTCCAGCTATTAGAGTAGACGCAAAACGGTTCTACAAATAGTGGCACGACACAATATCGTTTGGGAAATGGAACGCTATCAATCAATGCTACGCTCGAATAATCTGTCATATGGAACCGCTCCAGCGTTTGTTACGCTACTGTGGAAGAAGTTCGATCGATACACGTAAACAGAGCTACCAAAGCACAAAGTATTGAATTCTAATACTTCCCAAACTGGAGCGAACACAACAACGATGTGGCTCCACAATATCAACAAATATTCAATTAGTTAGTTCTAAAGCTCCTTTCGAAGTAACACAACATTCGATCAGTCTCAAATAGAAAACGCTGTGTTTATTTTTTTTTATGTTGGCACAACGTAGTGGCTCCACTTCGCCTGATAGAAACTGGTAAGCAACAGGCTCACACATTAGCCTAAGTTGTAAAGGCTACTGACAAGCAACCATCGGTGCCTTGTCAGTTAACAATGCCATGCTGGCTCGAGAGATGCTTCTTCACGCTTCGTTTAAAGGGTCCCATGTTGTAAGAAGGAGGAAACACATGTGTCGGCAAAGAGTTCCACTTTGAATAGTTCGGCAGATGAAGGAATTGTCTAACTTCTTAGTATGCGAGGGAATATTTTCCACGGTGAAGCGATGACATCGCACACCGGCACGTGTGGGTATGACAGAAAGGGGAGGTGGTAAGAGAAAATAGCTCTTCAGAACACTCGCGATAAAGAACCTGTAAAGAACCCAGGAGTTTCATTAGACTTATGTATACACATACTGCCTTTTTTATTTAGAGTGGCATACTGAGGGTCGGCCCGGCCCACAAGTGTTAACATCGCCACTGGATTTAAAACAAAAACCCAGCAAATGAGCGAGCCACTTGCGAAATCTCATTACTGTAATTACGCGCCTGTTTCTGTTTTGATTAAATGGGTGAATTCGTTAAAAAGGACATTCATCTGTAATAAAGGCGTGTATTGATGATAACAGCCTCTGTGCGAGTTAAATAGTTGATATTCCATCCAGATTAGGTAATTCTGTGAATGAATTAATGTATCCCCAACTATTTAGTTATACGTGGCTCACAGGTACGCGAGTGGACGGTTAGGTTATTAGCATGAAACATAATTGTAAACCGCTAAAGTCCGTATAATGAAACTTAATTGTCTTAAGGTATTAAAATGTAAGGCTTTATTAATACCGGCAGCTTATCTATTGCGTAACGTGCTGTCTGGTGGTCTTGTGAACATTGTTAAATTGGAAACCGTATCGATAGAGTAATTATGATTATCGTTGTTGATAGAGTAAATAGACGGTAATGTGTACGTTATTGTATAAATCGTTAAGTTATTATCTCGGCTATACAAATTGATAAGAGGCCTCCCGCGTCGCTGCGCCCCCACAGCTGTCACTGTCACCGTTTAACAACAAACAGTGGTCACATAACTCTATAAACGCTCCAATGCTTTTAATCCTGATGAAATCACACCCAGAAATAAACGTGATAAAACCATAATTTTATTTGGTGACATAAACATACTATTTTATAGAAACAATGTTGAGAAATCTCAGTTGACCAGCATTAATGTGTGGTTATTAATGCTGCTTGTCAAGTCTAAGTCATTCTACAACATGTGTACTAACTTACTGATGTACTTGACGATAGAGAACAGGTGCCAAGTAACGGGTTTTGTTTAATTTAGGGAGCGGGAATTATGAGGAACAGTCGTAATTCTGAAGTTGCCTACGCGCGCGACAACAATCGCAAAGTTGTCGCGAGGGTCCAACAAAGTTGTCTGACAACTCGGATCCCTGAATTACGTATTCAGCCCGCGTCTATTCAGCCGCCACAATAGAACAAGAACTATTAATATGGCCGTAAAAATAAATGGCATCAAAACCTATTTTATCTGCGCTCGCAATCCGGTATCAACTGCAGCACGCTAGTGAATAGGTTTTCAATATTTTTAAAGGATCTTGATATAAAATCGTATTGAAATGTCTGCTATTCGATCGGAACAGTCAGTGAATATTTGAAGAATATGTTCATGTAAAATATTCAGAGGCACAATAGTGTTTCCGTCTCTGCGTGGATCTATCAGTCGATCGAGTGTATATTCTGTCTCGAACGCGAATGAAAGCTTTTTCCTAGCAAAACGTGTCACATTGTTTTGTAATAAAACAACAATGGGCTAAATTCAATAAACAAACGTTCAAACCAAAAACAACAACAACCTGGCCACCGCTAACAGTTAACAATCGATGAATAACGAAACGAACAGTTGTTAGAGAGAAAAAAAAATACATTCAGATAAGTTAGTGTAATAAACATGAACGGGAGACATTATTCATCCGCGAGCGACGCCGAAGCGACCTTTGACGACCCTTCAGCGGGTAAATAACGACCAACTTTGAATAAATTTCACACTCATTGTCATGTATCTCTTCGATTTTTATATGGATATGGAAAAAACTGGCTCCGAAACTCCTGTCGCGTCGTAATCCGTTTTGACTGCTGCCATTGTGGTAAAAGGTATTTAATTTGCGCCTCACACGAGATAAAATCTCATTAACTTATTCATATTCTCAAAGCGTGTTCTCATTAACTTATTCATATTCTCAAAGCGTGTGGAGCTTATTATTGTCGCGACAATATCTCGAAAGTTTGATTATTTACTATGGTTATTCTCAACTTAATAATACGAAAAACGAAAGCGATCAAAACTAATGGCGACCACCTACGCCGTCTCCTCTTAACTAAAGAAAGTAGGCTAAGCTATAATAATTGAAATACATTAAGTTCATTTCGAAATATGGATAACCGACACCACGATTAACACTACTCCCCAAATATGTCAAGAAAGTCAATACGACAAACAATTTAAGTAAGTATATACCAAGTAAATAAATCAAAAGAAACATTAAAAAATAGATTGCGTAACGCGTACAAAGGTCGACATGATTCTGAAAGTTGAAAATGTTTGTACTGATCATTTGTTTTTGACATAATGATAAAATCTGCTTACTAGCGGCCTCGACGAGCGTTCCGGGGAACCGGTAGGTGCTCCTGACACATAACAAATGCAACACAGCATCATATTGAATCACTTTTTTGCAGTCCCACTCGTATTGCCATACCCACCTATTAGATTATGTATACACTGAGCACTTTAATCAGCGAGATGTGTATCTTGTGATTTGAGATTCACCTAAGAATTCTTGAATCTCGATAGGTATATCACGTACATATCACACTTCGCCAGATTAGCTTAATGTATGCGCTTATTTAAGACCCAGACCATAACAGAATGGTGATCGGAATAAAAATGAATAAATAGCAGGGGAAAATATAAATTTAACGTACTTCACGGTCTCAAAATAATCTAGAATTTGCTTCAGATACCAATATTTTACGTATAATATATATTTTTATATTATTTGAATTAAAAACATCCTAGATTGATTTCATAATCCTCAACAGAAATATTTGTCTAGCTTAGGATTGGCAAACACCATGTATTGTGACCACACGATTGTAAAATGTAGGGTCGTCATACTTTTAAATCCATAAAAGAAACATTTGTAAATGAGAAATAATCGTGTACTTAGAATGGTAATGAATTCCCGTGGGTAGCGCTCGATGTATTTCCGATTCATATTCAGGCGCGGGCTACAACAGTGTACTGTTTGACATAAGTAAATTGCCTTACAAAACGCCCTGACTTCATACCTACTAGTGCAACGAAACTTGAAAACAACTAAACAAGTACCGAAGTACAAGAACTTTCCTTTGAAAATAGTTCGGAAATAGCCAAAACAGCTGAAATCGATCATTCAACAGTGAAATTCTTCCGGCTTCACATCACAAAGGAAGTTGTTAAAAGTTACCGACCATTCTGATGGGAAATAAATTTCCTCTAGAACACGGGCCTTGGTGGTACAGTATATATGTATAATAGTACCTAATGAAAGTAATGCTAACCAGATGTTGTTTTGATTAACGCTGCTATATCAGCAATATAAAAAGACGAGATTGTTTGTGGATAATACTGAAACAGTACATTTAATCTGATTGTACTAAACTAAAGTACGTAATAATAATAATAAGTATTGGGTATTGCGGACGGAGACATTAGACAGGCGTTGAAGGAGCGTTTCTTTTGTCGTTTGACAAAAGTACTTAACAGTCTTTTGTCCGGTGGCAATAAGGCACGCGCCTTCAACACTTGGGTGATGCCTCTGCTCACTTACTCCTTTGGCATACTAAGGTGGACTCAGACTGAGCTGGACGCCTTGGATACGAGGGTCCGTCAACTGCTCACTACACATCGCATGAGGCACCCACGCTCATCAGTTATGAGAATGTACATCCCGCGTAAGTGTGGGGGCCGTGGCTTTTTAAACGCCAAGGACCTCCATAACCGTGAGGTGTGCAGTCTTAGGGAGTATTTCCTAAACAACGAGTGTGGGATTCATCGCGATGTAGTAGCAGTTGACAAAGGCCTCACCTCTCTCTCCTTAGCAAACGAGAACTGGCGCAGACCAAAGGTGCTTAGCACCGATGACCGCAGGGCTGTATGGAAGAGCAAGGAGCTACACGGGCGGTTCTATACAAGGCCCTTACGGGGCCCGATGTAGATCTGCTCGCGTCGGTGAACTGGCTACGCTTCGGGGATCTCTTCGGGGAAACCGAAGGTTTTGTCTGTGCAATTGCGGACGAAGTAATGATGACGAACAATTACCGGAGATATATCCTGAAGGACGGTACGGTCGACATTTGTCGGGCATGCCGCCGTCCCGGTGAGTCACTCAGGCATATAATCTCCGGTTGTTCTCATCTTGCTAACGGCGAGTACTTGCACAGACATAACCAAGTAGCCAGGATCATTCACCAGCAACTTGCTCTTCAATACGGTCTTGTGGGGTCTGAGGTGCCGTACTATAAGTACGCACCGATGCCAGTTCTTGAGAATGGTCGTGCCACGCTCTATTGGGATCGATCTATCATCACGGACAGGACTATTGTAGCCAATAAGCCTGACATCGTTTTGGTAGATCGATCCAAGCGCCAGGCAGTGCTCGTCGACATCACCATCCCCCATGACGAGAACCTCGTGAAGGCCGAGAAGGACAAACTCAGCAAGTACCTTGACTTGGCTCACGAGGTGACCGCCATGTGGGATGTTGACTCGACGATCATTGTCCCGATAGTCGTTTCGGCGAACGGTCTTATAGCGAAGAGTCTCGACAAACATCTTAAGAGACTCTCGCTGGATGGCTGGATCAAGGGCCAGATACAAAGGGCGGTACTCCTGGACACGGCGCGCATCGTCAGGAGGTTCCTCTCTTTGCAGCCCTAACCACCGGTAGCCTGGGCCCTGCCCCGCTACCGGCGGCACCCTAGGTTAGGTTTTTTTTAGAATGTGTTTATATTTGTGATGTATTTTTTATATTTTACTTTTTATATAAATTTATTGTAAAAAAAACCTAGCCTAAGTGTAAAAATGAATAAAGGGAATAATAATAATAATAAAGCTTTATTTTTCCATGCAAAAAACAATTTACAATATTAATATAATTATAAAACAATTGATTTAACATAATTCACATAAATTTCATTCGAGTTGACTAAATAAATATTTACTTAAAATATTATTTTTGTATGGACCCCCTCTGGGTAAAAGCCTCCTCCAAGGTATACCACTTCGCTCTGTCTTTGGCGGTAGTTAGCCAGTTTCGGCCTGCTATTGCCGCTACCCACCAAGGAAAACTAAAGTACGTACTCTATTAAAATTGGCAACTTATAGGCACAAATAGCACGATTACACAATACAATACAAAATACTTTATTACACACCAATTAAAAATGTATTAGACAAGATTTTCGAATTAGTGCTAATTTCACACGTTTGACAGTGTTAATGATTGCCAAAGATATCAATCAATACAACTTTGAAAATATCTTCCGGGTTTTCTGTAACTTTTGCTCGATGTGACAACTATTATTTTAGCGATTGATTTGTGCCTTATATAGTCCTATATTGGGCACAAATCAATCACAGCTACGCAGCGATGATAAGTGGAATAAAAAGGGATCGTGAGCAAAAACTCTGGTTACGTAAATGCACCGCAAAAAGAGCAATAAGACATCAGAAAGCCTGGCCTAGACCGTAATATACGTATAGTATAGTATAAGACATGTACTATCGGAAAACCTGTCTCGAGGCCAATTTTTATTGTACTCGTCGCCGAGTACAATAAAAATTGCCTAATACAAAAGAAAACTGTACATCGTTTTTATTCGTAATTTAAGACTCTGTCTTCACTAATGCAGTGAATCAAAATAAATACGAGTATTTATGTTTCCTGAAGGATTTTGACAAGTAGTAAACTTGTTCACGACCGCTATTGATTAGTCATAAAATGGCACTGAGACTGTGAGATAATGGGGTGACGACATGTCTAAATATTTCGCTTTTATAAAACCAGTTTTCACGCTGCTTTTTCATACAAAAGATTTATGTTTGCGTATTGTTCACACAAACTTGACTTTGAACTTAAAATAATTTTAAAATGTTCGTTTTGAAACTAGGTACATAGTAAAATAGGTAATGGATTACCTAAACAATCGGATAAACTGTGGGATGAATTAGCATATCAAGTACAAATCAAATAACATACACGATAAATATGATGCAGATTATGCAAAGATTTGTTCGATTGTAAACAATTAGTTTTTATTGCATCCACGTACTTATTGTCGAAGCAGTCTTTATTGCCCGAAATTGAAGGGCGTTTTTTGTCGAGTAGTGAGTGACGCAACCATATCACGCAACCGGGTACTATGAGCAGCTTGTGCCGGGTGCCCGTCCGCCAGCGGCCAACCCCGCGGTGGGCGCCAACTCGAGCCAAGGGCAAGGCTGCGGCCTCCGCTGAGGTCATACCCAAGCTTTATTAAAAAGAGCACTTTTGAGACAAATTTAGCACCGCTAATTTTATTGATTTCAACTTTATTGCACAAAACAAATGTCCGTTAAAATGACAAATGGCACATTCTCTACCAGTCAACCTATACCTATACCTACTAGAAGTTGATGCAAAATTGCAAATCAAATTTTACAGACTATCCGGGTAACTAGGGTATCCGGAATTGTAAGATCAAATGATGTCAAATTTCCACAAGCCAAACGTGGCCTAACATTTTACGCGTTTGACGGTCGTTTGGACCTTGTGCCACAGGCACAGTGACTTCAGTTGATCTTAGAGATCGGTCAGACTATACAAGTAAATACTTTAAGAATATATCTGTAGGTATGTGAATTTAAGTAGATACGGAATTAGTTGAACGGTTTTAGCGCTCGAGCTAAATAGGTATACCTTTATTTCGTTTCGTCTGACGACACCCTATAGGCGCCAGTCAAGGTTAGCATCGGAAACTTACTCGTTCAAGTGTTTAAAATAAGGCTTCGCTGCGAAAGGGCAGTAGCGTTTAAAATTAGTATCTATATAGATGATGTAAAACACTAACGATTTTTTTTAATTATCCGCTACCCAATGATTGCCTGGAAGAGATCGCTATAGCGATAAGATATCCTGTTGTTTACCTCTGTTTGTTTTAATTGTTTTTCTCATGTTATGTTGGTTCCTGTATATTTAAGGTGTGCAATAAAGAGCATTTATATTGCATCTGGGGGGGTACTGTAATACCCCCGCCAAGACGAGCCAAGTTGTATTATACATGGATCGGGATAAGCTGCCGTTTTCACGCTTAACACAACACAAGTTTTTTTTTTACCGCGAATTAAACATTAATATTTCTTTCCATTGTACTTATGAAATGTGTCTAAACCTTTAATTTACGTAGACATGAACATAATAATCTTTATTAAGCGCCTTCGAAGTTTAGTAACCTCTCCGTTCTTATTTAAATTTGAACCGCGTGTTTCACGCCGCACAAAATTAGAATAAATAAATAAATAAATAAATAAATATTATGGGACAATCATACACAAATCGACCTAGTCCCAAACTAAGCAAAGCTTGTACTATGGGTACTAGACGACGATGTACATAATATATAAATACATATATAGATAACATCCATGACCCAAGAACAAATATTCGAGTTCATCACACAAATATTTGCCCCAGCCGGGATTCGAACCCGGGACCGCCGGCTCAGTAGGCAGGTGTCTGCAAACTGCGCCAACCGCGTCGTCAAATCATTTCAATCATTTGCAATAAAAGTAATAATGTATACAAAACAGCCCAATCAAATAGAGTGCTCGTTAATAGCCATAATTAAACATAACATGGCCCTTTGCGTAGCTTTAAGCCTGGAGACTAACCTGCCACATTTAGGCAATGTTGATATTTTCGAGAGATTTTCTTGTCTACGAGTAAGTGAGTAGACTGAGTAGGTAAGCGAGTAGTTATTCTGAAGTAACAATTCTGTACATGCAACAGCTAGTAAAATCAAAAGTAAATATTACCTGTTGCCAGATGTGGTAGGGGAAGCGGTGTGCCACGAGCGCCGCCGCGACCGTGTGGACGGTCGGCAGGAGGACGCCGAAGGCCGCGGCGACGGGGGCGCCGACGGGCAGCAGAGCATAGGCGGCGAACACGGCCCAGACGACGTGCGCGGCGCCCTCGGCGGCGGCGCCGGGGCTCCAAGCTGGAAGGGTAGCCGCTAGCGCCGCGCCGCCGCCGGCTAGTGCCAGCCAGCAGGCCCGCGGGAGCCGGCGCTCGGGTGCGGCGCCCCCCGCGCGCCCGCACCACCACGCCAGGCCCCCGCACAGCACTGCGTGCGCGCTCAGAACGCCCACCTGCAATTACAATACTTGAAAACTGTCCAAATGTGCCCGCGGCTTCTAATTACTAACTATACTCGACGCCACGTAGCTTGGCAATAGCGACCAATGACTCCTCCTACCATGAAACTCCATTTCTAATAACGACACTTTTTTTTGTTCCCCGTAACGACCGTTTTTAGTTTTATTGCTACGACGTGGTATAGGGTCCGCTCCCTCCACGCCCAGACACCCTCTACCACGGTGTAGCAATAAAAGTAAAAATAGTCGTTACGGGGAACAAAAAAAAGTGTCGTTATTAGAAATGGAGTTTCATGGTAGGAGGAGTCATTGGTCGCTATTGCCAAGCTACGTGGCGTCGAGTATAGTGATGAACTCTGCTGCGTTCACTCGCTTAACTAATTCCCACGATATATAATTACGTATAAATTAGCGGTGTGCGTGAGCTTTCATGCGTTAATTTATGTATATTATATTAACCTATCGATACATAAAGAAGCCACTGGTTTTCGCTATTTAATATTGCAGCGTCTCTTTGCGATTTGTGCTAGGAAACATAGTTATACACTGTCGGTAATATATAGAAGTTCTAAACAATGCTAATATCACGGCAGCATTCTCATAAGAGTAATACAATTTGCTAACCACCGGTAAAGTTTCCCACAACCTACATAAAATCCGTAGCATAGTGGTATTGGATTGGAACTAAGCATATTCCTACTACGAGAATTTCGAGATATTATCGGTAAGAGCCGTCGTTCTTACATTGAAAACTTTTTCTACTTAGAATTCATTGACTATTCAATTATCAATATTTTCGGAAGGCATATTAAAAATAGATCAGACTTGCACAAAATTGTCGCTTGGATGGTTTACAAAAATAAATTTAACAATTTAAATTTTAGATTTAATTCCTTTTCAACAGCAGACGTCTCGTCAGACTTGCGGCATCGACGCACTGTCAACCAACGGCCTCCCGTTTGAGATCATTATGTATGTCGTGCGTTCTTTTCTACTCCTCGTAAGTCGTAATACAAGCATGGAAGTGGTACCTGCGGCGCGCGGCGCCACCCGCGCGTGGCGTCGACGGCGGCGAGCGCGGCCGCGAGCGCCGCCCACAGCGCCAGCGCCGAGCCGACCGAGCTGCGCTGAAGCTTGCAAGCGTAGCGCGCATACAGCTCCTCCAGCTCGCCGGACTCGAAGCGCCGGCGCGCCACGAGTCGCGCCAGCGGCCCGCGCGCCGACATCGCCTTCACCGCGTGGTCCATGCTAGCCACGCTCACCTCGCCACTACTGACACACCACGCCGCCTCATCTGGAACAAAAGACAAACGTTCAACCTCACGCTATTCAGGTTACATTAGAATCAATGCCTCATTTCAGTCACAGGTGGTGACAGGGAGTTTATGGGTCGGGTTTCGATTACCAAGCCGTAGCGGAGGATAAATCATAAGGCATAAGGGTGGTGCGCCTTTAGCGAGGGTTTTTTAGAAATGATTACCAAGAGACAAGGTACTAGCATGGAACTCCCACCGCTATCCAGTAGATCTAGTACACCATTATAACAGTCTATCTAATTTATGTCTATTCAACTCGGCTCAATGAGGTCTACTGTACCCACATAGACAGACAGTAGTTTATAATATATTGTTATTCGTTAGGTACAATATGTCATCGTTTAAGGAATATTAAAATAAGCAACATTTTTAGACATTTAAATATTCAAATTAAACAGAATACTCAAACTTGTCAAAACAATACAAGTAAATACAAAGAACCAAAAGTAACCGCACAACTGTTCCACTCCTAAATAAGCTGCTTAGTGATAGTGACTTGACCGGTATCAAAGCACAACAAGTAAACTGTCTGTATAAGTAATACAATTACAAAAGTAAACATAATAACATGTTGGTTTAGTATTATTTAAACTCCATAAAACCATCGGTAGCTCAGCTTGTTGGCTCCAGAGATTGCGTCACATGTCGAATACACGATGTAGTGTTTATTTTCACTTACTCACAATTAATGCACTGTCAATAGCCTGTGTAAGGCAACTTCATCCACGTAAATATATTTTCTTAATCGTGGACCGCACCCCGATTGAGTATTCATTCTCTACAAAAAATACGGGACAAAGGCTAGGAGGAGGATGATGTAGCCGGGTATCCTTATAGATATATTTGGATGATCAGCAAACCCTTAACCAAAATTGTAAAATCTGCCATATCGAAGTGAAGAGCGGATAAATACAATTTTACCAACAAATGGTGCTGTATAAAAGTTTTCTTGAAACAATGACCGGGGGTCCATAGAAAACTGATTTCCTATACAATTTCTAGAATTTTTATTTTATAATAGTAGAGAAGTGTGAATGATTGATAACGTCAAATTAAGTAGGTTAATCTCAAGTTCCACGTCTAATGATCGGAATCGTTAAGTACTCAATCGAGATTAAAGTGATTGAGTGATCATCACAGATCGCTTCGTGTGAATGTGGATTGTGGAGTATATGTACCTATACAACCGTATGTGGACTGAAAAGCTGTTAAAATACAAACAAATTTCTTCTGGAAACAAATACATCCTATCTATGTATAGCAAACCGCTGACAGTACACAGTATGTAGATTACATCTAGACTATTATAAAATTTTATTGAAAATCTGTTTGCCATGAATATAGGGATCAATGTTTCAGAAAAAATCTTAACGGCGCGATGCAGGATTTGTATGGGCGTGCAGCGCCAGCCGCACAGCGCCATCTGTTGGCGTTAAACATTTATTTGTCCAGCCATCATGCCGAAAACGCTGGACGGATTTAGCAAATTTCCATACAGGGATAGCTGGACATCCAAAGATGGTTTTGGATACTTTTCACCCGTTAACTATGGCGATGAATACAAATGAGGCCCAAACTTAAAGTAACCGGGTTATACAAATCAACGTTTCGTTCTCGACTGTTCCCTCCTCCAAAACTTAACCAATCCTAACAAAATTTAGGAAACTGAATAAGAATAGTATTTTCTGTAGTATTGAACCATTTTGATTTTTGCGCAAATTATTATAGGATTTGTGTACTGGGACTGGGACTGGACGCCGGTTTGCGGTGGAATTTTGGCCAAAAGCAGACGCTTATCTATAACCGAAACGGTCCGACACATTTTCCTCTCATTCATTTCCTAAAAATTCGTAACAAATAAGGACTTTTTAGTGTTACATATTAGCTATAAATAAAGATCAATGGAGGAGGAGGGGAGGCGTTTACCCAGCAGTGGGACACCATAGGCCTGTAATAATAATAATAAATAGGCACTATAGCTAGTCCAAGTGGTCATTGAAACCTACGAATAAGTATACTGACTGGTCAGCAAGCAAGATGAGTATATCTTATATGACCCCTGCTGTTCTGCAGTCAGAGGAGCAAATGGGACAAACATGAGCAACTAATACAAGCCGATATAGCGAAAGCATCTGATGCGGTACACGTGGTAATCTTTTCCAATATAGGTGTCGGTAACCATAACAACTCGGTGCCACCGCCAGCCGCAAATCGAACACCGAGGCGCCATTATAAAACCGTTACCGCGTATCTTAATACACACAGAACAGCATGACTCATCCAGTTGTACACAGTGATATTTCTCGTTATTTTTTGCCTGTACTTTAAAATATTAAACGTGCTTTGTTTTTTCTCCCCTTTTATCCCAATAAGCCTATTAGGCGGTACCGTAAAAGGTAAGTGCTTCTGTAACAAACCTCGGCCACAGTATTCTCGACTCGATTACACTCGAATGCTCGCTTCGAACTGGTCTCTAAATAATTAATTACTCTTTTAATATCGTTTTGTGAGACTGCTGGATTTGAATCATTGTAAAGGTAATTGAATGAACGATGAAATGGTTTAAAAAGTCAATGTAATAATATACATAAATGAGCCTAGACAATTAAAAGTCATACAATTTACGCTAGGGTCTAGTTTAGTGCCAATATGGGACTGCAAAGTAATCGCCATATTGGACTGACATGTTGAACCCTAAATTCATACTGGCTTAGAAAGCTTCAAATATTTGTGTGATGAACTCGGACATTTCTTCCTGGGGTCATGAATGTTATCTATATATATATGTATTTATATATTATGTCGACGATTTCGTCTAGTACCCATACTACGAGAGCTTTGCTTAGTTTGGGACTAGGTGGATTTGTGTAAGATTGTCCCTTAATATCTATTTATTTATTTATTCTTACAGAAAACTTACCGATCCTATGATAAGGACATGACGTTCGCAATAATTAGGTGCGTAATTACCTAAGAAATTGCAAAATAATACACACCCAAAATAAATACTACGCTAGAACTACGCACACTAAGAATACTTGGGTAACATAGAGAGAAATACATACCAACACAGTCAATATTGTTACTGTATAATTTAGTCCCATTGCTTATAGATGCCAAATGTTTGTCCTCCGGCATAAATCCGTCGCGAATGGCACAATCACGTCACGAACTGTAGCTATTTACCTTCATAGCACGTTTATTACTTATTTCATTATCCAAGTTATTAGTATTTCTTAAATATCATTTTAGGTACAGATATATGGAGGGGGTTACACCCGTTTTATTTTCGCTATATTTTGAAGAGTCATCATGAAAATACTTAGTGTAATATTCGATTCAGCCCTAGAAGCCTTGTTTCAGAACTAAGCCTATGTGAAACCAAGCTCAAGTTCGTAACTTACAGCACGACTCAGTAATTAATCAAGCCTGACAGAGCACAACTTAGTTACGGAGTTAGGCAACAAACGACGAAACGCCATAATAGATATACCTTCATAATATTCTGCATTATAATTCTGAATTCGTATGTTGATTGAGAGGGTAATCCGATTACTAGCAAATTGGGGCACGGATAAACCAAAAAGAACAAATATTCAAAATAAATAAATGAGTTCTCGTTCCGACGGTGAATTGCGAAAATGTAGGGGGAGGGGGGTCACGGTCGGCGGGTCAATAACCCCGGCAGGCACAGCAGACGCCGCGGCAAGCGTCGCGGCGGCCCGCTCCTATGGAACTCACTGAATGGATGGCAGCCTGCAGACAAACACACCATTATTACAATTTCGAGTTCCGAATCGCACGGGATAACGGTCCGTCGAAGTTGAAATTGCTCCTCTGTAACTGCTACTGTCAAAGGCCGGTCGTTATTATGAAAAAGCGAGGTTGCATTTCATCCGCACTTCACTAATATTTGGACACCATTTTTTGTTGAAAGCCTATTTGAGAAGTTTCAATCGCTGCACCCTCTGATCATAAGCTCAAAACAAAAGGATACTTTTACTCTGAACTATCTACGTACGAACCGTATGTAACTTCGTTCTTAAAGAAAATTGTTGTTATTTAATGATCTCATACATGCTTAAATATGAAGATAAAAACAATGAAAAACCTAAACCGGCGTAGTACCTATATGTCTTATAAGTATTGTAAATATGTATAGCAGGTATATATATTATTTATTACAGTACCTATTCGTTTATTTAAACGAATCTAAACGTTACATCAAATATTTGGTACAGCACAAACTGGCACACGGAATTATCGATTGTATCATTTAAATTCAACTGCAGCATTCTTTTCAGACATTCTTGAAGTTTAGCTATACTTATGCAAATCAGTATGTGTATGTGGAAACTTGGAGTACCTCTGTCATCAGTCTTTACAAAGGATTAAATCTTCACAAACAATAATTAACTATGAATTAACAGCAGTTAACAACTGCTGAACCTGCTGATATAATTCAATAACCAAGTTAGTTGAAGTTTTGGTCGTGTATCGTATGGGTTACTTTTCATATTTAAAGATTTCTTATGTTTTAGTACGGGGGTCACCAAACAACGACGACCCGCCATCGCCATCCTCTAATACAGTATGCCAATAAAAATCGTAGCACTTTACGTACGTTATAATGCCAAGCGAATCAAAAGCTGGGAGAATCTTATAAACCTTTAAATTTAACAAGCGTATTTTATATATTCCCATCACCTAGCCTAGAATTGCCAGTCTACTCCGGAACAGGGTATTTTACAAAAATGCATTTCCGTTGCACGAGTTCAGCCCTCTTGTTATACTTCCCAACCTAGCCCTAAGACAATATTTATGTCAGCGCATATGTGATAAGAGTAGTTTTACAAAGGAGTGTTCGGTTTCTAGCGACATCCGGTTAGAAATGGGCAGATCCGCAGATGAACCAAGTTCATAGAGCATATTCCTCGTAGAAGTACGTTGTACGTTGGGGTAGAAATACTTGTTATGGTGGCGAGTGGCAATCGCGTACTGGAAAATGCAACATTAGAATAAGATAGAAGCTCCAAACGTATCGAACCAACGATCTAGTCAGAATCACAGAAAGTCGTTGGATGAGAGCAGCGGACGATCGAGATCCTAAGGGCAAACCTTTGTTCAGCGGTGGACATCTTTAGAATAATAATACGATGTGTGATCAATTGATGATGATGATGCTGATGTTTAAAATAGCAAATTTTAGCGAGTTTGGATTTTCACAACACGAAATAGCCAGCGCAGCGCCGTGTTGTCCAGTTAATCGCTATGGTTATCGCATTATTGCCACAATAGCTCCGACACAATAACCGACGAACGAAGCGTAATGAGCTCATTGTACGACAAGCGATTGACGATATAATTGTTTGCTATGCGGCTGTAATCACCGCTATCATATCGCTGTAATTGTGTGATTGGATGCGAACACCAATATTGCGTTAGCTTGAAAACAGCTTATGAACTTCGCTGAGCTCCGTCGAAGGGCTCGAGACGTTGGACCAGCTTCCAAAAAGGTTAGTACCTGTTTCTGTAAGTAATGTAGTATGTTAAAAAAAGGTATTTCTGTAAAGGAGTTTCTGTAAGCTATCTACCTACCTAAATTATTATGTGATTGGAAACGTACACCAAAATTGTCTATTAGAACTGCCCCGGTGGTGGTAGAAATGGTTGAGACGTAGGATAGGATCGGTAATCTAAAGAGTAATTTCTACTGGTTTCGAGTCCCAGCGTGGACCATAAGGAGAACGAAATTTTGAATTGTGCGGTGCGTTGAAATTTTGGATTTTGTTAATAAATATCACTATAGAAAGGATTGTGCATCACAATCACCAATGTCTATTGTGATATTTGTGTTTTTAATACGGGTATTTTAACACCACAATATGTGATGTTAAAAAAACACTTAGAGCCACGATATATGTTATGTTTCACTGAGTAGCTTGTGAGGTGTCAACATATCCCTTTCAGCATAAGGGAGTTAGCACAATAATGCGTTATCTCTAACGTTGCACAGCTCTCGGCATCCTCGCGTATACGCTATTAGATTAAACATAAACAAGCATAGATATAAACACAGGGCAGTCGAACTCGCGCTGGTTGTAGTCACGATATCGATAGGACGACAGTGCGACCTGTGTAACACATATTCAGGCCTTCATTCAAAATGCTCGACCCTATATCCGACGCACAATTGAGGTAGACTTAAAAAATTGAAATGCATTATTTTTGTTGAAAACCTAAAATATACGAGTAGGCTAGTTTAAGATAATAATTTCATCAGTTTCCAAATTAAATACGTTTAATTGGTTGTTCTCTATAGTATTCTATTGACTTGCCGTGTATTGAAAAATGGCAAGGACAAGAGCGTACATATTAAGTGTGAATAACTTTTCACATGTAACATTGACACAATCTAATTGTTTATTAATAGATACGTCGTAAAAAAATTGTATATCCCAAGATCCCAATTGCGATTAAACCCTACACTCCTAACATGAGAGCACATTCGGGTACTGTTAGCGTCCATTTATACCTATTTTGGCAGCCTCACACTAAAATATAAATAGAATATTTATATTTTAATGTTTTGCGCCCTTTATGATGAGAACTATCACAGATTTACCAGTCCATATTGTACGGTCAGGTTAAATGTATTTAGTCGAAAATATCTTCACATTTAACTAAATAAAATAACTTACGTAGTTTAGAAACATTGGAATGACCCTACTTTAGATTCAGATTAGATTTACTCTAGGTTCACGAGTCATAATTATTATAATTATTAAGTATCATAAAAGTACCATATCATATAATATGAAACGGTCACTAGAAGTATATGTATAACTTCACGGAGAAATTAATTCCACGGTCTTCACGAGAACGTAGCCGTTATGCCATTCATATTGACTTAATCCTATTAAACTCCCATGCGTTTTCTCGCATCAGATGTTTATACGAAAATAAAGTTACAGACAATTATGTAACTTCATTTCAGCCGTCGTCGTCGCGACTCGTTTTATATGATTATCATATTATGCAGATCTACATATGTATATATGCATGCATTTGAATGAATATTTTATTACTTTTAATCTCGGACCAGATGGGCTCGTATTTCTTATTACTTTTTATTTATCAAAGCACATTTAAATACCGTATTTCTTAAACATGCAAATAACGTGTACTGGAATAACAAATAAAATTTAACGTACGTACTTGGCACAGATCTCAAGATTAGTAAAGATTTTGCATTAAAATTAATTGTTTTGAACGGTATAAATTCTACTCGAATGTATATGGTTTTTAACAGAATCTACAATTGTAATGACCTATAAAGGTGAATAAGTTTATGGATACAAATTCCATATTAAGTGTAGCACTAAATAGAAACCATTCACGATTGAGAAATAAAGCGCAGCAAAGCCATATTTTGTATATTTAAAGACCACTAATAAAACTGTGGGCCAAAACACAACCATGTGTTTCACAAATTAAACTACGCGATATCAAACATGTGCAGACGGGAACCTCAGAAATGCCATAGCATAGGTATAAATACGCGATGTGATGCCGCCGCAAATGCGCGAGGCGAGCCGAATGAGCCAACTTAACGACGCCTGTGAACAGCGGCCGTTTGATCTTATGGCCAACATTACACCGCATCATACATATGCCATGCAAGCAGCGCAGCTTGAAGCATTTCAATAGAAAATCAAACATTAATAATTTAGGAGAATAACAAACAATTCCAAAAGTACTAATTGCCGACAATGCCTCTTTGACTTAGTAGCCGGTATGACTATTACCTTTATAAAACGAAACTTTTTAGAAAATAATCGACCCTCTCCTATACCGCTAACGCATCGAAAACGCGCTAACATTGTCTTTTGTATACTGAATAAATAATGATTTTGAACTCCCGGTTGTGCAATGCAAATATAGCGCAAACCTTCAAAGTTCAAACACATGCATTCGGTTAGGTTAGAAAGCTTATAATACCACAATAGAGACTCTCTACGTAAAGGCCGCTCAAAACTGCCTGATGGCTAGTCAAAAGTAGCAAGGTTATGTATATAATAGCAATGCATGCATTCGGCAAGAAATCTGTGTGCCAATTTCTTTTTAAGTGAGGGACGCGCGAAGGGCTAAAATTGCACCACTTTTTCTTCATAACGAACAAATCAAAGGTCGGCGCAACTGCTTACATTCGTTTAGAAGACTGACTTTACTCCTTTTTCGAAATATACAACCATTTCCGATTCCGTAAATGAAGACCGCACTGAAAATTGCCGCTAACGTCATGTAATGAGACGAGCAGTGTAGCTTGTACGTATAACAGTCAGCACAACACTCCATTCCACATCACGCAAAGCAAAGAAATATCTAGTGAGGACATATAATTCGGACTATACTTTTTTTTTTATAAATCCGACCTTTCCTAATGCAAACGCGTTAAACACCGAATGCACCACGCTGCTTTTGAGAATCCGTGCTTGTTTGACATGATAGCCAGCAGTATAGTTCAGCTCTGCGTTGTACAATGCAAACTGCGCAACTGCATACATTGGGCTAGAAGGCCGAACAATGCCTTTTAGGAAATATGTACATCAACGGCCCCGCAAATGAGCGCCTCGCACTTCGAGCCAAGTTTGCGCTAAATAATGACACCACACTTTCTATTCAATACATAGTTTTACGAAAGTTTCCGACACGTAAAGAGCGGACTGAAAAGACATCCTAGAAATAAATGTGACGTCAGAACAGATATTTATGATGAACAATTGAAGAGAAACGGAAGAATGTTGAAATGCTTAGTTATATGTATACCTAATACAAACGTGACCTGTTCATTTCATATTCCATGCAAACGTTTCTCGCATGTTTATATGGCAATTACGTTATATTATTGTTTAATTGAGTTTCAGCGTTTAATATAATTAATGCGAAAGCATTTGTTGATTGGTCCTCGCCACCACAAACAAATATATAGCGACAACTAACAGAATGAGGTAAATGTCCTAATGTTTGACAGAATTCCAATAGTTGACGCCTGATGGCACTGGGTTCGTCCGGGAAGTAACAGGTTATTAATTATTATGTACGGACTACGGAATGACCGGAATATTGCGCAGTTCTCTCAGTATAGGTAAAATTGGGAAACGTGGTAAAATACCCGCGGCAAAACCTAGTATATCAATATCAATACTGATATGCATAATGCATATAACATACAAATTCAATAGCTTGGACACATAATTAAAGAATAGCGACAAAATAAAAAAAGAAACATATCTACTTGATCTCATCTTGCTCAATCGCTAAAATAGAAGTAAATCTTTGTATGAAAGCTGAAGTATGTTTATCTTAACTTCTTAAATCTGTTCATCTGCAGGCCTTCAACTTCTGAAAATTAACACAAAAGCGGCTGTTTTCTCCCCGAACGTGCCTCACATTCAGCGGTGTTAACAAACAACTTAGAAAAGTTCGACACGTTGATAAGCGATACTCGATTTACTTGTATGAATCTGTAAAACACCGATATACACTTTTTTATTGAAAATATCGAAGTAATTTAATTTAGTAAGTTCGTCTGCAAGGTTCCAACTTCTGAAAATTAACACAAAAGCGGCTGTTTTCAGCCCTCGAGCGCAGAGCGTTACACACTTCAGCGATGTTAACAATCTTATAAAGTCAGACACACCTCTCGACTCGACACAGGCAGAAATAGACTTATACCTCGTGATTCTATTTACATCCAAGTAACCTGTTGTATTACACATGCCTCACCGTGCGACACGCATGAGTGGTATGCTGACAAGGAAAACAATCTTAACAATTCCATCAATTTATTTATGTGACACTCGAGATCAAAATAAACAATTCGGCCTAATCAACATTCTTCATCTTCATATTCTATAGTGTAAATCGAAAACGTGACTCAAATTACGAACGGTAGTTACGAACGATAGATAAAAGTGATCATACATTCAAAATCGAGCATGCGAGTTTATAATATTTTTGGAACCATTTTTTTTTATGTTTACGAATTATGATCCATGTTTGTAACTCCCGAAATAAAATTAACTTGGGTCCTCCGTCCTCTTAAAACTAAGGGAATTGGATGAGTTTATCTTTGAAATAGAAGCTGTAAGCACCATGGGGAAAAAAACTAAGTGCGATTTATTAATCGATTTTCATATCGTTTGCCTTAAAGTTGCTGCGAAGTTTTACATTTTCATCAAGTATAGTGTCTTCAATTGTTAGAGTATGCAAAATAGCTGCTCAATTCCTTAACCTTTTGAGCGCCAAAGACGGCAAATCACGTCGACGGAAAGCTGTGCCCCAGACGCCACGACGTCATTTGCCGCTATACAATGTCATGCTATCTCCTATCAGCTTGGCGTTAGGGACACAGTTTTCCGTTGACGAGCTGAGCGGTAGAAAGAATAAGGAGGAACTAACAAAGTATACCGGGTGACCAATCCAAAGGGGTCAGTATGGAGTAGTCGGAAACTATGAGAGATAGCGAGATCTGTTCTTAGGAACCATGACGTCGATTTTAGATTTATTAAAAAGTGCATTCAATTTTCATTCGTTTATTTCATGCATAACCCGGAATCGAACCCGCCGAAATTAAGTACCTAGAGAAAAAAATAAAAAAATTAAGATGTGAATCGATCCTATTTTTTATTGAGATCAAATGTCTGTATGGGACTACATACATTTGGAGTGCTCTAAGAATCAGAAATCGCTGTTTATGCTCGTATGTGCTCGTATCAGTAACAACAGGAACTAGAGTCCTATTATGAAGGTGATTAGGGTTAGGAGTACCATGATGATCGGTACGTAAGCTATTAGCGCGTCGGTTTGCTTCGCGTAGTGTGTCTTTCTTACCGTAACTATTAGTGGTTCATAGTAGACTAGTGACCATGGGGAATGGATGAAATCTTTTCAAAAAGCTTGTTTTTTTTTTTTATTGTGTGTTGACCTCCCTCATATCTTGAGAAAAGTTACAGATTTTCTGTAGCTTTAATGGTATTATATACAACAATTTTATAAAAGGGGTCAAAAAATGTTGCATATAATATTATTTACGTATTGTAAAAAGTAAAAAATCGAAACGAAAAAAATTAAGTAAAAAGTAAAGATATATATCCTATTAATAAAACTAGAAGATTTGCTGTTTGTGACACACATCAGTTAACTCACGGAAGAATGAAAGTAAGTTAACCCCTTGTATCTATTTTAACGAAAAGATCAAATGTCCTGCACTGATCAGTGCCTAAGCATACGAGCGCTAACAAAACAATGTTATAATGTCATAGAAAAAACACTGGAGTAAAAAAATAATCAAAGAAGACGAAAAAGCGTAACCACGACCGTAATAAATCATCATTCATTTTGTTTTAAATAGCCGTTGCATAATATGTTTAAGTAGCTTGACCGGGTAAGTATATTGTAATGGCGTGGTATTCGTCAACTGCTGTTTGGCCGCAAGTCAACGGGTGACGGAAGCGACGGCCGCGGCCAAGGCCGTATTCCAGCAAACATGCATTTACTTTCGTTCTTATTGATTTTCTACGATACAGAGTGGAGAAAAGTGAAAATAATTAAAACTACCACATGCCGAGATCCTGGTATTGCGTATAAGATACCGGTTTTGAAAAATACGTAATAAAAAATGGGGGCGGGATTCTGGGCGGGATTCTGGGGTTTGCGGTACCGGGATTGGAAGGTCTACTTTACAAGTAGTTGTGTGGTGTGTCGATGCAAATGATTGACCCGCTAGTAGCATAAAAGTGGGATGCGAAAATTACACTAAAACTATGCCACATTAAGTAAGGGGATCATCCAGAAACCGAGATCATTATTCCGAATCTTCATAAATCTGAAAACGATTTTTCGCTAATATAACGTTTTTACTAGAGATGACTTCTTACACATTTATTTAGGTTAGGCATGCATAATATCTAATATCCCAAAAAATTTGTCAGAAGAAAGTTGTTTTGAGAATGATGACAATTTCGTATGATACTTATGGCAAATTAAACTTCGGACTAACGAAGTGTAACCCTATATTAAGATATCATTTCATAATCCTATGTTATTTATAGTTTTACTTAAACGACTGATAACACCAAAATCTATTTATTATTTTACAGATCAAATTATCGGTACGTAATAAATCACACTTAATTTTGTTTACTTATAAATTACAGTTGCATAATATTTTTAAGCAGCTTGAATGCGTGGTTCGTCAACTATTATGTTTGGCCGCAAGTCAACAAGCGACGGAAGCTCCGCTTATTATTATAAAATGTGTATTGCGTATATACATAATGTATTATAATAGTATTTTATGCAATCGTTGCACAATGAAGGTTCTTAAAGTCGAGTACCGCGTTTAGGTCTAAGTAAGGTACGAGATTTTAAGACCTAAAACATTTTTTAGTTCAATCATCATTCCCCACTATGAATTTTTGTTTTTATGTAACCTTTTTAGTTCAACTAAAACTGACCTATTAAAAAACTAAACTACCAATCACTGAACAGTAGCGTTATTTCTTTTTATCAAATATACTGATGTTCTCTTTTTGAAATTATTTGAGTTGAGTAGAGAGATGTCTTATGAATATTAAAGTTCTGTAGCGGGTAGCATAGAGTATAGAATTTTGGTACAGGATTAAAAAGTACGTTATTGTGATTTTGTTTGTGAAATTATAATTGACAGATTAAAGTACGCGAGTATAAAAAATGTTTAAAATGTGTGTAGTAGGCCTCTGTTTTTGGACGCCTAATACACTAATTAATTCTATAATAATTTGCGCAAAAAGCAAAACGGTCCGACAGCATATATTATCTCTTTCCCATTCAGGTCCTAAAATCTCGTAAAGATTGGTTAAGTTTTGGAGGGGGAAACAGATGAGAAAGAAACCTCGGTTTGTATAGGAAAATGAGGAGTGGTATTTCCTCTTAAGCATCGCTTCTCACGTCACGGGTTTATTACCAGGCATATAACCGCCTGTTCTCCGATGAACTGGTAATGTTAGAACAACGGAGCTTAGAGCTAAGCTAGGCGGGTTTCAGTTTACTTGTAGGTTTATTCCAACTAGATAGTAAAATAACTAGAACAGCCGAAAATCCGGACTAAACATCCGAATATCCAAACCTCGGAAACATACGAAGAATTTCAGACCAAGCTGAAACGGAAATCCTTCGCTTGCTCGATCAGTTAGCAGAACGTAAATTTTTATGAACCAGTTACATACGTCAGGGTGTCCCAGAGGTACCACGTCACAGTGACACTGAAGGTAGGTCAGCTCAAGAGGAACCCAACCAACCTAACATGACCTCAGTAAAAGTTGCACGGTTTTCAAGTTATTACCGAAATAAAAACTTTTGAGAATTTTCCCCTGTGTTTTTACATTTTTAGTACCAGCATCGACACGGAAAGCTCTTAATGTCAGTTTTCTGTGTATCAAATCATGAATAGCTAATTCAAAAGTGTAAAGTGTTATTTTGTCAGTAACTATTGTAAAATGCTGAAGAAAACTTGATTAATCTTGATTTAATTGGTCACAAAAACACGAATTTCAACTTTGACCATCTGCCATGTTTTTATTTTATTAGAAACGAAACAAACAATTAGGCATTTTATGATTCACAAGAAATGTTAATAAACACTAATGTAAGGCTTCGTTGCTTCCCTTCTCCTGAGGGAATTTATTTTCCCATTATATCGGAGATGATGTTATTCCAAACGAGGTTTCTTTTGTTGTACGATTCGGCAAATAACTTTCAAAGAGATTTCAATAAAGGCGCAACTAAACATTTTCAACAATGAAAAAATAAATAAAACTACAGCCTTGGGAATTGTCCACCAATAAGAAAGTTCGGTTCTTTCATTTCCAAGCCTCCATACCCCGAAACTTACTTAAACAACACGTCGGGTATATGTATAGAATTTTGCACCTTTTATTGTAAAAGTATCGTCGTTGTGGCTGGTCTAATGGTAAAAGGAATGTTTTATAGTTTCACGAATTGGAAAGGTCCAAAAAAAATGTAGGTACAGATGGATAGGGGTGTACACTGATATGGAATTATTTTATAATGATGTTAATAAAAAACCGGCCACGTGCGAGTCTGACTCGCGCATCGAGGGTTCCGTGCAGACACTTATCCCATCTTAACTGACCGGGTTAAGTTTGCATGGCGCCGGGTACAAATGAGCGTTGTATGAGAGCCCCACTTAAATATTTATTTTATTCTGTTTTTAGTGGTTACAAGGCAGATGGACAGTGAGGTCTTAGTAATAGGGTGCCGTTTTCACCCTTTTTGGGTATGGATCCCTAAAAAAAACAAAAGAATTAAAGTGCTTTGATACATGTAAGTGACTCCAAGTGTACGCAAATTTTAATATTTTTTTAGTCCAAAATTCAATTTAACTTTTTATATTTAACCCCTCGTATGCGGCAACCAATTCAGAATTTGACACCTCGGTGCGGCCGCGTTACGTCATTGTATGCTGCCCGCTAGAACGTATACGTGCTTAGGCAGTTCATGAACTGGCACGGATACGCGTCTAAGCATACGAGGGGTTAATAATTCAACAAAACAATAAATTGTATGTGACAACCATGTACTTAGCGCACTTTTTTGCGGTCAAAATGGTACCTTTGTTATTTTTCCATACATATATTGTTACAAAAAGAAAAAGTCCACTGCCACCTTATTTTCCGATTATCGTCCAATGTCCATTCTCCCTTTCTTGTCAAAAGTACTACAGCGTCTTATACAACAGCAATTAACTTCATATTTAAATAGAAATGAGCTGTTAAATCCATTGCAGTCTGGTTTCCGCACCGGTCATAGTACGGCGACCGCTCTAGGTAAAATTTCAGATGACATCCGGGCTTGCTGAACTGCCCAAAAAATTTACGGTATTAACGCTGCTTGACTTCAGCAATGCATTCAACACAGTTGATTATGACGTCTTACTTGGGATACTAAGTTCTCTTAACATATCTCCTGCGGTGATTGATTGGTGTCGTAGTTATTTATATGGTCGTCGGCAGCGAATTATGGTGGTTAACTCTTGTTCTTCGTGATGCAACACGCTGGCTGGAGTTCCCCAGGGTGGAGTGCTGTCTCCTTTGCTATTCTCAATTTTCATCAATTCCAGTACGCATCTTTCTTCACATTATCACCTTTTTGCCAACGATCTTCAAATTTATTCACAGGGCGCTCCCGGTGAACTTGCGTCTGTGATTAATGAGATTGATGGCGATTTGGAGCGCATTCTGAGTCGGAGTAATAGGTTTGGTCTCAAAGTCAACCCTGCTAATGCTCAAGCTATCGTGATTGGCAGTTCGAAACTGATCTCCAGGGTTGGCTTTGATAATGTCCAACCAATCTTTTTTAACGGTTTATACCCTTTTCGCAGCAAGTTAAGAATCTTGGCGTCATTTTTAATCGCACTTTACCTTGGGTGCCACATAAGTGAATGAGGTTAGCGGGAAGATGTTTGCGGCAGTTAGTTCTCTCAGAAGACTCGGTAGTTTTCTTCCCATCGCCACTTGCGCTCTCTCAAACCCTACTTCTTCCTATTTTGGATTATGCTGACATCTCTTATCTCGATATCACGGAAGAGCAGCCTAATAAACTTGAGCGTATTCAAAACATCTACGTTCGGTTCGGTTACGCAAGTATGACCACGTATCCAATATCCGATCCCAGCTCAAGTGGCTTCCAATTCATTTTCACCGTCACTTTCACATTCTCTCTCTTCTGTACAATAAATATACCTACTCTTTAACCCCAAAACTCCCCTCTAGCTCAAAGAGCGTTTCAGTTACTTGCGTTTCGCTAGGTCTGCTCAAAATTATCTTCTTACTATCCCCTCTTCTTCTTCCAAGTTTTACAATAATTCATTCACTTTCAGGCTACTCTTCTGTGGAATTCTTTACCCTCTAATCTAAGGCAATCTCAAAAAATCAATCTCTTGCTATGTTTAAATCACACCTTAAACGTCATTATTTATCTCTGCCTTCATTTACATTGCAATGAAAATCGCTCCCCTTACTCGTACTATGCGACTGACTCTGGTTTGCAATCTATTTTACGCTGCTATATGTATTTATTATGTCTAAGTATTGTATGTAGGTATAATATATCTTATTATTGTTAGTTATGTATGTTTATTGTTTATTGTTTTTTATTTTTTTGTTTTAATTTATGTGGTTTAAAGTTGTTTTGTTGATCTACTCCGCAACCTAAAGGTTGTCTGGAAGAGATTAGAGCTATTTAGCGATAAGACCGCCTGTTGTTAACCTTTGTCTATTTTTACTTTATATCTCTCATGTTTTTCTGTGTATTTGAGGTGTGCAATAAAGTGTATAGTATTGTATTGTTACCTTTCCAGGGTGATGACGTCACGGCTCAACTCGCCCCTTGTATGGATGGAAGGTTTTCAGCGCTCCGTAGGAATGTCGAACTCTAAAAGTATTTTTTGACTCATAAAAGACTCTAAATTTCACTCTATAATAGCTAGTGTTCCTGTATTGGTCGCGGTATGCAACAAAGTGATCCTATAAGGGTTCCGTTTTTTACTTATGAGGTACGGAACCCTAAAAAAACGAAATTCATACTAAGTAGCTCACAATCATATATTTACATACATACAATAATCATCTTTAGTGAACAGTTACCTATTACACCTATATAAGAAGTTATGTGATTCGGGTATATTAAACTCATAAAAATAACAGGTTCTCAAGGTTTTCAACGAACTGGGTAAACGCGAAATAACGAAAACGCAGTAAAAGTAGATTAGTATCCAAAGAAATAAAGCGGTAAGATGGTTGTGAAGTTGACCACCCCATATCGTTTGCCCGCAAATGGCATACGTATATCGTTAGTTCATCGTTAGTTCACGTTAGTTCAGTAGGTAAAATCGTTAGGATCCGACTCTGTAATATATTTTTTTAAAAAACAAAATGGGGTGGTTGTCTTCACGCTAACCACCCCAAACCACTTTTTCCCACTTTTGACCATTCACTTAGCTAGATAATCGTTAGTTCACGTTTGTTCACTATAAAATATCGTAAGGACCCGACTCTGTCATTTTTTTTTTTTTTTTTTAAAGTGGGGTGGCTGTCTTCACGCCAACCCGCCCACTGCGAAATTGTCAAATCTAAAAATGTCTACGCATCAGGGGACGTTAGTTCACGTTTGTTCAGGCATTAGAAACGTTAGGATCTCATTGGTCTAGCCACAATAAAATAAAAACGTAAAATTAGAAATCTCCATATAAGGCGATCAGACAAAGTGCTGTAAAATGTTATTTTATGAGATCCTAACGATTTCAATGGATGAACTAACATCTTTAGACGACACTTGATCGATATAGATAGCTAACTTGCGGGCACTCGGCAGCAAATGACCGATTTCGCCATTTAATTTTTTTTCATACATGGGGGCGGCTGTCTTCACGCTCGTTAGTTCACCCAGAAACCAAGCAAATAAACCATTTCTCTGGTGCTGTATGGATGTGAGGACGTTAGTTCGCGTTTGTTCAGGCATTAGAAACGTTAGGATCTCATTGGTCTAGCCACAAAAAAATAAAAACGTAAAATTAGAAATCTCCATATAAGGCGATCAGACAAAGTGCTGTAAAATGTTATTTTATGAGATCCTAACGATTTCAATGGATGAACTAACATCTTCAAATGACTCTTGATCGATATAGATAGCTAACTTGCGGGCACTCGACAGCAAATGGCCGATTTCGTCATTTTTATTTTTTTCATACATGGAGGCGGCTGTCTTCACGCTCGTTAGTTCACCCAGAAACCAAGCAAATAAACCATTTCTCTGGTGCTGTATGGATGTGAGGACGTTAGTTCGCGTTTGTTCAGGCATTAGAAACGTTAGGATCTCATTGGTCTAGCCACAAAAAAATAAAAACGTAAAATTAGAAATCTCCATATAAGGCGATCAGACAAAGTGTTGTACAATGTTATTTTATGAGATCCTAACGATTTCAATGGATGAACTAACATCTTTAGACGACACTTGATCGATATAGATAGCTAACTTGCGGGCACTCGACAGCAAATGGCCGATTTCGTCATTTTTATTTTTTTCATACATGGAGGCGGCTGTCTTCACGCTCGTTAGTTCACCCAGAAACCAAGCAAATAAACCATTTCTCTGGTGCTGTATGGATGTGAGGACGTTAGTTCGCGTTTGTTCAGGCATTAGAAACGTTAGGATCTCATTGGTCTAGCCACAAAAAAATAAAAACGTAAAATTAGAAATCTCCATATAAGGCGATCAGACAAAGTGCTGTAAAATGTTATTTTATGAGATCCTAACGATTTCAATGGATGAACTAACATCTTCAAATGACTCTTGATCGATATAGATAGCTAACTTGCGGGCACTCGACAGCAAATGGCCGATTTCGTCATTTTTATTTTTTTCATACATGGAGGCGGCTGTCTTCACGCTCGTTAGTTCACCCAGAAACCAAGCAAATAAACCATTTCTCTGGTGCTGTATGGATGTGAGGACGTTAGTTCGCGTTTGTTCAGGCATTAGAAACGTTAGGATCTCATTGGTCTAGCCACAAAAAAATAAAAACGTAAAATTAGAAATCTCCATATAAGGCGATCAGACAAAGTGTTGTACAATGTTATTTTATGAGATCCTAACGATTTCAATGGATGAACTAACATCTTTAGACGACACTTGATCGATATAGATAGCTAACTTGCGGGCACTCGACAGCAAATGGCCGATTTCGTCATTTTTATTTTTTTCATACATGGAGGCGGCTGTCTTCACGCTCGTTAGTTCACCCAGAAACCAAGCAAATAAACTATTTCTCTGGTGCTGTATGGATGTGAGGACGTTAGTTCACGTTTGTTCAGGCATTAGAAACGTTAGGATCTCATTGGTGTAGCCACAAAAACATAAAAACGAAAAATTAGAAAACTCCATATAACGCGATCAGACCAAGTGCTGTACAATGTTATTTTATGAGATCCTAACGATTTCAATGGATGAACTAACATCTTTAGACGACACTTGATCGATATAGATAGCTAACTTGCGGGCACTCGGCAGCCCTCGGCAACGTTAGGATCTCATTGGTCTAGCCACAAAAAAATAAAAACGTAAAATTAGAAATCTCCATATAAGGCGATCAGACAAAGTGCTGTAAAATGTTATTTTATGAGATCCTAACGATTTCAATGGATGAACTAACATCTTTAGACGACACTTGATCGATATAGATAGCTAACTTGCGGGCACTCGGCAGCAAATGACCGATTTCGCCATTTAATGTTTTTTCATACATGGGGGCGGCTGTCTTCACGCTCGTTAGTTCACCCAGAAAGCAAGCAAATAAACCATTTCTCTGGTGCTGTATGGATGTGAGGACGTTAGTTCGCGTTTGTTCAGGCATTAGAAACGTTAGGATCTCATTGGTCTAGCCACAAAAAAATAAAAACGTAAAATTAGAAATCTCCATATAAGGCGATCAGACAAAGTGCTGTAAAATGTTATTTTATGAGATCCTAACGATTTCAATGGATGAACTAACATATTTAGATGATTCTTGATCGATATAGATAGCTAACTTGCGGGCACTCGACAGCAAATGGCCGATTTCGTCATTTTTATTTTTTTCATACATGGAGGCGGCTGTCTTCACGCTCGTTAGTTCACCCAGAAACCAAGCAAATAAACCATTTCTCTGGTGCTGTATGGATGTAAGGACGATAGTTCGCGTTTGTTCAGGCATTAGAAACGTTAGGATCTCATTGGTCTAGCCACAAAAAAATAGAAACGTAAAATTAGAAATCTCCATATAAGGCGATCAGACCAAGTCCTGTACAATGTTATTTTATGAGATCCTAACGATTTCAATGGATGAGATAACATCTTTAGACGACGCTTGATCGATATAGATTGCTAACTTGCGGGCACTCGACAGCAAATGGCCAATTTCGTCATTTTTATTTTTTTCATACATGGAGGCGGCTGTCTTCACGCTCGTTAGTTCACCCGGAAACGAAGCAAATAAACCATTTCTCTGGTGTTGTATGGACGTGAGGACGTTAGTTCGCGTTTGTTCAGGCATTAGAAACGTTAGGATCTCATTGGTCTAGCCACAAAAATATAAAAACGGAAAATTAGAAATCTCCATATAAGGCGATCAGACCAAGTGCTGTAAAATGTTATTTTATGAGATCCTAACGATTTCAATGGATGAACTAACATCTTTGGACGACACTTGATCGATATAGATGGCTAACTTGCGGGCACTCGACAGCAAATGGCCGATTTCGACATGTAATGTTTTTTCATACATGGGGGCGGCTGTCTTCACGCTCGTTAGTTCACCCAGAAACCAAGCAAATAAACCAGTTCTCTGGTTCTTTATGGGTGTGATAACGTTAGTTCGTGTTTGTTCAGGCATTAGAAACGTTAGGATCTTATGGTTTAGCCACAAAAAATAAAAACGTAAAATTAGAAATCTCCATATAAGGTGATCAGACAAACTAATGTAAAATGTTATTTTTTGAGATCCTAACGATTTCAATGGATGAACTAACATCTTTAGATGACTCTTGATCGATATAGATAGCTAACTTGCGGGCACTCGACAGCAAATGGCCGATTTCGCCATTTAATGTTTTTTCATACATGGGGGCGGCTGTCTTCACGCTCGTTAGTTCACCCAGAAAGCAAGCAAATAAACCATTTCTCTGGTGCTGTATGGATGTGAGGACGTTAGTTCGCGTTTGTTCAGGCATTAGAAACGTTAGGATCTCATTGGTCTAGCCACAAAAAAATAAAAACGTAAAATTAGAAATCTCCATATAAGGCGATCAGACAAAGTGCTGTAAAATGTTATTTTATGAGATCCTAACGATTTCAATGGATGAACTAACATCTTCAAATGACTCTTGATCGATATAGATAGCTAACTTGCGGGCACTCGACAGCAAATGGCCGATTTCGTCATTTTTATTTTTTTCATACATGGAGGCGGCTGTCTTCACGCTCGTTAGTTCACCCAGAAACCAAGCAAATAAACCATTTCTCTGGTGCTGCATGGATGTGAGGACGTTAGTTCGCGTTTGTTCAGGCATTAGAAACGTTAGGATCTCATTGGTCTAGCCACAAAAAAATAAAAACGTAAAATTAGAAATCTCCATATAAGGCGATCAGACAAAGTGCTGTAAAATGTTATTTTATGAGATCCTAACGATTTCAATGGATGAACTAACATCTTAAGATGACTCTTGATCGATATAGATAGCTAACTTGCGGGCACTCGACAGCAAATGGCCGATTTCGTCATTTTTTTTTTTTTCATACATGGAGGCGGCTGTCTTCACGCTCGTTAGTTCACCCAGAAACCAAGCAAATAAACCATTTCTCTGGTGCTGTATGGATGTGAGGACGTTAGTTCGCGTTTGTTCAGGCATTAAAAACGTAAGGATCTCATTGGTCTAGCCATAAAAAAATAAAAACGTAAAATCAGAAATCTCCATATAAGGCGAACAGACCAAGTGCTGTAAAATGTTATTTTATGAGATCCTAACGATTTCAATGGATGAACTAACATCTTTGGACGACACTTGATCGATATAGATGGCTAACTTGCGGGCACTCGACAGCAAATGGCCGATTTCGACATGTAATGTTTTTTCATACATGGGGGCGGCTGTCTTCACGCTCGTTAGTTCACCCAGAAAGCAAGCAAATAAACCATTTCTCTGGTGCTGTATGGATGTGAGGACGTTAGTTCGCGTTTGTTCAGGCATTAGAAACGTTAGGATCTCATTGGTCTAGCCACAAAAAAATAAAAACGTAAAATTAGAAATCTCTATATAAGGCGATCAGACAAAGTGCTGTAAAATGTTATTTTATGAGATCCTAACGATTTCAATGGATGAACTAACATCTTTAGATGACTCTTGATCGATATAGATAGCTAACTTGCGGGCACTCGACAGCAAATGGCCGATTTCGTCATTTTAATTTTTTTCATACACGGAGGCGGCTGTCTTCACGCTCGTTAGTTCACCCAGAAACCAAGCAAATAAACCATTTCTCTGGTGCTGTATGGATGTGAGGACGTTAGTTCGCGTTTTTTCAGGCATTAGAAACGTTAGGATCTCATTGGTCTAGCCACAAAAAAATAAAAACGTAAAATTAGAAATCTCCATATAAGGCGATCAGACAAAGTGCTGTAAAATGTTATTTTATGAGATCCTAACGATTTCAATGGATGAACTAACATCTTTAGATGACTCTTGATCGATATAGATAGCTAACTTGCGGGCTCTCGACAGCAAATGGCCGATTTCGTCATTTTTATTTTTTCATACATGGAGGCGGCTGTCTTCAAGCTCGTTAGTTCACCAGAAACCAAGCAAATAAACCATTTCTCTGGTGCTGTATGGATGTGAGGACGTTAGTTCGCGTTTGTTCAGGCATTAGAAACGTTAGGATCTCATTGGTCTAGCCACAAAAGACGGGGACGTTAGTTCGCGTTTGTTCAGGCATTAGAAACGTTAGGATCTCATTGGTTTAGCCACAAAAAAATAAAAACGTCAAATTAGAAATCTCCATATAAGGTGATCAGACCAAGTGCTGTAAAATGTTATTTTATGAGATCCTAATGATTTCAATGGATGAACTAACATCTTTGGACGACACTTGATCTATATAGATGGCTAACTTGCGGGCACTCGACAGCAATTGGCCGATTTCGTCATTTTAATTTTTTTCATACATGGAGTAGATATGAGCGCCGCGCCGGCGCGCCGCCGTCGCCGCGGATTCGAGTCGGCGCGCCGCCGCCGTGTGAAATACGCGGCGCGCCGGCGCAACATGTTGCGATTTGCTTTCTCGCTCGCACTCGTAACGTATCCCACCCGCGTCCGTGTTCGGTCGCACGATGGCTTCAATCGAGTCAAGTATTTTGCCGAGTGAACGCGTGTTGTTTTTTTTTGAGCCGCGTCATAATATGAGTCTGACACGATGATGAGTTCTTAAAATGTGTTTAACGTACCTGGCGCCACCTAGTATTTGAAATTGATTGTGTTGTGACTAAGAGATTGTGATTACAATTTTTGTGATGTTAAAAAATATGCTTGTTAAGTTTTAATATTTAAATAAAACAATTTAAACGGATTAGATCGCGTATATTAATTATTTGAGCCACCCTGACGTTTCAGTACCTTTACAGATACCGTTGTCAAAGGTTGACTGAGAAAAACATATTTTTTCTCTGTCAAAGTTACATTTGTGCAAACTACCTATTTTATAAATATTAATTTAAAAAATAAAGGTGTTCATACATGCCAGATGGGCCTAATGTGTAAAGACAGTTACACATTTGCCAGAACGGTATTTATTATTTTATTTATATCATCTACCAGCGGTCCACTATAAGGCTTACTGAGGAGAAAAAATTATGTTTTTCTCAGTCAACCTTTGACAACGGTATCTGTAAAGGTACTGAAACGTCAGGGAGGCTCAAATACTTAATATAATCCGTTTAAATTGTTTTATTTAAATGTGTGACAGTAGCGGAAACCGAAGAAAATATTAAGTTTTAATATGATTATTTTTCTGGAAACGTAATCTTTAACAGATTTATATTTATACATTAAGACTTTTATCAAAACATAAACACGTTTCTAAAGTGAAGATTGTGATGGTTTTATATTATTTCGATTATAAATCTGAGAATTTTCATTCAGTGTTATTTTTTGTTTTGTTTAAATAGTTATATTTGTGTGCAATTAAAAAAATATGATTGTTTACATACTTCGTTCCTTTATTAAAATAAATAATAGTCACAAAAACCAGGTTTTTTTTTTCTCAAATTGCTCCCTCATAAAAATCTAAAGCTCAAGGTCACGCCGCCGACGCCGCCGCCGCCGCGGAATTTTGCCTATCACGCCGCCGCCGCGGAATTGGCCATCGGCGCTCATATCTAACATGGAGGCAGCTGTCTTCACGATGTGTGTGAACCTAGCATATCAAATGTTAGAATCTCACAATGTAAGGACAGTTCTAGTAGCATCTCTAATAGTTCTACAGTTCCTGATACTTTTTTTCAAAAGTTCTGTTCAACTTTGGATGGCTACGCCACGAATACATATAGAACTGCCGAGCTCTACAATCCACGGGCGAAACAGAAAAAGTTCTAGCGAAAAAACGGAAAAAATTGTGTTTTTTTTGATATGCCAGATTTTAGGAGATAGTTCTGCACAGCATCTCAGCTGTTTTGGATAGTAACGGCACAAATACGTATAAAGCAATAGTTCTAGCGAAAAAACGAAAAAAAAATATATGATTTTTTTGATATGCTACATTTTATGAGATAGTTCTGCACAGCATCTCAGCTGTTTTGGATGGTAACGGCACAAATACGTATAGAACTGCAGAGTTCTACAATCTGCGGGCGAAACAGCAATAGTTATAGCGAATAAACGAAAAAAAATATTTTTTTTTTTTGATAATTATGCTACATTTTATGAGACAGTCCTGCACAGCATCTCAGCTGTTTTGGATGGCAACGCCACAAATACGTATAGAAATGCCGAGTTCTTCCATCTGCGGGCGAAACAGCAATATTTTTAGCGAAAAAACGGAGAAAAATTTGATTTTTTGATATGCCAGATTTTATGAGACAGTTCTGCACAATATCTGAGCTGTTTTGGATGGCAACGCCACAAATACATTACACGATATAAAGAAGTATTACTTTCGGCGATATTTTCAAAAATGTTACACCGACATCTGGAATCCCAAAATTGACGTCATTTTTAAAATTCCCGCCCCCAATTCAGTTAAAATGCCACATGATAATGCTTAGTCTTTTTTTTTTCAAAAATGTCATATCCGCCATCATGGATTTCAAAATTGACATAATTTTCAATTTTCCCATCCCCAACTTAGTTAAAATCCATACCCCACATGATAATGATTAAAAAAAAAGTTTTTTTTTTCATAAATGTCATGTCCACCATCTTGGATTTCAAAATTGACATAATTTTCGAATTTCCCACCCCCAATTTAGTTAAAATCCATACCCCACATGATAAGGTTTAGTCTTTTTTTTTCAAAAATGTCATGTCCGCCATCTTGGATTTCAAAATTGACATAATTTTCGTATTTCCCACCAATTTACACTCTTTTTTTCCAAAATTGTCATGTCCGCCATTTTAGCCATCCCCACCCTCACTTTAGTCCAAAATAACACTATATAATTTTTGGAACTCCAATATTGAGAAGATGCCTGTTCGCCAAACACAAAAAAAAAGTGGTCAAGTGCGAGTCGGATTTTGGACTTTCCATACTAATTCCGCATCAGCGCCTGATTTCAATGTTATAGCAAAATTCACGTGTTCTGCTATATTTGGGCGGTCATATCTCAGAAACGGTAAGAGATAGAAAAAAAATAGTATATCGTAAATTTTTTTTTTTTTTTTGCATAAATCTTAATAATAATCAAGTTTGTAATTGATATTCCATTTTAGTTTTAAGATATTGCTGTGCCCGACAGGGCTCATGTTTTGAACCTACATAGTATTGTGCTAGTATTTAAGATCTTTTATGTACAACATGAATCGCAATAAACTGAATTTGAATTAGAATGTTCATAATTTTGTTTAAAATGACGTAAGTGCCGCGCGGTGTCCTTATACTTCGAACGTTGCACATTTTAGTTAAGTGCCGTACTGGCTACCAATCTGGCGCGTATAATTGATACCTAAATTCCAGAAGGTAATAAGTAATTACAGTTACTTTTGCGTTTATGACCTTTTTTATAGAGCTTTGAGTTTTAGTGTATTGTGAAGGATGGGCAACTACGGAACCCTACACTTAGACTGGCCCGACATGCCCTTGGCTGGTTTTTGAAAACCACAACAAAATCGGTTCACCTAAACGGGAGATAAGTACATACATACATACATACATACAGGTCCAACCGAGAACCTCCTGTTATTTGAACTCGCGGTAAAAGAATAATAATTGGAATATAGTTGAATACAGCGATCATTGCGCAAGAGCGCACGCTATGCAAAAGTTACCTAAGTAGAAGCGAATTCGTATAAAATTGCGATATTTTCCGGTTACGGTTTTATATCTTGTAGCTTTTTCGTTACTATTTAGCTGTATTGCGGAGCCTGCAGTTCTAACTTACCGAATTACTACAAAAAAACATACCATTTCTTGGAAAATTTGGAAGTTTAAGAAACGCTCGTTTTTTAAACGTTCTTTTGCATACTAAATTCTGTTTCGGGAATAAGTTCAAAATTGAAATATCTAAATTGTCTTAGGAATACTTCTTTTTTTATAGTTTTAATATCGGACTCGCCGGTACGAAGCGGCAGCACTTCGTAGGTGTGACTTTCACATTACAAAATAAAGGAATTGCTGCGTTTCTTAAATAACCATTCCTTACGATAAAGATGGTCTCGGTGAGATTTTGCTGTATGATGACTGTCGGACCGTCGATCAAAATAATTTCCCATTTTGATTCAAATTATATCCGCCGGCGAATCCAGTATATTCTAGGATTTCTGAAAAAATGAAACAACGTGAATCGCATATATCGGCACGTCACGTGTACACAATTTTAAATGAAAACCGTAATGGGTTTAGGGAAGTGGTTAATAAAAAGTATGGGTTTAAACCTACTGGACCCGTGTTCACACGATCGAGTGACGAATCCGCGATCGATATTAGCGCGTGCAGCGCTAAGATCGATCCAAGCATCGAATCCAGCAGCCCGATCAGACACCCGACGAAAAACATAAACAGTTTTTGGCTGGTTTTATCAGCCAAAAACTGGCTCGAAATGAGCCCGAGGAAAAAGATTTCCAGTGAGCGTATGTACTGGAAGTTTCAACAAGGCTGGACAGATATATTAGCAGAGCGTTTATGTCAGCAGACAGCGCTATAGATTGCGTGTTTTAATTCAAGAATAATATTGTCACTCCCAGGGCTACAGCACGATATTATGCTGTGTTTACCGGGATCTGTGTCGAATGTGGGTCTAAAATAACGGGGACATTGATGAAATCACCATCGAAAGATGTAGACGTTATATTTAACTTTCACGTTGAAAATATTCAAGCCTCAAAGCACACTGGCCTTAAGAAACGTCAATTAAGAGGAGAACGACGTAAAAATGGTACGTTTTTTTGTAGTGATTCGGTAAGTTAGAACTGCAGGCTCCGCAATACAGCTAAATAGTAACGAAAAAGCTACAAGATATAAAACCGTAACCGGAAAATATCGCAATTTTATACGAATTCGCTTCTACTTAGGTAACTTTTGCATAGCGCGCGCTCTTGCGCTATGATCGCTGTATTCAACTATATTCAAATTATTATTTTTTTACCGCGAGTTCAAATAACAGGAGGTTCTCGGTTGGACCTGTATGTATGTATGTACTTATCTCGCGTTTAGGTGAACCGATTTTGTTGTGGTTTTCAAAAACCAGCCAAGGGCATGTCGGGCCAATCTAAGTGTAGGGTTCCGTAGTTGCCCATCCTTCACAATACACTAAAATTCAAAGCTCTATAAAAAAGGTCATAAAAGCAAAAGTAACTGTAATTACTTATTACCTTCTGGAATTTAGGTATCAATTATACGCGCCAGATTGGTAGCCAGTAATGGCACTTAACTAAAATGTGTAACGTTCGAAGTATCAGGACACCGCGCGGCACTTACGTCATTTTAAATAAAATTATGAAATTTTGCAATACACTATTTTCTTTCTATCTCTTACCGTTTCTGATATGACCGCCCAAATATAGCAGAACACGTGAATTTTGCTATAACATTGAAATCAGGGGCTGATGCGGAATTAGTTTGGAAAGTCCAAAATCCGACTCGCACTTGACCACTTTTTTTTTGTTAGGCGAACAGGCATCTTCTCAATATCGGAGTTCCAAAAATTATATAAAGTGTTATTTTGGACTAAAGTGAGGGTGGGGATGGCTAAAATGGCGGACATGACAATTTTGGAAAAAAAAGAGTGTTAATTGGTGGGAAATACGAAAATTATGTCAATTTTGAAATCTTAATGTGGACATGACATTTATGAAAAAAAAAACTTTTTTTTTAATCATTATCATGTGGGGTATGGATTTTAACTAAGTTGGGGATAGGAAAATTGAAAATTATGTCAATTTTGAAATCCATGATGGCGGATATGACATTTTTGAAAAAAAAAAGACTTTATCATGTGGCATTTTAACTGAATTGGGGGTGGGAATTTAAAAATGACGTCAATTTTGGGATTCCAGATGGCGGTGTAACATTTTTGAAAATATCGCCGAAAGTAATACATCTGTATATCGTGTAATGTATTTGTGGCGATGCCATCCAAAACAGCTCAGATGTTGTGCAGAACTGTCTCATAAAATCTGGCATATCAAAAAATCAAATTTTTCTCCGTTTTTTCGCTAAAAATATTGCTGTTTCGCCCGCAGATGGAAGAACTCGGCAGTTCTATACGTATTTGTGGCGTTGCCATCCAAAACAGCCGAGATGCTGTGCAGGACTGTCTCATAAAATGTAGCATAATTATCAAAAAAAAACATATTTTTTTTTCGTTTTTTCGCTAGAACTATTGCTGTTTCGCCCGCAGATGGAAGAACTCGGCAGTTCTATACGTATTTGTGGCGTTGCCATCCAAAACAGCTGAGATGCTGTGCAGGACTGTCTCATAAAATGTAGCATAATTATCAAAAAAAAACATATTTTTTTTTCGTTTTTTCGCAAGAACTATTGCTGTTTCGCCCGCAGATCTAGACACGCGGCAGCGTGTCCAGCCAAGTTCACCGCAGGAACTGGCGAGCAGCAGCCGTGTGTTATATTACACGAACCGTTTGGAGCCACTTTTGACCCCCCAATAACTCCAAATCTATTTAACATAAAAAAATGAAATTTGGCTTATGTATTAAGATCCTTTAGAACAAGTAGAACCCCAAATTTCAATAATATAGGTTAAATAGTTATTGAGATATTAAAGTCCAAAAAACGGTATTTTTATCACTGACTGACTGACTGACTGACTAGTAATCAAAAACCTAACCCACTTCCAGGTGACCTAGAAAGGTGAAATTTGGCATCCAGCTTAGTAATTGTGTGTGTATACGTACAAAAATCGAAAACAGTGATTTTTTTATGTTTTTTCATTATTATTCCCTTTATTCATTTTTACACTTAGGCTAGGTATAGGTACTTAGGTTTTCATTATTATTATTATTATTGATGGTTGTTGCCTCAGAACTCTGTCATTTATAAACCGATTTGGAAAATTCTTTTTTTGTTTCAAAGATATACTAGAATAGCATATACACTCACACGCACACACTTACACATACATGCACAAAAAAATCCAATACGTATTAACCGTTTTGGAAAATTCTTTGTTAGTTCAAAACTTTCAAAAGATGTACTAGAATAGCACACAGAACTAATTAACAAATAATAATTTCTGTACAAAAAGTAATGATATCCCATCAAAAACATAAATGTAAAATGAGAGCCAAGTTCAATATCGCGTGCACTTCGCCGACAAAAGAATTGAGATCTGCAAGGGCGCCAAGTTCTTTGCCCTAAAATTTTTAGATACAAGGACATGCGACATACTCAATGCATTTATTTTACTTGGGGAGTAATTCAATATCAAGATTTGACTTGGCTAGTTTTCACAAACTAACTAAATTTTATATAAGTAACAAGACGTACACTAACTTGCGTACTTACCTTTACGAAAATAGGTTAATGATTTGATTGATTTTTGTTTATAATATAAATTTATATTTTAAAACTAGCCAAGTCAAGTCTTGATATTGAATTACATGTCGCATGTCCTTGTATCTAAAAATTTTAGGGCAAATAACTTGGCGCCCTTGCAGATCTCAATTCTTTTGTCGGCGAAGTGCACGCGATATTGAACTTGGCTCTCATTTTACATTTATGTTTTTGATGGGATTGTAGAACTCTGCAGTTCTATACGTATTTGTGCCGTTACCATCCAAAACAGCTAAGATGCTGTGCAGAACTATCTCATAAAATGTAGCATATCAAAAAAATCATATTTTTTTTCGTTTTTTCGCTAGAACTATTGCTTTATACGTATTTGTGCCGTTACTATCCAAAACAGCTGAGATGCTGTGCAGTACTATCTACTAAAATCTGGCATATCAAAAAAAAACACAATTTTTCCGTTTTTTCGCTAGAACTTTTTCTGTTTCGCCCGTGGATTGTAGAGCTCGGCAGTTCTATACGTATTCGTGGCGTTGCCATCCAAAGTTGAACAGAACTTTTGAAAAAAAGTATGAGGAACTGTAGAACTAATGGGGATGCTACTAGAACTGTCCTTAAATTGTGAGATTCTAACATTTGATATGCTAGGTTCACACACATCGTGAAGACAGCCGCCTCCATGTATGAAAAAAATAAAAATAACGAAATCGGCCAATTGCTGTCGAGTGCCCGCAAGTTAGCCATCTATATCGATCAAGTGTCGTCCAAAGATGTTAGTTCATCCATTGAAATCATTAGGATCTCATAAAATAACATTTTACAGCACTTGGTCTGATCACCTTATATGGAGATTTCTAATTTTACGTTTTTATTTTTTTGTGGCTATACCAATGAGATCCTAACGTTTCTAATGCCTGAACAAACGCGAACTAACGTTCTTACATCCATACAGCACCAGAGAAATGGTTTATTTGCTTGGTTTCTGGGTGAACTAACGAGCGTGAAGACAGCCGCCTCCATGTATGAAAAAAATAAAAATGACGAAATCGGCCATTTGCTGTCGAGTGCCCGCAAGTTAGCTATCTATATCGATCAAGAGTCATTTGAAGATGTTAGTTCATCCATTGAAATCGTTAGGATCTCATAAAATAACATTTTACAGCACTTTGTCTGATCGCCTTATATGGATATTTCTAATTTTACGTTTTTATTTTTTTGTGGCTAGACCAATGAGATCCTAACGTTTCTAATGCCTGAACAAACGCGAACTAACGTCCTCACATCCATACAGCACCAGAGAAATGGTTTATTTGCTTGGTTTCTGGGTGAACTAACGAGCGTGAAGACAGCCGCCCCCATGTATGAAAAAAAATTAAATGGCGAAATCGGTCATTTGCTGCCGAGTGCCCGCAAGTTAGCTATCTATATCGATCAAGTGTCGTCTAAAGATGTTAGTTCATCCATTGAAATCGTTAGGATCTCATAAAATAACATTTTACAGCACTTGGTCTGTTCGCCTTATATAGAGATTTCTGATTTTAGGTTTTTATTTTTTTGTGGCTAGACCAATGAGATCCTAACGTTTCTAATGCCTGAACAAACGCGAACTAACGTCCTCACATCCATACATCACCAGAGAAATGGTTTATTTGCTTGCTTTCTGGGTGAACTAACGAGCGTGAAGACAGCCGCCCCCATGTATGAAAAAACATTAAATGGCGAAATCGGCCATTTGCTGTCGAGTGCCCGCAAGTTAGCTATCTATATCGATCAACAGTCATCTAAAGATGTTAGTTCATCCATTGAAATTGTTAGGATCTCATAAAATAACATTTTACAGCACTTTGTCTGATCGCCTTATATGGAGATTTCTAATTTTACGTTTTTATTTTTTTGTGGCTAGACCAATGAGATCCTAACGTTTCTAATGCCTGAACAAACGCGAAATAACGTCCTCACATCCATATAGCACCAGAGAAATGGTTTATTTGCTTGGTTTCTGGGTGAACTAACGAGCGTGAAGACAGCCGCCCCCATGTATGAAAAAACATTAAATGGCGAAATCGGCCATTTGCTGTCGAGTGCCCGCAAGTTAGCTATCTATATCGATCAAGTGTCATCTAAATATGTTAGTTCATCTATTGAAATCGTTAGGATCTCATAAAATAACATTTTACAGCAGTTTGTCTGATCACCTTATGTGGAGATTTCTAATTTTACGTTTTTATTTTTTTGTGGCTAAACCAATAAGATCCTAACGTTTCTAATGCCTGAACAAACACGAACTAACGTTATCACACCCATAAAGAACCAGAGAAATGGTTTATTTGCTTGGTTTCTGGGTGAACTAACGAGCGTGAAGACAGCCGCCCCCATGTATGAAAAAACATTACATGTCGAAATCGGCCATTTGCTGTCGAGTGCCCGCAAGTTAGCCATCTATATCGATCAAGTGTCGTCCAAAGATGTTAGTTCATCCATTGAAATCGTTAGGATCTCATAAAATAACATTTTACAGCACTTGGTCTGTTCGCCTTATATGGAGATTTCTAATTTTACGTTTTTATTTTTTTGTGGCTAGACCAATGAGATCCTAACGTTTCTACTGCCTGAACAAACGCGAAATAACGTCCTCACATCCATATAGCACCAGAGAAATGGTTTATTTGCTTGGTTTCTGGGTGAACTAACGAGCGTGAAGACAGCCGCCCCCATGTATGAAAAAACATTAAATGGCGAAATCGGCCATTTGCTGTCGAGTGCCCGCAAGTTAGCTATCTATATCGATCAAGTGTCATCTAAATATGTTAGTTCATCTATTGAAATCGTTAGGATCTCATAAAATAACATTTTACAGCAGTTTGTCTGATCACCTTATGTGGAGATTTCTAATTTTACGTTTTTATTTTTTTGTGGCTAAACCAATAAGATCCTAACGTTTCTAATGCCTGAACAAACACGAACTAACGTTATCACACCCATAAAGAACCAGAGAAATGGTTTATTTGCTTGGTTTCTGGGTGAACTAACGAGCGTGAAGACAGCCGCCCCCATGTATGAAAAAACATTACATGTCGAAATCGGCCATTTGCTGTCGAGTGCCCGCAAGTTAGCCATCTATATCGATCAAGTGTCGTCCAAAGATGTTAGTTCATCCATTGAAATCGTTAGGATCTCATAAAATAACATTTTACAGCACTTGGTCTGTTCGCCTTGTATGGAGATTTCTGATTTTACGTTTTTATTTTTTTATGGCTAGACCAATGTGATCTTTACGTTTTTAATGCCTGAACAAACGAAAACTAACATCCTCACATCCATACAGCACCAGAGAAATTGTTTATTTGCTTGGTTTCCGGGTGAACTAACGAGCGTGAAGACAGCCGCCTCCATGTATGAAAAAAATAAAAATGACGAAATTGGCCATTTTCTGTCGAGTGCCCGCAAGTTACCTATCTATATCGATCAAAGGTCGTCCAAAGATGTTAGTTCATCCATTGAAATCGTTAGGATCTCATAAAATAACATTTTACAGCACTTGGTCTGATCGCCTTATATGGAGATTTCTAATTTTCCGTTTTTATTTTTTTGTGGCTAGACCAATGAGATCCTAACGTTTCTAATGCGTGAACAAACGCGAACTAACGTCCTCACGTCCATACAGCACCAGAGAAATGGTTTATTTGCTTCGTTTCCGGGTGAACTAACGAGCGTGAAGACAGCCGCCCCCATGTATGAAAAAAATAAAAATGACGAAATTGGCCATTTGCTGTCGAGTGCCCGCAAGTTAGCAATCTATATCGATCAAGCGTCGTCTAAAGATGTTATCTCATCCATTGAAATCGTTAGGATCTCATAAAATAACATTGTACAGGACTTGGTCTGGTCGCCTTATATGGAGATTTCTAATTTTACGTTTCTATTTTTTTGTGGCTAGACCAATGAGATCCTAACGTTTCTAATGCCTGAACAAACGCGAACTAACGTCCTCACATCCATACAGCACCAGAGAAATGGTTTATTTGCTTGGTTTCTGGGTGAACTAACGAGCGTGAAGACAGCCGCCTCCATGTATGAAAAAAATAAAAATGACGAAATCGGCCATTTGCTGTCGAGTGCCCGCAAGTTAGCTATCTATATCGATCAAGAATCATCTAAATATGTTAGTTCATCCATTGAAATCGTTAGGATCTCATAAAATAACATTTTACAGCACTTGGTCTGATCGCCTTATATGGAGATTTCTAATTTTCCGTTTTTATTTTTTTGTGGCTAGACCAATGAGATCCTAACGTTTCTAATGCGTGAACAAACGCGAACTAACGTCCTCACGTCCATACAGCACCAGAGAAATGGTTTATTTGCTTCGTTTCCGGGTGAACTAACGAGCGTGAAGACAGCCGCCCCCATGTATGAAAAAAAAAAAATGGCGAAATCGGTCATTTGCTGCCGAGTGCCCGCAAGTTAGCTATCTATATCGATCAAGTGTCGTCTAAAGATGTTAGTTCATCCATTGAAATCGTTAGGATCTCATAAAATAACATTTTACAGCACTTTGTCTGATCGCCTTATATGGAGATTTCTAATTTTACGTTTTTATTTTTTTGTGGCTAGACCAATGAGATCCTAACGTTTCTAATGCCTGAACAAACGCGAACTAACGTCCTCACATCCATACAGCACCAGAGAAATGGTTTATTTGCTTGGTTTCTGGGTGAACTAACGAGCGTGAAGACAGCCGCCCCCATGTATGAAAAAAAAAAATGGCGAAATCGGTCATTTGCTGCCGAGTGCCCGCAAGTTAGCTATCTATATCGATCAAGTGTCGTCTAAAGATGTTAGTTCATCCATTGAAATCGTTAGGATCTCATAAAATAACATTGTACAGCACTTGGTCTGATCGCGTTATATGGAGTTTTCTAATTTTTCGTTTTTAAGTTTTTGTGGCTACACCAATGAGATCCTAACGTTTCTAATGCCTGAACAAACGTGAACTAACGTCCTCACATCCATACAGCACCAGAGAAATAGTTTATTTGCTTGGTTTCTGGGTGAACTAACGAGCGTGAAGACAGCCGCCTCCATGTATGAAAAAAATAAAAATGACGAAATCGGCCATTTGCTGTCGAGTGCCCGCAAGTTAGCTATCTATATCGATCAAGTGTCGTCTAAAGATGTTAGTTCATCCATTGAAATCGTTAGGATCTCATAAAATAACATTGTACAGCACTTTGTCTGATCGCCTTATATGGAGTTTTCTAATTTTTCGTTTTTATTTTTTTGTGGCTAGACCAATGAGATCCTAACGTTTCTAATGCCTGAACAAACGCGAACTAACGTCCTCACATCCATACAGCACCAGAGAAATGGTTTATTTGCTTGGTTTCTGGGTGAACTAACGAGCGTGAAGACAGCCGCCTCCATGTATGAAAAAAATAAAAATGACGAAATCGGCCATTTGCTGTCGAGTGCCCGCAAGTTAGCTATCTATATCGATCAAGAGTCATTTGAAGATGTTAGTTCATCCATTGAAATCGTTAGGATCTCATAAAATAACATTTTACAGCACTTTGTCTGATCGCCTTATATGGAGATTTCTAATTTTACGTTTTTATTTTTTTGTGGCTAGACCAATGAGATCCTAACGTTTCTAATGCCTGAACAAACGCGAACTAACGTCCTCACATCCATACAGCACCAGAGAAATGGTTTATTTGCTTGGTTTCTGGGTGAACTAACGAGCGTGAAGACAGCCGCCCCCATGTATGAAAAAAAATTAAATGGCGAAATCGGTCATTTGCTGCCGAGTGCCCGCAAGTTAGCTATCTATATCGATCAAGTGTCGTCTAAAGATGTTAGTTCATCCATTGAAATCGTTAGGATCTCATAAAATAACATTTTACAGCACTTTGTCTGATCGCCTTATATGGAGATTTCTAATTTTACGTTTTTATTTTTTTGTGGCTAGACCAATGAGATCCTAACGTTTCTAATGCCTGAACAAACGTGAACTAACGTCCCCTGATGCGTAGACATTTTTAGATTTGACAATTTCGTAGTGGGCGGGTTGGCGTGAAGACAGCCACCCCACTTTAAAAAAAAAAAAAAAAATGACAGAGTCGGGTCCTTACGATATTTTATAGTGAACAAACGTGAACTAACGATTATCTAGCTAAGTGAATGGTCAAAAGTGGGAAAAAGTGGTTTGGGGTGGTTAGCGTGAAGACAACCACCCCATTTTGTTTTTTAAAAAAATATATTACAGAGTCGGATCCTAACGATTTTACCTACTGAACTAACGTGAACTAACGATGAACTAACGATATACGTATGCCATTTGCGGGCAAACGATTTGGGGTGGTCAGCTTCACAGCCATAGCGGTAAGGGTGTCAAGATAAATATATAAAATATGTTTTTACTGTACATGTATTTCTCTGGGCGATAATGCGATGATTCCTTGGACATGTCCCTGTCCCAATGTTCCTATAAGGCTCTCATGATCGCGAGAGAAATCATTTGCCGTTTCTTAGACCGAGAGTTCGAGACACGCGCCACGCTCCGCGCCAAGTCCAAGCCCAATTTAATTAAGAACGAGCCAGTAGTTTGGTTGGTCCATCCATTAAACAATGCTGTACTTTTCTTGTCTCGGAAAAATATATTGTAACAGCTTTGTAATGTTTTTGTCTTATAACACAACCTAATTACGGATCTAATTACAATTAATGCATAAAGTGAAGCAAATCTAATTTAGACAAGGGTAATGAAGTTTTTGTTAGAGAATGTTCTGACGATTTTATTACAAGAACGCATGAAGCAAAGATGATTCAGAAATTAGTAGGTGCGTATTTTATTCAAGTTAGACTATATAAATTGCCTGTTTTCTATATATAAACTATTTTCCGGTTTATTTCCCTGCAGATTTCAAAGTTCCATTGATAATCGTTAGCACGTTCCAGCACCTAATTGAGTTGTGAAGCCCCCAGGACGGACAATTGTCTTGTCTAGTCGAGTACATCTTTGCGAGCCATTTACAGAAATAGGACTTGTTTTCCCAAGTTCTTTTCTGGGTCTTTATCTTGATAAAACTTTAAATGCTACTGAAATATAACTTACACTTTTTTACTATTATAAAGTTGTAAAATTTGTCAGTTAACACTACATAAGTATTTGACGAATAACAGGATTTTTGTACGCTCGTGAGTATACTCATATGCTTGTCTTTGTTTTGAACGACTTGATATATATGTATTTTAAACATTTTTAGCAGGATAGTTGGATATTCACAGCTGTTAAGTTGTAAAGGCAATATTACTTCTTATCTAATTGCATAATTAAGGTCGCCTGAAATGGGTTAATATGACACAGCCAATGCAATAGTAGCCGTCTACGTCTAACAGAGTTGAACCAAAAACGGATAACGTAGACAATCACAGTTAGCATGAAAAGTTGTTAGCTAATACATAAGTCGTTCATTAAAATCATGTCTCTATCTCATAAAACTATAAGTTCAGTAAATTAAGATGCAAGTCTGCACAAGTAAAAGAAAGTAAAGAGAACCAGTAATGCTGTCGTTTGGAGTTGCAGTTTCCTATTCTAAATTCAAGCTATATGTTATGAATTTCATACATATTCGTTAAACATACGACCTCGATAGGACATGGAGGTACTTAGTCGTGACTTGCTTATGCTATTGGAGCTTACTCCTCGAGTAATCCATAAGTATATGAGTGATATTTTCGCCACTTGCTTTGGGTACATAGATGAATTCAGTTGTCGTAAATTCTTCATTGCAAGCATCAATCATGGCGGAGTCCCGAAAGTGAGGAACATTACAATTGAAATGATTAATTAGATAGTGTTGACATTATTACAATTAATCATAAGTACATTGGAAAGAAATAATGATGAAATTTCTCGCAAATATAACGCTCTGCCTTTTTGTATATGTATGTACGAGTATACTTGCAATGGATACCATTAATGCTACCACAGTGACGATGACGATATATATGTAGATCATGTTCCTAGTGTAGCTAGTTTAGGGTTTAGGCTTAAATCTTGGATATAATTACATTAGAGATTTACATAAACTGCGCCAAAAACGTGGAAAGTTGATCAATAACAAAAAACAGGGCTACAGTCAATTTTGTAGTTCCTGCTCATTCAAGTCTTCAAGGCGATCCAGTATCAAGGGTGAGTTCATCATAGCCACTATGTACATGATTAAATCACTACTAAATTGACTCCGTGTTTCTTTGCTGTTCTGTGTTTAAACACTGACACGACTGACTTCTTATGACAACATATAAATAAATATATGCTTAACTCAGCTCATGGTTGAGCTCCACTGAATAACAACTACGTTCACACATATATTCGACATTTAATAACTAGCAATTAATCTCCCAGCTCGCGTCGGCCATAAGTTACAACTGTCATTCAATATTCAAGGGAAATTAATGGCGGTCTTGACGCGGGCAACTAAATATATAATTAGTTACAATAAATTGTTCTTTAGCGTCGGTTACACGCTCATTTTAGCGTCAGTTCATTTCATCCTTCTGGACTGTCAGTTTACTGAAATTCATTCATTTTCACCAGTCCGGACTGTCAGTCCGCGAGTCCGAGAGGGTTTCACGATCATACGAACAAAACTGATGGACTAAACTGACGTCAGAATGAGCGTGTGAAGGTGGCGCTCGGTTCTTAGCAACCGCGACGGCGACGCACGACCGCGACACATGAAGAGGACCGGCGACCGCGGCCGACTGCTTTGTATGGATTACTATGGAACACTAACGAATGGGGCTAAATGAATTTATTGCGTATTTCAATATTTGTGGAATATATTTAATAGATTTGGATGTTTTTGACGTGCTTGGTTAGAATGTGAAAATGACAAACCAACGTGAAAAAGGGTGGATTGAAAAGAGTGACAGATTCCCTGAAATATTTGTATTTAAAATACCAATAAAAAGTAGACATCTACAAGTGTATAAAATTTGTATTCCTTCGCAGGAGACAACCCGTCTCCGTCCCCCTCAGATTGCAATCTTTACGAGCAATGACAGAGGAGCGATAAAGGACCCGACATTCCCCGAATGGTTTTTCGGTTCGACGTAGTGCACCACTAAACAAGTGTAGGTACCTAAATAACCATAAACAACACGGAAACTCTAACATGGGTAGTTACACTATGCATTATGGATAAGTACCCCCTGCTTGAGTCATTTAACACGTTTAAATCTAGTGGTACAAATACAGCACAAGAGTCCATGTGCCTCACAACAGCTTTCAAATGGCGAATCTCAAGTGCCCGACATTCGCTAAATGGTTTTTGGTTCGACGGTATAAGTGTACTATGGGCTGCACAAATGATGGTCACCTTTGAAAAATTATTTATATTATTATTTTTTACTTTCACTTAACCATGCCGTTTTGCAGTACAAGTCAAGTCAATCATGAATTCGTGACGTCATCCACAAAATGCTATCAATAATGCTATTATCTTATTTTGGCCTATATTAAACGACGTTAATGAAAAAATACAGTTCTCAGGGGCTTTTTCCTTTAGATCTAAACGAAGAACATTCGTAGTAGTCAAGTTTTATCCTGTGACGTCCTCTAATGTATGAGTTACTTATAAGTTATCGAAACTATGACGACTGACGAGATAATCTTTCGAAACCTCTAATAAGTAATTGAATTAAAACAATCTCGAAGCGGAGTTGAACACACTCAAGAATGCCAAACAGCTATCATAACGTATATACGAGTATAGTTTAACCTCGTTTAGATAAAAATCTAGAACTAATTAATCAGCTGCCGCAAACAAAAGCGATTGAGTTCCACTCCACTTGGCAATAATAATGTGTGCTCATGGCAAGTTCCAGATGGGAATTACACAACCCCCATTAGTGTCGCGATACCATCAATTACTCACATGTACTTACTTTACTAACTATCCAACTTGTTCTCTGCCAAATTAACAACTTTCGTTATTGACGCGTTTTGGATTGTTATACTTATGTAATATAGATTGATAATATTGATAAAAACATACATTTTTCATCTAAGGTAATACCAATTACCTAGCTTGTTGGGATAGAATAACAAACTGGACAGAAATGCATATCAATTTGTTGTAGATTCCGGTATACGTATGTGACTTTTGGAACTTTAATTCATTTGTTAAAAGTAATACCGTGAAATCGTCAGTTTTCCCCTTGCAGGTAACTTCCCTATTGGCCTTAATGCATAAAGACAATAAAAATGTTCGGAATAAGTAGTTCATTAACAAATAGATGGACGTACGTATTTATTTTTAGCTTACCAGTGAATCCTTAACCCATTGCAACATATATTTAAAACCGCGGGGACGTTTTACCCGCTAGGCCAAAATTGGACGGTTTCAGGGTACGTTTAATAGGCTAGTTGACTCATGTCAAATTGTAATAAACTAATGTTTATTCCGTATAGTATTTAGCAAAGGAAACCTAAATAAATATTTTTCAATTCATAAAAGTGAAAGATGGCTGAAAAAATTGAATTTGAAAATATGGTTTTTAATCTGTATTTTGAAATGCTTAAAACGCTGTCCGCCATTTTATCTTATGATAGTGACGTCATCGGTCATGTAAACAAAACTGAGACTGTCAAAGTATATTGGAGTGAGCGCACAGTGAGCGGAATGGCACTATTCGACGGTCGAATTTCGAATATTTACAGGTAATTCTACGTCACGCCACAGATTAGCAGAAGGCAACAATGCGGACGGCGTTTTTGACTGTTCATGAATTTTCTAATTTTCAATTGATAAAATTTAGCTTTCAAAAATACAAAAATACAAGACATTTTTTTAGAGCTAGTAAGATCATTATTAACCATTTCAAATATATTTCAAAACTGGGTCTACTAGCCGAATAGTACTCACGGTAGAATTTCGTATCTTATCTCGATTTCTTTTCTTCAGCGTGTGATTAAAGCTGACCACGTGTAGCATAGTGTACCAAATGGTTAATATGTACGGAATTAAAATGCATATCTTATTTTCGCCGAAGCTTAAAAACCAAAATAAACAGTTTACATATCAGCGTAAACCTAGTTGGATAACAAGCTGACATAATTGCGACAACGGTCCCTTGTGCCGCATGCTGGCAAACATGAATCACGCCCGTTCAGAAATTATTGTCCCGACGGGGCCTAATTAGTACATGGGCCAGCGCCACAACTCTTACTCTCATCATCATCATCATCATCATCATCATCTTACTTAATTTATATCATAACGCGAAGGTGACGCTTCGTCTGCGGAGGAAGTATAAATAAGAACCCTCTTGTTTGCTCATCCGTAGTCGGGCAAAAAGTATCTTCTAATAACCACCTGTGCATGCCTAGCTACCATTGAACCAAAATAGCTGAAATCCATTCAGTCAGGGTGAAAAATAATGTTTACAAGAGCATCTATTTCCATCCAAAATATTTTAGATTTCTCCGTACTGATCCCGTATGTCTCCAAGTAAATTAACAACACTTCAAAACGTATAATTTATCCAACATCTATAAACCATATCTTAAATGAGAACTTAGTCTGATAGTATGATCGCGATAGAACCTTCTTATTAGTTCACTTCAGACGCCCATTTGAATAGTGGTTCAGAATTTTACGATCTCAGATCGAGGTTAAATTTAGTAGTCTAGCCCTATTTTGGTAAGTGGATATTAGCATGCAAAAGTCGTATTTTGTGAGTGTTATGCAGCAGTTCTGGGCGGCCGGGAGCGCGACCCTCGCTAAGAAGTAGGTCACGCAGCGGACTATGTCGATGTCGCCGGGACAGCTGTGCTTTCTGTGGAAGCCACGTGCTCCCGAGTGTAGCGCCTCACTTCATATTTTTTACTTTATGTATCCGCCACCGTAAGATTGAGAACGCCGTTAGTTTATAAACTAACGCGCGAGTTTATAAACTGACGATAAATTGTAAACCGTATACTGTAAATGCTTTCATTAAGTATAACAACAAAGCGTAAATTCTACTTTCATCACACTGAAATTGCGAAAGACCCTTCTTCACTTGACCTTTTAAATCCCCGATTAGTTAAAACCTATTAACTTAATACTATTAACTAGGTACCTAATTTAAATGTAGTATTAGAATATTTCGGAATAATTTACCCTTACAATTCACAAATCGTTATATATCACATATATCACCTATACGTCTCGGTAGATAACTATCGGTACTCTGTACTATATAATTATGTAAAAAAAATTAGGGATAAAAGTTACGTTTTTAATTACCGGAAATGCTCATTAGAAAATAAGAGATCGATTGTTTCCTTTCTACTAAAGCTTCGCTACTAACCATGAGTAGGTTAGTTAACTTACTCAAGAGCTCAACACGACACCCATACTTTAACCCTTTTCTCGCCGCTCTAACCGGTTTCAAACCCTCGCAGGTAAGTGTGCACAAGGGCATACATTGATATGCCGGCACCTAATTCGATTCGTACCAATTAGCCAGGTAGGTGTTAATTGGTGCCTTGTGGAGTTAGTGCCGCGCTCAGTAATCTAGCCACAATTGCATCTATGCTATTGCTGATGGCAATAAGGACGATAATGATGATTGCGTCATTATGGAATGTGATAAATATCTCTAACATTATACTGTTCCCAAATCACCCAATTCGATCAGTTGCAGACATAGGACAGGCAAGAATATGCATGTTCAGAGATGTTATAAAAGCTATCTTTCTGTATATTGTACGTTTCGATACTAACTTAAGATTAGTAAAGTCACCAGGTTTTCAGGCAAAATAAAAGTAATGCCAGTTGTTAATAACGATAATATGTGAATAAATTCTAGCCATCTTCACCTTTATGGCGATGAAATTACGAATACTTTTTGGTTTGGAGCGATCTTGAAAAGACAAAATTTCAGAAAAACATGCCGATTGTTTTATGATAATTTATATAGCATTTTCAATAATGGGATACATACATTAGAAACCCTTTTGCTGTGTTAGAAAAAAACCCTTTTTGGCAGCGGTGGCGTACAAATCATGGAACACATTAGGTAGTAAAGTAGCCCCAACTACTTATTACAAACACCCTGCAAAATGAAAGTAAAGTCCTGCTACCAATACCGAATATCGACAGGCACTCAGTTATCACTGATTGTTAAAACTGTACGCGCGGCACGCGTCGGCTTGATTCGATCAGCAATTTTATACTTTATATGCTACAGGGTCAAATTGCCAATTATTTGGCTTTGTGTTCATATCGATTACAATCTGCCGACCTCACAAGTGGCAAACTCTGATCTGAATATTTGTAGCCTAGGTCTAATTATATGATCTGTGCCTAGGTATAAAAGTTGCGCGGAACACGAAAGAAAGTATTGAAATGTACCTGTACATGTATGAACGGAAGCCTGACCGATGGCTTGAACATGAAGTGTAGACCAGTGAAATGCTTATTAGGCAGTTTTGGATGTTCCTTACCAATTCAAAATGCAGAAAATGCAGGTGTAACCTTAGAGAACCAAAGTTACCGACATAGCACAGCGGATAAGCAAGCTGAAGTGGCAGTGGGCTGGTCATATCTGCCGTAGAGCCGATGACCACTGGGGCAAACGAGTCCTGGAGTGGAGGCCACGAATCGGTAACCGTAGTGTAGGGCGCCCTGTAACAAGGTGGAGCGACGACATTCGTAGGACAGCGGGTAGTAACTGGAGGACGAGAGCTGAAAATCGAGCTCAGTGGCGTGCCATGGGAGAGGCCTATGTCCAGCAGTGGACTGAAACAGGCTGATGATGATGATGAACCTTAGGGGAAATCGGTAGGCTCGGCACATGAAATGTTGAGGTAGTAAGCTGTCGCGTCATTTACCTGCAACGAGTATTAGATTTACTAAATTTAATCCTTCTTATGGGATGTCAAAAATTTGCTAAACAAATTGAAACTGGTATTTTAACGTGAAGTTGAAATGTCCCGCACCGATCCCCGTGTTTAAGCATACGAGGGGTGAAGAACGAATAAATACTTAAATAGGTGTCTGCTTAGGAGGAATAGGCAATAATGATAATGATTACTTAGGTACTAAAAATATATTTGTTTTTAAGTTTACCTTTTATTTAAAACGATTTAATTAAAAACTCGTCGAGTGATACAACATTTCATAAAAAGCTGAAAATAATTTTATTACAAATGGCCTGTTACAACATCGATGAATTCCTTGAGAAAATAAAATTGATCAACACAAATTTCCTGTTTCACCAATAACCAACACATTATGTAAAAAATGTATAATAACAAGTGTACATGCACTCAATGAGTTGTTTTTGATACAGGCGTGTGCCTGCGAATAGTACCTACCTAGTACAATAACATGACACTGTATAAACGAATATTTTTTTAAGAATGTAGTAAGTAACATGTTCTACAAATTGTGATTTTAATAATATTATTATTACTTATATGTATATATTTCCATGACGTGTAAAATGAATTTTTTATCAATAAATATCTGATTCTGATTCTGAATACAAATAATTTTCTTGACTAATAAAAAAATAACAATTAGTTCAACAGGTTTTAATTTTAACAATAACGTTGAAATCAAAAAACTTTTATTCATTTTGACATTTTGCCTTTGCCGCCATATACCTACCTGCCTATATTTTTTTATTACTATTTTGACACTTCTGACGTGCCAAGATATTCAAGCCAACTAATTAAACGTAGAAATTATTAAAATTCTAATCAGTTTTATTATTTTATTATTAAAACACAAAAAATTCAAAGCAAACAGTACGCATTACTGTGACCACACTGTGACTTAAACTTCGAACATAAAATTATTTTTTTTTTTATTTTTTTTTTTGATGGCTCATATCGTGTAACGCTGAAGTTTCGGTGTTAATTTTCAACTATATTTACCTACAATACAAGTACGGTTACGCTACATCCATACCTATAAGGGGAAAAACGGTGAAAACCCAATTGCATCACCGTTACCTGTTTTTAAAATTCGTTCAAAATGTATCACCTGTAGTGTAGTTGCACACCCAATTATTGTGAACAAAAGCTTATAGGTTGTCATATAGCTGGTAGGCACCTACCAACCTAGGTGTAACTAGTTTCACCGCCCGCTCATTATCTCCGGGTGTGAATCAGTAGATGTACCTACGTGACCGTGCAAGATGCCTGAGCTGAACTCGAGTAACAGTAAACTATTAAAATACTGCCTAGGCCGAGGTGGCACCACGCACGCCTACCCTCCGATTTCGGTATTAAGTATATTGTTTACTATTCATGAACTGCTATTAAAATTAGAGGTAGATATAGAGATACCTACCTACTTCAAATTTTAAAAGCATTTCATAGAAAGGACTAGCCGGCAAAGCGAGCTAAACAAGTATGGTCTTATCCTGGCCAATTTCCAGTAGATTCTAATAAGATACCTACTCGTGTCAAATGCAAATGAGTTTTCCGAAAAACAAATTGAAATGTTTGATTGTTATTTTGTTATATCATTCAACTTTACTGTAATTATTTTTTACCTCACGATCACGATTTTAATATTTTGAGTAGGTACTTGCGAACACGTATGCATCTGAACAAATTGACGGTGGGTAGGGCCCTGTTATTTTATTTCTAATCGTTTATCGGCATTAAATTTTCTATATTTCCATAACTGAATAATTTTATTAAATAAAAGCATGGGTAATATTTCCGCGTAAATGATCCGTCAACTCGACTCGACAACGCAATAATAACATGTTTCGCACAATCGGGTAAAAATTTAAACAAATCTAAACAACAGGAATACTTGAATATCTACGCTTACATACAAACCGGATATATGTTTACTACTTTTAAAATAAATAATTACTTATAGGGAATAAATCGGCTCTCACAACCGGTAAGCTTTAAGTGAACCGCTCAATACAGTACGATGCAAATAAGGATTCACTACTGTAAACAACATATTAAAAATCCCTCACCTTTTTAAGAAAACCTCGAGGGCGACGTCCCTCCTCGCTGGACGGAGCGACGGGTGCCGCGCTTCGAACATAAACACTGCACTGGCGATGTACGAAATACGGAATATGAACGAGAAATTTCAGATGAATTATCGATAACACGACACTGTCACTTCGTTCGAGCACTGTAATCCAATCGGTTCGTTTGTTTTTAGTTAGGAATTAGGACAAGTAAGCGCGCATGCCACTCTGCCCGTAAATTGTGGTCGCAGTAGTTTTCAACGCGAGCGCGACGGTGTGTCGCCGCTCAATGACTGGCTAGTGATGGGCGACTTTGAATGATACTAATTCGATTAGTCGATTATTGTAATCATTCGAATTAGTCGACTAATTTGAAAATCATTCGAATATTAGTAGTACTCAAAATTCACTCCAGCCCGATTAGTTGACGTTGACATAACTAACAACTAACGAATGAATCGAATGTAATTCATGCTTCGAATTAGTAGTAAGCGCTGCGCCGAGTCGACCCGATGTTTCCCGATTCGTTCCGAGCGGTCGCCCGCTGTAAGCGTACCTCTCCCCTCATAGTAAATTGAATAGCTGAAGAGTCACACTTACACTGGTCATTCACACGGCATATATATCGAATTAGTAGTACCGAACGAATGACCAATATTAGTATGACTCTCTTGACATAAAGTTTACGATGTCGGGAGAGTGCCGCTTATGGTGGTCATTCATTCGGTGTGCCATCCATACAGACATTATTAATGCGCTGCTGACACCTAGCGGCGCTGGAGTCAAACTACTAAGACAATCTATAAGCTTAAGCGTTCGGCGACTAAGAGCTACGGTTACGGCGTCAATCGATAACTTTGTAGTTCATTTCTTCGTAACTAGGTGTCAGCACAAACACAAATATTAACGCGCTTGCTTACAGAGGTCGATCGATTAGTATGAAAATAAATGAGTCTGTATTTTGGGTGGTCTCGTGTAAAAATATAAATTATTAAGTAAGAATCTTCCCCAGAAGAATCTTCTCCAATCTCCCCCAATAAGCTCAATAAGTTGCGGATATGCGCCCCGCGGTGTTACTCGATCACTCTCATCTCACTACACTACACAGGTGGTTTTTAGGTTTCCGTACCCAAAGGGTAAAAACGGGACCCTATTACTGAGACTTCGCTGTCCGTCCGTCCATCCGTCCGTCCGTCCTTCCGTCTGCCACCGGGCTATATCTCAAGAACGGTGATAGCTAGACAGTTTAAATTTTCACAGTTGATGTATTTCTATTGCCGCTATACCATCAAATACTAAAAATCAAATAAAATAAGTATTTAAGGCAGGCTCCCATACAACAAACTTGTTATAGATTATGGTACGGAACTCTTCATGCGCGAGTAGGACTCGCACTAATGCCCATTTTTTAACCGACTTCAAAAAAGGAGGAGGTTCTCAATTCGTTTTTTTTTTTTTATTGTATGTATGTTACTCGATATCTCCGAGAACCGTGAACCGATTTTCAATTTTTTTTTTTATGGAAATGGTATAACTCCGAGTTGGTCCCGTTGGCACTAAGTCGGGATCTGATGATGGAATCTTGGAGAAATCGAGGGAACTCTTCAAATGTTATAGGGACATGTACGGCGCTTTCGGTAATTTATTGATAAAGTCAAGAATTTACATTCCGTAAATAGGATTTGGTGTAAGGAAACTGATGATGAACACCACAGATGGCCACTAGAACTTTTATATGAATCACTAAAAATAAAAAAAAATAAAAAAAATTTAACAAAAAAAGAACCGACTTCAGTAAAACTAAAAAGCCAAAAAAAATAACCCGTTCAAGTACAGATTACATTTGACTCACCCTTCGAAGTCGGTGCCAAACCTCGCGTAAACTATAATATATAAATATAAGAACTGAGTGGTTTGGGATCGACTTCGTAGGGTGAGTCAAATGTAATCTGTTCTTGAACGGGTTATTTTTTTTTGGCATTTTAGTTTTACTGAAGTCGGTTCTTTTTTTTGTTATTTATTATAACGAATGGCCACTGTAATTGAAACTGTGGCGTCATACAGTTAACTATGATGAGATAGATGAACTAGTTTTGATGACACAGGTGCCACTGGTGGACTAAAATAGTAGTCAACAAAAGTTAATGTAATATGTAGTCGACAAAATAGCCATATCGAAGTACTTATTAGGTTTGTTAATTTTATTATTATTACTACCCAGGTATAAATCAAATGGATCAAAACCGAACCATTACCTACTAACTAAAATGATACCCGCATAATTTGTAGGTAGAGATTGTGTGTGTGAAATTAGGTACATGAAAGACTGATTAAATAAAACTAAAGTTCAAATGAAAATGATATATTTTAACATAAAAAGACACAAAAAGCGCAATTCCGATATATATTTTTATCATCGTTATTTTGTACATTGTTGTAGAGGCTGCAAAGTAAGCAATAAATGAACGAGTCGAAATACTTCTCTTCGATAATACGAGTTCATCTATTGCACTTTCAGCCGAGACTAACCAGAGTGTTTTTCAGGAATAATGCGAGGAAATTCATTAAAATAAGTTTGTTATATTAATCATTGTTGCAGCCTCGTTGTTGTAATAAAGTTGATCGTGCCCCTGGATTCACTTTGAACTAAATAACATTTAGTCTAGGCACGTCTAGGGTACAGTCAGGTAAACAACCCTACAATACGTTCTACACTGAAAGGTCATTGTAACAGTGCTTAATATTTGCATCCTACATTTCTAATGTTATTTATTTCGTGAGCCAATGTGAACATTATTAAATTAATCACATCACAAAACCATAATTGATGAAATTAGGAAATTGTTTTAGTTTTACGTCCCATACCAAACTTCACTACATAGTATAATATAAAGTCGCTTCCTGGTGTCTGTCTGTCCCCATGTATGCTTAGATCTTTAAAACTACGCAACGAATTTAGATGAGTTTTTTTTTAAATTCAAGAGGAAGGTTTATATGTATAAATTGTATAATACGAGTACATGCATAACATATTCAGTATCAGCATTGCACCCGTGCGTAGCCGGGGCAGGTCGCTACAGTTAAAATAAAAACTAAAATCTTTTTAACGAACATGTATTAAAAAAGTAAACCTTTGGCGTATTATCTTGCTTAAGAAAGTAGGTATACTCGTTTGCTTGGTATTCATAAGTTTAAAAAAAACATACCTCATAAATGACGCATTCTCGTTGGTGAATTTGACATGCAGCAGACGATTAGCTTTGATTGGTAAAATTGTGGTTGAAGCGGGCCGAGGAAATTACTTTGAAATATTTTCAAAAAGTCGTGTCTTACTATGAAATTCATGTCTAGATACGAACTGTTACCGTAACGAGCTACATTGTTGTCGTGTTGCGAGCTAACATAGATATACAGTTTACAAATGAACAAATATAAGCAGTTTTGTGTACTGGATGCAGGTAATCTAAAGCCACATTTTAAAGCAGTATCGTGAAAAGTATTATTTTAAATGAATAATATAACCTAGGTTGAAGTGGCATATAATGAAATACTAGGTCTGTAATGAAAGGGTCCTGAGTACGATTGTTTGTGAAAAATGTTTATTGAACAACACATGTTTTTTTAAATGTTGTTGTTCAAAAAAATTATTTCATTTAATTTAGCTGATGTAAGCCGGTTACGTCGTTCAGTTAGTACGTAACCGGCCTTTGAAAAAAGCCTTTCCGATGGCACCGAAGATGCCGGGATGGACAGATATTTTTTGGCCATCTTGAACAATCCTGGGAACGTCTTAGCATGATCTTCCCAGTATTGCAAAGGATCGCGCCGACGATCGAGCAGAGGCAACTCGACGTACTGCCTAACCATTACCAAAGCAGTGGTATTAGGCGTCGTGTGATGCCTCTGCTCAAGCGTCTTGTGGTCAAAGTGAGACCAAATGTTTAATTCCCCATCAGACTGTGTCTGATTTTGGGCAAGAGGATTCTCTCGTTCCACGAATGATTCGACCTCTAGTCGGGTCAATTCGTCTATGACCCATTGTTGGGCATTCGTGGCGTGATCTTCTTGCCCAAAACCAGCTTTTTTAAACCTGGGGTCTAAAAAGGTCGCCTTGGCGACAGTTTTGTTTGTTTCGAGGCAGCCCAATCTTCGTGCAACAAAATCGCTGAGGTTGTTGCGCAACCTCAAACCAATGTCGGTATTTGGTGAAGCCATCCTTAGAGTGAAACGCAGCCCTCGGATCAATGGTATGATGGTGGACATTGTTACATACTTTTCTCCCGAGAGCTGCGTTGTGAACTCTAAGAATGGCTTCAGCAAAGGCATTAGGTCTTTTATAGTGGCCCATTCAGTAGTCGTCAAATTTTCGGGCGCTCTCTCCAATTCAAGGAGAGCCAAGCAGAGTGGTTGCTGAACTTGTGCTAATCGTTCCAGCATGGTGTAGGTAGAATTCCACCGCGTTGCTACATCCTGCTTTAGCACAAGTTCAGCAACATTGAGCTCTGCTTGCTTCTCCTTGAGTTTATAAGCAGCTACAGAACTCTGCCTGAAGTGCGTGACGATGCCCCTACATTTGCCCAACAGCTCCGTGAGTTGGACATCAGCCGCGATACCATCGTTGACCGTGAGATTCAACGTATGCGCGACGCACGGGTGGTGGTGTTTTTGGAGATCTTCGGTCACCGCCTTCTTCATGTTGGCTGCGCTGTCCGTTACCACAGTGACCACCTATAGAAATAAATAAAGAATACTGATTTATTAAGATGAAACAGATTTCTTCTTATAACTAATGTAAGGCAAACTCCCAATGTTAGGTTAAAGCCGAGATAGATGCCCCGGTGGAATAAACGCCTCGTTTTTAAAAACGGTACTACCTGAATTGCGATCTTTCTCTCTTTATTCATGATTGTCGTAAATATCAGAATTATGATAAACGTACGGTACAGTTCGCACTTTTTAATCCTTTACCAAAATTTTATACTCTATGGTACCCGCTACAGAACTTTAATATTCATAAGACACCTCTCTACTCAACTCTAATAATTTCAAAAAGAGAACATCAGCATATTTGATTAAAAATAAAAGCACGCTACTGTTCACAGATTGGTTGAAATTACTTGTCAAAAAATGTAACCAATCACGAGGAACTCGCCATTACCATCGCGATCATGTTGTTGTTGTTAATAGGTCAGTTTTGGTTGAACGAAAAAGGTTACATCAAAAATAAAAATTCATAGTGGGGAATGACGATTAACGTAATAGTATTTTATGCAATCGTTGCACAATAAAGGTTCTTAAAATCGAGTACCGCGTTTAGGTCACGAGGCTTGCCGAGTGGTCTATGTAAGGTACGAGATTTTAAGACCTAATTGTGTTACTATTGCATACAATAGGTAGTACTTTTTATACATGTACGGTTAACAAAAAAATACGCGGACAAAGTTGCAGGCACCTCCTAATTAAAAATAATTCTTCATGATAAAGTAGTTTTCAAATTAAGAGGTTATTTCAATAAGTGGGGTATCTATGTCAGCTTCATAGAATAGGAAATGAAAATTTCTAATTATAATGAGTGGGTGCGCGATTTTTTTACATAATAATAACATATAAAAATTTACTACGATATATATACATATAAATAGATAGTTTAAATTCCGAAGAACATGAATGGTTTTCAAAATTTCCACTCTCTTAAGGAGTGCCTTACCTTGTCGGCAACGTCCCAAGAGTCACATATGCGCTTGATTACACAGGCTGTGTTGGTGCCTGTGTGTGACACCTTAACCTCTTCGGCTGCCAGTGTAGTCGAGGCTAGCTTGTTGCCGTATATGTAGTGCGCCGTTAAGCTTAAAAATGTTTGGTTGTTAAGCGCCTTCCAATAATCTGCCGTTAGCGATACAAAATCAACACCTTGCAGCTGCGTGACGAACTCTGACCTTTTCTTCTTATAAAATGCAGGCAACAACTTCTCCGAGAGGGTCTTACGAGAAGGCAACTGGTAACGCGGGTTTAATTTTTTTACGAACTTCGTAAACCCCTTGTCTTCGACGATGGACAGAGGCTGGTAGTCCATCACAACCATTGTCACCAGTGCCTCGTCCAACTCTGCTGTCTGCTCGGCCGAGAGGTCACCCGCTGCCTGGCTAGCGCAGAGGCGGAGCTGCCTGCTGCGTTTTGCTGGTGGAGGTAAAAGACCGGCTGCACCCGAACCAACGGCGGTGTCCACAGACCGACTGGGACCTGGTGCCGGGTTTGGTTGGGCAGCTTGAGCATCACTGGCAGGAGTGGCAGGGTTTGCTGAGATTGGTCGTGTCGTCGGCGTCGGCTCCGATGCACCAGCTCGTCCATCTTCTTCGCCTGCCAGCTGTATCGGGTGCACTCTTTTAAGATGTTCTTTGAAATTGCTGGTATTTTTGTGATTTATAAATGTTTTCTTGCACAGTCTGCACTCCACCGTTTTTCGGTCCTCCGACGCGTTAAAAAATGTCCAAACGATGGACTTCTTAGCTGTCGGTCGAGGCATGTTAAAAGTATTTACACAAATTTACACTAACTATTTACACAAACACTAAAAGCTACCTATATAAAAAAAACCTATCTATCGTTAACCTAAGAACTAATCGCTATTTAAAAGTCACTATCTTCAAAAAGTCACTATCTTACAAAAGTCACTGTCTTATATATATTACCTATATTATAAACTAAAACTCGCAAAACTTTTTTGATTTCCTTCACTTATCTATCGTATCGCACGCAGAACAAACCGACAGTAATTACAGGTAATCAGTGGTTACGATGACGGTCTGTACTACATAAATCAAAAATATCAAAATTCTTCAAATTGAAATTATGCGCCCCTCCTCAAAATTCTCAAAACTGCCGTACCTACTCAGGCCCAATATGCGGTAACTAAATACCAAAAAAATATTTAATAATATACCTTAAGTTGTGGGAATAAGGTGCAAAATTAAAGAATTTGGCAATTTCGCATACTGCCTGAAGGTCCTCAGCTAATTAAAAATATTGTTCGGTGTTGCCAGATGATACAAGAAATTCTGCCAGATCATAATGAAGAACCTATGGGTAAGGGTTCCTCCCCTTTTGCTTAAAATCATGAAATATGGCAAGAAGCAAAGGACTTGCATACTACTTACAAGGTATTATTTATTAGGTATATGGATGATCCTTTCGGGAGTTTCGGGCGAATTAGAATTATGACAGGCTGTATCTCAAGAACTATGATAGCTCTAGACACTTTAAATTTTCACAGATGATGTATTTCTGTTGCCGCTATTACATCAAATACTAAAACAAAATAAAATAAATATTTAAGTGACGCTCCCATACAACACACGTCATTTGTATCCGGCGCTATACATACCAGGTACAAACATAAACTTAACCCAGCCCAGCCAGTTAAGATGGGATAAGTTTTGACGACGCGGTTGGCGCAGTGGTTAAGCAACTGCCTACTGAGCCGTCGGTCCCGGGTTCGAATCCCGGCAAGGGCAAATATTTACGTGATGAACCCGAATATTTGTGCCTGGGTCATGGATCTTATTTGTATTTAAGTATGTATTTATCTATATAAGTATGTTTATCGTCGTCTAGTGTCCATAACACAAGCCTATTAGAGCTTACCGTGGGACTAGATTGATTTGTGTGAGGTTGTCCGAAATAAAAAAAGTATTTGTACGAAACCCTCGGTGCGCGAGTCAGACTCGCAATTGGCCAGTTTTATTTATCTCATGACTAGCAGCGTAGCGGAGATTACCTATTGTACACACTTGAAACGCTACAAAATTCATCGCATTATTATGTAACTAGCTGTGCCCCGCGGTGTTACCCGCTCATCCCACGGGAACACTAAATTTTTTCGGGATCAAAAGTATCCTATGTCCTTTCCCGGGTCTCAAACTATCTCCATACCAAATTTCATCTAAGTCGGTGAAGAGGTAACAGAAAGACAGACAGACACACTTTCGCATTTATAATATTAGTATGGATTGTATTTTCGGCTTGTGTCTTCATCATCAGCTTCCCTTCAAGAAATGGTGATTTTCGAATGTAAATGCTTGAAATACTGTAATAAACACCGAAATCGCCATACTTAGTTGTAGCCATAATAGTCGAGGAATTCCTTCGATTCCTCATCAATCTCGTCATCTTGTCAATTCTCGTCTCGACCAACTTAGAGATGCATACTCCTAGTATTTAAGAGGACATAATCTGCCAAGACGAACAAAAAGAGGCGGGCCACTACCTACCTTTTTTCGAACCATTTCGTCGCATTTTCAAACCCTCATAGTTTCGTCCCAGTTAACACCAGAGTGCCCAAATTCACAGGTTAAGATGAAATTAGGAAACATATAAAATGTACTAAATTTCATTGATCTAGATTTTATACTTCAGGTTTTATTGGTACCTAAAATACGTCGATTTTGCCACTTATACACTGACGTATCAAAACCTCTGGGGTACTTCCCGTTGACCTAGAAAGCTGAAATTTGGTATGTAAGCTAGTATTAGTACACAAACAACAAAATAATTCTAAAACTTGGAACTTTTATCCCCCAACCCCTTAAATTGGGGGATGGAAGTTTGTATGAGACTTCTGCAAATTTTGACACTAGAGGTCTGAAAATTGATACAGGGACTCCTTGTTATAAATAAAACACATAATATTCTAGGATTTTTAATAAGGTGATGTAAGTTTGTATAGGGTTAAAAGTGTATATTATATATGGGGCTAAACGTAAGTATTTCTTAAATACTTACACAATTATTACTACTTCTGTATCTATCTACTTTGACTTCGTATTTTTAATATTTCTTTATAGACCTACCAAAATGCAATAATAAATGCAGCGCAATTAACACGCGAAATTTTATATTTTTGATTGTTGTATCAATGATTTTTATATCCATCTTAAGCAGATTTAAGCGTAAGATGAATGCGTAAGAGGAAATGACATCAACAAGAAAAATAGGCAAAGGCAAAGCTCTGAAGACTGATGCTCAAGAAACGCTACAGCCCAAAAAAATATGAAACTAGGTCACCTTACAAAAAGAAATGAGATCCCATCAAAACATTGCATGTAAAATATGGCAGCCAAGACTCACATGCTCATAACGCTTTCGCTGTAAAAAGTTATCAGATCCCAGGAAAAGCCAAGCCCCTAAGCCCTGACTTTTTACTAACCCTACTACACCTTGGTTTCAAAAGTATGGCTGGGCTGTTTCATAGGTTACCGTAAATATAAAAACCGTAATGGGCCACGGTCCGTTGGACTTATTTACGGTACTAGGAAACGGCCAATTTCATTCAACAACTATAACTTGATTATGTTCATAAAAATAAGTCGAAATTAGCTTTATTTTTGTATAATTCTGGCAACACTGCATTCCCTTAAATCGCTAATTCGGAGAAATTATTTCTTCAACCTTGAATTCGACTTGAGCACTCGGCTAGTTGAGCTAGTTAGTAGTGCGCCAATTCATATTTTAACATTTTAAGTAATATAATTTTAGTTCCGTTTCTGTTTTTTTTATCGCGTAGGTATTAAAAAACCCTAGCATCACAATGGTAAGTTTTTCCTCTTTTTATTCCTGGTTCGTACAATAAATAAGAATCGTAGTTTTAATGTAAATTGTAATCAATTACATGGTTAATGCATAATGAAATAATGTTATTCCTTATTAGTTAATGATTAAATTCAATCGTTCATAGGCTAATCAAGGACATAATGATGGCATGGATGATCGCCCAGGCTCGCCGTCCATATTGGCCAATTATAAAAAGCGGAAATTGGCCAAACCGATGGTGAAGGTATGTAAAGTAGGTAATTTGATGTCATAGGTACTCCAACAGTGGACGTCCGTAGTTAATAGATTAGATATATTATTTGACGAAAAGGTTGGCGCAGTTTGTAGGCACCTGCCTTACTGAGCCAGCGGTCCCGGGTTCGAACCCCGGTCAGGGCAAATATTTGTGTGATGATGATGAACACGAATGATGATGAACACGAATATTTGTGCTTGGGTCATGATTGTTCTATATATTTATCTATATAAGTATTTATATCGTCGATATTTTATTTTATTATAAAAATAATAAATAAATAGGTAATAATAATGTCTGCTCTGCATGCTGTTCATTTTTATTTTCGCTTTTATTTTAATGAGGTTAAGGCTTGAAATTGACCAACATTTATTTCACCGACTTCAGACCCGAACCTCAGAGTTGAGTACCGACAGGTTTTTTAGGCAGAACATCATGATGTTAGGTCGTTTTAAGTCCATTATTATTATGATTTTGTTTTAGGTTGGGTTATTTAGGTCATAAATTAGCTGTGGTCTATTTGCAGGCTCAAGATGTTGCAGTTGAAGAAAATATGGATAAGACAACGGCAACAAGCACTGCGTCAGTTTCCTCTGGTGAGTAGGTAGGGAAAGGTACCTAATTGAGTACTACTTCAATTCAAAGTACATTAGACTTTCAATATCGGGAGATCAAAGTTATTAAGTAATTATTTGTCATATTACTTAAGTAAATGAATGTATCTACATGCCTCCCAGAAAAGCTCATAATATTATGAAACAATATAACATACAGTGCAATACTCGCATATATTTTACGTAAGGTATTTCATATTCGGTATTTATGTATTTTACAGTCAAGGTCAAAGAAAACAATACGATCAAGGTATCTATGATTAATTATGTATTGCATGATCTTAACACATTAAGGATCAATGATAAATACAGTGTATTATATTTTTATGTAAATACGAGTACACAGGTTGGTACTAACATATTTTTGCCAGTTTGATTCGCATCGAAATCGATGAACTTGATTTCCATTACCATTATTGGCAATTGGATAAATGGTTAATGGATGAAATTAAAAAAAAAACTATTTTTTTTTGTTTATAAGTAGAAATAACCCCCCTCCCTCATTCTTAGAAAGGAATTATCAGATTTTTCTATAGCTTAAAAAACCGGTCAAGTGCGAGTCGGACTCGCGCACCGCGGGCTCCGTACAACTAAGTAAATATTTTGTTACTTTTCGTTTTCTGTACTTGTTGTTATAGCGGTAACAGAAATACGTCATCTGTGAAAATTTCAACTGTCCAGCTATCACGGTTCATGAGATACAGCCTGGTGACACATGGACAGACGGACGGACAGCGGAGGCTAGTAATAGGGTCCCGTTTTTACACTTGAGGTACGGAAACAAAAAAAAAACATTCTTCCTGTCTAGTACGCGCTTGTCGTCACGACAAGCGACATCGCGACATTCACAACGGGACCGTAATCCGTAACCCCTGGTAATAACTTTGGTTGAAATTATAAAAAAAAAACAGTAAAAGTAACTTAGTAATTGCAGTTTATATTACCTAGGGTCAGGTTCCTGCATCTCGAATGATAGGATACGGCACGTACAGTATGCCGAAAAAAAGCATTTTAAGTTAAGTACTAAAATCTGTTAACTACCTATCTACTTTATTAAGGATTGAGTATTTCTTCCTACAAAAAGATTTTTTCAAAATTTCATCCATTACCCGTGGACTCTGTGTCTGTGTACCTAATATGAATAAGAAAAAATAATCTCTTTCTAGATACACATGGCCAGACATCAACGTCCCCGACAGACCACGGGCTCGCACCATGTGGGTGCAAGTATAATATGCGGGCAGTGGCTTTTCGGTATTTGATAAACCGGGTTCCAGAAGAACGATTGGAGGAGTTTTGGGGCGAAGTAGTCGAAGTGATAAAAAAATATAGTTAATAAGTGATTGATACGAGTTTCTATTTTCTCCTTTAAATATAATATTGATCGAATAATATTCGGTTGGACTAAAGCAAAGGGGGCGCAGGACTTAGAAAATTTTTGATGGGGTTGGTGTCATGATAACACCTATTTATTATTGTTTTATCGTAAAGATTACGCTAAAATAAGCATGTTTTATGGAAACAACTTTTCTCTAAAATCAAAAATGGCCGAGATATTCGCCCTTAAAGATTGATGTTTTTCAATGGAGCTGGGACATTGAAAAATTTTGATGGATGTTGGTGTCATTATAACACCTATTTTTTATGATGCTATCGTATATAAGACGCTAAAATAAGCATGTTTTGTATGGGCAACTTTTCTCTAAACTTACTAATTACCGAGATATTGAGGTTTTTAAGGTAAAAATGCTTGCTGAAAATATGGTACATGGGTTGAAAACCGAAAACTGTAGGTTAGGTTAGGTTTGTTTTGTGACCATGTATAGCGGAGCGTGCGAAGCGAGCGGAGCGTCAAAATAGTTTCTTACATGGACCCTCGTAAATAGTCTACTATTCGGTACCTACATCAAAATATCCCTTGAAAAACATCAATCTTTGAGGGCGAATATCTCGGCCATTTTTGATTTTAGAGAAAAAGTTTTTTCTATAAAACATGCTTATTTTAGCGTTTTGAATGATTTTTTTTTAAGTATTTTATGATTCCAATAAAATTTTCACTTTTGATCAGTCCTTACTTTGCGCCCCCTTTGCTTTAGGCGGACCCATACCTAGCTAATATGTGTTTAATTTTTGCACATGACAATGTAGTTCGGTTTAGTATGGTGGAAGTGGGCTTGCCTATGAAACAGCAGGTGCGAGTTCAAATCTCGCGAATGGGAAATTTTGGATTTTGCTTTTTTATTGTTTATAATTTTTTTTAATAATGTTTGTTTTGTTACAGTTTACTTATTTTGTGTTTTTTTTTTACCTTTTTAAACTTTCATTTGATTCATTCTTGAAATATTTTTTTTAGCTGCAGAAAAAATCAACAGTATTTATATGGCAATACAGGGCGTTCTTTCTAACTATAAACAAAATTTCAAGCTTTTTGCAAAATTTCATCAATTATTTTCATTTCCATCAGCGGCAGACCGAACCGAGTCGGCCTGGCCTAGCTAGGTTCTGAGCTCGGCTCGGCAGCGCCCTCTATTCAGTTGGCTGGAAACTAAATAAATACTTAAGATCTATATGTAATACTAATTTTCAGTTCGGTAACCAAGCCATCTAGATACCGAGTTCGGTTAAAGCTGCATAGATGGCGTTGTTCTTAGCAGTTGGTAACTTGCTACAAGCCGCGGCGATTAGTTACTAATATTAGTAGTCGTTATTCGATTATCAACATTAGTAGTCTACTAATTTCAAATTCGAATTATGATATTAGTAATCGATGATCATTCGAATCAGCAAATTAGTCGAAGTCGCCCATCACTATGACTGGCCTGGCTGCGATGCGCTCGCCGGCGGCGGGGAGGGCGCGCGGCGCGGCGCTGCGTTGGTCGAGTGTCGAGTCTAGGAACACGCCGGGTGGAGGGTGAGGCGGCGCAACGGGGAAGCGCCCTTCTCTCAATGGTAGTAACTTAGATAAGGGTTTCTTAAAAAAAAGATACCACGAGTTGCTATTTAAATGGGTTTATTTAAGTATTTTATTTTTAAATGTAGTAATTTCTATCCGGTACACATTATTTACCTTTTTTATTTATTTATTTTATGTAACATAATAGTACAATAAACTTTCTAAAGCTCTGCCAAACTGCACAGCAGTTTGTTGGCAGAAAAACATAGTGCCGCATTTTAACTTACAAACTACAAAAAGTACACTGTAATGAACAACAATATTGCTACTCGAATATTGCTGCTTAATATAAGTACCTATATATTCGTAACTAATTAAATTATTCACCTACTGGTTCAGTGAACCACATAAGCCCCAACCCCTAACTTAGGTATGCATTTTTGAATTCCAGCACCTTTTCTTATCCCTTTGTACCAGGCGGTAGCTAATGCAAACGAATCATTAATTGAAGAAGTATTATAAAATTAACAGGGATTGAAAAATACTTGTAGCAATTTGAATTACTTACAAAGTTTGTGATCATTGAAATTTGGCCGTCAGTAGGCGACGAAGTCAGTGGCACAATTTTCCGATGACGTGATGTGCTTGTGTCTTGGTGATCAAAAGGTTAAAGAAAAGGTAAACCAAATCTGCTCCGGCTTACCGACTGGCCCAAAGATTGGAAATAGTGTTATTGTGAATATTGCCTCGTTGCTATTCTTTTAGTTCCTTTCCCACTTATCAGAGCTGAGTGTACTGTATCGATAAAACTGAACACAGGGAAGAGCTCGTAGTTAAGTTCCATGCTTTGGTCTGTACTGTCGTGGGGCAGGAAGGAAAGGACCACAATGCGGAAGGAGGAAATGTCCTACCTAACCTATGCCTTCAAAATCCATCCACAATAAAGCCAGTAAACCATCAATACCAGGAGCTTTGTTCTTGATAGCTATATAGCACTAATTATCACTTGGAAGACTTCATCGAGACTTCATCGTAGAACCTCGACAATTCGAGACAGCCAGTCAGATTTAATAATGCTCAGTGCTCAGTTAGAAGGTTCGTAATACCTAGGGCTGCCATCTCTAAATTCGCCGAACCCGGACAAAGACTTAAAAACCCCGGACATTTGAAGTAAATCGCATTTTTCCCCCCGCCCCCGACGTGTCCGAAAATAATAATGTTTAAAATACAATCGCTTTATTTTTCATTCATATAAAAGTCCGTGTTTTCCCCAGACACTTTGAAAACCCTCCCGGATGCCCCCCGGACGGACTCCATACTAGGACAAATCCGGAGAATTCCGGACTGATGGCGTTCCTAGTAATACCTATCAGCTTATTCAGAGAAAGACTTACTCTTCAATAAAAATACTCCCGAGTGTCAGTATTGTCAGTAATGAGATTTTTTGCTGTCTTCGAGAAATTTTGTATGTATGTACCTAAACACTTTATTTTTTATAGATTCTTTTTATATCGATTCTAATTTTTTATGTGGAAATACCACATTTTTATTTTTATAAATAATGACACAAAGGTAAATTAAGAAAGAAAAATTGAATGCGTTCCACTACAATCTAAGCAGGGCTTGAACCTGCGACCTCTGCGTTACCGGCGCATTGCTCTCCCAACTGAGCTATTAGATCGCTACGTCAATCACACTAAATCTTTCATTCCATAATTCATACGCTACTGGAGCACCCTCTGCGTCATATGTGTTTGAAATGCTTATGCGCATTAGCCATACCTACCTACCCTAGGATGTGCGCTTTACACGCACGATCCCCTGTCCCCATTGCTTAACAGCAAGTGTGAAGACTGCGAGAGAGATGAAGAGAAAGAGAGAGATGAAGATGAGATGAATGAGATAAAAATATTTAGAACAGCGCCATCTCTCTCGCAGTCTTCACACTTGCTGTAAAGAAATGGGGACAGGGGATCGTGCGTGTAAAACGCACATCCTAGGGTATGGCTAATGCGCATAAGCATTTCAAACACATATGACGCAGAGGGCGCTCCAGTAGCGTATGAATTATGGAATGAAAGATTTAGTGAGATTGACGTAGCGATCTAATAGCTCAGTTGGGAGCGCAGCCGAAGAAGAACCAACTGTTTGTCGCTCCAAAATAACTGAGTAAGAAAATAACACAGAAAAAGAATCGTCATAATGGCGGGCGTAGAATACCGCATGCCGGCGCCGCTTAATATGGAGGCCTTGGAGGACCTCTACCCGGCGTGGCTAAGGTTTAAACAATCGTTTTCAATATTTTTGTCAGCGGCCGGCCTTGGCAACATAACTGAAGCTAGAAAAGCTTCCATACTTTTAAATTGCATAGGACAGCCTGCACAAGAGCTATATTTTAATACACTGCAAAAGGACAGCAACAAAGAAGATGGCGGCGGCGAGCCTAAGCTTGAACAAGTAATTAAATCCTTTGAAGACTATTTCAAGCCTAAGAGCAACGAGGTTATAAGTACGTGGCAATTCAACAAACGAGTACAAGAAGATGGCGAAGGGTTTGACACGTACTACACTGAATTAATAAAAATTGCAAACAACTGCAAATTTTCTTAGGTATGGTAAATTACTTACGTAAATTCATTCCCAACCTAGCTGAAATTGCATCACCGCTGCAGTTACTCTTAAAGAAAAACGTTGACTGGCTATGGACAGTAGTACATGAAGAGTCATTTAATAAAATAAAACAAGTTATAACTAAGGCACCTGTACTACAAAACTTTAATGTAAATGATCCAGTAGTCATCCAGTGTGACGCAAGCAAAGATGGCCTAGGTTGTTGTTTATTGCAGAATGGTAAACCTGTAAGCTTTGCCTCTCGCAGCTTAACTCCATCAGAACAAAACTTTTCTCAAATCGAGAAAGAGCTCTTGAGTGTGGTCTGGTCCACCCGAAAGTTCCACTATTATATTTATGGTCAAAAATGTACCATATTAAATGACCATAAACCACTTGAAACATTACTTAAAAACACGTACACGACGTACCATCTCCTAGACTACAAAGATTAAAACTAAAATTGCTGAGATATGATATAGAATTTAAATATCTAAAAGGTAAATTAATGTACATAGCAGATTTATTATCCCGAGCATATCTAAAATCTAGTGATGTTGACGAGTCTTATATGCATGATGTTATACATTGTGTTGGCCTTGCCAACTACATTCAATGCACTGATGAACAAAAACAAATACTCATATCAGAAACTAATAAAGATCAGGAACTCTCACAATTAATAGACTACACTAAAAATGGGTGGCCAGAAAATACAAAACAAATATGTGATAGTGTACAGTATTACTATAAACTTAGAGCAGATATCTATATTGATGATAACTTGTTATTTTTAAACCACAGACTCATTATACCTAAAGTACTAAGATTAGACATAATCAAAAAATTACATGAAGGGCATCTAGGCATGACAAAAATGAAGCAAAAGGCTAGAGACATGTACTACTGGCCAAAAATAGATGACCATATAGAGAAATTCGTAAGACAATGTATTGTATGTCAAACATATCAAAATAACAATACTAAGGAACCTCTATTACCACATTCCGTACCAGACTTGCCCTTTTCAAAACTGGGTACCTATAGACATAATGGACTTCAAAAATAAAAGTTACCTTGTTGTGTATGATTATTTCTCTAAATGGCTTGATTTTAAATTGATAAGTAATAAAAGTTCCAAAAGTATAATTAATACTCTAATAGATTTATTCTGTATATTCGGAATTCCTAAAGAAATTGTATCAGATCACATACCATTTGATTCTCGAGAATGTAAGGAATTTGCCACTAATTGGGATTTTAAATTTACCTACAGTAGCCCTAGATATGCAAAATCGAATGGTATGGCTGAGCGTGCCGTACAAATAGCTAAAAAAATATTAATTAAATGCAATGAAGATAAATCTGACTGCAGAGTAGCTTTATTACAGTACAATTCTTCCCCCGTATGTGGAACTAATTTCTCCCCAGCTGAATTGTTGATGAATAGAAAATTAAAGACTAAATTACCTGTGATGTATAATTACTTGAAACCAAAACTTAACAACAATGTAAAGACTGAATTGTCTAAGGCTAGATCTAGGAACATTAGAAATTATAACTATAATGCTAGATATAAGAGAGAATTTAATATTGACCAAAGTATTTGGTTTAAGAAAGATACCAATGTTAACAAATGGTTACAAGGTAAAATTGTAAAAATAAATGGTTTCAGATCCTATGATGTAATAGATAGTAATAACGTTAGGTACACTAGGAACTCTTATCATATCCGACCCTGGTGACTTGGCGATTCTACTGCGATCAACCACTAGATGAGTGCGTAGTTACGTGTTATTTTATTTAGCTATTAAGTAATTATTGTATAATAGAGACTGAAAACTTACTGCACACATTTCTAAGTATGTGTAAACAAGTTCTTGTGTTACCTATAAATGTTTTGTCACACACAGATCTTCGCAGGTACTTATTTCATGATTGATGTTGAAGCATGAATCGTGTCTTAAACTCTGTCTCCTACATGCTACATGTCTGTTCTTCTTAACACAGTTAAGTATCCACAAGTGGGAAAACCTTCATTAAAAAATTGTACGAACGTTTGAATTTCTTACAAGTCGAGAAATCCATACTAATCCATACTAATATTATAAATGCAAAAGTGTGTCTGTCTGTCTGTTACCTCTTCACGCTTAAACCGCTGAATCGATATTGATGAAATTTGGCATAGAGATAGTTTAAGATCCGAGGAACTGGAAATTATACCTAAAAAGATTGAAAAGTGAGTGAACATTTCTGTTGGGGTGTTGTGACCCTGCAGGAAATGTAATTATTAGACCAAAAGCACAATTGCTCTTGCATTTGCCAAGGCGCTTTTAATAATCCCTTTTATCAAGTTCCACGCGTACGTAGTCGCGGGCAAAAGCTAGTAATAAATAAAAGTTGTGATTTTTGCTGTAAATGTTGAAATACGAAGGTAGTCCTAAACTTGTGGTCTCGGGTAAGTTGAGATGGTTTGCACTCGTAAGTGACGTAGACTGAAAAAAGATGTTTCTATCCATTTATTCACTCATACTGCACAAGATATTTCTTATACATTGCTTTATTTTGCTGCTACATTCCTTATGTCCTATTTTCCTTCATGGGAATCCGTAGTATCTTCAAAATTCTGACAATGGCCCATACCATACCTATGAACAGTTAAAAACTTCTTGAAATAAAATCATTAAATGTGCCACATCACTTTGTAGTCGACGATACCTAAGTATATAAGTAGTCGGTTTCAGAGAGAGGTAATCCAATGACAAATGTGGTACATTTTCTTTGCTACTGACTGTATGGATGCACGTCATTTCCCGCTACAATGTTATTCCTGCCGCGTGCACATGCTTGGCAAACAACGGCAAACCTACAGGACTCAGTTATATGTTAGAGTGAGCACCACGCAGTTCCGTCTTACTCTAACGTATGACTGCGTCCTGTAGGTTTGCCGTTGTTTGCCAAGCATGTGCACGCGGCAGATATAATTATAGCAAATCGTAAAACATTTACCTTGTCCACTTGTCAACGTTTCGCGAAAACATTTTTTGTAATTTATTACTGTTGAGATGACTAGTAATAAATTCCTAAGCATTTGCAATAAATTGTGTATAAATAACTGAAAAACAAGTTATTTTTACTCTAACTCAAATAATTATGTTCTAGGTAGGCAGTGTAACCGGACGTTACGAAGGCATTTTGTAAATAATTCAAAGGGACAAATTAATTAAAACCGTCTTTTACACTAACGTAAACAAAAGAACCGAGCAATGCAATAAGTAATGCAAATAATGTCCTTGTGGCAGATAAGGCTGCAAGTCTACAGAATGGGCCAATCACATTTCTCAGATTTAAATGCTCTTCTTTCGGGCTTCACAAATATGTAGTCCGATTGGTTCATTTTCTCTGCTCCGCTTAGTGGACAGGGCAGCCTTATGATGAAAACACCTGCCTATGCCTTTGTTGTGACTAAAAATAGTGTAAGTTATGTTCGTTATCGTCATGTTTGCACATTTTGCAATATGGACATAGGTATTTTTATAAACATAAATCCATAAATGTGCTTTAATTTTTTTAACTCTTTTTACTTCTTTTCCATTAAAGTAATGGAAAAAGAGTGATACATACAAGCGCCGATTTAATGCTGCTTTGGACTAAGTTCATTAATTGTAATTTATTGTTAGAAATATCATCCTCCATCTTTGCCTAAGATATTACAAACGCGAAACTCGAACGTGTTTTTTTATGTTCATTGTTATGCCCTGGTTTCACGCAACAACGGACCGACGTGGTACCGACAAACCCACTACTTAAGAACATAGTCCGAAGTGAAACAAGGTACCTATTTTTTTCCTGCAAACCGTATTTACCAGAAGACCTATAAACAAAATACATTTTCACTTCTCCTGCTCAAAAAGTACGTCGTTCTAAGTTCGCAAAGCGGGGCTAAAATAATACATTTAGCCCCTAGGGTTTAAAAGGGAACCATATAATCCCAAATATACAAATTTCTATGACACTGAAAAAAAAATTTAGCTACCGGCCAGATACATACTATTTACAAATAAAATAAACCAACCTGCAACCTGATCAGATCTACCCAATTAAAAAAATAAACCAAAAAGTTTTTATTTACAATGTACGGGAATATTAACTGAAATTTTATTTTAGCACGTTTTATAATCAACGAAAAGAAATTTAATCTTAAACATTTTATCTTGGCTATGAATATTAAATGATAAAATAAATTATTTTAATTTTTGTTTTTTTCATTCGAAGTGAAAAGCAGAGTGTTAGAGAGAGGGGCTACAAGCCATTATGATTTATGACACTCAGATATATTTGGCCTCGCTCACTTCGTTCGCTCGTCCAAATAATTACCTCGTGTCATAATGGCTTCTTTTAGCCCCTTGTAAAACAATCTATACTATTGCTACCCAGGCAAAACCATGTGCAGGATCCTAGCAAAACATAGAGGCTTATAATAACCCGATACCCCAATGAACGTGTCGTAACGTCTAAGCTGAAAAATAATAATACTCAAACTTATTAACCTTCATCGGAAGAAAACAAAATTCCAAAAGGATGCATTAGCATTCTCGGAGCAGAGGAGTCAATGCCACCGGATAATCGGTGATGCTGCAGGCACTGCGGGCTCGTGGGACGACCTGCGCGAGGTCGACCACCGGTGACCTCCTTGTTTGGACATTACGAGATAATTTGGGGACTAAAATAACTGACCTAATTGTTACGAGCCTTAAATTGAGCAATTGGTCCGACACTAACGAAAATATTTTAATAAAACATAAAAGTAATTAATAATTTAACATTCTATACAGGTATTCCAAAACGGTTCAAGCAATTTAATGAATTTATGAGGTCATTTCAATCGAAATTTTTTCATGGATTTCCATTATGGAAGCTATCTATCGAGCCCTGGAGCCAGGCTAGATCCAGTAACTCTAAGTGAACAATTACCACCACTATGATAGGACGATACCAATAAATAAATAAATAAATATTAAGGGACAATCATACACAAATCGACCTAGTCCCAAACTAAGCAAAGCTTGTACTATGGGGTACTAGACGACGATATACATAATATATAAATACATATATAGATAACATCCATGACCCGAGAACAAATATTTTGCACAAATATTTGCCCCGGCCGGGATTCGAACCCGAGACCGCCGACTCAGTAGGCAGGTGTCTACCAACCGAGCCAAACGCGTCGTCAAAATCAAGTAGAAATCTGTAAAGACAAATGAACAGTGCCTAATTGCCTATGAATGTTGCCCCAGTTAATACCGTTTTATTGCATGGTAGTATGAGGAAAGTATTTTCTCTCTATAAGTTATCTAGTATTAATATCACGAGAAGGTAAACGATACGATTTATGATATAAATATATTAGAAATATCCTCTTTGTACCTCGATATCAGAAGCTCGGCCCTATTGTGCAACCATTCCTATGAGTTGTATTTGTATGTGTCGGCAGTTTTGGGGAGTCGATTGTTTCCGTCGCATAATGATGGCAATCAGCATTCAGTCCAAGCCCGCGGACGGATATAGACACCACATACGACACGCTCGAGGCTGGCGTTCACCGATATTTATGGATCGGACCCGACTTAGGTACTATTGTGAATGCATGAATTCCACCGGAAAAGTTTGCATTTTCCTACTGTCGCACCGGATCAAAGATTAGAGAGTGTAATTTGCTGACGCAAACATGTCTCGATCGAATAACGTTACTAACACGTTCGAGACGTATTTTGCGTTAAGCGAACTTACATTCTGGATGAACACAACAAATTAAATGCTCTTGGAAGACGGTTTGGGAAAAATCGATTGATTAGCTAAGTAAAGGAAAATGTTGAGCAAAATACCTAATAAGCCGTATTGTCTGTTGAAGGCGATCATTTTTCGGCACGTCCCGCACCTCGTATAACCCCGCTACAGCGAATTGAGTGGGGCTGTCGAGAAATTGGATTGTGGCGGGAGCGCTATCTGATCCCTGCCTCACCTGCTCTAATATACATCTTGTAATATTCCCTGGTTCAGCAGACGGCCGTAGTTTTAGTTATTTCATTCGATATTGCGAAATTGCGAATTTGGATTTGTCGCCGGAAAATTTCATTAGATTGTACGAGTAGGTCTGAAGAGAAATAGACCAATGGGATTTGAACGAACTGGCTATCGAAATGCAAACACTGAAAAATTGATACCAAAATTATACATTTCAATACAAACGATCTGCAAAAATTATGCGTGTCTTACGTATGTTACAGACAGCTTTCCATCAAGTGAGATGCATGTCGCTTTATAATTCGATTAAATTTGCACAACTAATGGGTTCTTAGATAAATTCGCGGTTGCGTAGCGTATATACCTGCTAATACAAGAAAAATAGCATATTTTGAAATCATAGAAAAATAGATGTTTGTTTATTATTACGTACCTAAACGCATAGTCAGCCCGTTCATGTTCGTGTTCCGTTATAAAAATAAATAAATAAATAAATATTGAGGGACAATCATACACAAATCGACCTAGTCCCAAACTGAGCAAAGCTTGTACTATGGGTACTAGACGACGATATACATAATATATAAATACATATATAGATAACATCCATGACCCAAGAACAAATATTTGCACAAATATTTGCCCCGGCCGGGATTCGAACCTATAACTTTTACGTCACCCTAAGGCCGTCAGTGGGATTTTCGCGCCCGCAGCGGGAGAAAATCTCACATCCTGGCCAAGACAAGACGTAAAACTGTAGACAAACCACGGGTAAATAGTAGAGTATTCGTAAATCCCCAAATCGCATATTCATCACACATGCAACACACTGCTATCTGGGACATTCACGAATTCAGCGCCCTAGGTATGTTATATACTATTATTTCATATACATCGCCCATAATATCATAAACAATCACGTTTGTTGTTAGTCGCAAATTCAGTGACGAAGGTAAACTTTCGCCCGTCACACGGACAAATATCAAAGTAACCGCCCGTAATGCGACACGAGATCTCTCTAAAAATAAGCATATGCTATGAATAAATTACAGTAATGATATATGCGGAAACTACGCGGTAACTATATTAAACGTTGTCTGTATGTAACATCGGAAAATGTCTCAGCGCCTGCATTTAGCCCGAAATCCGTCGAAGGCCTGGACTTTATCCAAGATTCCAGCCGCGACCTCCGTCATGGAGAAATTTTTCGTCCAGATTTTCTTTAATTAATTTACATTTCAGATAGGTGTTTATTTTTACATATTCTGGTAAGATCTAATAAGCATTTTAACATGTTCAGTTGTTCAATCTCAATACAAAAAGCGTCGGATAGGTATCTCGCATACATTATTTATATTAACTAATGTAAAAAATTCAGTCATTCCAGGAAATCTTTAGCCAAAGAGAGAACACTGATGCAGACTAATAAAATAGGAACTAGGGATCCACTGGACTTTTAAACATTAGATTATTTATTTAATTTAGAAATGTTTTGTCTTTTAATTCGTTACAGAAGCTACATTATGAATACTAATGCGCTCAATTTAAATTTGCATAAAGTTCAGACCACCGCATCTTAAACCCAAAAACGGGGTCAAAAGTTCGCTGAACTGGCCTTTAATCACGTAGAGGCTATCCCATTCATCCGATATAACAGAATCGTGCCAACTTCGTATCTATTATTTATTTATTAATATTATGTCTAAGGGTTCGTCGCCCTCGAATGGCGTGTGCTGACTATTTGTGTCTCGGTTTGACTGCTGACTGTCAAATATGAGATTAAAAGTAGTGATGCGCGATGCGCGACTTCAAATACTACTTATTCGATTAGTCGATTACTCCAACCATTCCATTAGTCCCGTGCCTCATTGGGACGCCACAGCAGTCACAGCCAAAGTCGCCTGCTACCGATTTTAAACGAATTACTTGTCGACTCTCGGCTACCATACCTATTGCTGTCGCATGGCGTCCATGAATGGAAGCCGATTCCCTCCGGCTTGCCTATATTACAGCATTTGAGCACTTTGCGGTATTTTCGAAGAAGTTAGACACCACGAGACTGGTTGGCGACATTTGCTGATAAATATAGTTAAGTTACTGTTATTTTTATAATCGATCTCGATATTATTAATCCCTAATTATAATAATTATAATTGTCAATCATTCAAAGCCGCCCAACACTGTTACGAGACGTGAGATGCACTCCTTTGATTTATATGATCCCTGCCTGCAACACCAATGCAAGCACAAAACACTTTGCAGTGTTTAATAGTTAGTATGTACGAGTCGGTATAGTATCCGCTGACCCGCTTAGTGAGTTGGTCAAATTGGAGGCAATTGTGGCAAAATGCAACAATTGTCGGGGTATGCATTTAATTGTATGTGTTACAACGCAATTAAAGGATGAGCTGTGCGTTTGGCTTCTACATTATTATAAATTTCACTCTGTTGTGTATCCATTGTTACCCTTGCTCGTCTAGCACAACTTGGCTTCACGACTCTTGTCGCGCGATATAGCATCGCCCGTCACTCTCTCACAGTACTGTGAAGATAGAGACAGGTAATATATTTCACGCAAGAAAGAGTCGCGTGTCCCACTTGTGCTAGAGGTGTTGGCCTGTGACTATTCAACATAACACAAGATAAAATTACAAATGATTACCAAATTATTAATAAGGCACTGGAAATGGAAGATTGTTATTATTACATAATATGTTACTTTAACGATTCAAGTTGTAATTAACTGTGGTATGGAATTATTGATAAAAATATATGATTTATGCGTAAACACACTTAATATACTTACCTACAGTAGATTCAGTGAACGACGAACATAAATCTTTGCGAATAGCTCGTGATATCTCAAAAGTTCGTTCTTAAAGTTCAGAGAAGTTTTAGCAATTCCAAGAAATTGGAATATCAAAGAAAACGGTCCCATACCCATACATAGCTTTAACTTAACATACTATTTCTAACTAAATGAACTTTTCCTGTAAAATATAAATAACTTACATAAGTAAAAACTGAACTCAAAATTTGCAAGTAGGTAAGTAGTTGGGGTCAGTGAGGATTTCTGAAGTCTACAAAGGGATATGTGTGGTTAATTTTAAACAAAACATGACAGTAAAAGGCTTACAAAGCATAAAACCATCTCAAATTGTAATCTCAATGAATCCGAACCAAGTTTAACATCTTTCCGAGAATTAGCGAGTTTGAAGCTGTACGCGTGCGGCGGGACATATTCTAAGGGTTTCCGTTCAAAAGGTTTAGACTACTAACAAATGTCTCTTGAATACAAGGCCCTTTCATACAGAAATACATGGGTAACGTGCCTGTTAATACACATTCATCGTTACGCTATTAATTATTGAGTAAATTGGTATTTTCACCAAGTTTTTTAATTAATAATACCATAACTAGATATATGTTACGAACGCATAGTTTTCAGATGGTAGTACTAGTAACTAGGTGTAATAAACCATTGATACAAAAAAAAGGGGTATTATCCACAATGGTAATAATGAGACATTACTTCTTTCAAAAACTTGATGATTCAAAAGTAATTTTGAACAGCTCGATGTAGGAATTAGTGAACAGAATTATTTCTCTGCTTAATCTTCCTCCAGTGCAATTGATAATGATATACCTAAATAACATATATAGAGTTCAAAGACCGAGAGCTGTCGAGGGAAAAACGCAAACACGATTTTATTTACTTTGTATTTACTTACTTTTATCTTTAAAAAATAAAAATGTAATAATAAAATCTAGAGCACATAAGTTCGTCAAAAAATCCGTTCCAAAATTATCAACAACATTACCATCAACAACAACATTTAAAAATAAAACTTAGCCTTGCGTTTATACAAGTTCAAGTAGGTACCTAATAGATACGATAAGTAGATTCAATTGCTCCCATTCCGATAGCTTATCACGGCGGGCCCTAGTACTAATTTGCTAAAGCTGCCGTAATGATTGGCTAGATACCGCCGACGATGTTGTAATTGTCTGATACGCGGCTACAATGTTTACATTATTGCCTTCATCGACCGTCAAAGTAACCGGGTGTGTAATAAATTGGATATAACAACATTTGATATAATTTCTAAGAATATACTCATTTTATATAATATATAAATTTTATAATTTCCCATTACCACCAGCATCTAGGTATCCTTATATTCTTTGATCTTGGCTCATTTAATTAATGTATACCTGCGCTGTCACTGTCATATAATCACACCGCGTACCTGCCTACTGTCGTTAATTCGATTAACATCAAATTGACATTGTAATATAGCCATTTAAGCGATTTATCGACCGTATGACGGACGTAATGTATTTCGTTTCGATTGTTACCACTTGTTACTATTCGAGTTAACATGCATTGACAAGTTGTATTATTCCGGCCAGATGGAAATGGAAATATCGCTATCAGCCCTTGATACAATATGTTATACAACTAGCGGTTTCAATTCAATTTATGTAAAAAATGTTTACCGGGATCTCTGAAGCGAAAGAAACGTCTTACGATCGATCCACTGCTTCGTTGCGTAACAAACAACCTGTAGGTTGATAGATATCTACAAAAAATACTTTGTAAGGATATCTATGAATGGTAAATATTAATTCCATATATCTACATTTAATTCGATGTCGGCATTAGAAAGTGACTGTGATGACGCTACGCCACTGATATTAATTACGCACGAAAACTATGCATATTATAACAATATATCTTCATCACGTCTCCATTGATATTTAAATGTAAATGTCAATAACAATTTAACAACCAATCAACGAAAAATAAGGAAAATATACCTATATCATATTTCATATTGCAATCAAATTAAAATTCAAATTATTATAAATTATTCACGAACAATTTGACAACATCTTATCCTACATACTTGGGTCTTGTATTTTTTTGCACGATATGAGCTATTCACAAAACTGGTTCGTAATCATAGGGCAAGGCAATAAAGCCCGCGACTTCGTATTCTTACGTCAAACTTGCTAGTAAATAATGGTAGTCTGGGGGGTAATTCAACCAATTTTAAAGAGAGATGATGGAGATCTCTCTATTACATCGCCACCCGTCACTTTTGACGTGCCCCAACTTGACAAGTGGCGATATCCCTAGAACGTCGCAACTTCCATAATCCGGTCGCGCTTAATTTGCGTCTCCTTCGTATGTGACGGCATAATCAACAGGCGCATTCTTTAAGTTGACCGTGTAGTGCGTGAAATTAGTCAGTTACGTTTCGTTCGGAACAGAAATTCATATGCATGAATAGCATTTTTGACAATCATTACCGCCTTCGTATTTCCAAAATTGTGATGAGATATGTCACTTCAAGCTCATCGCATTTTAATGACAGTTCAAAGGCAACATCACTGTTATCTAATAGAGATTTGACATTTGGCGATCTCTCAAACGGCATTCTCGAATAAGGTTCCTGGTCTGGTTGACGATCCAAATATTTTAACCTGTGATCTGCAACACCTTACCATTGATTCTAAGTATAGGTACCTATCTGGTCATTCAGAAAAAAATAACGGCGGCTTAATGTGCGACGTGTGATGTTGTAACTTAACTGTAGAACTGATTGTCCATTTAATTAAAGGCAACTACCTAATTATTAAACGCACATATAAAATATCTGAGTGGCGGATACCGTATAATATAGGTAATATAACGTACATTTCTAGGTTACATATATATTTGGCGCCTTTATGTAATTTCAGTCACAAACATATATAATTATTCCACTCATATATAGGTGCCTATATTCAACACAAATTGGTCGTTTCCATTGCCGCCCCTATTCCTTGAATGTAGAAATACTAGAAATGTATAGCGTATTCACACAAATGGTATCGGGCAGATTAGGCCCTCCTTTATAGTCAAATTCCCTTTATCTTCAAAAGTCAAATAAACCGCAAGGGCAAGTTCGCAGTACAAACGAGGACGCTAAAAGTTAGCTATGCCGCGGGGAGTTCGAGCAGCAACCGTGAAACATTGCAATAGACATACCATTTCTTACTTTACCTGCAAATGCCGCATAAGAGGCAAAGTCTGAAGGAGTCATCTTGAATGATAAGTCCAAGAACAGAACTGTGTCAATGATCACGGTGTTTGGATGGACGCGGCTCGCGGGTCACTCTCGCAGCGTAATCGAATGGTTGCGTAATCTGTATTTAGGATGTGGTCGTGTGACTCGTGTGGCTGTATTTAGTCTTATGATAACGGTAGGTTCTGAAATTCTGATGTCCGACAGTCTCAATTGGCGTCATGTTCAGCGCGCGCGCACTCCGCGTACGGACGTTTACCTGTTGCTCGATTTGTTATTGTTTGTATCGCTCGGTTGTAAACACGATGGTTCAGTGCAAGAAGTGCAAGCTTTTTGTGTCAACTGACAAAGGTGATGTGGTTAAATGTAAAGGTGCCTGTGAGGGTGTATACCACAAAAAATGCGTAAATATGAAGCAGTTCCAGACAAAAAATGAACTTTGTGAAGATTGCGCACAAGCCCAAGGCAGCCCAATGATGCAGACTGCCAAGAGTAGTGCTACAGACGGTGGTAAAAAGGGCACCGAAAATGTATTGGGAGAGATCAATACCAAACTTGAAATCTTATACGAAATGCAAAAAGAAATCAAAGAGCTAACTAACGCCGTAGAATTTTATGCGGAACAGTATCAAGAGTTATTTAAGTATAAAGAAACCTCAGAGAAGAAAATTAGGGCATTGGAAAACAAGAATATATACTTACAAAAAACTAATGAGGCGCTGGAAGAAAGAATAGTGCAGCTTGAACTCAGAGAAATTGAGAAGAACGTCGAAATAAGTGGCCTAGAGGAGAAAGCAGACGAAAACACTGTCGAAATAGTTAAAATTATTGCTCAAAAGCTTAATTTAGATTCGGTTCATATCGAAGAGGCAAAGAGGGTAGGCAGAGAAAAAAAGGATTCAAACAAACAACGGCCGGTTGTGATCACGCTGCGCTCTAAAGGAGCTAGAGATGAATGGATCTCAAAAAGAAAAAACCAAATCACAAACGCGGACATTTTTGAGAATGAAAACAACAACCGTATACAGGGTGTCCCTAAAACCAACGCCGAAATGAAGAGGGGTGATAGAACAGCTCATAAGCAACCATATTAAGTTAATTTGACCTTAATAAAAAGTTCATGGTTTTCGAGATATTTGCATTTTAAAAAAACTCGTGACTTTTGAGGCCCTGCGTCAGTATGTCGATTGCCACCACTGCAAATTTAGGTATTTTTTAAATCTGTATTTTGCAGGATGTTACTAAAAACATATCCTATCGAATGTAATTTCAATTTATTACATATCATGATGCTTTGTCGGTAAAAATAATAAAAAAAAACTAATTATAGCAATTTATTAAATTTAGCCAGCGGTTTTGATCGAGTTTCCTTTATAAAAAGTATTGTAAACTAACATGGCACACACCATAAAAAGATAGTAAATTTATTGTAGTTTTCAAAAAGGTACAGCATTTTATAATTTACGCAGCAGTTTACGAGATATTGATATTTTACACCAAAAGGAGCTCATACTGCAGTTATTCCATAGTATGGTACCAGAGCCCCTACTAGGCTCAGAGTTTGAATTTTGAACAAAAAATCGATTTAAAGAATACTTTATTTAGAATAGGAACACAATTCAATTTTAGAATAAAAAAAAAAAAAAAATTAAATGTTCATAGCGAACCTGGCAAATAACGTAAAAAGATAGCAAATTTAGAGTTGTTTTTAAAATGGTATTGAAGTGACTTTATTATTTAGCGGCTTATAAGATAATGCAAAAATAATACTGGTTGCCATTTTTATCTGTTAAGTGAATAAAAAAACTAAAAACATAAAAAAATACGATACCTGTTTTATGTAACTAAATTAAATGTTCAAATTGTCCGCCATTGACTTGAATACAAGCTCGGCATCTCCTTAAAAATGTTCGACTGATGTGACGTGCACTTCTTGATACGTCGTTTTGGGCCTCTGCGTAAATGCGTTGTCTCAGCTCCGCTATACTATTAATCGGTTCATTGTAAACTTTTTCTTTAAAACCCCAGTAATAGAAATCCAGAGGATTTAGGTCTGGAGATCGAGGAGGCCACAAAATGAGACCCAGACGGCCGATCCATTTCTGTGGATAAGTTTGGTTTAAATGTAGTCGCACTTCGCGTGCATAATGTGCTGGACAGCCATCATTCTGCAGCCACATTGACCTCCGCGTAGCTAAAGGTACGTCGTCGAGAAGATTTGGCAACTCATTCTCTAAGAAATGCAGATAACTTGGACCATTCAGCGTTTCTGGTAATTCAAATGGGCCAATTATTTTCCCATATAATATTCCAGTCCAGAGGTTCACTTTAAATTGGTACTGCGACCGATCTTCCCTCATTAAATGAGGATTTTCTAATGCATAACTGTGTAAATTGTGCATGTTCATAAATCCATCTCTCTTAAAAGTGCTTTCATCAGACCACAAAACCATATTTATGAAATTGGGATCCTCTCTGTGTTTTTGCAGCATTGTCTGGCAAAACTGAACACGAAGTGGGTAATCACGGGGCAGCAACGCTTGAACACGTTGTATGTGGTATGGATGATATCCATATCGACGTAATATTCTATTGGCAACAGATTTTGATATCCCTAAATTACGTTCAATGTTCCGTGTCGAAGTGGATGGGTCGTTTTGAATCTCTTGTAAAACATCTTCATCGTAATCTCCTCTAGGTCTTCCCAATCCACCACGATTGCCAGGCAAAACGCCTTGTGAGTATGCGAGATGAACATTTCGAAATACTCGATGGTCCGGATGCCTTAAATTTGGATATCTTTCCCGATAGAGTCTAGCTGCAGCACAAGAGTTACCCTGACATTCCCCATAGACAAAATGCATGTTGGCATATTCTTATTTGTAACAAACGCACTACAATTAATCTTAACAGAGCCAAAGTAAATCGAAGTTAAAATCAATAGGCAGAACTCGAGTCCAAGATGCACAAAGCAAAGTTAAATTGTACCAAAAATCCAAATCACAAGGCAAACACGAGTTCTATTGGTAAATCAAGTCTAATTTAAGAAAATAAGAAACCAAACTAAATAAAGAACATCAAACGAATTGACGAAGTGTCCTAAAATTACTAAAATACTCTTTAATCAGAAAGCCGACTTGAATTCGAATTTCAAATTGTGTTCCAATTTCAAATTGTGTATTCTTTGAATCTATTTTTTTTTCGAAATTCAAACTCTGAGCCTAGTAGGGGCTCTGGTTCCATACTATGTAATAACTGCAGTATGAGCTCCAGTTAGTGTAAAATATCAATATCTCGTAAACTGCTGCGTAAATTAGAAAATGCTGTACCTTTTTGAAAACTACAATAAATTTACTATCTTTTTATGTTGTGTGCCATGTTAGTTTACAATACTTTTTTAAATGAAACTCGATCAAAACCGCTGGCTAAATTTAATAAATTGCTATAATTCGTTTTTTTTTATTATTTTTACCGACAAAGCATCATGATATGTAATAAATTGAAATTACATTCGATAGGATATGTTTTTAGTAACATCCTGCAAAATACAGATTTAAAAAATACCTAAATTTGCAGTGGTGGCAATCGACATACTGACGCAGGGCCTCAAAAGTCACGAGTTTTTTTAAAATGCAAATATCTCGAAAACCATGAACTTTTTATTAAGGTCAAATTAACTTAATATGGTTGCTTATGAGCTGTTCTATCACCCCTCTTCATTTTGGCGTTGGTTTTAGGGACACCCTGTATATATTAATGAATGTACCGCGGCATATGAGGCAGTTATTGTGGAATGCTAAAACTTTACTCAAAAGAAAATATAAGTATATCTGGGTGCAGAACCTGCGTATTCTCGTGAGAAGAAGCGAAAACTCCAAAATCATGAACATCCATACTGAGGCTGATATAAACAAACTCATTGTAGCCGCCGAGAGGGAGAACAGCCGTTCCGACTCGGATGTAAACAACCCCAGCGAACCCGCCGAGTAAGCCGCACTAAGATACAGTGCGCGAACACACTACACGATTTCATATATATTAATAAAATTCAACGATCCTACATCCAGCATTGTCTGTAAATTGGACTATGAAAAATTTACGGAAATAAGTAAATGGGTTACGTATATATTAAACACAAAGCAAGATTTACAAATAATTCATTTGAATATAAGATCATTGCGAAAAAATTACAGCGAATTACTAATACTACTGCAAAGCAGTGAATACAACATTAATATTATAATACTCAGTGAAATAAATGTTAAGCAGCAAGAGCTAACATTATACAATTTGAATGGATACGAGTTGTTTGCATGCACTAGAGAAACTAAACGAGGAGGAGGTATACTAATGTATGTTAAAAATACATTAAGTCCCGAAATTACTACGGTAAAAGTAAGCACAATGGAAATATTACACTGTCAAGTTAAAAACTACAGCCGTACAAAAAATCTTACTGGAATAATTCATGTGTTCGCAATATATAGGCCACCTAATACTAATAAAATAACTTTTATAGAAGAACTAAATACGTTGTTGAAAAATGTTCCGGAGAAACACGACATCGTTGTTATTGGCGACATAAATATAAACATTCTCGACTCAAGCGACATTGTTGAGAAGTACCAAAACACCCTGTGTGGACACGGCCTGCAGTGCGCTAGCAACGAGTGTACGCGGGAAGAAATGGTCGCCGGTGTGCTGACCATGATGATCATGTGTGGGTGCGCACTCGCATGCGCGCCGCCGCACACATGCTCACCTGCAAGATATCGGATCACTACATGGTAGGCGTGAACATTGCAGGCAAGTGTAGTTTAACGCGCGATACAAAAAATAGTGCAGTGTGTGTGTACAATAATAAAGCGATTAGGTCGAAACTAAGTGAAATTGACTGGAAGGAGTTACTTTTAATAGACTGTCCGTTGTTACTATACGAGAAATTGCATACCATATTTAATAACCGTAAAATGTGTCAAATCGACGTTCTTCATAAAAACCGAGAGACACAACCGTGGGTTGATAATGCACTTAGGCTTATGATGAATCGTAGGGACGAGCTATTTAGGAAGTGGAAGGCATGTCCGAAAAGTGCGAGTTTAAGACTTGAATACACGAAGCATAGAAATAGAACTAATAAATTAATAAATAAGGCTAGAAATAAATTTAGGAAACAGGAAATACTAGACTGTCAGGGTGATTATAGGAAGATATGGGCATTAATAAATGGGTGGTTGGGCTGTAAAAAAGAAAATTTGGATGATGTTATTTTGAAGTATCTTGGCAAAACGGATACTGTACCTAATATATGCACAAACTTCGCCAAAACGTTTACAGGAGAAATAGATAAGATAAAACACCACTGTAGCCAAAAAATTTTAGATCGCTCGACGTATGTGACACAAAGTGACGTTTCTCTTCGTTTTCAAAGAGTCTCAGCAACGGAAATTGAAAAAACTATAGATAAATTAAATTGTCATAAATCGCCGGGATATGATAGAATCAGAGTACAGGACCACAAATATATAAAAAATGAAATTAGTCCGGTATTGGCAAAGTTTGTGAATATGTGCGCCGAGAGGGGGATTTACCCGGATAAGTTAAAGAAATCAATTATTCGTCCTATATACAAGCAAGGCAGCCATCTGGATTATACTAACTATAGACCTATAGCTATATTGTCAGTAATAAATAAAATAACGGAAAAGGTCATAATTAAAAGACTACATTCGTTCTTGGACAAACATCGTATTATATCCGAAACTCAGCATGGCTTTAGGAAATCTCGAAGTACTTCGACTGCACTAGTGCAGTTCGCGGATGACATTAACAATAAGTTAGATAACCGGTTATATGTAGTAGTTTTATTTCTCGATTTTAAAAAAGCATTCGATACACTGGACCATGACATGCTGCTTCTTGCTATGCAGGAGTGCGGCATCCGTGGTCCAGTGAATCAATGGTTTCGGAGCTATTTAAAAAATAGAACATTGCATACAATGGTATGCGGGGAGACGGGTGAGGAAGCGGATGTAGTGTATGGTGTGCCAACCGGGTCGGTGTATGGTCCTGTCGGGTACATCATGCACGTGAACAGTATCAGTAACGTGGTGGAGCACAGCTCCACGTAATACATGTACGCGGACGACACGTGTCTGGTGTGCGCCGACAGGGACCTCTCCGTCATACAACACAAGTTACAAGCTGATTTTAATAATGTATTAAAGTGGGCACACGATAATGGCATTCTTCTCAATGTAGCAAAAACAAAATGCATGCTTGTAAATTCCCCGCATATGTAAACACAAAATGTAAATGTTACAATAGTAGGACACACATTTGAATGCCTGCATAACGGTTTAGCATTGTGTCAATGTAAATCATTAGAATTTGTTAATAGTTATAGATATTTAGGACTCACCATAGACCAGAACTTTAGTTGGAAACTTCATATAGATGTTTTGTGTAATAAACTCAGAGCTATATTATGTAAACTTAATAATTTAAAACGTGTAATTAACAATGCGATATTACGTACTTTATATCATGCTTTGGCAGATTCAATCATTAGTTATGGACTTATTGCATATGGGCGAACTTTCAAAACATATTTAAATCGAATTTATAAGTTACAACTTAGATTAATTAAAAATATTGTAGATAAAAAAACAAAGCAAAACTGTAAAGGAAAATACCATATACTGTTTAAAAAATGTAACGTACTACCTGTCCATGTTAATTTTAACTATTTATTAGCTGTAGACCAATTTAAATGCCCAAAATATAAGATAAGAAAAATGTACAATCGTAATGTTAGATCAACATCGTCGCGTAAAAAGTTTGTTGAACCCAGATCACTTAATAACTACTACGGACGTATAACAATAAATAAATATCATACAAGTATAAATTATAGTAATGTAATGTATAAAGAGTGCGGTCTTCGCCAACAAACTGCATTGCAGTTTGGCGAAACATAAAATGTACCATTTTTGTGATTTTCTTTAGCATAATAAATTAAAAAAAAAAAAAAAAAAAAAAAAAAAAAAAAAAAAAAAAATGTCGCTCACAGCATTGACGAGAACCAGTTGTGCGCGTCAGTTGTAAGTATATAGGTACGTCAGAAGACTGACGCACTAAACAATTGTATTGGAGCTTTTAGTGTGACGCGGACTGTGTACTGTTGGCCTGTGGGATATCTATTTGTATCTAGCGTTCGTAAATAATGCGAACGGACCATGGATTGAAGCTCGGACGAACCCTTAGCAGTGCAGGAAAATTACCGTGAGATGCACTTTCAGTGTCGCCAAACATAATTAATATACCCCGCAAATGCGTCGGCTGCAACGACATCAAAGAGTAACTCGATGCTTAAGAATCAATATTGTCTAGTTATTATGTATTAAGCGGTTAATATATAGAAATATAATACAATAATTAAATATGTCTCACGGAAGTTTTAATAAGATTAATATTGTCTAGTAACAAAATATTTTTTTTGACGATTATGGCATTCGCTTCGTATTTTTAGGGTTCCGTACCTCAAAAGGAAAAAACGGAACCCTTATAGGATCACTTTGTTGTCCGTCTGTCCGTCCGTCTGTCAAGACCCTTTTTCTCAGGAACGCGTGGACGTATGAAGCTGAAATTTATATCAATTACTCAGGTCTACTGTCCCTTGAAGCTGTGAAAAAATCAAACTTCTAAGCCAACGCAATCAAAAGATACAGCCGTTTATGCCGCAAATTTTCGACACTTGCAAGGGAATCAAAACCTACAGGGTGCTTCCCGTGAACTCAGAATCTTGAAATTTGGTACGAAGCAACGTCTTATAGCATAGATAAAGGAATAATTACGAAAACCATATTTTTTTTTTTTAATACCTAACTTTGCACCTAATTTGCATATTTTCGACACTTGCAAGGGAATCAAAACCTACAGGGTGCTTCCCGTGAACTCAGAATCTTGAAATTTGGTACGAAGCAACGTCTTATAGCATAGATAAAGGAATAATTACGAAAACCATAAAAAAAATTTTTAATACCTAACTTTGCACCTAATTTATATGGGGCGCTATACATACCAGGTGCAAACTTAACTTAACCACTTAGGGATGGAAAGTGTTTGTACGGAACCTTCGGTGCGCGAGTCCGACTCGCACTTGGCCGGTTTTTTTTCTGAACCTAACTGCATTAAAAGGTGAAAAACGTCAAAAATGTTAGTTAAACGTTATTGATTCTTAAGAATCAATCATATCAATACGCGTAAGCGTCGAACTGTGCTTAATGCCTCGTGTTTTTATTTGACCAAATAACCGTAGTGACGTCACCGAATACGTCTATGGATGCCACATATGGCCCGAATACCTATTGCATTCAATTGAACATAGATGCGTCAGCGTCGTCAGCGACAATACTTTCATACTGCAACGATCAGTCATGGTCCGACAGGAATAAACTTACGAAAAGAACAGAACCTTTACTGATACTTTACAAAAAGGTTCTGTGTGTTCATGAATAAGAAATATGCGTTACTAGTTTTATACTATTACTAGCATAAATCCGCGGCTTCGCTCGCGTGCCTATACAATATACATCATCCTACGGGAACAATGCTCTTTTTTTCAGGATTAAAAGTAGGCTATTTGTTAAGTTAAGGTATAATCTGCAATCTGCATTTCCCTGATGCATATCCGTCCAGCCGTTTTAGCGTGAAGAAGTAACAAAACATACACAGACTTTCGCTTTTCTTATATTACTGGGAAATACTTTTTATTTTATCATAACTCCACTTTATCAAATCAAACCGAAAACTCAAGCACTCAAATCAAACGATCTCAGCTTTTACTGTACCAAATAAAGTTCACTTCAAAATCCATAACTCGAAGTGAAGCTAAGACACCGGGATATGTGTGCATTTTATTTGTATAAAGCTTTTATAATGTCCCGAGCCTCCGCTTATCGACTTGGGATATTCGAGATTGGTTTAATGATTCTAAGCCATTTTCTAAGTTACGTCATGTTCTATTGTAAGATATTGAGGTTCTCTTCGTTGACGAATGAAAAATGTATTATTCTGAGCCAGATAAACGTAATTCAGAATTCTGAAATGACTTAAAATAATTATTGAAAAGCTTGAATGTATTTATTACGGATGCAGGAAGTTTCCCGATCATTACTCCTCCCGTCCGTCCCAACGCGCCGCCCGCCTATAGGTACCGATTGACGACGATCGAGATGCCACCAAATACTATTTTTTTAATCTATTAGGATAACGCGGGTCTCTATCCATACCTCAAAAGCAAAAACAGAACCCCACCTTATAGGATCACGTGTAGCTGTCTGTCAGTCCGTCTGTTACAACCGATTTTCTGCAAAACTACTGGACCGATTAAATTGCAATTTGGCACAAACGCTTTCAAGTTTTTTCATGACCACAAATAAAATTTCAAAATCGGTGGCATTTTTGTAATTAACGTCCCAACAAACCATAAAAATTACACCCATACTCATATTTAGACATTTCGACCCCATTTCACCCCAACAGGGAAGATGTTAATTCACGTCCGCCACGTTGGATTTTCAGACTTTGTCACCACATTTCTCCCTTTTAGAGGTTGAATTTTCAAAAAACCTGAAACACGTGTTTACTCATTTATTGTTAGAAATACTCCTGTGAAGTTTCGAATAAAATAGCCTAACTAATCTTGTTTCCCCATACAAACTCTGGAACCCCATTTCACCCCTTTAGGGGGTGAGTTTTGAAAAATCCTTTCTTAGTGCACCTCTAAACCTTATAAGGAACCTACGTGCCAAATTTGAACTCTCTAGAACCAGCGGTTTAGTATTTACACATTTCAATCCCATTTCACCCCAACAGGGGAGATGGTAACTCACGTCCGCCACGTTGGATTTTAAAATCGTTGTGGTTTTCGTAATCAGCGACCCGATAAACCATAAAAACAATACCCATGCTGATTTTCAGACTTTGTCACCACATTTCTCCCTTTTAGGGGTTGAATTTTCAAAAAACCTGAAACACATGTTTACTCATTTATCGTTAGAAATACTCCTGTAAGGTTTCGAATAAAATAGTCTAACTAATCTTGTTTTCCCATACAAACTTTGGACCCCCATTTCACCCCTTTAGGGGGTAAATTTTGAAAAATCCTTTCTTAGTGCACCCCTACACCTTATAAGGAACCCACGTGCCAAATTTGAACTCTCTAGAACCAGCGGTTTAGTATTTAGAGATTTCAACCCCATTTCACCCCAACAGGGGAGATGGTAATTCACGTCCGCCACGTTGGATTTTAAAATCGTTGCGGTTTTCGTAATCAGCGACCCGATAAACCATAAAAACAATACCCATGCTGATTTTCAGACTTTGTCACCACATTTCTCCCTTTTAGGGGTTGAATTTTCAAAGAACCTGAAACACGTGTTTACGCATTTATCGTTAGGAATACTCCTGTGAAGTTTCGTATAAAATAGTCTAACTAATCTTGTTTCCCGATACAAACTTTGGAACCCCATTTCACCCCTTTAGGGGGTGAGTTTTGAAAAATCCTTTCTTAACGGATGCCTACGTCATGACATCTACCTGCATGCCAAATTTCAGCCCGATCCGTCCAGTGGTTTGGGCTGTGCGTTGATAGATCACTATGTCAGTCAGTCAGTCAGTCACCTTTGAGTTTTATATATATAGATATTGTAACTGGGTAGGTCTTATTAGGGTTCCGTACCCAAAGGGTAAAAACGGGACCCTATTACTGAGATTTCGCTTTCCGTCCGTCCGTCCGTCCGTCTGTCACCAGGCTGTATCTCAAGAACGGTGATAGCTAGACAGTTGAAATTTTCACAGATGATGTATTTCTATTGCCGCTATAACAACAAATACTAAAAATTAAACAAAATGACTATTTAAGGGGTGCTCCCATACAACAAACTTGTTATAGATTATGGTACGGAACCCTTCATGCGCGAGTCGGACTCGCACTTGCCCAATTTTTATTTCTATATATCAAAGTAAGAGCATCTTACTGAAATTGGATAGAGGATTTTTAAAGATTACCAATTTATTTTCTTTCATAAAGACTTAAATTCAGTTCCAGACAGTTTTAGTGTCGAAATGCAATATTCCAGTAAAAGAACCCTCGTAGCATCGAAACGGTAACATAATGAAATTACCTCCAGTCACAACAACGGAATAAAAATACTATGGAAATTGAGTAAATGGCACGTAGTGTGTTTACGATGTGACGTGCATTTCTAACGTGTCATTTACACGTATGTTTGTAGTGGCCAGACCGGCTTATATTAGGGACATTATAAATTATTTTATTTATTTATTAGGTTTGCCAACAGGTACAATACTATATAACATACATAAAAAACAAATGCAAGTACGAAACATATCAGAGTATTTACCCAATTACAGGCAAACACAACGTGCGTTATGAACAAAAAATCGCTTACGTTAACTGACTTTATGTTCAACAGGTAACATAGAAAAAAAAAACTAGAAAAAAAACTAGATTGAATTAAAATTTACAATGGTACAATATTTAAAAATAAAAAGCTATTGCACTATACTTAAAAGACTAAAGTGTGATATTTACGTATACACAATTCTAGGAATAGGTAGATAATTGCATCGAGGGATCAAAACTACTCAAAAATATTTAATTATTTAGACCAGCCTTAAATTTATATAAATTATTTTTAAACATATTCAAGGAAACGTTTAAAATGTCTATTTGACTTTCCTTGAAGAATTTATTGTGCTCTTTGCACATTCTGGGTACATGATGTTATGACAGCCAACATTGGTCCTAAATGTCTTAATAGCAAATGGCCTGAAATTACAGATGCGAGCACGGGTCTAGGAACAGTGAAGTTAATTTTCTGCAATAGCTGAGGACAATCTATACCACCGTTTACCACTTTATAAAGTAAAACCTGGTCGGCGACCCAACGCCTATCTTCGAGGTTAGCTATATTGAAAAAAGTTAGTCTATCCTTATATGTGTGCAGTGACTGGAGCTTTTTCTCGTAAACTGTAAGAAAAAGAGAAATCTTTTTTGTACTCGCTCAACCCGCTGTATATTACATTTGTATTGAGGACTCCAGATATTACAACAATATTCTAGCAGGCTACGGACCAATGCAAAATAAGCAACTTTTAGGGCAGATATTACGTCTTTAAAATTCTTACAACTGCGCCAGATAAAGCCTAGAAGTTTATTCGACTTATTTAGAATATAGTCAATATGAGTGTTATACGATACTTTACTGTCAAGCAATACTCCCAAATCTTTTATGTGAGAAACTTCTTCCAAGGGCACGTTATCGATAAAATAGGTAGTATTTAAAAACTTTTTCTTTTTGGTAAATTTAATATGTTTACATTTATTAATATTTAGGGGAAGTTTGTTGACTTGCGACCACTTTAAAACTCGATTTAAGTCCTCTTGGAGGAGGTGGGAGTCCTCAACGCTATAAATAGATTTAGTTATTTTAGGATCGTCTGCGAAGAAAGAAAATTCTGAATGGTGAATAACATTTGCCATGTCATTGATAAAGATAAGAAATAAAGTTGGTCCTTAGTGAGAGCCTTGTGGTACTCCTGAGGTTACATCAAAACATTCCGATGAGTATCCACTCATCACTACTTTTTGACATCTTGATGACAGATAACTGGAGAACCAGTCCAGTAACCTACCATATACACCAACATCGTAAAGCTTTTGAATTAACAAATGATGGTCAAAACTATCAAATGTTTCAAACAAAACCGGCTTGGGGACAACCCACCTTGATGAGAAATTAAATTAATAATTAAATTAAATTAGGTCTAAATATATTTTTTTAAATTATTATATATATTCATATTTTAATTTTAGCTGTTGCCTGAGGTAGACAATGGCGGGTTGTTTCCGAAAAAAAATGGTACTTTATTATTCAACCTTTCTGCACCTGCGTTTTCAGTCTTGCCATCAAAAAATACTGCTTGGGAAATTGACCCGGGTACGGTGCTATCGTTCTTCCGTTAAGATTTAATGTATGACCAAAAGCTTTCATATTATTTTTCGAAATAGACGATTCTATAGACTTTATGTACTCAGAATAACCATTTTCTATTAGCCTATGACAACGTGCCCTAGCCTCTTTAAATTCAAATTCATCAATAGGGTTTTTAAATCGTTTGAATTTGAATTATAGTCTATCTACACCCATATTTTTAAAGAAGTTCGGATACTATAGATAAATAGGTACTATAAATAAAGGCCTTATATTGACAGCGACGGCGGTATAGGGTATGGATGGGACCAAAAACAGAAATTTTATTTCATAACATTACATTAACTCTCCTCGGCTCATTTTATAAAACCACACTGGTTAGGGTTCCGTAGTCAACTAGGAACCCTTATAGTTTCGCCATGTCCGTCTGTCCGTCCGCGGCTTAGCTCCGTGATTATTAGTACTAGAAAGCTGAAATTTGGTATGAGTATGGGTATTTGTCACGCCGACAAAACGGTAAAATTAAAACTAAAAAAAAAATTTTTTCGGGTATGGAAAAATTCATGAAAATTAGGACTTATAAGTACTTTCAATGAAAACTGTATTGAACAAAATCGGTCGAGCCGTTTTTGAGTTATCACAAAATTTCATAATGTTTTCTTAAAAGGACGTAAGTTCACTTCCAGAAGGTAATAAGTAAACTGTAGTTACTTTGGCGTTTACGATCTTTTTATAGAGCTTGAAATCTTTCTCATAACTTAAGTCTATTGTGAAGGATGAGCAACTACGGAACCCTACACTGAGCGTGGCCCGACATGCTCTTGGCCGGTTTTTTTTTAATATTCAATGTGATACTAGTTTGTCAGAGGAACGGAACGGAAGTTCCCAGAATTGCGACAACTTTCCGCCCGGTAAGATCTCGGCAAATGATCAACAGTAAAAAAAAAAACCAACATTAATAAGTATGTATGCGTATATGTATGTATGCATACGCTTTCAAAAACGATCCCTAGTATTTAGAAAGGTGCATCTGTTGCATCTGTACAAATCAGTGGCGTGGCGTCAATCAGTAACTGAGGGCAAGCCCGTGTAGATTTCGCTTACTTTTTCTTCAGTAGCACAGTAGAAAATGGTACTTAATCGCCCTGAAGTGGGCGAGTCCGTTGGAATTGGGTTCTATGGACGAGACGTCGCTGCCCGTCTAGTCTAGCACAACTGTCGCGCGAGATAGCGCTACCCGTCACTCTCTCACATTACTACACAGAAAGAGAAGGGTAATTATCTCGCCCGAGAAATAGTCGCGTATGACAGTTAAGCTAGAGGTTCTGGAGAGAAGATCAATCGCTGATTAGTGTTGAACGAAAAACTACAGTCTGAAGCTTTTTTCCACCTCGTCGAAGTGCTGTGCTACGATACGATCACGACGCCTACGGTGCGGCGTAGCGTAGCACGTTTCTACGCACTGATGTCTGTTATTCTTTAATCAATTAATATGATTACAATGTTTTTACAAATGAAGCGAAAATTGAAAAATTTAATGATTCGGACAGGATTCGAATCATTAAATTTTTCAATTTTCGCTTCATTTGTAAACATTTAGTTTACGTTAGCAGACGTTACTGCTTTAATAAAAAAATACAATGTTTTTGTTAAATAAATACTTAGTTTTCCAACATTTGTAACCCCTTTTAGTCAATTCTTATATATACATAGTACAGCAGAGTCATTATAATACATAAGTTGTAAACAATATTACCTACGTATTTATCTATGAATTAAATATTTATTCATTGAATTACCAATATGTTTGCGGCTAGTAGGAAAACCGTCTTTTCTGGAAGGAATATCTCTGTTTAGGCAAATTCACAGCCAGCTACAACCGATGTTTATAGTTGGTATGATATGAGCCTATTTTTTTTCACCTCACTAGCTCGGAAAGCCCAGTTTGTTTTTTTGATATCTATTGAGAAAATCGCTTTTTATCCACATGTGGAGAAAGAGTTTTGACGTTTCAACGCAGCTAAAGTAAAATTTGACATGAGCTTATTTTCTGAAAAATCCCGTTTAAAATACCTACATGAAAGCTAATTAGACCTTCGTTTTAATAAATGGCAAAAGTGGTTGATTATTGCAGATATTTTTCAAAGATATAGTACAAACCCTTATTCTTTTTTCCTCGCTGTAGTGAGGTGAAAAGTTTTGTGTTATACTCGGGCGAAAGTTATTTTACGTCTCGTGTATTGAAACACTCGTTACGCTCAGGATTTTATTTTGAACCACTCGCTTCGCTCGTGGTCAATCATAGGATCCTTTCGCTAGCTCGTGTTTCAAATAAACACTCGCGGGTAAAATACAACTTTCCCCCCTTGTATAACAAATAACTATTTCCCGTAAGAACGTATCTGCTAATAGTGATTTCAAAACTCATAAGTTTGCTTTCAACTGAACCGATTCTCGTATTTCTTTCGTTTTTAGGGTTCCGTAGTCAACTAGGAACCCTTATAGTTTCGCCATGTCCGTCTGTCCGTCTGTTCGTCTGTCCGTCTGTCCGTCCGTCCGCGGCTTAGCTCCGTGATCATTAGTACTAGAAAGCTGAAATTTGGTATGAGTATGTGTATGTATCACGCCGACAAAACGGTAAAATAAAAACTAAAAAAAAAATTTTTTTTCGGGTACCTCTCGAACACCTAAAGTGGGGGTGATTTTTTTTTTTCGTTTCAACCCTAGTGTGTGGGGTGTCGTTGAATAGGTCTCTTGAAAATAATAGGGGTTTTCAAACATTACTTTTTGATAAAGTCAGTAGTTTTGTAAATATTCGCTCCGAAAATAAAAAAAATTGTGTCCCCCCCCCTCTAACTTTTGAACCACAAGTCAAAAAAATATGGAAAAATTCATGTTAATGCGGCCTTATAAGTACTTTCAATGAAAACTATATTGAACAAAATCGGTCAAGCCGTTTTTGAGTTATCGCCAAATTTCATATTTTTTCTTTAAAAGGTCGTAAGTTGACTTCCAGAAGGTAATAAGTGATTACAGTTTCTAGGGCGTTTACGACCTTTTTATAGAGCTTAAAATCTGTCTTAACTTAAACCTCGGGCTTAAAACAGCAGTTTATTGTGAAGGATGAGCAACTACGGAACCCTACACTGAGCGTGGCCCGACATGCTCTTGGCCGGTTTTTTTTTCTTCTAAATATGTTTGAAAACGGAAAAAGGAACCCCCATTTCGAAACAGACTCGTTTAATCCGGTTTTAACTACAACTTAGTGTTTCCAGTACACGAGACGGCAATATCATGTAAATTTCGGCCCGTCATCATCCACATTCTGAAATGCACGCTTGAATATTATACAAATTTCAAACCCGCTCTAATTTTGGCAGCGTCCCCGGCTATCTCCCATCCTTCTAATTACCTGGCCGGGTCGGGTGCAGCTATCCTGCAATTCCTGCAGCGGCCAGGAAGCCGCGCTATCGAGCTTCGGAGAGCGCTGCGTGCGCCGCGCACTACTTCCGCGTTCCGCTCTATGTACTTAATGTACTCCAGGCAAACATCGCCAGTGGGTAATAGATTTATTTCACTAATTACCACACTAATAATAATGGCGAAAGTTTGTGAGTGTGTTTGTATGTTTGTTACTTCTTCACTCTTAAGCGATTGGACCAATTTTGATGAAATTTGGTATGGAAGTAGCTGACACCATGGATGAACACATAGGCTACGATAGGTTAGATTTTACATTTCATCGTTTGAGACATTTACATGGGCTCTGACAGCGCATAGCAAAGTTTTAGGATAGTCTAAAATCAGGCTTAATTACAGTAACATTAAATAAAAGCTCAGCAAATACTAAATTTCACTGAATTAAATTGCACTGAATTGGAAATAAAATGTATTAAGTGTTACAGAATTAAATGTGGTAGTCCACATGGAAAGGGACCTTATGGCGGGAATGAGTTATCTACAGAAATGAAATCTAGAATCATATACCTAGCTATATTTCACGAATTAACCTCCTAGCTTTTTTATTTATTTTATTATAATTTTTTAAAGTTGATCCATCGATATCTTCAGTTTCGAGAAAATTACAGTTAAAGTTTGGAGTCCCAAAAACCTAACTTATAATGCGAAGTTATGGAGCTGATGGTATATTACAATTGACTATGATGTAATCTACCGGAAAATCACATAATATGTACAAGAGCTTTCCTACTTTAGGAGCTAGTGACGCCCAAACACAACAAGGTGCAAATTATCGATAATGGATTGAAAACACATTAACTTCCAGATTCTACGATATCTTTTGCTATTTTTGACTTTCTAGTAGACTACATTTATTGAGGAAATGTCACATATAAATAAAACTAAAATATCTAGATTGCAACATTTTTTTTTAATTTTTTTCTTCGTTTCAATTATTTTATGAAAAATAGACTCTTGGAGCAAAATTCTAACACGTATTCATAATAACGTCATAAAGTTTACATATATCAACATAATTATCAGCTTTACAAACATAATTTGGCTTAAATTTAAAAGTTTTAACAAATGTTAGTTACGTAGAGACGGTATAATTTTCGCCATACTTCAGAGAAAAGGGACCTTATGGAGGTCACTAAACTCAATTATGTAATCAAAACATGAAAAATCAATATTTTATTGCAATTTCACAGTAATTTTAATTGCAACTAATTTAACAGCGATATTAAAGAGCAAAAATATAATTGTTAAGCGGTTAGATTTCAAATCAACGTTAAAAAACTTTAGTGAGAAGAAGAGATTTAATAAAAGGGCCCTTATGGCGGCTTTTAGCAAAAGTGACTTTAAGGCTCGTTTGTTATATTTTTAAGGACTATTTTCTTTAAATATCATTCACTTAGGCTACTAACCCCAGACTGAGCCCCCTACAGCGAGCGATGACCGCGGTAGTCAGAGAGAGAGAGAGATAGAAGGTCGGTTGAGGCGCGGGGCGCGGCGTGCTTGTCGAAGCGCCGGCGGCAAGATAAAAGAACGCGGCTACCCAGCAATTCACACGATTTAAGTAATAATAATATTTGTTAACACAAAATATGTATTTTGAAATGCATAATATGCAATCTACATTGTTACGTATAGTACAGTCTGCAAACAGCAAAGTTATTTCCTCTGCATTATTCCCACGCGTAAATGCAAAAGGAATAATGATATATTTATTGACTGTACGTAATTACCTACCAGTTGTTAATTCTGATTCTGATGAATAAGGATCTTAACAAAATGATTTTATTGTGTAATTAAGTCATCCCGCCATAAGGTCCCTTTTCTACTAAACTTAACAGGGATTTAAAACTCATAATATATTGACGTATATAAAAGTGAGTTAATTGAAAAGATAGTATAAATAACGTTCTTTTTATTAGAGCCATAAAAAAAATACGATTTTCTGACACATTTCACAAAACTTCGATTATCTCGGAAACTAAATGCCGCCATAAGGTCCCTTTTGATTTGGATCGTCACAAATGTAGAGCTTTCTTTAAGTACCTTTATGAGTAGAAATTGTTTTGTTCGAATGACTCTTAATAAAGGTACATATTATAAGTTGGAAAATATCATTTCTTCTAACAAAGTCAAGACTTGGAGAAATGTAATGTACTATCGTTTAGATACATTAGGGACATAGTTCATTAGTTTATCCACGTGTACCTAATACAATAGTGATTGGACCCGGAGACTTGAGTTCCATTTCAGTAAACTCGAGCACGATTTCTTTTATTCAAAAGAAACTAACTCTTAATTGGCTTCATTGTGGCAGTGTGCATTGCTACGTTTTAAAGGGCGACTGAGGAGAAAAACTGTATCAAACAAAAGCTCTTTATCGAGTACCATTAGCCTTTGAGTCAGGCGCGCCAAACAATTACAGAAAACTTCGCTAGTTTTCCACGATTCACCAAAGTACATACATATTCGGGAAATAAAATTTATTTTCAACTGCATGATAAGTGGTCAGAACCTCTGAGCAAATACAATTACTTGCCATAAATACATATACTCGTTTTACAGTTGGTCCTTTTAAAGATAATATACATATATGATTATGTATTAGACAGAATAGATATCGTTGTGGATTATTATTAATACTTACCTATCGTAGGTAAGTACCTACGATACGATGTTATTTCAGGCCATATTGTAATCCACAATTGGCGAACACGGTGAATTGGAAAAAGCTTAACATAAAAAAACATGCTCCTACGTGGTTCTACCTAGCTTTGCATTCTAATTATATATAGTTAGTTAGTTAGTTAGTTGCGCTGGGCATTTTCCGCAAGTCGACATCCAAACGTGCCTATTTTGCGTGAAAAGGGGGTAGCGCTACTCCAACCACCCCAACTCCTCGACAAACCTTATCAAAGCTTTAATGTTGCTTGTGGCGTCGTGTACGGTACTTGGGGATCCTAGGTACTTCGTCCTGTATGCTTCTACCTGTTTGCAATCTAGTAGAATATGTTTGGTGGTTTCTTCTGCTTCCATGCATGCCCTGCATAGAGGGCTATCTGTTATCCCTAAATTGAAAAGGTGTTTGTTCAGAGTATTATGTCCCGTTATTATTCCTACTATTTTGCGTAGTTGGTTCCTGTGGATTCTCAGCAAGATTGTGGTGAGTTTGTGGTTCCTATTCGGAAGAATATCTTTTGTCTGTCTACACGTTCCTATGTCTTCCCAGTATTTTTGGTGTTGGTATATTGTATATTGGTTCATTGCCTTGTATATGTAAGATTGTGGTAGGGGTATTATTGGCTATGGTCCGCATGTTGGTGTCTCTGATCCTTTACGGGCCAGTTCATCCGCTGCATCATTGCCTCTCGAGCCACTGTGTCCCTTTATCCACTGTAATGTTACTGTATTTTTGCCATTGCACACCTCTGTGATGCTGCGATGACATTCGTCTATTAGAGCAGAGGTACATTTATCACTGTCTAGTGCTTGTAGTACGGATTTGCTGTCTGATATTATACGTAAGTTTGTGTTTTGAACCTGGCGTCTTTTTATAGCGTTGCAGGCTTCTATTATTCCTACGCATTCTGCCTGGAATACCGTGTTGTGTATACGTAGGGGTTTAGAGATGTGAATACTCAAATCCTCCGAGAATACACCACAGCCCGTTCCATTTTCATTCTTTGACCCGTCTGTAAAGATTCTCAGGTCCTCTAGGTTTAGCCCCTCTTTTGGGTCTTCAGTTAGGAGTATGACGTATTCCTTCTTACAGGTTATAGTCTTAGGTATCTTGTCGATTGGTGCTTCCATTATAGGGAATTTTGTGATCATATCACTGTGGATCTTTGTGTGTTGGGTATTGCTATTCGTCCATAGGTTTTGGCTTTTTAGTCGCATCGCCGTGACGGCTGCTTCTCTTTGTATGTGTATGTGCAGTGGCGTGATCCTAGCATTATCTGTAGTGCTGCTGTAGGGGTAGTCCTCATGCAGCCTGTCGTTGCCGTGCATGCTAGTCTTTGTATTTTTTTGCAGGCCGGCAATCGCACATGCTAGCTTCGTTCGGGGCCACCATACTACTGCTCCGTAGCTGATCATAGGTACTATTACCGTCTTGTATAGCCACAAAATGATGCGTGGGGCAAGACCCCACCTCTTGCCTATCATTCTTCGACATTGCCAGAAGGCGACTGTGGCTTTGTTAAATCTGTTCTCAAGATGTTTGTTCCAGATCAGTTTGTCATCTAAGGTTATCCCTAAATATTTCACTTGTTTGGATAGTGTAAGCTTCGTACCAAAAAGGCTTGGCATTTCGTATGACCCCAGTTTACGTTTGTGCGTGAAGAGAATTGTGTCAGTTTTTTTGGGGTTTACCGATAGGTCATTCTCTCTGCACCATTTCTCTACTATTTTTAGTGCTGTTTGTGTAAGATCACACAGTGTGCTTATTACCAGTCCACTGATAAGTATGACAAGGTCGTCCGCGTATCCTATGGTCGTGAAATGACTCTCGTTTAGTTTTGTTATCAGATCATTTACCACTAGGTTCCATAAAAGGGGTGAGAGGACTCCTCCTTGCGGGCATCCTCTCGCGACTAGCGCTTGCTGATCTTTGTTTTCTGCTAGTCTTACGATTCTTTGTTCTAGCATGTTCATTATCCATTCTATTAGCAATGGTTCTGTGTCATGTCTTTCTAGAGCTTGTTTGATCCTGCTAAAATTTGTTTTATCGAAAGCACACTTATATATAATTCTACCATAAGTATATTCCATACTACCACTATTATTTATTTACACACGAAATTAGAGTTGTGCATTTACATCCATACTTATTAGTGTCATAAAATAACATCTTGCCATTAAAATAACCTCATCTCCTACACGGCAACATAAACATTATTCATCAGAATAATGTTTATGTTTCTTCGTCGCACTGAATATACATTTGGCAAGCAGACAAAAATGTTAATATTTATCTGACCTTTCGTCCTGTTGTTTGTAAATTTTATTCAAGAATCCTTTATGAGGTCTAGTTTTAAATTCAACGCAACTTCTTGTTGTTGCGAAGTAAATTGGCTTGCACGGCGAGCGTTAGTACGTAGGTGGTGTTATGCTAACATTACAGGGACGGGAGTAATTTAATGATACGTAGTGCGGAGAAGAGTTGAAGCCTCAACAACTTGAAATTAAACTTAATTGAATAGGAACTTGGGGGGTAATTCTACCAATTTTAGAAAGATGATGGAGATCTCTCTATTACATCGCCATCCATCACTTTTGACGTGTCCCTAATTGACAAGTGGCGATATCCCTGGAACATCGCAACTTCGCTAATCCGGTCGCGCTTAATTTGCATCTCCTTTGTATGTGACGGCATAGATAACAGGCGCATACTTAACTTGACCGGGTAGTGCGTGAAATTAGTCAGTTACGTTACGTTTCGTTCCTGAACAGAAATTCATATGCATGAATAGAATTTTTGACAATCATTATCGCCTTCGTATTTCCAAAATTGAGATGAGATATGTCACTTGAAGCACATCGCATTTTAATGACAGTTCAAAGGCAACATCGCTGTTATCTAATAGAGATTTGACGTTCGGCGGTCTCTCAAACGGCATTCTCGAATTAGGTCAAAGTGTTAGTCTCGATACCTGTCATAACTTGGATCACTTTGATGACATTAGGGCATTGTGTTGAAGACCTCGCAGACTTCGGGCCGAAAAAGTTAAGGTCTGGGAACCCTCCAGCACTGCTGATGCCTGACATACAGGACTCCTGGAGCTTAGACGAGGCTTGGGTTGAAGAATGAGAATCTCATAAAGATTCCTCGAACCCCTTCTCTTTCACTCCTCAAGAACCTCCTGCTGGATTCATGGAACCCCGCCGGCTCTGGACCGCCCTAAACCGACTGAGGACGGGAGTAGGAAATTGCGCCTACCACTGGCACAAATGGGGTTGGAGCCCGACCCCAGCTTGTGACTGCGGACACCCTACACATACGATCGACCATTTGGTCTGGGAGTGCCCCCTAACTAAATACACAGGCAATTCAGGTGACTTCGAGATCATCTCCAACGCGGCAGCTGTCTATCTGAAACGGGCGAAATTATAAATATAGGTTTTCTCTCTTTATATATATAATTTGATTGTTTTTTTACTGTTCCAATGTTTTATAATGCCATACGATAAATAAATAATAAGGGCATTGTATGATGGAGTTAATAATCGTTATTATTTAAGTAGTTGAAAAAGAACATTAAGTCGTCTCAATAGTGCAGTTCCCAAGGCGTTAAAAACGTGAAAACCTTGTACAATGTACATCTAATCGGAAAAACGAAATTAAAAACAAAAATTTACAGTATTTAGCTAATAACATGTAGAAAAAAATATTTTTCAAACAAAAATATTATTAAGTGATATTTAGTTCTGAACGAGAATGCCAGGGGCTTCCATAGGGAAAACAATACTGACAAACTTGCAATGGAAACTACGAAATCGCAAGAAAAAAAGTCAGCGGTTACAATATATATTTTTTTCTTTTTATTTCAAACTTATTTACAGTTGGTGATATTCAGTGGTTTTATATTTTGTACGGAACCCTCGGTGCGCGAATCTGACTCGCACTTGACCGGCTTTGTAACGTATGTGTAACGCTAACATAAAAATCGACACATAAAAAATAAGTACCACACTGCATCCTGAAATAATAACAAACTAAACTACAGGCCGTGAGCTCTCGAGCTCTCAGATTGCGATTAGGGTTTGGGTGAAAACTGAGAGGTCCTCTCTGGATCGCGTAAGAACGAGCGAGACAGGTATAAAAAGCGCATCAAATTCTGACAGCTGACGCACTGTAATTTCCACGATGTAGAATTCCACGACATAGCTGGTCGGAGTCGAAATAATAATGTTTAACCCGCGTTAAAACATATTCTACTACCGCGAACTTTCAAGTAAATAATTGACAAGAACGCCTTAGCTAAATAAAGAAAATTTGAATGAATTTCATCAAAGCGGCGAATCGTAAGAAACTTTGCGGCGTGAGTTTAACTTTATGAATAAGTAATCATCTGTACCATTTAAGGAGTGTACTTAACGGAGGACGGATAGAGTTATTTGCAGGGCAAACGTATGATATGATAGACTGTAAAAGTTACCTAGAACTGCGACCATTAATCACGAAAAATGTTCACCGTTTAAACGAAATACCTAATCACGTTATAACAATAAAAAAAAACATATATCGTAAAAAAATACAAGAGACATAGGTAATGAGATTAAAGCCGTCAAGTATTTTTTTGTGTATTTACCCGTCAAAAGAAATGGAATTCACATTTCAATTTGTAGTCTACCACACACCACACTTAGCAGACACAACAAACAACGTGATACACTTTTTATAAAATTCTTGGGATGTTATGACAAGTACTCAAACGTGAGCAATTTACAATCCTCAAATTTATTTGTTTTAAGTTAAATTTAAAAGTACCGAGGCAGTGGATCTGTTTCTTGTGGGTATTATGTATTAACGATTACATAGATACTGCATGAAAAATGGGTTAAAGCTCTTCGTGCCCGAATACCCACGTCTATTTCAGAGAACGATGATATTTATCTGTTTTATTTTTTCGACCCGAGGATTTAAACCGTATGTGGCGATATTTTTCTTTGTAGGACCGATTATTAGGTATACCTTAGTGCATGAAAGCAGTGAAAGCACTTAAGTAAGCGCCGGGCGCTTGCTGTAATGCATGGACGGAGGTATTAGGTCGAGCTGGGAAGTCTAAAAAGAAAATGTTTGATTTCCCGGCTAACAGAGCAAAGTATTGAGGTCACTTCAATTTCCTAGTCTATTTGAGAACAGATTAGGTACATTATTGTGTGCTTAGTCGCTATCGCTAGTAAATAAAAAAAAATATACTCACACACAGCCAAGTTTATTTTCACTTAATTAAGTATTTTTTTTAAATCCACGTGTATATGCAGTTATTCTTGTTATTATAATGAATGAGTTGGTTCCCGAAAACAGATCTTTGGGTCTTATAGTTTCGGACTTGCCCATACTGACCGATGTAATGGGCCACCCTGTGTGTAATTCTGGTTACAGGTATATCAAGAGGGGAAATACTTTCTTCATAAATAAGTAACCAGAAAGACTGGCTGGAGGTAACTAAGCTCGTAACAACGGACAACCGCCTATTAATCACTACATAGTAACTATAAAACAAAGTCGCTCCCTGCTGTCTGTCTGTTCCTCTGTCGCTATGTATGCTTAGATCTTTAAAACTACGCAACGCATTTTGTTGCAGTTTTTTTAATAGATAGAATGATTCCAGAGGAAGGTTTATACATGCATAATCTATCAGCAAGCCGGGGCGGGTCGCTAGCTATATGATGACTATCACTACATAGTATAAAACAAAGTCGCTCCCTGCTGTCTGTCTGTTGTCTGCCCCTATGTATGCTTAAATCTTTAAAACTACGCAATAGATTTTGATGAGATTTTTTTAATAGATAGAATGATTCCAGAGGAAGGTTTATACATGCATAATCTATCAGCAAGCCGGGGCGGGTCGCTAGCTATATGATGACTATCACTACATAGTATAAAACAAAGTCGCTCCCTGCTGTCTGTCTGTTGTCTGCCCCTATGTATGCTTAAATCTTTAAAACTACGCAATAGATTTTGATGCGATTTTTTTAATAGATAGAGTGAACAAAGAGGAAGGTATATTTAATTTAGTATCAGGATTGCACGCGTGCGAAGCCGGGGCGGGTCGCTAGTTATATATAAAAATGGTTAGATGGTTAGTTTGTTAGTTTGACCGGGATTGTTGCAATCAGCAAAAGGCACATTCCGATTGTCACGAAAGGCAATAATAATCGATTAATATCGCCGACAGGAATGAACGATAATAATCGCGCCAGCATTATTTGTAACGTTCACTGGCAACCTTTGTATTATTCTCATTAGCATGGAGGAGCGCGTTTCTTTTATTTGTTTTTCATTACTTTTGACATTTAGTAGATACGTCGACGAGCTACGTGACAGCCTTACTTGATATTACTGTCCACTCAACGAAAGCTCTCTTATTACTTTACTCATTAATGTGTCTGTCTATAATTTGGGTTCTTTCCGTTGTGTTTTGAGTACTTGTAAATATATGAAAGAGTTTTTACAAATGAAAAATTAAGAAAAGTTTTGTAAGTGCTTTGCGGTTTTTGTTAGTCAAACCTTATAAAGTGACAACGGGCAAGCCTAATCATAAGCTAGGGTTTACGGAGGAATATATATATCGTTATATAAAGCATGATGAAGGCTAACCTGACAGGGGACGAGCTATTTTTGCTGAAGCTGGCCAGCCGTGGAGCGAGACACGTTTCACACATTAGAATGCGCACATTTTATCAAACGGCCGGAAAAGTGGGTCATACATTGCTTTTCAATACACAATATTTACCTATGTATAATATCCTCCTTAGTATTGTACACGTTGCTTGGTTTGTCTACCATTTACATTTGTGTTTAGCAGTCATTTACTCAAAGGTTAACTGGAACACACCCCTTAAAGGGATAAGTTTGCCTTTGTATATGCTTATTCTTTGGAAATGTATTTTTTGTTTTGTGTGCAATAAAGTGTTTACATACATACATAATATTTCTAAACTCGGCTCACTCTAATAACGAAACAAAGATTAAAATTCACATTCTCCAAGTAGGTCTCAAGCGCTACTTTGTCTTATAAAAGGACACACGAGTACCTACCTTATTAAAATATTAACCCATGTGCCCATTCGCTTATTAGTGGGCCACCAAATAGAGTTGTGTGTGACATATCGGCAACAGACCGTATAATTTTAGCGAATTTTTCGGGATTTACGTAGGTAAGCGTTTAGTTTTTATTTAAGATCTGAAAGACCTTACCTTCATTTTACCAAGTTGCAAACTTGTAATCTGGGTTTTAATATGTAAAACGCAAGACCTTACCTTCATTTTACCAAGTTGCAAGAATCTGCGTTTTAATATGTAAAACGCAATTTGTGTTACAATGCGCACCTTTTATACTGGACCATCTGCAAAACTGCCGTCCAAGATAAACAATAACTGGCAGCGGTTTGCGGCGCGCCTGCCTCGCGCTGGGTCATTAGGACAGATTCCGCTGAAACAATGAAACTCGCATCGCTCCCAACACCGCAGGCCTACTTAAGCAAATTTCGTCAGTTCTTGAGAACGCCCGGATTTTCATCGGGATTTTGATAAGAGGTGACGTTGACTTAGCGGATACATTTATTTCATCCAGATAGCAACGAATCTAGAAAATCCAGTTTTGTTGTGCGTTGTGTTTCATGTTAAATGAGCAAGTTACGAGTTAGCGAGCAGACATAATTCAATGGAATACGCACAAAGCCAATGATCTCGTTTTGTAGTTTGCGGTTTATAGTATTGGCCATTGCCATTACTCAATGCACTGTGCTAATTTACGAGTGTTAATATGATTCGATGAAATGAATAGTTTTTAATTTTTAAATAAAAAAAAAGCATTTACGCTTGGTTACGTGAGATACAAATTGGATATCCTAGATGTTTTTTGAATATTATTGAATGTTGTCTACCAAGAAACTCTACGCACTTCTTCGGTAAATGTTTCCCAAGTCAATATTCATTTTTTTTAATACTTATGTCAGGACATGATCACAATAATCTCAACTAGAAATGTAAAATCTGGTCATCATGAGACCCTAATTTGATAAATAATATAAAAATGAAACGAAAACAGAACATAACTCAAAATGTAGAATTCTTAGCATGGCTAAAAAAAAATACTCTTACATTGGCTGTGATCCTGTATTCCTGTCATTATTTTCAATTAACCTAGACTGAATATCTTGGTAGCGACTGTTTTTGATTCCACCAAACATAGCTGAAAACCATCTCGTCAGACAGAGCTTTCGATAAAAAAAAAGCTGTCTAATTGGTCCATCAGTTTAAGAGCTACGATGTCACAGACACAGGCACATATTAAATTTATACCCATATTTATAGCTTATAATGTGTAAACCAGTTTTTAGACATTATAAGCTTTTGACTCTACCATCCTTATATATATATATGAGATACCTAGCTATATTTGGCCGTGGTAACCAGCAGTATTTTAAGAAAAATTGAGATATAATTACTTACAATAACCGGGTATCAAGGCAAAAATACCTGTTGTGTCTACCTAGAGCACGCCTAAGACAAACCACTCGTAGTCCTTATTTTAAGTGTGTTAATAAGATATTCAATAAAATTCCAAATGAAATAAAAGGTCTCCCCTTAACACACTTTAAAAAGAAACTGCACTTATGGCTGTGTGAATTATGCGTGAACTCCATTAACGAAGTTTCTTAGTTTAAATTTTAAATCTAGTGATAGGTAATTAATTTCTAATTAAGTACATCTAGCTTTAAGTATCTCTATTTTTTTTACCTGTCACGGAAATTTAGATTTAATATTTGCATGCTTTTTAAATAGAGTATGGTGGTTCTTATAATTAGTAAATTATACCAGCTTATTGTAATTGTAACCCATATTCTGCAAATAAATAATCATTTCATTTCATAACATCCTTCTTTTTTCCACAGGGGTCAAAAAGGGCTACGTGTGAACGCTGTTTGTAGCACAGTAGCACGTGAGAAGGACAAACCTACACACCAATAGATAGACCAATAAAAATACAAAAATAAAACTTCGTGGTATGGGTAAGAATTGATTGTATGTAGGTATAGGTAGGTATATGTCATGCGGCGGGTTCATCGTCTAATGAATGCGAGTGACGCTTGCACATTACGTAGGCCTTTGTTTGTTTCGTAGATGCAAATTAAACCCCCAGCCGAGACTCTACAATGTCAAACAAATTAACACAGATATAGGTAACATACAGAATTTTACCTGACTGCCCAGAAGGATTATGTAAGGCTGAAAAAAATAGCGTAATGAAACTTTTCATTTACACTTAAAAAAAATCTTTGACTTTGCACACTTTCGTAAGCAAAATCAACAAGGGTTTTAGAATAAACAATAGATAGATCAACCACAGACAAGAAAACTTATGTTAGATCAACCTTCAGCTGGGACATCTCACCGACCTTTCCATGGACAACCAACAACTTCAAATGCTTGTGCAATCAACTTGCAAGTCCACTATGTTATTAGTGAGTGGTGGTCGGTGTTAGTTGGCTTAGCCTACGTAATTGCCAGTCTGGAGGAGCACCCGCCAATGCCGCCAAATACACTTGGTTAGGGCTTAAGTCGGATCTACTTTGACCCCTAGAATTATATTAGTTCTACAATTTGTGCCAAATAAATTTGCGTCTCTAAAGATAGTCTCAACACCCTCCCGTTGCCCGAGGAACCCCTTTAACACCTAAAAACAATTACTATGACGCTCCTACTAGCTAACTTCAGACACACAAACTTACGTGGCGTGAATTGTAACTGCCTTAATTAAACTCGGAAAGAACAAAGAAGATTAATTACTTATACAAGTACCAAGACTACGTCCGCATGGATTTTCCAATTATTTCATACTTCCGACATTCTTCCCCCGTATTTCCTCCCTCACATTCGTATACGAGTACATCTCATATAAAGATAATTATATGTCCTAATCATGTTCCTATTTTGAACCATGTTGCGCGTTGTCAATGTTTGTTTACCTATGTATATCAGTCGCGAGGTTATTTTTACATGCCGATCCAAATAAAGAGTGTAATACATATAGATCACTGTAATAGGTTCGAGATAATTTCTCCGACAATAGAAAATAGTGTTTCAAGTTGTAATCATCGGTAATCTGGCAACACACAAAGCGTTTTATTGTCTTAAGAAGAGCCATAGTCAAAGAATTGCCTCGCTCGATCGGATCGGATAACGTTCAGTTAATGTTCGCCGCAGGAACTAATAATGTCTTTCATTCCACAAGCCAAAGCGAACCAAACACACTTCGTCGACTTCTAACAGCCAATTTGTTTGCAGAAGTTGTTCGTGCGCTTATCTACGGAAAGGAAATTTGTTATCAAGTGAAATCAGATGTCACGACGAATCTATACTATTAGACTCATTCAAATTTATTCATTCATTCATTTCATTGTTCGACTTCTTAGTGCTAATTCATTGCCATATCAAGTATGTTTTCAATATGTTTTGTCTTCTTTTAACGTCCTGTAATTAACATGAAACGTTGGTTTAAATATAGTTTTCTCATGTGCGTCCGTTCTTCTATCTGCTAAGCACAGGTGTTTCACTGTATCGTAATATTTCCTTTCATTTTGTATTTGATAAGGTCGTTTACAAACACTAGCTCGATCCGAAAAAATAAAAGATTGTGCGTCAACTGATGAAATCCGAGGACTACTTACTGTATTTTTAAATAATATTTAAAACTAATTAATGACGAATTTCCAGATCCAATTTTAAATAATAATATTTAATAGTAAAAAAAAAGTGTAAGAACACCCTAAAAAGATATTAGTTAAGTACCGACGGCGATGTATGATTGCTGGTGTGGTCTAATTAGTATGATTATAAATTATACATACCTATCTGTGCAATGTTGTGAGCGGTGCGAAACATTCGCGTCACGTTTAAACCTCGAACAGATTTCTGTCACGCGTATTAAATTGTAAATTATTTGTGTTTACTTCACTTAAATAAAGGAAAAAAAACATAAAAGCAAATATTATTCACGTCTCTGCCCTGCTAATTGTACTTGCAGTTATCGTCATTTTTGTGATTTTACTTTTTTGCAAAAATGACATCCCAAGGATCTATACGGAAGCAGCTATACGTAAAAAAGATATTTACAAGCCTTAAATACAAAGATCAAAGCTTAAAGAAAATTTGAAAAAGGAGCTACCTGGGGGAAGAGACCGGGAATCGAACCCGGTACCTCTGGATTGCCGGTCCAGCGCGTTAACCATTTCGCTACCCTAGCTCCAGGAAGATCTGACGAATTTTTCCTTATGCCTTATGTTTCGATTCCCGGTCTCTTCCCCCAGGTAGCTCCTTTTTCAATTTTTCTTTAAGCTTTGATCTTTGTATTTAAGGCTTAAATAAAATTGTGGTGTACCTACCCACATTAAAAAATGAAACATATGAAACATTACATGTTTCATAAATTTATAAGATATTTACAAGTTTTTTTTTAGTAAAAACATGTTTAGTATTTAACATGAAACGCAGATTACTTGCACCTAAATGTTATCTTTGCTAAAAAGATCTGCAGCATTAAGCATGTGCTAGAAAATTATGCAGTACTTGCTACGTTTGCTGCTATTTATCACGTTGAGTGACACTCAAATAGCATCGAGGGCCAGTTAAAAATTCATAAAATCCACAAAAATGAGATTTTGCTATTTATCGACAAATGATTTCTAAAATGCATAAAAACTATGGTACACGTTGAGATAAATGTTTATTGCTGTTTATTTAAGAAATATCCAAGTGTCGTTCAACTGGTGTCCCCACGGCCTCAGCGGAAGAAAAAGCGCTATTCCGTCGGCGGGGGCCGCGGGGGTCCCGCCGGCGCACACCTCACCCGCCACCCACGCGCCACGGTTCCTGGGCCCGCGTTAATACGAGTAGGTTTTAGTTTTTCTTGTACTATACCGAATTTTAGGTTTAAAATAATTACTTATGATACAAATGTGGAAAGTAGGATTATTTCCTTGGCAAGAAGACTGCATTTCAACACTTGTATAATACAGCATTTTACAATGCATTATGCGAGGAAAGATTCAACAATTATTAGCGATAGCGTACAGCGCTACTATGCTGTGCTGTTTATAAGGGTATTTAATGCATAGAAAAATGAAAATGATCCAATTAACTCGCGCAATCCGCACCGCACGGGAATGGATTTGCCTGCGGAGCGCAGTACTTCGTTGTGCCGAGAAGTAAGTAAGTATTATGGACAACCATTCCCACAGGGGGCGTACGCACTATGCCGGTCGTTCAGGATTGGATTGTTTGAATTCATAAGATTACCCTTAGAAAAGGTGCTTTCCGAGCATATGAATTGTAAACTACATGAAATTTATAGTAGATGCCTCCCATAAAATTCGTGGGTCGCGCATGATTTTCTTTAAAGTTGGTTAAAAAATCAAAATACATAATTTAAAAATATCTTATTTTTCATTCTAATGTAAATCAAAACTTGTAAAATATGCATGTAAATTGTTTAATATTTATAAACATTTTAAATAACTTTCAACATTCTACCATCGATTGTGGAAAATCACTCATAATTTTCTAAGTCGATATTGAATTAAAAAACCAACAACTCTTGGATTAACTACAGGGCCACGCGGGTCACCTCAGGTACCAATAACCGAGATATAATTGAGCGACGGCCCAGCAAAGGAGTTTGATATTAGGTCTGACTCGCGGTCATATGGTGCCCCCATATGACCGCGAAAGTACATGTGTCGCTCAACACGTGGCCCCCATGGCCTAAATGAAAATGCATAATATTATTTATGGCGTTCAACGTGTTATTTAGCATATAACTTTTTTACGACGAATACTAACTAAAGCCAAACGCAGTACTTACCATTACTGCATTTGAATGCAGCGTGAATAGCAAAGAGCTACTCTTGCGACGCTAAAACTAAACGCAGTATTCACCATTTACTGCATGGTGTTGCGTTGCATCATTTTAGTGAGTGCTTTTACGTTAAAAATGAAGTCATTTACTAGTGCCATATGGAATTACTTTTGTTAATATAAATACAAACTCAACAAAGTGTAAATTGTGCGAGAAAGTGTATTCTAAGAAAGGAGGAACAACAAAGTTTTTTAAAGGGCCACCTAAAATCGTTGCTAGTACCAGATTTAAATTTTAACTGATTAATTTCATAAATAGCATTGCTTTTTCATAGATTAGTAGATTACATAATAATATCATATCACATGGTTTGCATTTCATTTAAACTTTGCGTTAATTTGTAATCGTTATGAACGAACGAAAACTAGTTTATCTAAAAAAATCCCTTTAATTACAAATAATTAACGCAAAAAGTTTGATTAGTTGTGTTGTTTAGTTAAACTTGCACTTCAATACATTAACCTTCTACTTAAAACTCTTACAAAGTACTCGGCTCCGGCTCCAGCTCCGGTAAACCTCCGGATCCGGCTTTGGAGGTCTCCTCCGCCTCCGGCTCCGGATCTGCATCCGTTAAATAAAACAGTGAAACTCCAGATCCGGCTCCGGCTCCGGTAAAGCCGTCTCCGTAACATCCCTAATAGTCCTCTGTCCACGAATTACGTCGACGCACTGATTTGATTTGCTAGAGCGAAACGCAGCACTACCGTGCGGCATCGGTACATGCCTGGATTCCTCTCACTCTTGCTTCTGTTAAATGCAGTATTGTAGAATACTGCGTTTAGGTTACGTCACTAGAATCGGTTTTTGTTATTTTCGCTACACGCAAATGCAACGCAACACCAACAGCAACGCAATATGGAATAAGTAACTGAACTGACGGAACTAACTGATTTAAGACAAAAAGTGGGCGATCTTGAGTGATAGGTAAGTAGGTAATTCCCAGACAAGTCAAAACTAGCAGGCGCGCGCCGCGCTTCCACGGCCAATGCTATAACAATACCTTCGGCTCCGGCTCCGGTATAACTTCTGTAAAAAAATAACAGAGGCGGAGGCGGAGGCGGTCGGAGGTGTGAAATAAAAATAGCGAAGGCGGAGGTGAATCCGGAGGTGTATAATTGCATTCCGACTGTGCAGTCCGCTTTTCAGTTTTGATACAGTAGGTGTAACTGTATCAGAACTGCCCTGGAACTGCCACTTTGCAGCTGGGTTGCAGTTGAAATGCTGTCGGTCTGTATCGGCCCAAAGGTGTATTTAAAGACTAAATAAAAAATGATTTTGAATCGAGTTTTATAGACTGATTATAAATACGAATTAAAACAAAAATTTGATCGTAATAATAAGCTTACTTTGTAATAAATAAATAAATAAATTCGAATACTTACCTTAATTCTGTTTTATTCTGCTCTTACTTCTTAGTATCTTAAATATTTGACAGAAGTTAAGTTTACCTACATTTTAACTAGTACCAGGCATGAAAATAGAAAATGATTGCTAACTACAAACGCAGTATTGAGCACGTACTAGGTGATTTTGCAGTAATAAACACAAGTACTGCATTTAGTCTTAATGATACTGTAATGCCCGCAAGCCCAGTAGGTTGATTAAAATGCAGTACTGAGCATTTCATCCAAATAAGGCAATAAAGTAAAGAAAGAAAATATGTCAATAGTAAGCTCGGAATTTTAAGATTTTTAGGTTACACTTTAAAAGTTATCACAGATTTCTTGATTAAATATCAAGAAATATGTTTACCACGTTTATCTCAAAACCGCCATTCTGCAAGTACTGCGTTTGCAATAAGGAGGGCAGGTCTGTGGGCCGGAGCGGAGCTGTGATAAGAAGGTGTCACATTATCAGATGCCATGGATGGAAAATGATTGCTGGAATATTCATGAGATAGAGAAGTTTGTTTTTCAGCTCCGTGCCCTTAATAACGCCGAGTGCAAAGAGTTTTGTTGCTTAAGTGCATTATTGATTACGGACCTTTATATAGAATTAGTTAGTTTTTGAGATAAAAGATAAATAAATTAAAATGAGCTACGAGTTTCAGTTAGTTGTCAATATGAATTAAGTTAATTATTCAACTAATGGTTGCTCTTCTAACGTTACAGAATAGCCACCAAAAAGATGAAGGGACAGAGTCTAATCAAATATTAACCGCCGTAACGCGTTTTTCATAGGACGTGGAATTTCAGGCATCGATGCGACGGCTGATCGATGCGAGCCTCCGCATCTGATGGATGGCAGCGGGCAGCCGAGATATATTGCTTGCGAGGCAAACACTCGCCACTAGTAGTACTAACTATAACTAACCTGTACTTCTGCGTCTGTATATATTTACATCGCTTAAGAGTTTATTTTAAGACAGGGCCATAAAATTAATACCAATGGACATAACCCGCAAAGGAATTTCGACGAACACAGACGCTGAGAATGCAGTGGGACAAAGGTTTTCATCCGACTTCAAGAGCTAGGAGGTTCTGAAGTCGACGCGAAAGTATGGTTTCTTTTTGTTGTTAGGTGCGTCAGAGGTTCATGATTTGTAAGCCATTTTGAAAATATTTAAGGCATCGATGCGACGACAGATGATGCGGAGGCCAGCTGATGGCAGCGCAGTGGGGCAGCCGAGATATATTGCTCATGAGAATAACAGTCCCTCTGACCAACAGTACGAATAGTACAAGCTATTATTTATTTATACGTTGCCAAACATTTCACTCTAAGTAGCGACCAAAAATCTAGACCCATAAGGTTCTAAAATACTTACAGACACTGAAATATTTAATCCTGTAAAAATGATTATTGACATTAAATACCGTTGTGGGTGTAAGGGGTACTTAAAGATTATCATGTCATGAACATGAATTGATGACTGAGGTAAACAGTTTAGCCATATCGATCAAAAAACTAGTATACCCTCATCGATTTAAAATACCTATTCACTAAACCGTCCCTTCATAAGGTACACTACGGCCATAAACAATGCATTTTTTAATTTAAAGATTAGATCCACGCTGTACTGTCTACAAGAACAATCTACCGCAGGACGATTGAACTACGCCGATAATATTACACCAAAACAAAACGATCGCATTATTTTTTTCCTCCAAAAGTAACCTCGCACAATTAAGTAAGACTTGATCTTTAACTGTCTTTATTTTTCCGTTTCATTCCATTCTCAAATATTTACTTCCCCAATTTAATCGTCCCGCCGGCTGTGACGCAGCAAGGTGACGGGCACCGTCCCGAGCCCATGTTTTATAGCTGGAGTAAGACCTTGCCAACGCTGACTTAGACGAATTGCGGAGTACCCGAGCCTACATATATTAAAATAGATCCGAAAATATCTACACTAAGTAAAAGCATAGGCATAGGTAACAGCAAATCATTAAGAAAGTTGCCTTAGTATACATGTTTTATGATTATATGAATGATATCTATATAATCGTCGTCTAGTACCCATCCCATAACACAAGCCTTCCCGAGCTTAATTTTGCTTAATTTGGAACTAGATCGATTTGTGTGAGGTCGTCTGTAATTTATTATTTTTATTAGCATTATAGAAAAACTCGATAGAGTTAATTTGTACAGCAAATTGTCACTAATAACATGGTAGAAGTTAAAAGTAAACAATCAACTAATAAAAGACCTTGCAAATAAATTCCAGAATTGCACCGATAGGGATCTAATTGAAGTGGAGTTTGCTTTCGTTTCGACCATTCCGGTAAAAGCACCAAGGCCAAGTATGGCGTTAAGGACAGACGTAATAAACTGAACCGTGCCCTGGGAAAAACTACATAAGTCAACACGAGCCTGTAGACGCTTGGGACGTTACGGCACTAAACTAGTTAACTTTCATCGCGCTGCGCCCAAAGCAAATCTGATAAGGATAGCATTGACATTGTGGATGTATAGGTAAGGTCAGGGGGCAGGTGGTTATTGCACGCGATCAGTCAATTTTGGAGGCCGCGGAGCCCGATCCAGATTTATGCGCATTACCGGGCGAGGCTAGATCGCGCACTTAGATACCTGTTGGCGCGTTTGGCGCCATCTATATACCTACTTCCAATTATGCGAAGCGGCGGAGCTTCCCAACCTGGCCGTGAGGGGGCGCAGCGACACTCGCTTTCTTTACCAACCACGGGCGCATCATCGCACACGTGACCATACGCGATTATTTAAACTTGTATAAATTCGCCGCAGTAATACAACAAAAATTGTAATTTAATTACTTATTCGTATAATAAACCAGCATTTGTTAAAAATCAAAGGAAATAACATTCATGATCCTGAAAATAGTCACGCTAACCTACAAACAATACCTATACCAGAAATTGGCCTAATTCGCCATCGTTGCTATTGATGACTGCTTTTACGAACGCTCATTGTCGCGCATCTACACGGCCCTGCTGCGAAATTCTGTTTTAGATCACCGATCATTATTCATATAAAGTTTAGCAACTGAAATAGTTAACTGCTAGAAAAAGTGTTGGATTTTCACTCGGAACCCTATATAATAAATATCAAACAACAGTCTCCAAAAAATAGTGTACCACAATTCTGGCTTTCACGATCGACCTTTTTCGCAAAGAAATAGAAAAAAAAATTGAAACGAATACTTGCCTATCCGGTTCATGTCATGACCTTTTCAGTAGAAAACTACATTCAAAGCAATTGCTGAAGGCCCAGACCACAATCCCTCATTTATCTAAATGACTCCAGGGCAAATAGTACTAAAACAAACAAAGCGTGCACTTTACGTGAATTTTAGGTCGACGAGGCTCAACGGCCTAACCGTCGAGGCATTTGCAAGGCATATAAAGGTCAAGTTCTTGGCTGCCGAGCAGGTGCTCACTGGGGCACGCTCGGGTGCCCCCAAGGCCGCTGGGGCACATCAAAGCCCGGCCTCGCAAATTATCCCCCTCCACTGCCTCCACGGGACTCTCGCTCTGTCGACCGCCTTTTCTAAATATATGCACACTAGGTAATTTGCGACTCGCGTTTGTTAGACGACTAAGTTTTTGATCGTTCATTATTGACTAGCGATTTGATCCTAATTTCACGGTATTTCTAGGCTATTTTTGTGAAAATAGTATCATATCTTGACGACTTGGTTGGCGCAGTTTGTAGTGCACACTGCAAACTGAGCGTGCGGTCCTGGGTTTGAATCCCGGTAAGGAAAAATATTTGTGTGATGAACTCGAATATTTGTTCCTGGTCATGGATGTTATCTATATATGTTTTTATATATGAGGTATGTTGTATATCGTCGTCTAGTACCCATAGTACAAGCTTTGCTTAGTTTGGGACTAGGTCGATGTGTCTAAGATTGTTCCTTGATATTTATTTATTTATTTATATGCCCGATTGCCCATCTATGCCTCGTAATATTCGGTAACTGAAGTAATGGTGATGAAATTGTATTTCATAAAACTGAATAGAGAACCATTGTAAATATGGCTAGATTTATTCCTATTACGAAATTGTATGGAAATGGGTTGTCAGATAAATATGAGAAATGGATGTGTTGAAGAGTGTTAACCTAAAGTACACAGAGTACACGTATGTATAATGCATAGTGATAATTTATCAGGCGTTGCGTTATGACACGAGCTCTTAGAAGTTACTAATAAATGCATTAGACAGCTTATTTGATTGATTAACTAAAGCATGCGGGCGGTTCACTTATTTTTTTTATACATCGCGAAAGATAAAAAGAAGAGTACTATTTTTTATAGCACCATATAGCTTTCATCGATAAAATATTCGACCCAGCGGACCGAACGTAAATTTGAATTTTTTGTATCAAAGTACCGTCCATAGCATCGACTAAATTATATTTTAGTGTCGTAAGAAATGGAAAAGCGTTGAGTAATTTAAGAAGGCGCGATTGAATTGCCAGCTGTCGTAAAAATATAATGATGAGTCGCTTAGATAGATTTTCCAATTTACTTCAGAAAAGTTGTAGATGTAGATAGATACTTACTTGCTTACTACATAACTGTGTATAGCTTATTGTATATGATAATCATGATATCGCTAATACAATTAAGAGCTGAAAGGTTTAAGTAATTAGTCGTGCCAGTAATCCGGATAGGTATTTAGTTACTTAATCGCTATTATCCCGCGTCAGGGTCGAGTGGCGTGGAGTCCATAGAACCCGATTTCTACCGGCTTGCTCACTTTAGGACGATTGAGCACCATTCTCTATTACTACTGAGGAAAAAGTAAGCGAAACCTACTGGCTTGCCCTGAGTTTTTGTCTGAAGTCACGCCACTCTACGTCACGCGAAATAGGTGCTTAATAATGTAAAAGATCTGCACTCTTTTTGTGTTGCATAATTTTAACATCATATCGTTCTCAAATTAACAGACGTTATGACACTGTATTTATGTTAGTGTAGTGTAAGGAAAACCTAAAGTTGCCCAATGGACGACTGATAGAGAATGCCTTATGGCATTAAGTTCGCAATTTGTACACCTTTTTGTGCAATAAAGTATAAATAAATAATCTATTCTGATTAGAGGAGCTATAATATAATAGAAGTTCACGTTCTGTGGGTAACTACGCGTTGTATCAGATTTAAAACAATGAATTTGAACAATTGAATTGTAAGGCTGCCTGTCCACTAAAGCGGAGCGGAGAAAATGAACCAATCAGGGGGGTAATTCGACCAATTTTAGAGAGATGATGGAGATCTCTCCATTTCATCGCCATCCGTCACTTTTGACCCTACTTGACAAGTGGCGATATCCCTGGAACATCGCAACTTCGTCAGTCCGGTCGCGCTTAACTGGCGTTTCCTTTGTATGTGATGCATAATTAACAGGCGCATACTTTAACTTGACCGTGTAGTGCGTGAAATTAGTCAGGTACGTTTCGTTCAAAACAGAAATTCATATGCATGAATAGCATTTTTGACAATCATTATCGCCTTCGTATTTCCAAAATTGAGATGAGATATGTCACTTGAAGCTCATCGCATTTTAATGACAGTTCAAAGGCGATATCACTGTTATCTAATAGAGTTTCGACGTTTTGCGATCTCTCAAACGGCATTCTCGAATTATGTCCCAGCCTGCGGCTTTCTGAAGCCCAAAAGAATTGCAATTAAATCTAAGGAAATTTAGAATAAATTTTAAATCTAGCCGGTCTGACCCAAGTTCCGTCCAGAAGAGCAGATACAGTTCATATCATATACCAAGGCCCAATTCCACTTGAGACGGTCATTAGGAAATTTACACAAAAGGGAGGAAAGTGAAGTAAGTATGTATGTATGGTACTTTAGACTTCGTTATCCCTGGAGATATTTTAAGTTAAGTTTTTCAAAGTAGTGGCGAATTAAATTTTCTGAAAACTAATAAGTACCGCAGGCGTTCTCAAAGTTACTCTTACGCCTTACAGAGGTCAGTTAAGGAAACTGAAACGAGTATACTTTTTAACCCTTGTCATTGTGACGAGAGCGAAAAATATACGTGTTCCAGTTCATATAAACATTTTGCGTTCATTGGTTTCGAGCGCACGAATCGTTATTTATACACTCCCATGTAATAAAAAAACACATTTGCTACAGACAGTACATATTTTCGTATACAGTACAGAAGCAATAAAACAGTAGTTAAAAATCAAAGTCTTTGCCTACATACGAATAATTGGAAATCTGGGGGGGTATTCGACCAATTTTAGAGATATAATGGAGATCTCTCCTTTTCATCGCCATCCGTCACTTTTGACGTGTGCCTACTTGACAAGTGGCGATATCCCTAGAACATCGCAACTTCGTCAATTCGGACGCGCAAAATTTTCGCTTTCTTTGTATGTGACGGCATAAATAACAGGCGCATACTTTAAATTGACCACGTAGTACGTGAAATTAGTCCGTTACGTTTCGTTCAAAACAGAAATTTATATACATGAATAGCATTTTTGACAATTGTTATCGCCTTCGTATTTCCAAAACTGAGATGAGATATGTCACATGTGTCATTAAAACGCGATGAGCTTCATCATCGCGTTTTAATGACAGTTCAAAGGCGAGATCACGGAGAGATGACTGTTATCTAACGGTGATCTGACGTTTGGCGATCGACACTCGAATTAGGCCCCTGATTGTTCCAACAACCTCTCATATTCAATTTTCCAATATTTAAGTATTGAATCGAGAGTAGTTAAACGAAACAATTTCGGATTAAACCGTCGCTCGCTGTGACCTAATTCAATTGTTAAAATTTTAATTACCAAGCGGCGATTAACTGCGTCATATTCATATTCATATCTGCAATTGATGATTACTAATTGGAATTGGAACGTGGAATTCTATTTTCTACAAGTTAATGACAGACATATTGTGAAAATGTTGCTAGGTAGGTATAAAAAAGGAAAATACTTTGATGTGAAGGATCTGATTTGAAGGATCACTTTGTTGTCCGTCCGCCCGTCTATCTGTTGCGTAGAGGTATCGAGTAGAAATAAAAAAAAATGACTCAGATCTAGAGTACAAACCCGCTAATGGAGTCTCTAGACCTAGAACTCTAAAAACACGGTCCGATCTTCACCAGACCGTGGGCTTATATTTTAGAAGATTGCTGAAAACGCTATATTTCTACGCTCTATCTCTAGCACAGCCAGTTGACTTACTATGAAAGCCGAGTCGTTTCGTTCAATGAACTTCATATTTAAACTAGTCTTACTACGGTACTTGAGTCTTTGTAGGTATCTTCCGTCAATTTCACCTTTTAGCAAATAGCATTTTTTACCAATCAGTGCTTCGTTCATGACCTAAATGCAGAATATACCTGTGGTTTGGAATATTCGTATGCTTATAAGTTCATCTAGGAGAGTTGTTTACGGGCTTGGGAGCATCTGATACTTGATTGCTGGCAGCTCTTGACAGGATTTAATCGGCGGCTCGCTTCCGAATCTCATTTCTCACTCACTTTGGGCGATTTCCGTCCATTAAGCCCACGCTTTCAATCCGTTTACCAAACAAATCAATTCAATCTAACCGTCAATTTTATCAGAAAATTGATGTCTTTATTTGAACATCATGTAGCCGAGTTCCGCGGCTGGGAAACCAAGTTGTCTACAAGAAAATCAGGTAGAAAATATTTGCCTCCAATATTTTATCGTAACATTTATTTTCAACCAAACCTTAGTAAGACTTCTATAAGAGGAGTTTTATGAATAAGAACTGTAATACTAAATTCGTGAATTACTCACCTGAACTTAACCAAAGAAGTATACATAGGTACATAGTGCACGTTAATTAAAACCAGATGAACTTTTTTTTTGCATGTATATTTTTATCTTAGTTTTGTGTAGCATATTTTTTATTAGATATTAAGCAGTTTCTGCAAAACATTGCATGAAAATTGCAATGCCCTTACAGGGTGTCATGTTAGGTATAGATAATCTTTAGAACAGCAGATAGACATCTGTACACTATATGAAAGCAATAAAGATCTTTCTATCTATCTATTTATATATTTTATTTCTTACAATCATACAGGCAGACGAAACCACTTGCACAAAATCGGTGATACATTTTAATTGTTGCCATCATACCATACTGTGGTTGATCGCGTACTAAAAAAAATTGCTCAAGTAAGTAGTAGTTTAACTACTTGAGAAAATGTGGTATTACCACATAAAAAATATGAATCGATAAAAAAAAAGATTCTATACAAATACTTGAGAAATAGCCGAATTGTGCTTAGTAGTAACAACAATTTATTTGTCAGTTTGTCAGTCCTCCCGTTTATTTACTATAGCCGCTAACATTGGGGCTACTGTTAACATATCTCTTTTTTTTTTAGTGCGCGTCCTTGATATTTGAATCCTGCACTTGTCGGAGAACAGTACGGTCCTTCAGTGCTGTAGGTTTAAAATTTTTCGTCGTTTCTGAGCCTTTGCTTGTCTGTCTTTACACGCTGCACGCATTGGCGTAACTAAGATTATTTTCCAGACGGGGCCTGGGGGGCGGCCTGGCCATGGCTTTTGAGATGAAGCCATGAATTTCTATGGGTAACCCAAAATCCTGGAGTGGGCACTAGACCATACTGGCGTGGGCACGGCCCACCCGGCCACCCCCCTATATACGCCAATGGCTGCACGTCTCTACACTAACGGCCTCGGATGAGCACCTCTCTCTGGCAGCCGTAAAATCTTTGCTCTGCGGTAATTTTCTAACAGCACACCGGTTGATCGCCACTGCGCGAGCGTCTCGCAGCTGCCGCTGAAGCGGAACACAGTCAAGCCGGGGATTTCTTTGTGTGGAAATGGGAATGAAACGGTCACCTGTCTCCGAAGTATAGCGATTCGTGCATGTTCTTCTGGAGAAAGTACATGTCTCGTAGAACCTTTGAAATATTCGTTTAATGAACTGCAATAAGTTCAATTTTCGTACCACTTTACGTTGACTGACTCCTGTCTGCAGCAGAGCTACTGCTTGGGCGGCTTCGGTCGGGGTAATAACCATTCTTCTTCAAATTTATCACGTAGAATCCAGGAGAGCAGTATCCAGGAAGCCGTTACAAACGAATGAAGTAAAACAAAAAAAGAAACGGTTTTTATACCCGGTGACAGGGGTTTGATTCACGTACCCCCCTCCCTCCCTCCGCACGCCATGCACATACGGGCGCGCACACACACACCCACTCACACACGCACACTCACTCACTCTAACACACGCACATGGCCGCTTGTTATGTATGCATTATCTTGTAAGTATTCTACATTCTCATTTCGTCAACATTCCCATTTCGTTCACATTCACAATACGTCCCATGCGTATATGATGTCACTAGGGTTTTACACACAGAACAGAAAAAACAGTTTTTTCAGTGGTTTTACAAATTCATGCACAGTTTTGCTTATGTGATGGTTTATTTAGCAATTTGGCCAGACTTCTTAGTAACATTTTAAGAAATTTATATCGTAATTGACTCACAATGTATCGATATTTTCACTCCAGTGTATATTCCGAGTGAATTATTGGACGAACTGAGATGACATAGGAGAATCAGGGAATTGGACATTCGGGGAATTGGACATCTGGAGAATTGGACGTTCGGAGAATGGACATTCTGGGAATTGGACGAAATAGACTGGACATTTAGGGAATTGAACCTAGGCCTTGTACTATTATCTATTCTGTGCCTAGGCGTCGGTCACCCTTTGCCAAATATAGATAAAATGCGAAAAATCTAAAAATGCCATTGTGGATTGATGATTGCTAGAGGGACAATTACTAAACATTACAATCGAAGTAGTTTTAACGTATAAAATAATGTATTTTATTTCAATTAAATGTAACGAAGGAATGTAAACTTTCCACCAAGAATGCATGTTATCAGCAAAGGCATCGTTTATTTTATAGTAAGAATCAGCCTGAAGATTACCACCACATGACCTGCATTTTTTCTCCTTATTCAATTTAGGTACTATCGTACCTACAGTGTATGCAGCTTCGAAATTGTTTATAACATGAATGTATTGGTAATACCTCCAGATTTTCAATTGAATGTCGCGCGTCGTGATGAGCTGCGTATGGCTGCGTTTACCTTACCTTACGGTTAGCTGTAGCAGACCTTGCTTTTGTAGGAAGTGTAAAAACACCTTTATAGCCGAAAACAAATTAATCACAAATTTCACTAAGGTTATTTCTAGCGTGCAGTCGTGATACACATGTTCCAGCGAATTGTGAAATGTTTTGTGAAGGGCGAGTATCCGCCGTCGTGAATTGTCTGCTAGCAGCGTTACTCATTGTTATACTACGAGTATGGAAAATGCGGCTCTGCCGTGCATGGCAATACCTGCGGGAGATATCACAAACACATTATTTATGCTGGAATTATTCTGGGGAGGTCTCTGGAGGCTGCAATCCTGACTGACGCCAGTTAGGCCACTTAGGCTTGGTCCTGACAGTTAAAGTATTTAATGGCTTCATGGATATCCGGATTGGTTTTCATTGTTAAGTTTTCATTTTCTTGACTTTATTTCAGAAAAAAAACACTAGGTATATATATGATTGTAATACCTAGGAGTAAACAGGGGTTGACTGATTCGTAAAAGATGAAGAATGCATTGGTAACAAATAACTGAAAATATTTCCTAGGTACCAATACCTACTTATTACTGCCTGATCTGGGGGCACGGTAGTGTCCCCGCCAAGACGAGCCAATCGAAGCGCAAGGGCACTACCTACCTTTTCTCGAAGGGCTTCGTCGTTTTTTTGAACCCTCATCACTTGGGTTTGGATTATGCCAGATTAACAAAATTATAAATTGTTCACTTAATGTGAATGTGAGTCATATGGTCTCGTCTTGGCATCATTTTACATGAAAATGTTTCTAGTGGGATATTATTATAACTATCGATACTCACATGCTTTCAGCCTTATAAATGAAAAAAATCGCGAACTTAACTTTTTCAATCAGCATACATTACAGATACCTATGCATGTAGATACCTACTTTCACCATAAACAAAGAAATCCAAAGAAACAATAAAATTAGCGTTAAGCTTGCAGCCATTTCCTATCGCCGCATCAGCACTATCCAGTCGGAATTGGGTCACCCGTATTTGCTCTCACAACCTACAGGCAGTAACACTGACGTGTAGATCTCTCCGAGGGGCAATTCCTCAAGCGGGGTCTTAACAAACGACTAAACGACTTAACCGACGCGGTTTTCTTAGCGATGTAAGTCCTATTGTACGGAGAAGCGGCTAGCCGGTTCCTTTCCTTGTTCCTACGTGCCCGTCAGTGCACCCCTTTTCATTTCGCGGTCCATCGCGTCGCCTGCCACTCTCCTTTACGAAATACGAACTCGTGTCTAGTTATTTTTAAACGAGTATCGGAATTAGGACTTACGAAGTGCTTTTAAGGTGCAATACCTGAAAATATTTACAACGTTTGATGATTGAAATTCTAAAGGTTCTAATTCGGTTGGAAGAACATTAAATTATAGTGCGGCCAAGCTTTCTGAGAACTGAAGTGTCGCCACAATCATCACACAAAGAGCCCTCGAACGCAGGGACACTGACAATCGTATCAAAATTCAGCATTCAGTCGTAGTTCCTTATTTCGCCGATTCACACGCCGACGTTTTGCGTAAACCAATGAGGAATTATAATAAGGTAAAAACAAATAATTTTCAAAAAAAAATTGTTACCCATCATACATAATATTAATATATTATGGTTAGATACGAGGTTGAAAAACTGAAATAACTACGAAGTAGACGTGACGTCCGCGTTGCGGTAAGTAGCTCACAATTTCGATGTCATTGTCATCCCTTCGATAGCTCAGTTGGTAGAGCGGTGGACTGTAGAGGTACTCAATGGCTATCCATAGGTCGCTGGTTCAAATCCGGCTCGAAGGAAACTTTTTGTTTTTTAATTATTTTTTTATTTACATACAGTAAAAATACACATTTTTACTGAAATTTTAATTGAATAATTTATTTCAGACCGACTTGAAATAGATTACAAATATGCATCATGTTCATTTAAGTTTAAGGGTGTAATTTAATTTAATACAGTTATTTTTTTAGCCAATATTCTAAAAACCCGATTGAATTAAATTGACAGTTTCAGAAATAAGAAACTTATAAAATATTTAATCGATATTTATAAATATGAGCCAAATGAGTTCATTCATAACAAAACCTTGAATTTGATAAGACGTTTTTTATCACGTACATATCAATTCGTTTCAGTGCTCAACTCAACCAACCCAATGCCGTTAAACGAATATCGTTGAAAATGTTCTCGGGATTCGCAAAGTATGTAGAGCGTGAAACAAAACGCCACACAATGGTACCCACAATAAACCTGCACTTCGCGGGAGCGCAAATGTAATGCAGCGCACCCAATGTTGCCGGTTTTACCACTTTATATAATGGCTAAATTTAACAGAATTTACTTTAGCTTTTATTATGACAGATTTTCTTCTTTGAAAGTAAGTGTGATGTGTTGTGATCGCAAGATATCGTAACCTTCATACCCGCTTCGCTCGTCGATATAGGTACCTAAAGGTGACACTGGTGACAGATTTTCTTCTTTCACAGTAAAGGGGTGTGTTGTGATCGCAACATTTGCGTACATAAGTGTATTTAATAATAATCAAATTAAATCCAATTACAGGCAATGCGTAAATTGTTGTAATGTAAGAGATCGACAAACGTCAGTTAAAATATGTTTTATCACTAATAGAGATTTTATTTGCTTCTTAATAATGAAAACATGCCTAACTGTTTTAATAAATTCCACTATCAGTTGCCCTTTGAATTTAGCCCATATTTTGGCTCTTTTTTAAGAGTTTAGCACATTTCGTACATAATTTCACCCCTAAGTGTAGTTCAGAGTTGGCAACACTGGAGAGGGAGTCTCCACGAGGGCCATTCATACCTACGGAACAAAGAGAATCCTTTACGCACCTGCAAACTATGAAACAAAACCATGCGTATCAATCCCGCTGGCTAAGCTCTGTGTGGTGGATTAAAAACATTTACATACCTGTATTCATGCTGGGGTAACATTGTACTCTTACTTACTTTGAGAGAGTTTTATTTACATATATCTACTTGCGTAGAAGGGACGGAGGTGCAAGCCATTCTGTTGACGAGTTTAGGTACTGTGACAGCTCCTAACCGATGATCAGAGATGTGCATTAGAAACAATGTACATACCTAAAATTAATGTCATGCGTTTTTATTATTTTTGTCTAAGTACTTATTTTTAAAACAAGGTGTAAAAATATACTCTCGGCTAACAGCTAAGATAGTTAATTAGCGAACGCAGTAGTAGAATGTGACACAGGGCTTTAGTATATGGTGAGCATAATTATGATTATTCCATACATACATAAATAACACCTTTTTAAACAAGCCTAAACAACAAAAACTTGTCTCAAGTACCCTGTAGGTATGTAGGTTAAATACAAAGAGCTTTGCGTACAACCATGTAACAGCATGTACCGGCGTAAAAGTTATCAAGTTAAATATAAACACAAAATAAACGCTCCGCATCGGACGTTCAACAAACAAGACCGCCATACACAAATATTACATACCTAGTGGGCGCAGCTCACGAAACGATTCTCCAGTTACCTATATTAGTTGAAAGCGTTGGATTCTCCAGTTACCTATTATACTCTCGTAGGCTGAAATAATCCTGCGCTAACGATCGAGAAAGTTGCAGCTGCAACCGCCGGGGGCGCGGAAAACTATTGAGCGGATAAAAATGCAGCCTGCCCTATGCTAGCTTGAAGAGAGCTGAAAAGAGCAATAGTATTACGGAAAATATCCCGCTAGCATATCTAGTATGTTATAGCCCATCTTCAACATATTAAATAGGTGAAAAGAAAAGTGATAGACGTTGAAAGTTGAAACTCAGTCTTAAAAACACTCGCTTATGAATCAAGTTAGTAATGGTACTAGTTGATATATTTGGGTTAAAAAAAATAAGTTCATTATTCTATTCTCTGTGCTCACGTCATTAGGTAGGTGATTAGCAGTCAAATTTAAAACAAACATAAATGACAAAACGCAGTAAGGACCAAATCGGTCCTTGAATTATATTATAGGTACTACGCTTAAACTCCTGCCACACTAATGCTTTCAGAACAATTATGGGATTTGAACGACAGGATAATCGCGTTATAGAAGCTGCTTGTAACCTGAACAGCCAGAATACAGCCGGGAGGGTTAACGGCAGCGCTTGTGAGCCGCAGCCGGCGAGCGGCGGAGCGGCCGCGCTGTGAAGGCTTCAGGAAAACCAATTAGAGAACTACAAGCGTAAATGAATGGCGGTTACCTAGTTTTCACTTAGTAATTGCTGTAACATTGCTAGACTATTAGTGGCTCAATATCAATGGACTAAACCTTGCTCTTTACAAAATGGATTGATAGGTATACCCCAGGCCAAAAGGAAGGAAATAAAGTTGTTTCTTTTAATATTTCAAGTTTCCAATAAATTATTAACTGTGTAAATATTAGTAAACATCCAGCCATTCCCAAAAGATTATAAACATTAAAACGTTCATTATTAAAACATAATAATATTGTAAAAAAAAAAACATCTAACTGCGGGATAAAGTTGCATGTCGCTATTTTACGATGTCTGACTACACCATGTTGAAATGGCAATTTACATAAACCAAATTGGGGTTATTGACTTTTAAAATGCTTATAATCATTTGTATATTGTAATTTATTCCGTAAGAAAATCATAGCTTTGTATTGTAATATAAGCTTGTTTCCATACATCCATGGCTTGGGGTGTAGGTTCATTGCATATCTGAACAAATTATTCCTATTTCAATGAGGATTTTGTCTAACTCCATTATATTCGGTTAATTCTACTTATATAGTATGAAGGAATTGAATCTACTGTACAACGGCTACAAATTAAGCGCTGCTGTACCGACTTAACTAAATCATGTCACTTAATACTCATAATACATGTTCGATAAAAGAACGCCCGCTCCCAGTTTTTACGGTAGCGAAATCAGTATCTTCCATCAGGACAGCTACGTTGACCAATTGCCCATTGTCTGGACCACCGCAACTTGTGACAAACGTAGGCTTGCAAGAAATGAAACTAATCCGGTAAGTATCTAAATCCAGACGATGAGTGATTACGGTTAGATATTCGGCTGGATGGAGGTCGGAAATTCTCTAATTAAAGTCGCCTTCTGGTCTCAAAGACGGCACTGAACTGAATTGCAAGTCAGCAAATTATAAAAAGTCCCCCGGCCGTGTTTGATTTTTTGTAAGCTTTGGCAACGCGGTTCTACCTACTTCCATTTAGTTTCTTCGTGGTTGTTCGTCGGCGAGGGGGTGGTTTGTTAATCCTCGGCACGGGTAGGTAGGTACACCTCGCCGCCAGTAATTTATAAGGTAAACTAACCTCTGGCCGCGGCTTCGTTAGTGTGAGAATTGAGCTAACTGGTGGTGCTAACGAGTTATCGATTTACGAACAAAGTAAATTCATTAATTAAAAATATATTATTATAATTAATTTGCAAATCGATTCAATGACTCTCGTAGCACTTATATTAATTTAGGTTAGCACTTAGCCTTTAAGAGGCCTTATTCCTATTAAAATTTATTTTTTTCATATTATGGCAAATATATTGATAATTTCAACCAACTTTTTGAAGTCAATAATACTTTTCCCCGAGTTCTAGGTAGGAACACACCACAGCACAGCTATTTCATACTTTCATTGCAGTCGAAAATAAATTGAAAAATCTAACTTTCCGCGTGAATTTTGTCAATTTCGAGTCGTATTTGAAAAAAAAAATACCTATCAATTAAAAATTCTAAATGTAGGTTTCAAATATATACCTACCAATAAATCCCAATAGCCCTGTTCTAGGTATTAACATCAATAATATGTTAAGAAACATGTTTAATTATGGAGAAAAATGTCTAAAACAATCAGCATTTTAAAAGAAATAAGGCCTCTTAATTAAGATTTATCAATTTTTATTGACGTATTGCTTACAAATCTTCATTCTTTGACATAAGAACCGTTGGACATAAACATAATATGGGTGTCCCTTAAGAGGCCTTATTCCTATAAAAATATTTTTTTTATAGGTATATTATGACAATAGGTATATTGATAATTTCAACCAACTTTTTGAAGTCAATAATACTTTTCCCCGAGTTCTAGGTAGTAACATCAATAATATGTTAAGAAACATGTTTAATTATAGAGAAAAATGTCTAAAACAATCAGCATTTTAAAAGGAATAAGGTCTCTTAATTGTAATATCACAGTTAAGGTTATTATTAATATAAATGATTTTGATCAAGTAACCTTTCAAACGAAAAATACTGCCAATGTTTTGGTATGGAATAATAAAAAATATGTATTAAAGTTGAAATTAACATCCTCGTTCCTAGAAATAAGTTACAGATTTTTCTTTAGTCTAACCCTTAATTTCACCTGATATACTAACATATTTTTGTCCATCTTTTTGCATTTTTTAGTTAGACAGATTATTTGTCAATTTTTAACGACACCAGCACGGCTAGCATAACTTTGACACGCGACTCTTTCTCGCGCGAGATATACTACCTGTCTCTATCTGTACAGTACTATGAGATAGTGACGGATGTTGCTATCTCGCGTGACATGAGTCGCGTGTCAAAGTTATGCTAGACGTGCTGGTCTAGGTGCGACTAAAGGAAAAATAAAGATGTTAACGTTTTTTCCCACTTTGCACGAACATCGCAACGACATCCTAAGAATCTTTTTTGATTTCATTTTTTGTAGAAATGAGGGGTAGTATTTTCATCTATAGTACAGTACTAACTCAATATTTAAAAAAAATAAAAATGTGTAAGGGAAGTTCTCCGTAAACGGCATCTAGAGACCAGTGAACGAATCATTGTAGCTATTGTTTTCCCTACTAGATATAGTTGTCAATGCCATCTAACGAACAATAAGTAAACCATAATAACTATTCTATTCACCGTAAGATGTCACTGCTCTATTGATATTTATGCTTCCAAACGACCAAATAGTAAACTATTTAAATTATTATATTTGTCACAAGATGTCACTACTCAAATTGATATAAACGCCATCTAACGACCAATTAGTAAACGATTATAGTTATTATATTTGTTATAAGATGTCACTACTATAATTAATATTAACGCCATCTAACGACTATTTAGTAAACGATTTTAGTTATTATATTTGTTAAGAGATGTCACTACTATCGTTAATATCAACTCCATCTAACGACCAATTAGTAAACGATTTTAGTTATTATATTTGTTACAAGATGTCACTAATAATTAATGTTAACGCCGTCTAACGGGTGATTAGTAAACCAATTTAACTATTCTTCTCGACACTAGATGTCACTATTAAGTTATGGATTTTAATTCCATCTAACGAGCAATAAACAAACCATTATAGTTATTATTTTTACCGCTAGATGTCGATACTACGTGAAATGTCAATGCCATATATATACCATTACCATTTCCGAGTTGTTTTTTTTTTATTTTGAATGAGAATAGGAATGATCGGCTAGATGTCATTCACATTGCAAATAAATCAAATATGATTTTTTTTTGAGCGCGTGAAATAAAACACATTGTATGAATTAGTTTGTTAGTTAATTTAAAATGACGTTATATTTGAATGACTGTTATCTTGATTGAGATTTATTGTTTGAAATTGGCATTGTAGGTAATTTCTATCATCATCTTCAATTTTCGTATGTTACTGTAACGTTAATTATTCCACATCCATACCCCATACTAATATTATAAATGCGAAAGTGTGTCTGTCTGTCTGTTATACCTCTTCACGCTTAAACCGCTGAATCGATTTTGATGAAATTTGGCATGGAGATAGTTTAAGATCCGAGGAAGGACATAGGATAGTTTTCATCCTGGAAATTATCCCTAAAAAGATTGAAAGGTCAGTTAGTAATTCATGATGTCATTGATGACCCTGTAGGAAATGAAATTATTAGACCAAAAGCACAATTGCTCTTACATTTGCTTAGGCGCTCTTAATAATCCCTTTTATTAATTAAGATAAGACCTCGCTAAAAGATTGTTTGAAACTACTGGGGAACGAAGATCTGGCAGTTTCCTCGCACAACGCATTAGCATTGCTATTCAGCGAGGAAATGCTGCCAGCGTCTTCGGGACCACGCCGCGGGGGCACAGTTTTTTACACCTTTTTTAGTTTATTTTAGTGACGTAATTATTTTATTTATAACTAATTCCTTGATTAAGCTTTTAATATGAATTAAATATTACTTTACTTAGATTGACACATTAGGTCAATATTAAGGCCGTGTTCAGACCGGGCTGACTGTCGGCCGCCCAAAGGGAGCGAACGTTACGCAACGTTACGCAGTTTCCATACATATTCACACATTCGGCGGCCGACAGTCAGTCAGCCCGGTCTGAACACGGCCTAAGGTCATTAGGTTACGTAGTCGCGGGCAAAAGCTAGTTCTCAATAAATTGACACCATGTCCATATTAATATTACGAACTCGTCTTCATTACCAACTCGACAATATCTTCTTCTCGTCTTCAGTTGGCAATGAAGAAGAGTTCATAATGTCGAGCTAGGAATATAATGAAATGAGCACGAGTACTAATTTTTTTCTGCTTTGATTTATTGTAAAACTCGCCATTCAAAACATTTTTTTTATTCTTGAGGTGCGTCATTTTGATGATGATGATGATTTGTTTTTGTATGCCCAACTCTGTACCATTTATATCAACGTTATCCTAGGCCCGCATTTTTTTCTGCTTTGATTTATTGTAAAACTGACCATTCAAAATATTTATTTTATTCTTGCGGTGTCAACTCTGTACCCTTTATATCAACGTTATCCTAGGCCCGCAGGAACATCGCCTGTTATGAAATTTATTTTTTCTACTCCAGTACTTTTTTATGTCATTTATATAGTTACTAACTCTAATATAAAGACATAAATTATGAAAGTCTGTAAAAGTCTATACTCTACTGCCCAGAAAAACACTGCTAAACGATGTTATAATGTCGCCAAAAAAGCATTACTTAGTACCACAGATTACAAAATAAACAGCTGCATTAACACAATTTGCAATAAAAAAAATACTTATTGTACTAATGCATTGCTGCCAAGTTAAAAAAATAGTTTTATCCTCTGTGCATGGATGTATAGTATAATATGTATGTATGTAAACACTTTATTGCACATAAAACAATATTGACAAAAACTCAAAAACAATACATGTGTACAAAGGCAAACTTATCCCTGTAAGGGATTTCTTCCAGTTAACCTTTGAGCAAATGAGACAGAAAACTAGACATAGTGAACGTATATAGTTCGAATCACAATTGGTAAGCGAATCCCATTAGCTTTGTACCCGATGAACAATACCATTATCTGTATTGTTAGCTGCGGCCACAACTGCCACTTCAAAATGTAAGGCGTTATAAGTTCAAATTACTTTTACACTAAATTAGTCTTTAAGTCAAACGAAATAAGGTTTACTCTTAACCTTTTGACCGCCACAGTCGGCTGTGGCCGTCAACAAAAAATCGTGCCCCTGACGCCACGTCGGCCACATCCGTCCAAATTTCAATGATCCAAAACTTTGTAATTCTAACCGTTACAAGTATTTCTCAATCCCTGTTGATTTTGGGGCACATCTTTTTTTTTTACTCTGGCGTCAGTGGCACGGTAAATTGCTAGACCGCTTGGCGGTCAATAGGTTAAACAAAGAGAACACAGATGTTGGTCACTTCGTAAGTGAAAGAGCAGTGAAGCTCGTTTCGATGCTTATAAGACAATGAAGTGACCAACATCATGGTTGATGATATCAACAGGGATTGAAAAATACTTGTAGCGGTTAGAATTACAAAGTTTTTGATCATTGAAATTTGGACGGCTGTGGCCGCCGTGGCGTCAGGGGCACGATTTTTTGTTGACGGCCACAGCCGACTGTGGCGGTCAAAAGGTTAACCCTTTGACCGCCAAAGACGGCAAATCACGTCATCGGGAATTCGTGCCACTGACGCCAACGACGTCTATTGACGTCAAAATTTCAGTGGTCAAAAACATGCTAATTCAAACCACTATGTGTTTCTTAATCTCTGTTGATTTTGGAGCACTTTTTTTTTTTTTGGTTTGGCATCAGTGGCACGGTGAATTGCTTTGCCGCTCGGCGCTCAAAGGGTTAAATAATACAAAAGGCAAATAAAAGTCTTGAGAATATTTTTAACTTTTTTAATAGGGATAACTTATATAATATGCAAGGGATAGTCCCAAGGTTTCTTCTTCTCTAGTGATAAAAGGACGAACCCATTCATAAATGGAGAATCACATTTTATCACCCGCTCAATAAATACAGTCAACAGTAAGCATAATTCTTAAACAATTTAATCCGTAAATGATATTTAGTCATTTTACAACTCTGAATATTAACTGACAAAGTTCAAAACTAAAAAGTAGAGTGTACGTTTAGTCCTCGGCTCGGCTGTTGTCTCGGTACGCTACGGTACGGTACGGGTACTCGCACGCTACACTATGTACAGAGAGCCGCACGGCGCGGCGCACACGTCACTGCGCCGCCTGGGTGCGCGGCGGGCGGACGCGGCGGGCGCGGCGGCGGCGCGGCTAGGAGCTGGAGCCGGCCGCGAACATGTTGTGCGCGCTGAAGGCGGGCGCGGCGGCGGCGGCGGCGGCCAGCGTGGCCGTGGCCGCGCCCGCGCCGCGCGGCTTGGGCACCGGCGGCTGCAGGTACTCGTGCCGCGCCAGCCCGAACACGTCGATGCGCTCCTCCTTGCGGTACGCCAGGCACGCGCGGATAAAGCTCTGAGGACAATATATGCGCGTTACTACATCATCAGGTAACAGTTGGGTTAAACGCCCCCGACGCAAGGTACCGCTGGTCGTAATGATACCCTCTTTGGAATTCTTAGCTTCAAAATTGGCAAAAATCTTGTTACTTGTTCAATTAAAGCTGAATATCTCGGAAACGACTGGTCTTATTTCCACCAAATATAGCTAAGAGCCATCCCGACGGACAAGTGTTCTTCAAGATTCTTTCGAACCGCACTCAAATTGGTCCATCTGATTGAGAGCTACGGTGCCAGAAACAGACACACAGATACACAAATACATATGTTAAACTTATAACATCCCCCTTACAATAAAACTTTTATCAAATAGCACTATAGATATAAATTGCCTTTTAGAAAGCTCACAGAAAAAGACGTTGAGTCCGCGTAGTCTTAAACCCTTTGACCGCCAAAGACGGCAAATCACTTCATCGGAAATTCGTGCCACTGACGCCAACGACGCCTATTGACGTCAACAATTTCAATGGTCAAAAACATGCTAATTCAAACCACTATCTGTGTTTTTCAATCTCAGTTGATTTTGGAGCACTTTTTTTTTGTTTGGCGTCAGTGGCACGGTGAATTGCTTTGCCGCTTGGCGCTCAAAGGGCTACTAACTAACCCATCTTTACTGTACATAGTCTGACACAGGTAAATCTGCAGAAATCTAAAAGGAATTAATGTGGCATCCCCATTATAACTGTCAAAGATAGAGAGATTATAACTGTCAAAGATAGAAAGAAAGACATTATAACTGTCAAAGATAGAAAGAAAGAGACTGCAACAAGAGCTAGAACCTAGAACGCTGAAATTTCGGATATATTATCGTCATGATATGATATAGGACAAGAAATTTACAATAGATTTTTTTCGAAGTACCACATGCAAATATTCGCGAAGCTTGTCTGGAAGAGAAGTTTTATTGGTGTGCAATAAAGTATTATTGTATTGTAAATACAAAGTAATCGCTCACCTTGGCCTCATTGCTGACAGACGGTTTGTTCGCGAACTGCACGTCGGTGGCCTTGAGGATGGTGTTCTCCTCGAGGATGGTGGCCTGGCTCTGGTTGTGTCCGAAGGGCTTCTTGCCGTACAGGCACTGGTAGAAGATTACGCCCACGCTCCACACGTCCACCTTGCTACTGATCTTTGGCGGGTTCTTTCCGACGACGAAGCACTCGGGAGGTAAATACCTAAAAAGGAAAATACATACAAATCAGTCGGTTTACAATTATCGACGAGTATAATCACAAGAAAAGTAGGTTACCAAACAATAAATCTAAATTTTCTTTGACAAATTGATAATTTAATACATTGGGTTCAGGCTTCATGCTAACTTCGATGATGTGTAAAAAACAACAAAAATTACGCAATATTGCCAATTTAGTATTGTTGGTAATTTTAGTTTCTACCTATCTCTCTACCAATAATGTTTCCTTCGTACATAAATCACCAGCACTGCTAGATATAACGTCTGATGTTTAATCAGTCTTAATTAGATAATGAGGTAACGAACACGACATCTTTTTTCGATCCATATACTCACATCAGATGGATGTTTCTAAACTCTCCAGTAAACAAAATTTATACAAACGTGCCTTTAGCGATAAAACTGCATGTAAGTTGCTCACGTAAGGTGGCAAAAGAACGGTGACGCGTGTGTATGTTTATGTGTCACCTGGCGAAAAATACGGAAAGAATGAAATAGTAGTGACCAGTAAGTGCCTGCACCCTGGCTGGTGAGGTCCATGCCGTGGTCGGGGTTGTAGTTCTCCTCGTCCATGACCTTGGACAGGCCGAAGTCCGTGATCTTGATCTCGCCGCACACGTTGCCCTCGGTGAGCAGGATGTTGCCCGGCTTCAGGTCGTAGTGGATCACGGGCGGCTTGATCTCGTTCAGGTACTTCAGCGCGGACACCACCTGCATCACGATCGAGCGCGCCTCGCGCTCCGGGATGGTCTTGTGCTGGAAATTAATTCATTACCTTATGAGAACAGTACGATTTATATAGCGTAATGATACTATGTTAGGAATTAAAGTATTTACTAACAGAACCAGAACTATGTATCCAAAACCTATAATTCGGAAAATATTTCATTTCACCATAGAAAACAACTGACGACTATTTGTACACATTAAGGTTCTACCAAACTTATATTCCAGAGTAACGATTCCTCTCGGATAGTAATGTCAACCTAATATTGAGTTTAGACAGTAATCCGAGAGTAAGCATTATTCTTGGAATAAAAGTGGGGCTAAATCCAGGCTTAGATGTGTGATGGGTATAAGGCTGGATGACGTAAAATAGTAAACATGGAGAAGTCTTATTTCACAATAAAAGTCAAAATATTGAGTGATGATGATAAAACACATTTATAAGAATTTACAGTAAACGGCGATAAAGAATGCACATCGGCAATCATCGCATTTCCGAATACAAACGAATGCTAATTTCCATGTACATCAATTATTACATTAATCGTTCATCAGAATTTGAATTTAGAACTAAGTACTTTATTGTTGTTTTGTTTTGATTTCACGTGGAATATATAGAGCTGTAAAACTCGATGTAATTATATATAGTTATTGCTATAATGTTCTTGTTGGGGAAAAATAATATACGTATATGTATATATATATATACAGGGTGTACTTTTTCAATTGCTTTAACTTTAAGGGGTAATTCTTTACGTCTTATTGAGTCAATTTCTCAAAGAAACCAAGTTCCTAACTCGCACCGTTTTCAAATTATTTAATATTCAAATTTAATCACTAATCTCAGTTTAACCAGTGTAAAATCTTCTTATAACCAAAGACTATTATCTGCTGGTTCGTATGTAAAGAGTTTTCAGTGTTCCTTATGTACGACAAGGTCTAAATCAATAAGTTCTTTTTTATTTTGCTCTCACTTGACTCGCATGTGTCACGTCAAATTGACAATAGTAATTTATTATTGTTGTTATTTACTTAATTTTTAATGAAATAATTGTGTTCACTTGCTTTGTGATGCCACGGATAAATTATACGGCCGAAGAAGAAGCCAATATGCACTTTGTTTACGGTTTCTGCAATGGATATGCGGCGGAAGCAGCAAGGGAGTATCGACGTCGATATCCCAATAAGAACTTGCATAATTTGGATTATTTCGATGATATTCCATTGGAAACACTGCGGACACACTGGATCCAGCATGACGGAGCACCCGCACATTTTGCTGGCCGTTTTAGACAATATTTGGATGTGCACTTTGCTGGGCGTTGGATTGGACGCGGCAGTCAAACTCTTGCGTGGCCCGCCTGCAGATCTCCGGACCGAACACCCTTAGACTTTAATTTCTGGGGTACTTTAAAAGAAAAGTCTACTCCAAACCTGTGGCTTCGAGGGAAGACCTACTGCAACGAATTCAGGAAGAAGTCGATGCCATGCGTGCCACTCCTGTCAAACTAAATCGCGAGATACGATTTCGGTTGAATATTTGTTTAGAAAATAATGGCGGGCACTTTGAAAACAAGTTGTAGTAAATTATTATTTTGGTTTAAATAAAAAATATTGAGTGTTAAATACTGATGAGGAGATCATTTTATTTTATTAGGCCAATATTGTTTATGTAATTAAATGTTTATACTTAAACTTAATTAGTTTCATTTGTGACTATACCATAACCCGAAAGAATTTAAATAAAGTGAATTAAAATTAAAATGGTTTAAACACATCGCAAAAATTGTTCTGAAATAAAAAATAAGCACAAAAAATTTAACTTTCACTGCCAATGAACAAAAATAAATACAAAAAGAAAATTCTTTACCGGGGTTTGAACCCACTTTCACTGCCAATGAACAAAAATAAATACAAAAAGAAAATTCTTTACCGGGGTTTGAACCCAAGACCATCCACACGCATTCCACCTAGCTAAAGTTTTTAACGAGCTCTCAATTCTGTCATCGATGAAGTTTTATCAGTGACGTTAAAATGACAACAAGTTGACTCTAACTATTGCCTAACTCAAAAGGACCTTTTACAATAGCCACCAATTAAATAATTAATTACTTTGTATGGGATACCAAAAAAAATATTTTTCGAATATCATTAAACGGTTTAAGGGATGAGTTTACGTTAATGTTCCAAGCACTATGTCGAAGTTAAAGCAATTGTATAAAAACACGTTGTATATATACTCAGGCCCACATTCCTAAAAGGGGTTGACTGAGCATTAGCAACTGATGTTATACTACTAACTACTAGGATACTTAAAAGTGGGTTTTAAGATCGACAAAAAGTGTAATTACTTACATTAACATTCTCATGATTTTTTAAATTGGTCGGTTCAGTTACAAAATATGTATAATAAACATTGTAGAAAATTTCGCGTGACTGGCAAAGTAACGGCTTACCTTTTTTCCCTATAGATGCCATAGTACAAATTTAATTTTGTGTAAGTTTTAGCAACTCTATATATATATTGACTTGGATATGCGACTGCACTCTCTCCCATTTGAACCACGACTGACAAAAAAACGTCATGGTGTGTGCGACACAGATATCGCTATACGAAGTCGAAATTAGCCGATTGCCTCTTTCCAAAGATCGATGTGCAAACTTTATCGCCGTTTACTGTATGTATAAGTCAAAATATTGAGTGATGATGATAAAACACATTTATAAGAATTTATGTATACTACTCTAACACACACAAATTACCAGCTCTCCCAAAGCCCTCCCAAATTTCTGCAAGTAGCAACTGCCAAATCTTTGACCGACTCTCCTTGATCGAGAAGAAGTATCGAGATTAGCTACATCTTTAGCCACAATAAAATTATAGGCATAAGTAAGCTACCTGTTTGAGATAGAAGTCGAGATCATGTCCATTGCAATACTCGAGCACGGTGCAGAAGGAGTTGCCGTCAATCTCGAACACGTCGTACAGCTTCACGATCCGCGGGTGGTCCAGCGCCTTGTGGATGTTGTACTCCCGCAGCGCGTGCCTGGAACAATGCAACACAATAGCACTCACAACTTACTGTGCTTTTTTACAGTACTATCAAACCCGAAGCTTCACCTTATACAGGTTAAACATTTGAATGATGATCGAGTCAGCATGGGCAACCATTTGAACCCTTGCCGCCACGCAAAATTGAGCTTAGGATAAGGACACAATGTAAGTTATTTATTATCTTAAGTAGTTTTATTAGAAGTCGTGTACTAAATTTTCAACTCATTATCAATTGTGATCTAACGGACAAATGCTCCATTTACAAGTTTACATGTGATCAGTATGAGACTCTTTATACTGATTTATACATCATTCCATACTTATATTAACTTTAAAATACATTATGTCTTATATTTCACTCGGCACATAAACATACAACATGCAAAAATAAATAAGGTCTCGATGGATTGAATCAAAAATGCAATCGCAATAACCTGATCTGAAATAGCGAGGTCTGCTCAGAACACCAAGAGTAATAGATAGATAGTAGCGTGTCAGGTAGCGTATACGGACTCACTTAATATAGTTGGCCTTCTTGTCCTCCTTCCAGTCCTTGTTGAGCTGGTGCACCTTGCAGGCGGTGTAGCGCTGCTCGCGCAGGTCGAACGCCTTGTGCACCTCGCTGAACCCGCCCTTGCCCAGCAGCATCAGCAGCAGGTACCTGGGGGACGGCGATTAATCACAATCACAATCCTGTGCAAGTCAAATATAGACACTCAATGTAAGCCTAAAGGTATCAACTCGCGGCCAGTAAACATTTAACGTGAATCTCGAGAACGTAACTAAGTTTAGTTACAATTTGAACTTTCAAACCTGGTATTTATTGCATGGCCATTACATGGCTATGCAAAAATCCCTAGATTGTATAGTTTAAATATACTTGTTCCCTATTAAGCTGTTTTTCTCGGGTTATACTTTATTTTATTAATATATAAAATCAAGCTGTAATTTAATTACATACCGAATTTAAAGTAGAGCAACGGACGCATGATTTGATCGAATATTATTGCGTGCTATGTATGTACACACTTTACTGTACACCACATTAACAGGTGTAACACAGGCAAACTTGACCCTTATGAAGAATCTCCTCCAGTTTACCCCTTAAGCAGTTCAGTGAATATGCAAATTTATGTTTGTAATCGTTACGCAGCACGATACGTTTTTTAAAATAACAATTTAAAACGGGCCCAAGAGTCGAAATGCGTATGCTCACTATGGTACTTAATTACAGTTAGCGAAATATTTTTAATTAAGCGTAACAAATAAATGTGATTCGTCAATTTCAAACAAACAATTTCAGACAAAGTTTACGCCCCGCTTTCACTGACACAAAGTTCGTGGTGCCATTTACCGACGACGCTAGTTAGGCTTCTGTATTTTATTTGTTCGTTGTCCTTACATGAATAAAATAGAAAAAAGGCACTCAAGCTTAAATTAATTAAGCTTTATATAGAATATGGCTAATCTTACAGCCCACTAAACTATACCGTTAAATGATTTGGTCCACATGACTTCGACGTGACTTAGAACGTCGCTAAACGGAAAATGGGACAGAATAGAAAGGGCGGGCACGTGTTTACATACACGCTTTAGTTCAGCAATCCAGCTTCCAAACACACTTGTGTCCTTGAAACTTTCGCCTTTGTTTATTAATAGGCGTAGCGACATGACGACAAAGATTGCGATCGATTGATTCAGCGTGGATAAACTGAGTATAGTAGACTACAATAAAATCATCGAGTATTTTAGGTAAAAATATTGTTAACATGGTTGGATTTATTTATAGAAAATAATTATGGCTAAATTCGAGGATAATGTAAGAGAAGAATGTCGGTAATTTGGCGAAATATTAGATTTTAGAAAATTTGGCTCTAAAATGGGAAAAATCTAAAGGGTTGACCGTCCGCAGGCTTGATAATTAAAATCATTTTACTAATAACTAGCTGCTTCTGTGCGGCTCAACACTCTTCTTATCAAACAACCGCATATCGCTATGCAAGGACACTAATATCTGCGCGTCGAATATTAGATGCAGCAAAAGGTTTGTAGCAAAGCTCATAAGTTAGATCAAATATTATGCATTTCGTCATTCATTTAATTTTTGCCATCTGTTCAGGTTCTGTTAGGGTTCACCTGTTGGAGATGATGATTATTGGAGACTGCGGGCTAGTGAATAACCTGAATTAGATTTCTTAATCGGTCAATGCACAATAAAAACGTAGGGACTACGACACTATGCTTAGGTCTTCCGCATGCAAAGCTTTTTAGATACGCATAGGACGCGGGCACCACAAAGGCGCGCCGTTAGCTAATATACAAAAAGTATCCCGTAAGGGTTAACCCTTAAATGCATGATTTTTTTCTTTTTAAATAAATATGAGATATTTTGTGCTTTACAGTGAACCAATTACGAAAAAAATAGAATAAAAAATTTAATTTACTTTTTTCTGAACAAATTCGTAAAAAAGAAAACTTGTGAATTTTTCATACATAAATTAAATTTAAAAATATTGCTTATAGATACGTGAAATTCGTTACTGAACTTAGTATCCGTACAATGCTTAATATATGTAGAAACACATTTTAGTAAAAAAAATTATACCTACTGAACATAAAGACTGCCAAAACACTCAACAAAAAAACCACCGTTTTGTGAGACCATAAAAAGATGGCGGTCAGTTTTTCGAATTTCTGCCTTCTCGTTGATAAACAACTGTAACTCTTTTTAGGGTTCCGTAGTCAACTAGGAACCCTTATAGTTTCGCCATGTCCGTCTGTCCGTCCGCGGCCTAGCTACGTGATCATTAGTACTAGAAAGCTGAAATTTGATATGAGTATGTGTATGTATAACGCCGACAGAACGGTAAAATAAAAATTAAAAAAAAAAATTTTTTTTCGGGTACCTCTCGAACACCTAAAGTGGGGGTGAATTTTTTTTTCTTTTCTGCACTAGTGTGTGGGGTGTCGTTGAATAGGTCTTGTAAAAATAATCCCATCAAAAACATAAATGTTAAATTAGAGCCAAGTTCTCGCATGCAAAGTTGTCGACTTCGCCGACAAAAGAATTGAGATCTATATGGGCGCCAAGTTCTTTGCCCTAAAATTTTTAGATACAAGGACATGCGACATACTCAATGCATTTATTTTACATGGGGAGTAATTCAATATCAAGACTGGACTTGGCTAGTTTTTACATATAATTTTATATTACATTTGTCTAATCATTAACCTATTTTCGTAAAGGTATGTATGTACGCAAGTTAGTGTACGTCCTGTTACTTATACTGGTGGCTTGATAATAATACTATGTTACTTTGATAAAATTAAGTCAGTTTGTGAAAACTAGCCAAGTCAAATCTTGATATTGAATTACACCCCAAGTAAAATAAATGCATTGAGTATGTCGCATGTCCTTGTATCTAAAAAATTTAGGGCAAAGAACTTGGCGCCCATATAGATCTCAATTCTTTTGTCGGCGAAGTCGACAACTTTGCATGCGAGAACTTGGCTCTAATTTAACATTTATGTTTTTGATGGGATATTATTACTTTTGTACAGAAATTATTATGATGTGTAAATTATTTAAGAATTAATTGTTAATTACTTGTGTATGTGCTATTCTAGTACGTGTGTGTGTGTGTGTGTGTGTGTGTGTGTGTGTGTGTGTGTGTGTGTGAGAGAGAGAGAGAGAAAGAGTGTGAGCTATGCTAATACATCTTTAAAACAAAGAAAGAATTTTCCAAATCGGTTAATAAATGACGGAGTTCTGAGGCAAGAAGCATAAATAATAATAATAATTAAAAAAGTAAAATAATCACTGTTTTCGATTTTTTTATGTGTACACACACAATTACCAAGCTGAATGCCAAATTTCACCTTTCTAGGTCACCTGGAAGTGGGTTAGGTTTTTGATTACTAGTCAGTCAGTCAGTCAGTGATAAAAATACCGTTTTTTGGACTTTAATATCTCAATACCTATTTCACCTATATTTATGAAAATTGGGGTTCTAGTTGTTCAAAATGATCTAAATACATAAGCCAAATTTCATGTTTTTATGTTAAATAGATTTGGAGTTATTGAGGGGTCAAAAGTGCCTCCAAACGGTTCGTGTAATATAACACACGGCTGCTGTTCGCCAGTTCTTGGGGTGAACTTGGCTGGACACGCTGCCGCGTGTCTAGATAGGGGTCTCTTAACATTATTTTTTGATAAAGTCAGCAGTTTTGTAAATATTCGCTCTGAAACCAAAAAAAATAGTGTCCCCCCCCCCCCCTCTAACTTTTCAACCACGAGTCAAAAAAAATGGAAAAATTCATGTAAATGAGGCCTTATAAGTACTTTCAATGAAAACTATATTGAACAAAATCGGTCGAGCCGTTTTTGAGTTATCACCAAATTTCACATTTTTTCTTTAAAAGGGCGTAAGTTGACTTCCAGAAGGTAATAAGTGATTACAGTTTCTAGGGCGTTTACGACCTTTTTATAGAGCTTAAAATCTTTCTTAACTTAAACCTCGGGCTTAAAACAGCAGTTTATTGTGAAGGATACGGAACCCTACACTGAGCGTGGCCCGACATGCTCTTGGCCGGTTTTATAAAAAAATAAAACCGTCATCGTATGACCAAGAAATGTTAAAATGGATTAAATTTCCTTATGAAATCACTCTCAATAACATTATAAATATTCCTACTTTTAAATAAATCTTGAATTCTTTGTTATGTAAGCTGCATCTTACAGTATGCATTTAAGGGTTAAAAGTAAGGCCCTCAGCCATTGAAGTGAAACGTAACCCTACTGACCGTTCCGAGAGCACGGGATGCTGCGAGAAGCGGCTCTGGTCCTCGTTGTGTATCCGCTTGAGCTCGCGGATGTGCAGGTTGCGCTCTCGCTCCAGCTTCTCCATCTCGAGCTGCAGGTCCGCGTCCTCCTTCTTTAGCGCGCTCTGCCGTAGCTGGGAAAATTATTCAATCATAAATTAAGGAGGCTCGCTAGGAAATTACCTTCAGGAAACCGTATATTAACAGAATTACCATTAAATTTTAAAGAAGTAAAATGTGGTGCAGTATAATATCGTCTCTCGCACTCAAAATATCGCCAAGAACTATATTTCTATGAAATCCGTTGCTTTCTTGTAGCGTGAAAAACAGACGAAACATCTATCTATCACAATTTTGCTCTTATAATATAGGCCATGATTATGTGTTAAGGTCAGCTCGCAAGTACAGCGGCGGCGGCCGCGGCGGCCGCGGCGCGGCTGTGTAGACAGTTACCTTGAGTATCTCGTCAGCCTCGTAGTACTCCTGCCAGGTCATGCTGGGCAGCGGGTCGGGCTTGAGGAAGGTGGGTGCGTCGGTGCCGTTGTGCAGCGGCGGCGGCTGTGGCGTCGCGGTGTAGACAGTTACCTTGAGTATCTCGTCAGCCTCGTAGTACTCCTGCCAGGTCATGCTGGGCAGCGGGTCGGGCTTGAGGAAGGTGGGTGCGTCGGTGCCGTTGTGCAGCGGCGGCGGCTGTGGCGTCGCGGTGTAGACAGTTACCTTGAGTATCTCGTCAGCCTCGTAGTACTCCTGCCAGGTCATGCTGGGCAGCGGGTCGGGCTTGAGGAAGGTGGGTGCGTCGGTGCCGTTGTGCAGCGGCGGCGGCTGTGGCGTCGCGGTGTAGACAGTTACCTTGAGTATCTCGTCAGCCTCGTAGTACTCCTGCCAGGTCATGCTGGGCAGCGGGTCGGGCTTGAGGAAGGTGGGTGCGTCGGTGCCGTTGTGCAGCGGCGGCGGCTGCGGCGTCGCGGTGTAGACAGTTACCTTGAGTATCTCGTCAGCCTCGTAGTACTCCTGCCAGGTCATGCTGGGCAGCGGGTCGGGCTTGAGGAAGGTGGGTGCGTCGGTGCCGTTGTGCAGCGGCGGCGGCTGTGGCGTCGCGGTGTAGACAGTTACCTTGAGTATCTCGTCAGCCTCGTAATTCTCCTGCCAGGTCATGCTGGGCAGCGGGTCGGGCTTGAGGAAGGTGGGTGCGTCGGTGCCGTTGTGCAGCGGCGGCGGCTGCGGCGTCGCGGTGTAGACAGTTACCTTGAGTATCTCGTCAGCCTCGTAGTTCTCCTGCCAGGTCATGCTGGGCAGCGGGTCGGGCTTGAGGAAGGTGGGTGCGTCGGTGCCGTTGTGCAGCGGCGGCGGCTGCGGCGTCGCGGTGTAGACAGTTACCTTGAGTATCTCGTCAGCCTCGTAGTACTCCTGCCAGGTCATGCTGGGCAGCGGGTCGGGCTTGAGGAAGGTGGGTGCGTCGGTGCCGTTGTGCAGCGGCGGCGGCTGCGGCGTCGCGGTGTAGACAGTTACCTTGAGTATCTCGTCAGCCTCGTAGTACTCCTGCCAGGTCATGCTGGGCAGCGGGTCGGGCTTGAGGAAGGTGGGTGCGTCGGTGCCGTTGTGCAGCGGCGGCGGCTGTGGCGTCGCGGTGTAGACAGTTACCTTGAGTATCTCGTCAGCCTCGTAGTACTCCTGCCAGGTCATGTTGGGCAGCGGGTCGGGCTTGAGGAAGGTGGGTGCGTCGGTGCCGTTGTGCAGCGGCGGCGGCTGTGGCGTCGCGGTGTAGACAGTTACCTTGAGTATCTCGTCAGCCTCGTAGTACTCCTGCCAGGTCATGCTGGGCAGCGGGTCGGGCTTGAGGAAGGTGGGTGCGTCGGTGCCGTTGTGCAGCGGCGGCGGCTGCGGCGTCGCGGTGTAGACAGTTACCTTGAGTATCTCGTCAGCCTCGTAGTACTCCTGCCAGGTCATGCTGGGCAGCGGGTCGGGCTTGAGGAAGGTGGGTGCGTCGGTGCCGTTGTGCAGCGGCGGCGGCTGCGGCGTCGCGGTGTAGGCAGTTACCTTGAGTATCTCGTCAGCCTCGTAGTACTCCTGCCAGGTCATGCTGGGCAGCGGGTCGGGCTTGAGGAAGGTGGGTGCGTCGGTGCCGTTGTGCAGCGGCGGCGGCTGCGGCGTCGCGGTGTAGACAGTTACCTTGAGTATCTCGTCAGCCTCGTAGTACTCCTGCCAGGTCATGCTGGGCAGCGGGTCGGGCTTGAGGAAGGTGGGTGCGTCGGTGCCGTTGTGCAGCGGCGGCGGCTGCGGCGTGGACGGCGCGGCGGCACTCGCGGTGCGCTTGCCGCGTCCGCCACCGCCTTCGTTGTTCGACGGCCGCTTCTTTAGCAACAGCTTCTTTTGACGATCAATCTCCTCTTTCTCAGCTGTGATTTCTTCTTGCCGCCTGCATTGCAAAAGAAAAGGTTATGACAATCATAGATGCTCTTTTGCTGTCCGGAAAGCGAACATTACCTCTGATAACTTGAATAACTTGCGAAATTCTAACGAGAAACAAAAGGAAAGAAAGATTTTTTGTTTTAACGTTATTTATCACTCCATGAAATTCGAGCATTATCATTATAAGAACAATATACTACATGAATATAGACTTGATTATTTACAGTTCAGTATATTCAAATAATTTTAGCTCTCAAATTAGTTTGCAGGAAATACGTTACTCTCAATTTGTGAATGAATCAAGTTACTCTCAATTTTTAAATGAGTAATATTGCACGAGTTCCAGGTACCTCGTTAGTTCCTGGAAAGCATATCCATCAGTCCAATTCTCCTGAAACGTGGCTCCTACGCGCTGCGTAACAAACTGCCCCAGTCGTAGCCGATTCTGCATACACCGCTGCCGGGCTTCTTTCTTCTCTATAGTACTTTTCTCATTTAATAGTTTCTTCACAACATCTATACACTTATTAATGTGTGATTTATGTTGCTCTATTACCTGTAACAACATAATATTAAATAACGCCTTTTGTCAACTTATTGTTGAAACACAAAATATCTAAATGCAACATGTCACTACTTACACAGCAGATAGTATTATTGCAATTTTATTAGAACTAAATTTAGGAATCGTTTTTCTCAAACAATATTTATTAAATATTTTAATGTTCAAAACTAAAGATATATTAATTGGGATTCATTAAAATCATTAAACAAAAAATAAAAAGGGCGAACTTACCTTGCTCTGTGCTTGCACCTGATGCTTCAGTTCTTCATTAGTTCTTGTTAATTCTTCTATTCTATTATTCCTTAGTTCTAAGTCAGATGACGCTTGAGTTTCTAACTCTTGTATCCTCTGGCATGTCAGTTCAGTTTGAACCTAAGACAAATAAGAATCACATTCAAGGATTTCAAGGGTCTATCTATAGAAAGCTAAGTTGGCGTTAGAATGTGGATTTAATTCTAAGACTGTATGATTGTAATGTATTAGTATTAACCTGTTTAACAGATGTGTGAGGCCGCTGCTGAGAGGTGGAACGTAAAAAGTCCGCTCCCGAAGGCAGCAGTGATGAGGGTGATGGTGGGTACTGTCAGAGAGACACAACTCTTAATATATCATTTAAGATGACTGATTTCCGATTATAGTTATTGCTCATTATGCTTACAATAGGGCTAAAATAATCTTCTTACTGTGTGCCTTATCTGTGAGAAGATTCATTAAGTGAATTCAGTTACATATAGATTTGATTTTGTTATTTTCTTGTTTCGCTTCCTCAGGCTTGTTACTGATAATTTCATTCATGATGTGCTCCAGATAAATGTGAATAGTTTTGTATTACAGTGCAGTAAGCTTACCATAGGATAGTTGCCGCCCTGGGGCGACGGTGACTTGGCACCAGTGAGCCGCACAGGACTTGAGGAGGGGTGCTTTGAGAGGTGATCTCGGATGCTCTTATCCGATGAGTTGTGCCTCTGCTTAGCCCCGATTCCTCCTCCTCCACCAACACCTTCGTCACCTGAAATTATTAAATAATTATCACTTACTAATTTATTTGAAAACTAGCAGTAAACTAATGTCTCATCAGCAAATGAACTAATTAATGTTCTAATTTTATTTTTACATTTAGAGCCTTAGGAAATTAATTTTCATGTTGCTGAATGCAACTGTGCTACATTTTTTGCCCTTAGATTTAGACAAGTAGTTTATTGTTTGTCTGTAGATAATGTAAATATTAATCTTAAATATAATTCTAGCTATAGTGACTGGCAGTACTTCTTACATGCAAAGTCCTACCTTTGTATGATAATTAACTAATTACAGAGAAACACCTAAATATGATTTTAGAATACTGTCTGTCACAAGTTTAATTAGATAACAAATATTGCACTTCAAGTATATTAAAGTAATTTTCGCAAAGCCAATTTGTAATCAAATGCAAATATTTAATAAATATTATGCCTTCATAAGACAATAGTCACACTTTCTAATCGAAACAATATGCATCAAGTAAGTGATACACACCTTTCCGTTTCCTTTTTCTCTCAGGCACAGCTATTGTTGGAGTAGCACCACTTGGTGGGACCAGCGCTATGCCTGGTCCTACAGCAGAGCCCCGCATAGCTGCAGATTTCTCAGGAGTTAGTGCATCAATTTCCTTATCACTATATGATGACCCTGAAAAATAAATGATGACTTTGAATGTTGATATTTGGATAGGAATCTGTCTCTATGAACCTTATTATTCAACAAAGTTGTTCATAAATGTAATAAAACCAGATAAATCGTTATAATTTTGAACATTGATTTTGCAAGGACTGAGACCTGTTTGCTTGGATGTGAAACCTATTGTATCAATTAATTAGACATAAACATTGTGCTACAGTCCTTATCATGGTAATTATGTTCATGCTAACAATATTCGTAAGATTTCCATACACAGTGAACAGAAACTGGTAAGGTGGCAGAACTCACTTTTTGACAAGGAGCTCAGTAGGCCGACGTGGTTAATGATAGCTCCACTTTTATAGTCATGCATTTTGGCACACAGCAGTCTTGGATCTCGGAAGAGAGTACGACACTTTCTCGTTTCTGTCCGGCATAATACACAGCAATGTGACGTCACAGTTCTTCGTTCGATCGCACTTTTCCACATTTATTTATTTCATCCCTTACAAGTTCGCGACTAAAGGTTATCCACTGAAGGAGCGGGCCGGCATTTAGTAAACACTGGGAGCACTTTCGCATCACCACTTTTCACTGTACACGAAGCACTAAATCACAATTTACCTGTGCTCATATTGGAGTCCTGATTGTGTAGTGGCTGCCCCGTGTTGACAGTAGTTTGTGGTGCCATTTGAATTTGTGCCCCAGCTGACATCTGTAAAGAAAGATGGCGTCTTTACATATGACTCGCCCAGTTAACTTCAATTACGCTCACGTACACGGCATTTCAACTAACTGCACACTGACACTAATACTCACTAATTAAGTATTAAATAATACGCCCATCTTAACAATCTTTTATATATTTTCACTTTAATAATCCGAATAACCTAACTAGTTTGACAAGTCGTCGTAAACTCCAGTCGCGACAATCCAACGGAACGGACGGATACGCATCCGCGGGGTGAGGCGAGGGGGTGCGGACCGTCACGAAGTTTGCTCCGGTAATAATAATAACGACGGGCGAGGCGCCATTTTACAAGGATACAAGGCCAAAAGACTTGTTACCCCACTGAAAAATAACATTTGCTTGATCATAAATATAAGTACTATGATAAAACGCTAACAATTTCACAAGCATTTAACGCGAAATAATGTTTTGCTCATAGAGAACTAAGCGGCGCGGCGGCAGGTCAACAGCCCGCGAATCCCGCGATTGCGATCGGAGCTCGATGTTGACCAATGTAATTTTTGCACCAATTAGAGAAGGGTCAGTGGGTAAAGTGTATGTATACTAATTTTAAGTTTTTGAGGGATCAAAACTTGAAATATCAAAAAATGTTTTTTATTTTTTATATTTTTATGAAGAAATCGAAAATATTGAAATTGACGGATTATTCTCGCAGAGGTGTCTGAGGCGGGTGGCGGGCGGCATGCCACCGACCTGCGGCGAACGAGAACGTGATATCGGCGCTCGTGCCCCACAACAAACTGCTTACTGGACGTGTTACGTAGGTAGGTAGGCGTCGGCGGTGCCGCGGTGAACATATAAACACAGATATGTACATACTTACAAACGAATGTATAGGTAGCCATAGCGTCAAGCATCGCGCGCGATAAACTCGTGTAGGTACGCCGACCAGGCAAGGCAACACTGAATATTTTATATTCAATCTTGGACATGAGTTGCCTAGAAGCTATTTGTGGTGTAATGTTGAGATATCCTTACACGGCAAACAAATTCTTTGGTGACCGTAATTTTAAACATAGTATTTTTATTAATATACTTAGGATATTGCAGTAACTACTGAATCATAGATGAGTCTTTTAAAGGGATGAGATAAACTTGTGTTATATAGGTAAATTTTCTTAAACCGTTGTATTATTGTAATCTTGTAGTTGTGGCCCACAACTTGTGGGTAGGTATATCGAGCATTTTGTTTTCAAAACATTTGTGTGACGTGGATAAAACAATAGGATGTGCAAATAGGTACTTCAGATGAGTATGTAGGTATAAAACAAAAGAACAGGTTAACTGAATCAATAAAGCGTTTTAAGAAACATCGTATAGGGTGTACGTCAATAATATATATAGGTAGGTACCTATTTAATTTCACAGAACTACTGAACGCTTATTCTTATGTAGACTATCTCCTGACTATACCAGTAATATCAATTATCAACACTTTTCTTAGAAATTTAATTACTAATTATCCCCTGGGTCACGACAGAATAACAGCAATAAAAAGTTGATCCACCCATTTACCTATTAAATACATATTTTTAAATCATTCATTTTAGGATACATGCCCAAACAACTGGGATGAAATACTTTCTTCTTAGCATTAACGATGCATTTTGAAGTGTTCACCCAAAAGAGCCTCTTGAGTAACTCAATTAAATACGGTCGATTCTGTATTTTAAGTTTCCTTTGTAATCCTGCGACAAACAAGTAGTATGTATATGCAAAGATAACACAATGATTAGGAATCAAGAGTGTCACGTGATTCCTACACGACCTCTTTTAATATGTACATCATGCTTATAAGTTTCACCAATTGCTGACAAGGTTAGATGACGTAATGTTTATACCATTTCCAGGCAACAGATATATTATAACCGTTAGGTTGATATGTATACCGACATTTATGAATCATCGTACTTTAACTTAGTAGGAATAGGCCGCAGTAATAAAGATTCCACAATTATTACATAGACCTGCGTGTATAATTGTAGATAGAATCAAGCTCACCTCACACACAAATCAACCAATGATTAGCCGGCGCAATGCTTATTGTGTCGCGTCTATTTTTAGCGTACCCACCTAGCATCCAACGAATGGAAAGTTAGCGAGTTGGCAACCTACGGACGCTAGCAGGTAGATATTCATTCAAGTATGTATTTTATAGCGAATCAAGGATCGATGTGAGGTGAGCATATGTAATGTTAATAACATCATGCCTGTCTATAATTACAAAACCTTGAAGACACGGTTTTTTTTTTCAGGATGTCAATATGAATAATGTATGGTAGTATGGTACTGTACAGAAACTGTACTGAAAGAACGCACGAAACGGGACTCTTGAACACAAATCGCACTAAACCACTTAATTATATCCTCCAGTAGCTTACATTCCCCAGACAGACCTCTGCGAATTACCATAAACTGTTTACCTCCCTATACGCATCCCTAAATTGAGACGTTTTATTATTGTCGTCATATCGTAACATAACTTCGCAAATTTAAATAAAATACGTAATCTTAAAGGAATGCCTCACTCAACATAACTCGCGTTACCAAGGACCGTTCATCGTTTTACCCAGCAGTTGAAAGCCAACCCAGCCAACCAATGATAATCATAACAATTGCGCAGTAAACGATCAAAGAAACGGTACGACTATTATTATTGATCACTTGTCCTCTTTTAATACAGGCAGATCTTCGTTGGTAGCGAAGTGCGCAGGTAGGTAAGTTCCTTGTGCTATATTTGGCTCCGGAATTCGCAAACTCAAGTCGTTTGCGTGCCTATAGTATGTAACAAACTAATATTGAACGCCGCTTGAAAAATAGAACAGAAAAACAATTGACGTACCTATGTACTTTTTACATTTTCAATCTTAAAATGAAGCAATACAGCAAATGACGATTGGAACTTATCATAATGATATGCGATTGTGTTGCTCCCAAGAGCTATCTCATTTTGCAGTATATTTATGTAGGTATGCGCACTATTGCGTCGCATGAAACTTGGTTTAGGTTCGAAGGACAATCAATACTCAGTCACATCTCCGTCCCGTATTCGTTGGAAGCGCAGTTCCGCGGACGCCCAAAATCCCCTCTTCCGGCGCGGTATGCAGCCGATTGCCGCGTGCTGTTTAACCTAATTTTCTAGTACGAGGGGTGCAGGGCACGAAGTGAGGGGAGGGCTCAGCGCAACTTCAGCCGCAAGTGTGCAGCGCCGACGAGGCGCCGCGAGATTCGAACCCCCAGCTTGCAATATTGATTATTTGTAGTGGCGACGCCTTTCCTTATACAATTCTAATTTAGCCTGTCTAAAACAATATTGGGGTGTGCGCCATGTACGCGATTCTTTACATTCAATGCGTATTCACAGAAAATAGAAAAAAACATCCCGTGCGTATGCAGGTAAAAGGTTGAATAGTTTGTAGAAACCTACTTGATTAAGACTGAAAACAAATGTTTTCTGTTGTCATAAGAAAAGGAATCCTATCACTATAATAGGATACCCAACTTGCGTTGTATGTACTTACATAATTTATCAACAAAAAACTGGTTCGAATAAAATAGGTGTAAAATATTTTCGATATAAGAATCTGAAGTTTAAACCAAAATATGTTAGGTATGTTTTGGTTTAAACTTCAGATTCAGTATTGCATCCATGTTTACATTTCCTAAGAGAAGGATAACCCTAACAAAGTATTTAAAATATACGACTTTACAAATTAAATTTGTCTATTAAACTGCGTCGTCCTAGTTTTTCAGAGGAGTTTTTTTTTCAGTATTCAGAATTAACGATTAGTTTGTTTACCAACGTATATAAAAAAAAAAAAAAAAAAAAAATTCAGCTGTTTATTTCTTAAAAATTATTTTTAGTTTTACAGAGCTTAGAGAAAATCTTTAACTATTCTTTAGATATACTTTTTTAAGTCTTCAAAGTGCCGTTAAAATTCCGAAGGTATGAACCAAAGTAATGTGGTGTATTTATATACCTTCGGACTCTTAAGTCGAAATGTCACTGAGGGATTCAGTCCAAATAAGTAACGTAGACTATATAATTTTTAACAAAAAAAAGAACCGACTTCAGTAAAACTAAAAAACCAAAACTAACCCGTTCAAGTACAGATTACATTTGACTCACCCTTCGAAGTCGATACCAAACCACTCAGTTCTTATATTTATATTATAGTTTACGCGAGGTTTGGCACCGACTTCGAAGGGTGAGTCAAATGTAATCTGTACTTGAACGGGTTATTTTTGGTTTTTTAGTTTTACTGAAGTCGGTTCTTTTTTTTGTTAAATTTTTTTTTTTTTTTCTTTTTAGTGATTCATATAAAAGTTCTAGTGGCCATCTGTGGTGTTCATCATCAGTTTTCTTACACTAAATCCTATTTACTGAATGTAAATTCTTGACTTTATCAATAAATTACCGAAAGCGCCGTACATGTCCCTATAACATTTGAAGAGTTCCCTCGATTTCTCCAAGATTCCATCATCAGATCCCGACTTAGTGTCAACGGGACCAACTCGGAGTTATACCCTTTCGATTAAAAAAAAAAATTGAAAATCGGTTCACGGTTCTCGGAGATATCGAGTAAAATACATACAAAAAAAAATAAATAATAGTTCGAATTGAGAACCTCCTCCTTTTTTTGAAATCGGTTAAAAAAATACTTGCATTGTTTTGGCCTCTAGCCGATTGCGCGAGCTTGGTGACATGAAACCATCATTAAAACTAGGTACGTAATGGTTTTTTGTTTAGTTTTAGACGACAAAGGCAACGAGCTGAGCTTGGCCCAGGCATGTCTGTCAATCGTTCTTAATACGAAGTGCACATTCAGGCCCTAACAAACTACAATGAGATGAGCAGTGAAGGATTATCACATATAAGAGGATTTATATGGCGTAATGAAAATTTAATGACGGCAAGTAAACGAAATAATAAAATCAAGAACGGTGTTTCGTGAGCATGCGCAACGCTCCATTCACAACGTGACGTGTCGCGCGCCACAGCCCGCAGGGTGGGCGGTTTATCCGACACCGCTCACCGCATTTCAGGTATCGCATCAAAAATTAAATAACCTAAGCATGGTTTGTTTAGTGACTGTAATGTTAGAGATATTTGGTGTCGTGTTGAGTGTTTTTAGCATAGGGCGGTGTGAGACAGCCGGCACCGCGCTGGCACGGCAGCCGCAGTGGGTCAGGCTGGCGCGGCAGGCGGTTCGGGCGGACCTTGCAATGTCGCGGCGGCGTGACGCTCAGCTGACTGGCCACCCGCCGTCGCGCCGTCCCGCGCGCGTTCATTGCCTCCGCGGCGGCCGATATGAGCGGTCGTCCGCATGTCGCCGCCACATATCGTAAAATCATAATCTACGCTGCCGAATACGAAAGTTTTCAATCATCTACGAGTGGAAGGACGTCGAATGTGCACTGTGAACGAATTAGATCGATAGTATTAAGTGAGTGCGTCGTGCGCAGATAAATTAAATTTTGTCGAAGTGTAGTGACGACCGGTGCGAAAGGTCGGGCTGTGTAAAAATAACTGCGGAACTGGGCGGCTAAGCGGTGGAATGAGGTTTGACGGCACATTGTAGCCGAGGCGGGGCGAGGCCGTGTGCGCCATGTTATAATTTCCCTTAGCATCGAATGTGCAAACCGGCCGACAACACTGCGCTGTGCCTACTTCTCTTTCTTTCTCTCAATGCGCAATAAGCATGCCGCCCGTGAGACAAGTCGTCTTCCTCGGTCCAAGTTATTCAGTAGCGATACTGTAACTATGCGCCTCCGACTCGGCTCGGCTGGAACTTGACGCTACATAATTGGTGACAGTGAATGGTTTGATCAATTAGTATGAAACGAAAGCTAAAAGGCTGGCCGGCCTTCAGCTGTATTAACATTAACTCCTCATTTCAAATTTTATATGTGAAGTTAGTATCGTCACCTTTTTAAGTACAGACTACAGATACGAGGTTTACATATTATAAAAACCAGAAAGCAATTTTCACCAGTTTTTAATCGAGATTGTAAATAATGGACAAACGTGACTTATGACGATTATGCCTATTGGACAGTGGATTCAATCATTGGACCAGCTATTTAAAATGAAGTTCCACCAATCCACCAAATTGCGCAAAAATAAACTTGAGAATAGCGATAAGTAGGTAAGTATCTAATTACGGCATAGATAACGTCGGCACGTGATCGTTATACTTACCGAATAACTTTCGTCGGTCTACCTCTTTGTGCTCGTACCAATAGCGTATGGGGCCTATTTAGGTTGTGCGTGTAATAGATAAGTGTGATGCCGAGTCGAGTCACTCGCGCCCGCGCCGTGTCACTGACCTCGCCCCGCTCACAATCCGAACACTCCAACAAACTGCGTTCCGAACCAAACCGTTCCACTACCATAGTGGCTGTTCTCTTAAACAAAAGTGTAGCTACCTCATTTTGCCCCTTTGCCGTCGTCTAGATCCCGATCTACTTCGTCGCACTGCAATATTAAAGAGATATCCGTAGGTGCTTGATAGGTATCTCTGACATTTGGGTGTGGATGGAGTAAAGTTTACATTCAACGATAGGGGTTGTTTACTCGCTTTTTTTGTTATCCCAGCTACAAAACGGTTGTTTAGTTTATTGATAGGCCACTCATTTATTACACGTTACATACTCTCTATGTTGATTGTTGACTTTATGTCAAATTACAAATTAGTTTACTCGACCTGAATAATTTACAAACAGTCGGTATGAAAAATACGAATGCCGTTATCAGTCTCGACAAAAATTCAACAAAGTTTCACCAGAATATCGATATCAACAGCGTAACAACGCAACATAACACTTCGATAGCGATCGATCATGCACCCGTCATTTATTTGCACAGTACTTAGATAACTAGGTAAGGTACCTCTACCCGATGTTAGTGTTCGAATCGCGAACTGGTACATGTACCAAAACATTGCTAAGTAAGTATGGAAATTGTGGTTGTAGTGTGCGTATAAATTACGGATGCGATAGGGAGCGCAGCGCGCCTACAAAAACCTACCTTACGACCGACGATAATGAATGTTATTCTGTGCGCGCTATTAATAGGTTATTTTACGTCGCGGGTACAAGTTCCGAACTCAGTTACAAGCGAGGCTACACTAAATTAAATAATTTATAATACGGTTTGTAAATAATCATAATCAAGGTTAGGAAGTATGACGAGACTAGGTACTGTACGATGATTCGCGGTAACAGTCGCCAACATGAACGTAGCTAATCAAAGCAACGTAATAGATCAATATGAGTCCAACATACACAGTATAGATACCAACTGACACCCGTGTTCACCGATAAAAGTGTAATCGATATCAAGGTGAGTGGGAGCTGTAAAAGTGTCCTGTATCACGGAAACGCACAGTTCACGACATGACACGAAGCATTTCGATTTTAACAATTCTTCATTCGAATAACGCGTGCGATACATAAGTTAAATAAGTCAATTAAATATGTAGGTATATATATCAACACTACAATTTACTAATTAGAAATGGTTTAATTAAAGTTACCTACACTTCCGTACAATTTTGAAATCGGGTGCAGATTTTCAGGATCCATAAGCCACACGCATAAACAATGCCTTTATAATTACTATAGGTACTGAATTCTAGCCCACCGCTGCCTGTGGTGGGCTGTACTGTACTCTGTAGATATGTAAGCAGATGTAGGTAACTCACCGCCTTGAAATCGGGGGCCCGTTGGGTTTCTATCTCCCCTGCGCTCACCTGCAAACACGCGTCATTGCGCTGAATCCACGTTTGCAAAATGCATAACATACGTTCCTACCAATAAAAACGAATTAACTTTCCTTAATCAATTACTACGTTAGCGAATGTAAAGTGGTTGATTATACCTTTTCGAATGCGATAAAGTAATTTGAGTAAAAATACTGCACAATAATAACATCATAAAAGTTGAACTACCCCGCATATTATGATATAAATCACAACACAACACAACTAACGACCAGTTAAAAAGTATTAGTGTGATTTTGATGACGTTGCCGGGTATCATTTGTGGGTTGATAAGTCAGAAACGTACTTAAATTTAGCTGGCAGACTATTTATGTCTGCCGCCATCTTGTCGTTGAGTGACGAAATGCTAGTTTTACCAATGCTGCAAGGCGTGGATCAATAATGCGAATCAAATTAGCAGCTGGTCTTTTATTATAAAATAACACGAAACCTATGAATATTTTCAAGGTGATCACGTTTTAATACAACTCCTAAAAGAACAATGTGTCATATTACTGAGTAAATCGTTTTAAGACAAAAGAAAGACGTGATCAATAACGAAGACCATTTAAATAACAAACATTAAGCTGGCGCGTAGTAACAATCCAACGACCTGACTGAGCCTGGCGGTGGCGCGGCCAAGTGTCGCCTCGCAGGACGAAAGGGGGAAATGACTGGCGGGTGGAAGGGCGGAGGTGAAACATAATGGAATTACGTATCTACAACATCACAAGCTGAGAGCACGATATGCGCGTATTGGTATGCCGTATGGTTTGTGCAAATAAATGGATATGTTGCCGCCAGGTGGTCTATTCCATCAAAATGATATTTGTATCAACTTGAGACTACGATCGAAATCATAGCGATATCACCAGCTACAAAATTATTGTGTGGTATAATTCATTCGCATACCTGTTTTCGAAAGCAACGAGACTATGAAACTTGTTTTACTTTTCCTATTTAGTATACCCTGAGTCACGATGTTTGCCATTATTAGATGTAACTTATTGACGTAATAAACAGCTTCTTACGAGTAACTATAACAAGAATAACAAACATTTTGCGCTCAGCCTCCGCCGTATTCGTATTGTTGTCGCACTGAATCGCGGCCATTTTCTTTTATAACACGTAAGCGTAGTCAGCTCAGCTATGGTCGGGGAGTGACGTTCGTCACAAACATTGGAATGCCTTCGCTTCACTCAGTTAATACAGATTACGGAATGATAAACTAGATGGCAGAACCGATCGCATAACGGATTGAAAATATATAAAAGATGTAATTTGTTACCGATATAAAGGATCCCGATATAGAACGGCCTTCACCGAGATGTTTATTTGATGAAATGTATTTTATATTTAATTTAATATGTCAATAAATATATTGCATGTGGGTTGCCTAACAAATTTTAGTCCAGGGTATGTTTTGTAAAAAAAAAAAAAAATAACATTTCACCGGTTTGATTATTAGATAAATTCATAATAAAATAATCTTAATTTTATTTAATTTCAATTCAATAATCAGACCGTTGCAAAATGCTAGTAGGTATAGATTTACCTGTTTATACCTGGCTACCCGATAGTTGTGACGGGAAAAGAATAGGCAACCTAACGTTTGCATATTCTATGGGCTTCATACTTTCGATTGGTATAGAATTTATGTAATATTAATCAAACCGGTGAAATGTTTAAAATTAAATTTTAAAATTATTAATTAAACATACCCTGGACTAAAATTTACCCATATGCAATATATTTAATGACATATTAAATTAAATATAAAATATATTTCATCAAATAAACATCTCGGTGAAGGTCGTTCTATATCAGGATCTTAGACTATGAGTTTAAATGTAGTATCTGAAAGAGTTAGAACCAATTAATCAGGTAAGTGATGGACATGGTTTGCGTGGACCTCTTCAGAAGACAAATCACAAATTAAAGTAAAATTAAAGTGACAACAGTGGTACCTTGGCGCCTAGGAAGCGCGCTTCCAGCAGCTCCTGCTTGCGAGGATCCAGCGCCGCCTGGAAGTGCTCCATCTTGACGCCAACACCTGCAGCAATAATGAAACACATTAATGAAGATACCGCGTTCTATTCGATTATTACATGGAATAAAGTAGAGTTGACTATTTGAATATTAAAATATCAAGACTTGATTGAGACGTCTTATTCGAAATAGAAACGCTTACACCCAGATCGGACTAATTTGTTATGTCTTTAATATAATCCATAAAATCATAATGCAGTAATCACATCGTATTAAGCGCTCATAAACTGCGTTTTACGACAGATAAATAAAAATCCCCCTTTAAGTCAGTATTTACAAATTCTTCAATTAAATCATTATTTGTATGTCAACTTCTTTTGTAAGCTAGATGCTAGAACATTACGTATGAATCTTCTTTAAAAAAAAATATCAATCTAAACGCTTTCCGGCTGTTTATGCGTTTCACATGAAATTTTGTAAGTTCGATAGTTACATAAAATTATTATGTCGATTTAAAATTTTCGAAATTTTTCGAAATGGTTGAAATCTAGAAATTACAAGTTGCAACAATTTTGAAACAAATTCGCGAGGTCTACAGCTCACAGAGCCACTAGTTTAAAGAAACCTAAATGCATAACATAATAATATTATTAAAATTGTGGAGCAAACCGCTACATGTTATTTCCGGTAAATTGTTTCTTTACTATCATCAATTTATAAATAGATACCGCCAATACCGACCACAAAACTGGCCTAAAATATTCCAATAAGTATGTTCCACCATAGTGTCCATAGTCCACTATATTTTACATACAAACATGTAAGTGAAACTCAATAAAAGTAATATCTAAAATCAAGACTCATTTTAAATCATCACACTTCATCACTACTGTTAAACAATCAATGGTAAGAATAAGTTGTTAAAATACAGTAATTAGAATGAAAACTCCGTGAAGATGTTTAGATAAAAAAAAAAAAAAAATTGGGCAAGTGCGAGTCCGACTCGCGCATGAAGGGTTCCGTACCTATACATATATATAATCTATAACAAGTTTGTTGTATGGGAGCCCCCTTAAATATTTATTTTATTTTGTTTTTAGTATTTGTTGTTATAGCGGCAATAGAAATACATCATCTGTGAAAATTTCAACTGTCTAGCTATCACCGTTCTTGAGATACAGCCTGGTGACAGACGGACGGACGGACGGACGGGCGGACAGCGAAGTCTCAGTAATAGGGTCCCGTTTTTACCCTTTGGGTACGGAACCCTAAAAAAGAACCGACTTTAAAGCCCGTTTATGCACAGATTACATTTGAATCACTTTTTGAAGTCGGTGCCAAACCTCAATTATTACTATGAAAAAAGATGCCGCGCATAAAGCCTTTAATGATTACCATTTAGTATTTACGAGTACTATTGTTCGATATTTATAATTATATTATACTTATGCCTTGATCACACGTACCGAGTAAACGGGCGAGACAGTGCTCTCGGCCGAGTACTCGGTGCGTATAAACATAGCGCCGAGTGCTCGGCCGAACAAAGCGGCGAGACAGTAGCTCGGCTCCTGTTCTATCTACTAGGCCGAGTGTCCACCCTCCCGCTTCCCCGCACTGTCTCGCTCGCTCACTCGGCCGGTCTGAACGTGCACTGTCTGCCACTCGGCGATTTTTTTACGATCCATCGTGTCCGAAAGTCCTTATGGAACTGAACTGACGACTGTGCTAATTTCAAAACATGTGTAAACAGCTACTCACTTATATCACTGTCTCGGCCGAGAAACATATTACTGTCTCGCCCGTTTACTCGGTACGTGTGATCAAGGCATTAGTGTACGTGAGGTTTGGCACCGACTTCAAAAGGTGATTCAAATGTAATCTGTGCATGAACGGGTTTTGAAGTCGGTTCTTTTTTTGTTAATATTTTTTTTAGCTTTTTAGTGATGAACATGAACATAGGCACCACACCCAGCCAGGTCGTAGCCTGACCCGGACAAGCCCGATACACCAGGGGGCACAGATTTATAAGGAGTGACACGCTCTGGGATGGGATAGGAGGGCCGACTTAGCCGCAACCGGTCGACCACAATCAGCCGATTATGCAACCTTGAGCCAATATTGGAAGTTAGGTGAGGTGGGGTAGAGCATCGGGGATGAGCGTTGGTGAGTTGTCGCGTGCTCTCGTTGGCGTCTTTGCTTGTCGTGTTCACCGGATTTAGTGATTCAACTAAAATACTTATGGCGGGGTGATCGGGGAGGTCTTGTTGGTATGCATCTCGTCTCGTTTGAATTATTCGCTAACTCCTAACCGTTAAGGAGTTATACCTTCCATCATCAGCTCAGCATAGGAAGATGATTACTACCATACGCAAATACTTAGATAGCCTTAGAAAATATATGAAAAACATTACAAGTGCCTATAAAATTTGAGGGTTGCCCTCGATTTCCCTGGGATCCCATCATCAGATCTCAACCCGGTTATAATGGGACCACCTCAGGAGTATACGTAACTTTTTATATTCAATTTAATTCATACAATAGCAATTCAATACCATAAAATATCAGTTATCGTCAAGAAATTTTGGACGTTTAGAAAACGTCACGAAATTGTGTGAGGAATCTTTGTGTGGCAATCTTTTTTTATATACCCTACATCAAAACAATCCATTTAACTCGATATATTAAGTCTCCAAAGTAAAAAAAATAATTATTAAACCAGTTTATGAATATATTAAATTATAAGATTACTTACTTTTTGTATAAAAATTGCGTCAGGAAATATTTTTATAAACCGTTTTTCATGAAGGGACTATTTTTTTCCAAGAAAGTGGACAACTTTTTGAGAAACACTTATAATAATTTGCCCGTACTTAAATGTAAAAGCATTAATTTCTTAGGTTTACAAATTGATCGGCATATCAATTGGCAAGAACATGTGAATTATGTTTGCTGTTAGGCTAGATAGGTTTGTATTTGCATTGAGGAGACTAAGAAACACCATAAATCTTGAGGCAGCAATCACAGCCTATCACGGCTATGTGTCGTCAGTCCTGAACTATGGTTTGTTATTGTGGGGGAAATCTGTAGACATAGAATTTCTTCTAAAAAAAATGTATTCGGGCCATAACCAAAGCATGGATAACAGATAGTTGTCGACCCCTATTCAAAAAGTTAAATATTTTGCCGTTACTATGCATGTACATTAGAAAAGCTTGTCTCCTTGTAAAAGACTGCCCAGATTTATTTAAAATGAGGTCGGAATCGGAACTACAGTGTACAGTGCACAGAAATTTCGAAAAAAGTTGAGGGCGAAAAAGTGTTGGCTCGCTCCAAATTTAACCTAATTGAATGTGGCGTCCCACAGGGTAGCATCCTGGGGCCCTTATTGTTTCTCCTGTATATAAATGATCTTCCAGATATAACTTCGCATAAATGTATATTATTCGCAGACGACACAACTATATTATTTAAATGTGAAAATAAGATTAATTTTGAAAATGACATTAATAATTACACTTAGAGATATAGTTAAATGGATGGACATAAATAATTTAAAAATTAATTTAATAAAGACCAAAGCAATTCAATTTAAAACTTATAAAGGTCAACGACTGAGTCTAAATTTGAATTATGAGGGCCAACAAATAGAATTAATAGACTCAACAGTATTCTTAGGCATAACATTGGATGAAAACTGTAATTGGAAGAACCACATTGACCGGATATGTAAAAAGATAAATAAATTTGTATATGCACTTTACAAAATTAGAAAGATTGCATCTTTACAGACAGCACTGCAAGCCTATCATGGCTATATCTCGTCCGTACTACGGTATGGCATAATTATATGGGGCAACTCAGTTTCCCTAGACAGAGCATTTAAAGCTCAAAAATAAATGTATACGAGCTCTTTGTAACCTAAGGAAAAGAGATTCATGTAGGCCAATGTTCAAAACCCTTAATATTCTTCCCTTACCCTGCATCTATATTGCTGAGATCTGCCAGTTTGTGAAAAAACAACCGCACTTCTTTAAGACCGTAGGCCAGAGCAAACCTCATGCTCGAACTAATCGGATAAACAAGCTAATTGTACGTAAGAACAACTCAGCACTATATCGTAATAATGCAATGGGTATGGCAGTCCAAATTTACAATAAGATTCCATCACATATAGCTGATCTTCCACAAAGAAATTTCTCTAATGCTCTACTAAAGTGGCTGGGTGAGCAAAATTTTTACTCTGTACAAGAATTTCTAGCCCATACTTAGACTAAGAATTTAAGCAAGTTAATTGTATAGTGTTTATTATTATTTAATTATAAAGATATTAAATTGTTATACTACGTTAATTTGACATACGATTGACTTAATAAATATGAATTTTGCATGCCTAATATAAGGTACAAACATTACTGAGACTGTTGACTAATGTGATCCATCTGTATACATTTACGTATTGTTTAGCAAATAAAATATTTCATTTCATTTCATTTCAGTATACACATTACACAACAAATCAGAGAGCGCAGTATCAAAATCTTTTATATCAGCCTAGATGTAGATCAGCTATTTAAAAAAAAAACGCTTATATTATAACATGTCCTTTATAATAGATTACCTAAAAATATTACAGAAATGGGAGCTATCGACTCTAAGAAAAATTTGAACAAGTATCTACTAGAAAACTGTTTTTATAGTGTTAAGGAATTGACAGAGTGTACGCAACAGCATGGTCCTTGTTAGGAATAAGTAAATCAAATGCATGTACTTGTTCTGAACTAGCGTAATATTTGCATATCGTTTAATTACGATTGAATACTGAGCACAGTACAGGGTGTTATTGTTTTTTATAGTAAGTATACTATCAACAACAATAACACCCTGTAACTAGGCATAAGTATTCTTGCAAATAAACATATTCTATTCTTCTATTCTATTCTATACTCTAATAAAAAAAAATCGGTCCACAATTGGCGGAGTAATCGGTGAACATACATAACAAAAATACATACAGTCGAACATAGAACCTCCTCCTTGTTTGGAAGTCGGTAAAAAATGCAATATAAAGATATTTGAAGGCCTCTGGGCTATATGTATGTGCATGCGTGCGCGCGTCTGTGTATGCGTGTTATTGCATAGTTCAAAGCCCAAAAACGCGTCTGTATAAAAATATATATTTTAAAGTCGGTACTTGTTTTATTTATGCTTTTTAGTTATTGAAGTAAAAACATACTATAGAGGGGTGATCATGATCAGCGAGTTCTTTTATGCATGCATCTCGTTTGAATTATCCCCTTACTCTTAACCATTAAGGAGTCGTACCTTCCATCATCAGCTCAGCATAATGAGATGAAGTAGTGAGTGCTATCTAACATGTTCAGCACAGTAGTAAATACCGAGTAAGGGTAACAGTGTTATATTAAAATTAGTGAACATTAGTATGCAAATTTTCCACGCGTCATAGAGGTAGAACTTAATATTATGTGGGATAGTACATGAAACATTCAGATCTAAGTGGAAAATGTACACAATTTTGTTTTTTATAGAATTTACGTATGAGGATAAATATCGGAACAATAAAAAAAGGATTAATTATCCTTATAAGGATTATTTCTTTAAGAAACCCAATCGAAGATACATAGAACTGTATCACCAGAAACTAGATAGATTACATTACAATTTCGGATGAACAAGTAGTAAAAAAAATAGAAACTAATAATATACAAATCTATCCCTTTCATAATTCGCATTTTATTCAACTGGTCCTATTTTTATTTTTTGGCTGAATGTATTTATTGTTTGTTATATTTATTTATTTTTCTTGTATATATTATTCATTTTTTTCTTAATATTGTACCACTTATTAAGAAAAAAAAAATCAAAGTTCTCCACTACCCACTGTTATTTATGTAATTAATATTCTTACGCGTAAAGCACCAAACAAAATAAATACAAAAGAAAATAACAACAACAATTTGAATTCGATATTTTTTATACGTTCGAAAAGTATATAATCTGCATCTATAATATTGATACATTGATGAAATTATAAATTATTATTAAATGCAGTATAAAGTAAAAAACCTTATCTTACTTGAACAATAATCTACTTGTATTTGTATTATTTAAACACTCTTTAAAAACAATATGTTGAATTTAAAACTTTTTCGGGTGTTATTTTAAAGGTTGTTTCGAGGTCGGATTAGAAAATCAAATTAATATGTTTTTATCACTCTCTTTTTCATATAGACATGAAAGAGAGCAGCGAAGCTCGAATGATTCAATTTTATAATTTACCTGTGGCTGAAAAATGACAATACATGACCAAAATTAAATAAAAAATTGGGCAAGTGCGAGCCCGACTCGCGCATGTAGGGTTCCGTACCTATACATATATATAATCTATAACAAGTTTGTTGTATGGGAGCCCCCCTTAAATATTTATTTTATTTTATTTTATTTTTAGTATTTGTTGTCATAGCGGCAATAGAAATACATCATCTGTGAAAATTTCAACTGTCTAGCTATCACCGTTGTTGAGATACAGCCTGGTGACAGACGGACGGACGGACGGACGGCGAAGTCTCAGTAATAGGGTCCCGTTTTTACCCTATGGGTACGGAACCCTAAAAATTTAATATAGGCTTTATTTTATATAATGGCTGCAATAATTAAATTTAATTTCAAAGTTGCACAAATAAATACCCTTCTTTAAATACATTTTAACACATAAATACAGCTAGAGTTTGATTACAACAAAAAAAAATCGATTAAGTAGTAGGTTTTGAATGCCACAGACGGCTTAGGTCGACGGTTAAGTCGTGCCACAGCCGTTCAAATTTCAATGGTTGATTACAAACTTTGTAATTCAAACCATTACAAGTGTTTTTCAACCCCCTGCCTTTTCCTAGCACTTTTTTATTTTTGGCAACATATTTGTTGAAGAAATTATTTTATACTATGCACAACTAATTTATGTGTGAAATCAGATGATTATACTCATATGCTATTAGCGCACTTCGCAGTGGCAATAACATTAACGCTCTAATTTATTAAATCTGCCACTGAGCCCGATAACTCGTTAAACCCACTCGCAGGCTTAACTGCATCATGGCTACAAGCGTTTTCACAAAATAATCATTGTTTTCCCACTTTAACGGCAATATTGCGTTAAACAATCGAATTGATTGTGCTGAATTCAAATGGAATTCCGTAACTGATCGCAAATGAGCAGATATAGTGATGGCTTTTGAACGCTTTAAATACTCGGTTATAATTATGTAGTCACAGTAACAAATTCGTACTACATTTGGTCAGCTGCATGACAGAAAGGTTATTAAATCGTTAATGTAAATTGTAATGGTTTAATTGAGGCGTTAATGGTAATTTCAGGCGAGATTTTAGTTTCAACGGCTTGGCAACCTTCGATTTTGCAAGTCCCTCATGTCATGGCCCACTTACTGCACATGTTTCTATGACAGAGTTCATATCGTATCTACCTCGCTATGGTGGACCATATCTGAGTCATCTACTTGGATTCGTTAATATTATTAAACTTATATGGCAATACTTAGAACCAGTGATACATAGTTAAATTGCACTCTTATACATTAATACTTAAATTGAAGTAACACCCCGCCTATTCTGCGATGCCATAAATTTTCATATGGCATATACTGTGCATGCGTACCTACATCTGACCGCAGATGTACACTACGTAGGTATATAAGGTATATTACATACGTAGGGAGTAAATATATGCTTTTTTGACTTATATAACCAGTATGACTAAAATAATTTTAACAGATAATAATAAATTCAAATAATCAGTTATCCGATTAGAAATGAGATTAATACGTCGACTTAACCCTCGTATGGTCAGTAGATCGAGTACGGATCAATGCGAGACAGAACCTTACGTTAAAATATCAGTAAATTTTGATTAGCAAATTTTTTGACATAGGTAGCAGACGAGGGGCCAAAAAATAATCTTGTGTTTTTCATCGATAAGTAAAGCGAGAACCAACAGTTCGTAGGTTTTTGGTTTCTTTGTAAAATAATGAGAGAAACGTTTGCACGAGCTGCGGGCGGAGGGGAGGGGTCGGGGTTTTGGCGCAGTACGAGTATCTGGAGCAGACAGTCGAGTTGAGAGAAGTTAGGTAGGTACCTATGATTATGTAGGTATACGTATGTATGTTCAATGTACATATCGATCGCCTCCCCGGGCCACTCGCCACTATGATCTCACCTCCATCCTCTGCGCCTCCCCCCGCCCCGCGCGCCCCACCGCATCCCTCAGAAGCCTATGCCCTCGCCGACAACGAATGACTGTCGTGTCGAGCACACATTGTACAGTTTTCATAAAAAGTAAAACCACCCAAGCTCCAGCAAAAACGGATGTAATGGAACATTTATCCTTATTTGTACAAGAATCTTATACTTATCACAAAATATCACAATGGTAGATTTGAACTATTGATTAAAATGAGAAATAGAACTGCAACTGCGCTATACCATTGTTGAACGTTTCGGAGGACCACACAAAACCAAGACACCAGACTTCTTATGACATTTCAGATCAACTTTACTCTAAAACCCATTGGTTTCTTGTAATATTGTTTATTAGAAATTGTTGTTGTTCCCGTTTTACTAACTAATGGATACACATCCGAACAAATGTAACATATTTTGTGTAAAAACGATTCGAGAGAATAGAGAAACGACCTTTGCAAGACTCATGTCATGTCATGTCTTTAGAAATCAATGATCAACCAAATGAACTATGAAACAAACTTCGAACTAACTGACGTTAGGCTTACAACAGCCATCGGGGAACAATTAAGACGATATTTTGTTAATAAAAAATAAGGGCAAGAAAGGAAAATATCTTCAAGCTGGTAGAAATGAAGTTCTGCGGATAATTCGATTATACTAGTGTTAATGGTAGATTTGAGAAATCTGCACATCCCAATAATACGTTAGTAGAGGGCAACAGGCGCCAGGCCTAAAAATTACTGATTTGTGATGTGATGATGACTGATGAATGATTGTGTTAATTTTTAAACCATAAATCAACATAAGTGCCACCACCACAGAACACCTTAACATAAGTCAAAACAGCGAAAACTATTTCATTGCTAACTCTAGGATTTTTCATTAGCTTAGAGCCCCACAATTATTAAATATAATGTGGCTATGGCAATAGCCACTCAAAGCATACACAATCTCGCAAAGGTAATAAAATAAATAAATCAGGCGAATTCCCTAAATAGAGCAGCATTAAGATGAATTCCCAAAAAAGGTAACTTTATTAGAGACAAACCAACTACATACTTAATAAATGTGTTTCTGTAATTTTAAACAAGTTACATGTTTGCTCAATACATTGAGGTATTATTTATTATAGAGCCACAGACCCGAACAAAAGTGTCAAATAAAGTGGCACCGTTGTCATGTTCAAGTAGATGCCAATAACGCTTATTTATAATTTGCAGCAACATATTGACTTCGTACAAAAGAACTCTTTGTTTAAACGTTTAAGTGTCAAATTGACTTAATTACTTATTACCACAAATATTTTACGTGTAAATTAACTTTTTTAGCGTATTCTGACTGAAGTCTCTTGTCAAACTTGGAACATAGCACGAATGGATCAGATTTTAATATTTTTACATATTAAAAATATTTTCACTATTATTTTATTTAGGTATTTAAATATAATTTTTGTTTGAACTAAATAAACTCGTAAAGTTTTAATAACTAATTAAGTTACGTTTTTATTGTAAATTGTTAATAACAAATTTAGTTACGTTTTTATTTAACAACTGCATAAAAAGTTTCCGATAGAAGGGATCAGTAATTATTTCTCCTTGTTCCAGTATGTGAAATGAGAGTAAGACAAGTGCAAAATATTGACATTATTAACCCTTTAAAGTTTGATCTTATTTGTCGGTGGCGTGGTATGCACGGCAGCACACGTCGCCGTCGCCTTTATATGTGTTCTTGGCGTTCAGTTTTAAACTGACAGTGTCTAGACTCTGTGACAAAATAAACAATAACAACAGAGCTATTTTTTAGTTATTTATGAATGTCACCATTTTACGCTTCTGTTGATTAACATAAAAAAAAAACATGATTATGCCGAACACACGAGAGACGAATTATTTGGCTTCAATTATTCTTCGCGTTTGTCTCCATTATCTCCATTTTTACGTTTTTGAGAATGGGAATCTTGAATAAAAAAAATAGGATAATTATTTATTGCACTCCTTAATTTATTAATAAAATATAAAACTATAGCGACTCCTTCGATTTTTGTTCTGTGATGAGGTGCATTTTGTAGGGACAAAGTTAATAATTCTAATACAAAAATTGCTATGATTTTACATAGGGTTCGTTAATTAATCAATAGAACTTAAGTAAAAAAGAACATTCCGTCCTGTTCCTTTATTTTATAGTTGTTATTTCTGTAATTTTTCACTGAAAATTAAGTCACTTTTGAGACCCGTCACGTGTCATGGTCTAAACGAGACTGATCGCCCAACTAATGCGATTTGTGATTTTGCATTAGTTGGGAGGGTGCCATTTTTTCCGTCTGATTGTGTGTCCATGTAATTATTACGTCAATGGCTCAATATAACCAATATTATGATAATATACTCTTGTTTTATTTACTTACTTAATGAATCTTTAGTAAACGCGTCTACATCGTTTTTAGGGTTCCGTACCCAAAGGGTAAAAACGGGACCCTATTACTGAGACTTCGCTGTCCGTCCGTCCGTCCGTCTGTCACCAGGCTGTATCTCAAGAACGGTGATAGTAGAACGGTGATACTAGACAGTTGAAATTTTCACAGATGATGTATTTCTATTGCCGCTATAACAACAAATACTAAAAATAAAATAAAATAAGTATTTAAGGGGGGCTCCCATACAACAAACGGGGTTGGTTGTGTTAACTTTGCATCTCATTTGTATGGAGCGCTATACACAGGTGCAAACTTAACTTACCACTTAAGGAGGAAAAGTGTTTGTACGGAACACTCGGTGCGCGAGTCTGGCTCGCACTTGACCGGTTTTTTCCAACTACGTACAACATCCTCCAGAGTACATTCCGAAATTGGGTAATATCGAATAAATGTTATATCCTTGAGTGCTTAATGATTGACTCATATAGCATATGAAAACTCTCAGACTCAACCCCAGACTAAAAAGGGGATGTTACAAGATATTCAGCTTTGATTGAAACGAAGACAGGGTCTCGGGGAATATTGAAGATATGAAAGCCTAAATTCGTGATTGTGTTCAGGTCTTTTAACTTTTGAATTTAGGTTATTGTTTGAAAGGTAACTGAACATGAACATAGGCACCACACCCAGCCAGGTCGTAGCCTGACCCGGACAAGCCAGATACACCAGGGGGCACAGACAGATTTATAAGGAGTGACACGCTCTGGGATGGGATAGGAGGGCCGACTAGCCGCAACCGGTCGACCACAATCAGCCGATTATGCAACCTTGAGCCAAAATTGGAAGTTAGGTGAGGTGGGGTAGAGCATCGGGCCCGGGGATGAGCGTTGGTGAGTTGTCGCGTGCTCTCGCTGGCGTCTTTGCGGGATTGTTTGAAAGGTAACTTCGACGAAATTCTTAATCTACGAATTAAATTACGATGTTTGAAGACTATCAGCCTTTTGTCTGGTGTGTTTTATACTGTCTCTATGATTAGTACTTGTTAACATTTCCATCTTCCGATAGGTATCGATCTGTGGTATCGATGGATAATAAAGTATTGAACCATTTGACGACAGTCGTTTTATTTATAGTTTTTTTCGCATAAAAGAACTAAAAATATGAACACACCTTTAGATGTTGATATATGAACATGCATTGATAAGCATAACTCAATACCACCAGCCACTCTTTTATGTTCATCACTATACTCGTACATTCATCAGACTACGGTGAAATAGGAATGGTTACTAAGAAATATTATGTCGCGTGCTGATGAAGTTGTAAGGAGGTTTTAGTAAAAAAACCACACCGAAATCGGTCCAGTGGGTTGTTTAAAAACTACTGGACCAATTCCAAACTGCTATCAAGTCAGAGCAGGACCATAGATATATGTATATGTGTCAGGTTGTCCAATGTCCGTTATTTATAAAACATATCTTTTGGTTACGTTTTAATATCCTACGTGATTCTTTTTTATCATTTGTAACTTGTTGGTGCAAGGATGGTTTTGGTACACGGTAAACCCAACATGGTGAACCAAAAAACCGGCCAAGAGCATGTCGGGCCATGCTCAGTGTAGGGTTCCGTAGTTGCCCATCCTTCACAATAGACGGGCTTCGAGGTTAAATTACGAGAAAGATTTCAAGCTCTATAAAAAAGGTCGTAAACGGCAAAGTAACTGTAATTACTTATTACCTTCTGGAACTTGTCGATTATACGCGCCAGATTGAGCGGAATGTTTTAATGCAGTATGGCACTTAACTAATATGTCTATAGTTCGATGTATAAGGACACCGCGCGGCACTTACGTCATTTTAAAGAAAATTTATGGTATTTTGCGATAATTCAAAAACAGCTCGATTTTATTCAATATAGTTTTCATTGAAAGTATTTAGAAGGCCTCATTTTCACGATTTTTTCCATATTTTTTTGACCCGTGGTTGAAAATTTAGAGGGGACGCTATTTTTTTAATTTTCGGAGCGAATATTTACAAAACTGCTGACTTGATCAAAAAATAATGTTTGGAGAACCCTATTATTTTTAAAAGACCTATTCAACGACACCCCACACACTGGTGTTGAAACGAAAAAAATATTCACTTTAGGTGTTCGAGAGGTAACCAGAAAAAGTTTTTTTTTTTTTAGTTTTTATTTTACCGTTTTGTCGGCGTGATACATACACATACTCTAGTTCTATATGAAAACGTTGTAGTTATAATATAATATTACATTATGTATGTCGTAAATATAGGCTCACTGCATGATGCACGTCACGTAGACACACGAGCCTCAAGAAACCCGACTGCGAATCAATACGTTAGTTTATTGCGCAGGTTTCGTGTTTGATGCTTACGCCGAGTCGGTGCTGACATTGAGAAGACCGGAGACTTGCTTGATCTTTTTTAACCGACTTCAAAAAAAGGAGGGGGTTCTCAATTCGGTTGTATTTTTTTTTTTTAATGTTTGTTGCCTAAGAACTCTGTCATTTATGAGTCGATTTGGTAAATTCTTTTTAGGTTCATGAATAGACATCTCAAGGTTGGACCCATAAAATTTTGGTGAGGATAGGATTACGAGATCCATGAGGAATCGAAGGAATTCCTGAAATTTTATAGGCACTCATAATATTTTTCATATATTTTCTAAAACTATTTAAGTATTTGCATATGGTAGTCATCATTTTCCAATGCTGAGCTGATGATGGGAGGTACAACTCCTTAACGGTTAGGAGTTAGGAGATAATTCAAACGAGATGCATGCCTTCAAGACCTCCCTGATCACCCCACCATAAGTATTTTATATGAATCACGAAAAAGCAAAAAAAAAAAAACATTTTTAACAAAAAAAAGAACCAACTTCAGTAAAACTAAAAAGCCAAAAATAACCCGTTCAAGTACAGATTACATTTTACTCACCCTTTGAAGTCGGTGCCAAACGTCACATAAACTATGATATATAAATATAATAACTGAGTGGTTTGGGATCGACTTCAAAGGGTGAGTAAAATGTAATCTGTACTTGAACGGGTTATTTTTGGCTTTTTAGTTTTACAGAAGTCGGTTCTTTTTTTTGTTAATTTTTTTTTTAGGTAAGTACCTAATATTTGAAATTTCGGTTGAATCTTTAGATATCATGACGGCTGTAATTTTATGAATACATTGCACCCGTATATAAGTTGGCAATTATTGTTACTATGTCTACACTCGACTTATTTAAAATTCGATAATATTTGTTTATTGTCGTATCAGGTAACAAAAAAAGTCTTCATTGCTTGGATCTGCTCATCCGATTGTTTAAATTGCAAATTGTTGTAGTATGTTTTGATTACCTATATGTTTGCGAATTTTAAACCTATTAATCTAGCTATTATACAACGCAATGTCAAACTTTAGTGCGCCGTAGCGTATAGTATAAGCCAAGTACCGCAAGGTATGTAAGGCTATTTGAAACCTAAGAGGCTATACAATACAATACAAATACAAAATTTCAACTCTCTAGCTATCACTGTTTCTGAGATATAGCCTGGTGGCAGACAGACGGAGAGTGCAGTAATAGGGTCCCATTTTTACTCTTTGGGTACGGAACCCTAAAATGAACTCCAAGCGGGTTGGCATGTTACGTCGTGGGCGATGGCTGGGTGAAAATTAGTATACTCTACTCACTTGAGACTTGAGAACCTCAATCTTTAATAATAATAATAATAAGGCGTAGGGATGTGACGCCCGCCCATCGCCCGCTGGTATGACCAGCGCAATCAGTCACTGCTTATGGCGAGCTGTTGGGGGGTAGCGACCCCACGTGTATGAGTGCTCCTGGGGGATCCTGACGGGGGGTGATGGGTTGGGGCCTCCGCCTCTGTCTTGCCTTAACCGGCCGGACAGAGTGGAGTCGCGAGAGTTGCGGCTTGGGGGTGGATGTGGAAACGTAAGGGGTTAGTTGGCTTCGGTTTAAAGCCCAGTATTACACCTCTCCGCCCTTAGCCTTCCGCACTGGTGTTGCCCTTAGGCCACTCTATGTGTCGCTTTTTATGGGGGGCCATCTAGCGGGAGGCGAGAGGCGAGTCATCGTCTACCAGTTTTTTTTTGCTATGAGACACTTTTCTTGGTAGACGTCCGGCTGTCTCACACAATAGCCCAATTACCCAGTCCTCCATTTCATCCCCATAGCCCGATTCGTATTTAGATTCCATATATTCATAAATAGTTCTTGCACCAAGCGGGTGCTGTCTCTGTGTGCGTCCCATGACCCGGATAGGGACAGCATCCGCTCGATGTACACATTACATTTCATTAAATTGTCGAAAGGGCCTCTACGCGTTGGCTTCGGCTCCGCGCACGCCTCCCAAAGGTCCGGGACACTATTGTCCCGTGAGCGGGTGCGACATACAGGATAATAATAATAAATAATAAATCACATGAATATTTTACTTATATTAGGATTTTTAGTGTATATTGTTCATTGGTTTGTCCTAATAGAAGAATATTCTAAAGGTTTCCACTTCCCGTCCTTTCCTCTACCCTACTAACCTTCTTTATATGTCCTGTGAAGTACTAACCGTTCGGCAACTATTTATACTAAGCACGGTCCTAAAACAGCACGCTGCAATCTCTTATAGCACTGAGTATACTAATAAACGCCGCAAGGATATTGTTTGCTCTAAAACTATTCGAAGAAATAACTTCTGTTTTAGATTTTTTGTTTCGCTGGGTCCTCTCCTGTACAGTAGGCTTAATACGAAGCTGGATATATATTAGGGAATGCAATACCCGGTCACTTTTGTTACCCGGGTATTACCCGACCTTGATTTTGAAAACCCGGGTACCCGGGTAATACCCGGACTTAAACAAAAAGTATTAAATATGGGGTTTCATGGTTTTTACGGGTATTTAAGAATGAAAAGCACGTTTGATTACGATTCCAGACTTTGAATCTTATGGCGCTACTTAGGAAAGGGGTGCAAACTTTTCTTCAAACATATGTTACGGTTGTCGAGTACCCGGATAAACTAACAGTTGACGCTGAAATTTATACGTTGTGACATGAATAAGCCACTGAGGAAGGATTTTGCAGGATATCAACAAATTTATAATTGACTAATCGCTGCCACGTTGCTGCCTGGTGGAAAAACGGCTCACACAACTTTCAAGAGCACAATCCTGCGGTGTATCAAGAAAATGTGATAAAACCAGAGTTCTACAGAACAGAAGCTGCGCCTGGCTGAGAATATGCGAGTCCCACAAGGAGGCGGCTCACATGTCCAAGAATTCGCCTGGGTACTGTTTCAGGTTGGAAAAAGACTTCTAGAGAATCTGGAGGAAACCAACAGCCTGGTTAGATTACCAGACACGTAACGTAATGCAGGATATTTCCGTCCGTTGAAGACCTCATTCGGAGCGTATACGGAGACCTGAGCCAGGTGACGGGACGTGAGATCTCTTGGGTTTGTGAGAGAGCCATACTCACGCCAAAAAATGTACAGGCAGCGGCATTTAATGCGTGGATATTGGCGAAAATCAAAGGTGAACAAGCAGCATATAATTCCATTAACACTGTCTTGGATGAAGGCAACGTCACAACATCACCCGGGGGAGTTCCTTAACTCATTGAGCGCTTCTGGACTCCCTGCTTGCTTCTTCGGTATTTGTCACCTCCTAAGTTTGTAACAGAGCCCGGATAAAAGTAGTGCAGATGCAGCGAAACCTCATAAAGGCGCAGATTCTGACGGGGTGCGGCGCCGGGCGGATCTGAACTACAGTCCACTATCGTATCCATCTTACCACTGTCCACTATCCACTTAAACTTCTGCCTCCAGGGGATAAGGAGAGAAATTAGGGGTGAATTAGCCGCTTACTGACACAGACCAATTTCCACGCGGGCGGAGCCGCGGACAAAGCTAGCTAAGTTACAACGCAGTAAGTCAGGGTTACAGGGTTACAGCCGTAATAGAACATTTTGTTGTAAGTTATTTATGATTTCACTAATTTCCCTTAACATTTCTTATTTCGGGTAAAACCCGGTTCATGAGTTGAAAACCCGGGGTTTTACCCGACTCCAAATGTAGTCGGGTACCCGGGTACCCGGGTTGCATTCCCTAATATATATCCGCTCAGCTACGCGAAATGTAAGAAAACACTCTGGGAAGCACTACAAAATATGTCATACGAAGATACAGAGAAGTTACCGATTGTTCTAAGTTGATTTTCATGTATTCATTCTAATTTAATATTATTGTATCCGATCTATAATTTATCAAACTATTTAATAAGAACTAAATTACTGTTTAATGTGTTTATGATTATTTATTTAAGAAATTGTTAATAAGTTAGTCCTCTTTATGCCTGAAACACAGGGAATCCTAGTTCAGACGCATGCCATTTGTTGCCAAGTATAATGTATTAATGTCTTAGGCTATAGTTATTATTGCTGTAAAATAAGTTATTATTCAATAAATATCTTATCTTATCTATATCATAGTAGATAGAGTGATATATAATAATAATAATAATAATAATAATTTTTATTTCAAGTAACTTTGACTCATTTTGTTAGTAGTACAATTTTGTCTTATTCTAAGTGTTAGTTTTTACATGAAGCATGCAACAGTGATTTATATAGGGACAGTCGAGTCTGTCCGCTATCATTTTAAGGATGGTGTTGGGGCTGGCCCGCACGCGAGCCACGGCGGCCGCCGCACGCTTGCGCATGGTGGCGCGGAAACAATCTACTCGCGCCTCGGCAAACATGCCGGACGCGCTGCTACGGCGGGGCAGCCCCATCAGCACCCGGAACGGGTCGTTGTCGTTGTATTGCACTCTAAGAGCCCCATATACCTTCTGCGTGTACCGTTCCCACAGACTACAGGTATAAAATGTTGTGCAATATGCCCTGAAAAGCGTAATCTTAGCCTATGGGGAGCAACGTGCGAATCGTCGTGCTATCATGTTAGCTCGGATAGATAGGGCTCTCCGTTCTCTTTCTATATCAAGGTTGTCCTTGAGATCAGACGTTATTAGATGACCTAGATATTTAAACTGATTCACCCTCGCTAGTTCTTCTCCATTCAGTTTTATAGGAGGTACGTTGCCGGGATCCTTTGACCTGACCTCAAAGACCATAAACTGGCTTTTCTTGGCATTGTACACCAGCCCGTGACTAGCCGCATACACGTACTGAGCAGTTTTCGAAGTCCACAGACCGAGGCGCTAAGCAGCACCATGTCATCTGCGTATCTTAGATTATTTACGCACACTCCATCAACATGGCAACCAACGCGCTGACTACTCAGCGCCTCGATCAGTGCATTTATGTAAATATTGAACAGTGTAGGAGACGTCAACCCACCCTGTCTTACTCCACATTCCATTTATAAGGCTTTGACTGTTGTCCTGCCCACCTAACACTGTTGACCTGCAGTAAACGGCGATAAAGTTTGCACATCGATCTTTGGAAAGAGGCAATCGGCTAATTTCGACTTCGTATAGCGATATCTGTGTCTCACACACCATGACGTTTGTTTTGTCAGTCGTGGTCCAAATGCGGGAGAGTGCAGTCGCATATCCAAGTCAATATATATATATAGAGTTGCTAAAACTTACACAAAATTAAATTTGTACTATGGCATCTATAGGGAAAAAAGGTAAGCCGTTACTTTGCCAGTCACGCGAAATTGTTTTATAAATATTTATTTGAAATGTTTATAAATATTAAGTAACAGAAGCCGACCAATTTAAAAAACATGAGAATGTTAATGTAAGTAATTACACTTTTTGTCGATCTTTAAACCCACATTTAAGTATACAAGTAGTATAACATCAGTTGCTGATGCTCAGTCAACCCCTTTTAGGATTTTTTCCCCAACAAGAACATTATAGCAATAACTATATAATTACATCGAGTTTTACAGCTCTATATATTCCACGTGAAATCAAAACAAAACAAAACAGCAATGAAGTACTTAGTTCTAAATTCAAATTCTGATGAACGATTAATCTAATAATTGATGTACATGGAAATTGGCATTCGTTTGTATTCGGAAATGCGATGATTGCCGATGTGCATTCTTTATCGCCGTTTACTGTACTATAGGTGACCTTACAAACGGTCCGGTAGTTTTGAATTTTTGATATGTTGTCTAGGATGGTTAGTCAGTGTTTAAAATGCAAAATGCACAATTCCCCCCCCCCCCCACCGCGCCGGCCACCATATTGAAAAAAAAAAAAAAAAAAAAAAACGGCACTTTCGTCATATTTTTGCTCATATCTTCCTTTAGGAGCATTTTAGCTTGAAGAAAGCTTAGACAATGTTATAGAGAGTTAAATTTACTATATTTTCCATTTTATATTTCGTTTCTAGGACAGATAGTTACGGAGATATGTACATTAAAAAAACGTAAAAATTCGCAATTTCCAACTCAAAAACAAACTTCTGGATGATATCTTCGTTTAGGAGCATTTTAGCTAAAACAGAGCTTGGGCAATGTTGTAGAGAATTAAATTTACTATAATTTACATTTCAAATGTTGTTTCAAGGACGGTTAGTTACGGAGATATGCACATTAAAAAAACTGGAAAAGTCGCATTTTCCGGAAATTTATCAAAATTCTTGGTTTAGAACGCTGCCATTCAGTTACGGAGTAGTCTAGCAAAAATAAAAACATGTAAAGTCGCCGTCAATAGAACTTGCTAACTATGTAAACAAAGGACGTAACTTTGTTTTTTCACTGTTTCTCCTTGAATTTTCACACCACCTCATCAAAAATCATTGAAACCATACACTATTGAAACGGTCGTTGCCGTAAAATACAAAACCTTAAAATATATAACTGTATCTTGGATATTTCATTAAAAGTTTAAAATGGTTTTATAAGTTAGGTTATTAGGACCTGATGGAATGACGTTTTTGTTTCATTTAAATTCTACAATTGGCTATGGTGGGTAGTGCTGTGACTAAAATTGGCGATATATTAAAGCCAGTACACACTATCCAACTCACTCTCTGTAACGGCCAATGCGGTGTATACACTACGCGGTAATTTGACAATTTAAAATTCAATAAATACGTAAACAATGAATATTAATTGTTTTAATTTCCTTATTCTCATAAACTTGTGCCATTCTTTCGCATAATTTTTTTAATATTATTTAAACTTCGGAACATTTAATATGGTCGTTTTGGACTGTTTTAAGGAATAAAAGTCCCTACATTTGAATAAAAAAATAAAACAGTGACGGTTTTAATATTATTTTACTCGTTCACTGTTTTTCTTTGCACGGATTGATTTACGGATTTTAATTTGCTTTGTGATCTGGATATTATTGAACTTTGGAACGACGACTTATTGCTACTGGACACGAATTCTGATATTGCTTATTATTTCCGGCAACGATAGAATGAGTGATAAGCCAGGAACATCTCAAATTTCGGACTTGCAGCCAAGAAAGAGATCGAAACACACTTCAGTTCAAATGACGGAAAATGAAAACGAAATTGCCATTATTTTTATTACACATGTACAAGTAGGTACGTAGAAAAGACATTTCCATTCTATCCGCATTCAAAAGGCGTGCCCCAATCGTGCTAAACTTAGCAAATTTGATAATTTTACATTGACAGCTATTAGGAGGAAAGTATACATCAATTTTATTTTGATTTCAGTATTTTATTATTCGATATAGTTTGACATAAGTAAAGGAGTAAGTAAGAGTCTTGCTCATCACTAGTAAATTCCTCATTCAGAGACAATTTCAATATGGCGGTTTGTTTACATAGTTAGCAAGTTCTATTGACGGCGACTTTAGGAAATATAATTGCTTATAAAATTCATGTCCATTTTTACATACATTTTCGGAAAATGTGACTTTATTTTTTACACATCTCCGTAATTATCTGTCCTAGAAACAAAATTTTAAATGTAAATTATAGTAAATTTTATTCTCTACAACATTGCCCGAGGTCTGTTCTAGCTAAAATACTCCTTAAACGAAGATATAATCCAAAAGTTGTTTTTAAGTTGGAAATTGCGATTTTTTACGTTTTTTAAAATGTGCATATCGCCGTAACTATCTGTCCTAGAAACAAAATATAAAATGGAGAATGTAGTAAATTTATCTCTCTATAACATTGTCTAAGCTTACTTCTAGCTAAAAGGCTCCTAAAGGAAGATATGAGCAAAAATATGAAGAAAGTGCCGGTTTTTTCAATATGGCGGCGAGCGCGCGGGGGGGGGGGGGGCGCGGAATTGTGCATTTTGCATTTTAAACACTGACTAACCAGCCTAGACAACATATCAAAAATTCAAAACTACCGGACCGTTTGTAAGGTCAAACTCCTTTATTAACTAGATTAAATTGGTTATCGTGCAATTTGAGTTGACTTTTTAGCTGTGTATCAAGCACCCTGTCAAAAACTTTCGCCACAATGGTCGCTAAAGATATCGACCGATAGTTTGTTTTGTCCGAGGGACTTCCCGTTTTATTCTTAATTATTGGGACCACTATAGTTCTCATTAAATCCTTGGGGAGATAGGAATGACTAAGGCATACATTGAATAGTAAAGCTAGAACTCTTACTATATGAGGTCCAGCATACTGAATATGTTCTATACTTAACCCGTCATGGCCTGGTGATTTGCCCCTTGATATAGAAAGAATCGCCTTCTGAACTTCTTATATGACTTCGATGAGAGTGCGTAGAGGTAGAGCGATACAAACAATAGGTACATATATGTATGAAGCGGCATGCTTCCTTTAATCACTTAAAACATCCTTACAGTTCTTAACACCACAGTAACACGACAGAAATTGAGTACCGAAATTTGGATTTTTGTATGCATTTTCAAGCTGCATTAACTCGAGTAGAAAGATAAGTATCGTCAATGATACAATATTGTAAGTGTTTAAAAGTACAAGTTTTATTTATGGATTTGCATAATAAACTTGACTCACTTGCTAGTTTAAATAATTAATAATAATAATAATTGCTTGTGCTTGTGACAAAAAGTGTGTTCCAAGAACAAATTATCGAAACTCAGTTTGATCTGATTGATGTATGAATTCTAAATTCTTTGTCATTGCCTCATCATAGAATGATAGTCTGGTGATATCTTACTGGAAAAGTTCGTTCACTAGAATCACTTGCAGAGTGATATTATCATATTACTTTCTGGGGTATCCTACTGGATATAATTCTTTCCAATAAAATTACCCAGGGTTTTGTGCTGGAAATCGCGTCCAATAGGATGACCTGGGTGGTCTCATAAGACATATTTGTCCAATACGATCACCCGGGTGATCGGGTCAGGTGATCTTAGTGGATTTTGGTACAGGGATAGCCGGACATCCAAAGATGGGTATAGGATACTTTTTTAACCAATTTTGGTACAGGGATAGCCGGACATCCAAAGATGGGTATAGGATACTTTTTTAACCAATTTTGGTACAGGGATAGCCGGACATCCAAAGATGGGTATAGGATACTTTTTTAACCAATTTTGGTACAGGGATAGCCGGACATCCAAAGATGGGTATAGGATACTTTTTTAACCAATTTTGGTACAGGGATAGCCGGACATCCAAAGATGGGTATAGGATACTTTTTAACCAATTTTGGTACAGGGATAGCCGGACATCCAAAGATGGGTATAGGATACTTTTTTAACCAATTTTGGTACAGGGATAGCCGGACATCCAAAGATGGGTATAGGATACTTTTTTAACCAATTTTGGTACAGGGATAGCCGGACATCCAAAGATGGGTATAGGATACTTTTTTAACCAATTTTGGTACAGGGATAGCCGGATATCCAAAGATGGGTATAGGATACTTTTTAACCAATTTTGGTACAGGGATAGCCGGACATCCAAAGATGGGTATAGGATACTTTTTTAACCAATTTTGGTACAGGGATAGCCGGACATCCAAAGATGGGTATAGGATACTTTTTAACCAATTTTGGTACAGGGATAGCCGGACATCCAAAGATGGATATAGGATACTTTTTAACCAATTTTGGTACAGGGATAGCCGGACATCCAAAGATGGGTATAGGATACTTTTTTAACCAATTTTGGTACAGGGATAGCCGGACATCCAAAGATGGGTATAGGATACTTTTTACCCGACTACGGGATCAATTGTCCTTTCGTCATGCCTAAATGCAGCTCTCTCTTAACTCGTAATAATAGTATCAATAAAAGGCGTTTAAAATACTAGGTTGGACAGGAAGCAACAAAATAATATTTAAAAAAGTATTTGAAGCTGCGTCGTTTTATTTTTATCCTTTTTAGGGTTCCATAGTCCACTAGGAACCCTTATAGTTTCGCCATGTCCGTCTGTCCGTCCGTCCACGGCTTAGTTCCGTGATCATTAGTACTAGAAAGCTGAAATTTGGTGGGAGTATGTGTTTGTATTTGTATCACGCCGAGAAAACGGTCAAATAAAAACTGTAAAAAAACTTTTTTTCGGGTACCTCTCGAACACCTAAAGTGGGGGTCATTTTTTTTTCGTTTCAACACTATTGTGTGGGGTATCGTTGAATAGGTCTTTGAAAAATAATAGCGGTCTTCAAAAATTATTTTTAAAAACTAAGGTACCTGTAAAATAGTCCGATAGTATTGTATAGTATTAAAGTAAATTAATTAGTATTCATGTATATTTAGAAACAAGCATTAACCCGCGGCTTCGCCCGCGTTCCTATACAATATACATTATCCTACGGGAACGATGCTCTTTTTTTCAGGTTAAAAATTAGGCTATTTGTTAAAGTTAGGATATTATCTGCTTATCCCTCATGCATATCCGTCTAGCCGTTTTATTGTTGAAAAGCTTGAATGCATTTATTACGGCTGCAGGAAGTTTCCCGATGACTACTCGTCCAGTCTCTATTTAAACATCTATTAGGTTTAAGTTTAGGTCGTAACTCTCATATTCTTGCTCTTCTTTATAGTATACTTTTTCATCCTGCAACTCCCCGCTATCTCAAAGAGCGTTTCACTTATCTCACTTCTGCTCGATCTGCCCAAAATTTGCTCCTTGCCGTACCTTCTTCCGTCTCAAAATTTTATAATAATTCGTTTACTTTTAAAGCTTTCTGTTTATGGAACTCCTTGCCTTTTAGCTTAAGGCGCGCCAAATCTCTTGTTTCTTTCAAAGCTCAACTGAAAGAACACTATCTATCCTTTTCATAATTCGTATTTTATTCAAATGGTCCTATTATCTGTTGGCTGAATGTATGTATGTATTTATGTATTTTTTTTGTTTTTTTATGTATATATTATTATTATTAATACTATCCGATTTTTGCACCGCCTAATAACAAAATCTTATTTTTTCAAGTTCTCCACTACCCAAAGGTTGTCTGGAAGAGATCGCTCTTTAGCGATAAGACCGCCTGTTGTTTAACTCTAATTGTAATGTCTTGCATTGTATTTCTCCTGTATATTTTATGATGTGTGCCATAAAGAGTACTTGTAGGATTACCCATTTATTGTTAGAAATACTCCTGTGAAGTTTCGAATATAAATAGTCTAATCTTGTTTTCCCATACAAACTTTGGATCTCTATTTCACCCCCTTTAGAAAAATCGTTTATTAGTGCGCCCCTAGACCTTATAAGGAACCTACGTTCCAAATTTGGACTCTTTAAAATCAGCGGTTTTGGGCTGTGCGTTTAAAAACGACACCCATATTTTTAGTCATTATTTAGACATTTCTACCCCATCGCACCCTAACATGAGAGATGGTATTACGCGTCCGCCACGTTGAATTTTAAAATCATTCTTTTTTTAGTAATCAGCGACCTGATAATCCATAGAAACTAACTATTCCCTCTTCCTTCCGGGATACAGCGACCCGGTAAACCATAATAACAATACCCATGTTGATTTTCAGACTTTGTCACCACATTTCTCCCTTTTAGGAGTTGAGTTCTCAAAAAACCGGAAACATGTGTTTTCTTATTTATTGTAAGAAATACTCCTGTGAAGTTTTGAATAAAATAGTCTAACTAATCTTGTTTCCCCATACAAAATTTGGACCCCCATTCTACCCCTTTAGGGGGTTAATTTTGAAAGATCCTTTCTTAGTGCACCCTTACACCTTATAAGGAACCTATGTGCCAAATTTGGACTCTCTAGAACCAGCGGTTTAGTATTTAGACATTTCAACCCTATTTCACTCCAACAGGGGAGATGATCATTCACGTCCGCCACGTTAGATTTTAAAATCGTTGCGGTTTTTGCAATCAGCGACCCGATAAACCATAAAAACAATACCCATGTTGATTTTCAGACTTTGTCACCACATTTCTCCCTTTTAGGGGTTGAATTTTCAAAAAACCTGAAACACGTGTTTACTCATTTATCGTTAGAAATACTCCTGTGAAGTTTTGAATAAAATAGTCTAACTAATCTTGTTTCCCCATACAAACTTTGGACCCCCATTTTACCCCTTTAGGGGGTTAATTTTGAAAAATCCTTTCTTAGTGCACCTTTACACCTTATAAGGAACCTATGTGCCAAATTTGGACTCTCTAGAACCAGCGGTTTAGTATTTAGACATTTCAACCCCATTTCACCCCTACAGGGGAGATGATAATTCACGTCCACCACGTTGGATTTTAAAATCGTTGCGGTTTTCGTAATCAGCGACCCGATAAACCATAAAAACAATACCCATGTTGATTTTCAGACTTTGTCACCACATTTCTCCCTTTTAGGGGTTGAATTTTCAAAAAACCTGAAACACGTGTTTACTCATTTATCGTTAGAAATACTCCTGTGAAGTTTTGAATAAAATAGTCTAAGTAATCTTGTTTCCCCATACAAACTTTGGACCCCCATTTCACCCCTTTAGGGGGTGAATTTTGAAAAATCATTTCTTAGTGCACCTCTACACCTTATAAGGAACCTACGTGCCAAATTTGGACTCTCAAGAAGTCAGTCAGTCAGTCAGTCAGTCAGTCAGTCAGTCAGTTTCTTCTTTTATATATATAGATTAAGTTTCATCGTCATTTGAATTTGTTCCATTGTCATATGTCGGTGCGAATGGGAGGTATATTATTAATAAAACTTAGGGGTATGTATTCGTTACTTATTCCGACGTGATATCTTACATGAACTTAGTAATTAATGATTCACGATTAACATGATGAATAAACTCACGATTAGAGCTCATTGTGTTCGAATTAAAATAAAAGCAACGACGTAATGCAAGATGGCTGATGTAAGCTATACATCACCTAAAGGGGATAATGTAGAGCAAAATAATGTTCACGTGAAATGGTATATTTTTAACACATCATTTATATTTACAGTGCCAGTTGCATCTTTTATAATTAAAATTTAAAATGCCGTAGTCAGCTCTCAACCCATTAATAAGTGACCTTTCCTCATACGCGTCCCTTAAGTTTACATACGGATTGAAACTACTCACCTAACATCAAAGTAACCTAAAAAACTAAAAATTAAAAAAAAATAATTAAAAGTCAAAAGTAGCTTAAAAGTTGAAAGCTCAGTCCTCCAAGCAGGGCCGTAGCCGTATTTACCCCTAGGCCCGCAAGGCCCGGGCCTAGGGGCCCAGCCAGCCTAGGGGGCCTAGTCCTAGGAGCAGGACTTGCACCATACTTATGGTCTCTTAGGGGAGGGGGCCCCAAAATGCCAAGTGCCTAGGGGCCCTGGCCCTCTAATTCCGGCCCTGCCTCCAAGTCCACATGATCTTTAAATAATTAAGACCAAGCACTAACCGTTGGATCAAGATCATTTCTAAACTCGTTTAAACCGGGCATAAATGGTGAAAACGTACATCCTGGCACCCTGTTGCCAAGTGTTACATTAGAATATTTGTGGCTTGCGCACTACAGCGCACTTAAGTTAGGCAGCGTGTTGTATAACTAGCGTAATATACAGCTTCACAATTAACATTTTTCTCAAAACATATTATAAAAAAAAATATAATAAAAAGGTGAACATTGGGATAGCACGTCCAAACAAATAAGTTTTATTTGTCACCTGACACGATACATAAACTATACCAAATAAATACGAATTAAACGCCAATGTTTTTCAAAATAAGTATGCATGGTAACAATGACCGACATAGCGCAACTTATTAACATAGACCGTATGTATTAATCAAGTTATAGCTGTCAAGATATCTAATAGCATAACAAACGGTGTATAACTGCCGTGTCAGACGGAACAGCTGATCGCGAGGCATGTTTATTCAGATGGAACTGCCGTGTAGCTCATCGTTCACACACACTTGTCAAAGCATAAGCATCAATAAAAGGTTTATGCTTTCTAAGCAGCTGATATCGAGGGTCTGATAAATGATGAGTGGACGTATAGTAACAACAAGCAACGTGCGCAAGGGGTTTCTGTTTATGTCGCCGGCTTATGTTAGCCGGTAGTGTATGTGTGTATGAATGACGTGGTGTGTTTGCGTTGTGGTGACGCGTACTGGCCGGCAGCAGCGACAGACGGTGTGCAGCCGTCGCTGCGGACAGTGGACAGTTGGACACCCACCCTTGCAGCGGGAGTTGCGGCGGCCGCGCTCGCTCGGACGATCGCTCATCGTGAACGCTTCCTTGAAATGCATCTTCCGAGACCGCTCCGCACCGCATCCACATTCACGTGTAGCATCGGCACGCCAAAACACAATCCGCTCACTGCCACCAACACGTCACCGGTCCGATCCGATAAACAAGTGCCGACTCGCCCTCAACCACCGCGATCCGCTCTCGTTACGTTCTCCGGAACGAGTCGCATTTTCGTTTTCGACGAGCCGGCGACGAGCAAACAAAACGTTTGATAGGCGCGAACCGACGGTCGACCTCGGGCGCGGACTGGCGCGCGATGCGAACGGCCGCCGTCGCCGCCTCCGCGCGAGACCGGACCTCGCGTCTCGGGGCGAGGATGCGGGAATCGGCTTCGGCGCAATACCCGTCACGAAAATAATAGGAACAGCGAGTGCACCTCAGAGTGGCTCGGAGGCGCGACGCGACGCGGTCGGTGCGAGCGAGACGCGGATAAACACCAGACTGTTTACTTACGGCGCTCGAGTGCGGGGCGCGGTGGGCGCGGGGCGCCGCCTGCAATCCGCGCGCTGCAATTACTGCCTGTAGCCGCTGACGATTACATCCTAACTCCCGACCAATTAAATAATATCAATAATCCGAACCGAGGAGCCCGGGACCGGTCTGACACTGCGACTCTATACGGTTCATCATAATTCCTGAAAATCTCGAAACAGAGGAAGACCTATTTTCCCGTTCTTTAAATAATTCAGTACGTTGTTCCCGATCAATTACTTTGCTTTATTTTTAACACCATGTTCTAATTCTAACTCGAACGTTACTAGGTTTCATCGTACACTCGTGCATAGTGTTTTGCCGAGTACGAGTAACAGTAACTTTCAGCGGCAAATTTTCAGGGTCACCGTTTATTTGCAAAATTTTAACTTAGTTTACGCAAACGTTTTGTATTTGAACGGATTCAGTAGTCTTCATTCCTTATCATTTTAATTAAATTGGAAGGTTGTCAATTATGATATTACTATTAGTCGTGGAAACAATGAGTTTTAGAGCTTGTATTGTTTCAGTTCAGACGTAGAGCATGGTCGGGTCGGAGCAGGTTGACGATCAATCGTCGAGCAGAGCTCTGCACCGGGCGGTGGTGACTGCATTCCGACACCCCCCGCCCGCCGAGTCCTCGCCCCCCGTCCTTCCGGAGCCGTCACGTGACGCGGCGATTAGCCGCCGAGTGCGCCACCGCGACCGAAATAGAGCGCACACATCACACATCTCGTTCACCTCCACTAAACCATGCTAAACTCTCTCCATTTTTTTCTTTAGTCTCCGGCCCGTGTGAACGCAGCGCCGTATCCAGAGAACCTCGCTAATGACCACATTCTAAGCGATTGTTAACCTAACGATATTATAACGGCACAAGACCCGCTTCACTGCTATCCTAAGCTGCAGCTGTCATCTGAAACATTTTGGAATGTTTAAGTTGGTGGATCGAACATATATTTCGCCTCCATAACGGTATCAATGTAAGGTAGGTCCATTGGGTAGAGCCATAAGGCTAAGTCGAAACGAATGTACAGAAATGTACATTAACAGAATCGAATTACCAAATTGAACAAGGCGTAGGAGTATCTAATGAATGAAGCAAATAAGGCACGAGGACTTTTATATGGAATTGTACCAGACTAAGCCCGTTTAGCTCATTGTAGAGTTGCGAATTTAAGATCTGCCAGTTGATGAGCTCCTCATAATGGAGCCAGTCAATCAGTACTGCGACTAGTCCGTCAATTGTCGAATAACAATTAGACGACGTTTTGGTTCGAAAATAATAAACCGCCGTTTCACTCAACGAGGCCGGCTCTCTTTAATAAATAATATGTATTATTCCAGTCCAGTCCGACAAATAGTCGAGTGGTCTGTAAATTGTCGGAAATCACGCAGGGCTACCGCATTTAACAACAAGAAAAAGACGACACGATCAATACAGGCTGCAAAATGTACACGTGATCGCGTCACTATATAACTTCCTCCCACCACCCCGCTCACCCCCTAAACACTCAGCTCCTCCCCCGACCCGATGTCGACACTAAAGGATTTTTCTACCCCTCCTTCCCTAGCTTGTTAGAAACATCACTTCGCCTACATTATTATCATCCCTGTTTATTTACAACGGCCAAGTTTCGCTATGAAACGTCGCTAAATACGGCGATTAACCAAGATTTGCCAAGTCGTTCCCGAGCCCGCACCCGTTTACATTTTTGCAGTAGCCAGATGACAAAAAAACGCGTCGTCAAACCAGTTCCCGCGGGCGAATGTGAGCCCATTACCGCGGCGGCGAATAGAGCTTGCCCGCCTCATTTGTGCTAACGCACGGTCAATACCGGCCTACCTTTCAAAACTCACTTACATACATACGTACACCGTGAGCTGTGAGACGTAGAAAACTTAAACAAGCTACATAGCCGCCTGCCTTAATAACTGTCAGTCAATAAAGACGAGTATGAAGCATTAACCTGTAGCCACAAATAATATCAGCACTTAACGTGTAGTTACCGATCTCTTTGCAATCATGTACACCAATAGCGACGGCGACTGCGGCAGGGCTTAAGTAACCGCAAAGTAGAAATAAGGAAACTTGATTACTTAAAGAAAAGTCGATTGTAGAGGCGTGGTTTAGTCGAGATGTCGGGATCATTAGCGTAGCTCTTGAATAAGTGAGGTAAGGGTGGGTGAGGTGAAGCCACCACCACAAAGGGTTGCGAATTGCGATCCGGCGCGTTCGATCGATAGCGTCCGCGAAAAATGCCGCAGCCACCGCACATCTTCTGTGCGAGGGCTCGCCCAACCAAACCGGATTGTGTTACCTCATCAACCATTTAGTCGTCGCACGCGAACGCCGATAAATTTATCATTTATTTCAAACAATCTCGATCGGTGCCAATTTCCCTTCATACCGTTAGATTGCGACGCTAACCAACATTATATTGAACGCATTCATTAAGATGTATGTAGACTTTCTATTGCTAAGTCAACCTCGCTGGTACAGTTTTCTATAGTGCGGACCACTTTTTCAATTCGCTTGGCGAAAAAGTGGTGCACCGAGTGGTTAGAATTGGTGGTGGCAGCGATGCGCCGCGTATTTGCAACGGATGCAGCGAAATGAACATGAACAGTTCGTTGACCTCGAGCGGGCCGGGTTTCACTCGACTCGTAGAGCAGCGCCCAGTTCTGCATAGCGCCAGCGCAATTCACAATGCGAATCAATTGCCTGAACGCACATACTTAGTACGTAAACGTGGCAACAACGCACCGCTGTCCACGACCATGCACTATTGGACACCTACTGGCGGCACTGGCGGCTCGCCCCGAGCCAGCCCAGTTCTAATATAAACACTATCTACACATTCTTAGTAAGCCACTGACATCGACTGGAAATACGCTGGATCCAAATACGTTGAGATTCACATATCGCTACCACAATATAAGTAGTTTTACTATTGTAACAATCGATAAACTTTAAGAAATTAATTTACAACTAAGTATGTAAATAACACGTCAATAAACGATGAGTCGCTGACTATTTCTGTATTTTATTACGCAGTATTCTCAGGCCTTAATAATTGCTATTACATTACCCTTTGTAGTCAGTTTTTAATTCAACTATTGCAATTCGTATTTCGCACTTATAAAGAAAGCCCACCACTTCATACATACAATACAAGTCACGTTAATCCAAACCATACCACTTAAACATTTTAAACAATGAAGACAACATTATAAGCACAAAGCATTAAATGATAGTTGCGGAATCAAATGTTGCGCGTATATTTGAATTTCACTGTTGACTAAAAACAGGCAAAGATATTTTACAACAACATATTCTCAATATGGATGAGGTGGGATCTTCGCCGAGCCCAAACTCAATACCCACACGAGCACGATACATCTTTTTAACACAATCTATCTTCATTTATTTAATAAAGACATCGTTGGTTAGCATTCAGAATCCAAGATATGCCAAAACAAGCGCATAATTATTAATTCCTCCCGTCGAAATAAAATATATTTGACGTTTTTGGTATTGGAATGATTATCAAAAGACTAAGAGGTGGGCAAGGGAACGGGACGGGTGTCGACTCCGGCATCGATCCATGTCTTATGTACTTACGCGCTTTACATACATACTGCCGCCCGCGCTATGTGGAGATTCAACCGCGATGCGTCAACCAACCGATGCACATGCACCGCGCTGACATGTAAGTACGAACATTCGGGGACGCTATCGAGCCAATCTCTTTATAAGTAGCGCTACCCTAACCTTGAAACGATGACCTTTTCGAAACAAGTTTGTTATTACGCGTGTCATTTCCAGTACCATAAAGGGGATGCGATGCGAGCGAACACGGAGGATTTATAACGAAAAGTGTGTCATATTGATTCATTTATTGCTATTGGCTTAATTTATTAGATTTTTCAGGAAACGTGGTTGATACATGCCCTCACGTGACTTAACTTTCCCACTGTAGTGTTACGCCTCTGTGCCCTCTGTCGCCTCCGTGTATACCGCAAATTTATTAGTACGAGTGAGAAGGAGCACTCGGCCGGCCGTGAGAGATTATCCCGACGGGCTGCTGGGGGAATAGATTGGAGGAACAAGTAGGTATCGGGCGACTCGACTTAATCTCAATAGACGAGTTGGCCCCTTTAATAACCCCCCGCGGCCATGTGCGAACGATAATTAATTTAGTCATTCCCGATAAGTACAGTTCACATGGTTATGAGCGCACACGGATTTCTTTACAATTTTACCAACTTAATTCTAAGCAAATAATCAGGTTTCAGACAGATGGCCGTATACAGGCTGCCAATACTTATACGTGCATGATACTGCAAAACAATGGATAATGAATTAGCTTGAAAATTGATTGAATATATTAAAACGGTAGGCAATAAGCATACGGTCCATATAAAACAAAATGCCGATTCGAACAGAAGGGTAACCGAGCATTGTTCGATAAAAACATGTTTGTTGGCAGTGGTACAGCTCGCGTAGCATAATCAAAGCGGGCGGAGGTGCGAGGTAAAGCGCGGGGGAGCGTCTAAACTCCATCAGGCGAGGCAGGCAGATTCGTCGTGTCGGGTTGGACTGACCTCGAATCCCTATTGATCTGGTGACGGCCCGTCTGTGACGTCACACTCAGCGACCGTGCTCTAACATGGCCGCTGCTGCTAATACACAGAACAACGCCGCCTACGCAGTTCACAAGCACTGCACAAACCCCATACAAGCACAACACAATCGATATAGATACGTTCACAACTAGAACTGGTTGAAACGAAAAAAAGCTAATTCTTTCGTTTCATTCCTACATTTTGAAGATAGCTTACATTTCGGTTACGATATATATTTTCCCTAGCACCTATAGGAAGAAACCCAGAAGCTCTTTGTTCGGGTGTATATCTCTGACTAACGTATAATGGAGAATAGTATTAGTACCTAAGTCCTAAGGTACTGTTATTGAACACAGATTAATCGAACATTTTCCTAATCTATATGAATATTTTACGAAAACGAAGTTCGAATATAACCTAAGTTAGTTTCAACTCATAACAATAAAACTGATGTCTAAAATTCCCCAACATCTAAATCCCATAAAGAGGCCACGGATTAAGTAGTCACCGCAAACTAGATTTAAATTTGTAAACGTTAAGGTTCAGTATGCCTCCACCAACAGACATAAGTATTCGACTGTCCTACCACCAAATTCACAGGAGGAATAGAAGACATCAAAAACCTCACTGAAATTGCCAGAGATTACTTGGAGAAGGCTAACTTCAACCTTTAAATTTAATTTAATTAATTGTACCTACCTATATCCAGTGACTGAAATGCCATACGATAAATAAATAAATAACAGACATAAGCAAGGGTAACGCTACAACCTTATTTTCTGCACAAGAGCTTACCTGGGTATAATACTTTCTCCGTCATGCCTGCGGATCTAACAAGCTCTCCATTGAATCCTGTGAACAAGAAACAAGTTTTTGTTAGGAACTTGTAGCTTAACGTTGTTTAACATTGAATGGTTAAAAAAATATTGAATGTTATTTACAAAGCACACCTACATGACGCTTGAGAAACTGTAATTATTATTATTTAAATTTAGTTTGCGTATGTTTCGCTGAGTGCACCTGCGGTTGCAATTTACTTCGCTATCCTAAGTAGGGGCAAACAAGCAAAGGACAAGCTCTCCCGCCCCTACGGAGTAACGGCACTGCGCAGGTATAAAAACGATCGTGTGCACAAATAAGTAGTCGCGAATTCACCAAGTTTGCGAAGGTCAATCTTATACACGGTGTGAATAGGCGTCAGACGCGTACTGCTTATTTTAATAGCTATTACGTGGCGTGTTATGTACACTCGTTATACAGAACAACAGTGCATAACTATAGATACGTACTTATGGTAGGCAGATAGGTGTTACTTCATTGTCCAACACAAACAGATAATGTACGATGAAACAATATCGTAAAACCTTTAGTTTTTTTTTCCCACCGGGAATCGGAGTCATGGTGAAAAAATACTACGTACAGCTCCTTTGCATCTCAGACAATAGGGATGAAGACTGGTGTTAAAATCTACAACATACTGTAGTTATATGAATAAAATTTCACAATTTAACAAAACAATAATTGTTTGACAACCTTGAACTTAAACGCACTTTTTCACGGTGAAAATGGCAAATTACTTATTTTCTCCATACAAATATTGGTACCCATAACATACGAGGGCCGTTTGATAAGTTTTTTTTTTAACTTTATATAAAACCTTATTTTAGTAAATGTTTGGCCATTTGTATGGAGCGTTTTAGCGCTCCGTAGGAATGTTGAACTTTGACGGTAATTTCTCACTTTTAGAGTAGTCTAAGTGTAGTTAGTCCCATATAGACAGTTAATCCCAATAAAAAATTAAATCGATTGTCATCCTCAAAAAAAAAAAATTAAAGTTACACATTTTTTTTTCTCATTGTCAGGTTTTCCTTGGGCAGAACTGCAGGAAAAACAACTCCTGAACCTAACCCAGTCTCCACAGTTCGTCGGCAGCCGAACAGTACCAACATCTAAGTGTTTCTGTCTATGAACGTATACCTGCCGAATAACGAACAGTCATCAGACAGTTTTAAACGGCAATTGAGAAACTTTTTATTGGAAATCTTTTATACTCAGTAAATGGGTATTCCCTTGTTTTGTCTAAAAAAATATTTTAATAATTTCAGTTTGCCTAACAACTTTTAGTATAACCAACGGTTTGCCTAATTACAGTTTTCATAATTATTGTTTCAATACATGATCACTTTATCGAAACTCGTTCAGTCCAATCATCACTTCAAATAAAGTTTGTTTTGTTTAATATTAGTTTAACTAATTTTTATATTGCCAAATGTTATTTTAACTAATGATTATATTGCCGAATGTTATTTTAACTAAAAAAAAAAAAAACATTTTATGAACATAACATTAACACTAACACTGACATATTTCACCTTAAGGCAGGACCGACTTGGCTTAGGTTAGGTAGTAGGCAAACTAGTGTTTATAGGAAATGTATAGTACATTTTTGTAGAGGCTGTAAAGTAAGCAATAGATGAACGAGTAAATTTCGAAGGCCGACCCGCAGGGGAGGCCTTCGACGGCTTCGACAGTACGAGTTCATCTATTGTACTTTCAGCCGAGACTGAACAGAGTGCTTTTCACGACTACTGCGAGGAAATACATTAAAATACGAGTATTTTATATTTATCATTAAACTCGGCGCCTTGATGCAGCCTCATTGTTGTAAAAATTAGAGCTATTTTATACGTAAAGCTGATTGTGCCCCCAGATTCAAATGACGCAACGAAGATTTTCAACCCATTTATGACGAAATAACAAAAATATTCAAACTTCAAAATATTCAAACAACCTCACTTTCAACTAAATTTAGACTTTTAAACATTTAGTCTAGGTTACACTCAGATAAACAACTCGAAAATACATTCTACACTGAAAGATCCTTGTAAAGTTACGTCAATATTAATATACGTTCCTAATATTATTTATTTCGTGAGTTAATGAGAACATTATTAAATTAAGCACATCACAAAACCAATATTTAATATTTACTCTAAGTATTTACTAAACAGTAATGCGCGTTTCTCACACAATGGAGTAATGGCTTTTCAGCCGAATTAAAATATATATATATGAACTCAACATACATATAATTTAATGTGTTTATTGGTTGAAAACTGTTAATATGTTGAAAAATAAGTAATTGTAGAAATTAGGAAATTGTTTTACACCCCATTACTAACTTTAAAATATAAATGTTCATGATTTTCAGGGTAAAACCTTTTTAATGAAAACGTATTAAAAAACCGGCCAAGAGCATGTCGGGCCACGCTCAGTGTAGGGTTCCGTAGTTGCTCATCCTTCACAATAAACTGCTGTTTTAAGCCCGAGGTTTAAGTTAAGACAGATTTTAAGCTCTATAAAAAGGTCGTAAACGCCCTAGAAACTGTAATCACTTATTACCTTCTGGAAGTCAACTTACGACCTTTTAAAGAAAAAATATGAAATTTGGCGATAACTCAAAAACGGCTTGACCGATTTTGTTCAATATAGTTTTCATTGAAAGTACTTATAAGGCCGCATTAACATGAATTTTTCCATATTTTTTTGACTTGTGGTTCAAAAGTTAGAGGGGGGGGGACACAATTTTTTTTATTTTCGGAGCGAATATTTACAAAACTACTGACTTTATCAAAAAGTAATGTTTGAAAACCCCTATTATTTTCAAGAGACCTATTCAACGACACCCCACACACTAGGGTTGAAACGAAAAAAAAAATCACCCCCACTTTAGGTGTTCGAGAGGTACCCGAAAAAAAATTTTTTTTTTAGTTTTTATTTTACCGTTTTGTCGGCGTGATACATACACATACTCATACCAAATTTCAGCTTTCTAGTACTAATGATCACGGAGCTAAGCCGCGGACGGACGGACAGACGGACAGACGGACATGGCGAAACTATAAGGGTTCCTAGTTGACTACGGAACCCTAAAAAGAAACCTGAGGAGTATTATCTTACTTAAGAAAATAATCTCCTTTGCGGGTATTTATAAGTTTAAGAGAAAAATACACCTCATAAATGACGCATTCTCATTGGTCAATTTAATTTGACATGCGGCAGACGATTAAGCTTTGGTTGGTTAAATTGTCGTTTGAGCCGGCCGAGAAAATTACTCTGAAATATTTTCTAAAAAGTCGTATCTTATTATGAAATTCATGTGTAGATACGAACTATGACCGTAAGGTGCTACATTGTTGTCGTGTTAGGAGCTAACATAGATATACAGTTTACAAATGAACATATATAAGCAGTTTTGTGTACTGGATTCATGTAATCTATAGCCACATTTTCGAGCAGTGTCGTGAAAATTATATTAGTTGAATAATAGATACAATGAAATTATATATACAAAAATTGGGCAATATGAAAATTCGCCGAAACAAGATTATGCAAAATATTCATTAAGCGAAATGACTTTAGACTATACGAATATTAGGCAAACTGAAAAGATATGCAAAGTACGTTTAAGTAGTTAAGACAAAATGAAATTAGACAATAAATTATTAGACCAAACAAGGGTAAACCTCAGTAAATGAGTATATGGACTATCATTTACATATACATTGTAATAAATAATTGTCATTGTTTTTATTTATACCCTATTTTTGTACCTATACAACGTGTCTTCGGCTTCTAGACAAAATCCCGAGTATAGTTATGTCTCAGGAATGCTCTAATAATGTATATTATTTAATAGAAAAAATAAAAGAAAAATACAAATATGAACTACAATGTATTTACAATGTTGTAAATCAGTTATTTATCCGTAATTACTGTTCCATTTGGCATGGGATTTTGTACATCAGTTAGAAATAACCTAATCAACACGTACCTCTCATGTCTGTCCAAAAGCTACGGACACGTTGTATTATATATATTGACAGTGCTTAAAAAGGGTATCTTATGTCAATTTCGAAACATTGTTTCCCATCTGTAACGTTTCGCCAAATTTTCATTTGTCCGAAAGTATTTCCAGGATTTTACAAACATCGTTTTAAAGAACCCATTAGGTTAGGCCAAACCTTGGTTTGTTTTATAACGAACAAATGAAAATTTGGCTAAACGTTACAGATGGGAAAGAAAACTTTGTGTTTAACCTTTAAAAGAAATTTTTGGCCTGATCCCTAATTTTGCCTTATTTGACTTAGTAATTCTAAATGTTATTTGTGCATGTAAATTGACTTAGCGTTATTTAAATTGACATTATATATTATGATTATGAAATAAAGAAATCTAATCTAATATATTTAAATAACGCACATTCAATGAGATTGTCAGTCATAGTTTCATTAATTAATCGGATCAGAGAGACTCGCCTCTTTTCCATAAACCTACGAAAGTCAATATCTGTTGCGATAGTATTTTTGACCTCCCCACATAAGTGCCTATCTACCTAAGTTTAATTTTATACAAGCTAAGCTGTTGCCACGAAGACTTAGGGCCTCAGACGTTCGGAAATTTCGGTCATATTCCATACGGAATGACATCAGTCAGTGTAACGAATATAAAATATTTATATTAAAAAAAAAACATATTTTTTTAAAGATTTAACATTCAAAGATTTATTTGCCAGGAATACAGTTACAATTAAAGTACCATGTATTCAGCCTACATACAGGCATGCAAATGTTTAAAAATAAAAATAAATTAAGAGAAGGTACATAATAATTGACTTGACATAATTAAAAATTTAATGTTATAATAAAATGTCAATAACGCTGTATAAATATCTATGGAGCAGCCAGATATTTGAATTTTATTTTAAAACTATTTCCTTCCATAGACTTAATATCATTGGGAATGTGATTGTAAATGTCAATGCACATGTTAAAAACGCACAATGTTGAAGTAAAAAAAAAAACAATCATTTCATTTGTAAAAGTTAAACGGCAGTTTAGTATTTTGTTCTAAAACTTGTAAGAAGTGGCATAATTCACACAAAATACACAAATACAATAGATTTTCCGCTGCTATATTTTCGTTTAATCTAATCTAATATGGACTACATTAAATCTAATCTAACAGGTACACTTAGTTTATCTGCGCAAGGACATCTGGCCATCTAAGGATAGTTCAAGGATACTTTAGGTCAAAAGAGTGTGGTTAAAAAGTGAGATTACACTTTTCATCCTTCTGAAAGTTGCCTCAACTAACATAGTTCATAAAATTAAATAGATGATGTTTGTTAATCATTTATACTGCGAAGTATATTTTTAGACATTGAATATCAGGAGTACAATTTTCACATGAGTACAAATAGTACAATCAACATCTTATCACATGAGTGACATATTGAATCTCTTGATAATAAGTAAATCAAATAATATCATAACAGACCCCTTGTTATTTTTATTAATCACAAAATTTAATATGGGGTTTTCTGCAAAATATAATTTCATGATACATTTAACCATCATACGATGGTGTCACTCAAGATTAGAGGATTTGTTTATTTTTTTTAGCCCAACTGATAAAATTGCCTACTAAAGCTCATCTAGAGGTTATATTTAAGCTGAATATTATTTCTTCTGTTTGTTTGGTGCAAAGAAATATTTGACAATATCATTAAAGGTACTGGTATAATATATGTAGTTTCCAACTAAATAGCTATCCGTAATACTTGTAATAATATAACACATTTTTATATAATCATATCTACTATAAAAAGATTCTAAGTGATTAGTATTGTATAATTGTAGGTTGTTAAGAATATAATTAATTGAAGATAAACTAATGGTCTTCGAGATGCAAAGGTTGACTATTCCTAGGATTTTGCTGTTCAATCAATCTTAAGGATGGATGGAAGGCTGAAAATCAGGCCAAATTAAACAAACGAAGATGATTATAATTAAAGAATATGCAAAGAAAATAAGCCAAAGAAAGAATCTAGGGACTAAAGTTAACTTTAAAGAGAAATAAAAATAAAATAAAAACACAAAAATAGAATACATACCAGAAGAGGACAGCATTACAAATTAATTTTATTGCTAGCCCTAAATTTGGAAATTAACTGATAAGAACACATGAGGGAATGGGAATTCCATGTAGAACTAAGCCTTCAAAGTAATTTGAATGGTTGAGGGAGGGGACAACTAAAAAACATATATGATTTAGAGACCCTTCATCTTGACCACATTTGCATATCAACGAGTTATCGAATCCTTAGCCCCGCAAAACGCACCATACATCAACAATGATCAACCTCATCTGAATGATTGAGGAAACAGATGCTTTGTCCAGTAAAATTTTGGAAAAGCAAGGTTTTGATGGACTACTTGGTTGTATTTTAGGAAGCAGCAACAGATCACTGCAGTAATTCTTAAAGGGTACTTTGTCGCCGCATGATATTGCTTGTCTGGCAAACTTGTCCGCGAAGGCGCGAACAAATATAAAAAGAACAAAAGCAGTTATAAAATGCCATGCAGAATTCTGTACATGTACATGTCAAGACATGTCAGACATTCATTTTATACAAAGAATAACTTATACGTTGCCTACGTTGAATTACGTTATTATTAGTTTTTATAAAAAGCTGGACTAAAACAGAAATGTAATTAATTGTCTTTACTAACCTTAAAAATCCAGTACTTGGTCACACGAAGATAGTTCTTATTGTCAACAAGATGCACTAATTGTTTATTTCTTCTGCCACCAAATCAAATTGATAAACTTTCAGCGTATTACGTGCGAAAATGGCGACAAAATGGTCAATTTTTCACCAATGAAATTTTCCTCGACAACACTTTTGTAAACACTTCAGTAAGTAACAAATAAACATTAACGTCTAGACACTTAAACTGATAATCATTCACGACTGCACTCAGTTTATAACGCGTTATAAACTAAATAATAATCATTTCTGCAACTTATTTCGACAGAAAAAATTGAACAGGAACACAAACAGATTATCAGTCCGTAATTACAATCGCAATCGCACTCAGTCGTACGTATAGAAGACGACAGCCGAACCGAAAATAATACACAATAGACAACATAATAGGTTAATAATGCGACCTCTTGTGACAGTTCCTGTGTGAAATTGTCATCCATACGACAATCAAATTTAACAATTATGTTTTAAGTAATTTAGTCCTACCCAAACTAACGTTTATTACTCTTTATAATACATTATTTAATTCTTTATACATTATTATCTGTTCATACAAATATTTTATTTAATTAAATCTTTGAATTGTAATTATTCCGGAATTTGAAAGTGAGTGCTTAGTTTTAGTGTTGCCCAATTAATTACGGAATAGTCATGGAAATATTAATCACATCCGGAAAAACTTAATTATTTAGTGACAGCACTATTTTCAAAAAATGAACCCGAAGGCTTTTAGAAAATTCAGTAACTTATTATATTGCTCTTTTTATACTAACAGAAAACAACTTATTTTCTGTTAATCCTAGGTCCTAGTTTTATTACTAGTGGTGCCATCTCGCGCCGTAAACGGTATGCTATATTACTTCTTTACTATTTTTATTTTGTATTATTTGGATTTAATTGTTATATATATATATTATTTGATGACAATTCAATGGAATGCTATAGCTGTAGGATATGGGACAGTGTAATAACTGCTTAAGTAAAACCTCGCTACCGGCTACGAGCAACACTATAATGGCCATGAAAAAAAAAATACTTGTCTATGGCTATCTCTTCTGTGATCTGTCAAACGCTTCGATTGTGCGATTTGTGCGACGAGTACCAATTTCAATTTTTCATTGTTTTCATAGAAATTTTGCATCTTAAAATGTCCTGATTGTCAAATTCTGGTTTTAAGCTGTAATACAACATCATGTCTTGTTTAAATGAGCCTGTGCTCAACATAATTGTTGTGGGATTCCATCATAAAAAAGGCTGCCAGGTGAGTGTAGGCGTCGAAAGTTCATTTAATCAATAATGTTTTTGTGATGAGTGCTTGGCGTGTATATAGTCAAGAGATACCCTTTTTAATTATGAATGAAAGTCGGCGTCAGACCTTACTTCATTCAAAGCCCTCTTGATTAAACATTGATCGATGTCACCAAGTTTCCATTTGTATGTTTGATACTTTACTGAATTGTTTTATCTTTCTTCACTTGCTGATAATGACGAAATAATTAAAATCCCGGATTATTTACACCTGCTTCCATACCACAAGGTACTTTGCGCCCACCTTAAGAATCTATATATAACATAATGAACATATGATAATTAATTTTATAGGTGGAGCATTGCTACCCTGAGTTGGTTCCCGGCCGGCCCTCCGAGCTGCCTTCGGCATGGAGGCATCTACCAGCACTGGCTCTACCTGATGGTTCCCACAATTACCTATCTGATACAATATTTTTCCACTTACCGGGATTAACTGAACCAGTTCATACAGTTTATGCAGTATCCTGTTTCCGGCAAATTCCTATTGAGGTAAATTTTAAGGTTACTTGGAGCATGTTTTATTTCTGTAAAATTAATTTTATTGGTGTGGTATGCATCATCACCACTGAAAAGAGTATGAGAAACCTTGATTTTAATTCTAACACACAATAAAGACAAATAGATTTGTTGATAACATTGATAAAGTGATGTTCTCTCTGGTCAAAAGCTGGACCCTAGAAATGACATACAAAAAAAAGTGATATGGAAGACTTTAAAGTTGAAGGTCATTAGTCAATATGATAGGCTATATGGCTATTTTATATGAGGGCATTTTATTTTTCAGCAAGTGGTTCAAAAAACGGAAGATATGACAAGAAGTTCTGTTCAAAAGAGTGTTTGTGTTGTGTGTCGGTCCCCACTATTTGGGAGGCTGGCGGTGAAGATGGAGCTAGTTGTGAGGGCTTGGTTCTTACAAGGAGACTTCTCGCAGACCAAGCTTTTAGAAGATGCTTTCAAGCATCTCAACAGCTGCCCTGTACAAATTGATCAGACTCTTGAAGGTAACTATTTTATAAATATATATATTTTTCCCATATTCAGCTATTTTCTTATGTCTTTGCAAGTGGAAAAGTGTGGAAAAGTTGAAAGGTTTTATGCATGTTTTAATAATAAGTGAACTGTATTTACTGTAATGGCTGAAAGTGAACCCATTTCAAATTTCGAAATCAACTAAACAAAAATAAGCTCTTTTGAACAGGCAATGGGGAAAATATGAAACTTTTATTTTTTGTTTATTGGTTAGGTTGGAATAGTACCTAGATGCAATTGCTAAGCTAATTTAACTGTTAATATAATTCTCCTATATTATAAGTACCTAAATAGGTATCTAGGAGCATTGCAGCACCCCTGCCAAGCCTAAAAATGTTGCACCGGGGTTAGGTTTCCTAGGTTGCGATGCCTGTACAAGGTGGATGTTTTTTTAAGCTACAAAAGTTCAAGATTCAACATAATTTCATTTATCCTTAGGGAATAAAGTATGAGGGTTATTAAAATACATAAATGGGTTTACTCACGTCATAGAAGTCCAATAACGGTCGACATGTTTGAATTGGTACGCGATTCATCATCAGGAAAGCCGATCAGTCGTGGTGGCGCCCAACCAAACACATGTCGAGCGTTATTACGTCGTACTTACTTCTGCGACGTGAGTAAACACGCTTATGTATTTTAATATGTCTGAGACTCACGGTAGTTTTCTAAGTATGGGGTTTATTTATTTATAAATAACTAGCGACCCGCCCCGGCTTCGCACGGGTGCAATGCTGATAAATTATGGATACAAACCTTCCTCTTGAATCACTCTATCCATTAAAAAAAACCGCATCAAAATCCGTTGCGTAGTTTTAAAGATTTAAGCATACAAAGGGCCATAGGGACAGAGAAAGTGACTTTGTTTTATACTATGTAGTGATAAATATCTGACAACCTCACACAAATCAACCTAGTCCCAAATTAAGCTCAAGAACGCTTGTGTTATGGGTACTAGGCGACGATATACATACTTATATAGATAAATATTATATATTAGCTTTATATATCCACAATAAATTTTTAAATATATATGAGTTGTTTTTGTTAAAATAATTACATTAAATCTTCTGTTTGTGGCCCCTTGCCGGTAAAAGCCTCCTCCAGGTTTCTCCATTTTTTCCGGTCACAGGCAATGGTCATCCAGCTTCTTCCTACTGTATCTATTATATCATCTGCCCATCTTTTCTTTTGTCTCCCTACTCGCCTTTTTCCTGCAGGGCCCAGCCATTTGGTAACTTTATGTGTCCACCTTTTATCTTTGTATCTGGCAACATGTCCTGCCCATCTCCATTTTTGCTGTAAACTCTACTGTAGGGCATCTGTTACATTTGTTCTCTTATTAATATCTGTGTTTCTGGTTTTATGTATTTTTCTCAGCTTCAAAATACTCCTCTCCATGGCGTGCAGACAAGATAGAATTTTGTTTTTTATTTTATTAGTGTACACCCATGTTTGGCTTGCGTAAGTTAGGCTTGGGAGGATGCAGGAATCCATTATAGTCTTTTTCTTCTGTAAGCTGTAGTTACCTTTAAGGATTTCTTTTTGGCCCCAGTAATTTTTCCACGCCCTAGTTATTCTTCTGTCAATTTCATTTTCATTACTGTTTGCATTGAAAGATACCAGTTTACCTAAGTATACATATTCACTCACATATTCTATTGTATTTCCTTCTATTTCTATTGTCTTCTCAAAGCTGTTTGTCATGATTTTTGTCTTTAATGTGAAGTCCAACTTTTCGACTCTTTGTCTAGGGTCTGTAGCATGTTTTCTAACGACTACTACCCTCCATCTAATAATAATAAAATAAAAAATAATAATGCCATAAGTATGGGGTTATCAAAGTTTAACTTATGTTAAGATAAAACAAATTAGTAATATTGATGATGCTGTTGGTGTTGTGGTGGTGCAGCTGACTACTGAACCGGTGGGCATGATTTGGAATTCCGGCACTGGCAATTTGTGTATGTTTTTTTTTTCTCTTTGATAACCTGCAATCAGTCGTCTAAACTATAATCAGGTGAGTTGGAAGTGGTTGAGATTTGGCGAGGTAGAGCCACTGTTATATCTCTCCTTATTAAGGCAGCACGTCAGCTCGCTTGAGTCTTCTAACCGGGTTTGGTTGCAGGAGCACAGTCGATAACGGGTTTGGGTGTGTTGTCAAGCGGTCCTTGTACTTGGCAGTGTAAGGTTCTATTTCATCCAATATCGTTGGGATTTCCAGGTACTCATGGATTTCACAGTTGCGAGCAAACCAGGGCGCCGATGAAAGTACCCTAAGTATATTGTTCTGTTCTCTCTGCAGACACATTAAGTTTGATTTGCTGGCTGTAGACCACAGTTGGATGCCATAAGTCCAGATTGGCTTTATTATGCAGCAGTATACCCTTAACTTGTTGGATAGAGATAAGATTTCGTTGCGCTTCGTACTTATGTGGTCCTTCCATGTCATCCTTCGATCCAGGTGAAAGCCCAGGTATTTAACGCAAGTAGATTGCGGTAGTGTGTCGAGGCCCAGGCTGACCGGAGGGCAATTTTCGCGTCTTAGGGTAAATGTGATGTGGTGAGACTTGGGGGCGCTAGCTTTTATACGCCATTTAGTCAGCCAATCATCGGTGGCGTTGAGCTGTACTTGCAGTGATCTGCTTGCTTCATTGGGGTCCCGGTTGCAACTGAGGAAAGCCGCGTCATCGGCAAAGGTTGCCACAGCTGTATCAGGTGTCTGGTGTAGGTCACTAGTAAAGATGTTGTAGAGGACTGGACCAAGTACGGAGCCCTGGGGCACCCCGGCATTGCAGCTAAACAGGGAAGATCTTGCGTCGCGGAGCTTGACTTGAAACTGTCTGTCACTGAGATACGAGTCCATCAGTAGGTAATAAGGGTGTGGAGGATAATTTTTAATTTTGCAGAGCAGACCTTTATGCCAGACTCGGTCGAATGCTTGTTGTACATCAAGGAAAGCAGCAGAGCAGTATTCCTTACTTTCTAGCGACTGTCTTATAGTAGAATATACTCTGTGCATCTGCTCTATTGTTGAATGCTGCTTACGAAAACCAAACTGGTGATTGGGTATTACCTACATGGCCTGCGTCTAGGCAAAGAGAAAGAGAACAAGGCAGAGCGGCGATTATAAAGTACGATAAAATCGTAATTCTAAAAGAACGAAAACAGCACACTGAGAAGCATACCTACGAAAAAAAGAAAAGGGCTCTGTCAGAATCACCAGAAGCTTCGAGACCCGAATTTGAAATTGGAAAAGAAAAACCCACGAAAATCAATAAAACGAACTGCATGGATAACTACATTTTAAGACAACGTATTCTGCAATTAACCTCCGAAAACACATCCGCACAAGCTCACGATCCAAGAACTCCAACGACATCGCAATAGCAACTAACAGCTGGCCCTACTCCTCTCCCAATACGGCCTGTCACCGCGGGAGAGAACGACTGCAACCCTCCAACTCGTCAAAATATGTATATCTGTACATATAATGTAAAATCGCTAATGTCACCACAACGAATGATACTACTGAAATACTCACTGTTGAATATTAAATACGACATAATAGGATTATCGGAAATCAGAAGGAAAGGACACGAAATTATCGAGGACGAAGATCATATCTTCTGTTACACAGGAACGCTACAAGGACACTATGGGGTGGGTTTTTTAATAAAAAAGAAGTATAAAAACAATATACAAAATTACATAGGCGTTTCAGATAGAGTCTGCCTCCTAAACATGAAAATAGACGCAGTAAAAATCTCCATGATCCAAGTTTATGCCCCGACCTCCGATGCTCCGGAAGAGGAAATGAATGTTTTTTATAATCAAATCGAACAAGCCCAAAAACTTGCAAGTGGAAAAATTATTTTAATGGGAGACTTCAATGCGAAAATAGGGCAAAGAAAATCGTCAGAAAATGCAATTATGGGACCATATTGCTATGGAGAAAGGAACCAAAGAGGAGACAAACTGCTACAGTACGCATTGACTAACAAACTTACCATTATTAACACAATATTTAAGAAAAACGTAAAGAACCTCTGGACTTGGACTACACCAGATAAACAGTATAGAAACCAAATAGATTACATTCTGTCTACCAAACCCAAGCTTTTCACGAACATGGAAATGTTAAAAAATATTACTTTTCCAAGCGACCATAGACTATTAAGAGGTACACTACAACTGCAAAACCTAAGGAAAAGAAGAGCAACTTTTAGGGAATCGAAAGCTGATTTATCAACCGACCTAAATCGACATACCTACCTCAAGGCTTTAGAAGAGAAATCGAAACTAATAACGTGGGAAAATACAGAAGTTGTAGAGTCGTTCTATCTAAAGATAGAGACGGCCATTAAACAAAGCCTAAGTTGCACTACTTCAACAAAACCGTGCAAGGACATACTATCAGACGAAACAAAACACCAGCTAGAGAAACGTATAGCACTGCAATCGAAACCATCTAAAAATAAGGAAGAGAAAAAGGAACTTTCAGCTCTATACAAAACTACAAATAAAATGTTGAAAAAGGACTACGAAAACTATAGAATGAAAATTATTGAAAAATACTTAAATACCACCGGAAGCCAGAAAAAAGCTTACAAACAATTAAATACTGAGAAAAAATGGATACCTACACTGAATAACGAGACTACGGCTGGAAAGGTACAAACACGAAAAAACCTTATAAACGTTGCCTCAGACTTTTATCGAAATCTCTACCAGGGCGGGAACACCAATGGAAACGAATACAAAAAATACCAAATACAACCAAACACGACCATAGACCCTTTTGAGGGCAGTGAAATTATGAAAAAAATTGAAAAACTAAAGAACGAAAAAAGCCCGGGTCCCGACAACATTCCTAATGAGGCACTAAAAATTGGAAAAGATATACTAATAGGTTCTATCACAACTCTTTTTAACAAGATTTTGGAAACACAAGAAATACCTAAAAATTGGGGAGAATCTCGAATTATTTTGTTATACAAAAAGGGAGATCCTTCAGACATTAATAACTATAGACCTATTAGCCTGTTGCCAACCATGTATAAATTGTTCGCCATGTGTTTAGAAAAAAGGATAGCGAAAACCATAGAGGCAAGCCAACCAGTGGAGCAAGCCGGTTTCCGCCCTGGATATTCAACTATGGACCATATCTACACACTAGACCAAGTAGTGGAAAAACACTTGGAATTTAATCAACCGCTCTACCTCGCATATATCGACTACGCGAAGGCGTTCGACTCTATTTCCCACGATAGCATCTGGCAAGCTCTGGTACATCAAGACGTCCCAACCATATATATTAATATTATCAAAGATATATACGAGAAAAGTATAAGTAGAGTAAAATTGGACAGACTTGGGCCTACAATCTATATTCGAAGAGGAGTGAAACAAGGGGATCCGCTGTCACCCAAAATATTCATAGCGGTCCTCCAAGATATCCTTAAGGACCTAGATTGGAGCAAGAAAGGAATACTAATTGGTACAGAGTTCCTAAGCAACCTCCGCTTTGCGGATGACATCGTACTCTTTGCAAATACATCCGAACAGCTAGAGATGATGCTGGAAGAAATAAACAGGGCTAGCCAAACTATAGGATTACAACTGAATACCTCGAAAACGAAAGTCTCTACAAATGGCTACCGACACTCTGTAACGGTAAACGGGGCTCGCATAGAGTACGTAGATGACTATATTTACCTAGGCAAGCAAATCTCCTTCAAGAAAACAAGGCACGAAGATGAAGTAGAGCGCAGAATTAGTATCACCTGGAGAAAATATTGGAGCTTCAAAGAAATTTTAAAATCAAAACTTTCACTAAAGTTGAAGAAAAAAGTCATAGACTCTTGCTTGCTTCCATGCCTTTCCTATGGTGCTCAAACTTGGATCTACACCCATAAAATTAAAAACAAAATACGTTCCTGCCAGCGTGCAATGGAGAGAAGCGTCTTAGGGATCAAGCTCAGGGATAAACAAAAAAGCGTGAATATAAGGAGAAAGACTAAAATAATAGACGCCGTGCAGCACACACAAAGGTTGAAGTGGAAATGGGCTGGACATATCGCTAGGACTGCCGATAATAGATGGACAAAACGCATAACAAAGTGGAGCGGTCCATGCGGGAAAAGAAAGCCAGGAAAGCCAAAAGACCGCTGGGTCGACGATATCCAGAGAATTGCCGGAAAAGAATGGGTACAAGAAGCAAAAAATAGAAAAGGCTGGAGACAGTTGGAGGAGGCCTATACCCGAGAAGGGGCCATGTCTTAAATTTATGTTATTTAGGAAAAAAATCTTTGTATTTTTATGTCTTTTAAGTCATGGAAATAAAGGCTATATTATTATTATTATTCATTGACGTAATAATTACATGGACACACAATCAGACGGAAAAAATGGCACCCTCCCAACTAATGCAAAATCACAAATCGCATTAGTTGGGCGATCAGTCTCGTTTAGACCATGACACGTGACGGGCCTCAAAAGTGACTTAATTTTCAGTGAAAAATTACAGAAATAACAACTATAAAATAAAGGAACAGGGCGGAATATTCTTTTTTACTTGAGTTCTATTGATTAATTAACGAATCCTATGTAAAATCATAGCAATTTTTGTATTAGAATTATTAACTTTGTCCCTACAAAATGCACCTCATCACAGAACAAAAATCGAAGGAGTCGCTATTGTTTTATATTTTATTAATAAATTAAGGAGTGCAATAAATAATTATCCCATTTTTTTTATTCAAGATTCCCATTCTCAACAACGTAAAAATGGAGATCACATTTAGCAAGAGACAAACGCGAAGAATAATTGAAGCCAAATAATTCGTCTCTCGTGTGTTCGGCATAATCATGTTTTTTTTTATGTTAATCAACAGAAGCGTAAAATGATAAAATGCATAAATTACTAAAAAATAACTCTGTTGTTATTGCTTTATTTTGTCACAGAGTCTAGACACTGTCAGTTTAAACCTTTGAACGCCAAGAACACATAAAGGCGACGGCGACGTGTGCTGCCGTGCATACCACGCCACCGACAAATAAGATCAAACTTTAAAGGTTTAATAATGACAATATTTTGCACTTGTTTTTTATTCAAGATTCTCATTCTCAACAACGTAAAAATGGAGATCACATTTAGCAAGAGACAAACGCGAAGAATAATTGAAGCCAAATAATTCGTCTCTCGTGTGTTCGGCATAATCATGTTTTTTTTTTTATGTTAATCAACAGAAGCGTAAAATGGTGACATTCATAAATTACTAAAAAATAGCTCTGTTGTTATTGTTTTATTTTGTCACAGAGTCTAGACACTGTCAGTTTAAACCTTTGAACGCCAAGAACACATAAAGGCGACGGCGACGTGTGCTGCCGTGCATACCTACCACGCCACCGACAAATAAGATCAAACTTTAAAGGGTTAATAATGTCAATATTTTGCACTTGTATTACTCTCATTTCGCATACTGGAACAAGGAGAAATAATGTCATTATTACTGATCCCTTCTATCGGAAACTTTTTATGCAGTTGTTAAATAAAAACGTAACTTAATTTGTTATTAACAATTTACAATAAAAACGTGTCTAAATTAGTTATTAACAATTTACGAGTTTATTTAGTTCAAACATAAAATATATTTTAATACCTAAATAAAATAATAGTGAAAATATTTTTAGTATGTAAAAATATTAAAATCTGATCCATTCGTGCCATGTTCCAAGTTTGACAAGAGACTTCAGTCAGAATACGCTAAAAAAGTTAATTTACACGTAAAATATTTGTGGTAATAAGTAATTAAGTCAATTTGACACTTAAACGTTTAAACAAAGAGTTCTTTTGTACGAAGTCAATATGATGCTGCAAATTATAAATAAGCGTTATTGGCATCTACTTGAACATGACAACGGTGCCACTTTATTTGACACTTTTGTTCGGGTCTGTGGCTCTATAATAAATAATACCTCAATGTTATTATTATTCCTGTATGTCGCACCCGCTCACGGGACAATAACGTGTCCCGGACCTTTGGGAGGCGTGCACGGAGCCGAAGCCAACGCGTAGAGGCCCTTTCGACAATTTAATGAAATGCAAGGTGTACATCGAGCGGATGCTGTCCCTATCCGTGTCATGGGACGCACACAGAGACAGCGCCCGCTAGGTGCAAGAACTATTGATGGAGACATGGAATCTAAATACAAATTGGGCTATGGGTTTGAAATGGAGGACTGGCTAATTGGGCTATGGGGTGAGACTATCGGGCGTCTACCAGCAAAAGTGTCTCATAGCAAAAATGGGACTGGTAGACGATGACTCGCCTCCCGCTAGATGGGCCCCCACAAAATAGCGACACATAAAGTGGCCTAAGGGCAACACCGGTGCGGAAGGCTAAGGGCGGAGAGGTGTAATACTGGGCTTTAAACCGAAGCCAACTAACCCCTTACGTGTCCACATCCACCCCCGAGCCGAAACTCTCACGACTCCACTCTGCCCGGCCGGTTAAGGCAAGACAGAGGCGGAGGCCCCGACCCATCACCCCCCGTCAGGATCCCCCAGGAGCGCTCAGGTACGTGGGGTCGCTACCCCCCAACAGCTCGCCATAAGCTGCCCTGCGTGACTGATTGCGCTGGTAAAACCAGCGGGCGATGGGGTCGTCACATCCCTACGCCATATTATTATTATTATTATACCCTTAACTTGTTGGATAGAGATAAGATTTCGTTGCGCTTCGTACTTATGTGGTCCTTCCATGTCATCCTTCGATCCAGGTGAAAGCCCAGGTATTTAACGCAAGTAGATTGCGGTAGTGTGTCGAGGCCCAGGCTGACCGGAGGGCAATTTTCGCGTCTTAGGGTAAATGTGATGTGGTGAGACTTGGGGGCGCTAGCTTTTATACGCCATTTAGTCAGCCAATCATCGGTGGCGTTGAGCCGTACTTGCAGTGATCTGCTTGCTTCATTGGGGTCCCGGTTGCAACTGAGGAAAGCCGCGTCATCGGCAAAGGTTGCCACAGCTGTATCAGGTGTCTGGTGTAGGTCACTAGTAAAGATGTTGTAGAGGACTGGACCAAGTACGGAGCCCTGGGGCACCCCGGCATTGCAGCTAAACAGGGAAGATCTTGCGTCGCGGAGCTTGACTTGAAACTGTCTGTCACTGAGATACGAGTCCATCAGTAGGTAATAAGGGTGTGGAAGATAATTTTTAATTTTGCAGAGCAGACCTTTATGCCAGACTCGGTCGAATGCTTGTTGTACATCAAGGAAAGCAGCAGAGCAGTATTCCTTACTTTCTAGCGACTGTCTTATAGTAGAATATACTCTGTGCATCTGCTCTATTGTTGAATGCTGCTTACGAAAACCAAACTGGTGATTGGGTATTACCTACATGGCCTGCGTCTAGGCAAGGAGAAAGTCGTGAAAGTATGATCTTTGTGTATGTAAAAAAATATTTTTGTACTCCAGTACTTTTTTCTGTAATTTATATAGTTACTAACTCTAATATAAAGACATAAATTATGAAAGTCTGTAAAAGTCTATACTCTATTGCCCAAAAAAACACTGCTAAAAGATGTTATAATGTCGTCAAAAAAGCATCACTTCGTACCACAGGTTACAAGATAAACAGCTGCATTCACACAATTTGCAATTTAAAAAAAAAACGTATTGTACTAAGGCATTGCTGCCAACTTAAAAAAAAAGTTTTTATCTTCAGTGCATGGATGTTTAGTTTAGTGAACGTATACCTTTATGTATAATGCATATTTTTTTGACAGATGTTTAGCATAGTGAACGGTATACCTTTATGTATAAGTTCATATTTTTTTGACAGATGGACGTCAATAAAAAAAAAAATATCAGAGACAATTGTTTTTTAATTTTGTTGATTCCGAGCGGGAACATGTACCTAATTATTTTCTTTGTTGTTTATTTGCATTTTATTTATGAAATGTCGAGTCGTAGAAAAAGTATTGTATGCAACGTTGTATAAGTAGGTCAAAAAACGCTCGTGGCATCTGTCTTACGATGTTCGCTACGCTCACATCTTAACCCATGCCACTCGCGTTTTTTGCCCCCTCTTTTACAACGGTTGCATAAAATACTATTGTGTGATGAACTCGAGTTCCTGGATCTTGGATGTTTCTAATACATACCTAAACACAAGCATGTATTTATCTGTATAAGTATGTATATTGTGGACTAGTACCCGTAACACAAGCCTAGAAGAGTTGACTTTGGGACAATATCTATTTGTGTGTGGGTGTCCGATATTTATTTTAGTCATAATTAATAGCATTTTGTTGACCATCTATGAATCATGATTTGAACATGCAGGTCAGGGCGGTATTAGGTAGGTATTACTCACTGCTTGGTTGTGGAATGTTTGAGATAAGAAGATAATCTGTTTTGTTTTATAAGGGTACTAGCTGACCCGGCGAACTTCGTACCGCCTGAAAGTCGATAAATGTGGGTACAGATAGCTACATTCAGACTACCACCACTGATAATGTACAACATTTCATATTTTAATGACTATAATTTTATTACTTTTCTGAATTCTGCATCGAAAGATGTAATGTCTGTTTTTATAGCTAAGATAAGCGATTTCAGTGTATGAAATTAAGTTTATAAGTTTATATATTTTTTCTGGGATAACTATATACTTATTTTATTATTAATTTATAAAAACTTACTCATTTTAAAATGTGGCAACACCAAAACCACAGTATACTTTATAGTACTACATACAGAATGGACCCGCACACCCCCGCCCCTTATTCGAGTTACCTCACCCCGCAAGGGCACCGAGTAGGAATCGAGTTTGCTGCGTAGAAAATTTTGAAAGGGTTGTGATCTAACTGTGTATATGGGTTATAGGTGGGCATTGACTCGTGAAATAGTGATGGTGTTGGTGATGGTAATAATGATGATGGTGGAGACTGGTGGTGATGATGATGAAGGTGGCGACTGGTGGTGGTGATGATGATGAATATGGTGGTGACTGGTGATGATGATGATGATGAATATGGTGGTGACTGGTGATGATGATGAATATGATTAGGTATGATGTTGTTGGTGTTGATTCTGATGATGATGGTCATGGTGGTGATGATGATGACGATGATAATTGTAATGACGGTGCCGATGGTGATGGCTAATGATATGAATGACCCCAAAATCACCATCATCACCACAATCATCATCAACATCATCATTCTCGCCACTATTACCACCGACACCATCCCCACCACCATCACCATCATCACCACCACCACATTCACCATCACCACCACCACTATCACAATCATCATCATCACCACCACCACATTCACCATCAGCACCAGCATGACCACCACGGACTACCACCATCACCACCGTCACCACCATCATCATCACCACTATCACCATCAACACCACTACCGTTGTCGTGTGGTTGTGATAATTTTCTAGCTTATGTCATATTTATGTGCAATTAAAGTTGTTGCAATGCGTCTGAGGCAGCCACAGACCACCCCCACTAGACGGAGCATGTAAGGCCACCCGCGCACCAACGATATGGTACGGCAGAACATTAAAGTATGAACACGGCGGCCACCGTTTAGTTACGTCCATGTTTATGAGGTCTCTCTACACCACTTAACACTACAATTTACCATGTTATTTATTTAATTTCTTTTTTCGTTGACGTACGCATGGATCATAAACAAGGACGCAACTAAACGGTGGCCGCCGTGTTCTGCCGTACCATATCGTTGGTGCGCGCGGGTCGCCTTACATGCTCCGTCTAGTGGGTGTTGTCTGTGGAGGCAGCCCTGTGCGTCTTACACGCACACATTGACACTGACATTCAAGTTCAGTTTTTAGTAGGCAGTGTCCGCCCTGCGCCAAATCTCTGATTCAATGGAACGGTTACTTTAGTCCGATTTAGTAATAAAATAAACGGAATGTCATTGAGGTAGACATGACATTATCAAAATTCAAAATTGTCGGTTTGGTTTGATTCATATTACTGATCCATTACTGATTCTGGAAACAGTAACTATTGAACTTACATCAAGATGGTCTTCGCAGATAAATAATGGTATCTTTGGCACAACCAATTTCCCCGCTGCTAGACACCAATCTCCTTTACACATGAAAGAAATGTTGTGACATTGTGGCACATGAAAGAAATGTTTATCGAGGGTTTTCGTCGAATCGTTCTTCCGATCGGGCACAAAAACATTACTTGGTGTATTTTGGAGGAGTATATACCTCATCAAGCCACACACGTGCGAATCTATATTCATTTTTGTAAATTAATCCCAGCAAATACGTAATTAATTAAGAAACACGGTTATATTTTCATTTTAAATCTCGTTCATAAAATTCGGTATGCATCTGTCATCTGACACCGTCAAATAAAAACCGTTTATTTGAAAATGGTAACTCACAAACTCAGCTAACGGCGTTTATTTATTGATCTTGAACAGACTCGCCGTGCCAATGTTACGAATGCGTCAATTCAATTTCATAATGTTGGCCGCATTGGACCACGGCGAACTATTTAACTCGTAATTTGTAAATCGCAATCGCGGGGTCTTTTTTGTAAATTATTTCCTTTTTCTGGCATATTATTAAACTTTTGGCCGAGACAATCACAACAAACCCGAAATCGTCCAAATCGGTTCAGCCGTTCTCGAGTTATAAGTGCCGGAACCAACTCAACTTTCTTTTATTAATATAGATCTCGGCACAATAAGCTAATAGAAACTCGAAACAAACACATCAACCGGTCAACTTCAATTAACCATAGACCACATTACGTTTAGCTGTCAGTTGCGTTTTGTTTTGTTATACAATTTTTAACAAATTAACGGGTAGACTGTTTTTTTCACTGATAAATGGCTTTCAGTTGCGTTTTGTTATTCCATATCAGTTGCGCTTTGTCACGTTTATCACGTTTTATGTCACGTCCCACGGGAATGTGATAAAAAGTATCCTATGTCCTTCTCCTGGTTCTAAGCTACCTCCCCACCAATTTTCAGCCAAATCAGTTCAGCCGTTCTTGAGTTATAAATGGTGTAACTAACACGACTTTCTTTTATATATATAGATTTACAGTGAATGCATATAAACATGAACGCTCATTAGAGCTCAAACATGACCCCTTCTGACAATTGTACCTAGGTAGGTACTTAGGCCAAATTGACAGTTATAGCATGAAGGCAGCAGTCAAGTGCGAAGCTTGCATACGCAAAGTCCTTTCTTAAAATATTTAGTAGTATTATTTTCTTTGTCTTATTTTCGTATAACACTGAAACGATTGGCCGGGTTTAAATACTGGTACAGGGGTAGCTGGACATCGAACATCCAAAGATGGTTATAGGATATACCCGACCCAACTTTCACCTGATAATGGCATAGAAAAATAAATTACGCGAAAAACCGCCTTCTAATCTACATTACAATAGCATAATTTTTGCGTTTTTCCTTTCCAGGTTTATCAGTCCTGCGGCTAGTAGAATCATGGCGGCACAAAGCGCTGCTCCTTTTTAAGCTGTTACTCTTGCGGCGCAAGGTGCTGGTGTACGGCGCGCCCGCCGGCCCGCTGTCCTGTGCGTTGCTGACGCTCGTGTCTCTGCTGCCGCGCTGCCTCGACCACGGGCTCAGCAAGGCTGCTAATGTTGTGTAAGTATATATTATGTACTGTTACTACACTAATATGATATGCGAAAGTGTTTTTGCATATTTGTTACTTCTTCACAATCAAACCGTGGACCAGTAATATTAAAATTCGGTATGAATGTAGCTAACACCTGTATTAACACATAGGCTAGTTTTTATCCCGACCGCGGGCAATACCTCGGGGCGTGACTGGTAGAATTATAAAATCCCGTTGCCATCCTAGATCTAATCCCAAGAAAAATCATGTTAAGGTGGTTGGACGTATATTAAAAGTTTTTGTTACAGGGGTTTGCTTACTTGATAATTATGTTCCCTTCAGATTTACTCAAAAATGTACCACAATCTCATAAAAAAAAAACACTTACGGTTCTAATTTTCGGAAACTTACCTTATTTTGTATGGGAAATGTTCTCGGGAACTTTCTCTTCCCCTACAAATCGGGAAACGTCTTTGAGATCGGCACATCTCGACACACACCTTATACTATAGCTGCATATAGTGAACTTAGACATGTTTATTTATATTAACATTGTTTTTAGACTGACACATATAGATGAGATTACAATACAAGACTTAAAACAACGTCAAATATCTTTCGGCATCGCTGTAGTCAGAATTTTATTATTATTATTCTCTTTATTCATTTCTTGTCTTAGGCTAGGTCTTTACAATATATGTATATAAAAAGTAAAATACAATAAAGAAATTACAAAATATATAAATAAATACATTATAAAAAACCTAATCTATTATTATTATAATTTTTTCCAAAAAAACCGGCCAAGTGCGAGTCGGACTCGCGCACCGAGGGTTCCGTACAAACAATTTCCATCCCTAAATGGTTAAGTTAAGTTTGCACCTGGTATGTATAGCGCCCCATATAAATTAGGTGCAAAGTTAGGTATTAAAAAAAAACTACTTACTAGATCTCGTTCAAAACAATTTTTTGTTGGTAGTTTTTATAGTAATGTACATCATATGTTTTAAGGAACTTCACGAACTACTTGTTTTATTTAACGACTTGTGCTTCCCCTTCATTCGAGTAAAAGTCAACAAAAAATTTAGATATAACAAATGGTTAACACGCGGATTACGACTTTCATGTATAAATAAAAGAAAACTGTACCTAAAATACATCAACGAGCAACCAAATAAAGCACGTAATAAACGCAAATATGCGAAGTACACAAAATTGCTTAGAAAGTGCATAAATAAGGCTCAGCAGATACACAATTACCGAACAATTAATCTTGCCAAAAATAAATCAAAAGCGACTTGGCAAATTATTAATGGTCATGCCAATACTGAACCCCAACATTGACTGCATTATAAAAGATAAAGTGAAATATACAGATCCCACCATGATAGCGGACTTGTTTAATGTTTTTTTTTATCAATCTTACCAACGAACCTACGAAGACTAGAAAATAATTATCATCACCATACAAAAATTAAACGAAAAGACAAAACTATTTTTCTTAAACCATATGACGAACATGATTACACAAGATCATACTGTCCCTAAATAATACCAACGCAGTAGGGGTTGACGGAATAGCTATCAAAATATTAAAGCTATGTGCCAAAGAAATTTCCTTACCTCTGGCGCACGTTATCAAGACAAGACTTCAATGGATAACTACAGGCCTATAACTCTCATACCAGTGATATCTAAAATATTTGAGAAATCCATGTATAAGCGGCTTTTAGGCTTTCTAAATTCTTTGTAAATACTAGTCAGCCAGCAATACGGGTTCAGAAAAGGAAGCTCGACAACATTAGCCTGCTTTAATCTTATAAAAATAATAACGGAGTCGATTAATAATAAAAGACCAATAGCTGCGGTCTTTTTGGACCTAAGCAAAGCATTTGATTTCGTAAATCACTCGATTTTATTGCATAAACTAGAGAAATATGGCATCAGAGGTAATGCGCTTAACTGGACCTGTAGCATAATTTAAACATAATAGACAAGGAACACTAACCCGTAGTATTGTTCACGTATTCACGAATCACGATATATGTCAATAGTACATACTTTTCAATAGACAAGTCATTAACACTATTTTAAGCATGAGTCATCTGTGCTGTATTACTAATTTCCAATGTTTGGTATACTAACGCAACATATGATTATTTACATAAATGTTACACATACTGTGTGGATGTCATGCCCTCGCCAGACTCAGAATGAAGGAATTCGGTATTGGTTACCCAGAACCGAAGGAATTCCAGGCACTACCAACTGGTTCCATCATCCGATATATGAAGGTGGTGGAACAATCCTTTGAGTAGGCGCGATGGGGGTAACTACACAAAAGATCCCATTGGGTCGAAGTGTATCCGCAAGGACCCCTTCCTAATAAGATAAGATAAGATACATAAATGTTAGCTATTCTCATCTTTACAGATTGTCGAGACCGTTATCTCCTATTCCTGTGGCCCCAGATAACAAATCCGAAGACATTGTTGACTCCGCAACCGATATCGTCAATGACCCGTACGTGAATGGCTCAAGTCGGATAGAGGATGAACTCACTCTTAAAGAATCAGGAAATTTAATAGAAGAAAAAGACAGAGTCAGCCGACAGAGCTTTGACGAAACGTTATTAGCTGAAGTGGATCGACAAGATCTGTCTGGAAGCAGAGAAAAATGCCACAGTGTTGGTGAAAAGTACAAAACGCAGAAGCCGTTAGTCGAAGCTCAGCAGAGCCCAACCATGGCCAGAGACATGAGTGTAGACGGCCTGTACAACTTAACGGGTCAGATAGACCAGGCCGAATGCGGGTTTCCTTTGCCGCTGTTCGAGAATGGGTACCTTTGTTTGCCGTACTTATCATTGCAGTACTTAGACCTTTTATCGGACGCAGCCGTACAGGGTTTCGTAGTGGGCGCGTCGAATGTATTATTTAAGCAGAAACGTCAGCTGTTTGACGTGCTTGTTGAACTGAATGAGATGAGGATAGAAACTGGGGATTTGTTGTTGCGGAGGCAACTGGCGCTGGGCACTGAAGACCTGAGGTTCGCGGATCACGTGGTGCGGCACGGCGCGTCGCAGGGAGACGCGTGGATACGTGACCAATTCGCCAGCTATCTAATTTATCTTTTAAGGACATCTTTACTGCCAGGTAATCTTATTAGTCTGAAAGTCTCGTTACACTCTCTCTTTTGTTTATAATAAGGGACTCTAAAAGGTACACACTTAAAATCTTGGATAGAATTTGTGCTGTCGCGCCAGCTCAGAGGACAGAGTCAGAGCACTACTCCCGATAAGTCGAGGTCGCTGGTTCGATCCTCACTGTTATGTAGAGGATCGCGTAAATTTAATATTTAACTATTTGATTTAACCTCTGTAAATATTCATAAAAAGTATTTTTACTTAATTTCAGAGGGGAGTCGAGAAATCGAGCCTTACAATGCTCAATTTATGGTAGCCTTCAAGGCGACGCCAGCCTACCAACAGTGGCTGATGACCACCAATAACGGGGACATCGAGGCTTTCGGCAACCTCGCACCGATCCATCCGTTCGCCGGACAACTATCGGTAGCCGACATGAAACTAAAATTCGCACAGTAAGTACATTATTTGTCTAGACAGATTTTTTAGTTCGTCAAAAGATTTTCATAATTTGAAGGATTTTCTATGATTATTTTGAGTATAGTCGTATTTATTTATTTAAACTTTATTGCCCAAAAAATAAGAATTAAGTATAAATGGCGGATATGATGCCAAACGGCATTCTCTACCACTCAATCATAGGGCCAAACCAGGGACCCGACCACCCTTTCATTTGCTTAAGCCTTTCAATGGGCTTCCCTTTGTAATGTGTAACCCAGTAAAAGACTTACCCATTCATACTGATAACCCATACATTTGACTATCCCTTATTAAGAGGGGAACCTAAGAATAAGGCTAACCCTTTCCAATTGGTAAACGGTATTGTCTTTATTTTGCTATCCACTTTAAAGGGATACCCTTATGTTTTAGCGCTTAAAATAAAACTTTCCTTTTCATCATGTCATACTTTAAAGGCTTAGGAGAAGGAGACAAGACTAGTTATATGGGCCAAAGTATGACAAGAAAGCGAATAAATTACGAATATACCTAGCTGGCCCCTGTGGGAGCGGGCAGGGCAGTAAATATTTTGTGTTTGCTTGACGTAGTTGTCGTCGTCGCGTCGAGTCACATAGTAAATTGCTGGGGTGTTAGTGCACGACACCTTGCACTTTTTGACTATGCGCTGAAACTTGGCACAGTTGATTCTTAGGTGGTCTTGAGTGAATTCAGACCGGGAGACATCGAGAGCCACCACGGCTTTAGTGGGGGGGGGAGGGGCTGAAGTTCGACGCTGCCGCGCTACAATAAAAGCAACATTTCTCTTCAACTGTATATAATACGGCATGGGATACATCATTTTCGGATAAATTAAGGATGAGGAATAAAGTTTTGGACGAGAAAGGAGAAAAAACTGAAAAACGTAATTTGTGTCTTTTTATATATTTACCAATTATTTTAAAAGTATAACAGAAATCTCAAAACGAAAAATATGTATAATCGTAAAGCTAGACTTACGTAGTTTAACCCTTCTTTGCATGATTTTTTTTTTACTTGTGAAATAAATCAGGATAATGCTAGTTGACCTCTACACTAAGGTAAAAATGTATAAAAAAATATATAAGGTATGATTAAGAGAATATATCAATTTTTTTATATGATGGAAATATCCATCATTATGCAAACTCGGATCATAAGCGTAGTACCACGGGATATGCAATCGACGCTGCTTGTCACGAAATATACCTGCTAATTTCGCCCGCCCATAGCTCCGCCTGTCTTCGGCTAGGGTCGGCAAGTTCGAAGCGGAGCCAACGCATCGATTGTATTTTTATTATTTACTAGCTGTGCCCGCGGCTCCGCACGCGTGGTAATCGATCCAACTTCAAAAATTGTTAGTATGTACGTTTACCGGTTTTAACCGTAAAATGTTAACAGTTTTTTTTATTCATAATCATAAGAGTATACAACTACGGTTTTCCTATTGTCATTAATTCAGAATCTGATGATACAACACTTGCTTACCTGCCTACTAGATCTCAGGGTTGGTTCAACGCAGACACGTTCGTCTCCCCTCAATAGACATTTAAACCCAATATCATAAAATTTACCTGATGATGGATCGTGGAAATGTTTACTTGATCTCAAGACTGGTTTAACACAGACATAGGTTAAGACAGGATGTGGCGAAGACAGTAGGAAATCCGAAAATCCAGGCATATAAATGATTTTTTGGCCAAGCTGAAACGAAAATCGGGAACAAATCGATGCTTCGCTCGCTAATTATAGTTAGTTATTTATTGTATTAATAATAAAGACGACGCGGTTGGCGCAGTTTCTAGACACCTGCCTACTGAGCCGGCGGTCCCGGGTTCGAATCCCGGCCAGGGCAAATATTGGTGTGATGAACTCGAATATTTGTGCTTGGGTCATGGTTGTTCTATATATTTAAGTATATATTTATCTATATACGTATGTATATCGTCATCTAGTACCCATATCACAAGCCTTCGTGAGCTTAATTTGGGACTAGATCGATTTGTGTAAGGTTGTCCGATATTTATGATAAATAATTCGCCATACTTTACGAGTGAAGTCTTTGCATAATGATGTAAATTTCCATCACATACTTTGGAACTACTTTATGTTCGAATCTTGAAATTGTATGCACAAAAAGTAACATAATATCAAATTACACATCTGATACACTTTTATTATTCCGAATAAATCAATATTTTCACAGTAATATCCTCCAGAAAACGTCAAAGTAGATCAACAGTTTTCGTAAATGGCGCGATACGGCGACCCCCCGAATTCAAATTTAAAATGTCAAAATTCTGTTTAATTATTTTTTCACAACTATGTTCTATTTTATGCTGTACTGTTGTTGTAACTTGGCAGTCTTAAAAATAAATATCAATCACCCGCAAGACAAGCTTTAATTAATGCGATAACTTTATGATGGAAATTTCCATCACCATGCAAAGAAGGGTTAAAATAGTTATAGTTTATTACATATATCTGTTGATCCATGGGAGATAATAAATATTATCAAGCGTAAGTAGGGCTATAGATGCGAAGCTGGTTGCTAACATTTCTAGCCCAGCGGCTAGAAACGGCTTATTTGGCTTATTATCATTTCTAGCGATAACAAGCGGCTGGAAACGGCTGCTTACATTTCATCAAAGACTATATACCCCCTAGACCGCTATTCTCATACAAGAAAACGTAACTCTGAAAAAGCTTAAAATTCGGTATAAAAACTAGATAAGATAAGAACTAGACTGCTTCGTAGCCTGGAAGTGACAAAAATTGTATTTTTCACCAATATTTTAAAGTGATTTTTGATTTTTGAAGATCAAACGCGTTACTGCTTCATTTTAATACGATAATATAACTTAAATACACAATTTTTAAGGATTATATTTTTTGTCTTCAACAACGTGGTTTGATCGTATTAAAATAGATGGCACTACCTCTGGATAGCTCAAGGTTGCTTGCGAGCTCGCCAATTTTTGCTACACAAAATAGCTAGATGGCGTTGGTGAACTGGTGTAATGTGGACAAAATAAATTACGCCCGAATTGACAAGCGACATTTCCCACTAACAAACAGTCAGTAACGTAATATTTGTTAGATAAGTTTTGTACAGTCAAGGAATTTCATTTCCTACCCATTTCGTTAATATGTCGTTAGACATTCGCAATGCATTAAGGTCGAAAATTATATTTCAAATGTCAATATTATTATTTGTCACTTAATTTTACAAGAAACCTCCTCGCGAAAGGTTATCATTTGCTTTTAATTTCTAATTAGGAACATATGTCAGTGTCAATCGAGAAAATCGTAAAATAATTTTCAGCAACGTTATAAATTTGAAAAATAAAATGCTTGCCGCTAACCGTGAACTATTAAAAGATAATGATAATGACTGAAAACAATGAAGGGTTCACAGAGTGGAGTTACACCAGGAAGGAATACGGATTTATGAGATCACACGTCGGTTAAATGCTAGCAGGGACACAGTTTGACGTTGGGTACGGCGATATAATGCTGAAGGAAACCTTATTGATCTACTGCAAAGCAAAGTAACCATTGCATCGTCCGCTTGCCATGGCCCAAGACCAACGCCGACGACAAAATGGCTTTACGCCAACAGGACGATTTGCGGAAATGTTTGACATTTACCCTAGAACAATTAGGAATTGCCTACATGCAGGCGGCCTGCGAAAATATATTCGTTCGTTTTGTTTTTGTTAAAAGTAATATAAAGAAAACGTTTATAAAATTGTGGTTTTATTGAATTATCACTGTCGTTAGTTCTGTTAGTTTTTGTATAGATAAATTTCGGGTGCCTGTCGTATCGCATAACGTTTTTTGTCCTAAAAATGTTTGGCCGAGAATGTTTGGCATACTGTTGAATGGCATACTACTTGTTTGTCCTAATAATTTTTGCGCATACTCTCTTACAAGTCCTAAATCAAGTTTGTCCTAATATTGATAACTCTAAAATCTAATTACCTAAAGCATAATATTCCTAACATGAATTGCCCTAAGAATTATTTTGCCTATTATCAAATTGGCTAAAATTACAGCACCTAAAATAAGAATAATAAAATAATAATGATCGAGAAGGATGGCGCTATTCGACAGTCAAATTTTGAACATCGGGGTAGCCCTTCTGGCATCACTGGTTTGACATGTCTTGCCAGATGGGTGTGTGATGTTGTCAAATCAAATGTCATTGTTTCAAATTTGTAAAATTGTATGTATTTTATTCTTGAAATTACGCGATTAATCGAATTTTGCGGTTACGTGTTTCCATATCAGAATTTATTGTTTTTTTACAAAGAATAGTTTGGTATGCGTTTCGTGAAGGTCTATCGTAGGCCCAGACAAAATTATTATTATCTTGATTAGTTTACGTCAAAACGATGTCATGTAGGGAATTGTTGCAACTACAATGATTTGCTCTCCATACAAATTTTAATCCCGTTGTTCGTCCCTAAAAGGGATAAAACTTGATATAAATGATAGCCTATGTCCTATTCTGATATATAAGGTACATAACTGGAAAGTTTCATCATAATACGTCCAGTAGTTTTTTAGATTAAGTGAAACGTACATACATACATCCATCCAAACTTTCACGTTTATAATATTATTAGGATTAGGATGTAAGTAATTTTTATGTTTCATATAGTGAAATGAGACGAAACGGAACGTAGTAAACAAACATCGCACCAAAATCATGCCATAAAATTGTTCCGTTGCCATGTGAAAGGCAAGAGACAACAAACACACTTTCACATCTGTAATGTTAGTAAACACTGATATGAAATGTACCTATTCATAAACTAACAAAACCGACAGTCATAATTCAATAAAACCATAATTATACAGTAAAAGTTTTCTTTATATTACTCTTAACAAAACAACAAAAAGAAAATATTACACATTTTTTTTCGCAGACCGCCTGTGATGGTGTAAATTCATAGCATGTAGGCAATTCCTAATTGTTCTAGGGTGAACGTCAAACATTTCCGCAAAGTCATTTTTGTCTTCGGTGTTCGTCTTCGGCTATTGCAAGCGGGCGATGGTTATTTTGCAGTAGATCAATTCGGTTTCCTTCAGCTAATATATCGCCGTATCCAACGACGAACAGAATTCAAAGATTGGCATAACACGTAAAATTCATTTGAAATGAACATATTTACATGTCAATGATTGACAAGTAAAATTTCATTGTTGCCAGTCATGTCACTGACGCCACCGTCACAGGCGGAAGGCGGCACACGTTCCGAGTCTTTAATACAATTCTTTTATAAATACTCACATTGTAAACTTTATTTCACTCAATAATACATTTGGTATTGCAAATATTGATATTTAATTAAAAAACATAAGTTCGCTATGAAATATATGTCGCTTTTCTTTTTCAAAATTACTAATTAGTTTAAACGAAGTGTGCTGCGAAATGAATTGTATAATATTTTAGTTACCGAATGGTTTGGCGTCAGAACGAGATATACATATACGAAACTCATATAGCGGCATCCCTTTCGCGTCATAGCATCTTACTTGCGGACCAGAGACAAATATCGGTCTTTCATTCACTTTATTCGATCGAGAATCAGCGAATTTGTTATCGTACCAAATTCAGCGATTCAGTTTAGGTTCCTAAACTGAACTGCACTGCATTTGGATAGTTTTTATAAAGATTGTGGATAGGCTTCATGAATTCCTTACTAGTGTAACTCCACTATTTGAGCTCTTCATAGTTTTCAGTCATTCTCTCTTAATAGTTCACGGTTAGCGGCAAATATTTTATTTTTCAAATTAATAATAATAACGTATTTGAAAATTATTTTACGATTTTCTCGATTGACACTCACATATGTTCCTAATTTAGAAATTTAAAGCAAATGATAACTTTTCGCCAAGAGACTTTCTGTAAAATAATACATTGACATTATAGTACAAAAGTAGTGAAGTGAGACGAAACGGAACGTAGTAAACAAACATCGCACCTAACGTCATCTATTCACTTTTTACTGTATCACTTGGAAGTTGGAATGTCGTTGAACGCTTGACGACTGTGTTACTTCACGCTTGCGCGTACCGTACGGTAGGGATTGAAAAATGACGTCTTTTGAATGAATTGAGACCCTTAGCGGCATCTAGCGACGTAGAACGATAGTAACTAACGGAGTACGGTGCGTAGTATGAAGAATAGCGGTCTAGGGGGTATATAGTCGTTGCATTTCATTGACATATTCACATGATTCAATGTTTGTTTTTGTTATTTTTCTTTTCATTTATTTACTATAGGATCTATTTAACATAAATAGACATAAACAGTGACATTTGCATATGTATTAAGTGTTAAAAACTCAAAATTCTTTTACAAAATGTGAAAGAGCAGTGGAATAGGACTATCTCAATAATTTATTGCCCCCCACACGCATTTATCCTGCCGCGCGAGATTCCCGCGTTTGGTTTACAATGATGATTAGATCCAAAATAAACTGATTTAGCTACCTTTATTCTTATAATTTTCATACACCGCCACCTGAACACAAACGTTGTTTCATAGTTTACTTTTCGTATCTGAATTAAGTAAATTAGTTGGTACAAATGGTGTCTTCGGGGTCTATTTAAAAAAAAAAAGAACATTATAAGTGCTACTGTATAACAAAAATAAGAGTTTAACAAAAAAAATGTAATAAAAATCATTTATTTATTTGATGCTCAAGTCGGGTATCTACCCGGTATCAAGCGGCTGGTTATTCGTTTCTAGCCGCTGCTTTCGGTTACTACCGGCTTACAAGCCGCTGGTTTACAACTATAGTTAGGGCCATCTCAATGCATGATCGTCCGTAAAGTATTGTTTAGGTACTTTGTTAAACAATATTTCTCTAAAACTTTGCATAATAGGGCATGTTATATATAATTTTCGGATAAATCAAGGATGGGCAATCTACATGTATTTCATTATTTTATGAACAAAACTTGCACTTTCTAAAAAGAAATATATATTAAAAAGTGGGAAACTGAAAAACGTGATTTAGGTGTGTTTTATTATACAGGTTGACATATTATTGACTGTTCAAATTTTCCCCAGGGATTAGGTATCGATAAAGGATGCCATTCCTGAGAAAAAAAAACATAGGTAAAATTTTGATAATAAAATGTGCTGTCCGAATAAGTAATTAGTAACGTGTGGATAATCGTTAACTGAGTGGCGCTCGGGGTTAGCGGTGCGGGAGGCGGGGCGCTTGCCTATCTTATCTAAACCAATACAATACAAAAAGCGTTATTGCATCGCCGCCTTCCGCACAGCGCGCTAACGCGGATAACCACGAACGCATGGTCTTATTGGATATCTTTCAGCTGTTTTATCTCAATATCTTAGTACTAAAAGATGCTGAAAGAAAAAACACGTATTTTTTATTTTGTCCAAGGAATCTAGTGTCAAAATTTGAACGGTCAATATTATTTCACCCTGTATAATTTCTATTTTTTTAAAGTATGTATAACAGAAATCTTAAAACAAAAATATAATCATAAAGCTAGACTTATGTAATTTCTAAAAGTATATAGTTTATTATATATATGTTGATACATTGGAGATAATAAGTTATCTCAATGCATGATCGTCCGTCAAGTAGGGTTTAGGTAATGTTTTAAACACACGAAAAGTGCACATATTTTATTGTTTATCTCTATCGTATTTTAAATGAAATCACACAATATAAATTTATTTTATATAATTACAAGATCCACTGCTGAGACAGAGATCTGAACATTTTATGCTGCCTTTTTTTAATTTTGCACCAGTTGCGGCAGTATTTTGCATTTGCACCTAACAATTTCCAGCCAATGCATGGTTCTGTAGCAACAGGCAAGTCCGTCCATGTAGGCTCCCAGTTGTTGTTGACCTTCGTCCAACCCCAAGTACACGGACAGGGTAGTTTTTGAGCCGGTGCTAACTGACTAAAATGTGCAACCCTTGATATATGGCTCCTTAGAAATGCTGATGTAAACCAGCTTTGGTCGGTTGGAGGTATTTTATCTACTGATCTTTCTTGGTTTAAATATATTTACGGCACTCATTCACTGAATTATACGAAACTGATATGAAATAATAATTATGATATACTCGTACAATATTCAGGTATAAGTTGAAATATTATATTTTCCTATTATATCAGTTTCAAATGCAGAAAAACGGACCTATCATATGTAAAGACGTATTTTCGATGAAAGCCAGCTTACCTCTTCAATAATCTCCCAAACTCGAAACCTACAGTTATGTCAGGAAAGGTTTCCATGCTAGAAAAGCACTTCTTTTTCCTTAACTATTGAACCAAGATACCGTGTCACATCCTGTGAATGCGTGAAAGAGGGTCTTCTAATACTTTTGCTCTCCGTGGTCCTGTAAATAAACAAATATGTATAAAATACCCGCCTTTTCTTAATATACTATGTTCGAGGCTTCACGACTCATGATACTGTGGGTGGATACTGATGTGTTGGTACTGGCAGTTGAACAAGCTTTACTTCAGCTAGAGGAACTGTAGGTGCACAAAGGAACAGGAAACATCAATATCTGTGCTGTCAAGATATCGCCACCACCTTAGGTAAAAATCGTATATTTGGTCATAGTAAATTAAGAAAAGACAAGTGTTTTATACAGATTTCTTTATTTACAGGGCCACAGAGAGCAAAAGTATTACCCCTCTTTCACGCATTCACAGTATGTGACATGTGACACGGTATCTTCATTCAATAGTAAAGGAAAGAGAAGTGCTTTTGAAGCTTGGGAAATCTTTTCTCCATGACCTCTTTTTCTACGTTGGTTTCACTCTTGGTAGAGTGGTCATGGTCATCATTTCAGATGTTGGTGACAATCTTCACAACACGCCGCCATTCTTACCTGATAGCCGCCTTCCTTGTGCATTCGTGTAGTGACGATGAGCCATTTATTGCAGCTTCTATTTGGTTTATCCATCACATAGGCGATCTTCCTCGTTGCCTGGTACCCTCAACCTTTCCCTGGACCACAAGTCGCTCAATAGCCACCAAGCCCCGGAATACGTGGCCAAACTGTACTAAAGACGATAAACGCTGCTTGATGCCAAGTTTTCGGAGTATAGACTCGTTGGTACGGAATTCAGTCCATAATATTCCGAGCATTCTCCTCCAACACCACATCTCTCACAAACACCTAATCGTCTATCTTCTTCTTTTCAAATTCCCGCAGGGTCCACGTTTCTGCGGCATACAAGAATGTGGGGAATAGAAGTGCTCGAACGAGCCGGTTTTTTGTGGCTTTGTGTTTGTTGCGATTCCTATAATTTTTTTTTGTTGTCAATTGTGCAATAAAAATAATCTTATCTATCTTATACATATATTCCTGACCTAACTGAAGGTTTCGTCGAGTCAGCGACCGAGGGCCGCATTGCGGAGGCAATATCTGTCATCGAAAAATACGTCATTATTTATCGTATGGCACTTATATCAGTCACTGGATAAAAAACTTAAACTAGAGATTGAGGTTAGCCTTCTTCAGATACCCAATGGCCCCTTCGCTGAGGATTGCGAGGTCTTCAGCCTGTCCGTTGAATTTGGTGATCGGGCATTCCGGCACCATGTGTTCCACCGTCTGCTCGGGGGCGCCGCATGCACACTGAGGGGAGTCACACCAGCCCCATTTGTACCAGTGATGGGCACAGTTACCAACGCCTGTTCTAATGCGGTTTAGTTGGCTCCAGATCTTTCGCGGTTGGTCAAAGCCAGGCGGGCGCGTCCTTGGGTTGTGTGAGAAAAATTTATCACTTATGGGTTGTTCACCATGCCACTCGGTCGACCATGAGTCCAGTATGTTCCACTTGCTGTTAAAATTTAACATACTAAGAGCTGGTGGGTTACGGGACTTCAGACGTTTTTCTCCGAAATTGGTGAGATCTTCATGTATAGGCAACGTGGGCTGGCACTTGGTTTTGGTTGCCTCTCGGAATAGGCACTTTTTCCACCGCAGGTGAGGTGGCTCTATGGCGCTGAAAGCTGGGAGCCAGAATACTGGAGTGGGCTTGAGGCAGCCAGTAATGAGCCGCATGGTTTCGTTCAGCTCCACATACACGGAAGAAGCATATGCGCTGTTCATCCAGAATATACGTCAGAAAATACGTCATAACATTATACTATAATAGGTCAGTAATTCTGCTTTTGAAACTAATACAATAGGATAATAGGATTTCAAAACATAAACCAGAATATTGTATCATCATAATTATTATTTCAGATCAGTTTCGTATAGGTACTTCAGTAAATGAGTGCCGTAAATAAATGTTTACGAAGAAAAACGAGCAGATAGAACACCTTCTACCGACCAGCGAGCCGCTTTATATCAGCATTTCTAGAGATGTCTATATATCAAGGGGTGCACGTTTGAGATAAGTTAGCACGGGCTCAAAAACTACCCTGTCCAGTGTCTATCTACCTGGGATTGGACGAAGGTCATCAACTACTGGAAGCCTAATACATGGACGGACTTGCCTGTTGCTGCAGAAGCAAGCTTTACAATTATATTTTTTGTTTTGAGAATTTTTTTTATACTTAAAAATAAAATAGAAATTATGTAAAAAAAAAAACATACCTTAATGACGTTTTTCAGTTTTTCCCACTTTTTAATATTTTTTTTGTTCGAAAGTGCATTTTTTTGTTCAAAACATAGATTCCTCATTTTATGTAAAGTTTTAGAGAAATATTGTTTAATGTACCTAAACAATACTTCACGGACGATCATGCATTGAGATGGCCCTAACTTACGCTTAATAATATTTATTATCTCTCATGGATCAACAGATATATGTAATATAGGTACTATATACTTGTATAAACTACGTAAGTCTAGCTTTACGATTATATTTTTTGTTTTGAGATTTCTGTTATACTTTTAAAATAATTGCTAAATATATAAACCTCCCCTTCCCTCCACTAAATCCGCGGTCGCTCCGATGTCTTCAGGTATGAATTCACTCAAGACCACCTAAGAATCAACTGTGCCAAATTTCAGCGCACAGTCAAAAAGTGCAAGGTTCCCATACAACGGCGTGCACTATCAAACCAACTAAAAGGAAACCGAACCAAATTGCCGTTTTATTAGTGTTATTTTACTGCAAAATATTTTGAATATCAGGCACTGATTGATGAATAATGAGTGATACCAGATCAAGAATGAGTAACTGATATTTAAAAATTGAATTTGTCATAATGTTTCTAAAATGGGCCTAAGCACATGGCGCATTTAAATTTAAGCGCGCCGTCGACGCGCATTTGTAGGTATTGATACTAACGCGCGTTGACTGAAGCGGTCTCGCTCGTCAAAGTCAAATCAAACATGCCGCAGCGCCGCCGCCGACAGAGCTCGATAGGTATCTGTCTCGCTCGATAGTACTAACCTACGCGTCGTAAGCTTTATAAAATAAGGGTAGCCCTTTGTTAGGCTAACCATTTAGTAACGAATGGGTGAGCAAATATTCTTATTTATAAGGGGAATTGTGATACCGCTTGTTAAAATGGGTTAGCGCTTAGATAAGGGTTTTTAAAGCAAATTGATTGGGTTTCCATGTTCAAAGTGTTAGCGCTATTCAAAACCCTTAAAAACCCTCTCAAAAGGATATCGGGCGGGTCCTTGGGCCAAACAGAGATACCAGAGATGGCGCAGAGCACCCATGGATACGACACTCTCTTAAAAAAATGAAGACATTAAGTTTTCCATACAGATAGAGCCACTGTGCACTCTCGCGGAGCTTAGTACAGTTGGTATACTATTACAGTACAATGTCCACGAGCGAGGGCGGGCGCAAAGTGACGGCAGCGGTGGCCAGCACGGGCCGCGCCGTGGCCACCACGTCCCGCGCCGTCGGCGGCGCGCTGTCGCAGGCGCGCGGCGCGCTGTCCGGCTGGTGGAGCGCGCTCACCGCGCCCGCGCCCGACGACAGGCCCGACGACCGGCCCGACGACCGGCCCGACGACCAGCCCGACGACCGGCCCGACGACCAGCCCGACGACGCCGACGACGCGCTGGACGCGGCCCACACTACCGACGCGGACAACAGGAAACGAGAGCGCGTCGACACCCCCGACCCGCCTGACAAGAGCATAGAGGAGACCGGCGCCGCTCTCAATAAAATACAGGTCGTATAATGGGCGAGCTTTCATTTTTAATAGGTACTCGTATCGTTTTATTGGCATGGGTTGACGTTATTTGTCATCTACAAAGTTGTAGCGTTCTTGATTTCCCTTATTATTCGCGGTTAGCCATACCTTATTGTTAACAGACAAAAAAATAGTAGAAAAATCTCAATTCGACCGTGTTTTGTCCTTTATAGTTTTGGATCAGTTATTCTTCAATTCTACACTCTTTATTTATTAGAAGAACAAACAGCTACAAACTATACTGTATTAGAAATAGCTGCAAACTATACTGTATAAAAAAACCGAAAGTCAATTACAGTCATCGTAACAACACAAAAATTTCAGTTGGCGTCTTTGTTTACATGGAGTAGAGAATAAACTTCGATACAAACTTTCGCATTCTCACTTGGAGACCCTTTTCACACCGATCTCAAAATTCGCATGAACCAAAACTATACGAGGACGCGGTTGGCGCAGTTTCAAGGGCACCTGCCTGCCGTCCTGGGTTCGAATTCCGGCCAGGGCAAATATTTGTGGGATAAACTCGAATATTTGTTCCTTGGTCATGGATGTTATCTATATACATATGTATTTGTATATTACGTATATCGTCGTCTAGTACCCATAGTACAAGCTTGGAGGGTAAAATTGTGTGGGATTGTCCCTTATAGTCCATTGAATAAAAAGTTCTAGAGTGCGTGAGTTAGTAACGTAAGATGTTTCTTCGGAAACATATCAAGAGTCCCTAGGTAATAAACATACGAAAACCCCGGGACACCAGGAGGAGCCCCGGAGTGGGGGGAGGGGGGGGAAAGGGTCCATTTTTTCATTTTTCGCTTAAATCTCAAAAAACGGTACATGTTAGAGAAAAACTTTCAAGGAAAAGTTGAAAGGCCATAAAATTATCTACAAGTTGTACCTAAATAATTTTTTCCTATATCCTACCGTTTCTGAGTTACACGCAGTAAAAAATGATTTTGACTCAAACAATTTCCCCATACTACATACCCATGTTTATCACATCAATCGATCAAAAAATATTTCTTTCTTCCAAAAAACTCAAATGTGCAACTTGTGACCGGTACTGATAGATTGCTCTTAATTAGGTCTATAATTGGTAAAGTAAACACATTCCTCCATGGAAGCCTTTAGGAGGAATCGATTGTCAAAATATTATATTAGAGTAGTTTGAGTTACTGAACTTGATCTTTTTATTTTTTCTTCCAAAAAAATTCAAAAGTGCAACTTGTGACCGGTACAGATAGATTGCTCATAATTAGGTCTATCATTGATAAAAATACCAGATTCCACCACGGAGGCGTTTACGGGGAATTGAATTTTATTAGGGTAGTTACGATACTTGAACTTTTTATTTTTTTTCTTCCAAAAAGCTCAAAAGTGCAACTTGTGACCGGTACTGATAGATTGCTCTTAATTAGGTCTATCATTGGTAAAAAAAACACATTCCTCCATGGAAGCCTTTAGGAGGAATTGATTGTCAAAATATTATATAAGTTGGTAAAATAAAAAGTTTTCGAATTTTTCACCTTTCATGGGATGTAGCTCGAAAACGGCTGCGAATAGAAAAAAAATATTTAGGTACAACTTGTAGATAATTTTATGGCCTTTCAACTTTTCCTTGAGTTTTTCTCTAACATGTACCGTTTTTGAGATTTAAGCGAAAAATGAAAAAATGGACCCTTTCCCCCCCTCCCCCCACTCCGGGGCTCCTCCTAGTGTCCCGGGGTTTTAGTATGTTTATTACCTATGTTTCCGAAGAAACATCTTACGTTACTAACTCACGCACTCTAGACCCCCCTTGGAGGGACTCATTCAAAGGACTATTAAGAGGTCTTATTCCTTTTAAAAAAAAAAATTCTTATGACAAATGTATTGATAATTTCAACCAACTTTTTGAAGTGAATAATACTTTTCCCCGAGTTCTAGGTAGTAACATAGCTATTTCAGGCTTTCATTGCGTGCAGTCGAAAATAAATTAAATTCAAATATGTACAGTGGAAACTGGATAAGTGGAATCGCAAGGGACTGGCCGTTTAGTTCCACTTATCCAGGTTTTCCATTTATCCAGTTTTCCACTTAACCAGGTTCAAATAAAACGTTTTCTCACTTACAGAGGCTCTCGCTAACAGAGGTTGTGGATGCTAGTAATGTCGCTTATAGAGGTCACGTATACATTACACAAGACTTAAATCCACTGTACTACTCTCTGCACATTTTTGTTTTTAAACCAAATCGTTTTTTTTTATCCTTCTAACCATCCGGTACTCTTACAAAAATAAAAATACTTAGTTAAAACACGAACCATAAAGTTAATGAAGCAGACTACCATCCTTGTGACGGTTTATTAAAAATACAAATTTTATAACGCCGAGCTATTCCACTCATAGAGGTTTCGGAGACGGCTGCTTCCAGTTACAGAGGCAAAAATAAGAAATTTTCGAAAAAATGGATTCCGCTTATATAGGTCCCAAAATTCCACTTGTAGAGGTAATTCGTTGCCAAGGGACTGGAACCGAGAACTTGGGTCCACTTAAAGAGGTTTTCCACTAACCCAGGTTCCACTTATCCAGTTTCCACTGTATATACCAATAAATCCCAATAGCCCTGTTCTAGGTAGTAACATCAATAATATGTTAAGAAACATCTTTGAGCATAGAGAAAAATGTCTAAAACAATCAGCATTTAAAAGGAATAAGGCCTCTTAATATTTATTAATTTATTATACCTAAATTCTTGTTAGCCCATACCAATAGGACCCTCTTTGCAAAAATCCTAAATGCCCATATTAGTGACACTCGTTCTTCTTCGACACGTATGTACGGGAACATTGTGATTATCGCTTCAATAATAGTATTCTAGATATTGAAATTAGATCTATTGTAAATATATCCTTCCGTGTAGCGGTTATGTACGGGCCATCAAAGTGTAGTAAATCGACGGGTGGCCGTTAGATTTTTTTTACAGTGATATCGTTTTTATTTGTATTTATCGAGATTACTCATAGTTAGATTTGTAAGCAGACTATTTGACCGAAGAAATAGGCAGGCAGCTTTTTGTTAGGTTATCATGAAATGAATAACTTATCTTGTCCGTTCCTACATTCGAATATAATTGATTTTGATAAAGAAGTTAACTAATTCCTATTATGGCAATCGAGTGGAGGCACATCAGTAAATCTCTTCATTATATACACGTTTTACGGGCAAGGCATTTGAGTCTGCAAAGATATTTTTGACGGATCACGGTTTAAAGGATACTTATTATACAAAAAGTGGTATTTTGTATAGATAACTAACTATCTGATATGCCCGTGTAATGCTCGGCATTTGCGATATTTGTACTCGTAACCATGCTGCAGGTGTATGTTTGCTTGAGTGTAACCAAATCATATTTACTTCACCCTAGGCCGTAAGTAGTATTTTCAGCCGCGATGCTTGGAGAAAATCTCACTTCCTAGCCAAGGCAAGACGTAAAACTTTAGACAAACCACGGGCGGTAATTTGTAAAGCCCCAGATCGCATATTTATGGCGAACACTTACATACAAACACCTGTGATTTGGGACAATCGCAACTTCACCGCCCTAGGTATGTAATGTACTATTGTTCGCTCGAATAGCTGCTTTCTTTGTAAGCGCAATGTGATTTTCGAATATGCTTGAAAATACTTGCACATGATATAGTCTGTATTTTATCTCGTAAAAAATGTTCAAAGATAAACTCGATCAGTAATTATTATTTAATTTAATGTATCTCACAAATACAAAGATAGAAACAGTTAATTTTTTTTAGACCCTGACCAGGTTTGAACTGGTATCTGATGCCACGCCATTAATGTATCTCGTTTAAATTAAAAAACTTAAATTTAACTTTTGATATTAATGAATATAACGAATTATGATAATAAATGGTTCATTGCAGTTTAGATATTTAATATGTTCACATCATATATTTAAATGAATATTTCTAAAAATATGTCAGACATGGACATGGTACAGGTATTGTAAAAATGTTGATAATAATTACTGGTACTTCAAACTTTGATACGATTTGTGATCTCTAAAAACACTGATAGTTTTAGTAAGTATGTTGTTGATATTAAAATAGTATATTATTTTAGATGTCGGTGTGTAATACTGTTACAGTGAAATCGAAATAAATATTATTAAGATGCTATTAGTTTATACTGTTTTAGTTTAGTTTGTTTGTCGTTATTTATTTACAATCTGTGCAATCGCCCAGGCTCTCTACTTTATGAAAGCTATTAACCCTTTGACCGCCAAAGACGGCAAATCACGTCATCGGGAATTCGTGCCACTGACGCCAACGACGCCTATTGACGTCAAAAATGTCAATGGTCAAAAACATGCTAATTCAAACCACTATCTGTGTTTTTCAATCTCTGTTGGTTTTAGAGCACTTTTTTTTTTTGGTTTGGCGTCAGTGGCACGGTGAATTGCTTTGCCGCTTGGCGCTCGAAAGGTTAAAATCTTGGAGGAAGCTTCAATCGTGAATTTTTATTGATTCGCTTACCTACAATATAGGTGTATATATTTTTTAATTCCTTATTAACTGAGTGCTTGACATTGATTGTTAAGTTTATTTCTTGTTTTGATATGATAGCGAATTTGATGATCGGAAGGTTTCCTTTGGCAGGATGAACTTTCTAAACCCTATTTTAAGGAGAGCCGTCTTGAATTTTAGTGCTGGAGGAAGTTGTGACGAACGTAATTTTTTTTTTGGATAGGATTTTGAGTCCTGAATCCTATCATGTGGGATATCTAATGAAAGGGCTGCATGAGCTGATTACAAATTATATATACTGCATTATTACATTACTACTACTTTATTGTAAAAAAACTGAATTAAATTATTGAAACATGTCTGGGGTCGTACAGGTTGAAGACGGCTGAACTACTTTTTATGAAACATCTCTCTCTCTGGAGTCGGTCCCTCATGTCTGAGGATCGTGGTCAGCTTCAGGGTTGCATCTGGCGCGGATGATCTGCCTCCACCGGTTTCTGTCCAGCGCATCTCTTACAACCGAGTAGAATTTAGAGTTCGATGAGTCCTTTACTTGATCGGTCCATCTTTTTGGTGAACGACCGCGCGATCTTTTGCCTTCGGTGTTCCCAACCACGATCAGTTTTTCAAGATTTTCGTCGTCTCTGCGCATTGTGTGGCCGAAATAGGAAAGAATGCGTTGCTGGCACGTGGTGGACAAGCGAGTACTTATTTGGAGCTGGTTCAGGATCGATGCATTGGTGCGTTTCGCAGTCCATGGTATTCTTAACATACGTCTCCAGCACCACATCGCGAATGCATCAATCCTTTGCCTTGCTCGGGCCAGGATTGTCCACGTTTCCACTCCGTACAGGAAGATAGGGAATACCAGAGCACGTATCAATCGGATCTTGGTTTTGATACCAATTCCTCTTTTCTTCCAGACGTTGTTCAAACGGGTCATAGCATCCTTTGCCATCCCGATTCGCCTTTTTATCTCGGTGACACAGCTGCCGTCATTGCAGATTTGGGAGCCTAGGTAGATACATATATCGATCGACAATGCTAATGCCCGGAATGGGAAGCTCGATCCACTATCATAACCTTGGTTTTAGCTCTGTTCACCGTGAGACCAATGTTACCACTTTCTACCTCAAGTCTATGGAACAGCTCGGTCATGTCTAACATGGATGTTGTCAGAAGAATGGTGTCGTCGGCATATCGGAGATTTGATAGTCTTTTTCCACCTATAGGGAAACCCTTCTCCCAATTTTCAATGGTCTTCCGAACATTATACTCTCCATATATGTTAAAAAGTGCAGGGGACAAAATGCAACCTTGACCTACTCCTTTTTTAGTTTGGAACATATTGGAGCATTCAGTGCCTATCTTGATGAAAGAACGGTTCCCAGTGTACAGACTCTGGATTAAAGCAACGAGGTTTTCAGGAACTCCCATTTCAAGTAGCACGTTCCACAGTTTGTCCCATTGTACGCAGTCGAAGGCTTTAGTGTAGTCTATGAAGCATAGGACCACGGGGCTGTTGAATTCTCTGCTCTTTTCGATAATTTGGCGAACGTTTAGTATTTGCTCCCGCGTTCCTCTGCCCTTAACGAAGCCTGCCTGCTCTTCGGATATCTGCTGGCTTAGGAAGTAGTTAAGACGTCTATTAATTACAGGGAGAAGGATCTTACTTGCGTGAGATATTAATGATATAGTCCTGTAATTGCCACAAACTTTTGAAGAACCTTTTTTATGTAGAGGTATAAACACCGATTCTCTCCGCGCAATAGTTTTTCCAGTGCTCCAACACTTGAGTCACATCTGTGAGTAGACGCCCGTCTTTATCTTCAATGGCACAGGTTCTCCGTTTACACGTTCCAGTCAATTCTCTTACTTTTTGAAAAAGATACCTGGATTAATTTTTCAGTGAGTACTGCTCAATTTCGAGGCAGATGACGTTTATGTGGCTTTCATAATCTTTCCAACAGCGTAGTTGAACTTGGCGGCTCAGTTCTGCATACCGCTGCTGATGTTCAGTTGAACATATGCCGTTTTCTTTTAGTTCACGTCTTTCCAGGATAATTTGGGCCGTTTTAGGTGTGTTGAAGTCTTTCATAATGGGCTTCGCCAGTTTATGATCCCTTGCTGTTCCCTCTATTATCTTCTTGAAACATACGCCAAAGGAAATTCAAGATGGCTCTTCTGCTTAAAATGTTTTTAGGTGTTAGAAGCTTCATCCTGCCAAAAGAAACCTTCTGAACACCACCCACTATTAGTTGTGTATGCTTGTAAAATATACACTTTGATATTGTTTTATAGCTGTGACACGTTAATATATAAATTTTAATTATTAAAAAGCGTTTTATTTATCTATCACTTCCGGGGAAACTTAAATGAAACAGATTTCGATTGACAACAAGTATATTATCGATATTCTTACGGATATAATATCACAATCCTGGGTAGTCATCACTTTTAAATGCGATATAATTCGTGTCGTCTCTATTTGTGACATTAAGTACTCATTTACGGTTCGGAACGTGCATTACGAGCTACAATTAGTCTACGTCGAGGAGATCGGAATATCATCTAATCGCTCTCGGCTTACAATTCGATAACTAATGGAATAAAGTCGGCGACTCGAGGGGTCGCGGGGCCCTACCGTCGTAGGGCGGCCTCTCATCCGAGGCGGTCGTCAGTCTCTGCGAGCAGAGAGTCGGCGCGTCCGCAGTCACACGGCCGAGTCGGGCTCGTCCCACGGCCACGGCGGGCCCGAGTCCAGCGCGTCCTGCCGCCACAGCGCGCGCGCGTCCGACGCGCCGCGCGCCAGCAGCCGCATGTTGTACGGCTCCACCATGTTGGAGCAGGCGGCGCCGCTGTCCGCGCGCGCCAGCCGCGCCGGCGCCGCCCGCTCCGCGTCGCCCTTGCCCTCGGGCAGCAGGTCGAACGCGGTCGCGCCCTCGCGCGGCGACTCCAGCTCCGTGACGTCCGAGCGCGGCGACAGGTCCGCGGCGGCGGACGCGTCCGGCGGGCTGCGGTCGCCGCACTCGACGCGGATGGCGGCGCGCGGGCCGGGCTCGGGCGCGCGGTCCGGCGAGCCGGCGGCCGTCGCCGGCTCGGACGCGACGAGCGGCGCCGACTCGTCGTCGCTGCGGTTGTCGTCGCGCGCGGGGCTGCGCTCCCGCGACCCGTTCCCGCGCGCCATGATCTTGTCCTTGAGCCGCGTGAGGCGCTCCGCGGAGCTCACCTTGCGCAGGATGTCGGCGGTCTTGCGCAGGCCGCCGAGCTTGGGGTCGAGCGCGTCGTCGGGCCCGCGGTCGCGCGCGCTGAAGGTGATGGGGCGGCCGTCGTCGGAGTCGTCCTCGTTCTCGACGTTGAAGGTGACGGCGGGCGGCGCGCGCCGGTCGCGGCCCCTGAGGCTGGAGGGCGCGCGGGGCGCGGGCAGGGGCGAGGCGGGCGCGGAGCCGCTCCAGGAGGCGCCGCTGGCGCGCAGGCGCGGGCCCGGCGCCAGCTGCAGCGACCACTCCTCGTCTGAAACAAGGGGCGGGTGAAGCGGACCGACGGGGACGGGGCCGCCGCGCCGCGCCGCGCTCGTCCCGCGCCGACCTAGGACGGGCTAAACGCTACGGGACTGAAATCAAACGAGCCTTCAAACTTTTGTATATTTATTGTTTCACCGTGTAAATCATCCTCAGGAATGGTATTGTTTTTTGAATGTGCGACTATTGAGCTAGATGCGGTCGTTCCGGAGACGTCCGTTCGTACCCTATCCTATCACATCCACAACTGTAGTAAATCTAAGTAACGATCTAACTCTAATGTAACAATTATCTATCGCATAAGTACACTGGAATACAACCACGAGTCTTTAAGTTGTGGATATAAGATATGTATAGATAAGTATTTACAGTTCAAATTCACAAATAATAAGTAAGTAAATGATAGTAAAAATAATAATAGTAAGACAGTTTCCACGTAAAGTTTATAATATGTTTTATGCGATGGCTTAAAATTCTGTATAAAAAGATAATTTATTGCAAAATGTATCCTATACCATATTATGACACAATTGTTTGGTATATGAGTTAAAAACAAATAACAAACTGGAATCAAATTTAATAATCTTAACCTTAACTAAAATGGCATTCACATAATTGCATTAAAATATTGCTCTACAATATCTTCATATTATTGTTTCGATTTATTATTATCTTATATTCTTACAGTTGTCCACATTGACCGCAAAACACTACAATATCAATTTAAAAAAAAAGAATAGGAAAATTTTAGAAAGGAAACTCACGTGCCGCATTTGATCAGGAACAAACTAAATTAAAATCTCAATATTATTAAATTGCCTGGTCCTAAAAAATTATAAACACCAAAGTCTATCCCGGTATAATAATGGGAAATATGTACACTGGACGGAGAGAGCTTAACTGAACATGACTGATTACAAATATTATTGGTGCACGAGTAGCATCTCTAAATTAACATAGAATTTTACCCGATTACGGAGAAGCGAAAAAGAGGATGTCACTTTTTCTTTCACGGGGACCAAGTTCGCTGCTAGGTACTCTCTAGTAAGAAAATAAAATGGGCCATGCATTTCAGAGATACAATGCCAGAGACTGCAGGTACACGATAGCAGTATAGTATTTAACACATTACTTTTTGCATCGGTGGTTAAAAGAGCAGATAATCGAGACAACTAGACAATTAGATTCGTGTATTAGTTCTAAATGGACAACACGCATAACACGCCTGTTTTAGCGCCCTAGAGTAAAATAATACTTAATTGAATTAATTGCAGTACATCATACGTACCTAATTTGGTATGCTGAATGGAAATTCCTTTCTACTATTTTCTCATTCATAAGACATCACTAAGAAATTGTAGGCACATATATCAAATTTCAGTACAGATCACAATATTTGCGCCCGAAATACGTTCTCAAAAGGGTAAGTTACGACGCTTGGGGCATAGGTATTCGCAATTTTGCATACAGATGCAGACAGTATTATATCAATGAGCCTGTTTTAGGCTGTCACATACTAGAGATCACTTTTTTTTTTACATACTCACATAATTGGAAAACTATTCGAATGAATGGCAGGAATGACTAACTTTAAAAAATCGTCTTTTTCGAAGAAAAACTTAACGTTACAATTATTTTATAATACTGAAAATCAATATCTGGAATAAGTATCGTGGCATTAAACTAACTACAACTAAATTTATTTAACGCAAAATAATAACAAATGCAATCAGATTTTTCTACTACTTAATACTATATAGTCCGCAAGGACCTATGACGATCCAGACTGCGGTAGAAAGCAAAAATGTACTTGGCCACCGGTATTCACTGCCTTTGTCATTAGATGGCCATTTTTATTCTAATGTAGTAAATGAAACTATTGACACTAATTTGTAATAGTTGTTATAATTATAATTCGGATAGGTCTGTAATATCCGAATGTTAGTGACCAACAGCTCTAACAATGTGCTTAATGAGAGTTAGGCTACAACACGATAAAAGATACGCTTAGCATAATTACGCGTTATTAACTGTAAGAATCTAGCAGGTCGACTTTTGATAAATGAGTGCTTCCTCAGTGAAATTAAATCGCTGAATTGTTATTATTGATAAAACTAGGACCAACGACAATGGCCTTGATTAATTATTTTTCATCACACTTGCTCGTTTACATGCTAGAAAACCGGGCGGTAAGTCGTAAATTACGCCATAGGGCGGTAAGTAACTTTGGTATTGACTACTATTTATTACTTATGTTTTATATTTCCTCCAAAGTGTGATGAAAAACGTCGTACGTGACTCTGGTGTAAAGGAATTCCAAACTCGAGTCATTAAAGCCCTCGCCTTCGGCTTCAGGCCTCTAATAGACACTCGTTTGTAATTCCTCGTTTGCCACCCTTGTTACGTAATGTACTATTATTTACACCCGTATTGTTAATTTACTATAACGATGAATTTTCTAAGAGACGCTTCGCCGGTTAGAAACGCATGATTCTCAATCAGCCCTGGCGTTTGACGTTTTTTGTCGTGTTGTACCCTAACTAGTTTCTTTGGCGGTCGCGTTCACATGAAGACGTCATCGTGGAGGTTGATGATGACGTCGCTCGGCTCCGGGTCGTCTCGCTCCGCGGGCTCGGAGCGGAGCGAGGGCAGTTCGCGGATGGTGTGGAGGGGCTCACCTGGGTGCGAGGGGGGCTCCGACTGGAGGACGTCCTCCATGGCTTCCTCGTTTAGGGTTTGGAGGGCGCCGCAGATCATCTGCTCTTCCAGCGTCACCTAGAATAAAAGGCACGGTTACATCGTTAGAGGCGATTGCTTAGATGTATTTGTTGAATACATTGGTCTGAACTTTAGGATTGGGGACATTCCATTTTGCTATGTTATATAAAAGCAACATATTTCTTTGACCAAGAACTCGATTAGGTATTTACACACTTAAAAGAGGAGCACAAACTGAAATGAGGCGCAATATAAAACGTTCTCCTCTGTCAAAGTACACGTGCGAGTAACTGAACCTTTTTGTGTAAAATGTTGTGTACGAGCTATTAGAATGTGATTCGGGTTCGGATGAAATCGGTGAGGTTCAAATTGCAACCGCATAAGAGTGAGTGAGGCAGGTACGAGGGGCGTCTGAAAAGTTCTAAGCCTAAGATAGAAAAAAACAATTTACACAAATGAACTCGTGTTTATTTTTCAATATAGTCTCCTCCTAAATCAATGCATTTTTTACATTTTTTATACAGTGCTTTTAGGCCATTAAAAAAATAATCTTCATTTTGCCCTTCAAAATGCTCCTGTACAGCCGCCTTCATCTCTTCGTCACTTCTAAATCGCTTTCCCCTCAACTCTTTCTTCAAATTATTGAATAGAAAATAATCGCTTGGGGCTAGATCTGGGCTGTAGGGTGGGTGGTCAATTTCGTCAAAACCAACTTCCTTCAGAGCACGCCTCGCAACATTAGCGGTGTGAACGGGTGCGTTGTCTTGCAAAAACAAAATGCCTTTCCTTAGTTTACCCCGCCTTTTCTCAACTATGGCTTGTCGCACCTGTCTTATTAGATTTGCATAATAAGTTCCGTTAATCGTAGAGCCTTTTTCTAAATAATCGATTAAAAGAATGCCATCACAATCCCAAAATACCGTAGCCATTAACTTAGAGGCCGACTTTTGCACTTTAAATTTCTTCGGCGGCCTTTCACCCTTTTCAATCCACTGCATCGACTCAGACTTACACTCCGGATCATACTGTCTGATCCATGTTTCATCAACAGTTACTATTCGGGAACAAACTTCATCTAAATCATCTTCGCACAATTCTAAAAACGCCCGAGAAGTTTCCACACGACGTACTTTATCGAAGGCCGTTAGCATTTTCGGTACCCAACGAGCACTGACTTTACTCATGTACAAATGTTCATGTAAAATTTCTCCGACTCTTTCTTTACTAATACCTAAGACCTCAGCTATTTGCCAAACCTTAATTCTTCTATCTTCTAATACCAGCTTTTTGACTTTTGCTACGTTTTCTTCGGTCACTACCGATATTGGCCGCCCTGAGCGGGGGTCGTCTTCGATCGATTCCCGTCCGAGTTTAAATAAGCGACTCCACTTTGTGACTGTGTTTGGCCCAGAATCACCGTAAATAATAGCCATTTCCTCAAAAATACACTGCGGTGATTTGTCACTTTTTGTAAGGAATTTAATTACAGCACGGTGCTCAATTTTCGTAATATTCGTTGGTAATTCACACATGATGTACTTTTCCGTTGAATATCTCGAAACAGAATAATAAAAACGTGACATGTTATTTTTTAATAATTTGTTTTTAAATGGCCTTTCTAGTGGCCAGTATCATAAACGCATATATAACCTCGAAATACCTTAGGCTTAGAACTTTTCAGACGCCCCTCGTATGAACCCGAAGTCTACTTTGACAGCTCACGGACTATCCAATATTTCATTTCATTCACTGTTTTTACGCACAGATCAAAGGCGACATGGTGTCGAGATTTATTTGTGTCTATATTTCATGGGCGTGTGTGTGTTAGTTTAGATGTGACGATAATATTAATAAGTACAGTACCGGTCAAAAGTTTAAGTTCACCATATGATTTTGGTATACATGAGTTAGATTACACGACAGCGTTTTAATACAGTTAAAGTCCAACCTTCGTACTTGCACGTCTAATACAGTTTTGTACCTTTTGTTTTATTTAGGTACCTAAGATTTTTTTTTAGCAAAAACAGGACCGTAATTTCTTAGAATCCGTTGTGCTGTCATTTGTGATACGCCATGATATCGGGTGGCGATGAGTTCTTCACAAAATTCGTGAGTAATTTGAGCCTTTTATATAATCGCAAGTCTGTCTGCATTTTTAAATTAAACTATTGACATATTTAAATGGAATTAACAGTATTTCTGTCATAATTTAAAATCATGTATAAGGGCAGTTTGAGAATGTTTAATGTTTCATGTTGTGAAAGTTTTCTTGGTCAGAGTTTCGATAACAGTATTAGCTGCGACAGTGAGGTCGGTCTTTCAACCATTTTTTGGATGGTTTCCAACTATAGGGAGACTCTTATGTTTTCATAGCAAACATTGTTGTATCGTAAATTCGCGAATAACAAGTATACATTTTATCACAGGGGTATTTATTTTATTAATTAGTACTCATAAAAACGGCTAATCATCTGAAATTCAAAATTTACTGCTGTATAGTTGTGCTTTTATCAATCTAAAACACATATAGCCAGAAATAAATAAGGAAAATTTCCACAGTTATATCAAACAATTAGTAACTAAACAAACGTGTGCTATCTATATACATTAAGTATTGCTAAATTGATACTTCAATTGGCCGTATTTGCCAAATATTCACGTTTCTTCTACATAGAAAGCAAAATATACAAACGTATTAAACGTGATAATTGATAAATATGTATGACAGATACTGAGTAAAGAGAAGTATGGTTAAAATATTTTATTGCTGGTCGAGTTTACTTATTGGTTTACGTGAAACATTGTACTGCTAATTACTAGTTACTTATTGGACATAATCTCGCACGTGGCAGAGAAGTAGAATACATTAGCACGTAACATTAAACTGCGAGTGCCGTGTTGTTTCACAATAATCGCAAGTGATTTTTCTGTTATACCTAGTCTTTATTTAGTTTAGCTTTGACAACTCTGACAGCAAAAAATATCAGATTAGAAAATATTCAACTGTAATGAATCTACAACTACTACAATACTACTACTACTACATTAAAGTAATAAAGAGGTGTTATTAATATATAGGAAACTGGAGCATGATATAAAGGAACAGAGATTGGTTGGAAGCCAGTGAAATGTTGCTGGCTTAAGGTGAATGGGTAGTCTGAAAAATTTAGGAACTTAGTATACGAGCCGAGGAACTATGAATTTATGGAGTCAAAAACTATCAATTTCTCAGTCATTTTCTCAAATTTCGGTTGTTATTTCTTACATGCTGACATCAGGTTAAAAAGGGAAGATAAAGATGATACAACAACAAAAAGTGAGTAGTGTGTCGTATAACCATGTAAAAAAACTGGCTACGGACAGGGATACATGGAACCACCGAAAGGAGCCAATCTCTGAAGTGCGCGGTGATGACTACAGACGAAAGCCACTACTAATAATCACCTGGTATTCCGCGTAAGGCTGTGAAACATAGACTGTATATAGAACAGAGCAGAGGTATTTGTTAAGTATAATAAAAGCTATATTGACGCTGACGATTCATTTAATCATGTTTGTAGCAGAAGGAAAGTAGAAATAGAAGAGGTAGTTAAGTGTTTGTTGTGTTGTTATAGATGTTCAATGTCCGCATAGAATAATGCATGTGTTAGTAATATTTTCCCAATAAATTATCTTTCAGCGGATATGATTTTCGGGAAAACTAATCCAGAAGAAAGATGTTTTAGGTGAAGAAATTTTCGGTGAGACAATTTGGACTTATTCGCGGGAAAACGTCATTTCAGCAGACCTCCACTTATCATGTACTGGGTAAGAAAGAGACGGAAACTATGACAAGCGAGTGTAAAGAATATGGAAAGTGGAAACGCACCTGTTTCTCAACATTGGACGGACGGCTGCGTTGGTGCTCGATCGGTCTGGATTTAACTGTGTCTGGTTCGCTCTCGGCCGTTTTTTCCGCCAAAACTGGTAAAATATTTACATAGTTAATACATAGCCGAAATAGTTGCAACTGGACAGACCTGGCGCTTATCCAATGATTTGTGGGCTCTACAAAATAAAGTCCGGTGTTACAGCTTTTACAAAGACTAGAGGGAGTTCGCTTAAGACCGGGGCATTTGTGGAAGTATAATTTAAGTGGAGAGAAGCCTTCGCTCATACCTGCCCGTCTAGCATAACTATGCTTCGCAACTCTTGTCGCGCGAGATAGCGCTACCCGTCACTCTCTCACATTACTGCACAGACAGAGACAGGTATATAAATAGTCGCGTATGACAGTTATGCTACAGGTGCTGGATAAGACTCTTAAGTAAATGAATAGTAGATTAAGACTGTATATACATACAAATATCTTGACTTTTTTATTTTTAGTATTTGTTTTTTTAATGGCTTTAGTTATACATATTCTATACAAATTTCAAGAAGTATGTTATAGGAAAAAACCTAGAAATCTCTAAAAAAACACGTATGTTGTATGAGGAAGTCTTGAATTTTGTCTTTGTAAATATTCAGTTTTTATATTATATTGTCTATCATGGCTCAGTTTCATTGGTCGATAACTCGGTCGATATACAGCATGCGGGGACTCCCCGCAGGCGGTATAACAACTAGTGAAACTCACAAATCGATAACTAGGTCGACATACGACACGCGGGACTCCCCGCAGACGGTATAGCGACCAGTGAAACTCATAATGGCATGCGTTATGGAAATCTACCGCACCCCGCATTCGGGCCCTATCGACCAATGAAACTGAGCCATTACGGTTGGAAAGATACAGCCCTGTGTCAGACGGACAGATGCGGAGGATTATTACTAGGGTAGCACCCTTTGGGTACGGAACCCTAAAAAACGAGCTTTCTCGACAAAAAAATACAGTGCGTGAGCTGTCAGAATGCGATTCGGGTTTTATACCTGTCTCGCTCGCTCTTACGCGATCCAGATAAGTACCTCTCAGTTTTTCACCCAAACCTGAATCGCAATCTGAGAGCTCACGGACTGTACACTACATCTGTACAGTACGTGCGTACATAGTAAGTCCCAGATATCGTAACTTACCTGTCACTGCAGGCGCACTGCACGGCATGTTGGCTTCCAACTCGCGCAGGTTCGTGATGAGCATTTTAAAAAGCTCCCAGTCTCCAAAAGGCAGGTTTAGTATCTGCAAAAACATTTATCTATACTATTCATCATCATCATCATCATCATCTATACTATTATAACATTTTTTTGTATTAAAATCAGATTTCTATGGAGCGGTCACTTATTAAATGCACCAGCATACATGTACCTACCATTGTATAATTAGTGCAACTGTAGTTCACTAATTCTAGACAGTTTCTGTAATTGACAATTTTTTTTTTCTTTTTTTTTCGATATTATCAAATAGGGGATAAAAAATTAAATGTTAACACATTTTTAAGTTTTCGAAAATATCCCCATTTGTGAAAAGTTCCTCATACTAAAAGAGCGTAGGCGACCAATAATTGGTCACAGCGCAGAAAATCAAACAGCCGGACTAAAAAATGTTACCATATTTATAAAATTTCGAAAATATCCCAATTTATGATTGAACAATTCATTTGAAAAGTTCCTCATCCTAAGAGCGTAGGTGACCAGTAAGTGGTCACTGCGCAGAAAATCAGACAGTGACTATCATACTAAGGCGGCTTTATCATGGGAATTGTACCACTGTTATTTTTGTGTGTTATGACAAGTGTGTTAGTACAAGGTGACGTCATGCAGAGGGTTGATTCTCTCTTCATTATGTAAATATTATATTTATTCATCAATGAGATGTATGTGGGGCCGGGGCCCCAGCGCATTAAGCCTCTTCAAAGATATCTCGAAGAGGCTTATTGATGTTACTGGTGACCGGAGAGCTGGCGGTTTCCTCGCTTAAAGAATCAGAAATGCCGCCAGCATCTTCGGCACTATGCCGCAGGGGCCATTTTTAGATTTAGTTTAATTTTATTTCGTTCTAGTTTAGTTTAATTTTTAGGTTTAGTTTTATTGTAAGTATTTTAATCTATCTTTGTCGATTCTTAGATGACGCAGCTGGTATAACTAAATAAAAAAAATAGATTTGGGTTCTGTTATAATAAACCATTGATACAAAGATCATCCACATAAAAAAATGAGACATTATGTTTCATATAAAATATCTGTGATAATAAATGAATGAAATATTATAAACTGAACACTATTTGAACATTTTAAATGTTGTCAATTATGGTACATTATTTTCACAAACTTAGGTCGGTATCTTTTATCATAACACCATAGGTGGAGATAGCCGAGTAGTATGGCGACAGTTACCGGCTTGAGATCTTCGAGTTGGCAGTGGCGCAGCGCGAGCCCGCACACGCGGTGCTGCTGCAGCGCGGCGCAGCCTGCCGCCGCCGCCGCGCCCGCGCCGAGCGCCGCGCTCACCACATTGCACACTCGCTCTACTGACAGCGTGGACAGCCGTAGGTTGGATATGTCACCCTGTAAAGTATTCATGATTAAAGCCAGCTGAATTTTCTGACTGCCGCTTAATTTAAAGGCAACTCGCCTTGCCAAGTTGCCACACTAGAACAAACAAATTATCTCCGCGAATGACCCTGGGGTGTGATAGCGTCGTCGATATGAAGTCGTAGTGTACAGATCGGGGGCAAGATTAGTCGATTTAAAAACCGGCCAAGTGCGAGTCTGAGTCGCGCACCGAGGGTTCCGTACAAATACTTATCCCATCTTAACTGGCCGGGTTAAGTTTGCACCTGGTATGTAAGACGCCGGATACAAATGAGGGGTAAGTTAACGCAACCGATTATTCTGTTTTTTAGTATTTGTTGTTATTGCGGCCACAGAAATACATCATCTGTGAAAATTTCAACCTTATAGCTATCACGGTTCATGAGATACAGCCTGGTGACAATACGGTCCCGTTTTTACCCTTCGGGTACGGAACCCTAATAAGTAACAGAAGTCTCACCAAGGCCGGGAAAGCGGTCCTTAGCAGCGTGTGCGGGCTCTGTCCGGGCGGGGGCGGGGGCGGGGGCGGGGCGGGCGCGGCGTGCGGCGGGTAGTGCGGCACGAACCCGTCGCCGGTGTTGGCCCAGCCCAGCCACATGGGCGGCGCGCCCGGCGCCGCGCTCTGGCTGGGGGGGGATATGCGCTGGAACGATACACTCACATGTTCACTAATATTCGGAGATCTTGTTATTGTGACATATAGCAACATACAGAAGGCCGCATTACAAATTTTATCTCCACCCATATTGTTAAATTACTATAACAAGTACATATACTATAGAAAAATACCTAATTACTTGGCAGCGACCAAAATCAGAGATATACATCATAACATTACGATATCTCCGGCGTGGTCGTCTTAACAGAATCAAATATGATCAGCGAACGAATAAAACATAGAAGCCTAACTAGCGTCGGAAAATGGCCCCACGGATTTTGTGTCAGTTAAGGCGGGGCGTAAATTTTGTGTCAAACGGCTGTCTAGTTTGCAAATGGCGACGCAGCCGAACAGTTGCATTACGTGACATATATGAAGTCTCAAAGTAACAAAATATGCCATAATGTTCAGTGAAATGGTGTATTAATCACTCAGGAAAACACAAAAAAAGATGGTATCAGTTTTCATACGTAAATAAAGCCGTACACATATTAATTTAATTAATTTTACGGAACAGATTTTGTATAGGGATGGTGTTATGCCATATGACTAATTTATATACGATGTTTGAAAAAAGTAATGCAATCAGTGGCGTGCCTAGGCTTATGGGTAAATCCATTTTATTGCCGCATTACTGTTCAAAGTACAATTTCAATAATACACAAGTTGGGCGTGGGTTTTGGGGAAAATATGGCTGTTTTTCTGAGCGAAAGTTAGAGTGCCTACCTTTCCTTCGCCTATTAAAAGACCTGCACACTTTAACTCATCACAATCGCAAGGAACAACTCCTTCCATTGTTTAAAGCCACAGTAATCACAACAACAAACAAAATCAAAACACGATCACTATCTATATATTACCTACTTCTACTTATTACTACGCTCAAACAAACACTACACTAACTAAATATTTCTATACAACGTGAAGTTAAATCACTCCTGTTTACGCGAAACTTGCAAGTGGCCGATCCGTATCTAACTTCACTTCACTTGAAGCAACGTATAGTTATGTTGATACATAGGTTACTTCCATGTGTTAGAGTAGGCGGTATGAAGCCCGATTGCAAGCCAACGCGTGCGAGGGAGATGACTAGCGGTGACATAGAACGGCGACGAGCCATAGCGCGGAGCGGTCGGTGCGCAGACAAATTTTGAACCACGCGGCATCGACAAAATTTGAAATTATGAAACACGTCACGGCGCGCAATTTTATATTGTTCAAGTAAATAATTTTTTATCCTTTGTTAACATTACTAGGGCAAGCCGGGCTTTTGTGCTTGTATAAGACCGTCCCTAAAAGGCTATGCGTTTTCCGTCAGTCCGGCAGGAAAACGTATAAGTTCCTAATTATGTTTGATATTTTTCACTACAAAGATTGTATCGACTTTACATGTAAAATATTAGTTATTACAAAGAAGGAGAAATAATAATATATACAGCAGATACAGCACGCATTAATAACAATCATTCAAAGTATTAGAAACAACAAGGAACAAACAAGGAATCCTTAAAAGATGTAATTTTTTTTTTAAATTCAGCTATTCAAGATTTATACTTAACATTCAAGATTTATAATGAAGGAAACAAAAAGGGCTCTTTATTGCATTAAAGATTCACTAATTATGAGTTTTCACTGTCACCGCCATATTACCATAGACAAATGTCATGCGTTTTGTCAAATCACAGCTGGCCATTCGGAAATTGACGAATCACATTTATTTGTTATTCGTAATTGAAAACATTTGAGTGGCTGTGATTGGTACACCGGTGAGCATGCGCATTTCGACTGTTGGGCCGGTTTTTGATTGTAATTTTGTATGAAGCTCGTGTTCTATGTTTTATTCGTTCGCTGAATATGATACTCTTAGACGACCACACCGGCGGCCGGCGGGGTCGCCTCATTCATTCATTCGCTCCGCGGGACTAACTGGCTTCAAATCTACATAAAAGAAAATCTATGGTAATGATGATGAATATGAGTGTAGATAAAGTATTGCATGACACTGTACGTAATTAGGTCTTAAAACACTCGTGTGATCCTATTATGGAACTCGCCTTAAGCTCGTTTGATTAAACCACACTCGTGTTTTAAGATCATTTATTCATCTGTAACAGTTGCATAACTATGTACTATAAAATGTATTAGTAGAGGATCCCTTTAAGAACGACCTTCACCGAGATGTTTATTTGATGAAATGTATTTTATATTTAATTTAATATGTCAATAAATATATTACATATGGGTTGCCTAACAAATTTTAGTCCAGGGTATGTTTAATTAATGATTAAAAAAAATTTTTTTTTAAACATTTGATTATTAGATAAATTCTATACCAATCGAAAGTATGAAGCCCATAGAATATGCAAACGTTAGGTTGCCTATTCTTTTCCCGTCACAACTATCGGGTAGCCAGGTTTAAACTGGAAAATCTATACTAGCATTTTTCAACGGTCTGATTATTGAATTGAAATTAAATAACATTAAAGATTATTTTATTATGAACACGGTGGTATAGGGTTGCCTGCGAAAAATCAGTCCAGAATTCCGGTTGTCGAATTTTGCAAAGTAAAATATTGCTGCGAGTGAATGTGTGCGACTGAGAGGTCCCAACCAAAACCATCCCATACGATAGAAGAGGACACAGCATAGCAGCTGTTTGAAGTCCGCCCATTTAAAAAAAGAGAGTGCGCATGCTATTTGTGCTTGAAAATGAAAAGGATAGCGATAGACTCGTATATGCTGTGCATTATTTTGAGGAGATTGTCGCTATAGATACAATAAAATTCATGTAATAATATACTCCGCCTGGTACTCTCTTCCGAGACTCGCGAACCACGTGACTGACACAAGCCTACGTCATCATGGTGTTCAGATATTCTCATACTTTTAAATGTTGGAGAATTTTAACCAATGGTGAAAAGTATTTAAACGGCATTAATTTTAAGTGATTCAAGTAGAAACATAGGTAGTAGAATAAAACAAATCTAATATATCTAATCTTTCGGAGTTTCTTCTCAACAGTGGTCACCTCTTGTGAAATGTCGATAGACTCAGACATGTAAAAGTGCCCTTGTGGCCTACTTGCAGAATAAAGTTCATTGTTTCATTAATTAATTGATAAAAAAAAAGTTAAATAACTATTTATCTATTTTAATAATAAACTACTCCAAAATAATGTACAGCATATACGAGTCTATCGCTGTGCTTTTCATTTTCAAGCACAAATAGCATGCGCACTCTCTTTTTTTAAATGGGCGGACTTCAAACAGCTGCTATGCTGTGTCCTCTTCTATCGTATGGGATGGTTTTGGTTGGGACCTCTCAGTCGCACACATTCACTCGCTGCAATATTTTACTTTTCAAAATTCGACAACCGGAATTCTGGACAGATTTTTCGCAGGCAACCCTATACCACCGTGTTCATAATAAAATAATCTTTAATGTTATTTAATTTCAATTCAATAATCAGACCGTTGCAAAATGCTAGTATAGATTTACCAGTTTAAACCTGGCTACCCAATAGTTGTGACGGGAAAAGAATAGGCAACCTAACGTTTGCATATTCTATGGGCTTCATACTTTCGATTGGTATAGAATTTATCTAATAATCAAATGTTTAAAAAAAAATTTTTTTTAATCATTAATTAAACATACCCTGGACTAAAATTTGTTAGGCAACCCATATGCAATATATTTATTGACATATTAAGTTAAATATAAAATACATTTCATCAAATAAACATCTCGGTGAAGGTCGTTCTTAAAGGGATCTTAGACTATATGGGTGGTGATTACAAACGTCTTATAGTACGGCGGTTATATTTACCGACTAGAATCATTTGAATTAATAGTACATTACTGCAGACGCCGGGAAATAAGACCTTGCCGGCTGAGTAGGTATAGACGACCGTAAGGGAGGCCGGGTAGTGATACGAAGCCGGCAAGCCCATTTCACGGCTAAGGCATGTATAGTGCTTTTTTCAAACATATGCAATGAAATAAATAAATACACCACTCAAAAAACATAATTCAGCTGTTCAGCCAGTTCATGAACACAGACGCTGGTAGCGACAACGCCGACGCATCAACGTAAACCGGACCGCCGCGGAGAGCGCGGCCTGGAGTACCGTTAATTGACTGCGGCGGCGGGTGACCACTTCCCCTCGCGCCTTGCTTTGCGCTCGCACGAACTTTTGTACGCGCCGCGATCCGCGACTATTGTTATATTTATTATCAATACATAGTGTTTACAGTCCGCTGCGTTTTACTTGTAGTCTAGATCTCCCTCGGTATTAATTAGGGCACTAGACGCAACATATGGTCCTTAAACTCGCCGAAATAAGCGACCAATTTCTACGCGGACTCGCGGAGCGTAATTTCTACTAAACATCGCATCCATCGTGAAGTACTCGTCGGCCATCAAGACAGTTACTGAGCACGACGAGATTCTGGGTGCTGATCATCACAGCGCATCACGAGCATCATCTGGCGCCTGTCTACAGTGGACTTCGGGTTCGGTCCCTTATGCAGAAATCATCGAGCAACACTCGTCTTCAAGTTTTCAAGCAACGACCGTCCCATCTACACCAAGCAGCATAGCAACGGGCGAACATAAAGCGAGAACGAAGTGATCAGTGCAAATTACGTAATCCTTACTGGAATATCCCCAAAAGTATCTACAAAGAACGACAGAATTTAAAATCATCGGATAATCGGATATACTGGGATAGCATTAGAAACAGTGAGACCTTTCCAATTTTTTTTTACAATTTTATTAATTTCAAATCATAATAATAACTACAATTCATTTTAAAATCATATTTTAATTTCAATTATATACACATCATAACTATTTCCTTGCGAAAACGTAAGAAAATTGCATTATTATCGTGTTTTTATCAAATTTATTTCACATCATAATTATTTACTTACGAAACCGTAAGAAAATACTATTATAATTGTGTTTAAGATAGCTTCGTTGTTAAGTAAACACCATATACATGTCTACTTACGAAGTCTCGATCTATTTTATCTACAAATTTTAATCTATTCATTTTATATTCTGTTTACAAAACTTATATCATTTATTTTAACAATCAATTCGAATAAAATACAATTACAATTTTAATGTTAACATAATTATTTATACACATAATCCGTATTTATAAAATCATCTTTTATTTTAATCTTTTATATCATCAATAAATTATTTTTACACACAATAAGTCCCTATTGACTACTTACAATCAAATATACTAAGTCTACGCAATCATAAAAACTAGCTCACAAAAGCTATTCAGTGCATTCATCATTTTAAAGGCTCATAAAAACATAATACAACAAAAACGTTGCTAAGTCATTGCAGCGGTGCATAAAAAGTTCATACCGATTAATGTAAACAATAAGTGGGTACACATACATAACACAGTGTTTCTGTCCATACAACTCGTACTGCGGGAATAAAATAGCAATTTTTCCAGCAATATTGTTGCGCCTGCCAAAAGTTTCATAGCAACAAATTTTACGTCGATCCAATTCTGTCTGCTAATTTATTCACGAAGTGAGGTTACGTTGTGACTTGTGTTATTTTTAAGTAGTAAATTATTTTTTTCAACTTTTTTAATTTGTTTTTGACATAATGACTAGCGAACTTAGATTCAAGGAGTTAGTTAAGAAGCGAGCCACTATTAAAACAAAGCTTACACAATTTATATCTTACTTGAGTACATCAAAATCTTGAAACGAAGCTTGGTTGGCTCTTGTCGGGCGTCTTATATCAGCCAAGTTCCGTTAACCCTGTTTGCTTGTTCCTCAATGACGAGCAAACAGATACGTCTCTTACGCGTTTCTGGGAACTAGACACCATACCGAAAAAACATAATTTAACGGTAGAAGAGAACACATGCGAGGACAATTTCGTAAATACCACAAAAAGGAACGAGCACGGACGATTTGTGGTAACCATGCCTTTAAAAGAGTCTCCTGAAGTTTTAGGGTGTTCCTATGAAATGGCTAAGCGCAGGTTTTTATCGCTCGAACGCAGGCTAGACAGGGATGTCCTACTTAAAGAGCGTTATGTGGACTTCATGGAAGAATACGAGGCATTGGGCCACATGAGCGAAATTATTCCATGTTCTTGGTTGCCATCTTATTTCCTGCCGCATCACGGCGTTATTAGGGAGTCTAGTACCACCACCAAGCTTCGTGTTGTCTTCGACGCCTCCGCTGTCAGTAGCACCGGAAAGTCCTTAAATGATATCCAGTTGATAGGGCCCAGGATACAGGACGACTTATTTTCCATACTGCTTCGGTTTCGTCAACACAAGTATGTCGTGTCAGCGGACATCGAAAAGATGTACCGACAGATCCTAATAGACGACAGCCAACGTCCGTTGCAGCAGATCTTATGGCGGTCAGACCCCTCAAAGCCACTTAAAATATTCTCCCTCAAGACGGTGACTTACGGCACGTCTTCTGCTTCGTTTTTGAGCACGCGATGCCTCTTACAGCTGTCACGGGAGTCACCAGATATTCAGACCCAAGAAGCCATCGCCAGAGACTTCTACGTGGACGATTTTTTGTCTGGCTCACATTCAATTGATGACACCGTTGCAATGTGTCGTAAGGTATCGGAAACTCTTAAATCTGCATGTTTTAATTTAAGAAAATGGCAGTCAAATAGTTCGGTAGTGCTTAAAGCGATTTCCGATGACACTTCCAATGTAGAGTCTATAAACTTGAGTGAGCACGAGCTGTCTAAAACATTAGGCCTCAAATGGCAGTGCATTCGTGACACTCTTGCCTTCCAAATAAATATAGCATCACCAGCGGTGGTCACAAAACGTCACATCCTTTCGACAATCGCACAAGTCTTTGATCCGCTCGGGCTAGTAATGCCCTGCGTGGTAGAGGCCAAGATCATATTGCAGAAACTGTGGGTAAATAGATATTCTTGGGACGAGCCGCTCGCTGGGGATATAGTAACATCATGGAATAGTTTTGTTAGCACGCTTCCTATTCTCAATCACGTTAACATACCCCGATGGGTAATATGCGACTTGGCTATGAACATACAATTTCACATTTTTTCAGACTCTTCTGAAAAAGCATACGGAGCCTGCTTGTACATCCGTTCCGTGGCGGGGGATGGCTCTGTGTGTGTGCGTCTCTTAGCATCGAAAAGCAAAATTGCGCCAATCAAAGCCACTACAATTCCTCGTCTTGAGCTCTGCGGGGTCTTATTAGGGACAAGATTGTGCACTAAGGTTCTTGATTCACTCCGGCAAAAACCTGATCGTTGCGTTTTTTGGTGCGATTCGATGATAGTAATGGGTTGGCTATCATCTAATCCAGCTCTTCTACGGCCTTTTGTCAAGAATCGCATCTCGGAAATACAAGAGGGCTACAGTAATGATTCTTTTCATTATGTGCCTTCAAAGGAGAACCCCGCTGACCTTGTAAGCCGTGGGCTCAGCGCTGATCTCCTCTTAAAAAATGAGCTATGGTGGTCAGGACCGGCATTCCTGAAACAAGACCCGTCCCTCTGGCCAACTCCTCCAAGTAGTAAAAAGGACAGACCGTTGCCAGAGACCATAACCAATAGGGCCTTGGTCGTATGCTCTGATTCGTCACCTGAAACTCCTTCGTTAAATCCATTAAATGAATTAATTAAAAACAAATCAAATTACTCAAAATTGCAAAGAATCGTAGCATATATATTGCGATTTATACATAAATGTAGGAACGCTGATTGCAAACTGGCTGGTTCCCTTTCATCCTCGGAATTAGCTTCTGCTACCGACCTTCTTATCCGCACATCTCAACAAGATTCATTCCCTGAAGAATATGCCCTTCTTAAATTAGGTAAAGAATTACCAAACAAGGGACGCCTCTCTTCACTTTCACCTTTCTTTGACTCTGGGCTTATCAGAGTTGGGGGTAGGCTAGGGAACTCATTCTACGATTACGATGTTAAGCATCCCATAGTCATTTGTAGTAAACATCCACTTTCAAGGTTGCTCTTTAAAATGTACCACAAATTAACGCGCCATGCTCCTCCCCAGTTGTTGTTAAGTACCGTCAAGCATGTTTACTGGCCTTTAGGAGGTAAAAACCTAGCGAAACATGTTGTCCGCACTTGCCTCCGGTGTCTTAAACTTAAAGCTGAGACAGTGCAGCCAAAAATGGGCAATTTGCCGAAAGAGAGATTGCACCTCGAATATCCGTTTTTCGAAGTTGGTACTGACTACGCGGGACCGATTCTGTTAGCCGACCGTAAGGGTAGAGGGTGCAGGTTAGTAAAGGCGTACATTTGCATCTTTGTGTGTTTAGCTTCTAAGGCACTTCACTTGGAGCTCGTCTCGGACTTGACTAAAGAAGCGTTTATTGCAGCTCTTAGCCGTTTTATAGCTCGTCGTGGTAAGCCAAGAACCATATTTTCCGATAACGGGACAACATTCGTTGGCACCTTCAATGAGCTCTCTAGAGTACTGCAACAAGACTTTGCTGTTGACATGGCCAACGAAGGCATAAATTTCTCGTTCATTCCAGCATACACACCACACTTTGGAGGACTATGGGAATCGGCCGTCAAATCGGTGAAGCATCACCTGCGGCGAACCCTAGGCCTCACACATCTCACTTACGAGGAGATGTCTACATGCTTAATACAAATTGAAGCCATCTTAAACTCCCGTCCTCTTACACCTCTTTCTGATGATCCTTCTGATCTTGCGCCGCTAACGCCGGGCCACTTCTTAATTGGTAGGTCTCTTATGTCTGTGCCTCATCCCCAAATCACTGACCAGAAGATCACCTCGCTTCAGAGGTTCCATCGCGTCGAATTTCTAAAGCAGCACTTTTGGGCAAGATTCTCCGACGAATACATATCTGGACTTCAGCAGCGAACCAAGTGGCGCAGCTCCAAAGGACAGTTGAGCGTCGGGACCATGGTGGTAATCAAGGAGAAGAACCTACCTCCTCTTATGTGGCTCCTGGGTCGCATCATACGAGTGTTACCTGGTAGAGACGGCGTAGCCAGAGTGGCCGACATCAAAACGAAGAAGGGAATCATTCGCCGGGCCTTCAACAATATCTGTCCTCTGCCCATTCTTACTGTTGAAGACACAAGCTCTTCAACGCCGGGAGTATATGGTAGCGACAACGCCGACGCATCAACGTAAACCGGACCGCCGCGGAGAGCGCGGCCTGGAGTACCGTTAATTGACTGCGGCGGCGGGTGACCACTTCCCCTCGCGCCTTGCTTTGCGCTCGCACGAACTTTTGTACGCGCCGCGATCCGCGACTATTGTTATATTTATTATCAATACATAGTGTTTACAGTCCGCTGCGTTTTACTTGTAGTCTAGATCTCCCTCGGTATTAATTAGGGCACTAGACGCAACAGACGCCATGTTTAAAAAAAAGTATTTTTCATTTTCCCTCCAATCCCTCCATTTCTTTTTCTTTCGGAATTCGTCCACGTGTGTAGTGTTCGAATATTAGGGCCATTATACACAACTTTTTTTTTTTAAATTTATAATATTGTCTTTGGTCTATGGTGACTTACATATAGACAGTATTTTAAATTTATTCATCAACACATTGAATCATACAGATTTGTATTCTTAATATTAGTTCGTGTGCCTTAACGTGGATATTGTTGGTTAGATATCTATTCAGCCACTAGAAGAAAAAATTAAAAATATATTTTAGCTGTTCAGCCTGTTAAGTACTTAATAATAGTTTCAATGCTGTAACTTACACTATGAAATTTGCATGCCGGATTTCCGGCTGAATATGTACCCACTATTCGAAATGTATGATTTACGCCTGTACAACTTCTACATATTCCGCAAATAAATATTTCATTTCATTGTTCATGAACACGACGCCATGTTTACATTAAAATTTAAAAAAAAAATGCTTCCCGGCCTAGGCCTTCAATTTTATATGAAATTCCTTAACAGTTCTCTCGAATTGTTCCGCCCGAAACTTGACACTTCGAAGCCTGTTTTATCGCACGTTATGACGATATTTCATTGCATGTTTGAGAAAAATATTATTTCAGGAGGTATGCTTTTGTACAACGGAATCACTCGGGGAAACGTAATGTACAAACATAATTTTGACTGGATGCTAACATCTCCTGGACAATGTAAAAAGAGAGCCCCTTCAAGTATGTAAACGGTGAGTACTAACGTGTTTCCTCTGGAACAGCTTGGAGTGCGGCTGGCGCGTGTGCGGCGCCCACGTCGCCAGGGCCTCCTCCTCCAGTCCCGACTGCAGGTGCTCCTCTACACACAATAACATACACCAAGTCAATACAACTGAACTTGTAAATATGTCAGCTTTTAGAACCTTAACACACTGGCGACTTGCGGGTTTGCTGGCGCCGCGGAACATTACAGCGCCTCACCAGGCTTAAAATTCGCCCACAAATCGCCAGTGTGCTAAGGCTTCTTATACAATATTCTGGATGGATATTCTGGATTTTACCCGATTAGCAACTTATTACCTTTGATGACCTTCTTGATATACGGATCCAAATTGATGGTGAACGGCAAGAAGATTTTGAGATCGGCGGCGGTGAGCGTGGCGCGGTGGAAGCTTAGGAACACCTCCAGTTTGCGCTCGTCGCGATCCAGTTCCATCAGGGAGCTGGACTCACGCAAACCCGTCAAGTGGGGTTTCACCCTGAAACATTGATTTCCATTTTATCTATCATGCAATACAGAATTTCTTTTGCAACCACTGATGAATTGGCTAGTCGAGTTTGTGTCGATCGTATAGCATTTGAATCATCACATCGAACGAAACAATTTAATGCGACGAGCGCGATAGCCGAATCTCGCACGATATTCGAAATTGTAGAAAAACAATATGTAATTCCTTAAGTTTTACCCACGTTATTGGTTGAACCAATTATTAAAGACAACAAAGAAGAAGTGCTTTCTCGTAGATATGCTTGAGCGACTTGCAGTCGTCCACGACGTGCGGAACGGTCACTGCTCCGTGAGGTGAACCAACGACGCCAGCAGGTACCAGTTGAACTCACTTTCATTAAAAATCTAGATAATGTTGCATGGCTATGAGTAACTCACTTCTCGTAGATATGCTTGAGCGACTTGCTGTCGTCGATGTGCTCCTCGTAAGTCTCGTGATGGTAGATGATCCACGAAGTGCGGAAAGGCCACTGCTCTGTGAGGTTAACCCACGATGCCAGCTGGTACCAGTTGAACTCGATTTGGAATGCTTTCAGTAGACGACCTAGAATATGGAGATAGTCGGCGGTAACAAGTTTGAAACAAGGCTTTTTAGTTAATTAGAATATATGTATATATTCTAAATAGTAACTTTAGTATTATTCATACGATCCAGCACAATGACATGTCGGCAACTTTAATTAACTATTTTTTGCTTTAATTTTCAACCAATATAAGGTACGGTGAAACTGCAAAGATGCAGTGAAGCCACCGAAGCCTCTGGACCGACAACGCTACTCCGAATCCTAGGAGCATTTAGGGTGATTGGATTTTCTCAACTCACCAGTAACATAAAGTACATTCATAAGCCGCCTCATGCTCCTCGGGTTGACGTCGCTAAAGTAGTCGTCGGTAAGCAGCACTCTTCCTAAATCAGCGGCAGTAGCTGTGGGCGCCGCGGCTCGATGCAGACCCGACGCTACCGACGAAGCTACGGACTCCGAGGGGCGGAGACGCCGCGCGCGGGCCGCCGCTGAGGCGCTCAGTTCTTTGGTCGGCTGGTTCTTAATGCGTTCCTGGCTCGACATTAGTTCGGAGGTTGAGGATAGGCGGCGGGCGGATACCTGAGGCAGAGATGTATCATAGTGGTGTGTGAAACGAGCAACTGGGTCAACATGGATGTATCGCTTAGGATCCTAAAGAAACGAAACACTCACAGATCTCTGCATGGACGCGGAAAAGTCGTCCGTGGTGATGGCCTGGATACGTTTGGCAGCGGTCTGCTGCGCTGTTTTGACACGCCGAAGGGCAGAGTTCTGGAGATAAAACGGCAGCTGCACCATATTCCGAAGGTAGTCCCAGCCGCCAATGTTGCTCTCCGAGAACGCCCGACGACTGTTCACTTCTACTGCCTAGAGAAGGGACATAATACGTTACGTGCAGTTCAGGGGTTTAAATATTATAAAGATCGACACACCCTGTAGACTTAACTACCAACGACCGAGTCTTTTTCGACTTGGGCTGGATTCAATCAACATGGAATAAGGATTATTCTGGGATTAACTGAAAAAATTACATAGAAATAATGTCTTATTCTATATTTGTCAGATGAATGGTATTCAAATCAAAAGAGTCGTCGGAAACAAGTGAACGAGGTGTATCGCCTTTAAAACGAGTAAACAAGTATGATGAAAGGCATTTATCCGCTGATCGGTAGATGTGAACGAGTATTTGGCAAAAAATTACCACGTTCTGCACAATATTTCTCATAGAATAATGTATTTAATTTGTCATGTTTTGTTAAAATCTAATCGTATAGAACAATTAAAATTTTAAACACGCAAATGCATGCAACACCAAAAACTATAAGTTCACTGTAGGTCATACCGATGGGGTATCTCTAACAACTAACATAGATGAACAAAAATTGGAGTAGAAAAACCACAGAATATTCACAAGGGTATAAAACTGCCGGTATTAGGCTCAAATACCAATCATGCAGAAAACCAAAGGGTCTCGCACAACAACGAAGCTAAACATCGACACCAAGAGCGCCGTAACTAACCTCCATCCAAGCAACCTGCACATACGTGAAGCTGTTAAATCTATCTCGTAAGTCTACATGCCAGGTGAGCCCAATAATGAGCAAGCTCCTAATTATAATGCGACAGAGGTGGCATAGGAGTATAATAACTCGAGCAAGAGTAGTCTTAAAATTACGTGTCTTTATATAAGAGTAAAACATCATACTTCAAAATAAACTATCCTGTCTTACAAAAGTAGAATTAGAATACCGTGTGGAAATTTTAAGGGTAAAGGTAAATTAGGATAGGTTACCTTACACCATTTACATCGATGCTAAATAAATGTTCTGTTTGCTGGCTGTATGCATTGCATGCAGCTACCTATATAAAAAATATGTATAGAATGGTCTCATTCCCAATTTAAAAGTCTGAAGCGTAAAATACGGGTATTTCTTATATGTTGCATTTTAACTTACGTTACACACATACGAGAAAAAGCGTTAGGATTGTAAGTAGTATAATTGCAATACTAGCTATTCATACTTCATGTTTTTGTATGTAATTGTGTTTAGATCAAGCATAAGATGTGAGATATAATATAACATTCCATTGCCATTATTCTATGATTAATTTACTTGGTCTAGAACCGAAAAAGTCTAGCACTCGATCATGTGTACAGTAAAAATCTTTTTTGAGTCCGAATTCCATTCACTTCGTTTTGCTCTAACATACAAAGTTCGTGGCCGCAGTTCATAATTCACACAATACCTGATGAGTCTTTTGTTTGTTAGAACAAAGCGAAGTGAATTCGGCCTCAAAAAAGATTCCTACTATAACACAATTAATTTATCGGAACTAGATTGCACTGCGAATTGCGATCAACTAGACCACATGTAGAATCAAACGCTCGAAAGTGAAAACTAACCGCCGAATGGCTATGTTAAAATATTAAGGATATTAAACCCGCTTTCATCCATGTGTTTTCTACTTAGTGCTTGCTGGTTGATTAGTACTTGTTTCTCAAGAATTGATCACGCATTTACTTAATTACTATTTACTGTATTAAGTAGTTTAAGTACCTTGCTGATGATATGGGGATCGATCGCCAGCAACAAGATGAAGGGACTCTTCGGATCGGAGCAGAGCGCGTATACGGCGTTGAGTAATGAGAGAACCTTCTCCTGCTCGCAACTGTCTAGGGCGTCCACCACCACGACCAGCCGCGTCTGCTGGCCCGTAAACGCGTCGAGGCAGGATACCTGAATAAACGGTTTTGTTAAGAGCCTTGTAATACATGCTTCTGTTGAGACAAAATGTTGGATAGAAGACCAGCCCACGTCGGCACGTCTTTTCTCAGCGCGCTTGCTACCCTGGTCATGATATTCTCCTGCCCAAAAATTAGGCTCACCGAGTCAATTCAAAAATAGTATACTAACATCGGCATTGCCAGCCTAGTTATATGTGGCAGTAGTACCTAACGCAGGGAGCACCTGTCTCTAGGTGTAAAGGTTGGCGGGTCAGCGAACGAATAAAACATAGAACACGAGCTTCATACAAAGTTACCATCAAAAACCGGCCCAATAGTCGAAATGCGCATGCGCACCGGTCCACCAATCACAGCCAGTCAAATGTTCTCAATTATGCTTAACAAATAAATGTGATTCGTCAATTTCCGAATGGCCAGCTGTGATTCGACTAAACGCATGACATTTGTCTATGGTAACATGGCGGTGACAGTGAAAACTCATAATTGGTGAATCGTTAATGCAATAAAGAGTCATTTTTGTTTACTTCATTATAAATCTTGAATGTTAAGGTTATTGCTTACATACGAATAAAAAAAAAAACATCTTTTAAGGAATCCTTGTTTGTTCCTTGTTGTTACTAATGCTTTGAATGATTGTTATTAATGGGTGCTGTATATATTATTATTTCTCCTTCTTTGTAATAATTTATATTTTACATGTAAAGTCGATACAATCTTTGTAGTGAAAAATATCAAACATAATTAGGAACTTATAAGTTTTCCTGCCGGACTAACGGAAAACGCATAGCCTTTTCTGAACGGTCTTTGCAAACATTCTTAATCGTGAACGACAAACGTACACACTTTAAAGAAAATGGTGCGCCATGACGTGTTTCATAATTTCAAATTTTGTCGACGCCGCGTGGTTTCAAAATTTGTCCGTGCTCCGACCGCGCACGCCACCGCCGCGCGCCGGCCGCTCGATGATGTCACCGCTAGTCATCTCCCTCGCACGCGTTGGCTTGCAACCGGGCTTCATACCGCCCACTCTAACACATGGAAATATCCTATGTATCAGGGCTTGAAGTTAGATACGGATCGGCTACTTTCAAATTTCGTGCGCGCGCGCGTAACCAGGGGTGATTTAACTTCACGTTGTTTAGAAATGTTTAGTTAGTTTAGTGTTTGTTTGAGCGAAAAGTAGGTAATAATACTATTAGAAACAGTGCTTGTGTTTTGATTTTGTTTGTTGTTGTGATTACTGTGGCTTTAAACGATGGAAGGAGTTGTTCTGTGCGATTGTGATGAGTTAATGCAGGTCTTATAATAGGCGAAGGAAAGGTAGGAACTAACTTTCGCTCAGAAAAAGCTCATATTTTCCCCAAAACCCACGCCCGACCTGTGTATTATTTAAATTTTACATTGAACACTAATGCGGCAATAAAATGGATTTACCCACTAAAAAATTACCAAAACATATCCCTGGGCTTGCCCTCTCCTGTAAGCCTAGGCACGCCACTGATTGCATTATTTTTTTTCAAAATTAGTCATATGGCATAACACCATCCCTATACAAAATCTGTTCCGTAAAATAAATTAAATTAATATGTGTAAGGCTTTACTTACGTATGAAAACTGATACCATATTTTTTTTGTGTTTTCCTGAGTGATTAATACACCATTTCACTCAACAGTACGGCATATTTTCTTACTTTGAGACTTCACTTTTTTCACGTAATGCAACTGTTCGGTGTCGTCGCCATTTGCAAACTAGACAGCCGTTTGACACAAAATTTACGCCCCGCCTTAACTGACACAAAATCCATGGGCCATTTTCCGACGCTAGTTAGGCTTCTATGTTTTATTCGTTCGCTGTGGCGGGTAGAATCTCCTTAATATATACTTGACGCGAAGCATGATAGGGAAGGACATTCCCTAGTGCTAAGATTCTCTTTTAATTGGCAATTGACTAATAGCATAGCATTGATCACTCACAATGTGTGTGAGTGTCTGCACCTCCGGGCGCAGCGCCAGCGTGGGAGCGTCCCTCCGGAGCGCGCGGGCCAGGCGCGCGCGCGGCGGCAGCAGCAGCGCGGCCAGCACGCGGCCCCACGTGTACAGGTTGGCGAGCAGCACGGCGCCGGCGACGGCACACGCGCCGAACATCAGCCCCTGTTGGATTTCACGCCGCCTGATCGACGACGACCCAATCTCACTGAGCCGTCGGTTCGACTTCATTTTTAACACTAATATTCAGTTGCAGAAGCGTACGGTGAACATTTCAAATAAGGATCGATCTGTATTTTAATATTCTCATGAATTAGAACAACATTATAAGAAAGAGAGCGACAAAGTGTTGATCAAGTTACATACATTCATAATATTCATATAGTGTCTTTGTCGATTTACTTTTTATTTTGTTTGTTCTGTTATAACGGTGCAACAGATCAAGGTTACTTTTTGCATTGAGACAGAATTTGGATCAGATATTGATATTACACTACTTCTCATCCCAATCAGAGTTTCCTGGTTGGTATTGAAATATATGATACAGATAAAAAAACAAGAACGATTGTGCTCAATTTCTATGTAAGTACATATAACAAATTGACAACATTTCATATTTTTAAGACTATCATTTTATTACTTTTCTGAATCCTGCTTAAAAAGATGAAGTAATCTCTGTTTTTATTTACTTTCTGGGATGATTATTTATTTTATTATTAATTTATAAAAACATACTCATTTTAAAATGTGGCAACACCAAAACCAGAACTTAATGGAACTGGTTACTTTAGTCGGCTTTCTTATTTAAAAAAAACTTAATACAACTCGGTATGCATCTGTCATCTGTCAACGTCAAATAAAAATAAAAAAAATATTTTTTCGCTCATTGGTTTAGACAACAACCCTATTCAGACCGTATTGTCTTAGATTGCAGTTATTTGATGTATTTTCTTATAAGTATTTCTTTAAATACAGAAGAATAAATTCAAAGTTTTTTTTTAAGGTACGCGACATAAAGCCCTGTCGATCTCTATATTAATTTCCACCTGTTATAAATATGAAATGTTGTCAATTGCAGTTAGTTGTTGAAGTCTTTGGTGGAAACGTATGTTCAGTAATAGATGTCTATGAATTGAATTGATAGCAGTTTTAAAGAGTTAGTTATAAAAGACAGACAGAGCGAGATAAATAAATAATAATAAATAAATATTAAGGGACAATCATACACAAATCGACCTAGTCCCAAACTAAGCAAAGCTTGTACTATGGGTACTAGACGACGATATACATAATATATAAATACATATATAGATAACATCCATGACCCATGAACAAATATTTTGCACAAATATTTGCCCCGGCCGGGATTCGAACCCGGGACCGTCGACTCAGTAGGCAGGTGTCTACCAACCGAGCCAAACGCGGCGTCGTGAGATGATTAGTATAAAGGTGTTAGACCCCTGGAGATGGTACCGTTAGGTATAGCTTACTGTAGGTCGGTGCCCGGGTCGGTGAGGTACATGACGAGCACGCACAGGCCCACGAGGACGCACGTGAAGCACAGCTCGAACGTCACGATGTGCGGGATGCAGCACACACGACGCCATCTGCACGGAGATAATATAATAAAGTGTGTTTCCGCGTATATACAACGTGTCCCTGGCCTCTGGACAAACATGAAAGGTACTGTTCATTAGGGTCTTTCTAACAGATGCACAAAATCCTATGCCAAACGGCACAGTATTTAAGGATAAAAATAACTGATGTTCGATTTATTACTTCGGAACAGCCAGTATGTAAATACATTGTAGTTCATATGTCATGTCACTTTAATCTCAGCGTTACTGATGGCCAGGGTTCGGAAATTCGGATCGATGTTTACCTAAAGTTGACAAAATCCTATTGCTATCTCACTCATTCGTCAAACAAAGCCTATACCTACATCCGATTATTAAAGCCGCCGCCAAAGTTTAGGTAAATATCGATCCGAATTTCCGAAACCTGCTGATGGATAACAACTGATACAGTTTGTTACTATTTATTGTTGATTTGCCTCAATTAAATTTGTTATTTTTAGGGTTCCGTACCCAAAGGGTAAAAACGGGACCCTATTTTACTGAGACTTCGCTGTCCGTCTGTCAGCAGGCTGTATCTCAAGAACGGTGATAGCTAGACAGTTGAAGTTTTCACAGATGATATATTTCTATTGCCACTATAACAACAAATACTAAAAATAAAATAAAGTTAATATTTAAGGGAGGCTCCCATACAACATGCTTGTTATAGATTATGGTACGGAACACTTCATGCGCGAGTCGGACTCGCACTTGCCCAATTTTTTTCTTTTTATCTAATAAAATAATATATATTATTAGAGCATTCCTGAGACATAACTATACTCGGGATTTCGTTCTTTGTCCAAAAGCCGAGGATACGTTGTATATGTGACAGTGTTTATAGTAAAAGGTTCCATTGTTCTGGTTTCCACAGACGAAACATGCATTTTCATACCGACAAGCTGTCAACGCGCCATTACAGAAACTCGAACAATGGGAATTTTTACTAAACAATTTTCCGTACGTGTGTCATGGCCATACCACGTCAACCTGGCTAGACGGATTTTAATCGATACCGGTACGGGGATAACTTGACAGATATTTTCTAAGATGGGATACGTTTTACTAGACAGTGGAGAAAAAAAAAATAACACTGATTTGTTTATATGATAAACAGTGTAGGTAGTACTAACTTCCAGCCCGACGTGGAGGAGACGGGGCGGGGGCGGAAGGCGCGCGCGAGGCGGGTGCACACGCGCCCGTACTGGCACTCCAGCGCCTCGGCCAAGCTCGCGATCATCTGCACCACCATCGCCTCGCCCTCTTGTTTATATCATAAACAGTGTAGGTAGTACTAACTTCCAGCCCGACGTGGAGGAGACGGGGCGGGGGCGGAAGGCGCGCGCGAGGCGGGTGCACACGCGCCCGTACTGGCACTCCAGCGCCTCGGCCAAGCTCGCGATCATCTGCACCACCATCGCCTCGCCCTCTTGTTTATATCATAAACAGTGTAGGTAGTACTAACTTCCAGCCCGACGTGGAGGAGACGGGGCGGGGGCGGAAGGCGCGCGCGAGGCGGGTGCACACGCGCCCGTACTGGCACTCCAGCGCCTCGGCCAAGCTCGCGATCATCTGCACCACCATCGCCTCGCCCTCTTGTTTATATCATAAACAGTGTAGGTAGTACTAACTTCCAGCCCGACGTGGAGGAGACGGGGCGGGGGCGGAAGGCGCGCGCGAGGCGGGTGCACACGCGCCCGTACTGGCACTCCAGCGCCTCGGCCAAGCTCGCGATCATCTGCACCACCATCGCCTCGCCCTCTTGTTTATATCATAAACAGTGTAGGTAGTACTAACTTCCAGCCCGACGTGGAGGAGACGGGGCGGGGGCGGAAGGCGCGCGCGAGGCGGGTGCACACGCGCCCGTACTGGCACTCCAGCGCCTCGGCCAAGCTCGCGATCATCTGCACCACCATCGCCTCGCCCTCTTGTTTATATCATAAACAGTGTAGGTAGTACTAACTTCCAGCCCGACGTGGAGGAGACGGGGCGGGGGCGGAAGGCGCGCGCGAGGCGGGTGCACACGCGCCCGTACTGGCACTCCAGCGCCTCGGCCAAGCTCGCGATCATCTGCACCACCATCGCCTCGCCCTCTTGTTTATATCATAAACAGTGTAGGTAGTACTAACTTCCAGCCCGACGTGGAGGAGACGGGGCGGGGGCGGAAGGCGCGCGCGAGGCGGGTGCACACGCGCCCGTACTGGCACTCCAGCGCCTCGGCCAAGCTCGCGATCATCTGCACCACCATCGCCTCGCCCTCTTGTTTATATCATAAACAGTGTAGGTAGTACTAACTTCCAGCCCGACGTGGAGGAGACGGGGCGGGGGCGGAAGGCGCGCGCGAGGCGGGTGCACACGCGCCCGTACTGGCACTCCAGCGCCTCGGCCAAGCTCGCGATCATCTGCACCACCATCGCCTCGCCCTCTTGGCTGCCGTTCTTCATGCCTTCTGTAAAGTGGAATCTGAAAAGATACATACAACTTCATTGATTGAATCAAATCTATCTCTAAGAATGACATCGTTGGCGCCTAAAAGCAAATTAGGAGATAATAGGTCTTTCAACATTAGGATAAAATAGATTAGGGCATAAGAGATTATTTTATAAATATTATGGATTTTGACTTTTACGATAAAATAGCGTTTTGTGCATAAGGGCATTATCGCAAATGAACGTTAGGTCAAAAATGTTGTTAGGGATTTCGAGGGAGATCCATATTTACCTTATAGGTGTAGCGGGTAGTGCCCTCGGATCGTTAGGTCCAGGTGGGTGGCAAAAGACTACCTGCAGCACCAGTAGCAGCGAGCTGAACCGTCTTCCCAGTGCCGACAGTACACCGCCCGCCCACCACCATTCGTATCTGAAATAAGCAAATCAAATTAAAGAATAGTAGTACATTATTGCCGAGCCCTGGACGACAGAGAACTGCCTGTCAAGATGGTTCCCATGTCGCATACTAATACAACTAGTTTGTGAACATATGAAGGCCATGCTCTTCCACGTGAATCTGTTCCCGTTAGCATAGTATCTTACTTATTTCCCAGACTCCAGAACAGATACAAGGCCAGGTACAAAGCGGCGAACAGCGAGCAGCACGCGGCCACGGCGGCGTAGGCGGGCGCGCCGGCCACGGCGGCGCAGGCGCCGGCCGCCAGCGCCACGTGCCACGCGCCCCACCACACGGCCCAGGACCACGCCCAGCCCGACTCGCTCCACTGCCGCGCGAAGTTCTTCATCTCCTCTGGAAACATCATACACATGCTTACAGTTCACTGTAAATGTTCCAACGTTTATAAATTCGACTTCCGAAACGGACGCTTGTAATAATGAAGAAGTAACTGCTACGTCGAAACCAAATTACGCTCTAAAACACAACACGAATAAGCGCGTCGAGTTGGATCATGTTTTAAGGCCGTTCCCTGAGCCAGAACCCCGAGCCCCTCCTCAGGCCACCCGTCCCTGTCACATCACAGTCACATTTCAAAAGAGTGACGGAGACAGAGCTTGCGGGTCGTAAGGCGATATCTTTTTTCGTAAGAATTTGTCGATGATTATTTATTTTAAAAATATTGGCTTCAATTATTGAAATTCGGAAGCTGTAAAATTACTATTTTAGTTATGATTGATTTTTCTCCTTTTTTTGTTTCATAGTGTCACGTAGAAAAAAAAACAAGTAAAGTTGGAGTAAAAATTCGAATTGGAGGTTACTTTGGGAATTAATTGTATCGAGCGAAGTGTTATGAATCGTGTATCGAATGCTGTGTTATTAAAGATAATATAATCAAGAATGATATATATTTTTCCCTCGTTTACTAATATCAACGTTTCGTAGAAAAATAGGATAATTTTTGGGGTATTTTTGCATTTCTGGCTCAGGGAACGGCCTTAACGCTGCACTGTTAACCTCGTATGCGGTACGAGATCGTTTTCGGGTGTAGGATAGCGTTTTAGAACGTTTTTTATGACTCGCCTTCTGGTCTATGATCAATGATCAACTCTAATCCATTAGCATATTTTCGCATAGTTTCTCGCTCAAATTAAGTTTACTCGTATTAAAATGCTTTCATTAATATAGTCTGAACTAGGGACCCGCCCCGGCTTCGCACGAGGTGCAATGATGATAAATTATGCATGTGTAGCTACGCATTATCTCTTGAATCACTTTATTTATAAAAAACGCATCAAAATCCGTTGCGTAGTGTTAAAGATCTAAGCATACATAGGGACAGATGGACAGCAGCGACTTTGTTTTATATTATGTAGTGATAAAACTTACCTTTTAATTTACCGAGCAAAAACGACTTCCCCGACCCCCACCGCGCATATAACCCCACAGTAATCGGCACTGATAGGCTCGGCTCAGACAGCATGTCCGCTAACGCTGCGCTGTACAACTCGTATCCCAACATATTCTCATTGTCTTCGTTCGTGTTGAGTTTGCGTGCCCCGAATATCTGTCCCAGTATCGTCTTGTTGTAGGACATGTCGATATTGTACGGCGTTTCGTTTAGCTTGTTTGGCTTGTATAATAATTGACTGTTCTTCGGATTCCGAAGGAGTATTTCAACTATTTGCTGAAAAGAACATGAGAAAACGTTAAATTATATAAGTAGATATAGAACAGTTACTAAACGGCATCAACGATTACAAAATGCCGAGCAGTACTCCACTTTAAGAGCATGAGTAACCGCTCTGTAAACATGTAATAAACGTCAAAATAGAAGTTTTAAAAACGTAGGCCCTACATAATGTACTTATTGTACACTTTCCATATTCCACCCGCACTGATTCGGAAACACGCTAAACTTCGCTTCTAATCAGAACTTAATGTGGTATCATATCTGTCAGCTTACTGATTCGTAGTTATTAACCCTTAAATGCATGGTGTAAGATGCAGCTTACATAAACCAAAATGAATTACTGGATGAAAACTAGAAACATTTATTTGAAATAAAATAATATTTTATAATATTGTGTTTTTTTAATTCATGCATTTAAGGGTTATGAAGAATGTTAATATGTTATTGAATCAGCGACTCAAAGTAGGCTTGAAGTATCTCTGTTTTGGCCCTATCGCTGACTGATAGAGAATGCCACTAGGCATTAAGTTTACAATTTGTACTTAGCTTGGTTTTGTGCAATAAAGTTTTAATAGATAAATAAACCAGGATCATTCCAGTGACAAGAGCGGATAATTCTGGCATCATAAAGAAAGAAGACGAATTGAGTTACATAGTTAGCAGAAAAAGATGAAGCTTTATTTTATGAGTACTAGTTTACCTTGGAGCGCGCTCTCATAGCGATGTGCAGCGCGGTATCCCCGCGATTGTCAGCCACATTAACCCGCACTTTGCGCTCCAGCAACAATTGCACCATTTCTGCGTTTCGCGACCTGACTGCCCGTAGCAGCGGCGTGTCACCGCTCTGTTCAAACGAAGGAAAACTTGCATAACAACGCATCAAAAAATATGAGGAGGATCAGGTCTCCTTTTATTGATAGATAGCGACGAATCTTAACAAAAAAAGTTTCAATACAGGTACGTTTTAGTTAAAACAGTCACTTCAATGAAAGCGTATTATTACTGTGAACTTTTGGACACCTTATTCAAAAAATTATAAGTAACAACATACAAGGTAATACTTACACTAGTGCAATGCTCTAGGTCAGGATTAGAAGCCAGTAGCAGCTTCAGTATGGCGACGTGTCCTTTTTCTACAGCAGTGTATACTGGCGTCTTTTTCTCCTTGCCCGCCAGGTCCACGTCCACGTGTTTCTTCAGCAACGCTTCCACAATGTTCTTATGGCCGCCTTTTACTGCGTGGATGAGTGGAGTGTCTTTTGAGTGATCCTGGAGAGTTTTAGGAGGATCATATTAGACACAGACTGTTATGAAGTTATGATTTATGATATAGCTGGGCGATCATTCAAACGTTTAACTATTATGACAGTTAACCACAAGAAGTGTACCTACGAATCCTACGATCCAACTAATTATGCTCAAATTTGGCTCTTATTTTCAAATAGTGAACCTTACCTCATTTTAGCACCAGGCGGTCCAGGCGGTGATTTGTAGCAGATAGTTATTTTTTGGGATTTTATAAAACCCTGACTCTTGCCAGATTCGACAAGATTAGACAAATTAGCGGATCAATGTAGACGAAACTGTTTTTTCATTTATGGTATAACAAAAATAAAAACGTATAAATTCCATTTTAGTATAATAATAATACGGCTTCGGTTTAAAGCCCAGTATTACACCTCTCCGCCCTTAGCCTTCCACACCGGTGTTACCCTTAGGCCACTCTATGTATGTGTCGCTATTTTATGGGAGCCCAGCTAGCGGGAGGCGAGTCATCGTCTACCAGTGCATTTTTTGCTATGAGACCCTTTTCCTGGTAGATGTCCGGCTGTCTCAAACAATAACCCAATTAACCAGTCCTCCATTTCATCCCCATACCCCAATTTGTATTTAGATTCCATATATCCATCAATAGTTCTTGCACCTAGCGGGCGTTGTCTCTATGTGCGTCCCATGACACGGATAGGGACAGGATCCGCTCGATGTACACCTTACATTCCATTAAATTGTCGAAAGGGCCTCTACGCGTTGGCTTCGGCTCCGTGCACGCCTCCCAAAGGTCCGGGACAGTATTGTCCCGTGAGCGGGTGCGACATACAGGAATAATAATAATAACCGTTTTACTTTTAACACTTTATACTCTCGCGGTTTGAACACATACTTAAAACTTATTGAACCGGATCTATCGCCATATTTTGATTTACCTTCATTGCCTGACGTTTCAACACGGTTTCACGTGCCGTGGTCCCAGGCATACGCAGGAGTACGCAATATCGCGATAAACCCGGTTCAATAAGTTTTAATTACGTTTTACTTTTGATATAACTTTATTGTAAAAAACCTAACTTAAGATTTTAAATGAATAAAGGAGATAATAATAATATATACATCTTAAGAGACTCTCGCTAGATGGCTGGATCAAGGGCCAGATACAGAAGGCGGTACTCCTGGACACGGCGCGCATCGTCAGGAGGTTCCTCTCTCTGCAGCCCTAACCACCGGTAGCCTGGGCCCTGCCCCGCTTGCGGCGGCACCCTAGGTTAGGTTTTTTATAATGTATTTATATATTTTGTAATTTCTTTATTGTATTTTACTTTTAATATACATATATTGTAAAAACCCAGCCTAATAATTAAAATAAATAAAGGAGATAATAATAATAAATATCGATCTAGTCCCAAATTAAGCTCAAGAAGGTTTGTGTTATGGGTACTAGACGACGATATACATACTTATATAGATAAATATATACTTAAATACATAGAACAACCATGACCCAAGCACAAATATTCGAGTTCATCACACAAAATAATTGCCCTGGCCGAGATTCGAACCCGGGACCGCGGGAGTATTATCCGTCCGCAATGTGGGATTGGATCTAACAATTAGTTTATTGTACAAAAACATCAAAATTCGTATGTAGGTAGTGACCTAGTGATAAAAGGTATTTCATTTAGTCCCTAAATGTAAACAGGCAATTAATTGATGTACCACTACTAATCAAACTACAATAATACAAGAGCTATACATACCTGCACATTTATATACGCTCCCGTATTAATGAGTGCCACAGCTATGTCGTAGTAGCCCTCTTTGCAGGCGATAGCGAGCGCCGTATAACCATCCTTGTCTAACGCGTTGACATTAGGTTTATGTTCTAGTAACATCTGGACGATCTCCAAGTGGTTCCCTGCAATGAACGGGCAATTAGGAATCGGCGCGAATGTAACGACGTGTGTGACATTTAACTTCTAATATAAACTAAGTTGGGCTAGTTTATTGGTGTATAATCTGTCATGGCTCCTGCAATTCATAGGCTTTGGGAGATTTTGATGCTTGGTATCAGCCGCCACAGAAGAATAAAGACAGTAATGCAACTTATTAATAAACCTTATTTGCAGCTCATCACATTTTTTTAGAACTAATAACGGTTGGGCTGACTAGTTCTTGACTTGGCCTGCGTGCATTCGTGATTGTCTACTTTCCCGTATCTTCTATTCTAGGAAGATATGGTATTTTGTACTTAACGAACTCACCATGGGTGGCTTGTAGTAGTGGCGTCCAGCAATACATTCCCGCTGAGTTAGAGTCAGCCCCAGCGCGCAGCAACGCCGCGCAAGAGACCGCGTCGCCGGCGCGCGCCGCCCACGTCAGTGCCGATGTGGCATACTTGTCGCAGGAGTTGGCGCGAGCGCCGGCGGCGAGCAGCCGTTGGACGACGCCGCTGTGGCGACGACCCGCCGCCCATACCAGCGAACTGGCGAAAGCAAGTGACAATACGATGGGACGGAGTCTGCGGGTGATTTAAACTGATTTCTTCGACAACGTGTGTCCCCGCCGGCTCTGCGCCCCCCGACGATTAACGCTAGTAGTAGTTTTGATAATAATGCGATTAATATAGTTCACCAAAATATACAAGGTTTTACTAGTAAAGAACTTGAAATTGGTTTATTTATAGATAATCATAATATTCATATCTTGTGTATAACTGAACACTGGCTTAAAGGTCATGAATTTATGTTCAATTTTAACAATCATAGTATAGTAAGTTCTTTCTCTAGAGAAGTTCACATCCGCGGTGGATCTTTGATTATTGTAAAACATGATTTAAAACATAAAGAACGCAAAGATATTGTTAACATGTCCATTGAGCGTCAGATTGAACTGTCGTGTATTGAATTGGAACAATTTATAATTATATGCGTATACAGACCCCCATCAGCGGACTATAGTTTATTTGAGTCAACTATGGATGAAGTGCTCAATAGTGTATTCTCAAGTAATAAGTGTATTATTGTGTGTGGTAATTTTAATGTTAATTTGTGTGAAGAATCATCTATGAGTGTGAGTTTATTGAACACTTTTAATTATTTTGGCCTAGTGAATTTGTTTTCTGAGTCTACCAGAATCACAGCTACCAGTTTCACGTGTATTGATAACATATTTAGTAGTGTTGATGCGATTGATAAATCTATCATAAACAAACTAAGCTCTGACCATTGCGGGCTATATGCCTCCTTCAACTTCAGTGGAAATATTGAGAGTGATCCACAAGACGCCATGTGCAGACCTATCTGAAAATAGCTTAGATTTATTTAACCATAACATTCAGAGGAGACCATGTTATCTTACATTTACTCAAGAGGATGCTAACTGTATGTGTTCGGTCTTGTTTAACTGCACCAAAAAAGAATTTGATGCCTGTTTCAATTTAAAGAAAATACAAGACAGGGTTAAAACTAAATTCAGCGACTGGGCTACACCTGATATTCATGAAAAAAGACGTCGTCTCTACGATCTATATGAACAGTCGCCATCAGATATATCGCAGCATATAAGGCGTTCATAAATATGTGAACATGTACTGTAACGCCCAGTCAATAAGAGTCGTGTTCAGATATTTATGAATGCCTTACATGCTACGATATGTCTGATGGCGACTGAACAAAGGACAATCGACAAGAGACCGGAGTTCCTAGAGTACGTGAAAACGTTTTCCAAATCCTTTAAGCAAATGTGTGCCGCCGCTAAAGCTGATTACTTGTCTAAAAAGATCACAAATTCCTGTGATAAGGTGAAAACTATTTAAATAAATAAATAAACAAATATCAGACAACCTCACACAAATCGATCTAGTCCCAAATTAAGCTCAAGAAGGCTTGTGTTATGGGTACTAGACGACGATATACGTACTTATATAGATAAATATATACTTAAATACATAGAACAACATTTGGAAGGTAATCTATGATGAAACTGGGAAAACGAAACCAAAAGATCGCCATTACAGTCTTCGAATCGACGATACTGTAATAAGTTCCGATGTTGAAATTGCCCATCACTTTGAGCAATTCTTCTGCAATATACCTGTAGAGACAACAAAGTCTTTAAATTCATCGCCCGATGTCGCTGAATTACTATTGACAACGAATGTAACAGAATGTACAACTATCTTTAAATTCATTTATGTAACCCCTACCACTATTATTAAAGCGTTTAAATCGCTAAATTTAAAGAAGACTGAGGATCTGTGGGGCCTATCTGTGAAAGTGTTACATTCAATTGTTGAATCTATTGCACCATATTTAGCTGATATCTTTAATAAATGTATTGATACTGGAGTATTTCCTGATTTGATGAAGCATAATTTAATTATTCCCTTATTCAAATCAGGTACAAAATCAGACCCCACAAATTTTATACCAATATCAATACTACCAGCATTAAGCAAAGTTTTTGAGAAGATTATTCTAAATCAACTTATATTTCATTTCAATCGGAATAACCTACTCCACAGCAATCAATTCGGGTTCACTAAAGGTCGCTCTACCACTGACGCTGGCGTGGTACTAGTTAAACATATCTTTGATGCCTAGGAGAAGGCTCAAGATGCTATTGGAGTTTTTTGTGATCTATCCAAAGCATTTGATTGCGTTGATCATGAGAATTTAATTCGTAAGCTAGAACACTACGGAGTCAAAAACAATGCCCTTGACCTTGTCTCGTCATATCTTTCAGGCAGAACGCAACGGGTAGATATCAATGGGTTCAATTCTAGGTCCCTTTTTTATAGTGTATATTAACGATTTATATAAACATGATATTGTACTATTTGCAGATGACACATCTCTTCTTTTTAAAGTAAAAAGGCAAGAAAACAACTTCGATTTGATAAATGATGCACTGTCCTCTATTGTGGATTGGTTTACTGCAAATAATTTACTTTTAAATGCCAAGAAAACTAAGTGCATTACATTTACATTACCAAATGTGAAACAAGTAAATTGTGCCAAGGTAAAACTGAAAGGCGAAGTACTGGAATTTGAAGTAAAAACAGTATTTCTGGGTGTTACTTTAGACTCTAAACTGCAATGGAGTGCGCATATAGCCACTCTTGCAGGTAAGCTTAGCTCCGCGGCCTATGCAGTTAGGCGAATCAGGCAGCTGACAAACGTGGAGACGGCAAAGATTGTATATTTCAGTTATTTCCATAGTGTTATGTCATATGGAATTTTTATTATGGGGAAGAGCGGCGGATATCCAAACCATCTTTGTGCTACAAAAACGAGCTGTACGCGCAATTTATGCACTAGGAGGTCGTACGTCACTAAGAGAGAAATTCAAGGAAACAAACATTCTCACCGTAGCATCTCAATACATTCTTGAGAATATCATGTATGTGCGGAAAAATCTCCATGAATTCAAGCTCAACAGTGACATTCACCACTACAATACGAGAAGTAAGGACAAGCTCGCAATACCTGCCCACCGTCTCCGTAAGTCCGTCTTTAATGTATGTGGGAAACTAAAATCTGTCTTAGGTAAGTTTTATCACTTAGATAAAATTGTAAACAAAGCAACGCTGTACACCTTGTATCATGCTCTAGTGGACTCGATATTGTCCTACGGTCTCAGTAGTTACGGTCTCACTTTCCCCACATACCTTAACCAAATAAAAAAACTACAAGTTAGGTTTCTAAAGTTTCTGGTAAACAAAAATACAAAGCGAGACTGTCGACAAAACTATGACAAACTTTTTTCGACTTGCAATATACTCCCTGTACAGGAAAAACGGTCACTGCTCATAGCGTTGGAACAGTATAGGCGCAATGATTATAAAAAAACATTGAACCACTCTTATCGAACAAGAAGCGTTGCTAAAGAATTATGTAAGCGAAGACTGTTAGTACCTAAAGTATATAATTACTATGGGAAGCGTACCCGAAAGTATCTCACACCCACGATATTAAATAGTGTACCGGACTCAATTAGATCTTGCCACGATGTGTCAAAAATTGTTTATAAGAAGAGGCTAAAGAAGGCATTGCTGGATAGATTCGATCAGAATGTCTGAACGGATGAATCCAGCAATGGCAAACAAAAACGCAGGACATGCCGAGGTAGATTTCGATTCATCATCCGTCCTAAGTGGGCAAACCGGTGGGAATCTTGTAGGTACATATAGATTAAATTCTGAATCCATATTATATGAGTTGTTGGTGAAAAATTAATATATTTAATTAATTAATAAAATTAGTTTAAACTTAACACTGTTTGAAATGTTCTTGATTACATTCTGGCTTTTCATTGTTATCGAGTAGCAATATTGTTGTTTATATACAGTGTACTTTTTGTAGTTTGTAAGTTAAATAAAATGCGATACTACTCAATAGTAATATGTACAATGGTGGAGGGCACTATGTTTTTCTGCCAACAAACTGCTGTGCAGTTTGGCAGTTATTTAGAAAGTTTATTGTACTATTGTGTTACATAAATAAATAAAAAAATAAAATAAAAAAGGTTAGCTCGTCGTTCGTGGGGAACTGTGTACGCTTCTACAATAAAATACCTATTCATGTAGTAAAATTGCCCTGTAGCAAATTTAAAGCGCAAATAAAACGTTACTTATTGAATAAAGCTTATTATACTGTCAATGACTTTCTAAACGACAGTGATGCCTTTAAGCCAGTAGTATAGTGTTGTGTGTCAATAGTAAATTTTTAAATAAGCATTGTTTTGGTGGGTAATTTTTATTGTAACACGAGAGCACAATTTGTTGTTTCTCACCGGGCAAATAGTATTAGTCAAGTATGCCCGGCAGCTTGAGCATGTCATGCTCGCTTAAAGGTCTTTGCTTACGGTGGCGTCGTTGATCGGGTCGCAGCCTTCCCTATAATATGGTTGAGGGAGGCGATGGCTGAGATATGCGTCATACTCGTGAACGGGTGCCGTTTGTGGGGTCCGGTCTGTTCATGCTAGCAAGGGCCAAATTAAATATGTAGGAACCGCATACTAGTGTTAAATTAAGCAAACGTGAGAAACTTCATCCTGTACTCGATTGAAGTTATTCAATGTTGATTTTAACTTTTGAACTCTTAGAGACTGTATACATCTCTAAGAAACAGCTTAGTATAGTAAGACACTCAGAGACTTTATACATCTCTGAGGAAATTAAATAATTTTAAAATATTTAATTGCATGTTATGACGCCTAGAGACCATATAAATCTCAAAGAAATTTAGGTTTAATAATTATTTTCTATTATAAACTATTTACGTTGACGCCTAGAGACCTTATACATCTTTATGGAATTCAATTAATTAAGTAATTATATTTTATTGCATGTTGTGACACCCAGAGACTTTATACATCTCTGGGTATATTTAATATTTTTAATTTATCGTTAAAGTTTTCATTTTAATGTTCCTAATTAACATTGATTTGGAGTATCTATACATCTCCTTTACGTGTACCAGTGTAATTAGTTATAACACAAATGTATTATGTAATTGTTTTAAGTATTATTTACGAAAAAATGACTTATTGTTGAGTTTCTTTCGGCTTTCTTCTCAACAGCGGTCTCCTCTTGCGAAATACCGGTAGATTCACAATCTGACTTGTAAAAGTGCCCCTGTGGCCTACTTACTGAATAAATTATTTCATTTCATTTCATCTCGTAGAGTTATATCAAAACAAAATGGAGAAACAATAGCGAGAAAATGGGCTACGAAGCGTTACCGCGTATGTGCAAAGTTAAGCTTCGGCGTGGTACCTAATTATTGTACTTATATCTCTCATATGAGATTCAGCCTTAGAATTGTTTGATGTTTGTTGACTGACTCTAGATGATAACTATAATCTTCTTTAAGTTTAAAAGGAGACAAGAATTATATGTACATATTTCATTTGTTATCAATGTATTTATAACCAGTTGTTGTGTACAATAAAGCGTTTACATACATACATATATGTATACCTTTAACCCTTACTTTAATCTAGTTCATCAACAACTATTAGATATATTTTAAACTCCTTGAATATTTAATATCGATCTAGTATTCATAAAATCTGTAATAAGCATTGAATATTGCGGCGGAAACAGATTACTGTATTTCAGTAAAACTATTCATAACATGACACATTCTACAGTGAGACCTTCAGTTTACTAACGGCGGCAATTTTAGAGTGTCGTTTCGTAAATAACACGACCACTATCCGCATAATGTCACCATTCGGCCACCACTAATAGCGGTGTTCAATTTTATTGTTGACTTGTTTACTTATTGGTCATGTTGAGATGTAAATATTATATTTTACCCATATCTGTTATGAAGCAAAGTCCTCTAAGACAGATACAATTTTGATATAGCGTTTATTTAAATGTATTCTTGATTACACATTTAACATTAAACCCATGCATATTTAAATTTGCGAGAAACGACGCAGTGCTACGTGCGGGCTTCTTTGTAGGCAATAACATTATGAACAATACAAACTAATGATGAATTTTAATGAATGGTAATGGACCAAAAATGGGGAGGCGTTTAACTAAAATAGTTCAATACATAATGTGTCTAAAAGCCCTGGTAACCATTCCGGAAACCAACGGTAAAGGATTTTTGCCGTTCGGACCATAATATAATGGTTTTTAGTGCTTTAAATATTCTCGTTACTTGATGTTATGACATAATTTTACCCGATATTTTATTTTCAAGCTATTATTATCAAAATACGATTCTGTAATACGTACTTAATATTATAGTTCCCATGAGCATGTACGTCAGCCCCTTTCTCCAGCAGCAACACCACAATTTCTTCGTGCCCCTTGTAGGAGGCCCACATCAGAGGCGACCATCCACCCTGCAATATTAAAATAACAAATAATTGTATCAATCTGCTACTATCTATAACTAACTGCGGGAAAAAATAGTAAATGCATACTAGCGTTACATAAGGAGTTACTACGTTTTTCGTTGGAGCACAATGAGAGTAAGTTAAGGTTCTTTTTCTTCAAAATTATGATGATATGTAATAAAGGTAAACTTAACTTAAGGCTTAACCGTCGTGAAGGTAATGTGGTGAGTAACCAATCCTGCTCTTAGAAGCAGTCAGAAATACTTTTATTCGTAAAACGTGGGTACAGTACAGATTAAGTTGGGTTGGTCTCCACTTTAATTACTTGGAGTACCAAATATAAAAATAAGATACATATCATTTAACCGCTTGTCCAGATTATTGATGATATGATATAGATTTATTATAATAGAGAAAAACAAAATGTGTGTGTCTGTATTTTAAGAGTTAATCGTAAGACTGGCTGAAATTAACAATTTCAAAGCCTTTATTTTGTATTTTTTCTTGTATGTTCTATGTGTTGTCAGGTTCTAAATGACCTAGCACATTAAGCGAGTAAGTCAATTTGTATTAATATCTCCGTAATACAAACAAACGCAGCAGCCGAAACAGATCAAATATTAGGATAGTTCATATTGTTATAAATAGACAATCATAATAAACAGTGAAGATAAACCGCAATCAAATAATCATTTACGACCGCAGTTCATAATAGTCGCGGATGAGTGTATTTAACCAGATTTAAGCATGTAGAGTGGATGTCAGTGACATCTTGGCACAGTTCCACGTCAAGTATAAATGTACTAATTTTAAGTGCAGCGTCCAGAATACATTTTGATGGTCTATATAAAAAATGGAACGCATATGCATTGTGCATCATTATTGTCGTATTGATAGTATTTAAGGACAAATACCTACTTGACATTGTCAAAGATAAAATATTGTCTCCGCGACACGAGGGCATGTTGTTTCTGATTAATTAATAAACACTTTTTCACAAAAAATATCCGACTTCGACAGATCTTTACCAAAATTTCATAGGACCAACATGAAGATGCCTACTATCAAACAAACAAATAATTTTCGTACTCGATTCATAAATGACGCAGTTCTGAGGTGACGAACCTTTCTCGTTCTTTTTGAAGTCGGTTGAAAAGCTCTAACATTGTCACAAAGTTATCTACGACGTATGTAATTAATTAATTAGTCACATATACTTTTTCTCCAGATTCATACATCTCTGATCTCTGAATATATCAAAAAAAGAGATTGAACCACCCGCAACAACGAATTACTTGTTAACTCGGGCCGTTTCGCATATTGTAAACGCACTGGGCTATTTCTGGAACATCCCAGCTGTTATTTTATTTCAAATTTTGAAACGTCTGTCGTGCAAGACACCATGTCATGATTCAACAATAACACATTATAAAAACATGCGTCACAAGATTAAAAACAACCCAACTCAAATAAATGTGCACACAGTGATATAGTATTTGGTGTATAGCACTGTGTAGGTCAGAAAAAATAAATTAATATGCAATTGACACGGACATAGATATACACCATACAATAAAATAGTTGCAATGATATATACGTATAGATACATAAAGCGCACATTTGAGTATAAATACAAGTATTATGTGAAATTAATAAACCTGCAATTACATTTAGTCTGTATCACGTTGGTTGTAAGGCGGTCGTATAATGATGAGGATGGTAGTCCAGCTCATAAAAACTTATTTTATAGTTCAAGATCTGCCCATATCCGGAGGAACATTTTATTTCCTGGTGCAATATAATTTAAAAATAGATTCGTTAAGTTTACATCGCCATCGAAGTAATAGCTTGAAGTATCGTTGCTTCCCACAACGTGCCACAAACACACACAAGTATTTGCTTGCATGATTTAATCCACGTGTTCGAAAAGCTGTTACCTTATTCGGAAGTTTAATACGCTTGATAATATACACCCCAGTCGCTATAGTATTTTATGCAACCGTTGTATAAGAGGGGACAAAAAACGCGAATGGCATGGGAGCATTGGGAGCGTAGCGAACATCGTAAGAAAGATGCCACGAGCGTTTTTTGACCTACTTATACAACGCTGCATACAATACTTTTTCTACGACTCGACATTTCATAAATAAAATGCAAATAAACAACAAAGAAAATAATTACATGTTCCCGCTCGGAATCAACAACAAAAAAAAAAATAGTCTCTGATAAACTTTTTTTTTTATTGACGTCCATCTGTCAAAAAAATATGAACTTGTACATAAAGGTATACGTTCACTTTACTAAACATCTGTCAAAAATATGAACTTATACATAAAGGTATACGTTCACTATACTAAACATCCATGCACTGAAGATAAAACTTTTTTTTAAGTTGGCAGCAATGCTTTAGTACAATAAGCTTATTTTATAAATTGCAAATTGTGTGAATACAGCTGTTTATCTTGTAATCTGTGGTAATAAGTGATGCTTTTTTGGCGACATTATAACCACTAGATTGCTTTTGGTAACTACGGCTACCTGTCACCGCTCTTATTTTATTATATAAATAGAGTCCAACTCGAAATTCGAAGCAATTGAGTGGATAACATCGTTTAGCAGTGCTTTTTGGGTAATAGAGTATAGACTTTTACAAACTTTCATAATTTATATATTTATATAAGAGTTAGTAACTATATAAATGACAGAAAAAAGTATGGAGTAGAAAAAATATATTTTTATATCTGGTCCGGCCATCTTAGTGTAAAAGTCGAACATAGGTAGATAAAAAAAAACAAATCTCCGACGAATTGAGAACACTCCTCCTTTTTAGAATTCGGTTAAAAATACAAGGATCTCAACGCTCGATATCTTTTTTTTTTTGGAGAATGACATCGGTTTCGAACTGATGCGATGACTTACCGTCAGCATTCCTGCCACGCCCCTCAAAGTCCACCGCCGTTCAGCCATGCACGTTCCGCGTTTGTGAGATGTCCCGGTGAATACCTACTTATGCAATCCCTTCGTTTCTCTGTCCTGCTGTGTCCGTGGAGAGTTGCGATGCTATCACGATGCGGCGTTCAGTCGTCCACATCGACTATGAGTGTCTTAGAAAGCATACTCACGCAGTCCCTCGCGTCCACTTTAGCGCCCGCGTCCAACAGCTCCCTCACGACAGGGAGATGGCCGCCACGCGCCGCGAACGCAAGAGACGTCCAGCCGTCCGCGTCGGCCGCGCCCGCGTCCGCGCCGCAAGCGAGCAGCAGCCGCACCGCCGACGCTCGCCCGAGCTCCGCTGCGCACATGAGGGCTGTTGTGCCATTCTGTTACAAAAAAGAACTGTTATGGTCGAGAAAAACTACATGGATATCGAGATGATGGAATCTCGGTAAAGATTATTATGCAAGCATACACTACTCACCAAGATGAATATGACACAATCACAATTGATAGTGTGGACGCGCACTTCGGTGGAGGAAGAAGAATTCAATCAATATGTCGCGGTTAATTTTGCGAGTAGTGTAGGCTGGCGTTAGTTTGAACTTAAGACTGAACTGTTCTGTATTAGGTACCATGACGATTGAATATGATGACAACAATATTTTGTTGACTTTTCGTTGACTGATTGATTAACTAGCATACTTGATTAATTAACCTATTGACCGCCAAGCGGTCTAGCAATTTACCGTGCCACTGACGCCAGAGTAAAAAAAAAAAATGTGCCCCAAAATCAACAGCGATTGAAAAATACTCAAAGCGGTTAGAATTACAAAGTTTTTGATCATCGAAATTTGGACGGCTGTGGCCGACGTGGCGTCAGGGGCACGATTTTTCGTTGACGGCCACAGCCGACTGCGGCGCTCAAAAGGTTAAGGAACTTATTTTATAATCAATAAATCAAATACCGAATAAGTAACTAACCATATAGTGTAGTATCGATTGTTACAACAAACAACATATTCTACGAAAATGAAAAATTGAAAATTTAATACGCGAAAACACATATTTTACGCAAGTATATTTTAGTTTTTATGCTGTTTACCCTGTTTACGCAATTTTGATAATGATAAATTACCATGTTATATCTCGGTCTCTAAAATTGATCCCTATAATGCAATTAACAACTGCACCGGACCAACAAATCGAGTGGGATGAAGCAGGAAGCATCCATAATAGCATATCAATTCACATTCGCGTCACGAATTTGTTTAATAAACTTTTGTCGCTAAACCTCGTATTGTTTGGAAAGCTCGATGCTCATACATGTACCCATATTAAAAATAAGTCCTGATTAAAAAATTTAACGACACCAGTGAATCACCATGGTCATCAAGAGTTGGGACGTTCGTGTTTGTTTCAGAAATTGTATAATTTCTACTCCGAATTCTATCGTTCCTAATAAAGGAAAGAAACCTACAATTTCGAAACGGTAAAACGGCGTCAAACGCTTCATGTGTAGTAAAGAGTTTATTTTTAATTTAAGGAGAAAAAAGTGGAATTTTCCAAATGTCCACGTAAGAAAAGCTATGAGCTAGCGTTACATAAAGGAATGAGATGGATAACATATATATGTCTGTTCAGTCATCTAAACCGAGCGGCTGGTTTTGTAGCCTAGTCACAGAAAACCACATTTTATGACAGTTATTTGTCGTTACAATTATACCATAACGTCATATAGGTAACTATTATTAAAAAACTATGACAGCAAACAGTGGTTAGCTATGAATTTAAATAATGATCATGTAGTAAAATGTGTATTTGCAATATACGAGATCTTGGTCATTGAAATTCCAAGTTTGTATGTCGAGCGAGACCTATAAATTACTATAAGATGACTATCCGAGAACCCGAATTGTGGAAACCGTCCAAATTTGACAAATACTCGGGGATGACCCAGTTCGCATTCCCGCCAACAGTCTACCAGGAACATATCGTATATGCTATAGTCCTTACTGCATCATCAAAGAGTCCACTATTCTTCGATTCATGCATCTTTACATTGGTCCTCATATAACTATGTTTTTGTAGCAACGGCTGAGAAAACGTTTCGAAGGACACATATTAAAGGAATTAGATTTTGTTTTTAAAATAACATTTTTATAGTAACTTGTAGTAATTAATTGAACCTTGAATAATCTGACTGACGCGACTGACGTGAGGTGGTGTTGTATAATCAACCAAACGTTAACGTGCGTATATCCGTGGAAATAGGTATAAGAAGGTCACTATAATAATCCCTGCAGAGACTGGAGGCTGGCATTGTCTTATAGGGTTTCGGAAGCCGTACGAAAACTTCTGGATGTTATAACCACTGTTCGTTACGGGTTCAATTTTGATTGCAGGTGAATTTCAGTGCAAACGCGTCTGTATTCTAAACTATATTTATTGGAACTAACAGAGGGTAAAAATGCACATCTATAGCTAGGTATAATATGATATGTATAAGGACGAATTTCGCCAAACCATACCGCGCGCCAAAAACAACAGTTTTGAATTAACCTAAAACTTACGGTTGTTGTTGTTAGAATTGATGCTTCCAAATACATAATATCAGAAGCACCATCATTACTACCATATGTTTTAAGTTTCATACTAACACAATCTATTGTTTTCGACACATTTTACTTAAAAATCACAATCATTAACTCTAAAATAAGTAATAATAACTCAAGCGACACGGGCGCAAGCCAAAACAAAATGACACTGATATAAACATTGGATTAATTAGTAAGGTAGCTTGCGTCGCACAGATTATTCGTAAACCACGCAGGGTATCTTTTATAAAATAAACTTAAATGTTAGAAAGGTCAACCATAACAACAAATTATTTTTCACTTAGCATAAACTCTAATGGACTGTATTCTTTTTTGTTTAACCGACTTTCAAAACAAGCAGGTTCTATGTTTGAAGTGTAAATGTATTTGATTTTATGGATGATATTAACATAAACTTAGTACTAGGTACATAGATACAGTCGAGTTCATTTACATCTACACACTTACGAGAACAAAAATATCTGAACACGACCCTATTGTCAGCAGCATAAAATCGTGTTCAGATATTATTGTTCTCGTAAGTGTGTAGATGTAAATGAACTCGACTGTACAACATTTTAACGAACGAAAATCATAATTCGTATGTAAGTGAACTGGTACGTAAACAAAATATTACCGAATCTAGGTAAATTACGTTTTATTTTTATCTATTCTAACATACAACAAGTGACGCGGAGCGCGAGGCACAGGACAGGAGCGGATGGCGACGTCTCACGAAGGCCCTCTGTACCACTGGGGTACCATACGACGCCAACAAGAACATACAACTTTTGACTAAGGTACTTTGTAGGTATAAATGGGTTATATTTACATAAAAACATAAGTAACGTACCAATGTATCCTTACTCGTATATAAATAACATACATTTTGTCATATAAGTTTTAGATATGAATTATTACGTAGACACTGTAAATAAACGTTTCTTTCGTATTAAACAGGGTTTCGTATTAAAAGTGGAAACAATGTTATCTTTACCAAAGATATGACCATAACCATAGTGAGTCTTTGTGCTTATGTATTGAGTAGTTACGTACCACATTTGCAACTACAGTCGACAAGAAATATTTGTAAAAAATTGTAAATATAAAATAAATCAAAATAAATTTAACCGCCCACCATAACTCATTGCTTTTTACAACAGATGTTGAATCATACTTTAGATAATATCCAAATCTGCATGTTTAGGTAGCAATATTAATTTAGATAACGGTCTTTTTAGGATATGATCGCCCTTACACTTGACCGTTACAACACGTACTAAATTGTCAGGTCCCGCGTCCAGCCGGCCTATGATGGTTGCGTTTATCACACAGAACAGAAAAAACAGTAGAAGTGTTATGGGGGCGTGGCGCGTGTGCCAACGTTAAGAGCCGTTGCTCACAACCTGGTTCAGTTAAGCGCAGTGACTTTAGAGAAACGGTTGTGCCGATCACATCGAAAAAAATATGTAAACAATTGTAAACATGCCGTATTGCTCCATTTTGGAATACAAAAACCAGAGCCGTACCAAAAATATCACCCTTGGTGGCATTTCGTATCATCGGCAAGTTGTATTTAATTAGATTTTAATATATTTCTTGTTATTTTAAAAACGTGAAATAATTTGATACAAAAATGAACTTAATAGGAATGCAATAAGGTCGTTTTCATCCAATGTCACTAAATCGTACCCTTCCAGAACGTTCGCTACTCGTTCGTCCATTGACCCCGCAAGAATAGTGAGAGATGTTATCGATAAAATTATCGATATTTTTTTCCTGTATTATTAGAGTTTATTTTTTGTTTCGTAAACATCGACTTTAAAAATCATAACGAAGATTATAAGTTTAGTATTCATAACAAGGCTGTATTTAATTTAAATTACGATATTAGTATTTATGTATGTTTGTCAAATCTTGCAAACGATTTTTAAACCATGTACCGTGGCTGGGGTATATTGGTCAATTTCAAAATTAAAACGTCTGTATCTTCCTGAACTATCGACTATATCCACCTACCAACTAAATTGACATTCATTAGTAAAGGAGTAAAATCTTATAAATATTATCATATGATAAGCTGGGAAATAAGTCAATTACAGGTATTATTAGGCCATGCGATGAAATACATAACGTTATAATTATTTTTAATCTCATTTTAGTATAATAAATTATGAAATATTAAAACATAATATTATTTATAACGTTGACAGTGTAAGTTTTATCGATATTCTGAGCTACGCAATACGCACATCACTTGTTAGTGTAGAGTGCTGCCACCTAGAGTCAAGTAGCCAAATTATTATCGTTTGTTGATGCTTCATGGGTCGACTACTCGCCGCTAGGTGGCAGAACTACCTTTGAAACTTTTGGATTTGTATCTTTACGTCGTAAGTAACAAACATACGCCATGTAATTTATACAGTATTACTAAGAGATGAGGTTCAAAATACATTTCCTGACAGTGGTTTATAATCTCATTCGTAATGGAATGCTATAGCGAATCACGTTCAAGATTTCTTTGTAGTTAACTATTTCAATGTGTGTTTTTTGGCTACAACCGATCACTTAGAGACCGAGGCGTATGCCACTTCCACTGTTTTTTCTATTCCGTGGTTTATCACGTGATAAATAAGTGACAAAGCATCTGTCACTCACACTCGCATTTTGTCAAAACGTGACGGATGCTTTATCACTTATTTATCGCGTGATAAAAGCAACCATCATAGACCCCCTGGGCAGTTATTCTGCCCAACAGCCACTTAGCTGGTGGTAAGTCTTGTTCTTTTATAATGACAATATCTCCTATACAGGGTGATTGTACCACGTCGTACCACTTGTGTTTTTGCTGAAAGGAATTTAAATATTCAGAATGCCATTTTTTCCAGAAATCTTGCATTTGCGATTGCACGAGTTGCCAGCGAGTTAACAAATGTATGTTTTTTGTTTCATAACTCATACGGAACGTTGATTAGGGCTTCACCAACAAGAAAGTGTCCGGGGGTGAGAGGGTTGAGCGTATCCAGAGTTTCATCAAGTTGACCGAGTGGTCGGGAATTTAGGCATGCCTCAACTTGTGCCAGTAAAGTTGACATTTCCTCATATGTCAATTTCGTAGTTCCGTTGACTCTCACTAGGTGGCGCTTTGCTGAACGGATTCCACTCTCCCACAGGCCTCCAAAGTTGGGTGATTTCGGTGACACAAAGTGCCACGTCGTACCATAGTTTACCAGAAGTTCAGCTACTTCCTTAGCAACGTTGTTTGTGCTCTTGGACCAAAGATCTCGTAATTCTTTATCCCCACCAATAAAATTTGTGCCGTTATCACTCCATAATTGCGCGCAATATCCTCTGCGAGAGACAAATCTTCTAAACGCTGCAATAAATGCTTGACTGGTTAGGTCAGTCACTCCCTCTAAGTGTACCGCCCGAGTGCACATGCATACAAAAAGACAGTTGTAACCCTTAGTGGATTTATGACCTCGACCCTTTGATGTTCTTAAATACACCGGACCGGCAAAATCGACTCCACTATGGTAAAAGGCGCGATTCTGAGTAACTCTTGAACTGGGCAACTGACCCATTAGTTGCTGTCTTGTAATTGCATTGTTCTTAACGCACACCATGCATTTTCGAGTAAAATCACGAACTGCTGATTTAAGACCAATGACCCAGTACTTGCTCCTTATGTAGGTCATCGTCTGAAGGATTTTACCATGTAATGTTTTGTTGTGTGCATCCGCTATTATTAACCTTGTAACATGTTGCTTGCTTGGTATGATGATAGGATGCTTAACATTTTCTGGCAAGTCTGCTTTACTTAACCGTCCTCCAACTCGCAGCATATCATTTTCATCTAAGGACTGTTCAATTTACTAAGCGGACATACATAAGTCAATATAGCTTAGATCCTTATATTAAAAACTGACTGATATGTACTGGCTGGTTATAAAATAAACATAGATAAGTCTATCAACTGCTGTATACATTTTTTTTATTGTCAAAATATTTTTCACGATGGAGCGAATTCATATTGGTGATCGGAAATTAATCTTGCAAAAATGGTGTACAGGCCAATTTTCAATGCGGAAAATTGCGAATCAGTTGAAATGTTCCAAATCAGCCGTGTTTCAAATAATAAAGAAATTTGGGGAACATCATACGCTCGCCGATTTACCAAAATCGCGGCGAAGAAGTGGGCCGGCAAACCCGAATATGGAAGAAAATGTCGTGCGGCTGTTAAAATCAAAAAAATACATGTCCGTTCGTGAAATTGCAAAAAATCAGGTACTAGCGTAGGCACCGTACAGAATATCAAGAAAAGAAATAACATACGGACATATAAAAAGCAAAAAATGCCAAAGAGAAGTGCCGAGCAGCAAATACGGTCCAAAAAAAGGTGCCGCAATTTATACGATATTTTGCTGCAAAACAAAACTCGATGCATTCTAATGGACGACGAAACGTACGTGAAGTTTGACAGCAGTACATTACCGGGGCCTCAGTATTACAATGCAGTTATAGGAGAAAATGTTCCAGATTCCGATAAAGCCATAAAACTTGATAAATTCGGGAAGAAAGTCCTTGTATGGCAAGCAATTTGTTCCTGTGGCCTCAAAAGTTCGTCTTACTTTGCAACCGGTACAATTGGTGGCGAAATTTATAGAAAGGAATGCATCACAAAACGGTTAGATCCTCTGTATAAAAAGCACAATATTCCCCCTCTGTTTTGGCACAGTATAATAAAGAGTACTAACGTACAGTATGGACACTCCCTGCCTCCCCCCGAAAGTGCCGCCCACCCGCGCTCGGTTACCTCGCAGTTACCGGCTGGCAAGGACGCGACGACGACGCGGTGCGCAGAACGGAGGCCACGTATAATATTCAAATAGTAAACAAATACTTTTGTAATGGGCGTGTGTTGTGCTGTGTACGGTTGTTTAAGCTTATAAACAACAAAAATAAAAGAAAGTTCTACAGATCCCCATTGGATGAATCAAGGCAAGTACACATACCCAGTTATTTTCAGTGTTTTATGTTTTAGTAGAAAACCAACTTACAATAGGTATAGGTACTTATGTTTAGTATTTTTTTTGCCCGATCCGTTTTCGATCTAAACCTATCAGATCACACTGAAAACAATACAATATAATTATATATGAACAAAAAATCATGTTTTCAACTTACGTAATATTTTGGTGGCCTGAATTTCCTTACAAAAATTTAGTTACTTCGTTTATACCAATTATACCAACGACACTGATTCAAAATAGGAAACTATTTGTATAAATCGAGCTTAGATATCCACCTTACAGCGTAATATGATTCTTATTTCTTCCTAATTCGCGCAATGAGTTTTTAGTAATTGAGGTTATCGAATTTGAACGCGGGCGGGATTAGAAATCGCAGTTTAACATTAGTTAAATTATAATTACACAAAATTAATTCGACGCCGCTATTACAAGGTCATCTCATATTGCTGCACATTGTGTTAATGTGTTCCCGACTCGTGCGTTCAAATGGCGGCAACCCTAGCATGTCTTATCTCACTCACACAAGCATGGTACGCGTTCACCTACACGAGCTTAGACTGTGTGCGTAGCAACGCGTTTCTTTCATACATTTGATCGCCATTGTCCGAGGTGTGGTTTTGGCCTGATCTGGCGAGTGCTCACTATGCTGGTGAGACAGTGACGCTGCTAAATTCAAAAAACATCGATTTTGTTAAAAAAGACGACAATCCTCCAAACTGCACGGAGCTCCGCCCCATCGAACGATACTGGGCTACCGTAAAGAGACTCTTGCGGAAGGATGGCCTCGAAGCTAGTACATTGGCAGAATTCAAACGGATGTGGTTTGCTGCTTGTAGAAAAGTGTCAAAAAGCGATGTGCAAACACTCATGCTCACACTCTAAGGGATCATTATCTTGAGATACTGCCAGCTAGGGAGTTGGGCAAATATGTCTTGGGATTCAGATGATACAAATTGTAAGAAAAAATCAAATAGATATTTTTGTCTCTCGTAGGAAAGGGCTTGTGGTTGAATAACTTCAGTCATTTCACCATTGACAAATGTATCGTTAAAGACAACGCCCTGAGCACAAAGTTTCAGTAGTGGAAGACTTTTTACGAGTACATAAAACTTGTCCGATTGACAATTGGTCCGTTTTAAAATGACTGTATAACAATAATTTTGGCACAGTGAATGGTTTCTTGGATTTTAAAAAAATTACCCAGTCATAGGTTTTACCATGTACTTATACGAAAAAAAAAAACAGGTAAAGAATTCTCACATGTTATATTTTATGATAAAGTAATAAAAATATAATCAGAATTTTTATCAATTTTTACAAAACATTTCATATCTCCGAAACTAAAACCGCCATAAGGTACCTTTATCCGTGGAACGTCACACGTTATAACTCAACGATGAACTTTGTCCGTTAATCACAATTTACACGTAATAAACTTGCCAACAAGTTTTTGTAAACAACACCGAAATGTCTCAATCCTTAAAGTTCTTTTGCCTTAATTCACTTGTGTAACATATTTGTCCAATGATTTTAAACACCTTTTAGCATGTATTTAATGATATTTCACTGTAATTACACCGATTTTCTATATTGAACCATCCATTTTACGTGTCACTTTCAATTATCCTGGTTCGTATGGACCATGTTCTTTACGGGAAAAGGTTCAATTTTGATTGCAGATGAATTTCAATGCAAACGCGTCTGTCTTCTAAACTATATTTTATTGGAACTAACAGAGGGTAAAAATGCACATCTATAGCTAGGTATAATATGATATGTATAAGGACGAATTTCGCCAAACCAACCACGTTATTAATATGATACAAAGGTATAAGATGAGGTTGGTAGACTGTATCATGTCATGGGTATGGGTAGTCACATTTATTTTGATATGGCCAGCTTTATACATAGAACAAGGACATGGTACTATTATGTACATGTACTATTATTAATTATTTATTTGTAATAATTTATTACAAATAAATAATTACTTACTTACTTACTATTTTATTTCCCTTACCTCATCCTTATCGTCCACGTTGACATTGTTGTTGTTGGCGAGGTACTGCTGGAGCTCGCCGGGCGAGTCGCTGTTGACCAGCTGCTGCAAGGTCTTGAAGCACGCCACAGACAACATCGACTCGCTGCGGTGCAGGCTCTGTGGAACGAACGAACACCGTTAGTGATCTTATCATAAATGCAGGCTGTTAATAATGCTCAGTAAAAAAACAATGCTAGTAATTTTAAATTGCGAACACTAATTGAAAAAAGTCTTGTCGCATGCATTTAAAACCTCAATAGAACGGACTTTGTAATCATATTAAAAACAAACAATTAAAGATATGGGATTTAACTGACTTCGGAATAACTGATAAACAAAAAAAACACAGCCTCCGCTTCGTGGAAAATAATTTTGGACCTGAAGCTGAAATGCTGTACAATCTAGCCGATTTAGCGTTAGTTGTTCCTAAGTAGTGATTTATTTGTTTCCTTTTTGTATTTTGTTTGTAAACTGTTTTTACGGGGCGATGTGGTCGCCTAGCGACAAAGCCCTTTCAATAAAAAAAAAAAATAATAATTATAATAACTCTTGTTGAGACATTATCTTACATGTATTATGTATGTACTTATTCTGAAATGGGTAATGTACATTTGTACAATTACTGACTGTAACTGAGTATTTTGTAGTATAGAGTGTGTGAATATCGATAAAATTAGGAATATCTTGAATGAAGTTTGAATGTAAAAGTAATACTCGAATATAAATAATAGAAAAGCAGAGAAATAAAAAATCTATAGAAAGAAATTAATTTAGGGGTCTTGTGTTACTGACGTAAACACATTGAGGTATTATTTATTACGTCAATGCGTAAACAACACGAAATGCTTATTTTAATTGAATATCTACAAGTTAGTTCATTCAAACAAATTTAAGAATAGTGCGTGATTGTTTGGTAAAATGCGTTGTTATATTAGTAAAACAGAGGCAACACAGAATGCAATAAAAAATTAGTAAATCACACTTCAATGTCAGTACACTTAATACAAGCATATATTAGAATTATAATAAAATAGGAATACTAAACAACCTCAGCACTTAACGGTGAAGTCCAACGGATCATGTCAATGTGTTTTAAAGTTTAATACGTTTCGAAGGTTTAATAATCACCTTTATTAAAGTACAGACACTGCTCACACAGCAGCCGGTAAGCGATTGCACTGTATCTATAGTAATTTGCCCTCATAAACACTATAGATATAATGATAAGGAATGATATATCACTAGGTAGTTGAATATGTTATAGACTCTACAGTAAGACGTTATAAAGATCGCAGTTATTGTAGTAGCAATAACAAGTTCGTTAGACTAACAGAATCGTGTCGCGTTATTTATGTATCGTATGACATTTGTTTGTATGTGATGAACTGATGACGAAATACATTTTGACAGCCGCATTAACAGGGTGCATTGTGATTCTAATTATTGTGAACCTTCTAGGGTTTAAATTAGAATCTAACTAGATTTTTTTCTAGAATCCTGTCGCACCTCATAAAGATAATATAATGTAATAAGTATGCGATACTGATTCCGATTTTGATAAGTATATTAATGATATAATTTACGTCCTAAAGGTCATGTAGGTAAGGTAACAAATTTTTGGATTTCTTTTTTAGATTGTAAAATGTAATATAATGTGATTGTGAACGCCAAGCGGTGCAGCAATTTACCGTGGCACTAAAGCCATAGAAAAAGAAACAACAAGGATAGAAAAACACTTGTATAGTGTTTTGAATTACAAAGTTTTTGATCGTTGAAATTCAGACGTTGGTTTCAGTGACACAATTTTCAATCGACGTTATTTGCCGTCTTTGGCACTCAAAAGGTTAAGAGACACCGTAAAATTTTAACGAGCATGCATTTGGTTAGACGTGGGTACCAGAGACTTCCTAGCACTGGCATATGGAAAACCACACAGTTCAGTCACTTTGCAGCATTCAAACTTGCAGGCATACGCAGACCGTGTTAGAATGTCGGCGAAGAGCGAAACCGTGGAATGCTGAGAAGCCGTGGCTGACGCGGCGCTGCTCCCCCGGAGGCGCCGTGACCGACAACCGGGGGACACTCAGGTGCGCGCCGGCCGACAGCGGGCCCGCGTGGTGCTCGTGTCCGCCGATGTGCAGGTGCAGGAAAGACGCGCGCCGCCGTTTCGGCTCCGGCGGCATCAACGTCGAAGCCCCCGCAATGCTGTTGCTCTTCGCGCGCTGCGGCGTCACCTCTTCGACCACAATGTCGGAGAGAACGTCAGACTTTTCCGACCCGGACCTGCTCCGGTCCGACTCCGACGACGCCTGCGATTCCTGAACCACATCCAGCTTCGACCCTCCTTCCACCGATATGACCGGCCCAACCGGCGGCGGCCTACACACATTCTTCGGCGCGTGTATATTCGCGACGAGACTCCGTATGTGGACGTACTCATTATCTCTGGGTTTGGCGAAGCGCGGCGGGTGGGACATGATGTCTCGGCCAGCATAGTAAGTCGAGTGTCCGCGTTCCTGTGACAAATGCGTGAGAGTGGTGACTGGCGTAACGGGGAGGACGCGTGAGGGGGGCGGTCACTATTTGCGGCGCGTGGTGCAGGGCGGGCGGCGTGCGGTAGGCGGCCGCGATGAATGAACGCGGGCGCATACGTACTAGCGAGTAGGTGCTGTAAGTGCGCAGGGAGAGACGCTTGATGATCGCAGAGGCGGTGCGATGCGCCGTGCGCTCGGGGGGCAGCATGTCGCGCGGCGTCCGGTCGGACTGTGAGGACGACACCGGCGGCGCCGGCTGCGCTCCCCGCCGCCATAACTAACCTTACATTCTTGCTATATCATATCTCGTTATAGTCATTAGTATTTATGACGTATTTGAACAACTTCATTTTCGGTAATATCCTTGGCCATGAGTGAAACAACCCATTTTGCTTTCATGATTTAAGCGTTGACGTTTAGAACAGAAACCAGAAGTTACGTGAAATACACAACAGTCAATAACTAAGCCTCGTTTCGCTTTAAAAACACTAATTATTAAATAATTAACTGAGAAAAGTAGGTATTTAATGAACACGTCTACAACATAAAAAATAATTTTCTATTGCTTTCTAGCCGCAAAACAATATAGGTGTACCTACCGGCTGTGATTATTTGATTAATTAGATGTACAATAAAGAAATAATTTAATTATATTAAGCGACGCGTTCAATTCAACTCTTCAGTTCAATTTCTATGACAATCACTCAATTAAATGATAATATTGCTTTAGAATATTAAAGCTATTTTTTAATTGTTTATAATATGCCATAGAATGAAATAGTAATAAATTAAATATCAAAACCTGATCTGTTTACATCGCGTCTATGCAGCTCACGGTTTCAAAACCTCGTGATGGAAATTGGATGACGAGTTATGCAACCAAATCCCAATCAAACCCCTTGTAGGCCAAGAATAAGCGGAATATTTTTGAATTTCATACGAAATCAATATAATAACATGATTATATAGAGATCGATATAATATTACTGGGAAAATCCAATATTACCTACGGGATTTTCCGTATAGTTTCTCAGAATAAATTATAAATGACGTCGAAGCCTGTGGCTTCATACAGACATGTTATTAAAACCATAACCGCTAAACTAAATAAAAAGGTGAAGATCCGCAATGTAACGAGAGCAAAAAGAATAACGGGGTTACAGGATTCCACCCAGTCGCGCCCGCCGCGCCGCAAGCAAAAGTGAATGCACGTCTACTTATACATTTCCTTACTTACAGTAACACAGTTAGTAGATATTTCTACAATTATATTTACTTCTCCAAGGTGCTCGGAAAGTATACATTCTTATGCTTTATCAGGAAATCTAGTTTTCCTGATGAATCTAACTATTTAATAATCTTGAAAATGTTGTGTTTACTTGGTGTCTCGATTTTCCTCGTAATTTTATCCAGAACGTGTGCAACTTATTAACTTCAAGAAAAATGTGATCAAGCGCGTGCTTGATTCGTGTTATAAAGTAATGTGTATAAAAACGTAAAAATAAGTTTTGCTATGAACAGTATTAAAAAGCGTAACACTGCTGACAAGTGACAGCTAAACGTAAAATATAGACATTGACTTTAATAATTATTATTATTACTTTGTAAATAGAGAGATAACCGTGAAACGTAGACATTGACTTTAATAATTATTATTATTACTTTGTAAATAGAGAGATAACCGTTAAACGTATAATGAACACTAGTGGGACTAGCGGCGCAGAATTGCCGATATGAAACAAGAACATATACTCGTACAATAAACTGAATGCACTCTATCTATTCTTATGGGCGCCTTTCATAAAGGTCAACATAATGTAAATTTTCCAGTTTTTTTTGGCTCAGACCTACTTAATACACATATCGTTATACATACTTAATGTCACGTCACTTTTAAAGCATACCTGCCCATACGTTCTTATGAAGGACGCTGCACGAAGCATCTCGACAACACACCATCAGATTTCAATCAAAAATATACTAAACAAAATCGACCCTCCTATTCTTTGGTTGGACTATCGCATTAATGATTACAGTCTACTGGAGTTACACTCTTATATCGCGTCTAATTGTGTATTAAAGATTAACTTCTCTCGGTTAATATTAGGATAATACCGTTCTTCTATAAACAAAAAGATTTGCTAGATAACACAAGAATTACGATTTTGTGCCAATGTTACACCATGCACTATAAACTGTGAAAATGATAGCAAAGTTTACATTTGCCGTTAGAAATAACTACGAGCTAATTGTATCAAGGTCTCTCTAAGATTAATATCTAATAACATTTCGATTTCGCAATAAAACAATTAATGGCCTCTTACACATAGATAATCGTGGTCGTTTCGTCCATTTCTGACATCTGATTACATTTATTACTTTGAGTATTTATGTAAATCTGAACACATCATCATCCTGGCCGACACTTACGAGTAAACTGTGATTGTTTGCCAGTTTACGCAGCTTCATTTTTATTTTTTAAACATTAACTCATTTATACAACTAATTTAAGATACTCGAGCTATAAGACGAAGCTGATCTGTGGTGTATTGATTCGTAGTTAATTAAAATCGAGTTAAACGTATACCTAATTTAAAAGTAGGCCAAACGCAAATAATAACATATCAAGCTGTCTAAAAAAGTTACTACAAGTTTGGACTGAAATACACTCAATTTGTTTTAAATAGGAAGCACTGCAATTAAACTAAAGAGACAGCATTCACGGTATTTGGGCGACGTTTTCAACAATCAATCAATTAGCTGTCTGCCAATACAGAACTCGCAATCCACACCTCGGTGGGAGCCAACAATCCTCACAAACGTGGCACTGTGTTAATATGAATGGATCTGGTCAGCCAAGTGTATGAAACGCGGTGTGGCGTGTTGTTAAATGTACACTTACTGTTGTGTTGTTCTAAATAAACTTAAACCGGTAAGCATAATAAAAAAAACCTTTAAGCGCCAACCATCCTGACTGCTCCATCACCCCCTGGTCGTTATATACTTGACTGTAAAACATATCTTAGAACCTGCTCTGAATTTATATCCGTTTTAATGCATAATATATAGGTCCACGCAAACAACCTCTTACCCCAGCGTATAGGTAACTGCGTTCCGTCCGTCGTGGGTAATAAGGGGAAACTTAAACTTACGAAACCTATTAAATAGGGTTATTATGAATTCAATAACCTTATATCCTGTATGTAAATGTATGCTTGAATGGCGGACGCCAGACATTTCTTTCATACACGTACCAGTTGTACCTATTACCCAAGCAAGATCATAATTATGAGATATTTATAAAAAAAAAACAGAATTCGATACTCATGGATAGAATAGCAAGCAAATTCGTGCAATACGTTTAAGAATCAGCCAGAGGGAATAGAGCCCTACTATTATGACACCAGCACGTCTAGCATAACTGTGACACGCGACTGTTTGTCGCGCGACAAATATTACCTATCACTTTCCTGTCAACACCATGCGAGCAAGACACCTGACGCTGAGTCGCGCGACAAGCGAAATCGCGGCAATATATGCTAGCCCCGCTGCACTGCGATAGTCGACAACGAAAGCTTCATGCCGTTTTTCGAGGAGAATATAGGTACCTAACGCCCTCTAGAAGACAATATGCAGATGAAAATTAATATGCCGCAACGTCTACCATCTGTGTCAATCATTACTATGACTGACGTCTACAACTGACAAAAATAATATACTGAAACCGAATAAACAGGCAAGATTATTGACTGCAATTAGAAACACGAAAAGCTAGGTGCGCGTCAAATGATGTCAGTCAGTGCCGACCTTTCTGGATTTCTACTACATTATATTAAATATCGGGAACTGTAGTAATACACTAATTAAAGCATAATGAACAAACCTTTCTGGGAATATTATGTTATATTACCTCATCGCTGAAAACGGTATCATTGAAGGTATCTTTAAGAAACTTGTAGTATGGGAACATACTACCGTAAGTTCGTGGGATACCGAATGACACCATAAGCGGCCGGCGCTCCGCTGGCGATCTCGAGGGACCAGCCCCATCTTCCCAGGACATGGTACACAATTCCTTAATTTCACTAACACGAACACGGTATAAATTCAATCAATAAAATTGTCACAAGTTATAACACTTTTCATGCCATATGGGCATTCTTTTATATGACACACTTAACCTCAGTGAGGTTCTACGGGTGTACTCAACACACACGTCATAGTAACAACGAGGAACCCACAAAAGTCGCGGGTAGATCAATATTACGAATAAAGTGAAAAACGACAGACCGGAGCCCTTCCAGAGTGGAAGCGACGCTGGACTGTTGTCTGTTATTGATAAGATTTGATTGAAGTAATGGTATTAAATAATGTGTAAGCCCTTATCTGAGTTATCGGTGTGTTTGTGTAGCTCCACGTTACAAAGTTGTTTACGGTTGATAGGTGCACGGTGTACGACGCTTACATCCCTCCGACCGAACGTACAAGTAATTGGGAACAAATACGTGGTGTCCATTTTTATGTGTATCGCTTCATGTGTTTGACATAGAAAAATTAATCGCAATACGAACGTACTATAATATACAACGTATCAACAGGTAAATTATACGTATTAGTTCGAAATTGTAAGCTGCGAAAGTTATTTACTTACGTATACAATCCTCAAAGTAAAGATTCGTACTATCTCTGAATATGCTATTTGCCACTGTTAACGTGTAACAATTTTGATCCAATATGAAGTTATAAATAGCAAGACAATTCCACAGTGAAAACAGTTATCATTAGATAAAATTTGAAATGGTCTAACTGGCGCCATCTTACGATAACATAGTGTACTCCTAGAGTTAAAAGCCAGTTGCTCTGCGCTCGCGCGATGAGCAGTCGAGGATTCTTGTGGTTAACGTTATCTTAATTCTGCACTGTAAATATAGATGGCGTTTAACTTGAACAGTGCTAAGGTTTTCATTTTAACACAGTTTTCTAATGGGATATTTTCAATAAATAATTAAATAAAATAAATAAATAAATATTAAGGGACAATCATACACAAATCGACCTAGTCCCAAACTAAGCAAAGCTTGTACTATGGGTACTAGACGACGATATACATAATATATAAATACATATATAGATAACATCCATGACCCAAGAACAAATATTTTGCACAAACGCGTCGTCTTCGTAATTAGCTAACAATTCTTTAATTAGCTAATTTGACGACGCGTTTGGCTCTGTTTATAGACACCTGCCTACTGAGCCGGCGGTCCCGGGTTCGAATCCCGGCCAGGGCAAATATTTGTGTGATGAACTCGAATATTTGCGCTTGGGTCATGGTGGTTATATGTATTTAAGTATATATTTATCTATATAAGTACGTATATCGATATCGTCGTCTAGTACCCATAACACAAGCCTTCTTGAGCTTTATTTGGGACTAGATCGATTTGTGTGAGGTTGGCCGATATTTATTTATTTATTTAATTAATTAATATCTGTCGCCAACGACGGTTGATTGATTAATAATATTAGAATTATAATGGTTTTATAAGGAAGGACTAGAATTGGGGAATGGATGGAATAAACCCCCCCCTCATTTATAAAAAAAGATACAGAATCTTCTGTAGCTTAAAAAATAAATAAATAAAATAGAACGTATTTTCCCGCCTTGCACGGTTTCGTACGGTAACCTCACCGAGGTGATCATTTTCTTGACTTGGCAGCTGTACTGATGTGAATTCCTAGACACCTATTTAGGTAGTATAGTTAAGGAAAATTATATGAACAGTAATATTTACTTAGTACTTTCCATTTATATCATCAGGAGCACGGCAGTAACCCTGCCAAGTCGAAAAGACCAACCAAGTGCGAGTCGGATTCGCGCACAAAGGGTTCCGTAGGTACCATCACATAAAAAAGGTAATTTGTTGTATGGGATCCCCAGTCCCCACTTAACACATTCACTACCAGGGGGCGTGGCCTAGGCACAAATTTGTATGACAGTGAAAGCATATATGCGTTGCTGGCAGTGAATGCGTTAAATACTAATTTTATTATGTTTCAATATTTGTTCTTATAGCGGCATCATGTCATCATCCGTGAAAATTTCAACTGTCTAGCTATCACAGATCATCAGATACAGCCTGGTGATAGACGAAGAGACGGACAGAGGAGTGTTAGTAATACGGTTTCGTTAGCCTTTGGGTACGGTAAAATATCACTTTGGTGAGGTTACCGTACGAAATCGTAGGTACAAGGTGGGAAAAACATTTTTTTTTTTTAAGCTACAGAAAATTCTGTCTTTTTTCTATAAATGTGGGGTTATAGGAATAACCCACATTTTTGTTTATAGGTAGGAACCTATAAACAAAAATTTCAAGATTAAAAAACAAACATCCATTCCCCATTGCGAATGTAAGATTAATTCGAAAAATGCTAAGTAATTTATCCAGAACCAGGAATAATAATTAATAGGAACATCAAATACAAGGCTACATACTAATAATGTACAAAATACAATTCTCAATACAAAATCTAGCACTATAGTTAAAGAATTACTTAACCAGCAATCGGCAGACCAAATTCACACAATGATGGATGTTTGCGAACTTACGAATGCTTACAGCAAAATATTACAACAAACAACTAAACTATTCAATTCACATTGTTGTGCGGTACTGTGAGCACGCTAGCCCTTTAACGTTTCGCCTGCAAAAATAATTGCGCATATCATTAATCGTCTGCAAAAAACTGTATCTACGAGCACCACTATACGCGCAAAGGCTTTGCAGTTTGCAGCCTAATCCCCCTACGAGGCCACCGTTATTTGACAAACAAGCTATAACCACGTTATGAGCTATACCTACGTCTATACTTAGCCCATAGAAGGGATGGAGAGAAGGACGATCGACAAAGCGTTTCGCAACGAAGTGAGGTCATAAGACTCAGTCGTCCGTGCCTAGTTGGATAGGGTCCGAGATCTAAAAATACTGCAGCTTAGCAATACTTAAACCCATTCAGTTGAGCGCAGTGGGTGATTTTAATGAGGGAAGCGATTCTTTTGTTAGTTAATACATAGTTTCATACTAAAAAATATGAGTACCAAACCAACCACTCTTTAAGGTGGCGTCACTTTATAAATACAATTTCATATTAAGGAAATATGGATAATTCGCATATTCGCATTTGAATGAGGAAAATAATCGATTAAAACAATAATGTTGTCCGACGTCCACTAATGGAGATTTTTTTGGTTAGTGTCAATAGTACATTACTGCAGAGGCCGCGAAATGGGGGATTGTTGGCCGAGTAGTAATAGATCTAGAGATACGAGGCCGACAATCCTTGTTAGCGCCGAGGCTTGTATAGTGCTTTTCTCAAATAAATCCAAATGTTCAACTTACATATTCATATAAAAGCAAATTTATTTCAAATTGATAAAAACAAAGATTTTTATTTTTTTAAGCTGTTCAGGTTAATGTTTTTGCCACCAAATGTTAAGATGATACTATTTATAAAAAAATAACACCTTATTAATTAGATATTGTTATATTTTTTTACAGTAAACGCGATTCCTTGTTTATTTTATTGAATATCTGTTTTAATCTAATTGAATGATCTAGTTAAATATAAGAAATAAAAAGTAAATAAACATGCATAAAACTAGGTTTTTTTTTCATTGGCAGAATGCCATAGATTATCAATAAAAGAAATAAACCCCACTGAAACAAAGACAATCTCTTTGTTGGCCACGGCCATAATGTTGTATGAAATTCCTTTATTGATCTAATTTGAAATTAGAACGAATCTTCAACAAGTGCTATGAGACGTATTTCGCGTTCTATTACCGCGACCATAAGAACGACATTTCCATGGATATTTGAGAAAAAATCTTTATTTGTAAATAATCGACACACAGCAAACATTTTAAGTGCAATGAAGGCAACAGGAAGGAACTTTAACTCGAACACCAACTGTCATCATTCGGAAAGTAGGTATGTGCAATGTAAACTGAAAGTTTTAAGGTTCGAAATGGGTTCGAAGCATGTAATTTAGTACAAATTCAAACCTACCCGTATTTGTAATACCTGTCGTGCTCGTGCTGCAATTCTAAAGTATTAATAATATTGCGAATAGAGTTAAATATTCGAGTGAAAATTACGTTATTATTTTATAGATATCCTTGTGGCCGTTGCCTACGGTACGGTGACAGAACATAAAACAATTCAATGCTAATCACTGAGTCACGGCTTCATAACTCTTCATTGAACGTCGAAGTGTGATAAAAGAGGCCTCGTGTGAAGAGCAGTGAGAATTGCAAACCTGTCTAGAGTTAATACATTGTAAATTTACATGATAATTTGGCGGTCGTTGAAATTGTTAAAAACCGTTGACAAGTGAGATTTATTGCAGACATTGTATTTCAACACGCTACAAATTTTCATAAAAAAATGTCAGTTAATAGTAGAGTTGCTAAGCCGCGAAATTGTGCGCATCGGGTTACAAGCATGAAATTTCTACCACACATAGAGCGTTCCACGGTGATTATTTTCAGATGTGGAGGGAAGTCAGATTCGTCCCCTGCATGGCGGGAGAGCGGGGTGAAGAGGGCCAAGTACTGCTCTTTTTCTTTTTTTTATTACTGATCAGTTAAGGCTATTAGGGCTTGTGTGGCATCGTTTTCGTGTAAAATAGATATCAAATATATATTTTTTTATGTTATTTAAGAATAGTTTGATATAAAAAATTGGGTTTATTGCTGAAAAGGTAAAAATCACAACATGTTTTTTTATTCAGAACGATAAATTAGTTATATATCGTGAATGTTTACAATTTCAAAAAATATTACTAAACAGCAAATTTAATCTTGTTTTTAAAAATGTATACAAATTGAGCACATCTGATACAAAAAGTACCTTGAAAAAAATGTTGATGTTAAGCTTAGCCTGCGTGTTCTAGTACATTTTGCTAAGTCGCGAAATTGTGAAGATCGGGATACAACCACGAAATTTCTACCACAGATAGAGTATTCTGCGGTGATTATTTTCAGATGTGGAGGGAAGTCAGATTTGTCCCCTGTGCGGCGGGAAAGTGAAACGAAGGAGTCCTCTTTTTCTTTTTATATTACTGATCAGGTAACGCTGGTAGGACTTGTTTCGTGTCGTTTTCGTGTAAAACAGATATCAGGAATTCATTTTTCATGTTATTTATTCATAGTACCATATAAAAATATGGTTGTATTTCCGAAATTGTAAAAATCACAACAAGTTTTTTTTATTCACGGAGATAAATTAGTTATATTTCCTGAATATTTACAACTAAGAAACATATTGCAAAATATCAAATTTAATCTAGTTTCTAAAAATATATAAATATTGGGCACTCTTCATACAAACAGTAACTTAAATAAATTGTTGATGTTGAGATTAGCCCCGTGTGCTCGTGATACATTAGAAAAAAAAAATGTTTTAATTACATTAATTGGTTTTTCTAGGACGTATATAGTAAATATTATATGTAAAAGCATGTTAACAATCATTATTTAATGTATTTAATGAAGCGAAATAGGATGCGTTCGGAGATTTACGTTGGTTACGCCGACGTAAAGATATATTTTAAGCTACTGTTTGTATGAGAAGTGCCCAACATGCATATATTTTTAGAAACCAGATTAAATTAACTTTTTGAAATAATAATAATAATTTAAAAATGTTCACGAAATTGAACTAATTTACCTCACTGAATAAAAAAACTTGTTGTGATTTTTATCTTTTCGGCCATTACACCCATATTTTTATATAGAACTATACAAAAATAAAATAAAAAATGAATTTCTGATATTTGTTTTACACGGAAACGATACCAAACACGTCCTGGTAGATTTAACTGACCAGCAATAAAGAAAGAAAAGAGGGATACTTGGCCGTATTCACTCCGTTCTCCCGCCTGACAGGGGACGAATCTGACTTCCCTCCACATCTGAAAATAATCACCGTGGAACACTCTATCTGTGGTAGACATTTCATGCTTGTAACTCGATGCGCACAATTATGTTAGAAAACAGCGGACTAACAACCCTACTATAAACTCTTTAACTTGAGAACAGCAAACACACCTGTGTCATTTTCGAAATTGTCGTGTGATAACAAAGGCACGCTTTGTAATCAGTTTCGCTAACTTTGATGATCTTATCTTTTCTGCATTGCAATTTGTATGTAAAGCCTGTACGCGAAGTTGCCAGAGCTTGCAAACTGGGCCAGGGAATGTATTTAAAATATTAATCAGAAGCCCTAACTCGCGTACATGTCGTAGGATAGACTGAATTGAAACTACAAACCGCCGGGTCACGCTACGAAATAACAGTTGAAAGACAACAAGAGACACGAACACAACTTCCATGCACGTAATTAATTACCTGTGTGCTCTTATGTGTCCTAAAAAAAGGTATTAAGTAGGTACATAAACTATATTTGAACAATATCCAATCATAAATAATCTTTAACACGCATAAAATAAGAGGCATACGGTTGATGAGCTTAGTCAATTGCGATAATTCAGCCAAGACAGACTCAAAGCAATTCCGGCTCGAAATGTTCTCGTTGTCATGGGGGTGTAATTTGTGGTGCCCTTTAGGATACACGTGCACATGCACATTTCATTATAATTACGTACTCGGAAACCAACTTATACAATTGAATTTAAAATTAACACTACAATAAACAATTCTACTCAGGGCAGTTTCAACCATAGAGTATATTTGTATATTACGGTTTTAACCCCTGTAATATCCTGGAAAACTATATAAAGTCATCAAAAAGGCACATTTTATCCTACACAATGGATATTCAATAAAGTTATTGCTAAGCAATTCAACATCACTTTTTTCTAGAAATAAATAGAAATACTCCAGCAGTTATGTATTTTTTACCTATAGAAAGTATTTCGAAGCTAATGGAACTTTCATAGGTTGGTTGGTTGTCTTTATACTTGGAGGAAGACTATCCTAAAGTTCTCAATCTCGAGGACACTTATAGAGAGGGGGCAAGAAACACAAAATTCTGACTTTACTCAGTTTCTCATCATCTCTGTCAAATTCATTGGTCATGGTTTTGGACCACCAAGACCATGACCAATGAATGACCACCAGGTCAGGCAGAGGGGCGAGTGCTATGAAGATACGCTCTTCTGCCGGTACATAGTCGGGACTGTTGAATTATTTTATTTTACAACCATCCCGTTCTATAGAACTCTTCAGTTTGCGTGATCGAAGTCGCGTACGGCGTCTTAATTCTTAAGTATTTTAATTTTTTCACATTTTAAGAAAGTTTGATGAAATGGATCTTTCTTTAATATGTTTCTGTATAATCTATCTTTTCTTTAATAGGTATCGGACTTGAAAATTTTGTTAACCAACGAAATTTTAGGCAATTAGATGCACTCTAACTTTTTTCATGCAATGTGGCACACAAACATAAGAGACATAAGCAAAAAACAATTGGTTTGTGCCCGACATTTTTCTCTCGTGAACGAAGTTCTAGTACATAATATATATTATATTAATTGAACTAAAGTACATAGATGTATTCACATTCTATCAGACGTTCAATTGTTCGATTGTTTCCTATTAATTCTGCGCGTGACTGATATGATTGATTCTTATTCAGACGATCCGATTTTTTATTACAAGAGTTGATGTAATGTAATTTGTCAGTCCGTAAGTATCTTGTAAACGCAATGCGCTTTTCTATTCATCCATTACTGAATCTTTTAAGTTAAAATCGACAGAATTACCTTTTCGTAGATGAACATGAAACAATTAGAATGTCCTCATATGATGTTGAGGCGCTTATTGGTTTAATTAAACTTTGAGTAGAGTATTATTGAGTAGACAATGTGTAAAAATTTTAGTGGAATTTTCTATCATTCTATCAAAACAATCAACCTGAAGTTGATGATAATGATACATATCTAAGTATCTAACGGTATAGATAATTGTAAAGTATGCGTTGTACAATGAAATTTGATTATCTTATCGCCCAAACTAAATCAATCGTCGATGCCTGTTGACTAACACTGTCAATTTTCTAGAGATAAAAAGAACACTACTCAAACGCTCGCGCATCTGTTTGAATTGTGGCTCATTAATAACTTAATAGGTAAGACATTATAAAATGAATACCTGCCCATGGGTAGAGTGCACACACACTATATTGCACGCCTGTGATAATAGAATCACGTCGTCGGCAGGACATGACAGTAAGTAAAATGGATATCTTCACTACAAGCTTACACGGCAAAAGTCGAGTCGGTTGTAGCCGAGTTAGTTGGTTGCGTTAATGGTTGTATTAATTTAGGCGGTGTTGAAATAAAATTTACAACAAGAATAATAGTAGGTACTGAACTGATGAGTAAGAGTAGAATAATAGTGCTACTGTTCTGTTCTGAATTTGAATTTAGTAATCGGATATTTCAACCTTTATAACCCCATACGGTAAACGCGAGAAGTTAATGCCAAGAAACCCTTTTCGCCGAAATCAAACAGTGGTGTAAACACGTCATTTTCATGAGTAAGCAATGCCGAGGCCGGGCCGGTTGACAATAAATGTGATAATATTATGTATAATACATGGAACCTTGAAAAGTTCGCAGTGTTTTGGAGCATGTTAAGTGTTTCGTGTCATGTCCACAGATCGATAATCAATAGGAAATGGAACGCAACAGCGATAGACGTTATCGCGAAGAGGATGTAGGTATATAACGACTCTGATCTATCATCTCTACAGATATGACTTGTCTATCATTCGAGAGATGGATATGTTTTGTATGATGTCCACTCAATTTGGATGTTCAAAACCCCAGTTTTCTCGGTAAACGCATGCACTATCCACGAATCCACATATTTAACACGTCTAAGAAAGACGTTTTCGACTTCCAAAATTCACGTTTCTCCTCAATAGTGTTTTGGAAAACGCATGCAGTGGGGGATAGTAATTTCGGTTTAGGGCGACTTATGTCATTTCCAAGATATGTGGTTTTGGTGCAAAATTGGTGCCTAGTTTAGAAATTAATGTCTTTTTATTTTTATAAGCTCTATTGCACAGTATTCCTGGCATACAGAATTTACTATTCACTAATATTCTTGAGTTCAGAACAAGACTTACAAGTCAGCGGAATAATTTGTATTGGGTGATTGATTACAAATTTATACGGAACGGAACATGTAAGGCTCAGAAGTAGATATTAAGCATTCGCATTTCAACTCAGAGTGAGCACTAAGAAATTAAAATGGGACATTAATTCATTATTTATGATTACACGACAAGGCTCAACGACGCCTCAAAAAAAAAAACAAAATCATTTTTTTTATTTGGTAAATACTTAATTGGTACATAATATTGTGGCCGGTCCCTCCTGGTAAGTATGATAATAAATAATACTTGTGTTAGGACGTTCCGCTCCTCTCATCCGGAGTTGTAATTCATTTAAGTAGATACAATAAAATAGAATATTACTATGCTATGATTTAGGTACATTTATACATTTTAGAATAAAATTTATTTAGCTACATTTCCTTACTGTTGTACAGTTTTCAACAAGAAAAGAAAAAGTAAAATATAAAAGTGTGTGTGAGAGTGTGTGAGTTGTGTATGTGTGTATGTAAGTTATATTTTTAAGGGTGTGTTGTAATTTAAAATAGGTAAGCGTGTTCATCAGAAGTTGTGAATTTTTCAAGTAAGTAGAGTTGTGTAAGCAAATACAAATAAATTAATGATCAAGTAGCATTTCGGTGTCATCGTAGGTTAGTGTTTTAACCAGGGATCGGATACCGTTATTTTTGTATTACCGTTATTGGTCACGTGACGCTAAACCAAAATGAATATTGGTAGTGGTTTCGTTTACCGGTATTATAACGTTATTCACATAATACCGTTATTTAGCAAATTCCGTTTCTGTTTAACAAAATTAACCGTTTAATTTGAGTTTGACAGAGATAGAATGAGTTGTTCTGTGTTGCGATTTTGATTTTACGTACGATTTTGTTTATATGTCACTCGCATTTGACTCGCGTCGCGGTAGTCGCAGCGCAGCAGAGTGATTTGATTTGATTTTCCGCAGTTCATGTGGTTTGGTGTGCGTTTTTGTCTTGTAAGTTAAAAAAGGAGTAATGTATGTATATATCTATGTATATAAGTATTTATGTTTGTCCGCGATTATCTCGCGTTTGACTGAACCGATTTTGATGCGGTTTTCAGAAAAGAATTTGTTACACTTAGGAGAAGATTAACGTAATTCGACTTAAAAAAGAGGATCTCAGTTTGACCCATATGTTTGTCTGCATTCATGTGTATTAGATTACATTTGAATCACCTTTTCGGATTACATTTGAATATGCCGTTAATGTACAATTACATTTTGAAGTCGGTGCCAAACCTCACGTAAACTCTGTAGTCTGTATCGAACAGAAATACTCGTAAATACCAAATATGTAAACAAAATACTCGTGAATATAAAATATGCAGTAATCATTAAAGGCTTCATGGGCGGCATCTGTTTTCAAAGTTATAATTAAGTGGTTTGGCACCGGCATCAAAAGGTGATTCAAATGTAATCCGCACATGAACGGGTTTTATTTTGGCTATACAGTTTTTTTTTAAGTCGAATCTTGTTTTGTTCAAAAAATTTAAGGCGATATTTTCCGACATTCTGGGCCCTGTTTCATATACGTGACAAGTCGACAATTTGTCAGTTTTTGACAAAATTGTCGAATTGTAGCTACAAATTCTGTTTCATAAACGTGACAAATATGTCCGATTGCGACAGGTAAATAGTTGACAAAATTGTCAGTGTCAATCGCGTTTCATAAAGGTCTAGAATTGTCAGTTTTAAAATGTCAGTATTTAAGAAAATTGTCAAGACTTTTTTGTCATAGTAATCGACATAATTGTCGTAAATTGCGACAAATATGTCACAGCATACATTTTTGTTAAAATAATATAGCAGTATGAGAGCAGCAATAAAAATGTTTGTCTTAGATTATAATTTTGACTAGCATTCTAGGATTTGTTCGGTAACTTGCAACAAGTAAGATGGACACGAAAATAATAATTTTGGGCCTTATACAAGACAACCGAGAAATATGTATTGTTTGGCCAATTTAGTGAACATTTAACGCACGAAAAAAAAATGGATGGAAATCGCAGAGCAATTGAAGGGAATTGGGTATATTTAGCAAATATTGGCCCTGTTAAATAGTTGAATTCGTTTTTAATATTCAGACAGGTAAATATTCTTCATCGCTGTTGCTACTAATGTGTCGATGTTAGCACCATTTCACTGGTAATAAGTAATTAGTTAGTTAGAAGTAGCCGCTGACATTGGGTGAGGTCGCCTGTCAGAAATCTTCGACAATTCTACAAATTTGTCAACTTGTAATTACAATTTTGTGTTTCATAAAACAAATATGTCAAGTTTTTCGCGACAAATTGTCACCTGTCGCCTGTCAAGGGAAAATGTTTATGAAACAGAAATATGTCAAAATGTCGCGACAATTTGACATAATTGTAATTTTTCCACCACGACTTATTTGTCATAGGTAATGTTTATGAAACGAAAACTTGTCAAAATGTCGAATTGTCACCTGTCACCTGTCGCCTTTCATTGTCACGTATATGAAACAGGGCCCTGGCCGAATCGAGGAGGTGAGATGTGCGGCGAGACGCGCAGCGCCGCCCGTGCGCCTCTGCCCCGCTCACCGAGTGCGCTAACGCAATAGGCTAGTAGACCCAGTTTTGAAATATATTTGAAATAGTTAATAATGATCTTACTAGCTCTAAAAAAAATGTCTTGTATTTTTGTGAAAGCTAAAAAGCTAAATTTTATTAATTGAAAATTACAAATTTCATGAACACTCAAAAACGCTGTCCGCCATTTTTACCTTCTGCTAATCGGGCGCGTGACGTAGAATTACGCGTAAATATTCGAAATTCGGCCGTCGCTTAGTGCCATTCCGCTCACTCCAATATAATTTGACAGGAGATCGAGAGGCACGGCACTATTCGAAGTCGTGAAATAGACTTTTAGTTTTAAAATAGTGCATACGACATGTGCTGTGCGAAATTTTATAGCGCCTAAGTTATAAATGTCATGCTAACGTAAACAAAATGGCGGATATAAAGCGTTACGCCTGCCAGTAAAAATTTAAATACCGCAAAAATATCGCTATTATATTATATAATTGTTTGTTTCTGTGTAAACAAAAAATATATGATCTGACATGTAACATGAATTTTTAAATTCAAAATGTCGGACATGTTTCATACCTTTTTTTAAGTAAAAATAACGAGTAACGTAGTTTAAGACTTTATTTAAAAAGCAAGAAATTGTTCCTTGCTTCCGTTTGTATATGAATCCTGTAGTCAGATTGTTTAATTATTTTAAGGGTCCTCGGGATGCCGATTACGAGAAAGACATCCATTTTGAAATCCAAGATGGCGGACATTATTTTTTCTTAAAAATCGATATGGGCGTCATCTCCAAGGTTCCTCGGCGTTCCGATTACGAAAATGACATCCATTTTGAAACCCAAGATAATGGACATAATTTTTTCTTAAAAACCGATATTGGTGCCATTTCTCAAAAATATATCTCCGCCAGTTTTAAATCTATTTTTTTATTTTGAAATGTACACCCCCCGAAAAACCCAGAAAACGACAACCATGACGATTTAAAAAAAAATTACGTCCACCATCTTTACTTCCAAAATGAGTGCCATCTTTGAAATTTACACCCCCAGAAACCTATAAAACGACACTCATGTCAAATTTTTCAAAAAAGTGACGTCCGCCATCTTTATTTCCAAAATGGATTCCATATGTAAAATTAGTACACATTGTATGTAGGATTAGTAAACTCAGGGCTTATGGGCTTGGCTTTTCGAGGGATCTGACAACTTTTTTTACAGCGAAAGCGTTATGAGCATGTGAGTCTTGGCCGCCACTTTTACACGAAATGTTTTTGGTGGGATTCTCATTTCCTTTTTTTAGGTAATTTTTAATTTATAGGCTTTTTATTTTTTTTGCCCTGAAGCGTTTCTAAGTAGTAATAATAATTGTGTATTTAAGAAATACTTACGTTTAGCCCCATATATGTACACTTTTATCCCCCATTATGGAAAGCCCATACAAACTTTCATCCCCTTATTTTAAGGGTGAGGGGTGAATTTCTAAAAATCCTAGAATGTGTATTTTATTTTTAACAATAAGTCCCAATAGGTATAAATTTTCAGACCTCTAGTATCAAAATTTGCGAAAGTCTCATACAAACTTTCATCCCCTAGTTTAAGGGGTTGGGGGGTAAAAGTTCCAAGTTTCAGAATTATTCTATTGTATGTGTACTAAAAATAACTTACCTACCAAATTTCAGCTTTCTAGGTCATCGAGAAATACCCGAGAGGTTTTGATACGTCAGTGTATAAGTGTATATATAAGTGAGTGGCAAAATCGGCGTATTTTAGGTACCAATAAAACCTAAAGTATAAGAGCTAGATCAATGAAATTCAGTACATTTTATATGTTTCCTAACAGCATCTTAACCTGTGAATTTGGGCGCTCTGGTGTTAACTGGGCCAAAGCTATGAGGGTTTGAAAATTAGACGAAACGGTTCGAGAAAAGGTAGGTAGTGCCCCGCTTCTTTTTTGCTCGTCTTGGCGGGGGCACTACCGTGCCCCCAGATGTTGCATCAAATTGCTATGAATAATATTTGCATGTCCGATTATGCATTCCGCAGAAATCTATATCTTATAGTATTTAGTTGACATAAAGCAGGATAAAATTTTACTGACTATTACTGGTAGCAGTTTGGTTCTAACCCATTAAACTACTTCACTGGTAGCATGGTATAAGAAAACAAGGTATAAGAAAAAAAGTAACAGTGGGCCGACGCCTTTGATGTTTGCGTAAGTGCCGACACCGCTCAAGGCCGCCGTACCTACCAAGGGTTGTCACAGACTTACGCAACTGCCCAAAAAAGGAGGGTAATGTTTTTAGGGTTCATATATGTATGTGTACTAATTTTAAATATGGAATCCATTTTGGAAATAAAGATGGCGGACGTCACTTTTTTGAAAAAGTTGACATGAGTGTCGTTTTCTAGGTTTCAGGGGGTGTAAATTTCAGAGATGGCATCCATTTTGGAAGTAAAGATAGTGGACGTAATTTTTTTTTTTAAATCGTCATGGATGTCTTTTTCTGGGTTTTTCGGGGGGTGTACATTTCAAAATAAAAAATTAGATTTAAAACTGGTGGAGATATAATTTTGAGAAATGGCACCAATATCAGTTTTTAAGAAAAAATTATGTCCATTATCTTGGATTTCAAAATGGATGTCATTTTCGTAATCGTAACCCCGAGGAACCTTGGAGATGACACCCATATCGATTTTTAAGAAAAAATAATGTCCGCCATCTTGGATTTCAAAATGGATGTCATTTTCGTAATCGGAACCCCGAGGAACCTTGGAGATGACACCCATATCGATTTTTAAGTAAAATTTATGTCCGCCATCTTGGATTTCAAAATGGATGTTATTTTCGTAATCGGAACCCCGAGGACCCTTGGAAATGACACCCATATCGATTTTTAAGAAAAAATAATGTCCGCCATCTTGGTTTTCGAAATGGATGTCTTTCTCGTAATCGGCATCCCGAGGACCCTTAATAATAATTAAACAATCTGACTACAGGATTCATATACAAACGGAAGCAAGGAACAATTTCTTGCTTTTTAAATAAAGTCTTAAACTACGTAACTCGTATTTTTTACTTAAAATAAGCTATGAAACATGTCCGACATTTTGAATTTAAAAATTCATGTGACATGTCAGATCATATATTTTTTGTTTACACTGAAACAAACAATTATATAATATAATAGCGATATTTTTGCGGTATTTGAATTTTACTGGCAGGCGTAACGCTTTTACATCCGCCATTTTGTTTACGTTAGCATGACATGGGAAAATTTAAAACTTAGGCGCTATAAAATTTCGCACAGCACATGTCGTATGCACTATTTTAATTGTGTATTGCAAGTTGTAAGACGCGTCAGCCCTCAAAGTCAGCACCCTCATTACTAACAATTTCGTCGTATGACACATGGGGTGCGCCCCTCCCGCCGCCGCCTCTGTCACCTCGCACGATTGCCCTGTCTAGACGCCTTCGTCGACCGACTGTATTGTTTCTTAAACTGTGGTATGGCACTGACAAACCCACCGAATTTATCTAGATAATTATAGATTGACACAAAAAAACGGGTAAAAAAAGTCCATACCAACGTTAAAAAAAATTACAAATAGAGGTAACTTTGTTTTTTTTCGATCGTTCGAAGTTTTACTAGTCATGTTGTCGAAAGCGATTTTATAATTGCAAGATACTTAAATATGACATATATTTTTTTCATAATCTTTAACCACTGTTTAATATGTTTACGACTCATTAAAAAGTGAGCTAGTTCGGCGTCTACTGGGAAATAGCACCTTAAGTGATCGCGCCGGAATTATCGTAATGCAAAAGTCTCTACCACAATAACAATAAACAAACAATCCTTAAAGCCGGCCGGCACGAGTCAAACAGAGACAAATATACAAAATATCCTTATGCGTAAACAAGATAGCGATGCGTCGGCGCCTACAAAGGAAAACCGCTGCGCGTCAACTGAGTAATACCGGTTAATACTGTTCAACGTAACGGTATACATTCGTTTTTCTTAAATAACGATAATCGAAATTATTTTGTTACTTTTTTAAACGTTACTCTAAGGAAACGTTATTTCAACAAACGAAATTTTTAACAGTTATCGAACAATATTAACCAGTATTCGGATAACGGTATCGATCCCTGGTTTTAACCATTCTATTATTTTTCCATTACAATTTAATCGATGCATTGGGTATATATTTAAAACTTTATTTATTTTGTTGTACAGATGCGACGACATTGCAGTAAATTGCCTTTCCGCAAACAACGCCTGGATATTAAATTGTAAGATATTTGTATAGAAGCTTCAGGAAATAGAGATAGGTACGATAGCTAATATTTTGTAAATATATTCATTGGTTTCAGCGAAACCGCGTGTTCTGTTATTTAGGTATTTAATATTTTGTTGTCAGACTATTCCAAAAGGGGCGCGCTGAAATGAGTCACTATGCAAGTTTTACGTGCCTAGGCAACTCAGCCTTGTCCTTGGATGGATTGCTCTCTAAACAACCACCAGTACTCGAACTAATTAATTCTTAAGTGACCACGCGACGTTGGTGCTCTTATAATTACATAGTTTCTTTGTTGAAGAATGTAGTTGCATTGAATATGAAATTTAACTGTTGACCAGTTGAATCATTAAAAAAGAACAAAACACAAAGAACAATTTAAAAGCGTAACCCAGCGGAAGAGACCTGAACCGGGATCGAACCCGGTACTCTGGATTACCGTGTTGACTAGTTACATGTTGCTAATTGGTTACACGTAGACTACTATAAATTTTGCGTATTTTGTAATATTCTGTTTGACAAAGCGATAATATAATAACAAGACGTATTATGTCCGTAAATCTATGTGTACAGTTGCCATCAGATTGTAGCAAATGATGCGTTCATAAATATCTAACACGACTGTTATTGTCATGGCGTTTAGAGTAAACAATAAACATGCACTCTGCGATATATCTAAATACGACTGTACGTATCAATTCATACTTTTCGTTTGCATTCGATATCGCTCAAAATGTTTTTCTCTGAAACTCTAAATAGTTGATATTCATAATTACACAAGCACACATACATATCTATAACGTATGCTTATTAGTTTTGCTCTGTACATAACGGTGTAACTTATCAGGGCTGCCAATTATCTACATTTAGTTTATGTGTGCGAATCAACTAGGTACCTACTACGAAACGAAACATACAGTAGGTAACTTATTAGTGCTACACCATTTACCAGCGGTACCCTAACTCTAAAAGCTTTTTGGCGTAAGTATGAGGCTCCTCTACACAATGGGCCATGATAAGGGACGCAGCTATACGACAGGACAAGAGAGCAATATCGCTTGTCTCCTCTAACGTATAGCTGCGTCCCTTATCATGGCCCATGATGGCCCATTGTGTAGAGGAGCCTTTAAGGAGGATTATTCCTCAAGAACTTCAACGAAGGAGATTTACGTTTTTACATAACGAAAGTCGGATCAAAGATTACTAGAAAGGCAGTACCTATGTATGAGAATACCACCTGAAAATTGATATCAAACGTTTAAGAGCTCGGCGTATCGAGATCTTTACATTTTGCGTAAAAAAGAGATAATTATCACACTTTACAGTAATATTATAAAGGCGAAAATTTGTGAGTGTGTTTATGTGTATGTTTGTTACTTCTTCACGCTCAAACGGCTCACCCTGGATTAACACATAGGCTACTTTTATCCCGAAAAAATGTACCCGTGTTCCCGCGGGATGAGCGGGTAACACCGCGCGGCGCAGCTAGTTCAGTATAACTCAGGTTGAAAATCAATCCAGCTTAAAAAAAAAAAAAAAAAAAGCTTAGAAATCATGTCAGTAACTCTCAATTTACTTCAGTACCCATACCATGAGTTAACTTGACCATACTCGCTAGCGACAGCATAAACGATTTGTATGGAGAAATTGGGGAATATTGCAGCTAGCGGCTACTTTGTAGAACAACAATTCTCTACACAAATCGTTTACGCAGTTTGTAGCGAGCAGGGTCACTGTAAACTCATGGTAAATATACAGAAAGTCAAACACACACTAAACGATACAGTGATTTCAAAGTCGCGTTTTTTTACTACCGTGTCTAGGAGTGGCCACGCTGTCATTTTATCATTACAATAATTAACGAGGCTCGAATAGCCAGAGTTCCGTTTGAGTGACAATTCAAATAGTAAATCAATGTAACAAACGTGCCAATGAGGTGTCTTTGGCAAACAGTTTAAGATGGTGTAACGATAGACATAATTAAAACATGACAGGCGGCTTGTATATCCCTGTAAAATGTTTGTTTAAACATAATTTTAATACGAGTCATCAGTAGCTTATTTTAATTAATCACTGGGTCTATTAAAACATGCTGAAACTAAAGTTAATTTGACTACTGGAAGCGAATGAAAAACGACTAGCAAGATTCGAGGCAAAGATTGATTAATACAAACCAAAACAGTATTTAAAATAATAATTACGAAGAAAACGCACTCTAGAAAAGAGGGATTCATTAGAAAACTAACTCGATTGCTTGCAGCTTCCAGTTAAGTCCTAACTGATTGTATTAGAGAGCACAACATTACAGTTATATGTGTCAGAGCGATTTAATAGAAAGCGACACAGACGCTTGCCAAGGTGTTCACGAGAAGTTAAACAATTAATGTAATGACATCATAACACGCCATTATTTATCTTCATGTGCCTATAATTTCCAGCTATTTCGTGTCTTTAGGGCTCAGTAGTTGGCATCGTTTACATTCCACCGAATTCTTCGATTCTTCATCCATTACATTACCATAGCTCTCAGGCATATAAAATCCAATGTAAGGGTTCCGTACCCAAGGGATCCTAAACCGAATAAAGTTAAAAAACAAAGGGCAACCCCAAACAAGAAAATGTGGTGCATATTGTGGAACATATACGGAATCTGTCGTGTGCTAGTCCGACCCGCCTCGACTTGGCTGTTTTTTTTTAATGACGCTACTTCACGCAGAACTTTTTTTGTTAGCATAATAGCTGCTAAGTTGAAGGTCTTTTCAACTAGCAATTGCATTCAGATAGGATTGGTTAATAATAGTTAAAAATTTCTCAGCAAAAGAGGCTCCCGTTCCCAAGAGATTTTAATCAGCGAGTTCAAAGGCAAATGGCTGAAAGCTGCGTAGGTTGTATTCTCTGATATATTTAGGCTTTGTGCTCCTAATTAGAGGCACGTTCATAATACGTTTTATCGCTAAAAGGCTTTAGAAATGTCCAATTTGATCGCATGTCTTAGATCTGTCTGAGAGACATATAAAAGTTATAATAAAATGATAACACGCACACGACGTGTCCGGCCAAACGGGACATCAGTACCGCCATAAAGGAATCAAGGAATCAAATAGCATTATTGCATGATGACATAAAACGCAGGAGTGCCTGCTCAAGTGTCACGCGCCATCGCTCCGGTTTGAATTGGCAGAATTAAATCGAGTACCCGCAGCTCATTCTTGGTAATTTGTCGGCCTCGTGTCATACATTTGTTGTCAGCTGCAAGCGATTAAACCACGCAATGTAGCCACCGCGTTGTAGCTACTCTAGCGTTTATATGCGGGCAATGCAGACTGCTAATAGACACGTTGAATGGTTGAATCACACACTAATAACTGACACTGAAACTTCGATGATTGTGTGTAAAAATATCAGATTAATCGGCCACACATCCGCAGCGGTTGTACGTGTATTAATCAGTACGTGTTCGCGCTTCTAGTATGACACAGATTTACAAACAAAGTGGGATGGCATGATCGGCGCACATATTACAGTTTATAGTTTTACAGGTCATAAAAGATTTAATGTTTTACAGATATAAAGTGACGGGGGACGGCTCTTAAAGTGTTTGTTAGTCAACATATCGTAATCATTTTATTTCATTCGTTTCGTGTGTTCATATTAGGCTCCCTCAAAGTGACCATTCGCCTGTAATGTAACAAATAAGTAATTACTTATATGAACATCTCATTTGTAACACCCTAAAAGGAAATGAGTATTTTTTATCTGTGCTTCCGCAGTTTCTGATCCGGTATCGACAATGTATTATTTATTGTATTCAAAGTATTTAAATCAAACAAAACATACTAACCTTCAAACAATTATATTTTCTAGTATTGTCAAGGGCGATTTTTTTATGGTCTATAATAAACACGTTTAGGCAAATGTTTTATCCGTAGTTAAAAGATCGAGTATAACAGTTAACAGTATACTTTGACTCCTAGCTACGCTTGATTAACATGCGTTACTTGTCTGTAAATGTAAACAAACTATAAAACAACGTGCTGCTAAATGCACGTTGTGTCGTATAAATATGGATAAGGCGGAAGGGTTTCATTGTAGCGGCCCATTGTATCGGAATCTCGAAATAGCAACCAAACATACATTACCTACTCGCGTCAAATCCAACCAATTGCATGAAATTTATGTCGCAAGGCCAGAGAGATCTCTTATAAGTAGTAGTAAGCAAGATTGACCCCGCTTTTTTTGACATTATCAACGTGGAACTGAGCCAAGGACACAAAGGCCACACGATCACTCAGTTGAGTAAATACCGACGAGAACTCACGCAATAAACCCTATCTATGCTCCGTTTCATTAAAAGTAATAAGACTTCGTCGCAAGCGTGATTATAAAACAAACACTATGAAAAACAAACCACGATATAATGATAGGTATACACGACAACATGGAAGAGGTACAATGACCGACGTGAAACGACACAAAATCGACACTCAAACTGAAAACAACAGTGTGTAGTGTACTCAAGTACAACAAGACCATGCAAACGAGCATCAGGCGTCGTCGTCGCGAAGCGACAGAACGTTGGAAAGTGCATTAACCTCTATACCTCTTGACCTTTATGCTGCTCTCCACCCCAAATGTCTCTCCAGTGGATGAGGTGGTGCAGATGGTTCATGTAGTTGTGGTGTCGCGCAACCACTTTCTTGCGGGACTCTGTGGGGGACGGTGGCGCCGTAAGGGACTGCCGGCGTCCACTAGCCGCGGCCACCACGGCATGGGGGAGCTGGGAGGCCAGGAGGCGCTCCGTTTCGGGACCCTCATCGGAAGAGATGCTGTCCGTTAGCATCCGCGCCGTCCTCCGGCCTCTACCTAAACTACACTGAGAATCTTGTTTCTTCATTTCACTCAATGTCGATGTTTATGTTCCGATCGTGATTGATAACATCGCGGCGTTCGCGGTACGTGCGGCGCAGCCGGCGCCGGTGCGGAGACAGACCGGCACGTGGGCACCGAGCCGCCAGCGGCAGCCACTCGCGACGTCAAAACAACGAGCTACGCGGCCACTCACTAACCGACCGCCAACTTAGTGCCATCTCTCACTTCCCTAGTCAAATATCAAACCGATTACGAGAAAATGTATGGACAAATGAAACAAAAGGGAATTCCTATAGCATTATCTTATGAGTGACCTGTTGAAGTGGCCTTTTTAAGATAACAGAATAGTTTGCCAATCATGTAACAATAGTGGAATGTATTTGTAATTTTTATTGAAATTATAATTACATACTATAAAATAAAGTTCTAAACTTTTTGTTATTACTTCGTCTATTTGTTAAATACTTTCCTAATGTTGGTATTTTGATTTTTTATTAAGCTTTAACAAAAACAACACCATGTGAAATGTTATGGAGTGCTAATATGTTACACCTAATTTAACTTTTTCATATTAATAGTTGAATAGTATTACAGGCACTCAAAATACAATTATAGAATACTGATTGGATAATTTTTGTTATGCAATCAATTTATTTGTAGATAGTAATAGAATGGATCAAGAATTGTAGACATTGAATTTTTGTGTTCATAAAAGGAAAAATAAATTGGAATTATCTGGCCTTAGTATCAACTTACTCATCAGTTAACAGCAGGAAAAAGAAACAAGGCAAACAAACAAGTTGTCTGAATTATTGTTTAGCCCTTAAGTAACAAGTGTAAGCAATGGAGAAGTCCACAGAACATATTACCATGGTGCTGACAATTTTAAAGATTTAGAGTAAATATTTTATTGCATCTTATTATTCCAGAAAAAATTGCATTTTTCCTAGTTACTAACAAGATAAAGTTGCTGTGTACTCATAGTCTAATAATTTATTGGTTACATATATTTAAAAACAATTTTTATATATTTTTACTTATTAAAAGGTCAAACCAACCTGAGAATTCTTAATATGTATGTGTACTTACTTAACATTTTTGGGGAAAATGTCACAAACTTTATCAATATTTGCAAACTGCATTTGTTTTATAATTGGTAACCAGTAGGACTGGCAGGCAACCTGCCTGCCCCAACTGATAAAGTAAATCAAGTGTGGTGAAATAATTTAAGACAAACAAAGAAACATTAAATGGAATGAGTAATACTCTATTGTTGCACTAAGTATAAGAGCCAGAAAATTTAATATAGTGGCAGCTGTAAAATTACTTTTGAAAAATACTGATAAACATTAAAATTGTTTCTTGTAAGAAATTGATGGTTTTCAATATCAAAAATATTCAATCGAAATTAAAATATAATCGAAACTTTATTTCACTATCGTAAATTGTCAAACCAAGGTTTTCAAATAAGTAACTAGTTGTCCATACATATATCGTAAAAAGATAATTTTATCATTATTTCACTTTAATTCCAAGGGTAGATTTTGAAAAATAACTGTGGTATTCTACTAATGCATGAGAAAAGATTTGTAGCACCAAGACTTAATGTAATATCCGTCTTATTTCTCCGGCCTATAGATACAATAACATCATTACAGTAGTGAAAATTTGATATAGCATCCGCGTGCATTTTTTCATTATAAATACAAAAGGTTATATATAATTAAAAGGCTATATGAAAATACGTCCTAAATATCCAATAAATTGTATGAAAGTCGTGCTTACCTGAGGTGCAAATAATGACTTGTGATCACTGCCTCTAACTAACTACATTATTACAATATCGTATTTGAAAACAACTAATGTTTAATACAAATACAAAATTCAATAAAACCAGAATTTCCGTTGTCGGAACATATACATAGAAAATGTCAAGTGTCAACTTCAGTTCAGTTCAGGTAATTTTTTTTTAATTTTTTTCATGACCATGGTATCAATGCTTCCGTTCAGGATTTCAACGAGGTTGCCAGGATAATGTCAAGGAAAATGCGAAATACTTTTAGGCTGCGTCCACACTTGTATCATTTCGCCGATCCGATCCCCGTCGCGTATCATGAACGGTAATGTGGACGTCGCGCCGTCACGATCATGCAACGGCCCGTATCAGCTCGCTCGAAATCCATGTGTATCTTCAGTACCCCGCACACTCGGACTCGCGATCAGGAAAGCGTTGCATGATCGCGACGGCGTGACGTCCACACCACCGTTCATAATACGCGATCATGCTACGCATACGGGGTGCGGATACGCCGTGATCCATCTCGAGTCGGTTTTCACTCGAGAACTTTCTGCCGCATTGTCATAAAACAAGCACAGTCATATGTAGGTTATAACTTCGTGAGCGGGTGATATAACTGAAGACACGCGGTGTCTTCCGGTACGTGGTTCCCATTCGAGAACCTATCTGCCACATTATCTATAATAAAACAAGGAAAGTCAGACATATGTGTTAAAATTAAATCACTGAATCACATTCAAACTATTGCTGATGACAGCACAATAATATTTACAGGAAGTGACCCACTTTCATTACAGATCAGCATTAACGAAACACTTGAAACAGTAGTTGATTGGTTGAATAAGAACAATTTACATATAAATTTAAATAAAACAAAAGTCATGAGTTTTAAGCAGAGAGTGGACAAAACACCAAACCTCGCTGTGTCATATAGGGAACACGTAATCGATAACACAGATCTGACGAAATTTCTAGGATTAAGTTTAGATCATAAGTTGAATTGGAAAGATCATATTGACATTGTATGTAATAAACTTAACAAATTTTCATATGCACTATATAATCTAAATAAAATAGTTAATCAATCAGCAGTACTAACCGCTTACCATTCGTATGTCACATCAACTTTAAGATATGGTGTCATGTTCTGGGGGAATTCCACTGACCGAGAGTTAGCTTTCAAGGCTCAAAAAAAATGTTTACGATCAGTATGTAGGATACCGCAAACCGAATCATGTAAACCGCATTTCATTAGGCTAAACATACTTACATTACCGTGCCTATATATTTATGAAACCGCATTGTATGTGAAAAACAACATGAATACCAACCAATTCCTTAACGTTAGCAGTGCTCGCCGATGTAATAAGATCCAAATTCAGCCTACTAAAACCGCTCTTCTCTCCAAAAGTGTCTTTGGAATGGCACCTAGAATCTACAATAAATTGCCAAAATATGTGTCTAGCTTAGACGATACTGTAGATTTTAAAAAAAGCTTATTCGCGCTTTTAGTAAATAGAGCATATTATTCAGTAGGAGAATACTTATCCGATTTTGAATTGTAATTTTATTTATATAGATAACGACTTTAAGTAATATACTGCATGCTCCATCTTGACTTGAAATATTTGTATGCCTAACGGCTAGACATGGTGATACTGTTTTTATTAAATGTAAGACCTGTTATATTTATGTACCCATGTTTACAAATAAATGTCTGATTCTTCTGATTCTTCTTCTTCTATTTATTTCAAACTATTAAATAAAATATAATACATCAAGTAAAACACAATGTTGATCAAATAACTAATGACAACCAATTTCAAGATTACCTAAACTCTTATTTTTCTCTAATAGCTGCCAGTCACCACAATACAGCTTAGTGTACTAAGGTTGTATACAGAATACTAAATCACATTTTCAACACGCCTCCTTGATTTAGTATCTCATCATATTATTAATTCATTCTAATTCCTAACTCCTAATAATTGTCTAAATCTCTGAAACTTTACCCTGCACAAAGATTTCGTAAGTATATCAGCAACCTGATCCTCAGTGGAAATCTTTTGTACACTGATAACACCTCTTTTCTCATAATCGTACACAAAATGATAACATATCAATGTGCTTAGAATTCTTGGAGAATTTGCCGTTTTTAGCTAAACCTATTGCACCAATATTGTCTTCGTATATTTTTACACTGTTGTCTATTTTTACATCTAGATCACTTAAAATTCCTCTTATAGGCAGCACCTCTTCAACACAATTTGCAAGAGCATAGTATTCAGCATGCGTTGACGCTCTTGAAACAATCTTTTGTTTTTGTGATCTCCACATCACAATATTCCAAAATACTTTGATAACTATTCCACTTGTGGACTTTCTGTCCTGTGTATCAGCAGCCCAGTCAGCATCTACATATGCGTCCATAATTTCATTAAACGTTGATCCGAAAATTAACTTCAAGGTTCTTGAGTGGTATAAGTATTTCAGTACTCGTAATGCATATCTGTAATGAGTTCCAAATGACTATTTTGAAATCTGCTCAGATAATTTACTGAATAAGCCACATCCGGGCGTGTTCCATTTGCCACATATAAAAGGGCTCCAATTAAATTTCTATATTTGCATTTTTCGTTCAGCTTCTTTGCAGGTTCCAGTTTAAAATTTATTTCCATAGGTGTATTTACTGGTTTTGAATCATCTATTTTATATTTTTTATTTAACTCTCAATGTATTTTTCTTGGCTAAGAGCCATTTTCTTTTCTTTTGGTTTATAGTCAATATGGATTCCTAAATACTGTTTTACGCTTCCTAAATCCTTCATCCGAAATCGATCACTCAACATTTCTTTTACTTTTGTAATACTGGTCATGTCTTCGCCTGTAATTAATAAATCATCTACATATAAAATTACTAGCTGTGCCCTGCGGTGATACCCGCTCATCCCATGGGAACACTAAATGTATGCGGGATGAAAAGTATCCTATGTCCTTCCCCGGGACTGAAACTATCTATATACCAAATTTCATCCAAATCGGTTCAGCGGTTTAAGCGTGAAGAGGTAACAGACAGACAGATAGACAGACAGACAGACACACTTTCGCATTTATAATATTAGTATGGATGTATACCTTTTTGTTATTTATATATCCAGTATATAAACAGTAGTCATATGCAGACCTTTTCAACTGTATACTGCAAAAAAAATTGTGAATGCAGTCATACCAATCACGTGGACTATCTCTCAGGCCATACAGTGCCTTTTTAAGTAAACATACTTTATTTTGTTGAACTTCATAACCGTCAGGTGGATATAATGTATACTTCTGATTTTATAGTTCCATTCAGGAAGGCTGTTTCTACATCCATCTGTTCAATATGCCATCCCCTTACACAGGCAGTCTATAGTATTACTTTTAGTTTTTAGTGTAGTCATTTTTGCAACTGGTGAATATATTTCTTCATTTTCATCATACATCTGTTGGAAGCCTTTTGCCACTACTCTAGCTTTGTATATTCCGCTTGATTTGATTGTGTAGATCCATTTGACTTCTATTATATTTTTGTTCATTGGTTCATTTACTTCGTCCCAGGTTTCATTTTTCTCTAAACTGTTTATTTCTGACTGCATAGCTCTCTGCCATTTTACAGATTCAGAGCTCTTCATGCCTTCTTCATAATTTTCGGGTATGCTTGCATTGCACACGTTAACGTAGATAACATAATCATCATATTTTGTGGGTGCCTTTCTTGTTCTTTGAGGTCCTCCATGTATTTCCATCTCAGTGTTCACCTCAGTATTTGAAGTAGGTTCAGTAATATTCTCAATGTTTTCATTATTGTCTGGATCTCTATCAATGTTCTCATTATTTTCTGGATCTCTTTCAATTGTTTCAGTCTCTTGTACGGGTTCCGTTAGAACTTCTCTTTCATTCTCTTCCTCGATGAACTGTGAATTGTAATCTACAAATCTCACATGTCTGCTTGTAACCATTTTATTTTCTACTAATACTTTGTATCCTGTATCTGTGTATCCAACTAAGATACCCTCTATCGCTTTGGGATTCAATTTTGACGTTCTTCTTTCTTCCGGGATTCTTACAAATACTTTAGTTGCGATTATTCTCATTTTGGAGACATCTGGTCTTCTTCCAGTAAATATTTCATACGGTGTTGTTTTTAACAAAGTATTTGTCAACAATCTATTTCCAATATACACTGAAGTTTCTATAAGTATCGGCCAGTATTTTTTCTCAATTTTCGCTTCTGACAGTAAACATCTAGTTCTGTCCATTATTGTTCTGTTGAAACGTTCTGCTACGCCATTAAGTTCATGCGTGTATGCTGGACATGGATTTATATATATACCTTTCTCTTTAGCCAAATTATACATTTCTTTATTCATATATTCTCGTCCGTTGTCGCATCTCAGTTCTTTTATTCTTTTCCCTGACATATTTTCAACTAAATTCATGTAACTTCTAAAACAATCTAACACTTCACTCTTGTATTTAATACAAAACACTTTAGCTATTCTACTATAATCGTCAATAAACGTTCTTGACATCCTTCTTGCCTTGCTCGAACATCTAAATGTGTGTCCCTCTGCCCTAAGTTGGTTTTCCAGTTATCTTCGTGGTCGCCGGCAGGCAGTCCGTGTAGACCGATCTTTGTCCGACTGGTGTGACTTAGCCACTGGCGTACCTCAAGGAGGCATTCTTTCTCCACTGCTATTTTCCACCTTCGTCAACTTTATCACTCCCGATCTTCGCTGTTCTTACCATCTGTATGCGGACGACCTACAGATCTATGATAAATGTAAAGTGGCTGACGTTACCGCTACCATTGACAAATTAAACTTAGACCTGTTTCACATTCAACAATGGTCGGAGAAATTTGGCCTGTTTGTGAACCCTTCTAAGTGTCAGGCTATTGTCATTGGTAGCTCTCGCCAGCTTGCCAAACTTGATCTGGACTCTCTCACACCACCTAATTTCAATGGAATGCCTATTAGGTTTAGTCCCAGTGTCAAGAATTTAGGAGTTCACTTGGATAGCACACTGAGCTGGAAGGTACAGGTGAGCGAAATCAGCAGGAAAGTCATTGGCTCGCTTCATGCTCTGAACAAACTTAAGAACTTCTTGCCCATTAAAACCAAGGTGTTACTAGTAAATACCCTAATTCTGCCGATAATTGACTATGGTGATGTGTGTTATCCGGACTTAAATGAAGATCTTCTTGATAAGTTGGATCGACTTCTAAATAATTGTATTCGTTTCATTTTCTGTCTCCGTAAATATGATCACGTGTCCTCATTTCGCTCTCAACTTGGTTGGTTTCCCATCCGTCAACGACGCAACATTCGTATGCTTTGCATTCTCTATTCGATTCTTAACGATCCACAATCTCCTGAATACCTCAAGACTTTCTTCTGTTATATCGAATCCACTCGTAACCGTCATTTTCGCTCTTCCGGCAATCTCGCCCTTTCTATCCCTCTTCACCGCACTGGTTTCATGTCCAATTCATTCTCAATTCAAGTGGCTCGCCTCTGGAACGGTCTTCCTCTCTCAATTAAACAGGCACCGAGTAAGCTAGCGTTTAAAAAGTCCGTGTGCAGCTTCTTTGCTGGCAGAAATGAAGTCTCGTAGTCTATCTGCTTAGTATGTTTCATCTCTGTATGTATTTATGTATATATTTATTTATATTATATATGTTTATATTATATTAGATGTATGTATATATTTACATGTATAGCAAAATTATGTATAACTATTATAATTATGTTTTGTTACTTATGTGTAAGTTAGTTGCACCGCCTACAATTTTTCCGCTTTGCCCTAAGGTTGACTGGTAGAGAATGCCTCATGGCATTAAGTCCGCCTTTTGTACGATAAGTTTTCTTTTGTGCAATAAAGATTAAATAAATAAATAAATAAATAAATAAAAGATACAAAATATCGTTCACCATCAATACCTGTGCGGTTCAACGGTCCATTTACATCTGTGTGAACTATTTCTAATAAATCATTTGCTCGATGTCTATTATTTTCGAAAGATAATTTAAACATTTTATTTTTTAAACATATTTCACACTGTATATTACGGTTGTTTTCAAAATTTTCAGGCAAGCCGTTTAGTACTTTTAGCTGAGACATTTTATTAAGATTTATAAAATTGGTGTGTCCAAGAACTCTATGCCACATTTCCTTTTTTGTCATAGTACAAGTTGTGTAAGATTTTACAGAGTTATTGCATACTGTTCCATTAAGAACGAAAAGATTATTTTTTCTTTCCGCTATTGCTACTAAATTTCCACTAGGCCCATAGATTTTAGCTCCACGATTCTCAAAGGTTATATAATTATCGTAATTAGTTATACATGACACACTCAGCAAGTTTTGTTTCATACTTGGTACATAATATACATTTTTTATATTTGTTTCTAGCCATTTACCATTTACATAGAAATACATCAAAACATTTCCTATTTTATTTGCTTTTAAAGGAAAACCATCTCCTACCTTAATGTCAATCGGACAGTCTAAGTCTCTCCATTCTGAAAAATATTTATCACAGTTTATAATATGGTCAGAACATCCACTATCTAATAACCAAGTCAAATTATCTTTATTAGTACAATCTTCTCTTACCGGATATCTTGCAGAATTCATCACTTCAACATTAAATGATGTTGTAGCATCCGTAGCATCAACATCGTCGAATGGGGCGGTATAGCAGCTTCTTGACGTGCCTTGCAGTCCACTTCGTCCTCGATAGCCACCTCTAGCACGAAAGCTTCCTCTTCATCTGTAATTTTGTCCTCTCCAGTTGTAGTTTCCTCGAAAGTTTCCATTTCCTCTAAAATTGTAGTTTCCTCTCCAATTTGGAATCGTCGATCCTCGGTTTCTCGGGCAATTTCTCTGAAAGTGGCCGGGTTGTCTGCATTCATAACAGTTTCTTTCTGTATACATGTCCGACATGTTCTTTTGCATAATAAAGGACTCCATAAATTTTCCTTGAGTGTCATTTGTTTCCTTCTGTTGATATTGCAGAATTAGTTTCGACTTTATATAGTCAACAGATTTTTCAGGCATTGCATCAACAATATCAATTATATGAGCGCATCTGGGTGGCAGACATAAAATTAAATAGTTCATTTCGTCTTCTTTCGATATTTGTTCTCCTGCATTCTTAAGTTCATTTATGTTTTTCTCAAACCAATTCAAAAATTCTATAGGATTGTCATCATCCGCCATTTAATTGCAGCAGTCTTCGTTTGCAAAGCAACTTATTTGCACTAGATTTTGCAAGATATATGGTATCAAATTTTTTAATCATATCAGCCGCTCTTTGCTCGGAAATTATCGTTTCCAACTGTCTATTACTCACGCTATTTACGATATAATTTTTTGCTTTCAATTCCATCTTGAGCCAATCAGTATCAGTAATATTTGCTGGTTTAGTATCATTTATAATAGCTTCGTAGCATCCCTTCATTTCTAAAAGTATTTTCAGTCGATACTTCCATTTATCGTAATTATTTCCATCAAAAATGTGTAATAAAAATTCTTCTTTTTCATTTGACATTTCTCATAAATTTTATTCTTTGGAAATAATATTAATAATTTACGTAAAGTAGGTACGTACGTTTAAATTATTATCACAGTCTCTGCTACCATGTTAAAATTAAATCACTGAATCACATTCACACTATTTATTTCAAACTATTAAATAAAATATAATACATCAAGTAAAACACAATGTTGATCAAATAACTAATGACAACCAATTTCAAGATTACCTAAACTCTTATTTTTCTCTAATAGCTGCCAGTCACCACAATACAGCTTAGTGTACTAAGGTTGTATACAGAATACTAAATCACATTTTCAACAATATGCATGGTGAATCTCGGTGAGCCGGTGACATAACTGCCAAAAATGATCGGTGTGGTGATACGATACGGCTTAGTGTGGACGCGTTTCTTTGCGCGACGCCGCAAACGATACGGAATGCCCGCAGTGAGTGTCCAAACAGGACGATACGCGACGGGGATCGGATCGGCGAAATGATACAAGTGTAGATGCAGCCTTATCCGATTTCATTCGATAAATCGGATCGGATCGGGTAGGATCGGAAGGTCTGGACCAGGTTTAACACGTGAAGCGAGTGTTCAGGTATAAGACCCGTTCCAGACCTTCCGATCCGATCCGATTTATCGGAAGAAAGATCCTAACAATTACACTACACGTTATCCGATTTCCTAACAATTACACTACACATTATCCGATAAATCGGATCGGATCGAGGAGTCTGGAACGGGTTTTATTCTAGTTAAGGCTGCGTCCACACTTGTATCATTTCACCGATCCGATCCCCGTGGCGTATCCCCGTCGCGTATCGTCCTGTTTGGACGCTAACTGCGGGCATTCCGTATCATTTGCGCCGTCGCGCGAAGAAACGCGTCCACACTAAGCCGTATCGTATCCTCGTATCGTATCACCGCACCGATCATTTCGGCGTGCAGTAGTTTGGACGCTATCCGTATCGTAGCACCGTATCACCGCCCCGATCGTTTTGGCAAGTTTACATTCATATGACTATGCTGGTTTTACAACGAACGTTGGGACAGAAATTTTCTTGAGTGGGGGCCGTGTACCGGAAGACGCAGATAGCGAGGCCTTCATTATTGTCATCTGCTCATGGAGATTTAGCATTCATATGACAGTGCTTGTTTTTTAATACATAATGCGGCAGAAAGGTTCTCGAAAGGGAACCACGTACCAGAAGACACCGCGTGAATGGCCTCCAACAAAGTAGGCAGTTCGGCAGTAGTATGGTATTTTTAAATAATCTCAAAGATAGGTATTAAAAACCAATAACCGTGGCGTGGATCAAAGAAAGGATCGGTGCACGTCCAAACTAGTCCGTATCACCTTTGATGATCGGGCAAAAACCGACTCGAGATGGATCACGGCGTATCCGCACCCCGTATCCCCATCGCGTTTCATGAACGGTAGTGTGGACGTCACGCCGTCACGATCATGCAACGCTTTCCTGATCGCGAGTGTGCGGAGTACTGAAGATACGCGTATCAACATGGATTTCGAGCGAGCGGATATGGGCCGTTGCATGATCGCGACGTCCACACTACCGTCACAGTATATATAAGCCCATATATATACTGTGCTACCGTTCATGATACGCGACGGGGATCGGATCACCGAAATGATACAAGTGTGGATGCAGGCTATCGTGGGGTGTTTGCTGCACCGTTTAGAATCAAGATATTATTAATATTCATGCCATTCATGGATACTTGTTATTTTCATCTCAGTGAAGTTTTTATGAAAATAGTAAGAAGATTTTTTTTTTAGTTGGTTCTAATGTTATTTATAAATTTGTCTTTACGCGATATAATATTCTAGGTACCTGAACGTGCTTCGTTTGACACTCCCATGACACTCCACTCGAGTGAATTGACAACCTTGATATTTCAAATTCAAAAACTTGTTCACATTCACAAGGTAAACAATGTAAATATTTATATGTAATTATATATTAATTATTTTACCGTTTTAACATTAAGTGTTATCTTTTACATCATATCACAGGAAATGGCCTTGCCTCAAAAGAAATACTACCGGCAGCGTGCACATTCTAACCCCATTGCTGATCATTGTTTTGAATAGTAAGTTACTTTTGATCAAAATCATATTGTTATTTACTTATTTATGATATAACTATAATACTTATTATTTCAGCCCTGCTCACCCGGATGATTATGACTGGTCCACCTTGTACCCAGCTATAAAAGACTATGATAAACGAGTGGAATTTTTGGATGTTGGATGTGGATATGGAGGACTCTTGGGTATGTTTTGTATAATATACTAGGGCTTGTAGGTGCCTGCAAGTTACAAGTCCAGTAAAGTGTCTTATAACCATCTTTAGATGTCCAAATATCCTTGTACCAAAATTGGTTATAATCCATCCAGCCATAACGGCGTGCTAAGCGGACAAAGACCAAACAGATGTCACCGTACATACAAATCCTGTATCATACTGTTAAGATTATTCCTGAAAGCATGGCTGCTCCATAGTAAACTGATTTTCAAAAAAAAATTAATAGTATATATTATGTGTACCTGACTAATCATAGATTCTCACTGTTTGCAGTTACACTATCCCCCATGTTTCCTGAGCAATTAATGCTGGGATTGGAAATAAGAGTGAAGGTGTCCGATTATGTCAATGATAGAATTAAAGCTCTAAGAATACAACATCCTGAGCAGTATCAAAATGTTGCAGTTTTAAGGACAAATGCAATGAAATATTTGCCAAATTTTTTCCATAAAGGCCAGGTAAAAATAAAGAAATATCCTAATGTAATTTCAGTTTATTTCCATATTGACTGTTTCCACTGTCTTATAATTTTTTTTATTATTATATTAGGCATAGATTAATTCTGTTTATTGATTGTGTTCCAGCTTAAAAAAATGTTCTTCTTATATCCAGATCCCCATTTCAAGAAAGCAAAACATAAATGGAGAATAATTAATAAATGGTTGTTGTCAGAGTATGCCTATATTCTTGCTGAACAAGTGAGTAATAAACAAGTAGTTGAAATATACAGATACAATATGTATAACAGTTGTGGAGAAAAGTATATACAAAAACAACATCTTTGTAAACAACCATGGTGCAATGAATAAATGAATGAATATCCATGCTAAAATCTTCAAGACTGTTCCAATAATTTAACCCTTCTAACTCACTAAACTAAACTTGGCATATCTTTCAGGGCATCATATACACTATCACAGATGTAAAAGACTTGCATGATTGGATGGTGACTCATTTTGAAGACCATCCTTTGTTTGAAAGAATACCAGATGAAGAGCTTGTAAGTTATTTAATAGTCACTAACTATTACCTAACGAAAAACAAGTAAAAAATAACAGAAATCAACTTAACCTAAATAGAAGTTACTAACTAAAACTGATCTCCCCCAGATCATGGCCCTGCGGCAGGGTATCCATAATGCCGGCTACATTCCCCCGCTGAATAGCCAAGCTAATCCTTTGGCTGAGGAATGAGCCGGCTCTGTGGTCCGAAGAACATTCTGACAGTTTTTTTTAATTTTTGTGTAAAGTCTGTGGGCGTCCGGACTCCAAGGTCCGAGTGTCTCCACTGCGAATGCCGCAAATATGAAGTAATTAGAGAGGCCTACATATTTGCGGCGCTTTGCCGCCTCAGCGCAAACTGCTGCCCCGCCAGCTCTCAGCGACGTACTGGACAAATGAGACGAAACCAGGGTGTCTACGCAAGTAGTGTCCCAGATGAGAGGCCGTCCCATTTGCCATGGAATGAGGGTCATTCCGTCGGGTCTCTTGCCATCGTCACGTGCGAGGCCAGGTGGTTCTAGGACAGCTGGCACGTTTACGCTGGCAAGGGCCCGACGGATTACTTCCTTGAGACAAGCGTGGCGGGTTAAGTGGATAACTATTACCTTGTATGAGAATCTCCATTTTTATTTGTAAGCAATAACTCCGGAATAAACCTGAAATTTTGGAACTTAACATCACTTTAATGAACAATGACACTTGAGAGATGATAAACAAAAATGTGATTTGTTTTCAGAAAACAGATCCTATTGTGGAGAAGCTTTATGAAAGTACTGAAGAAGGTCAAAAGGTGACACGAAACAATGGTGACAAGTATCTTGCAGTCTTTAGAAGAATTCCAGATAACATGGCAAAAATAACAAATGTTAAATGAATTACTTTAAGTAAAACACTATTATATACTGAGTGTATTTTTATTGAATTTCATGTGAATTATAAAAACACTACATAGAAATGTATAAAAAATAGATTATAATTATGTTGTGTTATATATAATTATATTATACCATTAGTTTAGTCTAGGCAGTTGTTTTCATATGGTGTTAATCATTGAGTACTTAAATTGTGTTGGTTATCTTATCAAAAAGGCATTGAGAGAGAGGTATGTATCATCAAATCAAATCATCAAATCATTTTATTGCAATTCATGTTGTACATTAAGGGTCTTAAATACTAGTAAAGTCCAAAACATGAGCCTTGTCAGGCACAGCAATATCTTACTACTAGAACTAAAATAAATATGAATATGCCGGGAATTTACACATTAAAAAAAAAAAAACAATAATAATAATATTTCAATATAGCTTTGGTCATAGTCATAATGCTCATTAATTTTCATGATTATAATACCATACGGTAATTTCATAAATTTCATAGTAAATAGTATTCAAGTTCATTTAAATTAGTTAATGTCTTGTGTTTCATTTAGGAATTCCTGAACAGTGTAGTATGCTTTTTCTATTAAATAGCTTTTTAGAGTATTCTTAAATTGATTTATATTGTTTATGTCTTGGATAGCTTTAGGGAGTTTATTAAATATTTTTACGGACATAGAAAAGGAATTAGAGTGGACCAATTTCATTTTAGAGTTAGGTAAAGCTAGTTTTCTCCTAGGTCGTAGGTAAGGTACGTGCGAGTATTCCGGGAAAAGTACAGGATGATTTTTTACAAAAATGCCCACTTGCAAAATATACCTAGATTGATGTTAAAGTTAGGATTTGGTGTTTTATGAAATATGGCTTGCAACTTATGGAGTCATCTATATTAACTAATATTCTAAGGCAGTGTTTTTCAAACTGTGGGTCGCGACCCCCCGGAGGGTCGCGGCATATATCCAGGGGGGTCGCGAGGATCTGCATCGAGAAAGTCTCGCGACTACAAGGGATGCAGATTTTTTCAAGCATGTACATTTGCAAGTTTAATCGTACAAACTAGGTTTTAGGGGGTCGCGAAAGAATTTTATTGGTCATTTTAGGCCGTGACACCAAAAGGTTTGAAAAACACTGTTCTAAGGCAACGTTTTTGGAGTCTGAATAAATGTACGAAGTCTGTACTGTTTCCCCATAGTATTATACCGTACTGTAGCCAGGCGTGAGCATAGGCGTAATAGGCACAAGTGGCTGTTTTTATATCTGTGCATTTTTTCAGTTCATTAAGGGCGTAAGTGAATCGACTTAACTTAAGTGATATCTGGTGTATATGTTCTTTCCAGTTTATAGTAGAATCGATGTGTATGCCCAAAAGGGAAAAAGTATTTACGCATTCTAATTTTGTATTATCAAAGCTAAAATTTATGTTCATGCTACATTTTTGATAAGGTCTAAATTCCATAAGTTTCGTTTTTGTAAAATTTATTTCGAGATTATGTTCATTTAGCCAGGTTACTATACTAAATATCGTTTCATGGAGACGTTTTTCTAAATTTTGATTATTTTCGCAAGGAATCACCAAAGATATATCATCTGCGAAAAGGGTAGAAGAGCAATTTATTATTTTGGGCAAGTCGTTAATGTAAAGGAGAAACAAGGTGCATCCGAGTACGCTGCCTTGGGGTATCGACTGAGTGACTTTAGTTGTTTGTGATTTGACGGTATGTATAACGCCTGTTATGTTATTATGGTGTTCCACTTCAACACACTGCATGCGATTTGTGAGATAAGACACAAACCAATCGTAAGCGGATCCTCTCACTCCTATTTCGTGTAGTTTTTGTAATAAGATCCCGTATAGGACACGATCGTAAGCCTTACTCATATCGAGCAAAATTCCTACGGCATACTTCTTTACGTTTAGTATGTTCATTACCTCTTGCATGTATTTAAAGACAGCTAACGCCGTTGATCGATTTTTCCTAAATCCGTTTTGAGAGTCACTAAATATATTATATTTCTCGCAAAACGAGTATAAACGGTTCGACATTGCAGTTTCGATGATTTTTGAAATAGTTGGTAAGAGGGCTATTGGGCGATAATTATTACAGTCGCTCTTTTTTCCTTTCTTATGCAAAGGTTTAATAATCGAAAATTTTAGTAAGTCTGGGAAGCTACCCTCAGAAAACGACTGATTAATGACAAACGTTAAGGGGTAGACTAGCTCTTCGGCACATTCTCTAATCAGGCAAGGTGGAAGTTCATCGTGACCAAAACTTCGCTTGTTTTTTAGACCTTTGATTATTTTAAAGATTTCGTGAGGCGTAACAGGGTTTAAGAATATAGAATTTTCTAAACGTGCGGTTGATGGCCGTCCTCGAGGAGGTGCAGTACCAGCGCTAACAGCGCCCACGGATGAAAAAAATGCATTAAAGTGGTCAGCAATTTTGGTAGGGTCTTCAGTTTGTTCATTGTTTATACTTAATTTTATGTTAGTTCTTTGTTTAATTGTAGTTTTGTTCGTTTGTTCTTTGACAATATGCCACATTGATTTTACTACATTTGATGCCGTTTTAATTTTTTTAATATTTTGGAGTTTTTTTGACACGATGACAGTCTTTTTCAGTAGCTTTTCATATTTTTTATAATGTTTTGTTAAGGTAGGGTTATTTATACGTGATGTTAATACTTTTAATTGACGTTTATGCCGACATGATACTCTTATACCGGGCGTTAGCCATTTTTTATTATTATTTGTATTCATTTTCGTTTTAATTTTCGGTATGCATCGATTTAATAAATTTATTAGTGTATTATGTATTATATTATAATTTTGATTTACAGTATTTTCTCGTGTTAGCATGGTATCGAAATTTATGTTACCTAGTTCAGTTTTAAACTTTTCTATATTTTGCGCATTGAATCGCCGTTTTTGTGTTATCCAGGTGGTTCGAGTGTTTATTTTCATTGATGGAATGCTGATTAAAATTCCCATGTGATCGGACAAACCATATTCATTAACATTTACTTTCATATTCTTAGATAAAAAGTTTGTAAATATCAAGTCAATGCAAGTGGCGCTTGTAGTTGTGACTCTAGTTGACTCTTTTACATTTTGTTTGTAATTATACTTAGACATTAAGTTTAAAAGGGTTTTTGTACAGTTCGTGTTTTCGCTTACATTTACATTAAAATCACCCCCAAACAATATATCTCTCTTAAGATATTTCTTATGTAGATGCTTTAAAAGAATTTCTAACTTGGTAAAAAAACTATCAGGCATTCTTCGTCTATCAGGCCAATATAAATTAACTAAAACTTTATTTAATATCGGAAGTTCAATTGCGCATACTTCAAACAAGGTTTCAACTGACATGTCCACTATGTCCTTACATGTATAATGTGCATTACTAAAATTGACACTGCCTACTTAAAAAAAACCTAAGTCAGACTCGTGCATAGAGCATTCCAGCCCCTCTTAACACAACTTGCCGCGTACACTTGTCGCGCGAGAAAGTCTTGTAGCGCAGTCGTACAGGGGCCAGAGGTGCATGGGCAGTTCAAACAAATACTACCTAAGTATCTCCTTTTCTAGTAGTGTGTGAGTGAGACGGATGACGATGTCTCGCGACGAGTCGTGCTAGGCTATTAGCACGAATTGTGCGTTTTTTGTACAGTCGCCATCAGATATAGGCATTCATAAATATTAGTGACCGACCGAAACACATTTTTCTACCGAAACCGAAGGTTCGGTTCTGATTACAGTTTCGGCCGAAACCGAAACCGAACCTTTTATAAACGTGATTAAAACGTTGTATAATCAGCGGGTCGTTCTTTCTAGATCTAATACGAATACAATGAAACATGTCGCTGGTATAATTGACCGATGGAGCAAAGCGTTTCAGTTTCAGCTTGGTCCAAAATTCTTTCGTATCGTATGTGCGGACGATTGGATGCTTTTTGGGGTGTTCTCGCCTGGAGGTCGTATTTCTTAACCGATTCTCATGAAGTTTTGTGAGTAGGTTTTTAACCGACTTCAAAAAAAGGAGGGGGTTCTCAGTTCGATTGTATGTTTTTTTTTTTTTTTTTTTTTTTAATGTTTGTTACCTCATAACTCCGTCATTTATGAGTCGATTTGGAAAATTCTTTTTAGGTTCATGAAGAGACATCTCAAGGTTGGTCCCATAAAATTTTGGTGAAGATCGGATGACGAGATCCATGAGGAATCGAAGGAATTCCTGAAATTTTATAGGCAGTCATAATATTTTTCATATATTTTCTAAAACTATTTAAGTATTTGCATATGGTAGTCATCATCTTCTAATGCTGAACTGATGATGGAAGGTACAACTCCTTAACGGTTAGGAGTTAGGAGATAATTAAAACGACATGCATTCCTTCAAGACCTCCCTGATCACCCCGCCATAAGTATTTCATATGAATTACTAAAAAACGAAAAAAAAAAAATTTAACAAAAAAAAGATCCGACTTCAGTTTTCTAAAAATCCAAAAATAACCCGTTCAAGTACAGATTACATTTGACTCACCCTTTGAAGTCGGTGCCAAACCTCACGTAAACTTTAATATATAAATATGGGTCAATTGCAAAAAAATTGTACATAGTTAAGGGCTTTAATTAAAACAATGTTAATTGATTCCTTTGTGTGACGAAAGTTACCCATACATTTTGTATGACTAACTTTCGTCACCCAAAGGAAGCGATCGTATTTAATGTTAACTAAGCCTTTAACTATGTACAATTTTTTTGCAATCGACCCATATAATAACAGTGGTTTGGGATCGACTTCAAAGGGTGAGTCAAATGTAATCTGTACTTGAACGGGTTATTTTTGGATTTTTAGTTTTACTGAAGTCGGTTCTTTTTTTTGTTAATTTTTTTTTATAAGAATATACTTAGATTCTTTTTGTCGATTAGAGAAATTTCAAGAAAGTGAAGATGTATATAGAGTGGAGTGGGGGTGCAAAAGGTAAAAAAGTACAAATTTCAGCAATTACACAACAAACTCACGTTTCACTTTTGTTCAATTGATATGATATTTTAACATTGACACTTGGTCTTGGTTCAAATTAAATTACCCAAAAATAATAATGTAGCATTAACAGCTGTAATACTGTACTGAGGCAGCGATCTTTTAATTGTAGATGGTATGAAATAAAACAAGTTAAAAAACATAGCAACAAAATAATTGATTGAGTTTAAATTATTATAATTTTAATCAGGTGGTCTCGTAACGCTAACTCAAACGTACTAATTTTATTACATACACGCAACAATGACTAATTCTAAAGTCATTTCATGAAATAAGTAAACCTCCTCACTTTTGTCCTAAAATATCAATATCGCCGTCAATTTGTTTGTAAATTTAAGAAAAGCGTTAAGAATTACAATATGAGATGACAAATTCATAACAAAAATAAAATTAAGTAGTGACGATTTTACCCCTCCTATCTCCGCTATTTTGAAAATTTTGAAAAACTGATTCGACAAAAAAATACTATACAGGGCGTCCCAAGACTATGGGACATCAAGGGAAAGTACCTTAAATATCGTAGATAGGATATTTTGCTGTAAGAAGACTTTGTTATTTCTAAAAGTTAGCAATTCTGTATTTAAAGATTTTCTAAGAATTACTTGCTTCGTCTGGGAATCGAACCGACTTAAATGTGAAAAAAAAATACCCTATTTTTATGCTGTCAATCGAAAGAATGGACATAATATAATAATTCTTCCTAAGTAACATAGTATCTTAAAAGAAAGGAACAACGTAAAATGTTTGAGTCAAATTTCAAGAAATTTATTTTTTGCCGACGACGAACTATTAAGCAAGTTAGTAATTCTGCATTTAAAGATTTTCTAAGAATTGAAAATCTTTAAATGCAGAATTACTAACTTTGAAAAATAACATAAAGTCTTCTTTCAGCAAAATATCCTATCTACGATATGTAAGGTACTTTCCCTTGGTGTCCCATAGTCTTGGGACGCCCGGTATACTTATCGAACATACTCACAAAATTTTATGAGAATCGATTGAGAAATTCGACATTAAGGCAAGAACAGCCGGTAAGCGCATGGACATCCAAACGTCCGGGCATAACGGAAATGCTTTGCTCGCTCGGTCAATTACTTAACATTATTCGGGAAACAAACATAAACGTCACCTCACTGAGCAAAGTAATTCAGCGGCCGGCAGAGTCAGACGAGCGACGCCACCATATTGCCAACCGTGCCGACTGGCGAGCGCACCCGACGTTAACCGAATGCGACCTGAAAGTACGATGTTGGATGTTTCGGCGCGGCCGAAAGGTTCGGCTGTTTTTTGGCCGAAACCGAACCTTTGGCCGAAACATGATTTTTAGGCCGAAACTGGCCGAAACCGAAACCGAAACTTCGGTCGGTCACTAATAAATATCTGATCATATACGCCCAGTCAATAAGAGTCGTGTTCAGATATTTATGAACGCCTTATATGCTGCGATATATTTGCTGGCGACTGTACGCTTTCGTTGTCACCAAGCGATTTTCTTAAGCAGGAAGTGACTTAGTGACGCATCAAAATTATAGCTAGCCTACTAAACTGTAGCAGGCACTGTATTTTTATTCGTTGTTTAGCTGTTTAAATAAAAATGCCAAAAAGTACGTATTTTAAAAACTAGCAAATCCATTTTATTAGAAGTATTAAAACATAATAAGAAAAAATTATACCTAAATAACTATGATACATGATCAGTGTAACTGAGTTTTCGCTTTTATTTTAGCTAGTTAAAAACGCAGACTATGAAAAATGATACTTTATTGCAGTTTTAGCTTTTTTTCTACAAGGTTCACCCATCTACATAGAGGGCGCGAGATATCCAAATGACGGCGCATATGCCCGGCAGCGCTTAATAACCATTCCTTCCTTTCTGCCCATTCTTTAAGTGGTAAGAGTGAAAATAAGAGCGCGGCCCAGATTTCTGGCTGGTCGGGATACATGTGTAGTCCCGTTTTAGCCAATAGCAAGGCCCTATTATGGTTTTCTGCAGAATGTTCTGCTATGCTAGCAGTAGACATTATTTCAGCAGGGTTGCATTTACACACTCCTTGGTGTGATAAGCACAAGGCTCTCTGAGCACTACTACTGGCAACCTTGGCCCGCTTGTTGTCTCTGAGACAGTATTGGGCCATGCAGGACCACAATAGAGCATTACTTGGATGGTTATGGAGTGCATCACTAAGCATTTTTATAGCACCATCAATATTTTCATCACGCAAGAGCACATAAGACTTAAGAAAACCAATATCAAAACCAAAGTCACTATCCATGTCATATTTCTGCATTTCACTTAGAGCAAGTTTGGAAAGACTTTGATCTGAATGTATAAGGCCTAACGAACAAATCGCAAACAAACTATATGGTGTAGGCTTCTTTTGAGATATTTGAATACTATGGAACAGTAAAGTTTTTGCGTCATCTGCTCCTTTGAACATGTAAACAATACCAGCCATAGCAACAAGGATGTCTGCTTTGTCATCGTCGTCGTTGCTCATCCAATGCAGAGCTGCCTCATAAGCCGCGTAGGCTTCCTCGTAAAGCCCTTTCTTATAGAGGGCGACAGCTAATCCACATGTTGAATTTAAACTGGCTTCAGTTATCGATTTATATGCTTTTACAGCTTCATCATATCTTTCCATTCTTGTTAATATTCTGCCCATATTCAGGAAGGCGATATTTCTATTTTCATCCTCTGCATACAGTAACGCTTTTTCAAATGATTTAAACGCAACTCTGATAAGTCCAAACCTCTCTTGAAGTATTCCAAGAATGGTACAGGCACAAGCATCTTTAGGATTAAAAGCGCAGTACCACTCAACAAGGTCAATGGCGTAAGGAATTGCGTGGAGATCATCTATGATATATTTCAACTCTGGATTGTCTTTATAATTCTTGGTCTTTCTTAACATTCGACATACCCAGTCTGCATAACCAAGCGCACTTTCAGGGTGGTAACTCAGTCGAGAAGCATGTCTGAAGAGGTCCATTGCTTCATCCTCTCGTATTACCTCAGCCACCAACGCCTGACCAGTCCAACTGAGAGAATAAGAAGGCTGGATAGATTGTCCACGCCAAAAACAGTAATTTGCTAATTTGTATTGATTCAATATCAAGTAAAGGCCTCCCAAATTGCACCATATTTTCTCTACAGACCAGTTTCCAGTTACCTGCAAAGCTTTAATGAAACAATGTTGTGCAAGGTCGTATTTCTTAATATGGATACATATTTTTCCAAGCAAATTCCAGTTCCTCCAGCGGGATGGATTTTCTTTTATACACTTGAGTGTTAAGTTATACGCTATGTGGCAATTAACCAATTCCTTTGTTTCTTGGTACAATGCATAGTATGTAGTTGCTAACTCAAACGTAGCAGATTGTTGATTCTTTTTAGCAACATGGGAGTAGCAAGCAATTGCCTTTCGAAGAATGTCAGCCTTCTCATGTCTCAGGATACTTTCATTAGAATTGGAGAGTAAGTCTGTCATGTATATATAGCCATATTTATTCGGCAAACAAATGGCAAATAATAAAGTACTTGCTAAAAGGTTCCATAGAACAACAAATTGCTTATGTTTCTGTAATGCTTTGACAAGGCAGTCTATGGCTTGCTGAGCACTGTCTCTGGCGCTCCCATACAATTTAGATGATTCTTTTTTTTTTGCAACCCTCAACCATGTTTCTGCTAGCCCTTTAAGAGCTAATATAGAGTTAGCATCAATTTTCAAAACAGTCTCATATGTAGTAATGGCCTCTTCGAGTTCTGAGGAAAGAGAATGTATATCCCCAATTTTTGTAAGACAGTAAGTACTCCTGCTAGGATCCATTGCAATAACTTTATGATAAGCCCTCAATGCTGATGTATGAGATCCTCGAGAATAATAAGCATCAGCTAGGCATTCAAATGCAATTATGTTGTTAGGGTCAATTTTTATAACATTGCGAAATTGTGTCATAGCATTATCCCATGATCTTGTTCTCAAGTAGTATAGCCCTAGTCTGAAATTTAACCAGGGTTCTTGATCTGGAGTGTTTTTTTCTGCAGCAATTAATAATTCAGAATTAACTTCTATAAGTTCCAATTTAAGGTATATATCACTAAGTTGTTTAGTTATTTTTAGATTGGTATCATCCAAACTGTGTGCCTTTTCATAGCACTTTTTAGCCTTATCTAAATCTTTTTTGTATTCATAGTAGAAATTACCCAGGTAAAGAAATGTTTCTGCATGGTGAGGATTAAATCTGGCTGCTTTCAAGAAACTGATTTGGCTTTTTTCATATTCATTCAGATTCCAGAATGCTTTCCCTAAGTAAAACAAGCATAAAGGTTCTTCATTTGTATGTTGCAGAAGGGTAACTGTTTCATTATATTTATTTTGCTTCAGCAAAGTCAGAGCTTGCAACTGTAGGTAATATTCAGTTGTAAGAAGCTTTTCCAAAATGATATCAGCATTTTGATTCTCTTCAATATAACACTCGGCAAGAATAGCCATTTCCTTAGAATTCAAAGTATCAAGGGGGATATCCATTGCAGCTGAAATAGCTTGTTTCCATTTCTTTTGTTTAGCAAGGGATATAAAAAGAAACCTTTTCAAGTTTAAAATAAGATTTGGTTCCTTTGCTTTAGGGAGGAAATTTGTAGCTAATTTCTGTACAACTGGCCATTTCTCCAGCATTATTGTACAGTTCATCATAAAGGTCACTTCTGTTGCATCTGCTTGGTGGTAGTTTATCAATGGGATGCATTGCTTATATGCTTCTAAATATTCTGATTTGTCAAAACATATCATAGCTTTTAACAAACCAGGGTACTTTGAATTTTCAATGCCTTTTATTATTTTGCTAACCAGATTCTCAATTTGTATGTTGTTAAAAGAATTATCTTCCACATATCTCCTGCATATGTGTTTGCAGAGGAATTCCCGTAGTACAACATTGTGTGTAAAGAACTTAAGGCCAATTATTTCATCAATTGCTTGGGCATAGTCAGTTCTTTGAAGAATTACCTTGGCATAAAGCAACTCCACTGATTCACGGGGATCATTGAGGTAAAGATGATCCAAAAACTTTAAAATGGGTGGTATATTATCCTCTTGACAAGGAATTTCACTGTTAAGAAGGTCTAACAACTGTTTTTCGGCTACTTGTAACAATTTGATCTCATTGGGTTTGGTTCTGAATTGCAAAAGGGTACTAAGAGCATCATTGCTTTTCAAACTGCAGCCCAGTTGCCCAAGTTTGTTAATTATTTCTAAAGCTTTATCTTCCTCTATTGGCAATTTTAATATTTCATCGTAGACTGATATGAGTTTTGTTTTTGACGCGTCGTCATTCTTTCGTTCATAATAATTAGCAAGACCATGCCAAGCTAATGGATGATCTGGTTTACTTGCAATAGCTTTTTGATATGCCAAGGCAGCTTGATCAGCATCGCCTAGTGATTTCCCGAGCAACACTAGTGCTATGTAATTTTGTTTATCCTTTCGCAGTATATCTTTGCAACACTCTTGAGCTTCTTTTAAATTATTTTCGTCGATAAGTTTTCTTGCCTCTTTCAATAATGCCTTGATGTCGGCCATCTGCAAGTTTACAAATATTGCGCTATCACAATTAAGTAGATAAAAATAAACACCAACAACTAAACTGTAACCAATATGGTTAATGTTTAATTCGTCGTCGGCTTTGAATGTAACCTCAAACACAATAGTTAGTTAACAACAAGTATTTGCATCTCATGTATATTTATTAATACAATTGCTATCTTAATTAATATAATTGTAAAATGATTTAACGTACCGTTGATAAATATCAGTATTCATGGAATAAGTTACAATTATATTATAACTCCAACCAAACCTTCGAATCAACAATACAATAGATAGTCTGAATCATTACATTCTTATCTATGGTCTGCATCGTCTGTCAGTGTCTGTCCTGTCACTGTCAAGTTAAAGTCACTGTCAATGAAATAAAGCTATTTGTGATAATTTTATAATCGCCGAGTTGAATTTTTAGAGCAATGAAGACCAATAGAGGAAATGTAGATGACGTCCCAGCGTACCAGTACCACCCTAAATATCTCGTGGACCATAGGACCACTTATGCTACCAGTGAAAGTCCCTGCGGCCACGTTCGACGCCGTTATCCGACAGATCGGACTGTCAGGATTATTTTATTTCACTTAGTTCGACCATCAGACCAAGAGGATATTTAAACTTCCACTTGGTTCGCCCCTCGAACCACACAGGGATCACCTGTCAGCCAGGTTCTGAAACCTACGTATTGACAAATGTGTTGCCATCTTGTTTTTTCATACGGAAAATGTTCATGCTCTATAACAATACAGCAGTGATAGCAATACGGTCGTGGGCTTCTACTAAGTTACAAGCACTCTATTGGTTTCCTTTCTCTTAGGCACTACACTAAGCATAGACAAGTTAGAGTAGTTGTAGTTAAACCTAGCATTGTAATCATTGTATACGAAATGTCAAATTTCGTTGTTTTCAAAAATGTAAATAATTAATTACTTTGGAAACTAGCTTCTCTTGTAGAATTTTAGCCATTTTAGGTGTCTTTTATAATTAAGACTCGGTAAAATACCGTAGTTGGTGTTTATCATGACTTCCACTGAATATTTATTAACTTACATTAAAAAATTAAGTGAGTGGATTATTATATCAAAAAGGTTGAGTTACCTACTGTGCTCGCATCTTAGTCATTATTATTTGATAAAATTTGTTTTAGGTCACCCTATAAGAGAGATACGCGAACGATCGTTACAACTTCTAGTCACGAAGTTGCGTCTAGGTTGGGAGATTGATGACGAGTTATCCGGTACGCGAGAACTCTTGGAGGCCTTGCTGGCTTGGTTCCATGTTCAACAACCTACGCTCCGACGACAGGCGTTGCAGTTAATGCTCAGTACTGTTAAGGTAATTTGAATGAAAAAAATAGTCTACCCTCAGCACCTCTACCACAATCGTGACACGCGAGTCGCTCGATAAATATATCTGTGTCGTTCTTTTAATACCGAACGAGAAAGACGGGTGATGTTTTACCGACAAGCAAACTCACAGCTAGATGTGCTAGTCCTGTAGCTTCAGTAAAGTTAAAAACAAGTACATAATCGTAATTTTTTCATGTTACAGACGAAGGCAGGTAGTTACGTCGTCAACGAGTATGGAGTTAAAAGACTCCTCTCTAACTTGAATGGTATAAGGCACAAACTTGAGCAAGACACATATGACATTCACCAAGAGCTAATAGAGACCATCCAGTTTCTTAACACAGTTGAGGAGGAAAGTAATGTCAATGTGCCTCACTTGAATCTACCTTCTGTTACAAGGTATGCTGTATTATTACTTCTGCATCACAGTTGGTACAGTATAATACAGAGGTTCTCAAAATGCACTACATCCTTGGGGACCATAGTTAACATGGGCACCAGCTTACTCTTCTCGAGAAAATTATCATTGGTATCCAGTGCACTAAAGTGGGTTTGAAATTTTGGGTTTGGGGGAAAAGGCAGAGTTCACAGAATATTTTTTTATTGAATGTTTCATTTCACCTAAGTGTTATTTTCTAGAAAGCATTTTCCTCTGAAACTAACCTAATAAAAAAAAGTAATCTATAGGATGATATTTTAAAGAATTATGAAAAATAAATGACTGGACGAAATCAGATTTTGGCAAAGTAAAAATTTATAGACATGAAACATTTGATGAAAAATAATGATGTGTAAAGGCAAAACATCCTAATATTGATTGTTATGGTTTATAAAGAATCTTTTATAAATGTACATATAAAAAGAAAACTCCTGTTTTATTGTTCAAGAGATGTGACAAGCTGCCTAGATTGTAGACTGTTCCATACAGTTCTGATTTCTGAAGCCTATCTCCCAAATAAGTAGCCATAAATATGAATATACTAAAGCCTATCAACTAAACTAGCAAAAGTGAGCAAAGAAATAAAGATTTAAAGATTTAAAGATTTTTATTGAACATAATAACAAAACAGTACATAAAACAAATGCACGTAACCACTGCAGTAGTTAATATAAACTGTGTCGCAGTAAGTTACACCCTCCTCCGGACACCATAGATTATGTTCTATCTAAATTTACATATATACAGGTTTCAGTAATTTAAAACATAAGCAAAGTTTAACATTATTTAGTATGTAAAGTTATACAATGCTAAAAGCATTTCTAAGTTTATAACTAGACACATGTAAGTCGGTGAAAACTAGGACTAAGCCAAATAAATATTAACAAATTTTTATTTTATTTTTTTATATCGGGGTAAATTATTCATTATCTTTATACAGGCATATTGATCAAAAAAGACAACTATAGTTAGTGATAGTGATGAAAACTATAGTTCAAGTACAAGCACAAGCATGAAGATTACAACTTATCTATAAGTGAATGTGTAGATGTGTGTATGTGTGTAGTGTATGTTAGTGTAGTGTGAGTGTTACTAAATAAAAGAAAGTATACGGAGAGACAGAAGACAGCAAAGAATGGAAACAATAGAAAAGCATATAAAACAGACAGGTGGAATTAAGAAAGCATACAAGGAGCTTACCAACAAAAAGGACTGGATTGTGAAGATGGAAGATAGAAACGGAAGACTAAAAAATAACAGGTATAGCTACATCATACTATGCAGAATTGTACGAAAACGACGGTGCTGAGTGTGAATCAGATTTGGCAGGGCGCGCAAAAATACCAACCATCATGCAGGAAGAGACCAAATTGGCCATACAAACACAAAGGAAAGACAAAGCTCCCGGACCAGACGGCATAAGTAATGAAATCCTAAAGCAAACAAATTCCGTAATTGTACCTATTCTAACAGAACTGTTTAATGAAGTGGTTGATACAGAAACAATTCCAACACAATGGACGCAATCTAATATAATACTGCTCTTCAAAAAAGGTAACCATTGGGATATTTCAAATTACCGTCCTATCAGCTTAATGTCCAACATATATAAAATCTTTGCAAAGATCTTATTACGGCGAATGGAAAGAAAATTAGAAGAACAACAGCCAATAGAGCAAGGAGGCTTTCGCAAAGACTACTCAGTACTGGACCATATTCATGTAGTAAGGCAGATCTTGGAAAAATATGCAGAATATAACCTCACATACTACATAGCATTTATTGACTACAGTAAAGCCTTTGATTCACTAATACACACGAAGATCTGGGAAGCGCTAGAACAACAAGGGATAGAACACAACTATATAAGGATATTAAGGAATATTTATAGACACAGCTCAGCTTGTATTCAATTGGAAAAGAAAGGCGAGGTGTTCAAAATTCAAAAAGGAGTGAGACAAGGAGACCCCCTCTCTCCAAAACTTTTCCTAGCTGTCCTAGAAATGATCTTCAGAAACCTAGATTGGGGAAACCTAGGTCTAAACATTGATGGTCGAACCTTAACCCACTTACGCTTCGCTGACGATATCGTATTATTCGCAAAAACGTCAAAAGACCTGAATACGATGGTAAATGAACTAGCGTCAGAGAGCGAGAAAGTGGGGCTAAAGCTCAACCCAGAAAAAACGAAAATAATGACAAATGGCATTAAAAATCCGATGCTGATAGGTGAATCACACATCAATTATGTAGACGAATACATATATCTTGGGCAGCCGATGGCTCCAAATAACACAATAACCAAGGAAATTGAAAGAAGGATAGCAAGCGGATGGAAGAGATACTGGAGTCTGAAAGAAGTAATGAAGGACAAACATCTCCACACATCTACAAAGGGCAAACTGTTCAACACCAGTATTCTACCAGTCTTGGTATATGGAAGCGAAACATGGTCATTAACAAAAAATACAGTTAGTAATCTTACCATTTGCCAGCACATTATGGAAAGAAGCATGACAGGATTGAAAAGAACAGAAAGAACAAGAAACAGTATCATCAGGAAAAAGACTAAGGTTCAGGACATACCACTAAAAATAAGGAGGCAGAAATGGAAATGGGCTGGCCATATGATAAGGGGACGAGAAAAATGGAGCAAAATCGTCACACAATGGTACCCAAGAGAAGGGAAAAGGAGAAGGGGAAGGCCTCATAAAAGGTGGGATGACGACATCAGACAGGTAGCAGGAACAACGTGGGGCAGAGTGGCCATCGATAGGCTAGAGTGGAGAAGATTGGAGGAGGCCTTTGCCAATTGGCAAACAGATATACAAAAGTGGAGAAAAACACAAATATATGAATAGTAATTAGTTAAAATGTAATTTACACTTTATGGTATCTGAATAAAGGGCTATTATTATTATTCACTCATTTAATCATGTTTCTTAGGATAGGTATTTTTTATAATAAATTTATATAAAAAGTAAAATATAAAAAATACATTACAAATATAAACACATTATAAAAAAAACCTAACCTAGGGTGCCGCCGGCAACGGGGCAGGGCCCAGGCTACCGGTGATTAGGGCTGCAGAGACAGGAACCTCCTGACAATGCGCGCCGTGTCCAGGAGTACCGCCTTCTGTATCTGACCCTTGATCCAGCCATCTAGCGAGAGTCTCTTAAGATGTTTGTCGAGACTCTTCGCTATGAGACCGTTCGCCGAAACGACTATCGGGACAATGATCGTCGAGTCAACATCCCACATGGCGGTCACCTCGTGAGCCAAGTCAAGGTACTTGCTGAGTTTGTCCTTCTCGGCCTTCACGAGGTTCTCGTCATGCGGGATGGTGATGTCGACGAGCACTGCCTGGCGCTTAGATCGATCTACCAACACGATATCAGGCTTATTGGCTACAATAGTCCTGTCCGTGATGATAGATCGATCCCAATAGAGCGTTGCACGACCATTTTCGAGAACTGGCATCGGTGCGTACTTATAGTACGGCACCTCAGACCCCACAAGACCGTATCGAAGAGCAAGTTGCTGGTGAATGATCCTGGCTACTTGGTTATGTCTGTGCAAGTACTCGCCGTTAGCAAGATGAGAACAACCGGAGATTATATGCCTGAGTGACTCACCGGGACGGCGGCATGCCCGACAAATGTCGACCGTACCGTCCTTCAGGATATATCTCCGGTAATTGTTCGTCATCATTACTTCGTCCGCAATTGCACAGACAAAACCTTCGGTTTCCCCGAAGAGATCCCCGAAGCGTAGCCAGTTCACCGACGCGAATTATTATTATTATTATTATCTTATTTTACATAGAAAACTATCGTGAGTCTCAGACATATTAATATACTTAAACGGGTTTACTCACGTCGTAGAAGTCGAATAACACTCGACATGTTTCGAATCGGTACGCGATTCATCATCAGGAGAGACGACCAGTCGCGGCGGCGGCCAATCGAACACTGCGGGCATGCGCCCTGTCCGCGCGGCTGCTCGACGCGGGTGTCACCGGCGGAGGCGCAAAACTACCCTCAACATCACGCACAATGCCAATTGTCGGGTTGCACACAACACTCACTACGTCATTTGCTAAGGTCTCGTCCACACTAACCACCGATGTACTATCGAAATTAGTCGTCATCCGAATTTTAACCGAGATTGTGGATGGTCAGTGCCCCCTAGTTGGAGGACGGTTTTGGATACTACATCGGTGGTTAGTGTGGACGAGACCTTAGCAAATGACGTAGTGAGTGTTGTGTGCAACCCGACAATTGGCATTGTGCGTGATGTTGAGGGTAGTTTTGCGCCTCCGCCGGTGACACCCGCGTCGAGCAGCCGCGTGGACAGGGCGCATGCCCGCAGTGTTCGATTGGCCGCCGCCGCGACTGGTCGTCTCTCCTGATGATGAATCGCGTACCGATTCGAAACATGTCGAGTGTTATTCGACTTCTACGACGTGAGTAAACCCGTTTAAGTATATTAATATTATCTTATTATTATATTCCCTTTATTCATTTTTACACTTAGGCTAGGTTTTTTTTACAATAAATTTATATAAAAAGTAAAATATAAAAAATACATCACAAATATAAACACATTCTAAAAAAAACCTAACCTAGGGTGCCGCCGGCAGCGGGGCAGGGCCCAGGCTACCGGTGGTTAGGGCTGCAGAGAGAGGAACCTCCTGACGATGCGCGCCGTGTCCAGGAGTACCGCCTTTTGTATCTGGCCCTTGATCCAGCCATCTAGCGAGAGTCTCTTAAGATGTTTGTCGAGACTCTTCGCTATAAGACCGTTCGCCGAAACGACTATCGGGACAATAATCGTCGAGTCAACATCCCACATGGCGGTCACCTCGTGAGCCAAGTCAAGGTACTTGCTGAGTTTGTCCTTCTCGGCCTTCACGAGGTTCTCGTCATGGGGGATGGTGATGTCGACGAGCACTGCCTGGCGCTTGGATCGATCTACCAAAATGATGTCAGGCTTATTGGCTACAATAGTCCTGTCCGTGATGATAGATCGATCCCAATAGAGCGTGGCACGACCATTCTCAAGAACTGGCATCGGTGCGTACTTATAGTACGGCACCTCAGACCCCACAAGACCGTATTGAAGAGCAAGTTGCTGGTGAATGATCCTGGCTACTTGGTTATGTCTGTGCAAGTAATCGCTGTTAGCAAGATGAGAACAACCGGAGATTATATGCCTGAGTGACTCATTGGGACGGCGGCATGCCCGACAAATGTCGACCGTACCGTCCTTCAGGATATATCTCCGGTAATTGTTCGTCATCATTACTTCGTCCGCAATTGCACAGACAAAACCTTCGGTTTCCCCGAAGAGATCCCCGAAGCGTAGCCAGTTCACCGACGCGAGCAGATCTACATCGGGCCCCGTAAGGGCCTTGTAGAACCGCCCGTGTAGCTCCTTGCTCTTCCATACAGCCCTGCGGTCATCGGTGCTAAGCACCTTTGGTCTGCGCCAGTTCTCGTTTGCTAAGGAGAGAGAGGTGAGGCCTTTGTCAACTGCTACTACATCGCGATGAATCCCACACTCGTTGTTTAGGAAATACTCCCTAAGACTGCACACCTCACGGTTATGGAGGTCCTTGGCGTTTAAAAAGCCACGGCCCCCACACTTACGCGGGATGTACATTCTCATAACTGACGAGCGTGGGTGCCTCATGCGATGTGTAGTGAGCAGTTGACGGACCCTCGTATCCAAGGCGTCCAGCTCAGTCTGAGTCCACCTTAGTATGCCAAAGGAGTAAGTGAGCAGAGGCATCACCCAAGTGTTGAAGGCGCGTGCCTTATTGCCACCGGACAAAAGACTGTTAAGTACTTTTGTCAAACGACAAAAGAAACGCTCCTTCAACGCCTGTCTAATGTCTCCGTCCGCAATACCCAATGACTGTGACATACCAAGGTACTTGTAGGTTTCAACTTCGGAGATAGACCTGAGGGTCATTGTCTCAGAAAGCTGTAAGTTCGCGGAATTTACGACTTTCCCCCGCTGTACATGCATGACCGCACACTTGTCTACGCCAAATTCCATTTTGATGGCACTACTGAAGTTTTCAGTTACTTCCAGTAGTTCCACCAGATCCTGGCGTTTTGGTGCATACAGCTTAAGATCATCCATGTACAGCAGATGAGAAATGACCTCACCTCCTCTTCGAAGCCGGCAACCTAGTCCTGAATCCTTCAGCAGAGTGCTGAGCGGATTCAGGGCTAGGCAGAACCACAGAGGACTCAAACTGTCACCCTGGAAAATACCTCTCTCAATCCTTATCAAGTCCCGCGGGCCAGGGGGGCCATCCCCGCCTCCTGGTTGACGAAGGACTGTGGTCCACTGCCTCATACACGCGCCTAAGAGGGATCTTAGAGCTGTATCGATTTTATACAGCTCTAAGATCCTCTCCAGCCATGAATGAGGCACCGAATCATAGGCCTTCTTATAGTCAATCCAAGCGGTTGAGAGGGACCCCCTGTTCCGCCGGACCTGTTGGCAAATGGTCGTGTCAATGAGGAGGAGCTCTTTAGTACCACGGGACCCAACCCTACACCCATTCTGAGAAAAGGCCAAAACGTTGTTCGCTACAATGTGCGAGTTAATTTTTGTTCTCAGAATGGACGTAAGGAGCTTGTATAAAGTGGGCAAGCACGTGATGGGTCTATAGTTTTTCGCTTCCGTGGTACTACCGGACTTATGGAGCAGGAAGGTAACACCAGTAGTCATGAAAGATGGCAGGGAACCAAGCTCGAGGGCGTCTTGAAATTGTGTTGCCAGACGTTCGTGTGAGGATCGAAACCACTTGATCCAAAAGTTGTGCAACCCGTCTGGCCCAGGACTTTTCCAGTTCTGGGTCGTACGGGCCGCACACCTTACATCATCGGGGCTTATAGTCACAGCCCCCATGGCTTCGATCGGCTCACACTCAAGTCTGACAACATTCATCCATTCGCCCTCTGTGTGTTCGACAGGCACCGACCAGATACTACGCCAGAAGTTAATCATGGCAGTAGGATCCGGCAGTTGCCCGTCGCTCACACATTGGTTGGTTCCCTCCCACTTTCGGTATACCTTCCTTTGGTTACTTTGAAAGAGACGATTCTGCTGGAATCGATCCACACGCTCTCTGTAGCGACGAATACGGCTTGCCCATGCATAAACTTTCTGCTTTAGGTAGTATTATTTATTATTATTATTATTAAGCCTATCAACTACACCAGCTTGAGGGTTGAGTGACCTGGCTTGTCTGGATCTGGGACAGTGAGGCTTAAAGTCTTTGCTTAACCAGCGCTTAGGGTGCTAGCTTAATTACTTTATGAATGACTATCCCGAGGTGCCTAGAGGGCTAATGTCTTAACTGTTATAATCAATAAGGGTCATAGTTATCGATCTCGTTGACTGTAATGATCACAATGGTGGATCTGCAGTTTAACAATGGACTATGTTATTCTGCATAGCTATTTGGTTTGCTGAATGTACATTATACAAATCCAAACTACCATATCATTTCTTATTTCCTCTTTTTCAGTTCTGATAGTGACAGGGATTCCAATCGGGACTACTTAACAGGCTTACAAAATGATTGCCAATCTTCAAGAGAAGGTTCCATATCTAATGATGGCACTGTCAATTTGTAAGTATTGACCATGCAGTTTATTACTATTATGCTAAATAATCTTGTATAAAAAAGTATATTATATTCTCATTTAACTTACGTCACTGACTCAACAATTTTATTTTTTTATTGGCCTCCAGCCAATGGCACTCCTTCTGTCTTGAGTAATCTCCCGCCATTCCTCTCCAATGGTATTTTATGTTGCTTCTTTGGAAAAATATAAATAGTAACTTATTGTCGGCCCTTGATGCCAATTTCTCAAGGTTTGGTTATATACAAGCTATTTAAAAAATACATGGTGAAAATTAGGAGTTTTTGGTATATAGACTACATAGTAAAAAGGCACTATCAAATTAATGAACTTTATTCTAAAATAGGTCTTTAGTCTAAAAAAGTTCTATGATCTATCAATCACCGTTGGTAGGTAATTGCTATCATAAATATTAACGAAATGGCCTGCAGTATGCCTTAAATTCGATCAATAATGCTATGAAAAGAAGTATGATTTTATGAAAGTTTGCTGCTTAGCATAGCTCATTCTTTCAATATTTCTGTGGAATCTCCTATATCAGAACTTGAAGTGCTTTTTCATCTCAGTTTGTTATTATCTTTCACTTTGTTATTTCTCAATCAAAATAATTTCCAAATAAAAAAATATAGTTACCTGGTAGTTAGGTCATTTTATGGATTATAAAATGTGATTGGCAGTGTCTAACAATTGTATTAAAAAATATACCTTATTATTTTATTTCAGATCAAAAGATACAACCGGCATCAAACTGCTCCTATTTCCTTGGGTACTGCTGACTTCATCGGACTCCAAAACAATGTTATTGGTAGAGGATGCCCTGAAGCTGCTAAAATCCACGCGACGATGTTGCCGGTTCATCTGCGACGTGTTCCTCCGGGACTTCCCGCCGGAAATATTCCTCAATAGGCCTTCCATTGTTCAGGTAAAATTATGTTCAGTGGTCTTGTCTTTGAGCAGCTTACTATGTATTTGTTCTGATCCATTGAATAGGAAATTCATTTGTTTATTTATTTATTTAACCTTTATTGCACAAAATACATAAGTAAAAGTACAAATGGCGGACTTAATGCCATGAGGCATTCTCTACCAGTCAACCACAAGGTCAAACAGAGACATTATTGGTGCGGGAAGGGTGTACAGTCGAGTTCATTTACATCTACACACTTACGAAAACAAAAATATCTGAACACGACCCTATTGTCAGGAGCATAAAATCGTGTTCAGATATTTTTGTTCTCGTAAGTGTGTAGATGTAAATGAACTCGACTGTACAACAATGCGTGTGTACACACGATGCAAATGTCGAAACAAAAAGAAAACACTAGTTACGTTCATAAATACATATTTATGGGAATACATATATATATATTATATATTATATTAGATTTGTTCAGTGTAAATATATAAAAAAATTATGTATAGGGCATGGTCTAAGACATCATACACATACATATATTAAAGTAAAGAGCTAGCACCTTATCTTGCACTTCGATTTATCTTGAACTTCTTTATGGAGCATTTTTAGGGTTCCGTAGTCAACTAGGAACCCTTATAGTTTCGCCATGTCCGTCTGTCCGTCCGTCCGTCCGCGGCTTAGCTCCGTGATCATTAGTACTAGAAAGCTGAAATTTGGTATGAGTATGTGTATGTATAACGCCGACAGAACGGTAAAATAAATATTAAAAAAAATATTTTTTTTCCGGGTACCTCTCGAACACCTAAAGTGGGGGTGATTTTTTTTTCTTTTCAACACTAGTGTGTGGGGTGTCGTTGAATAGGTCTTGTAAAAATAATAGGGATCTCCTAACATTATTTTTTGATTAAGTCAGCAGGTTTGTAAATATTCGCTCCGAAAACAAAAAAAATAGTGTCCCCCCCCTCTAACTTTTCAACCACGAGTCAAAAAAAATCGGAAAAATTCATGTAAATGAAGCCTTATAAGTACTTTCAATGAAAACTATATTGAACAAAATCGGTCGAGCCGTTTTTGAGTTATCGCCAAATTTCATATTTTTTCTTTCAATGGACGTAAGTTGACTTCCAGAAGGTAATAAGTGATTACAGTTTCTAGGGCGTTTACGACCTTTTTATAGAGCTTAAAATCTTTCTTAACTTAAAACTCGGGCTTAAAACAGCAGTTTATTGTGAAGGATGAGCAACTACGGAACCCTACACTGAGCGTGGCCCGACATGCTCTTGACCGGTTTTTTTCATATTTATGTCGTTTTGCTCCTCGAATTTTTCTTTTACTTTCTTTTTCTCTTTCTATTATCTATGATCTAAGGCCCCTTCCGTTGAAAAATGCTGTTGATTTGATTTAGACATATTTCTCTATGATCAAATACGTTTTTTAACATATTATCAATAGGCATCGGACTTTCGTTAGCACGGTAGGACGTTAAAGAACTATGGAGCCGATATTAACATTTAAATACAATTGATACTCATACTCATAAGTGTATTTCATTCGCAATTTTAATTTTATAGTCAAAGACAAAGGTAGGGGAATATACAAAGACCTGATTTGAGTAGGCATTGTTTTTTTCGCCACCATAAAATACGTAAATATTTTTTTCCATGTTTTCTGGAGTAAATTAGGTTCTATATTGATCGAATATCCATTTATGACTAGAAAATGCATGATATTGACAATGAATAGTTAAATCTCGGAGTTTGAAATATAATAAAAAAAAATATTTTATTTATAATTTTAGCCAGTGCTTCGGAATGTTAACCACAATAACCATAAAGGCAGTTTGGAATGAAATAGACGAATGAGTATGAGTACGAGTATGAATTGTATTTTAATGTTAATATCGGCTCCATAGCTCTCTAAAGTCGTACCGTGCTAACGAAAGTCCGATGCCTAATTACTACTTAGAACAAGGTCATTGCGATTTATTGGTATATATTTGAACCAGATTGAATTTTTCATTGATACATTTTTCAAAAGCTACTCAAAAATTACAAAATTCAAGCAAACAACTTATTTTCGACTGCACACAATAAAAGCATGAAATAGCTATGTTGCTATCTAGAACTCAGGGATAAGTATTATTCACTTCAAAAAGTTGATTGAGGCCTCCTAAGACGAACATTTAAAATAACTGTCTACATTGACAGCATCGCTAATATATCAGATTTCGTCCATAGTATTGAAATTGGCCGACAATATCACTCATTTGTCACAGATATTGTTGTTTATACGAAATGATTTCTTTTCAGACCCTGTTATCAATGGCAGACACTGGGCATGGCGCGCGCCCCAATGAGGCGTTGTTGGTTCTGCTGTGTATTACAAGGGCTCTGTACAAGAGGATATTTGAATTGTCTTCTGTTGATTTAATGAATGATGTATACAAGGTAAATAATTGTTTTGTTTTATCATTTTTTTTTTATTATTCGTATGGTATGTTATTTCAGATATCAAAAGAAACAATTTATTTAACTATAAGTAACTACAAATCCAATTTCAGTGACGTCAGCCATTTTCTAGCCTCGTCGCTCAGGACGATCAGGTCCTCCATGGATCCGGTGTATCTTGTTAGAGGGCACTCTGTGATGATGTGTTTTACTGATTGCACCTCAGCACCACAGGTACATCGAGGGGAGTCTACCCATCCGCAGCGATGTTTATATTGACCACATCGACCGTGGCCTGTGCGCAGGCGATTTAGGTTGCACCAATCACGTCTCGGCAGCTCAGCTCCCTCGAGTTTTTGCCCCGGTGTTATTTGGTTCCCGAATTTGTCTCCCATTATCGAGTGCCAGGTTTGTAACCATTCCCGCCTGCCATCAAAGCTTTCCTGCAGTAGCGTCGCAGATATCTTGTATGCTGGAGACCTGGATTTCAAACGGGGTTTGGTGGGCGCCATAAACTCTGCGGTCAGCGGAAGAGTGGGGGTACCCTTAATCTTCGAAACTTCACGTAATAACGCTTCTTTCCTTCAACGCTTTTATCAATAATAAATACTAGCAGAATGGTATCAATAAAGTGATACTGTTTACAGTATCAAGGAATATATACAATATCAAAGAAAGGTTGCAGATACGACATAACATCATAAACTTCAGCCATAAAACAAAAACGTTATGGCTCTCGGCCACTACGCCAGTAAAAAAAACAACAATAAGCAATGTTTGCACTTTTAATTACATAATATCAATTTGAAAAAAATATTTTTTATTTTAAAGAAAAGATCTGATCAGATTGGACATCAACGAATATAAAAAAAAAACTTTTGACATTTGGTGGTCAAATTGTATATAATTCGATTTAATTGTTCAATGTTTATTATTATTACCTTTATCATTGCATATTTGAGAAAAAGCACTACATACCCCGGCGAGTAGCAATTGTTTATTCTTCTGGCGTATATACATATATATCGTATATTAGGAGGTGCCCAACAGCGTCCGCGTAATTTTGTTTAACAATGTTGGGTAAAAAGTATCCTAAAACCATCTGGATGTTCAGGTATCCCTGTACCAAAATTAATTAAAATCCGTCCAGCCGTTGATGTGATGAGAAAACAAAGAAAATTTTACCGGCTGATGGCGCTGTAGGGCTGGCGCTACGCTGCTGCATCGCACTGTTAAAATTATTTCTGAAAACAGATTCTTATTAAAGTTTTAGAATGTTATAATATAATACTATGGTGATTTGCAGATTACAGATGCAAAAGAAACAGATGATCGCATGAACGTAGAGCTTCAAGAGATTGTCGGTGACAGTTCTCCAGACTTAGAGCGACAGAACGATACCTTGGCAGCCTTGAGGCAGTTACCGGCACCTCTGTATGCATTGGACACTTTACACACGGTCCTCACGATCATGGCAAGGAGTGTTGTGCTGGTGGATCCTGAGGATAAAACTGAAGTTATAGATGTGGTAAAGATTTCTTACTGTCATACTTGAGAGTTATCTTCAAAGAGTATGTAATCACTACGTTTTAAGAGACGGGAGTGCCATACAAAAAGCGTGAACTCGCATTAGTATGAAACGGGGGCGAAACATACTGCCAATATGAAGCCGCAAACAATATCAGTGTCAGTGTCAACTCATGACATAATGCCAACATCAAGAGCAAAATAGGGATGTCACATGTTACACAAATTATCGAATTATCGATATCGATTTAAAAAAAATGGTTCAGGCGGGGTTCGCATTCGCACCCGCGTCTCCAACGGCTTTCCGGTAATTTAAATCATTAAATATTTCGCTTCAATGTAAACATTTGGTTTACTTTAGGTTACTGACTTCATAAAAAAAAACAAAAGTGTGCAAATAATTTTATTTCGTTCAAACTTTGCTTGGCTTGCTGATAACATAGACGAAAAAAGCCGTTTCATCACTCCAGTCTGTGCTCCAGGTTGGAAGTTCTGCAACACAAATAATACAGGCTAGACAGAAAATTACAGAGTAAAAATGTATCTGTTTGTCCAGATGAAACCGTACCATTCATAGTCCATTGAAGATTTTTCGTAAAATATTTCTGTGACCATAATCTAACTCAAACTGGCATAAAAAGTAGTGATAATAATGTCTTATCCTCTCATCTGAGACGGCTTTAACAGCTGTATTCAAGTGCACACTTTTGTATAAGTACACATACTAATAGGCTTTTGCTTGAAGAAAGATATTCCGTGTTTTCCCAGGTATTTTTCACTTCAAATGAAAATTATCGATAGAACTTACATACAGCTCTATTGTTTACATACATATAAGGGTATGTATTATTTTACCCGAAATACCAAGTTTTCAATGAAACTTACGATTAACATGGTTATAACACGCAGTAATTAATTATATTTTTTACTTACCGATCTTCGAACGGTGGAAATCTTGCCATGAATAGTCTTTTTTGACCGTCCATTCGACACGTTTTCATTCTGCATATTTCGCACTTTTTCCTTTTCAATCCACTCATTTTTGCAATTGTGATTGTCTTGTGTATCTTCTAGACGACCACTACACCCAAAGAATGCAAATTATTAGATTATTTGAATTATTTGAAAAGATCGCAGAACCTTGACAGAAGCAACAACAACAAAATTAGAAACGTCATCTAACATGGCATTGGCGGACAAAAATGGCGGCTGAAGTACAACCCGCCTAAATTCGATTGTCGCCAATTATCTAATGCTTTGTAGGTTTCAACGTTCTTTCAAACTTAGATAGGTAAAAAATTCACCTCCGTTTCATACAGCCGTTGTCGATCGTTTTTTACCTTGAGAGTTGCGCGAGGCTGGTTATCTTCTTCCTGGTGCAGCATTTGCCTCTCTTCTGTATCGTGTGTCATTCAATTTTTTTGGTCCTATGATTAATAATTTATTGCATCAGATGTTACCTTGGCAATCCGCGATATAATAACGTTCTAGTCAATTAGCGCTAACCCGTTATACTTGCGTGTTTTTTCATGCCTTTAATGATCCCACCTTCCCACCGCGAAAGGAAAAATAAATTCGTAATGGTACAGTCGCGGAATGAAAAGGTTGACCAGTTATTAAATTGATTCATTTACGCGTTGCAAGCACATGTTACCTTTTTCAACTGTGTAACAGACAAGAGTGCTGCATTGCAAACTATGTTTAACTGTTTGACATAGAAGTTCAATTTTACTTAGGCGAACTTTCCTTGAGTATTAACAGTTGACCTAAAACCTTTTTATTAGATTGATCTTACCATTACGCTGTGTGCAGGTTTGATAAATCTAATGATTACATACTCTTCGCATGTAATGATTAATAACAGTTCCTGTCAAAGCCATCATTGCTATTTCATGTATTCGCGTTAATTTTACAATGCCGAGAATTTATTTATACAAAAAAGAGCTGCTATATTGATCAACATGGAGATGGCTAGACTATTAGTGAAATAAATAAATAAATAAATAAATATTAAGGGACAATCATACACAAATCGACCTAGTCCCAAACTAAGCAAAGCTTGTACTATGGGTACTAGACGACGATATACATAATATATAAATACATATATAGATAACATCCATGACCCAAGAACAAATATTTTGCACAAATATTTGCCCCGGCGGGGATTCGAACCCGGGACCGCCGACTCAGTAGGCAGGTGTCTACCAACCGAGCCAAACGCGTCGTCAAATATCGCGAAACCTAAATTTAATCAGGCATACTGTAAGATTCTTGATTCGAAAATATGCTGAAGGTGAAATGATTGATCATCGCCATAATTCTGGTCGCCATAAATAGTTTAATTTTAATTCAGCTTTCCAAAAAGCAAAGAGGTCATTATAGTGAACCTGGCCCATGTAGTAAGATGACATTCATTATGACGGAATGTGTCATACCTACTCGGTTAATAAAGCAGTTACTGATAACTTACTCTGAGCAAACAAAAACAGATCTTAAGGTGGTGAAGTGTATGGACGTAATGAAACCACCGTCTTGCTAGCGAGCTAGTTTATTACTAGTTTCCAGTACGGCGCAAGCGCCCTTATATGTAGGTAGGTATACATACATATCAACCTGGTGGTCAACCTTTTCGTTCCCCGACTGTACATTATATACCTAGGGGGTGAATGTCCCAGATCGCAGGTGATAAATATGCGATCTGGAACTACGAATTACCGCCCGTATTCTGTCCAAAGTTTTACGTCTGTTTGGACTACATCAACTATCTGAACATAGTACAGTATTCTTGATTTTGTCAGTTAGTTTTACGCTCAGAATACCACGTTCCATTGCTCTTTATAAATTACCTTATATTGTGTCCTTTCAGAAAACTCTAAATACGTGCCTGAATCTGGTGGAGTCCCTAATTCAGTTGTTACTGGAATGCGTTAACGAGAGTTTCTGGATCGTCGACCACGCCACCAAAACACATCGGGATGTTGCGCATAAGAGTAGCATGGTTATGCGTTTACTTGGAGATTTGCTAATGAAATACAAGTAAGTGTATGTATTTTTGACTGATATATATGTTTCACACATCGTCGTTACTAAGTCGATAGATTAATTTAGTCTTTTGGGTAACTAAACCTGAAGTAGAAATGTGATCGGTCAGCGTCATACAAACATGTTGGCGAAAGTTATGTTTTACTCGCTCGAAATTGCCCTTACCGATCCATCGCTATCGAGACTCCCTTTTCAATTTCTTCTAATATAAATATATTTCCCCTTGTAATGAAATAGACTACGGGTGCCGCCAATCTGAATTTTTCACGTTATCACTGCTTGTAATGGCCGTATACAGTGCTGCTACCTACATTTCGTGCACGTTCAATGTTTTCAGAAAGTCATACATGAACTATCCAGAGCTCACCTATCACCGCGTGGCATGGTTTCGCCTCGTGGGCTGCGGAGCGGAGCTGTTGCGATGGGCGCGGCGCTCGGCGCTCCCGCCGTCGCCGTTGATGGCCGCCTTGCAGACGGCGCAGCTTGACCCCGCGTTGGAGTTGTTCTACCCGGATATGGGCAAGGATGTTTGTGAGGTTTTACAAGTAAGTGACCCTAGTACGCCCTATCTAGAGCTGAGCTTCGTCCACCTCGCATCTGGCTACGGTAATATAAGTGATTAAAACACAGAAATATTTAACTCGGATGTTTTTTTAGTTCACATTGAGATAATATATTTTGTTAGTTCAATTTCATTTACACTGTAGAATAAACTTTAAGATAACATTTTCTTCGTCATATTTTCAGGATTCAAAAACGTCTACAAATAGCGAGTTTAAAACAAAATACCGAGAACTGTCTAGGCTGGTACAGGGCATGGACGAGGCTGTGAAATTTATGAAGAACAAAAACTCGTGTCGCAATACCAAACAAGCTTTTACGATTATAAAGAATTCCTTATCGGTCATTGAAATACACCTAAACGAAGGCTACTTGGATGAAGTAGCTGATGTTATACTGAAAAAGACTAAACATATGGACTTGAATAATGAAGATTGGTCCATAGCCCGTAGCATAGCCTTAAGTCTTATGGCGCATAATGTGAAGTGGGTTGGAGCGAAGTTTTACCAGCAAATGGCCGAGATGGTGAAGTCTGTGTTGGTGGAGGAAGATATACACCAGGTCGATATTGAAAAATGCCTTACGTTGCTTTGTGATGTCAGTATTCTGACCGAGATATGCTGTCATGGGCTGTCTTCGAATATAAAAGAGGTGAGTGACTTGATTTGAGAATTTTCCGTGGAATTTCTTAATTATTGCATATCTCGGATGAAAGTGGTACATTACTGACATATGAGAAAGTAGTCACCCGATATCTGGTGGGCTGATATTTTTTATTTAACTGTCAAACTTGTCCCTCTCAGGTGGAGACGAGCGCATCTGACATCATGTTGTACCTACTCCGCGGCAGGATGGTGCTGAGCGAGAGTTGCTGGTGGCGGCTGTTGGCCAGCTTGCTTCCAATTCTACCATTGTTGCACGTCTATGCGGCGCATGACACGGAAATTGGTATGTTCTTCTATTTAGCGCTATGTGCACTTTATTGAGGTTTGGCTGAAGTGTTATTTTTTAATGATTAGTTAATCATTATTTTAATGATATTCCCAGGTCTTAGCCAGGTACTAGTACGTATTACTTTATTTTTGTTTAAATTTAGATCATTGTTTCACAAATAAGGGTATTTGCACATTTCAAAATATCTTATTGTGGATCTAGTAAACTGTAGTAGCATTTAAATAGTAATCAGTAAATTGAGTAATCAGCAACTTAAAACTTTTTCAACTGCACTTGTAGTAAGTGAAAGTTTAAACTAGCTTCCCTTGAGTAATAGTGAAGCAATAAGTAAATCACATATAATTTGTATGAACAGTCTAGTTTATTTACATCTACACACTTACGAGAACAAAAATATCTAAACACGATTTTATGCTCCTGACAATAGGGTCGTGTTCAGATATTTTTGTTCTCGTAAGTGTGTAGATGTAAATGAACTCTACTGTACTCGTAGTGTTGGGTCATTGTCAGATTTAGGTTCGAGTTTTTCCGGTGGACATGTTCCCTCGTCTATAATCCGATGTAATAGCAACATAACCTAGATTCATACAAGCTCTTAACTTTTGACCACAAGAGGGACGAATTTTGTTTTTTGAACTTACAATGACCCTGTTATGAGATTGACGATGTGAACTTTTTTACGCAGGACAAGCAATATGCAAATCTCTAGAACCTGAAATAGCAGAGTGTATGGGCGTGAGCGCGGCGGAGACGATGATGGGGCTGGTGAGACTACTTTTCGTGCAGTGCCCTGCCGTCAAGATGGAGGCCGCGCACGCACTCTGTCGGTTACTAGGTATGTATACTACACGAGTTATATAATACAGAAGTCTATAATCCGATATAGAGCGCCTGGGTTGGCCTATACTCGTATGAGTGTCTCTCTGCTAGTGAAAAGCCTCTTCCCAGATACTATTAGCCTCCCGTTGCAGATACTTGCCGTTGCCTCTTCCTTGTAGTTCATGAGAAAAGAATCCAGATTAATAAAATTATTCCAACAACTCGCAGGACTGCTCCGGCTGGGCTACCCATTCTCTGGCGACAATTTATAGACGTCACTGGTCCATTCGAATCTCGCTGGGCGGTTATTTGTTCTTTCAAAATATTTTTATTCATTTGGATTAATAATGATTAAACTTTTGCTTTAAGGTGACCACAGATATCTACCTCCAAGGGAGTCCCTACGAACAGACGTCTTATTGAACGCACTGAGAAGAATACAACCACAGAACTTCAATGTTGATTTCTCTAGCTCTCCTTCTAAGACTTATCAGGTGCAGCTATACAATTACAATTTTTATAGTAGTCTTACCTTGCAGCTTTGGATTGACAGTATTTGATTTGAATAAATAAATGCTAAATGGGTATGATTCGTTTCTATTGTCGCATATACTCTTATACTCGAGTGCTTGGGAGACAGTGGGGGCTTTTAAGGTGAATACAGTTTGAAAAGTGTTTTTAGATCTGTCTTTATGTAATATCAGTTCTCAGCCTCTGGCGTTAACTCATTACGATTAGACCTTTGTAAGTTTGTTGTTTGTTGTACTTACCTTTGTCATATTTTCAGGCCACTGGTGTGTCACAAATCCTCGATGTGCTGAAGCAAGATATAATGCTAGACGAACACGGCACGGAATACGTGACGCGAACGACACAGCCGGCCTTAGAACCATCACTACGTAGAAGCACTCTACAACAACTAGCGGTACTAATGCGACAGCAAGGAACTCACGCGCCGTTCTTACGGGCTGACGGATTGAATGTCATCGTGGCTATACTTAGGTAAGCGTTGAATCAATATTGGTGCATAAGAAATGAGACTGAAATATGGGCATAATAAATGAAGACATTAAAATACAGCGAGCGCTGTCCAAATCATTATCCTAAATTCCCTTCTACAAAAACACCTATATATTTTTCGTACAGCTCCAGCGTCAAAATTTTCTAAAAGAGAGGCCTCATACATGATTTGTTTCTGCAGAATGTCATTGCTGGTGGATGACTACTTAGCCTTTCCGGAGTGCGCAATCAGCTGTGTTTCCGTGCTGAACAGCGTCTGTTTCGCCAGCCGACATACTTTGGGCAAAATACCCGACCTACCCTCACTTCTCATTAGAGGTAAGAATTAACCCATACCTATGAGATGCACTCTAGCAAAAGAAACTTTACTAGTAGATAATTTGACAGTGGAAAAATGAATTCGCGTACTCACGTTGAACCCCGTCATGAACTTGGTATTGTGTGTTGACGATTTAGTGTAAAAGCTTTTTTTTTATCTTTTCAGTGATACTAGTATTCCCCGCGAACGATTCTGTGGTGTTGATGTCAGCTCAGATCCTAGCCCTGATTGCGTGGTCAGGATTCGCACTCCAGGAGCTGGATGCCAATCGTTGTCAAGTGCCAGCCCTGCCTTTGAGTGTCGTGGACCGAACTATATTACCTTTCAACGTTAATAGCTACTGGAATATTAGTCCTAACGCTGAACATTCTATTGTGGGTGAGTGGTTTTTGCGTAATGCTAATACTAGTATTAGATAGATTCTGCGAGGGTTCGGGTTTACGACTTCCTGAACCTATGAACGTGTGTAACTTAGGTCGTTACGCTTGTTATCAAATTTGTTCGGAAATGTAGATGATTAATTGATTATATTAGATGATTTTCTTACCAGCCGTGCATAAGTAGGAGGCATTGGTAAAACTTCGACGTCAACACGCGGTTAGTAAGAAAAATCCAACAAGTTGTTGTTTCTCTAAGCACTATTCTTACATATTTTTTTGTTACATGTAAATCATATGTAAATTATCTTTTATGTGTTTTCTAGAATGGCTTTTGTCCGATGAAGACTGGCGCGCCTCGATCCGCCTCCGATGGTGGTGCGCCTGGGAGACAACGGCCCGCGTGTTGAAGGGCGCACCGCCTCCCCCCGCGCCTCTAGCGCTACGCCCTACCAGTGACGATTTAACTATGCTGAGGACAGCTTCGCCGATGTATGAGGCGACTAGAGCGCTGCTCGCGCTTGAGAATGCAACGGCGCATAAGCAGGTTGGCGAGGCGTTGAATGTTTTGGAAAGGTAAGTAATATATCGATGTTATGACGAGGAAAGATATGAATCGCGAGCATAGCGTAAAACGCTAGTCTTTGATTTTTCATAGCTATTTTTTAGCGTTTTACGCTATGCGAGCGATTCTTCTAACCGATATGCCGATAATACCTAGTGATATATACCTACCTGGGAATCCATTTTTGTATTTTTCTCTGCCAGCGATCGACGGGTATCGTTCATGCTTTTTTTTGTACCAACCAGGAAACAGCCCACCCGGTGGAGAGCAGTGACATGTGATGTCACATGTAACATCTAATGTATCCTCACTTTTTCCTGTTAGTCCATAGAGCTAAGACTTTCAATTGTTCCAGTTACACTCACCTCGTGAAGTCTTCGCCGGAGTGCAGAGATTTCGGCGCTCTACCGTGGCAGAACATGCGCCGGTTCCTGTGCGCGCCGCCCGCCTCGCCGCGGGACACGGCGCTGCTGATCGCACTACTGCAATTCATTGTAGCCTATATGGATAACGTGCCTAGAGACGGTAGAGTATATTGAATCACAACGAAATATCTACGTTCGAATGCACTGAAATGGAGGACTCACCTCGTGAAGTCTTTAGAGGAGTGAGGAGGAAGTCATAGCGGATCACGGGGTCTTGTGCTCGCTACCAGCCGCTCTAGGGATACACCGTTGCTGGTCGCGCCACTACAATTGATTTATATTGAATATAAAAAATAAGGTAGTTTTAATCCATAGGAATGAAGGAAAGAGTTCTAATCGCAACATGAACTTAAAACAAGCGTTTAGTGTCAGATGATCTACCGAGTCGAGCATGAAATGCTTTTTCTCTATGTATGGTGATGACTGATCAGTCATGACACCACCCGGTAAAAGCAGCCACACCCAAAAAGTATTGATTACTTAGGTAAATACCTCTTTTGCGAGAAATTTCTTTTTAGTGAACGGTAACTTGCAATTTTATCAATTTATTTGAAAAATATTATGTTTTACCCCTCGTACGCGATGTCAAATATGTATTTCTAAACTCTAAACTAACTGATTACGTAAGGTTCAAATGTCTCGCCCGTACTCTAAGAGATCAGTGATTTATCTGTATAGATAAATGAAACGCTATTCGCATTTTGTTATCATAACATTTCAACTCCCACCCCGTAAATCACTTCTTACTAAATCACGTACAGATAGCTTAATAGGCATGTAATTAATGTAATTATTGCTGAGATTTCGCATGAACGGACAAGGAAAATATAGACATAGTCATATGTGTCATCGTTATATCTAACATATTTATGTAATGAATGCTTGCTGTGCAATGACCTGATGTGCAAGTTTATCATATTTATAAATAAATAGAAATACTGATATACGTACACGTCCATGACTATGGAACCATTTCTTATTATGTTAAAAATATGTTTGGTTGATATTTTTGGTTGTCTATTCCCTATTGAGGCATTCAATTATTTTTTTAACTTTAAGGTGGCGCACATTCGTGGATAAAATCTTGCTTCCTCGGCAAAGATGCTTCCATAATAGCCCTGCTGAGCCGCGACAGATTGTTTCCCCAACAGACCTCTCAAGATAGCATAGAAGTCACGCAATTGCACATACATATAGTGAAGGTCTTACTCCGTTGCGTGGTACTTCTGGAGTTCTGTGATGACTTTGATAGCAGCAGATTGGAAAGCCTCGTCAAGATACTGCTCGCATGCTTGGAGAAAGTTGACTTGAGGAACTTTCACATGCTGGGTAAGTATATCGATATATTATACGTTTTTAAGGTAAAATTTCACGGAAAATATTATAGATAAGATAAGAAGATAGTTATTGAATAATAACTTATTTTACAGTAATAATAACTATAGACTAAGACATTCCACTTGGCAAAAAATGACACGCGCCTGAACTAGGATTCCCTGTGTTTCAGGACAAACTTATTAACAATTTCTCAAATAAATAATCATACACACATGAAACAATAATTTAGTTCTTATAAAATAGTTTGATAAATTATACATCGGATACAATAATATTAAATTATTGGGGCTTCTAAACAGGCCATATTTTACTGCAATTTGTGGCCGGCAACTATGGCCGTCCTTCTCTGCCACCCTACGCTAGGGTAAGATGCAAATAATGGCCGGGCCACAAATGGTAGGAAAACATGGCCCGTTTAGAAGCGCCTTATAATGAATACATGAAAATCAACTTAGAACAATCAGTAACTTCTCTGTATCTTCGTATGACATATTTTGTAGGGCTCCCTGGAGTGTTTTCTTACATTTCGCGTAGCGGATATATATCCAGCTTCGTATTAAGCCTAACCTAACATTATATACCATTGTTGTGTGTTTTATTGAAAGAATGAGTATTTCAAAATGGTAGTATAAACTGCCTTAGAACCTAGCTACAAATACACACTTTTCTTTTTTAGGAATAGAACTCGTATAACTTTTTGAATTTATTATTTGTTGATACCTCCTTGTTTCATTGTTTTGTTCAATGTCGAGATTTGTTATGAGTTATGAAACTGTACTGCATCCGTGTTCTAATAGTACTTCATAAATGTTTAGGCTACCTAAACGAGTTGGTACGCTGCCTCCGATACGCCATCAACTCTCGATTCTGCAAGTTGTCGGAGAGTACGCTCATCGAGTGCCTAAAATTAGTCACTCGCACGCTGAATGGCTGCACTGCGAGTAGCGGCCGGAAAGGACAGGCGTGCAGGCTCGATGCTATGCTGGCTCTGTCGGCCATGTTGAAACAGATCCACGAAGAGGGCATACCCGTTCAGGTGAGATCGCACACAGCAATGTCGAAAGTATGACAGGTATTTACTTCGCACTGCCAGTGCGAAGTAAATACCTGTCTGGCATGCTAAGTGATCAATTTAAAGTTATATTTTCATAACGAAAAAATATACTTAAAACACGTTTCTAGACTACGTGCATTTCCTATGTAGATTTCCTTTAGTGTGACCATTAGATCTATTATTATATTCTAAGAGCTTAGTCAAATATGCATAAGGTGCATACTGCATGCAAAGCGACAGATTATGATTATTTACCATTTGGTGACGCATGATGCTAATACATTGTTGTTAAAATGAGTTTGCTTCTTAGTAGATCATTTTTGACCGACCGAACGAAGCATCTGCATTTCAGCTTGGCCAAAAAATCTTTCGTACGTCTGGATTTCCGCCTGTTCTCGCCTACAGCCCGCATTTCTCAACCGATTCTTATGGAATTTTGTGAGTAGGTTCGATAAGTATATGTTTTTGTCGAGTCAGCTTTTCCAAAATTTTCAAGATGACGATGGTAATGGTAAAAAATACAAAATTCTGCCATTTCAAAAAATGATCGCGAGGGAGGTACTTGGAGTAGTAGGGCCTCGTGCAGGGTCCGTCCGGATTGTTACTACCGTCTTGCCTACTAACCCACCGCCAAACAGCAATGTTCGCATTGTTGTGTTCCGGTGTAAGGGTAAGATAGCCGGTGAAATTACTAGCATAGAGGCATTCTATCTTCGTCCTCCGGGTAGGCAAACACTTGTGACTCCTCTGGTGTTGCAGGTGTTTATGGGCGACGGTAATCGCTTTCCATCAGGCGATACGTTTGCTCGTTTGCCCCCTATGACATAAAAAAAAGGTACTATGCAGCTCACAGAGCCACTCACTATTGCTCGAAATGTTTCGAATTGATTCGCGATTCTTAGTTATGAGCTGCATATGTATTTTAATGGTACAATTCTTCCTTGTATTCTGGTTAGTTAGTTACATCGGATATCTGGTTGATGAGCTGCCTAACGCCGTGTTTTATACCAGAGCTATGTGGCTACGCGGCGTGCGGCGAAAAACTCCTCGTATACTGAGCTGCACTGCGAGGCTAATTAGCTCTATTAGTGTTTCTTTCGCCCATACCGCATAATTGCGTATGGCTTAGCTCCGATGGAAAGCCAACCTTAGTGTAAGACAAACAGAAACAGTAAAGACTTCTTAATATCGCAGCGTTGGAGCGAGGCGTGCTCAGGCGACGTGGCGCGATGCGTGGTGGCGTGCGCTGGCTGTGCGCGGGCGTCGTTGCGCGCTGCGGCCTTGCGTGTTACCGCGCAGATGGCTCGCTACGTGCAACTTGCGCCGCAGTTGCTGCAAGGTACACCGTACTTATAGATACATGAATTTGTCATGTTGTCTAAAACTTTACTAATATTAACAGTTTGTCGTGTTCACGTAAGAAATTATAAGCCAAACAGGTACCATCTGTTTGCCTTATAATTCATCACATCTTCCGATTAGTTTGAACAGTTTTATTCTATGTATTGCTTTCAAGTGCTTATCTACTATGCCTGGAAGGTGAGGACTGTAATAAAAAAAAAGTATTTTGTTGATGAACTCATTCGCAGGTTGTTATAGTTTTGTAGCCTAGTACTCATTACATTTTTTTTACATAAACTCTTCTTCAACAGCCATCCCCGCGGACTCTGTGGCCCAGTATGCCGTGGGCATCTTCTCGAATGCGCGCGAAGCGAACTCTGTAAGAGCTGCTGCCGCCACCCTTCTGACCGTCGTCGCTTCTCGCCCGTCTGCATATACTGACGTAAGTAATCTTACAGTAATATTCTGAATGTAACGCGGACTTCGTGGCCCAGTACACCTTCGCCATCTTCTGAAACGTGCGCGAAGCGAACGCCGATAAAAAAATCAATAAATTCATTGTAAATGACTAATAGATTACCTAACTTGACACTTTAATTATTTAATATATTTTATGTTTGGTTTCATTCATTCATAATTTTATTACCTACTGTTTATTTTTTTACTGTGGCGTACTTGCAGCTAATATCACGAGAAACGATAATACGCGCGCAGTGCGGGACGCGCGGGCGGCCCCTCACACCTCGCCTCCTAAAAAGTGACACATTTTCCTAAAGAAGCACCTTAATCGATTCGCTTTATACAATGTAGACTTACGTAAAGTAATAAACTGAAAAGCCAAAAATAACCCGTTCATGTACAGATTACATTTGAATCACCCTTTTGAAGTCGGTTCTAAAAACCACTCAATTATTACTATGAAAACAGGATGCCACGTATGAAGCCTTTAATTATTAGTATTTGGTATTTACGACTACTTGTTCAATAAAGAATTTAACGTGAGGTTTCGTACCGACTTCACCGAAAAGGTGATTAAAAATTCACTTTATTTTGAAGTTGGTTCTTTTTTTGTTAATTTTGTATTTTTTATTTATTTTATCTCCTTTCAAATGTCATTGGATGCAGCTCGAATGACAGAAAAGGGCCAATATCACGGATATACATATAACTGAGAGATATCTTACTTGGCAATATCACAAATCAGGGTTTCATTATCTTGTTCTGACATTATCTACCTATCCTATTAGGCACGCATATCGTTAGAAGGAAATTATGTTTAATCTACGGAGGAGGATAATTTTGATAGATAACTCGCTTAGGCGGTTTAGAATATCGAACATAGTCTGTGCCCTGGAATGTGGTTTAACGGGATGGCTACTTAAATCGGTTAATGTCCGTATTTCTGAGAACTGTGCGATCCGTCGTCATCTATCTCGGAATAGACGACGCGTTTGGCTCGGTTTGTAGACACCTGCCTACTGAGTCGGCGGTCCCGGGTTCGAATCCCGGCCGGGGCAAATATTTGTGCAAATATTTGTTCTTGGGTCATGGATGTTATCTATATATGTATTTTATATATTTTTAATTGTACATAGGTTTACTTATGTAACATCAAATAAAACATAGTTCAATAGATGCGTATTTTTTAAGCTATTGCAATGCAATGCCATAAATATGAAATTATAACGATATTTCTAAAACCGTAATTTCAAAATGATCGTTAAATATTACGTTACGTTTGTTTTACTACCTGAAAAATAAGCAATACATAAAAATGGATTTTAATTAAGTAAAACGTCCTTCATTTAATAAAAGGTTGACTGGAAGAGATCTCTTAAATCGGTTCGAAATGTATTTCTTTTTTTGTGTACAATAAAATTTTAACATACATATGGGGAAAAATCGTACTTACTCGTACAATAGGTAGGTAGGTAATCATAACACAGTAGGTTCGGTTGTACTTATTTTATCCTTAATCGGTATTTTGTTATCATCGTTTAACGTACTAAAATATATCCTTTTCGGAACCCGTATTGCTTCATTAATCTGTTGACACTTAGGTCTAAGGCTGGTGCTTCAAGTGACTGGTTTATCTTTTATACGTAGCAATAATATTACATTATTGCAGACGCCGGTCAAGAAGGACTTTTCACCGCTAGGCATGTATAGTGCTTTTCTAAAATATAGGCAATGAAATAAAAAAAAAAAACACATTTCAAAAAAATAAAATAATTCAGCTGTTTAGCCTGTTCATGACTTCCCGGCTTAGGCCTTCAATTTTGTATGATTTTCCTTTATCTCGAGTTGTTCCGACCGAAACGTGATACTTCAAACCCTGTTATAACGCACGTTATGACAACATTTCATTGCATGTTTGAGAAATAGTCATTTAAAGCAAATTCAAACTCCATAAAGTGGAACTTTGTAATTTAATAGTTCGTATTCGTACGTAGATCCTTCATCTTACAATTCCATTACGTACATCGTTATTACTCCTAGTAAATGTGGACCAACTAATACTGTTGGTAGTACGAAAACATAATTTAAACCTATTACTTATTTTAATGTTGTTGAAGACTTTTATTTTTGCAAGTAATCGTCATGTGTAACTCATACGAACGGGAAGAACTGGCTAAGTCACATTTGATTTTTTTTACAGTACAGACGATTGAAGTTATCAAATCATTTATAGGTGTATGGCAAAAGTAAAATGTTAACAAAAAATCTGGACCCAGCCAGTTTAGCCCCTGTTTTAGATAGTCATGTCATGAACATGATAAACTGGGAAGTTTTGTGGGCATAGAAAAAAAGAATATAAATGGACGCTAGTTTTTCCCATTGCCCCTTTATCACACTAATATTATAAAGGCGAAGGTTTGTGAGTGTGTTTGTATCTTTGTTACTTCTTCGCGCTCAAACGGCTGGACGAGTTTTGATAACATTTGTTATGGACGTAGCTGACACCTTGGATTAACATATTCACTACTTTTTTTCCGTATGGGGGTAACACTGCGAGGTGTAGCTAGTTTGTATCATAAAGTATTTCAGTTCAGAGGCCGAACTGCATGCATATTTCTTTCTTGTATTGTATGTACAAATCTTAAAGTATTATACCGATATGATATCTGACAGACCTCCAACGAAGGCACGCGCGCGTCCTTCTGCAAACGTTATTAGCCGATTAGATTGATTGTAGTGTTTGTATGCGGCACTTGTCAATGGCGCTAACGCGGAGACATGTGCGACATTCGTTAGCGCTCTCGTTTAAAACAACTCACTCTTGACATGTTATGGACCATTGTTCTTCAACGCTATAGGTATATTCTTTCTTATGTTTGCAATGAATACGGAAAAATCCAAATACCGACTGAGTGTTTTTATTTTTAGTACAAGTATTTATTATAATTTATAAATATAACTTTTTTGCGGTAAAAACAATTGCACATGAATCATAAAGTGGGTATTGCGATGTTAGCTTAGTTGTATGTACTTAAATATGTTTAAACACACACAATAAATACGGGTAATGTATATGATGTGCTTAGCCATATACAGGCCGATCAATCCAAATGGGTCAGTATGGAGAAGTCAGAAACTATGAGACATTGCGAACTCTTTTCTCAGGAACCATGGCGTAGATTTTAGATGTAATAAAAATGTCATTCAAATTATTTTTCTCATACACAACCGGGAATCGAACCTAGTCAAAATTCTGTAAGTAATCGCATGCCGTATTTGTTATTATAGTTGCTACCGTGAGTGCCTGGCCGTGATTGTAATTGTAAAAAAAAAACAATGTAGCTTTTATAAATCTTAAATCGACGCCAAGAGCCGTCCCAAGAACAGATTTCCCTTTCTTATAGTTCTTGACTTCTCCCTACTGACCCATTGGGATTGATCATTCTGAATGAAAAGTAATTGCATTTTTAAGTGCAGCTAAGCTGTTGAAGGGTATTTCCCTTGAATTATGGAACAGGTGGAAAGTACGCTTTGTGTCGCAAAATGACTCGTAGTTTAGTGCCCTGCAATATTATTGCGCCGGATATTGGTTTATAGGTAGGAGACAAATACTAGCTGTAACCATTTATACGTCGGTAATCGATATTACAGGCACGTACGAATTATTTTTGTATAAATTGTCGGCACAAGGAATGTCAATCCCACGGGTTAAGTGATAAACGGAAAGAATAATGCATTTATGCATTTTGATTACTTGAATATTTATTTCGGAACACAATGGTCAGTAGCACGGTTGTTAGCGTCGTAACAATTTTATATTATATTTTGCTTTGAAGCACTATAAGTAAAACTAAATCTTTTACGGTTCATCTGCCATGTTTATTTATTCGTCACCATGGAATTGTTAAATACATACATACATTTCATAAATTATAGATGCATTTATGATTACTTGAGCATTTATTTCGAAACACAATGGTCAGCGTAGCACGGTTGTTAGCGACGCTTATCGAGCGATACGGTAACACATTTAAATTATATTTTGCTTTGAATAACTATGAGTAAAAATTGATCTTTTATGGTTCATCTGACATGTTTATTTATTTGTCACTACGACATTGTTATTTAAATACATTTTAAAAATTATAAATGCGTTTATGATTACTTGAGTATTTATTTCGAAACATAATGGTCAGCGTAGCACGGTTGTTAGCGACGCTTATCGAGCGATACGGTAACACATTACGGTTGATTCAGACGTTTGGGAAACCAGTACCACAGTCCGGTATCACACTCGTCTAACAGTTGTTGTAATGCTACTTGCTTTTTTAATTCATCCTTTGGCAAAATAGGTTCTAGAATTTGTTCTGCTACCCTCATTTTTTTATTCTACATTCAAACACATTCTAAAATCAATGGTTATTTTTTTCGTTATCAAGTCCGAGTTACGCGGAAAGACCCATTATACCTTTCGGCCAGATGTTGCGGGGCAATCCGGGGTCAAATGGGGTACAAAGTCCAGCATATCCACGGTGCAGAAAATTACCTACGTTTTCTTTATATTCCCATATGCCCCACTTCCCATTTTTGGCCACCTTCAACTCTTCTAGCTGTATTTTGGACGACCTCGAGTGTAGTTCGTCCCTAGACACTATCGCATGTCTGCTACCGTCTATGGTGCCATCGGCAATCTCCTAACTGTCTGTGCAACATACAGTTCTAACAGCGCGCGTTAAGACTGTCCCATGATTTGGACATCGACGTTTTTGACGATTGAACTGTAGAGAATATATGAAAAACATTATTAGTGCCTGTTAAATTTGAGGGTTGCCCTCAATTTCCCTGGGATCCCATCATCAATCAGATCCTGACTTGGCGATGACAGGACCACCTCAGGGGCAAGGTTAACCTACCTGTAATATTTAAGAATTATCCTCTAACTTCTAACCATTAAGTAGTTGTACTTTCCATCATCAGCTCAGCATAATGAGATGATGACTACCAGACGCAAATACCTGAATCTAAATATATAAAAGAAGAAACTGACTGACATATCAACGCACAGCCCAAACCGCTGGTTCTAGAGAGTCCAAATTTGGCACGTAGGTTCCTTATAAGGTGTAAAGGTGCACTAAGAAAGGATTTTTCAAAATTCACCCCCTAAAGGGGTGAAATGGGGGTCCAAAGTTTGTATGGGGAAACAAGATTAGTTAGACTATTTTATTTGAAACTTCACAGGAGTATTTCTAACGATAAATGAGTAAACACGTGTTTCAGGTTTTTTGAAAATTCAACCCCTAAAAGGGAGAAATGTGGTGACAAAGTCTGAAAATCAACATGGGTATTGTTTTTATGGTTTATCGGGTCGCTGATTACGAAACTCGCAACGATTTTAAAATCCAACGTGGCGGACGTGAATTATCATCTCCCCTGTAGGGGTGAAATGGGGTTGAAATGTCTAAATACTAAACCGCTGGTTCTAGAGAGTCCAAATTTGGCACATAGGTTCCTTATAAAGTATAAAGGTGCACTAAGAAAGGATTTTTCAAAATTAACCCCCTAAGGGGTAAAATGGGGGTCCAAAGTTTGTATGGGGAAACAAGATTAGTTAGACTATTTTATTCGAAACTTCACAGGAGTATTTCTAACGATAAACGATTAAACACGTGTTTCAGGTTTTTTGAAAATTCAACCCCTAAAAGGGAGAAATGTGGTGACAAAGTCTGAAAATCAACATGGGTATTGTTTTTATGGTTTATCGGGTCGCTGATTACGAAAACCGCAACGATTTTAAAATCCAACGTGGCGGACGTGAATTATCATCTCCCCTGTAGGGGTGAAATGGGGTTGAAATGTCTAAATACTAAACCGCTGGTTCTAGAGAGTCCAAATTTGGCACGTAGGTTCCCTATAAGGTGTAGGGGTGCACTAAGAGAGAATTTTTCAAAATTCACCCCTTAAAGGGGAGAAATGTGGGTACAAAGTTTGTATGGGGAAACAAGATTTGTTAGACTATTTTATTCAAAACTTCACAGGAGTATTTCTTACAATAAATGAGAAAACACGTGTTTACGGTTTTTTGAGAATTTAACTCCTAAAAGGGAGAAATGTGGTGACAGTCTGAAAATCAACATGGGTATTGTTATTATGGTTTATCGGGTCGCTGTATCCCGGAAGGAAGAGGGAAGAGGGAAGAGGGAAGAGGGAAGAGGGAAGAGGGAAGAGGGAAGAGGGAAGAGGGAAGAGGGAAGAGGGAAGAGGGAAGAGGGAAGAGGGAAGAGGGAAGAGGGAAGAGGGAAGAGGGAAGAGGGAAGAGGGAAGAGGGAAGAGGGAAGAGGGAAGAGGGAAGAGGGAAGAGGGAAGAGGGAAGAGGGAAGAGGGAAGAGGGAAGAGGGAAGAGGGAAGAGGGAAGAGGGAAGAGGGAAGAGGGAAGAGGGAAGAGGGAAGAGGGAAGAGGGAAGAGGGAAGAGGGAAGAGGGAAGAGGGAAGAGGGAAGAGGGAAGAGGGAAGAGGGAAGAGGGAAGAGGGAAGAGGGAAGAGGGAAGAGGGAAGAGGGAAGAGGGAAGAGGGAAGAGGGAAGAGGGAAGAGGGAAGAGGGAAGAGGGAAGAGGGAAGAGGGAAGAGGGAAGAGGGAAGAGGGAAGAGGGAAGAGGGAAGAGGGAAGAGGGAAGAGGGAAGAGGGAAGAGGGAAGAGGGAAGAGGGAAGAGGGAAGAGGGAAGAGGGAAGAGGGAAGAGGGAAGAGGGAAGAGGGAAGAGGGAAGAGGGAAGAGGGAAGAGGGAAGAGGAAAGAGGGAATAGTTGGTTTCTATGGATTATCGGGTCGCTGATTACTAAAAAAAGAATGATTTTAAAATTCAACGTGGCGGACGTGTAATACCATCTCTCATGTTAGGGCGCGATGGGGTACAAATGTCTAAATAACGTCTAAAAATATGGGTGTCGTTTTTAAACGTACAGCCCAAAACCGCTGATTTTAAAGAGTCCAAATTTGGAACGCAGGTTCCTTATAAGGTCTAGGGGCGCACTAATAAACGATTTTTCTAAAGGGGGTGAAACCACAGAATAGATAATAGTACAAGTACAGAAGGCACACTACTTTGATCTTTACAAAAGCCGCTTTTTTTAGCAGAAAAAATATGATTTATGGCCCTTCTCAAGTCGTCGTCCCCAGCGCAAGCCAAACGGAACGTTAAAGCTGCGTGCCAACGGTGAAAATGAATTGGCTCGCTTGCCGCGTCGCCGAGAGCGAGGGCTGTCAACGACTAAAAATAAAAATGTATTTCCCATTTATTTCTTGCATTCAATATAGAGAGCAATATATTTATATTCTTCATACATTATATTTATTATTTCATTATTTAACTATGAAATAATCAATCTCAGAATTTGGACGAAAAAACCACCAGGCCGCAAAACAGTTTAGCTTAATTTTTAAACATTTTAATACGTATAATATAATAAAATAATGCAACGAATGCGTTACCTTAACATGCAATTAAATTCTTGAGCTTCATTTTGTTTTTGCTTAGTTGTCCGATATTTATTTATTTATTTATATATATTCATCACTACACACCTAGTATAAAACAAAGTCGTTTCTTGCTGTCTGTCTGCCCCTATGTACCTATGCTTGGATCTTTAAAAATACGCACGGACGCGCCGTGCGAAGCCGGGGCGGGTCGCTAGTAACAAATAAAACATGTACAAAGGCGAACTTATCCCTATTAGGGATCTCTTCTAATACATTTATTGTAACTCATTATTATATATTTTATATACTTACCTATCAAACTATCACTCAATCGTTTATTCATTACTGGTAATTTTACAAACGTGATATCAAATATTATTATAAAAACCTCTATGATTGTTGATTTAGTAGTAGACATACGTATTTTACTAGAATTTAAATTGACAAATAGCAGCAAATAATCAATTCAAAATTACATACGTACTTAACAATTAAAATTGGAAGTAGATACACCTGCAATATGTTTTTTATTATTATTCAGTAACTAATTATTATATATTATGTTCATTTTCTTACCTTTCGGCATCCTTCGGACATGTTGGGAGAACGAAAAACGCGTGATTCCAAATCCGATCATTATTTCTACAATCCGCTGCGATACAATATTTTTTCGCTTTCTTTTTACTCATTTAAACACTAAACGCAAACAGATGAATGCGGAACGTTCACTTGACGTAAATTATGAGCGAGACGCGCGCGAAAATCGTGGAGGTACGTGTGTTCAGAGACAGAGCGTGTCAGCCACTGAATAGGACTCATGCATGAGGCCACCGGCATGTACTTGTAGCGGGAAACGTTAATCGCGGAGTGCGCCCCGCCTGGTGAAACAGAGAGATCCAAAGTTTGTATGGGAAAACAAGATTAGACTATTTATATTCGAAACTTCACAGGAGTATTTCTAACAATAAATGAGTAAACCTACAAGTACTCTTTATTGCACACCTCATAAAATATACAGGAGAAATACAATGCAAGACATTACAATTAGAGGTAAACAACAGGCGGTCTTATCGCTAAAGAGCGATCTCTTCCAGACAATCTTTAGGTAGTGGAGAACTTGAAAAAATAAGATTTTGTTATTAGGCGGTGCAAAAATCGGATAGTAATAATAATAATATATACATAAAAAAAAAAAAAAAAAACACAAATATAATAAAAAATAAATCATTCAGCCAACAGATAATAGGACATTTGAATAAAATACGAATTATGAAAGGGATAGTGTTCTTTCAGTTGAGCTTTGAAAGAAACAAGAGATTTAGCGCGCCTTAAGCTAACAGGCAAGGAGTTCCATAAACAGACAGCTTTAAAAGTAAACGAATTATTATAAAATTTTGAGACGGAAGAAGGTACGGCAAGGAGCAAATTTTGGGCAGATCGAGCAGAAGTGAAACGCTCTTTGAGATAGCGGGGAGTTGCAGGATGAAAAAGTATACTATAAAGAAGAGCAAGAATATGAGAGTTAAGACCTAAACTTAAACCTAATAGATGTTTAAATTTGTATTTGGTGCCATCTCGATTGTCGTCAAGGCCAGTGCGGGCGGCGCGGCGGGACTGGAGGAGTAGTCATCGGGAAACTTCCTGCAGCCGTAATAAATGCATTCAAGCTTTTCAACAATAAAACGGCTAGACGGATATGCATGAGGGATAAGCAGATAATACCCTAACTTTAACAAATAGCCTAATTTTTAACCTGAAAAAAAGAGCATCGTTCCCGTAGGATAATGTATATTGTGTAGGAACGCGGGCGAAGCCGCGGGTTAATGCTAGTAACACTATAAAATACATGAAAATCATTGCTAGTGCTTATAAAATTTGAGGGTTGCCCTCGATTTTCCTGGGATCTCATCATCAGATTCCGACATTGTGACAATGGGACTACCTCAGGACTTCAGGAGTACTCTGAAATAAAAAAAAATGGAGAATCGGTTCACAATGATATCGGTGGACATACATAAAAAAATACATACAGTGAAACATAGAACCTCCTGTTTTTTTTAAAGTCGGTTAACAAAAGAGTCCGTATCAACGGTTGTATATGCGAGTCACGGGGCCTTGAGTGGCCGGCGCGAGCGCTCGTAGGGCTGATAAGTTAGATATAGCCGCTCGCCGTTCTACGCTTCGCTCACTCGAGCATCGAACCTCGCCGCCGCAGATACGCCGTCGTGGCCACCTTTTGTTTACCACGCTCGAAACGCCGGCATGCTATAAACCGCTTCACCAACGATCTCTCCTCAGTTCTAATAAAACCAGTGCATAATGTGTCTTACTGTGTGGATTCTCGTGATTTTATTATCGCCCATTGTTTTGCTTGCTGTTCTTCATTCGAATGCAAGGAAACATTGGCTACGAAAGAAAGTACTTTACCGCGAACCGTGTCCTATATTCGGCAACTTTGGTGCTACTCTAATACTTCGGCGTAGCTATGCGAAGACGTTGGAGTATTTTTACGAAAAGTATAAAGGTGAAAAATATTTTGGCATTTTCCAAGCCCGTCGACCGACGCTGATGGTCCTGGATTTAGATATTGCGAAGAGTATATTTTCTACAGATTTTGCTAGCTTTACTGATCGGTTAGCGTCGGCCACGGATACTAAGCGAGAACCTTTGCTGAGGAATGTGTTTAACATGAGCGGCGCAGAGTGGAGAGCGATGCGGCATATTATTACACCGACCTTCTCTTCGGGCAAGATGAAGGCGATGTTCCCACTGGTATCAGAGTGTGCTCTTAATCTCAGGAGTGTCTTGCTGAATTCTCTCGGAGAAGTCCAGGTGCATGAATTAATGTGTCGCTACACGATAGACGTTATCGGAAGCTGCGCTTTCGGCGTCGACCCTCGGTCGCTGAAAGATCCCGAATCTCCGTTCCTGGAAATGTCGAGGCGCATGTTGAAAGTTGACCGCGCTACCATTCTTAAACGTTTTTGCCGAACATATTTCCCAAGACTTTTCAAACTGCTGAATTTGAGAAGTTACCCTCCGGACGTTGAAGCTTTCTTTACATCCACCATAAACCAGGTGCTCAAAGAGAGACGCTCCGGCGTGCAAAGAAACGATTTTCTTCAATTGATGTTGAACGTCCAGGAGACTGAAAAGAAATTTGAAATGACCGATGCCCTGATTACATCTAATTCGTTTATATTCATGCTGGCCGGTTTAGAAACATCGGCAACTACGCTATCATTTTGTTTATACCAGTTGGCTAAGGACAAAGAGCTACAGGACCGTATCAGAAAAGAGATAATGGAATGCATGGAAAAGCACGGTGGTTTGAACTATGAGGCGATATCGGCTATGAAGTTTGCGGCTCAGGCAGTGACGGAGACGCTGCGGCTGCACCCGCCGATGCCGCTCGTGACGCGTCTCTGCACGGCGCCCTGTGTGCTCTCAGGGACCGACATGAAATTTAAACCCAAAGAGTCAGTTCTAATTCCTCTTCAGTGCATGCAACGAGATTCTCGCTACTTTCCGGAGCCTGACAAGTTTGACCCGGAGCGTTTCAATGATCCCAATCCACCAGCCATCTTGGCTTTCGGCGGTGGCCCGAGAATTTGTCCAGGTAAGCATCGAACATTGTCGCTGACATTCTGATAATGATTATGAATGTTTTTATAAAAACATTCTTTGTTTTTACGGTAGGTATTTAAAAAATAGTATTTTATGCAATCGTTGCACAATGGAGGTTCTTTAAGTCAAGTACCGCGTTTCGGTCACGAGGGTTGCCGAGTGGCCTATGTAAGGTACGAGACTTTAAGACCTAATAGTGTAACTATAGCATACAATACTTTTTATACGAGCAAAACTCAGAAAATCATTTTTTTAATCTTCATTCTCCAATATGATTGTTTATTTTTGATGTAACCTTTTTCGTTCAACTAAAACTGACCTATTAAAAAAAGAACATGATCGCGATGGCCATGTGCCTCGTGATTGATGAATTTTTTTGACAAGTAATTTCAACCAATCAGTGAGTATCAAATAAGCTTATGTTCTCTTTTTGAAATTATTAGAGTTGTGTAGAGAGATATCTTATGAATATTAAAGTTCTGTAGCGGGCGTACCATAGAGTATAGAATTTTGTTACATGATTAAAAAGTGCGTTATTGTGATTTTGTCTGTGAAATTATAATTGACAGATTAAAGTCTGCGAGTATAAAAAATATTTTAAATACTCGTTAATAGGGTATCAGCTTTATTCGTCCCATTAGTTTTTCGTTAAATCCTTATTTCGTCTCATTCTGTATTCGTCACTCATTCAGTCATTCTTAAATCGTATTGTTCGCTGTCTGTCCCTATCTTCCTAAGTCCAATTCAGTAACTTGTCTAATTCTTATAAAGTGTTATTTGTACTCGTCACGGTCTCATTTACTTAAATGTCGTTATTAGTCTCTTTAGTTTTTAGTCCAATTCTGAGTTCGTTACATTAGTTTTTCGTCAAAATCGTTATTTACTATCATTTCATGTCAATCTTAAATTTTCAATATTTGGGCGACCGATATTTGCGCTTCAGCTGATAATGTACTATGGGCTACACAAATGTACGCCCATTTATAAATGTACTCGTTGATAAATGGGTCATGCAATTCGGCTGTTCACTATACGATACGCAAAATTCTAAAAAGTCAACACTCAAAAGTAAGTAATCAAAGCCCGTAAAATCCAATAGATATGAATAGCGAATAAAACGTGTATCGAATGAGACGAGTAGCCAGTAACGCCAAAATAAGAGAGAGACCAATAACAAATGTCACTAAAGATAAAGTGTGAATGATACTAAAAACGTAAGGGACAAACAAAAGCGTAGTCCTAGGAAGATCGTGACGGAAAATGAATAAGACTTAACAAGAATGAGACAAGTTATAGAATTGGACTTTGGAAGATAGGAACAGATAGCGAACACGACGAATATAGAACGAGTGACGAATGTAAAATGAGACGAAATAAGAATTGAACGAAAAGCGAATGGGACGAATAAAGCTGATACCGTAAATAGCCTGAAGTACTGAATTCGGGGCGATTAACGCCTCCATGTTTTCGTGATAATAATGATAAGTAATCTTTGAATGACTTTGATTCTCATCTTAGCTGATTAGACTATTATTTGTATTTATAGTGTAATTGTGCATTCCAGGGGCGCGCTTCGCTTACCTATTAGTGGTCGCAGGTCTTGCATCAATGCTGAGCAAAATGGAGGTGGTGCCGAGCACGCGTACAACGCGCATAAAATACGATCCCAGAAGTGTCATGCTTAAAAACAAGGGCGGAATATATCTTGAATTCAAAGCTTTATAAAACAAAATACCGTCTACTCTGAGGTCTGGTATTTTATGTTAAACCTTCATGTTTATAGAAGTTGTAAGAATGTAATAAGAACACTGTCTTTGTATTCATGTATTTTTATATCGACTTATGACTCGCCTTTTGCCTGTCAATACAGATTGTGCTCCAACCAACTCTTTCTTTATTTCCCTCTGCATTCTACTCAATTATTAAGTTTTTAAAGTAATATTTCTTTAAGGTAATGGGCGAAATGTGTACTTAAATAAGTGATGTGGGTTTTGCCCGCGCGTGAAACAAGATACTTAACTACGATGAATCATTAATCGATGTCCCTGTATGAAAGGGTACGAGAGGGCATCTCCGTGAATCTCGTTTCATGTAAACTGATAACAATGAATTAAGTGCATTTATATAACAATGATGCTGTATGAAATGATGTAGGTTCTTTGTGGTCGTATTAATTGATTTATATTCTCAGTTCAAGAATTATCAGCATTTTAATTTAAATTTATTGCTTTTGTATAGTCGACACCGTTAATTTGTAGACAAATTTACTTCCTACACTTTGACTGATATGTATATGTAAACTATGAACAGAAAAATATATCTGGTATATACCTTTGTGGTGTTCCAGTTTTTCCTGATCGTTTGTGACCATTCAAGTCTACGACTTTCCGTAAAAAATTAAGGTTATAGATGTATTTATTCCCTGATGAATAAACCTCAAATATTATTAATAAACAATTAAAAATAATATTAGTTTACTATTGAATCATATCTCTCCTCTTGGTTACTAATACATGTAGGTACTTCGTATAAAAATAGGTTAGCACTTATTAGTTCCTACACGAGGAAATTATTTCCCACCATATCTAATCATCATATCTTACAAAATCATTCCAACCTTTTGAACGCCATCCGATGAAGCAATTCATTGTACCCCTGACACTACAGCAAGACAATAAAGACGTGTTCTAAAATCAACAGGGATTTCAAATCACACTTGTTGTGATTTTGATCATTTAAATTTGAATGTCATCTCATCAGGCGACGTTGGCAATATGATTTGCCGTCTTTGGCGTTGAAAATGTTAAGAACAGTCATACCAGATGACACTGCCACGTCGATTTTAAATCGGTTACACAAAAAAAAATTGATAATGATATCATCTTTTAGCTTGAACTAATTGAGTAGGTACTCTGCCTTAATAAGAGTATAGTTAGTAAGTATATATGGATGTGGGTGGTTCTACTCAGGAGGGACGAAAATGAAGTGATTTGCGGCACACCATTTTTTTAGCATCTAAGGTCAGAAAAGTAGCTTAACGCCTAGCGGAGGTCGTTCTTTTACTGATCTCAAACGGGCCAGTCAAAAAATAAAATATACCAAATTTATGACCATTTTAACAATATGTATATGGGCCCAGGAGACTGAGGACAGGATACTGAGATTATTGTAAGTTTTTAGCCAATGACTACGTCAATGCAACATTTAATATTGAAATCATGCAGTTCTGTACTCTAATGCAACGAATTTACGAACTATGAATGCAAAAAAAGTGTATATAAAACAAAGGATTTTAAATAAATACGTGTCAGGATACTGTTAAGCTGACTGGCAGTAGCACAACTTCACTTACACAACTCGCCGTAGCGACTAAGCCAACCGCGAACCGAGATAAACGCGATCATTTATATGCTAACTTCTCTTCGATCTTTCACCCAGACCGAACAGCAACGCGCTAGACGTGGTAACTCAAACTGATTTTAACGAGTTTTGATGTAGCAGGAGACTGAGGTAAAAAACGAGGGACAAAATATAATGCACTTTTTTTTAATAAGTTTCGCATTTGAGGTAAAATTAGACAAACACATTGAAACTACATATATTATAGATTTCTATTTCAGCGAAAATATTACGTACATACTCAAAATGCAGTTATGATGCAGCCATTAAGCTTTCATTTCGTCCGAGAGACATGCCTGGAGATTGAGAATTTGGCACTTTAAAGTACAAATTTTGAGAGATATATATTTAGAGCTTAGCTAATTTTCAGTGTCATACTAGAAACCATTTAATTATGCAGTTTCGATCGTAAATCAATATAATTTGCTAACAAAAACTATACAAAATAAGGTGAGCCGCGGAAAATTCCCTTGTGAGTAGAACCACCCATGTGTGTATTACACATAGATATGTGAGACAACTTTTGTTATTTGTAACTAGACAATCAAGAGCTTTCTTCTTGATTTCCTGATACGACACGCTGTTTAGTTACCTTAAAGCTTAAGATAAAGAAACATGTAAGTTGCTCCACCGACAAGAGCTTAGCAGAGTTGCTCGAACAAAATCTTAAGTGTAGCAGTAATAGTACTTGTAAGATAATTGCGGGGGATATCAACATTAATATATGCCCTGCTAATAGACAGGAAAACAGTGCTCGCTACCTTTGCCTATTGGCAGAACTAGACATACCCCCCCGCTGTGACTAAGCCTACGAGAAAAGATAGTCAAAGTCAAAGTCAAAATATTCTTTATTCAAGTAGGCCTAGCTACAAGCACTTTCGCATCGTCAGTTACAGAGAGCAGAGCCTAGTGGCAGGCACTGCGAGCTTATCCTTATTTCTAGTATTAATATTATGTATATCACAGTTCTTCTTAAAATTGGCAATGTTCCTATGTACATACATAAGATTCTCATAAATGTATTGACAATGCATTATATTAATGTCCTTAAACTTATCTCTAAGCGAGTCTCTATGGTGCATTTTATATATCGCACGAATAGCCCGTTTCTGGAGAACAAAAATTATATTAATATCTGACGCACTGCCCCAAAGTAATATGCAATACGACATAATGCTATGGAAATAACTAAAATATACTAATCGAGCTGTTTTCACGTCTGTTAATTGACGGATCTTACTAACTGCAAAAGCTGCAGAACTCAGTCTATTCGAGAGATTAGCAATATGGGGACCCCATTGGAGCTTAGAATCTAATGTAATACCGAGAAAAACTGTGCTATCGACTAGTTCCAGTTCCTCATTTTTAACAATAACACTTGCTTGCTCGTGTTTAACGTTACTCGTGACAAACTTAACACATTTAGTCTTTTTCTCATTTAACAATAAATTATTTACATTAAACCAATTCACTACTTTGCATATAGCATTGTTTACGTCGTTATAAGATTGTTGCGACTTTGAAAATAAGTGAAGTATCATCCGCAAACAAAACTATATCATGGTGGGTCTTTATGAGCTGTGGCAAGTCGTTACGTGTCTTGACCACATTAATGTCTCCTCTAACTTTTATTCTGAATCCTTAATATGCAACTCGGATATAACAGACCACGATATTGTTATTGCTGGCGTGAATCTGGATCAAATCAAACACGCCAACAAAATTCGCACTATGAAAAAACTGGATTACCAAGCAATCGAAAGAGTTTTGGAGAATATCAATTGGTCAATCGTGACTTCCAAAACGACGGTAGACTAAGCCGCCTTAGAGTTTAATTCAACCTTAAGTAAAATTATAGAAGCTAATTCACAGTCTATCACAGTGAGTCGGTCAAAATTTACAATCCAGCCCTGGATGACTCCGGGTCTCTTAAGATGCTCGAAACATAGAGATGTTCTCCATTCCATGTTAAAGAGTAATCCTAATGATATGTCTGCCAGACATATATATACCAGGTACAGATTTTTTTACAATGATTTATTGCGAAAGATCAAAAGCACATACGAATCGAACAATCTCAGAGAGCATAAAGATGACCCCAAGAAGCTCCGGAGCACCATAAGAAAAATAACTCATAGCAACAAACCCGTAACAAAATGTACTGAACTTCTTAAAACCAAAAATTGAGACCGCGAAGCTTTGGACTGCTGTAACGAGTATTTTGCTGGTGTAGGTCCAAACCTTGCTAACAAAATCATATCTGATATTAACACAACTCAATCTGATCTTGCTAAAAATACTAGGCTGAAAACTAACTCACCCGCTTCTCTTGTTTTGAAGCCAACTGATGAAACAGAAATTGGAAATATTATTACAAGTCTTAAATTAGATAGTGCACCTGGCCTAGATGGTATAACAAACTCATTACTAAAAAGATTTAAAAACCAGATCGTTTTACCTCTTACATTTATATGTAACCTCAGCCTTTCAGAGGGCATATTTCCCGGCTCATGGAAAGTCGCAGCCGTCATACCGGTCCACAAAAGTGGAGATAAAAATAATTTTAGCAACTACAGACCGATCTCGCTTCTAGGATCGTTGTCAAAGATCTTGGAAAGAGTCGTTAACAAGCGGGTTGTAGATTTTTTGGAGAAAAATAACATACTCTCTCAAAAACAATTTGGCTTCAGACACGGGAAATCTACCGAAGACGCAATCACTCAACTGACAGATAAGGTAGCTGAACATCTAGATCAAGGAAGGGCCTGTGTTGGAGTGTTTCTTGACCTTGCAAAGGCCTTTGACACAGTGTCAATTCCTATACTGGCTAGGAAACTGGAGATGTCTGGGATTCGTGGTACTCCGTAAAAGTGGATGATTAGCTACTTATCAGCTCGCACACAATGTGTTAGGGTCAATGAACAGGTCAGTGGCCTCAGGAATATTTCTTTTGGAGTGCCACAAGGCAGTATACTAGGGCCAACCCTGTTTCTAATCTACATCAATGATTTGGCTTCCATGGATGTAGCCAATGCAGACATAGTGTGTTATGCAGATGACACAGCAATCCTTTTTCACGGTGCCTCCTGGGATTCCGTAAGTGCTTCTGCCGAATGCGGTTTAGCCCGTGTGACAAAGTGGCTTCAAAACAATTTGTTAACCCTAAATGCAGATAAAACGAATTATTTATGCTTTCATAAAACTGCTGCATCGGCTCCGTCTTCCCTAGCTATGTTAAAAATCCATTCATGTGCTGGAAACCTGGTATCTTGCGGCTGTAAAGGTATAGAAAGAGCTTCCACAATCAAGTACTTGGGTGTTGTTCTGGATGAGAGGCTTACATTTACTGAACACATACGAACCACTGCTAATCGAGTCAGGAAATTAATATACACTTTCAAAAAGTTGCGCCACGTTATGGATGAACCACTTCTCAAAGCGACCTACATTGCCCTTGCACAATCTGTTCTTTCCTACGGCATCTCAGTCTGGCGGGGGGCGCTGCCAGTAGCCACCTGATTCTTCTTGAGAGATCCCAGCGCTCATTACTGAAAGTAATGCTTTCAAAACTAAGAATGTTTTCAACCCGCAGTTTATATAAAGAGAGTGAAGTTCTGACTGTGCGACAACTCTTCATCCTTAGGAGCTCTATCATAGCCCACAAGCACATTATTAATATGCCAAATTATAAAATATTGCTTAAAAAGCGAACATTCTTATTTCCTTTACCATCCTTCAAGACCTTCTTTGCTAAAAGGTTCGGATTATACAGGCACTTGTCAGTATACAAAAAAGTTAATAACAGCTGCGACATCAAAAAATGTTTAATTAGAGAGGCTAAATATAAAGGGAAAACCTGGCTGAACACCTTAAGTTATACTGAAACAGAGGCAATAGTATCACTACAATAGACTCACACACACACTCACAAGTTTACACTTACTCATTATGCATTCTCACACTAAGTAAGGTAAGGTGGGGGAAGATGAAAAAAGGGGAAAGATAAAAAGTGTCACATTACTCCCTAATTTTTTTATTTTTTTTAATGCTGGTATCATCAATTAAACCGCCATTTTATTAGGATCCGCCAGTCAGTCGCCCGAGACCGCTCGGAGTGCGTAGACGCGTGTTATGTGTTATTTTGTGAAGGCCAGTATTTCGTGGTCAGTACCCCGTGTTTCATAACTTGATTAATAGGGTGTGAATAAAAGTTTTGACTGAATATTTATGTATTATTTTAGATTTTATATTTATTTACTAGTGCTAGGTGTATCTATTACTCTTATATTATGATTTACGAGAAGCTTCAATCTCTCCCCAGTCAATTTCAATGGGGTAACATTGAAATAGTAATGCTTCAATCTTCCCCCGTTTTTTAAAGTCATAGAAAAACAGACAGATTCTCAAACTTTGGACTTAAAAAAATTATTAACGAACCATTTTTTTTTATTGGCCTCATGATAAGGTAAATATGTAGTTATTATGAAGTATAAATGAAACATATAGTGAGTCTTAAATTTATAATTATAATAAGTTTCTGTCAAAAATGATATTTTAGTGGCAAGCTTTTATAGACGACTGTACTTTTCTTTGGATATCCATCAAATGCTCACTGAGACGATTCTAAAGAGCCCAATCTCGGTAGGATTGCTTTTTTTATTATAGAGTTCCTATGGCCACCTCCCGGCTCCATCATCAGATCAGCTCCATGGTACCATATTATTGTATTGTCATCAAAGTTAAGTAAGTATGCAAAATTTCAGCTCAATCGGTTGACGATATCTGCTTCAAAATTGAGTTGGAAGATTTCATCCGAACAAACATAGGTACATTAAACATACAATGCAAGTTAATAAAAAGCTTGTAAAAACAATATTCTCTTAGTTTGTGACTAAGTCGATTTGAGTGAAATCGTCAGATAAAAAAGATGTACCCACTCAGTGTTCAATAAATCTGTAATTTATAATTTGTTGTTTTTGACATATTTTAAAGATGAGATAACTCTATGAAGCTTTCGTTTGGGAACACTACTTTCCATTTGAGTAATTCTTTTATATTTATATATCTGTTATTTTATTTAGTTACGAGTAGATTTGCCTTTATGATACCTACTTGTTTTGCGCGTTGAGTTTAATTCAGTTCAACAATTAAAGCTGCCTCATACAAATACTTTTGTTGTGTCGAGATCTCTGGATGATCAATAATATTTTTTCTTGTTCCCAAGGTGTTTGTTATTTTAAACTCTGAATTAATTTGCTCCGCGGATTTTAAATGTATGTCAAATGGAACACATATTCATGTTTCATTTCCTAATATTATACATGTACCTATCCGACTTAATTTGTAACAAAATTAATCAATCATGCTGCAAGAAAACACCCCTTTTTTATGTTTGTTACCTCAGAACTCCGTCATTTATCAGTCGATTTGGAAAATTATTTTTAGATTCATGAATAAACATTTCAAGGTTGGTCCCATAAAATTTTGGTGAAGATCTGATGACGAGATCCATGAGGAATGGAAGAAATTCCTGAATTTTTGTAGGCACTCATAATGTTTTTCATATATTTTCTAAAACTAATTAAGTATTTGCATATGGTAGTCATCATCTTCCAATGCTGAGCTGATGATGGAAGGTACAAGTCCTTAACGGTAAGGAGTTAGGAGATAATTCAAACGAGATTCATGCCTTCAAGAGCTCCCCGATTATCCCGCCATAAGTATTTTATATGAATCAATAAAAAGCAAAAAAAAAAGTGGAACCGACTTCAATAAAACTTCTCTCTCTTCTTCCTCGCTTCCTCATGACTGATGGTCGTGACCATTTGAGGCCGTTATATGTTGCACCAAAGCTCTCCACTCCACACGGTTTTCTGCCTTCCGGATTGACGCCTGTAGATTTTCCTGACAGGCTACTTTCACGGCATCGGTCAATCGGGTCGGTGATCTCCCACGGGCCCTTTTTCCTTCCACGTGGCTACAATGAGCTTTTCCAAACTATCTGGCTCGCGTCTAGCCACGTGACCGAAATACTGCAGGATCCGCTGGAGGCAAATGGTCGATAAGCAGCAATATGTATGTAAACTATAATATATAAATATAATAATTGAGTGGTTTGGGACCGACTTCAAAGGGTGATGTAACCTGTACTTGAACGTGTTCTTTTTGGCTTTTTAGTTTTATTGTAGTCGGTTCTTTTTTTATAATTTTTTTGGTATAATAAAGAATTTATCATCATTAAACCGTTATTTTGATTCAAAACTGATCTTCATAATATAAAAAAGTGTTTAGTTTTTAAGTGTCCAACTAAAAGTTTGAGAATCACTGTCCTTTTTCCTATATAGCGGGGTAAGAGTGAAATAGTTTTTTTTTCTACTGTAGTTTTCTCGTTACCTATCAGGAATATTCACGCAACAATCAGCTGTATCTGTTCAGCGTAAGAAACTCTATTGAATAACGAGCAACAGCCGCCGTTTGCATTCATTTAAAAGCATTTAGAAACTATGTCAATCTTACCCCTCCACCATTCCATCTTGACCCGTCAATTTTTTAGACAAAAGTGTATTTTATTTTATTATTTTTATATATTAGAGTAGGCATAGCCGAGTTTTATCAACAGAATACAAAAATATAACCCTTGCCCATGCCTTCCAATTAATTCCACTTGAAGGGATATAAATAGATTTTTATTTTATAAGGGTTTTAAAACAACACTGTCTATCTCGACAAAAAACCATTCAATCTTCCCCCACCTTACCTTACCCCAACATACCTCTTTTTTGTAAAAGTTTAAATTTTAATATATGTAAAATGTAATTTTCTAAGCTTTTTTAACACTAGTAGTATTTTATCTTTTTCCTTATTTGTAAAATTCTTGTAAATAAATAAAATTCTTTAGCGCCTAGCAATAAAATTGATGGGCAATCATCACAAAGTGCCATCCTGCGAGACAGGCGTAGTAGCTTAGTGCAGGTGACACGGGTAACTTTATATTTTCAATTACATTACAGTGATATCGACTTAATTTGTTAAAACCATGTACCTATAAGTCTTTCCACTGTTAAATAAACTATTGTTTTTTTTGATGATTTATAAATATATCTTTTGTGCGGTAAAAAACAATTGCACGTAAATCATAAAGTGGGTATTGCGATGTTAGCTTAGTTGTATGTACTTAAATTATTTAAGACAAACAATAATACGGATAACGTTTATGATGTGCTTAGCAAGTGCTTATCCATATATAGGGCGATCAATCCAAATGAGTCAGTATGGAGAAGTCAGAAACTATGAAACATTGCGAAATCTGTTCTCAGGAACCATGGCGTCGATTTAAGATGTAATAAAAATGCCATTCAAACTATTTTTCTCATCGAAAATTCTGTAAGTAAGCGCATGCCGTATTTATTATTATAGTTGCTTCCGTGAGTGTCTGGCTGTGATTGTAATTGTAGAAAAAATAATGCAGCTTTAATAAATCTAAAATGGTTACCTATCTGAAACACTAAAAACGTTAGTCCGAATTTCATTTCGACAAAAACTATTCGACAAATATCATCTTTACTTTTTTTCATTTGTCCGAAAATTCAATTAGATAATTTACGATTGGGCATTAGTTGTTTAGGATTTTTATTCACTCGACTAATGACACGTTTCCCTAAATCTCATTTGTCCGTAATATCAGTTTTCCGATGTAACGTTTCGGTTTATTAACTACTCGACTTTTTTTGTATGACTTTGATTTCATTTGTCCGATGTAACGATTCGGTTTATTAACTACTCGACTGTTCTCAAGTGGACTTTTTAATTTTAGTCATATTATTGTATCCTTTTTCAACAATTTGTCAAATTCTAATCCAAAAGTTTTAAACTAACCTAACCCAACCAGGTCGGTTTTGGCGGTTTGTCGGCTGCTGCCGCAGCACGGTGGCTTCGCTCGCTCCGCTCGCGCGCTGTTGTGGTCACAGTTCTAACCTAACCTAATCCAACCAGGTCGGTTTTGACGATTTGTCGGCTGCTGCCGCACCACGGTAGCTTCACTCGCTCAGCTCGCGGGCTGTTGTGGTCACAGTTCTAACCTAACCTAACCCAACCAGGTCGGTTTTGGCGGTTTGTCAGCTGCTGCCGCAGCACAGTAGCTTCGCTCGCTCGGCTCGCGGGCTGTTATGGTCGCAGTTATAACCTAACCTAACCCAACCAGGTTGGTTTTGGCGGTTTGTCGGCTGCTGCCGCAGCACAGTAGCTTCGCTCGCTCGGCTCGCGGGCTGTTGTGGTCGCAGTTCTAACCTAACCTAACCCAACCAGGTCGGTTTTGGTGGTTTGTTGGCTGCTGCTGCAGCACGGTAGCTTCGCTCGCTCGCCTCGCGCGCTGTTGTGGTCGCAGTTCTAACCTAACCTAACCCAACCAGGTCGGTTTTGGCGGTTTGCCGGCTGCTGCCGCAGCACGGTAGCTTCGCTCGCTCCGCTCGCGCGCTGTTGTGGTCACAGTTCTAACCTAACCTAACCCAACCAGGTCGGTTTTGGCGGTTTGTCAGCTGCTGCCGCAGCACAGTAGCTTCGCTCGCTCGGCTCGCGGGCTGTTGTGGTCGCAGTTCTAACCTAACCTAACCCAACCAGGTTGGTTTTGGCGGTTTGTCGGCTGCTGCCGCAGCACAGTAGCTTCGCTCGCTCGGCTCGCGGGCTGTTGTGGTCGCAGTTCTAACCTAACCTAACCCAACCAGGTCAGTTTTGGTGGTTTGTCGGCTGCTGCTGCAGCACGGTAGCTTCGCTCGCTCGCCTCGCGCGCTGTTGTGGTCGCAGTTCTAACCTAACCTAACCCAACCAGGTCGGTTTTGGCGGTTTGTCGGCTGCTGCCGCAGCACGGTAGCTTCGCTCGCTCCGCTCGCGCGCTGTTGTGGTCACAGTTCTAACCTAACCTTACCCAACCAGGTCGGTTTTGGCGATTTGTCGGCTGCTGCCGCACCACGGTAGCTTCACTCGCTCAGCTCGCGGGCTGTTGTGGTCACAGTTCTAACCTAACCTAACCCAACCAGGTCGGTTTTGGCGGTTTGTCGGCTGCTGCCGCAGCACGGTAGCTTCGCTCGCTCGGCTCGCGCGCTGTTGTGGTCACAGTTCTAACCTAACCTAACCCAACCAGGTCGGTTTTGGCAGTTCGTCGGCTGCTGCCGCAGCACGGTAGCTTCGCTCGTTCGGCTCGCGAGCCGTTGTTGTGGTCGCAGTTCTTATGTAATGCCGAAAATATCATTGGGTAAATTAAAAAATGGGTATTAAACAAAAGACGTCTCAATTCAGATGGCAAGTGAATGGGGCGGGAAAAGTTAAAAGGTGAACTGAAAATTTGGCTAAATGAAAAAATGGGTATTAAAACAAAAGACGTCGCAATTCAGATGGCAAGTGAATGGGGCGGGAAAAGTTAAAAGGTGAACTGAAAATTTGTTCAAATGTATGCAGTGCCAAAAGTATCATAGGGTAAATGAAAAATGGGCTACGAAAAAAAATACGTAACAACTCATAGGGCAAGTGAATGTGACGGGAAAAGTTTTTCGGACAAACGATACTTTTACTAAATGTAAAATGGTGAAAAGAAAAATGTACGAATCCTGTCATCGGAGAAACGATAATAATTCGAATAGTTTTCGGGCAAATGAAATTCGGTCAATGGTTTTTAGTGTTTGAGATAGGTTACCCTTCTCCCTATTGACCAATTTGCATTGATCATCCTGTATGTAAAGTAATTACATTTTTAAGTGCAGCTAAGCTGTTGAAAGGTATTTCCCTTGAATTATGGAGCAGATGGAAAGTGCGCTTTGTTCCGCGAAATGACTCGTAATTTACTGCAATATTATTGCGCCGGATACAGTATATAAATTGGAAACAAGTACTAGCTGTATAACCATTAATACGTCGGTTTTACAGGCACGTACGAAGTATTTTTGGCAAAATTTTCGTCACAAGGAATGTCAATCACACGAGTGAGCCTAGCAAGTGTCTGTCCGGACCAGGGATAGTGGCGCTACAAGCAACTTTCATGTGGCAATAATGTGCATACGTCATATATTTGTATTATTAAACATCAATCGCGATTTGTCAAGGATTTGTCATTGTTTATCAGAACGTTGATCAATCCTTCGGTCTTCTTGTGAAATAAATACTGAATTCTATTGAAAAAAACTTGACTTTCATACCTGTGGATAGTTTTAGCTTTATTATGCAAAAAATACTTGAACTTTGCGGAATAGTTAGACCTGTTTCCTCTTTGTTTACATCAGTTACATTCACCGACTTTCAAAGCCAGTTACCAAACATTTGTCTTTGCCAGTTAGATAAATTAGTACCACTAAAAATCCGCAACATGACGTCAAGTATTGTAAAGCCCCGTTGGGCTATAAGTGATAATGCATTATGCATTTCTATTAAGTACTTGAGTATTTATTTTGGAACACAATGGTCAACGTAGCACGGTTGTTACCATCGCTTGTCGAGCAATACGATAACAATTTTATAATATAAATGTATGAAACATGTAAGTAAGTAAGTAAGTAAACACTTTATTGTACACAAAAACAGTTAAAAAATACATCTATTACAAACAACATAGGTACAAAGGCGAACTTATCCCTATAAGGGATCTCTTCCAGTTAACCTTTAACATGTAATGTCTCATTTTTTAATGTGGGTTTTTATTTTTATTTAAACCAATGCTACCCGGTACCTCTGGATTGCCGGTCCAGCGCGTTAAGCACTTCGCTACCCTAACTCCCAAGCAACCTATCGAATTTTTCCTTATGCTTTGTGTATCGATCTTTGCATTGTTTACTGGAAACGTTTTACACCTTAGCGACCTCTATGTGTCGTGGTGAGTAGGATAGTGATACGAAGCCGCAAGCCCTTTTCACGGCTGGCATGTATAGTGCTTTTCTCAATCATATGCATATGCAACGAAATAAGAAATACCCCACTCGAAAAAAATATAATTCAGCTGTTTAGCCTGTTAATGAACACATAAACCATGTTTAAAAAAAAATTACTTCCCGGCATAAGCCTTCAATACTGCGAAGCCTGTTATGACGACATTTTGTTGCATGTTTGAGAAAAAACATTATAAGTGCCTGTAACATTTGAGGGTTACCTCGATTTCCCTGGGATCCCGTTATCAGATCCTGACTTGGCGACGATGGGACCGCCTCAGGGGCATACTTAAAATAACACAACTAACAGTGTTATCCAACCAGTAATACTTAAGAATTATCCTCTAGCTCCTAACCATTAAGGAATTGTACCTTCCATCATCAGCTCAGCGTAATAAGCTGACAACTACCAGACGCAAATACCCGAATAACATTATAAAAAATAGTCGCATCATATAACATTTGAGGGTTGCCCTCGATGTTCTTGGGGTCTCATCATCAGATTCCGACAATGTGACAATTAGACCACCTCAGCACTATACTCTTTCCGATAAATAAAATATTGGAGAATCGGTGCACAACGGTATCGGTGGACATATACTTATGTATAAAAAATACATATAGTGAAACATAGAACCTCCTCCTTTTTTTAAAGTCGGTTAACAAGAGACCGCATCAACGGTTGTATATGCGAGTCACGGGCGCGGCACGTCAACATTCACGGCCTTGAGTGGCCGGCGCGAGCGCTCGTAGGGCTGATAAGTTAGATATACCCGCTCGCCGTTCTACGCTTCGCTCACTCGAGCATCGAACCTCGTCGCCGCAGGCACGCCGTCTCGGCCACCTTTTGTTTACCACGCTCGAAACACCGGCATGCGATAAACCGCTTCACCAACGATCTCTCCTCAGTGCTAATAAAACCAGTGCAAAATGTGCCTTACTGTGTGGATTCTCGTGATTTTATTATCGCTCATTGTTTTGCTTGCGGTTTTACATTACACTTCGAATGCAAGGAAACACTGGCTACGAAAGAAAGTACTTTACCGCGAACCGTGTCCTATATTCGGCAACTTTGGTGCTACTCTAATACTTCGGCGTAGCTATGCTAAGACGTTGGAGTATTTTTACGAAAAGTACAAAGGTGAAAAATATTTTGGCATTTTCCAAGCCCGTCGACCGACGCTAATGGTGTTGGATTTGGATATTGCGAAGAGTATATTTGCTACAGATTTTGCTAGCTTTAGTGATCGGTTAGCGTCGGCTACGGATACTAAGCGAGAACCTCTGCTGAGGAATGTGGCTAATATGAGCGGCGCAGAGTGGAGAGCGATGCGGCATATTATTACACCGACCTTCTCTTCGGCCAAGATGAAGGCGATGTTCCCACTGGTATCAGAGTGTGCTCTTAATCTCAGGAGTGTCTTGCTGAATTCTCTCGGAGAAGTCCAGGTGCCTGAATTAATGTGTCGCTACACGACAGACGTTATCGGAAGCTGCGCTTTCGGCGTCGACCCTCGGTCGCTGAAAGATCCCGAATCTCCGTTCCTGGAAATGTCGAGGCGCATGTTCAAAGTTGACCGCGCTACCATTCTGAAACGTTTTTGCCGAACATATTTCCCAAGACTTTTCAAACTGCTGAATTTGAGAAGTTACCCTCCGGACGTTGAAGCTTTCTTTACATCCACCATAAACCAGGTGCTCAAAGAGAGACGCTCCGGTGTGCAAAGAAACGATTTTCTTCAATTGATGTTGAACGTCCAGGAGAATGAAAAGGAATTTGAAATGACGGATGCCCTGATTACATCTAATTCGTTTATATTCATGCTGGCTGGTTTAGAAGCGTCGGCAACTACGCTATCATTTTGTTTATACCAGTTGGCTAAGGACAAAGAGCTACAGGACCGTATCAGAAAAGAGATAATGGAATGCAAGGAAAAGCACGGCGGTTTGAACTATGAGGCGGTATCGGCTATGAAGTTTGCGGCTCAGGCGGTGACGGAGACGCTGCGGCTGCACCCGCCGACGCCACTCGTGACGCGTCTCTGCACGGCGCCCTGTGTGCTCTCAGGGACTGACTTGAGATTTAAACCCAGAGACTCAGTTCTAATTCCACTTCAGTGCATGCAACGAGATCCCCGCTACTTTCCGGAGCCAGACAAGTTTGACCCGGAGCGTTTCAATGATCCCAATCCACCAGCCATCTTGGCTTTCGGCGGTGGCCCGAGAATTTGTCCAGGTAAGCATCGAACATTGTCGCTGACATTCTGATAATGATTAATAATAATAAATAATAATAATAAATATCGGACAACCTCACACAAATCGATCTAGTCCCAAATTAAGCTCAAGAAGGCTTGTTTTATGGGTACTAGACGACGATATACGTACTTATATAGATAAATATATATTTAAATACATAGAACAACCATGACCCAAGCACAAATATTAGAGTTCGTCTCATAAATATTTGCCCTGGCCGGGATTCGAACCCGGGACCGCCGGCTCAGTAGGCAGGTGTCTACAAACCGAGCCAAACGCGTCGTCAAAATGATGATTATGAATGTTTTTATACAAACATTCTTTGTTCTTACGGTAGGTATTTAAAAAATAATCCACTTTTGTCTTCATTGTTTTACAAACTATTTTAATACTCGTAAACAACCTCACGTATGAATTCGGGGCGATCAACGCTTCCATGTTTTCGTGATAATAACGATAAGTAATCTTTAGATTAAGCTTTGAATTACTTTGATTCTCATCTTAGCTGATTAGATTGGTATTTATGGTGTTATTATGCATTCCAGGGGCGCGCTTCGCTTACCTGTCAGTAGTCGCAGGTCTCGCATCAATGCTGAGCAAAATGGAGGTGGTGCCGAGCACGCGTACGACGCGCATAGAATACGATCCCAGAAGTGTCATGCTTAAAAACAAGGGCGGAATATATCTTGAATTCAAAGCTTTATAAAACAAAATACTGTCTACTTTTAGGTCTGATAGATTAGGTATTTTAAAGTAGTGCGGGAAGTAGTGTCACCTAATGTATGAACCTGCAAATTTTGGTATCGGATGAATTCACTTGGCACAGATGTAGTACGCCATGTGCCAAGTGAATTCATCCGATACCAAAATTTGCACGTTGTGACACTACTCCCCGCACTAAAGTAATATTTCTCTAAGGTAAATGAGCGAAATGTGTACCTACTTAAATAAGTGATGTGGGTTTTTCCCGCGCGTGAAACAAGATACTTATTTACAATATTATCATTAATCGATGTCGCTGTATGAAAGGGTACGAGAATCTTGTTTCATATAAACTGATAACAATAAAGAAGGTGCATTTGTATAACAATGAAGCTGTATGAGATGATGTGGGTGTTTTGTGGTCGTATTAATTGATTCATAAGTATTCTCAGTTCATGAATTATCTGCATTTTAATTTAAGTGCCGAGTACTTAATATATTCCTTTTGCGTAGTCGTTAGTCGTTAACGTTAATTTGTAGACAAATTTACTTAATTCATTTTGACTGTATTTGCTAAGATGTACCCACTTGAAACATTGAAATAAAATATGATATGTATATGTAAACTATGAACTTTTTGGTGTTCCAATTTATCCTGATAATTTGTGACCACTAAAGTCTACGTCTTTCTGTAGAAATTTAAGGTTATAGATGTATATATTCCCTAATTAATAAATCTCAAATGTTATTAATAAATAATTAAAAAAAATATTAGTTTACTATTGACTCATATCTCTCCTCTTGGTTACTATTACATCTACTCCGTATGGAAATAGGTCAGCACTTATTAGTTTCTACACGAGGAAATAATTTCCCACAAAATCATTCCTACCTTTTGGACACTAATTCACCGTACCCCTTACACCACAGCAAAACAATAAAGAAGCGCTCTAAAATCAACAGGGATTTCAAATCACACTTGTAGCGTTTCGAATTACGAAGCTTTTGATCATTTAAATTTTATTTGAAAGTCATTATAGGTGACGTTGTGTGCTGCTCTGTGGCGGCGCCACCATAATGAAAATCAATGAATTATATGGTGAAATGATGTACCTTGAAGGTACACCATGTACATATTATGTTTTTGACTGTACCTGCACCAGGGAACGAAATAATGGACATTTTTTGTGGCGCCGCTGGGGAGCATACTCTGCAGCGGCGCCACAGAGAACTCATAGATAGAAATGACATTAGCTATTATTTTATTATAGAAATTGATGTACTAATGCTATTTATTGTGTACGTATTGATAAAAATCTTTATTAACGAGTGATTTTATTTATTTTAAATGATTCCGCGTTCTAACCTACCACTTCGATAAACTTGTAAACATTCTGACGTTTATTTTTTTTACAAAACAGTAGGGGCTAACGAAAACTAACACGAACAGCCAAGTGAAATAAATTAAATTAAATTTAATCACGAATTAATAATGTCAAATTTCCATACGTACACAATACATAGCACTAGTACATCAATTTCCATAAGAAAATAATAGCTAATGTCATTTCTATCTATGAGTTATCTGTGGCGCCGCTGCAGAGTATGCTCCCCAGCGGCGCCACATAAAATGTCCATTATTTCGTTCCCTGGTGCAAGTACAGCCAAAAACATGATATGTACATGGTGTACCTTCAAGGTACATCATTTCACCATATAAATAATTGATTTTCATTATGGTGGCGCCGCCACAGAGCAGCACACGTGACGTTGGCAATATGATTTGCCGTCTTTGGCATTGGAAATGGTAAAAACAGTCGGCTATAAGAGCTTGACACAAAAATACATTTTTGACGATCATTTTTTTATGGTCATCGTTAAATGTATTCTTTGTTCTTGAGATTGTATTGATCAATCTCATGGGATAAGTTCGCCTTTGTACGTATCTGGGAGAAGACCATAAAGTTAACCACCTTAACTCACTCAATTAATATTTGTATCAACGTCTCCGTTGTGCGACGACAGTTAACTTGCCAATAATGTACCTTAAGGTTCTATTTTAAGGTTCCTTATTGTATCGTTAATTTTTGTCGCACAACGGAACTTATTCCAAATGCTTTTATTTCCTCGTTTTGTATGGCTAACTACGCCTTAATTTCGTTCAACCGTTTGGTCCGAACCCATCTATTGTTATGAAGTCTTGTTAATTGTTTTTATGTACAACTAAGTGTGTACATAAATCCATACATAATACATAAGGAAATTTCAAAAAAAAACAAATATAGTATTGATGTGTTCTTTAAATAACTTTGTGAACTAACTTGACGTTTTCCTAGAAAGGAATATTTTTTACAAACATGATACAATGACAAATTTTAATCTTGTATCATCTAAGCAGATTAGACAGAGACTTCGAAAACTATTGTATCTTATCTGTATTTTGCAAGTCATGATAGCTTTACTCATGTAAGAATTAGATTTATTTAAGTACTTACATATATGTTTTGATATTTCAGGGTTTGGAAAGTGAGATTTTGCAGCAAATTCAAGAATATAACTTACTGAACAGTTGCATTGAAATATTGGTGGATTTTATCAATGACACGAAATACCAGAATGATATTGGTAAGTACCTACATTAATATAACCCGACTAAGTCTGCAGCGGTATGAATTGCAATATATCTGACTACTTCACAACAACCGTCTTATCGCGGTCGGACTCTACGTCTGTAACATATTTTATTATTATCCTTAAATTTATGAACCATGTGATGTTTGTCTCATTATTTTTCATGTGAGTATACCACATTTTTTTATCAAGGGTCCAATATACTACAGTTGTTCTTTTACTTAATTTTACACAAGTACAGTGAGTGTTACGGCTGTAGGTATCTGGTTTGCCCAAAATCGTGAATTCCGCTCCGCGTAGCTAATTTTCTATTCGCGTTTGACCTCAATTTGTTTTAAACAAACTGCTATGTTTACTTAATCTTTATGTATTGCATAATTGAAATACAAACCACCATAGGGCATTTTGCCCTATGAGCGGTGTAACTGAAATAAGTTTTAATAGATGAATGCATCGGTTATCAAATCAGATCGAATATTAATGGATGTCGTTCGTTTTCACCAAATATTCGAAGCCCCGCTAAGCTATTTCTGGGCAGCTACCTAACAAACCTAACCTACGTCCTATTGTGAAATCATACCAGTTTGAGTAAAATAAAAATACTTTAAGCGCTCTAGTGCGAACGGTTAGCAATCAACTTCTTTTAAGCTTTCTCCTCGTACCTACTCGTGGTGAGAATACTTATTACCTAGTTTAAAAAATATTTTCTAGCATATATTCAAACAATGAAAGTTAAGAATATATGGGTACTACGTTTAAAAAAAAAGGTTTCTACCTACAGTCTGGTGCAGGTTTAGCACATGTATCTTTTTTGTTGCAATCTGTAAATTTCAAAACACCTTCGATAATCACATTCCAACCCCTTGGAAACTGTCTTGAAGTTTTAATGTTTTGATATTCGATTTCTAGGCTAAGTATTAAGTACTAGTTCTATATTTCTATGTATTTTATTTATGATTTATTAACGTCTAAAGTTATATTTTCAATGGACTAGAGTATATTGACCTATAACGTGTATACAGAATAATTTAATGATAATAATTTTATCGACTATTATATACATGTAAGTATGTACAGTCCTTGAGCTCTTAGATTTTGATTTGGGTTTGGGTGAAATCTGAGAAGTTCTTATATCGATCCCATAAGAGCGAGTGAGACAGCTATAAACATTCTCTTAGCTCATGTACTGTTTCTAGCAGTCGGCAAAGCACCGGGCCTTAGAGGTAATATTCCAATAAACGCTTTCAGAGCCCAATGTCCCTCTATCCGTTCTCGAGCGGCGATCAGAGCTAGAGGTGCGCGCGGAGAAATGTGCCGATGTGCGAATATCGCCATCGATAAATGGTCATGCCCGGCGCGCGCCTACTGCGGGCCTGGTCGCTGCAGTGGCCGATGTACTTCATAATGTCGCTGGCTTCAAACGTTGCCCCGTACAAGCGTGGAACGAGCAGGGACTGTACCGACTGCTGTTCAGGTATGACTGAAAAACTTTAAGAGTTTGAAACATTCTATAATCGTGATCTTATCATTAACCACGCGGGGAAGTCCGCGGCTACAGTTTATCCGATAAAAACCAGTAACAATTATATGTATTTTGATTTGCTTGCATTACTTAACTAACATGAATAATGTTAATTTCGTACCAGATATTTTAAATATTAAGTAAATGTTATATGATTTGTTTTCAGATGCGCTTCTTGGTCCGGCGGCTCACCCTCGGACGCCGATCGCGTGCGCGCGGCGACGTGCCGCGCGCTTGTCGCCGTCGCTCCACATAAGTGCGTGCGCGTTGCCCTGGCCGGTACCAAAGATTGCCTGCACAACTTGATGATGACTCTTACGCCTCTGGACGAAGGTACGGTTGCCAAAGACGCGAGTATTGTGTGCCTTTTTATCGAAAAGTACGTCCGCGTGCTCTAACCTTTACCAAAGATTGTCTGCACAACTTGATGATGACGCTTACGCGATTCTATGAAGTGAGAGCTGCCAATAACGCATAAATTGTGCGTATCTTGATCGAAAAAATATCGTGCGTGCGTCCTGCTTGCAATCAAGAAATGCTTATACAATATGGCGTTTAGCCCTTTGGACTACGGTTGTTGCTTATGAGGTCAATCGTTTCTTGGTGATATCATTAGATATAAGTAATTACGATTGAGTCTGACCAAACCATGAATCATAATTAATTATGAATTTAGTTCCTATTTATAGTTAAAGATAACAATGCAATAGTAAGCTTTTGTTTTATCCTGAGTCTTTGATATTTTTATAATCAATCGGAATTTTAATTAAGTACAGATTAGATACTAACAATTAGACAGAATTTTTCGTCACCGCTGTAAAACAAACGCTGTACAACAGTAAAATTATCAGACAGTTATTATAGAATAAATGACCTGCGTCGTTCGGAATTGGGTTTCAGTATCCCGCGTAATTGTAAATGTGAAAATAAATTAGAAACAAAAACAACGTTAAAGATTATTTGGAAATTGGAATCGATTTTTTCGATCGGGGGGTTTAATTGGTTTTACGCTAAAACTAAACTTATTCTTCAGAAGAATGGACCACCGATGCATTGGGAGCGCGTACGCAAGCATTGATACTTCTGGGGTCGCTGTTGTGCAACCCGTCGGCCGGCGACACCGTCTGGACTCAGCTGCGGTCCGAGCCGACGCCATTCTTCGGATTGCTGTTACAGTGTTTGGAAAGTGACGTCACAGGTAAAGTTGATCCTATAATCCTTCTCTTCTTAGTCGTTGCGCTTTGCAGATTGGTCGTGATCATTGTGGTCGCTTTTGCCCTTATATTTCCTCCGATGCGTCTAAATCTGGTATGCATACTTTCCGTTATTCCTTTGTATATTTCCCAAGTATTGCTTTTGAATTTGCTTCGATGTAGCGATAAAACGTGTTTTAATGGACTAGGAAGTGAGATCTGTTACTTTATATTCCCAAAACACTCAGTTCCCCCAATGCCAAGCAAAAAGCCTAGGCCTATTGTTTTGTAATTTCCCGGTATTTGATTGATAAGTGTTCAGTGAAATGTTGCATCATCAACAATGGTTTCGATATTAGGATGTAGACAGTAGATAACGGAATATTTTATGGTTTCACTTATGATGACTTACAGCACTTCAGCTGGTAATCACTAAAGGTGAAATTCACGACCATTTTATCAATTTAATTATCCGTATCTAACTTGCCTGTGATTTTTTATTTTATTTACTTGACCGAAACTTTAACCAATTTATTCAGTACCTGAATGTGCAATTCATGTTTTATTTTAAATTATGTTCAGTCATACGACTAATTATGTATCACAATACCAGATCGAGTACTTAGTGAGATCCTTTCCCTAACTTAATATTTTGTATCAATGCAATGGTTAATATTTTCAGTAACTTCATGACACTCAATAAAAAAATATATATTTTCATTGATTCATGAAAATTTGTGGTGCGGGCATAATCAATTATTACAATCCCAACTGTCTAAGTATTGAATTTACTTGTATACGAATAATGAACAATATTTTTCCAGAGTACCAAGATGCAGGGTTATTCTGCCTCACCCATCTCACCCAATCCGCCGGGAACCGAAAACATCCGGATAAGACCAAGGACGAGTCCTGCACAGAACTGCTGGAAAGCTTGAAAGCCCTCCGCTTCGACGGGCGGGTGGTGTGCGCCGGAGACGCCGACGACTGCCAGCCGGAGTGTTTGGTGGAGGAGCTGTGCAGGTCGCTGATGCAGATGTACCAGAATATGGCTCTGCAGGGGAATGTGCATCAATCTAGTCAAGGTAAGACAATAAATAATTACTCTGACGGCAATGCCAATGGTTAGTGATTGTATTTATTTTGATAGTGCATTCAGTTTGGAATTAGTGACTAAAAAAATGGTCGATGCCTTAATAATCTATTCGTGGCAACATCGATGACATTACATTTTGAAATGTTATTCAATAAAGATTAGGGGGTATCGCGATAGCAGTATGAATTTCAATGACATAATTATCAGACGTCAGACGATTAAATCGATTGGATCGAGAAGTATGAAAGTGTCAATTGATGTTAAAGATAAGCATTTCCAATTGATTGTCTCAGAAAACATAATATAAAACGCGCAAAGGAAAATAAATTGAATGACCGATTTTTTCGAAGCCTAATTTATGAACGAACAATATAATTACATACCGTCGTTTTTAGATATATTAATAAAATTACTTTTATCGTACTTTTATAAAAACAATTACGTTTATCTTTACCGTTGGTTACCTTGATACATGCTTGCTGTTATTAAATTGCCGCTTTGTTTGTTACTAATCAGAATCGGTCATTTGCTCCAAATGGTGCAAAATTATGTAACAATTGTACAATACGATTAAAATCAGTTAACGATTCGGCTTTTCTCGGGTATCATCGCCTCAATCGGGAGACGGAAATGACACGAAATACATTACCGCCATTTCTTTTAGGTAGCATTCAATTTGAAGTATCATAATGCAATGTATAGCACCTGCCAAGATGACATAACCGGACTAACCGGTAGACCTAAGAAATGTATTATGCAGAAGCGACATGAATTTTAACATTCATTATTTATTAAAGCTATACTTGTAGGTATACAATATATAAAAAACATATATAAGTCAATATTTTACTGTTTGATGTAAGTAACAGTACTCCGATATTACGTCGGATTAATAATAAATAATAATCACCAAATAAAAAATGAAAAAACCAATTTCAACCGATTTTTGTTGATATTTCATAAACTGCTTGACCGATTTTGATAAAATTTACATGGGACCATCTCGGAAGTATACCCTATCAAATACAAAAAGAATTTTGTAAATCGGTCATATCTGTAAATTGATAACTCTATGTGAGAGATGAGGGATTCACGACAATTACCGAGGTTGGCCGAATCGTTAACTTATTTTAATCGTACTGTAGCGTAATATCTGTTAGATAAGTTTTGCACGTAGGAAGTTTGTTAATCGTAACTAGGCAACAGTTTAACGATGACAATGTTGACATGGTGAACTGACCTTTGTGAGGCCAAGGCACTTTGTCAAAACTGGAATCCAGATCCACTTGTCATGTCGCGAGTTCTGTTATAGGATAGGTATGAGATTTTCCCATGGGAATGAGATGTTTTATTGCGGTAAAGAGTAGCCTTTGCTTTGTCACCCTCCAGCTCCCTAACTATCTCCACACCCAAAAATCATGCCATAAAATTGCTCCGTTGTGAAAGGCAAGAGACAACAAACACACTTTCGCATCTGTAATGTTAGTAAACACTGATATGAAATGTACCTATTCATAAACTAACAAAACCGACGACAGTCATAATTCTAAGAATTATGTAAATCGGTCATATCTGTAAATTGATAATTCTATGTGAGAGATGAGGGATTCACGACAATTACTGAGGTTGGCCGAATCGTTAACTGATTTTAATCGTACTCTAAAAATGGTGCAAAAAGTGTTAAATTCTTCGTTTTCCAGATGAGCGATGGTGTCGGCTCTGCTCATGTCTCTCTGCCCTCCTGTCGGTGAGCGGCCGCAGCCGACTGTACTGCGTGCACCGGCAGTTTGCACGTACCTTACTTGCCGCGCTGCAGAACGTGCGCGACCGACTGTCCATGCTGGGGCAGCCGGTCGAGGTGATCAGACACGCCAACAATGTGAGTAGACAACGAATCTCGTGGTGCCTCTATAGCCTCTCTTCCCTCCTGTTGGTGAGCCTGTGTTGCTGACTGTACTGCGTGCACCTGCAGCTTGCACGTACCTTACTTGCCAAGCACCAGAACGTGCACGACCGACTGTCCATGCTGGGGCAGCGGATTGAGGTCATCAAGCACGCAACGTAAGTAGATAGGCTAGAAACCACTTATGTAGCAGTTTACTTACTCGTCACTTTTTGTCTGTAATTAAAAAGAGCGGATAAAAGTTTTCGAAATAGATTTCGAACTTTCTAGCACTCTAATGATCTATGGTTAAGTCTCTAACCACCAAGACGTCGTATGTCTTTATTGACCCATTTTAATTTTGTCCACACTGCAGATTTATTAACTATACTCGTATACTGGGATAACTGGGTAGTGATTAATGAGACGCCTAAAATTTTTGAAGAGCATTAACTTGCACATTGAATAAAATAATACTAGACTAGCGCTTTTTAGACACTTTAGTTTAATTTAGCTTAATTTGCAATAACCAAACTTCTAACTGTAAATATTATTATCATATATTCTAGAAGTGCCCAGCCTGTAATAATGTGTTATTTCCAGAACCCCATTCTACGCACGTTGTATTGGTTGCTGACAATGCTCAGCTGCTTGATAGTGGATTGTCCACCAGCGAAAGACAGTTTGGCGGAAGATAACCTGGCGCTGTCGCTGAATCGACTGTGGCCCTGGTGCATGATGACCGAGCAGCTGAGAGAAGCCGTAGTGCATTTACTGTTGATCTTCACTAACCAATGCCCCAAAGGTGACAACTTATACAGTGACAGTCGGTGAAAACAGTATAAAAATCAGCTCACTCATTAGCTGCGACTGTGATATTGTGATGAATAAGTAGCCGAGGTACTCCAGTGCGGACTTAAAAATTAACCTTAGTTGCAGTAGGCTATCTAAATGAATACTTCATCATAAACATATTAGCCGATAAACGTCCACTGCTGGACAAAGGTTCTCCAAACTTCTCCATAACGATCGGTCGTGTACCGCCCTCATCCAACTACATCCTGATCAGGTCGTCGGCTTACTTTGTATGGGATCTTCCCACTATTCATACTTAAATAATAGTAAATGTTTTCTTGGGAAAACTTTTAGCCATTATCTTTTTAATGCTACTCACATGCTATTAACTATATAGGGTTAATATTGCTTGGCTCATATTGATTGACTTGTTCCAGCCTGGTCGAGCATGTGCCTATGCGTGGGCGGGCGTAGCTTACTACAAGAGAGCTGCACGCTTCTGTGTCGCGAGGCGGCGGCCGCGTGTCGCGCGCGCTCCGAGACCGCTCTCCTGTCATGCATGCGCATCCTGCGGCACACCGTCGACCACCACCACTGCCGCGCCGTCATATTGAAGGTAGGTCGTTCGCGGTCCGGTCACTCTTTCTCGAGTCGCCATTCCTGATAGGTTTTTAACGCATCATGATCTTCCACAGAGCGAAGCCCTCTCATCGCTCCACAAACTGCGCACCCGAAGCAGCGGCTCACTAACGCGTCACTGGACGCTGCTGTGCTGCGCGCTGGCCAGGCACGCGGACGGCGCGGCCGGCGTGCTGGCGCTGAAGCCGCGCGCCGCGCCGCCGCGGGCCGCCGCGCGCGCCGCCGCGCACCCCGCGCTCAGCGCCGCCGCGCTCAACGACCGTGAGCGTTTACACAAACACCGAATACAACACACTTCTCAGGCGGCATTAGTGGAGATCAATACAAATAACCATAGCTCGGACGGGTCATAGCAGAACAAGAATTAAGAAAAAATGTAATGGAAATACGCACAAACTTGTGGCCAATTATAAACGCAACCCAAAATTAGCCACAAGTTTGTGCGTATTTCCATTATTTTTTTTCTTAATACTTGTTTTGCTATGACCTATTCGGGCTATTGAAATGACCTTCAGTAGTTTAATTCTTTGCACGAATAAAAGTTCGACCAAACCCCTGCTCATAAAGTGACGGTGCGTTTACGCAATCACCGTCGTCAATGAGCATCGTATTCGTACCGTTGGCATCGAAAATTCTCCAGACCGCTTAAGTTCCTAAGTACTCGTACTCGTTCTTAACTAATCTTAGTTTTTCTAAGTACTCGTACTCGTTGTTAACTAATCTTAGTTTTTAGGGTTCCGTACCCAAAGGGTAAAAACGGGACCCTATTACTGAGACTTCGCTGTCCGTCCGTCCGTCCGTCTGTCACCAGGCTGTATCTCAAGAACGGTGACAGCTAGACAGTTGAAATTTTCACAGATGATGTATTTCTATTGCCGCTATAACATTAAATACTAGAAATAAAATAAAATAAATATTTAGGGGGGCTCCCATACAACAAACTTGTAATAGATTATGGTACGGAACCCTTCATGCGCGAGTCGGACTCGCACTTGCCCATTTTTTTTTAAATAAACTTCGCTTAAGTTCGCTTCTGGCATATGTACACTTTACACATAAGGCCCATCCGGCATGTACACTTTTATTTCTAAATTAAACTTTGAAAGAAGAAAATTATGTTTTTCTCAGTCAACCTTTGACAACGGTAACTTTTAGGCTACCCGTTAACCATTAGTTACACCAGGAAGGGACAAATAATTGAAACAAAAACCGAACCGAACCGAAGAAAACATTAGTTAAAATCTTGTATGTACAATAACAAAATTATAAAGGCAATATCTTAGGCCTCATCAAATAAAATCAATCAAAAAATGATATTTTTTGGATATTTCATTTGTTTTATCCCATTTTCCAATAAAAAAATTAATCTTGCGTGCTCACTGGAAACATATCGCCATAATAATGAGTATGTTCCCTTAAAATCTATAGACTACGTGCGACAGGCCTTTAAGTCTCTAACTTTTATACAAATACAATAGTATAGATAAATTATGTATGAAGCAATCGGTTACTGCCTCAAGGTCTCTTATGACAACTGTAATAAAACAATGCATTTCAAAGCATTTGCAATGAATTCTTAGTGCCAGTCTATTTATGGATACTTCAGCTGGTCTGAGTCATTCATTGTTCACTTTAATAGGAAATTACTGAAGAAACTGCTAGTGGAAAAACGATCAGTCGGCAACCATTATCAGTCATACTTTTGTGGACTTGTCAGTGTGTCACTTTGCAATCACTCGCGAAGCCAATGTTTGTTCGAAAGATGACAGCCAAATGATATTTGCGTAGAACACAAATATGCACAGTTCAGGTCTATACATAGTAACAAAGTCAATGTGGTTGATAAAGACACCTACTCTTCTCAAAAATGTTACGAAATGTTTCCATTGCACGCGGAAACAGGACAGTGATTTGTCCTGTCAAGTTGTTTGCAACGATTTCATCAAATCACATCATGAAATGATCAATCCTAGGATCTGGTAATGTCATTTATATTATTGATCTGATACACATGCCATCTTTTGATCGTGATTTATTTAATTTTTTTTATGGATCTCCTTGTTATTATGCCTCGTCCTCGCTATTGGGTAATTGACCGAGCGAGCGAAGCGTTCATGTTTCTGTTTTGCCAAAGTTTATTTTGTATGTCCGGATGGTTGGATGTTCGGATTTCCGGCTGTTCTCGCCTATAGGTTTAATAATAATATATATTTTTTGTCGAGTCAGTTAATTAGTTTTACGAAATTTTTATTGAAAACGTAAAACGTAAATTGTATTTGTCATGTTTCCTTTTGTAAATTTTTATTGGTGTGCAATAAAGTATTGTTGTATTGTATTGTAAGTCTTATTTCAGCTAAATTGACAAATGATCGTTGGTTACAGGACCACTAGTAATATTAGACTTAAGTAGTAATTATGTTCTTATATTTTTAGCGGAACTCTTGGAAATGCTGAGCGGCAGTCTTCTGGCAGGAGACATTGCTGACATCGTGGCGGCGGCGCTAGCCGTCTGGGCTCTGGCTGCCAATAACCACAAGGTGCGGATCTATCTTAGCGGCCTTATTGGAAATGCTGAGCGGCAGTCTTCTGGCAGGAGACATTGCTGACATCGTGGCGGTGGCGCTAGCCGTCTGGGCTCTGGCTGCCAATAACCACAAGGTGCGGATCTATCTTAGCGGCCTTATTGGAAATGCTGAGCGGCAGTCTTCTGGCAGGAGACATTGCTGACATCGTGGCGGTGGCGCTAGCCGTCTGGGCTCTGGCTGCCAATAACCACAAGGTGCGGATCTATCTTAGCGGCCTTATTGGAAATGCTGAGCGGCAGTCTTCTGGCAGGAGACATTGCTGACATCGTGGCGGTGGCGCTAGCCGTCTGGGCTCTGGCTGCCAATAACCACAAGGTGCGGATCTATCTTAGCGGCCTTATTGGAAATGCTGAGCGGCAGTCTTCTGGCAGGAGACATTGCTGACATCGTGGCGGCGGCGCTAGCCGTCTGGGCTCTGGCTGCCAATAACCACAAGGTGCGGATCTATCTTAGCGGCCTTATTGGAAATGCTGAGCGGCAGTCTTCTGGCAGGAGACATTGCTGACATCGTGGCGGTGGCGCTAGCCGTCTGGGCTCTGGCTGCCAATAACCACAAGGTGCGGATCTATCTTAGCGGCCTTATTGGAAATGCTGAGCGGCAGTCTTCTGGCAGGAGACATTGCTGACATCGTGGCGGTGGCGCTAGCCGTCTGGGCTCTGGCTGCCAATAACCACAAGGTGCGGATCTATCTTAGCGGCCTTATTGGAAATGCTGAGCGGCAGTCTTCTGGCAGGAGACATTGCTGACATCGTAGCGGCGGCGCTCGCCGTCTGTTATCGAATAAGGAGTGTACTAGGCACGTTGGTACGTGTGCGACCGCTGTGGGCCAAGGCTGATAGTGTTTTTCTGAGAAAAAAAACCACGCCAAATAAGTTGAAAGAAACATATGAGTGCCTTGTGCGCAAATAAAAAAAACTTAGGCATATGTGTAACGTGACACCTCTTGCGGTTTCTCGTTGTCGCGGTCTAAACTGCCATCATACATTTGAAGTATAATAACGTCCTGTTTATATACAGTTATCATTTTACTTTAGGATAGTATTTGCTATAATTATGTAATTGTTATTTTCAAATAATCCTTGACTTATCTGATATCATAGGATTTTCTTAATTGACGTCTCGTCTCTTGGTTGAATAAGGTTTTTGAATGTAGGTTGTCAAAATAGATTAAAAGTCACATTATTCCGTTGGAATCAGGTCAACAACTTATTTATTTTATTTCAGTAGGTAACTAGTTTTAGGCGATGGACACCTTAGGCGTCCACACGCCATAAAAAAAAATTAACATATTTTTACATATTTGATCATTATAATACACTTTTTTATTTTACGGTGCTTTAAGTGTGAAGTGATGAATGAGGATTTCTATTCGACCCTCACTGACTAAGATTTCCTCTGATACGTCAAGTCCCCAATCAAAACCCAGCCATGATTATATATTTCATTTCCCGGTTAGATTAGTAGTGGCAAATTGTCCAAAGTACGTTGTTCTTGCACAACTGGTCGTAGTAAAAATAACATATTTAAAGAAAAAAGTTACTGACTAATAAATACATTTATGTATCAATCGTTATAGTTCAAATTGACCGTTTTTAACCCCCGAACCGAACATAAAGAGGGATGTGATAAGTTTAACACGTTTTGTCTGTCTGTGTATCGGTGTCTGTCTGTGGCATTGTAGCTCCCGGCCGATCCGATTTAAAAGCGGTCTTTTTAAAACAAAAGTCTTGTCTATCGACTTGCTCCTTAGCTATGTTTGGATGGGTTGGGTAGGGTTTTGTTTTTTATTTTTAAGACTATTGAAGTGACATTAAACAGTATAACCGCTATGACTTTAAAACATTTGGAATTTTAACCAGATTAACTGCGTCATACGTGATTAATTGTGGAGTAGGCAGCAACGAATGCCGAGCCTTAGCGGAGCCAACCTCAAAACAATTGTTGTTTTTATTGTTTGTTCGCCAATGCAATCAATTTCTTATTGTTGTAAGAAGCCGACAAATACAGTGTACAAAATAAAGAGACCAGTATAATGTATTAACCTATGTTCTTCTGTGCGCGCCAGGTGAAGGTACATATTTTACTAATTCTTTGGAAACTGTGCCATTTCCTGAAATGACAATTATTACACTCTCATGTCATGATTGCCAACACGTTAAACTGCTGCTTCGCTGTTACGTTATTGGGTCCTACAGATCTAAAACTTCATCGTAAATTTGCCACCCTTTTTGCGGATGATTATAAACATTGTGGGTTGGGGTACATAAAACTTATATTTTAGTCACGTAGACTTGAAATAGCTGATAGTTTATATTTTAAGATCTAGCGTGATTCGGATTTAGTATGTCCAAGGGAAATAAATATAACCCTTACTCATAGAGATAAAATCTGTATGTATAACCCTATTACAAACCAATCTTACATCGCATCGCATGGCAGTTTTATGAAAATAAATATTTTTTAGTCTTTTCAGATCTGAATTAAAATGTCAACTGCCTTGGAGCGATTTCACTGACGTAGGTACTTACTTACAAGTCAAAAAAACTACAGGTATGACCGTGATCCGTGATACGTACTTATTATTTATTACTGAACCCAGATATGAATGTATAAGTAAGTACCTACAGGATATGAGTTTAGTGTTGCTTTCTGGCGTGGTTTGTGGTGTTAAACTGAAATCAACCAAAGCTAAATTAAATCACTTCATTAGTTATAAATTATAAAAAAAAAAGTGAACTCAATATTTATCTTTAAAATGACGTCAATTACTAATGAAAGGAAAAACAAGATAAGGGCATTATTCACAAACGAATTTACATGTCTTTTGAAAACTGTATTTATATATTTATTTTTAAAATTATATTTAAAAAAGTCGCCAAAAGGAATATACTCGAACATTTGCAATAATTGTAGTTTTGGCAGGTATGAGGCAATATCCTTGCTTTGTTACTAACTAACAAACATACAGTAAACCAGAAATAAGTATTTTGCACAGGAGTTAATTTCGAAGCGTAATTTCATTCCATTCATTGGGATAGTGGCTTTATAATAGGGGATACCCACATACCTACGAAACTAAAATAACAAGTTATTTAAGGTTGGTCCGATATTAGTTTAATCAGGATTGATTGTAGGGATCGCTACCCCATCGGCGAGCCTATTCTTTAAGAGGGTTTGAGTGGGTAGAGTTAGTTAATGTTGCACCGACTTGCTTAGGGATTTCATGGATGCGACGCCATTGCTAAACATAGATAATTTTACAGGCCAAGCTCCTCTTGCGAAGTGCACGCATGCCTCAAGCGGTGCAATCGGCGCTGCAAAGACTGCACCGCAGCACTGACCCCGCGGCGCCGCGCGCGTTACAACTACTAGCTTACACGCGTTCCGTGTTGGCTACGTGACAGGCACAGCAGGTAAGCTGACTACTGAGGAGTCTATCGGTCATCGCAGCAACAACTGCGGCGCAGGACCGGTCCCGCTCAGTCACTCCAGCCTGGAGTCTCCAGGCAATGATCCCCGATCACAGGATTATAGCTTATAACATTTTAATAAATTATTTTTGTTTTATAAAGGGTCTCTTTGTTGACGTCATCGGTTCCAAGTGTACACAAAAAGTTCGCCAATATCTTAACCTTGGGAGTGCCACACAGCCTTGACGTTGGTACTGAGTATGATTTATTATTCTTTATTATGTGTAACCACTCGTAAACGCAGATAATGAAATTTCTGTACAGTTGTACTCATGAGTTATGTGTGTACCATATTTTTTACAAAGGTCTTATAGTGGTTAATATGAAACAAGGTCTGCTTCTCTCACGTTAGTTAGATTAACTTAGTAGTTAGCAGTTTTTATTAAATGAAAATATGAACAGGATTACTAATTATTATTTGTTTGGGTTTCCAGGAATGTGTTTGTTGCTGTGCCGCCGCCGTCCTGACGCCATGTCGTGCATGCTCAAATCGATGAAGACAATTTTCACTAATGTCAAATTTGACAAATGAAAAATTTCGTGTTAACTTGACTTTGTGTTCACGTTGAACCTGTTGTACTTAATTTATCAAATAAATATGACTTCAAATCGAGCGCAGATCATAAACAGTATTTTCCTGGTGTCCTTATCGCACTTGCGAGTTGCGAGCGTATTTTCTATAGGTACAATTTCAGTCGCGGCGAACTCGCTACGTGATCGCCTTCATACAAAATTCGCTCGCAAGTGTGATAATGATAAGGACCTGACCCACCAAATAAGCATTACATTAGCATAAAATCGCATTGTAATAAATAGTAATAATACTTATAAAAGTGTTAAAACGTTCGAGGTGCCAAATGTAATAAATTAACCTCTGAAGTGCGAAAGCTTATGTGCTTAGCGTTATACAATGTTGACTTTGTAAACAGTCCTGTTGAAATTGTAATGTGCCTTCGACGTTGCTCGCGTTATTGATTCGAACTCAAGCGTGAACTCCACTCAGCCGAGTGATTGAATTTGTTTGTACGATAAAATTGAAATTCAATAAAAGTGTGCACATATTTGACGTGTTTATTTGTTTACTATAACTACTACAATTCGCGCAACGAAAGTCTGCTTCTCTTAAGGTGAAACTACGTTGATATTTAAAAACAATAGCAAATTAATGAAATTTTTCAAAAAGCTTGATTTTTTTGCAGGTAGGAATAACCCCTTCATTCCTAGAAATAAGTTACAGATTTTTCTGTAGGTACGTTAAAAAAATAAAAAATAAAAAATACTTTTTCCTGCCTTGTATCCGTGTAAGACCTTCCTAAATCTAGCTATTTCAAGTTTCGAAATTTGCAAGCAAACAAGCTCTAACAGCCTGTTAGGAGCTTGTTCAAAGACGCACACTTTCATAGCGCCATTTGCATTAAACCCTATGACTCTGATAGAAGTCCGCTGTTCGTTGCCCTTATTTTTAGACCTATAATGTACAGTTAGAATACGCATTGGTTGGCATTTATATGATACTTTTTACCCGTCTACGGCAAACAATAAGTTAAACGTGGACAAAGTTTCGCTTACCATCTTGGTTAATTTATTTAGTGCGTTTATAGTACTTTGCTTCTATTCCTTGGGCCTGAGAAAGAAAAGTCAGCAGCAGAAACTGTTACGCAAACAAAGTGCTCAAAAGTATCCGTGTTTGCGGCTTGGACTACAGACTGACCAAAAAGAGTAGAAATTAAAAAGTGGCGATACTGTAGTGTCGTCCTGACTGACTGTACCTGCATCACTGAGCATGTTATTTTGTGTAGTTGCTTTTCTACTTTCTATATGTACAGTCGAGTTCATTTACATGTACACACTTACGAGAACAAAAATATCTGAACACGACCCTATTGTCAGGAGCATAAAGTCGTGTTCAGATATTTTTGCTCTCGTAAGTGTTTAGATGTAAATGAACTCGACTGTAGATGAATATGACGAATTAAAATATAAGTATCTGTGAGCTTTAGTGTAGATTTCGCGACAGCTTCGAAATAGCTGAAAGGTAATTTTTATATGCATACCATAAATCTTCGCCGTGTCAAAAAAAAAAAAACATCGAAACGCTAATATTATTATTATTATTTTTATTTTATTTTTGTTTTTTATGTCATTGGGGGCAAACGAGCAAACGTATCGCCTGATGGAAAGCGATTACCGTCGCCCATAAACACCTGCAACACCAGAGGAGTCACAAGTGTTTGCCTACCCGGAGGACTAAGATAGAATGCCTCTATGCTAGTAATTTCAGCGGCTATCTTACCCCCACACCGGAACACAACAATGCGAACATTGCTGTTTGGCGGTGGGTTAGTAGGCAAGACGGTAGTAACAATCCGGACGGACCTTGCACGAGGCCCTACTACTCCAAAAATAAATAGTAACTATCGAACCTGCTCACACAATTTCACAAGAATCGGTTGGGTATTGCGACCTGTATATAGGTAAGAACATCCATAAAACTGCACATTCAGACATACGAAAGTACCTATATAATGTTGGCCAAGCTGAAACCGAGACGCTCCGCTCGCTAGGTAGTCCAGCGCCATGCTAAGTTACGGGTAAGACGTATTATTAAAATAACAAATAAAGTAATTAAACGAATAAAGTTATTAAAGTCCTAAAAAATAAAATGCCATTAGAATATTGGTTTAATTAGCAGTCGATTTCTAAGAGATTATCTTGATTGCTGTCTAGTGGCCTGGTATACTTGCCATAAATTGGACAAGGTGGAAATTGTGAATAGACGAACACAATAATATTATACTTAACACATTTATTGTAGCCAGCCATAAACCAGGTTAATTCATCTGGGGGACGAGCGTTAGTATTTTCAGGTTAAGGAAAACCGCCGTGCTTACTTATATCTTTATCTTCGAGTGACTTAGCTTAGGTGGTGTACCTAATGGAATGCACACATTTTGAATCCGTAAATATGTTAATTATTTTGCAAAACAAAATTTTGCAAAATAAGTAACATATTTGCGCTTAAAAAGTTAAAGAAACGTGAGCATTGCAAAATTTATTAGTGTAATCTGTTTTTCAAATTCTGAACAGAAAACAAGCAGTTTAAGTCTGTGAGATCTCTAATGCCGCCGCCAGCCCGTTGTGTTAAATAGTGCGGGATAGTAGCTAGTGTCACCCAATGTATGGAACGTGCAAATTTTGATATCGAATGAATTCGGTTGGCACAGTTGTAGTATACGTAAAACTAAGCTAATTTAGTCCGGTAGCCATCCACCACCCCCTGGCGGGTAGGAAGGGGGGGCAGTCAAAGTTACACGCCAGCATATCCGCTTCTAATTACCCAATACCACAAGTGTGGTGTCATTTTCTGATAAATCGGGCATAAGGAATCCATTTTAGAGACATTTAACGTACAGTTTAAAAGAAAAAAATATGTATATGGACGAACATATCAAAATCGTTTTCCTTTTTTTTTATTCAACTATCAGTATCTTTGAAAATCCTGTATTTCAAGCAAAAACCAAACATTCACCTTAAAGAATATTTGTCTAGCTTTTAAAAAATATATACTTTATTATATTATCATACATCTATCTAAAGAACGGATATGGTACGCGGTGGTGCCTGGTAACTTTTCTAATCGTCTATTCTCACTTAATTTGTTGCACGTATTGTTGTTTTTTTTTTAACAAGCTTTTAATAAAAATATTTTTTTATTATACAGGGTGCTCGCGAGCAATCCAAATGATTTCACCAGCGCATTCCTGAGTATGTGTAGAAAATAAAATGTCGTATAAAGTAAGCCGAAATTGGCTTAGTTTTCGAGATATTAGCATTTTTTGTTTTAAAACATCTCCAGTGTAACTCATCCTTATCATTGCGATGTTGCGAGACCGTCACATTATCTGACAAACGTCGACTATTGAAAACCGTTCCTGTCACGATCATTGTTTATGTGTCAATCATTACAAATAGTCACGGTATCTTTCCTTCAAAAATTCAGTTAAGAAATTAATTATCTAGAATTTTAGCATTTATATGCCTAGAACGATAGTCTTCGTACAACAGACTGGCACAGTATGAAGCCGATTTTGATATTCCTTTTGATGATGGAAAAACGATGGCTTAAGTTGTGAGTACTCCGTTATCTAGTCAAACCCTTGAAAACTAAATAATTCGTAATAATAAACGTATTTTTGTTTACTGGACATATATAATATTTATTTAATATTTTGTTATTACCTAATTTATTTGATTAAAGTTTACAATAAATATCTTGTTATTAAGTCCCTAAATAAACAAACACAATTATTCATCAAATTATTTATTTAACACACTACAAGCAGTATGATTATTCTCAAAAATTGCTGTATGCTTCTCACTGTATCAGCTACGTGCAGTTCATTGAAATCCATGGCAGCTGAACAAGAATCCACAAAATCATTTTCAGTTTTTACACCATCCTTGTGGTATTTTGCACCGTGGAGTACTCAAAAACATATTTTTCTTCAGCTGTTATAAGGGTTGACTGTCTGAGCTAGGCACCCCATTTTCTTTGCTGGCTAGTGCAATTATTATTTGTAATAATGTGATTGCATTCGTCCCACCATTAAAATCAATCACAACAATGGCTTGTCATTATGACTGGAGTCATTGTCTAAAGTAGTTATAAAAACAAGTCTAAGGGTATTTCTTATTGGCCAGTCTGTATTATAATCATAATCCATGGAGTTTAATAGCTAAGTTATTAAACGAGAGTGTAGAGCCGCCAAGTTTAGATCGCATATTTAAGTAAAGCCTGTTTTGAAAAAAAACATTGCCCAACAAGAAAATTTCTTTATGACATTGACTGCCCTTTTAATGAAAAGAGATAACAATAACAAACGTTGCCAGCTCGTTCTAAAGTATTGTTTTACTAGTGAAGTAAAGGTAATTTATTTATTATGTATGTAAATATAAAAAAAAGTTAAAAATCATATTTCGACATAGGTTCATATAACATTTTTTACTCCATACGACCTCAGGAATCCGCTGTTGAAGTCATTTGGCTTCCTCGCGAGAGCCCTGTATATAGCGTGTCATACCCAACACAAAGTTCGACTCACTGGTAGTAATAAATAAATAAAAATAAAAATAGTTTATTTTATTTATTTATTACTACCAGATCTGAACGATCACGATCATGGTAAGTTAGTAACACACAAGACTTAATATCATGTTACTATACGATTTGCTCCATAAATAAAATAAAAAAAACCATTTAATACCTATAAATAATTTCGCAATTTGTGCACTGCAGTACTTAGGCAACCTAAACAACATCCTTAAGGCGTTGTTGTACTGTACTCGCAATGTGTTATATGCCCTGTGCGTAAATCTTACCCACAGACTGCACGTGTAAAAGGTCTGACAGTATGCTTTAAATAGCGGCAATTGTACTTGTTTACAAATCTGCGGGCAAGCATAGCACGTATACTGACATAGTCCTCCTCTCTCGAGATCGTGGTCATAGCTTAGATCGTCCGTGAGTATATGCCCAAGGTACTTAAACCTATCCACTCGCTTCACAGGTACGCCGCACAGCACAATCCTAGGCTCCGTTGTTGGATTATATTTGCGTGCTTTGAATATGACGACCTCACTTTTGGCAGCGTTGTACCTAAGACCATGCCGCTGGGCATATACCTCTCACATATAGCGATAAGTTGCCGCTCCGAGTCAACTGAGGGGCCCAGCAGCGCCATATCGTCCGCAGAGCTGATGTTGTTAAAACGTGTCCTAGCAATATGATAACCCGCATCTCACTAGTGAGCTTCTAGGCTGATTGTCGGTTATGATGTTTTGCACTGGGTACAAGAAATAATGTTTATGTACACCGTGTCCAATAAGTTCGAATACAGTTACGATCCTTAATAAAATAAATGTACGCATAGTTTATGTAATGAAAATTATATTATATGAAAGGCACACTTATATACAATATTTACGACAAATGTTTTAGAATTACTCCACCTTTAACTTTTTTTACCAGCTTCAAACATTTCTCAAAAGAGTCACACGCGGCACGCACCGCTTCCATCGGCATATCGTCCCAAATTTGCACGATAACCTCTTTAAAATGGTTCAGGTTTGCGACTTTATAATTATTTAGTTTCGAGAGCATGTAAGACCATACAAAATAATCTAATACGTTTAAATCTGGAGAACTCGGTGGCCATTCATTTTTTGGCAAAAAATCGGTCAAATTAGTTTTGCACCAAGCCTGAACAGCGTTTGCCGTATGTGATGGAGCTCCGTCTTGTTGAAAAACATAATAGTCATCTCCGAACATAGTTTTTAAATTTGGGGCAACATTTTTTTCCAAGATCTCCAATTTATAATATTCCGCATTGATTTTAACGCCTTTATCAATAAATACTAAAGGCAATTTGCCCCTCTTACAAAGAGCGCCCCAAACCATCACTGATGGTGAGCTCTGGAACCTAGGAACATTCTTTTCATAGTCTGGAATGTCTTCTATCCTTGCTGCCCACAACCGGTCGTTCTGGGCATTATGAGGCTGCTCTAGTTTCTCGTTAGAGAAAACAAATTCATCCCCTGCGTGCCAAGAAAGTATGGTGCTGGATCTTTCTACTCTCTTTTTCTTGGTCGCTTCTGAAATGCCATGTACTTTTCGTTTTTTGTAGGCATTACATCCAAGATCTACTTTCAATATATTATGTACCGATCCCAATTTTCAGATCAGCAGCAAATTTTCTAATAGAACGGTGTTTTTTCCGCCGAATTCGCACTCTTATACACTTAATCACTTTTTCGGTTCTAGCTGAACGTGGGCGACCGGATCTTTTTCTGCCCTCTGTAGAAGAGGTCTCTTTATACCTTTTGATAGTAGTATAAACTAGATTCCGTTTTGGCTAATTTTATTATTGAAATATTCGTGGAAGTCAAGGGAAGGTTTAAACGGTGAGAAAATATAGAATAAATGAGTGGAAAATAATAAAAAAGATAATTTTATATTCCCGTACAAATACAAACTGTTCGTACTTACCAGTCAAACATATGATGTTTGTTCCGTCGGTTCGGTATTTTTAGAATAATTACATGTAGATCTAGACTAAATAAGGGTTTGGAAGCGACAACATACATGCATAATAGTCTGATTATCGCATATTTAGATTTAAAACATGTAAAATAAAGACACTATAATGACATTAATGACACATATGATGGACGCGTTCAGAAAGTAACACTTAAAATGTTGTTAGGGAAATTGAGAAAAAGACGTTGTCACGTAAAATCTTCCTTCGCCCGTAAAACCGACTTTACAGGCAACCATTTTTGGCATAATGTTGATATTTGACAGGTCGTGCACTATAAAATGTTGCCCAATGGTTGACTAGTAAAGAATGCCTTATGGCATTAAGTCCGCCATTTGTACACTTTTTGTTTTGTGCAATAAAGCTTAAATAAATAAATAACACGAATTAACTCGTCCACATTCAAATTTAACAATATAGGCGAAGCCAAGCCACCCTGTCTTACACCAGTTACACCACACTGGAGCGTATACTCATTCGACTCCTCTCCCGCCCGTCTCACTCGATTGACCTGGTTTTTGTAACAGTATTTTAACAATACAAAACATTCCCTCGGAAATCCGGTGTTGCCCCTCTTTGTTCCTGTCGGTCTTGGCACCATTTCAGCTTGGACTTAAAAGTCCTTCTGCTTTCACACATATCATTATAAACCGGCCCTTGACGAGGTCTATTCACTATATAGCTAGTGAGAGCTATACAGCCCTCATACAGTTCAAGTCATGTAAAAAAAAAGGTGCAAGTCACCGTGCAGTGTTAGGTGCAACTGTCTAAAAAAAAATGTACCAATTTATGCTACTGTAGTGGAAAAAGTAAGAAAAAATAAACGTATAGAAATATAAAATTACTATTATTGATGCATTAAACCATAAGCGGCAGTCAATAACTAAAATAAGTATGCATTCTATATATTTTGCATAAGAAAATAGCTCAATACTCGCAAAAAAATAAGTGAGACTACACGATTGGAAGAGTTCCTAGGCACCGTCGCGTACTATATTCGATTTTTTTCAGATATATTTATGATAAATATGTATAATAAAGCATATATTTTTAAAGAGCTGGATAAAAATCCCTTAATATAGTACTTGTTTTTGTTATATTCTATTGTGTTTTATATCATTTTTTTTTTCACTTTCACACCTTTATGTAATTAATTATGTATTATGGTCACGTCATGAATAAATGTATTTCTTTCTTTCTTTCTCTCTATTTTTTTATTTTTTTTAACTTAAAATTCAGGATTTTCAAAGATACTGACAGTAGAGTAAAAAAATTTTAAACCAATTTTGATATGTTTGCCAATATTTTCCTTTTTTTCTATTAAACTGTGTATTAAATGTGTCTAAAATTAATTCCTCATGCCCGATTTATCAGAAAATAACACCACACTTGTGGTATTGGGAAAATAGAAGCTGATATGCTGGCGTGTAACTTTGACTGCCCCCCTTGCTACCCGCCAGGGGGTGGTGGATGGCTACCGGGCTAAATTAGCTTAGTTTTACGTATACTACACCTGTGCCAAGTGAATTTGCAAAATTTTAAAATTTGCACGTTGTGACACTACTTCCCGCACTAAAAGATCTCACAAAGGGTAAGCAGGATAGCCTTTGAAAAATGTACCCCAGCGTTTTTGGTTCGAAACTATAACCAAACCCTGCCCTTTGAAGGGGTAATACCCTGCACAAAGTTTCATCCCGCTATAACCCCCTCCTCTCGCTCTCTCCTCAATGGGGGTTGAAAATACCCGATAAACTCCAGAACTGTTTTTTTTTCTTCTTAACTATAAAAGTGATGAATCTGAATGTACAAATATTATTGTGAATAAGAGCTATAAGTAAGAAAAATGACCCTTCTAATAACCATTTAAATCCTTGTTAACAAGTTCGGCCCGTGGTACAAACAATTTTTTTAGGGTTGCCCATTTTAGGTGTACGGGAGGCACCAGATTTTGTTTTTGTTTTTATTTTACCTTAGTGTCGGCGCTTATACCAAATTTCAGCTTTCTAGTACCTACTAATAATCACGGAGCTAAGCCGCGGACCGACCACACACAGACAGACGGACATGGCAAAACTATAAGGGTTCCTAGTTGACTACGGAACCCTAAAATGCTTCAAAATCGACAGTAATTGGATTGGACAAATAGTTGTAATGGTTTAAGTTACAATATTTTTGTTCATTATTTAGACGGCTGTGGCCGACGTTGGCGTCAGTGGAGCAATTTTCCGCTGTCGGCCGTCGGCCACAGCTGTTACAACTACATATACAAGGTACCTACTGGAAAATCGCCGTAGGAACTGCTCTACAGCATAAGATAAATCCATCGTGTTTGGGCTCATTTAATTGGTCTTGATGAACGATTAACGTGTGTCTTAAAAAAAGCTTTTTTGTTATAAACGTATTCATGATATTACTCTAGTAATAGTGTTTGCATGCATTGTGTTGGAAACCTAAAGCGCTTTTCGTTTAGTTATTCAAGTGCGATAACTAAACGTGACAGATACGTGCGTTAGCAGGTTTTATTTATTTAATCTTTATTGTAAAAAGAAAGATAATATCGTACAAAAGGTGGACTTAATGCCATGAGTAATTTTCCACCAGTCGCAACATTAGGGTAAAACAGTAAAATTGTAGACAGTGCAACTAACGTTACACATAAGATGATAAGAAACAACACATAATTATAATATTTCTACATAAAACTCGTTATTCATATAAATATATACATACTTCCAATATAATATATACATACACCTAGTTTAATAAGTTTGCTTGTATCCGTCAGTCTGATGCCGATTAGCGACAAATAGGTTAACATAGTTGCACGCATATCGGCTCATATTTGATGCAAATATAAACATTAGGCTATTGTGCATTCGCCATGCGATCGATTTGCGCTATTGCTGATTGCTGATAGTTTACTTTATTATTGTTTACCTACGGAGGTACGTTTATAAATAAACACATCAAGTGCCTCTGCTGCATACCCTCCGCGCGGTATTGTTAGCTGGGAGCTGTCAACGTTCGCTCCCTTCGATATAGCTCCGGTATCGGCCGCGATAAGGCGAAGGGCGCGTTCACGAGGGGCCAATACAAACGTAGTACGGGGAAGTTTGCTTTGCTTATTATCGGCGAGCGTAAAGCGATAATCCTCGTGTGCGGGCGCCGGCGTCGCGTCAGTGCGGTCGCGTTGCCCCTACCCGCGCCCGCGCGCGCGTCTTCCTTCGCGAAACGATTAATAAGGAACAATGAAGCGCCGGGGCGGTCGCGACCGGCGCTCCAGCGCACCCTAACCAAGCTGTGTGTGTGTGTGACAGTGGGCATGTCGGGATTCAGTTTCCCGCCGGAGAGCTACTCGGCGGTGTACGTCGACGGAAAGAGCGATGCAAATGTGAGTAGCAACCGCGCGCGGCCGCCGGCGCTGCGCCGGCGCACTTATCTGCGCGCGGACAAGGTCGCGCCGCGGGCCGCGGTCCGGTGCATTCAACTCGACCGGGATCAATATTTACGCGATCATTACCGGCGCTGGCATTTTGTCCAGCCTGCTCATCGAGCGTTTCCCACAATACCTGAGACGCCTTAACATTGCCCTCTTACTCTATATCTATACTTACACATTTCTTTTTCGTTCATTCAGATCGTTAGTTATATCTGATATACCTACGTACCACATACAATCAGCTAGGCATTCGATTATTTAGATCATTGTAAAACTCGTTTTCTCTATTCTATCTAAGTAGCTAATTAGCTATGTATGCGTAGGTACATCTTCGCGATAAGAAATACCAATCAAATTAATTTCACAGCATTACAACGGTTTACAAGCAATGTTTCGCTTGGAACGGCCAAGCGAAACATTGCTTGTAAACCGTTATAGGTGGTTTCACCTGGTAGTTAGGTACAATAGTTTTGGCCATATTTCAGCAACACAAAAATATAATGCGTAGAAGTACTTGATTGGTGTTTGCAGTAAGCCGATTAAAGTAAGGCGTGCTCGTTTAGCATATGAAGCACGCACCGGGTGAGCCACATCTGCTTTGTTCTTTTGTTTCTCCAAGGTTAACTATTCTACAAGTATTCTACATATACTTCGGATACATCGCTACGCTTCATTAAGTTTTCGTAGGAAATATGGCGAGTTACCATAGGCACATCGTTCACACTTACTCGCTAATAGGGTGTTTTTGTTTGACTCGTTAAAATAACTTTGTAACTGTCCACCGAAACTGAGTGTCCAATATCGGGAATTATTGAACTGTTCGTCTTAATGCCTTGCTAGTATATTATTTGTTTCTCGTATATACACATAACTTTAAATGTCTCTTAAACAGGAAAGATTTCCACAGTAAAGATCAACTAATAGTTATAGTTAATTCGGCACTATGCACATGCATAACAATCATCTGATTAATAGGTACTTAATCTTAATTGTAATTGTAACTGATAATTTCATAAACAAGGCACAGCACAAAGTGGTGATGGGACAAAAAGCATGTCAATTTGGGCGCGGTTTAAGTATGCGTGTCGATTGAGTGAGCACTCTTCTAAAATAAAAATAAATATGCTGGTCATTTATTAAAAGTTCTACAACAATTGTAAAACTAATCTATGAATTTGTAAAAAGATAAATCAAAATTATACATTCATTAACGTGTGCTCACTCAGTTCTCACTAAACTACCAACGAAATCTGTGAATGCTTTTATTTAACATATAATTATTTATATATAATTTTTTAGTAAAACCTATGCTTATGGTAAGTAATAGTTTGTAGATCACCTGGTAACGTATTTAAAGTTACAAAACAAACCGCTAACGTGGCAGATTTTTGGATGATAAATGATTGTTGTGTGATAAGTGTTTGTTGGATGATAAGTGCTCACTCAGTCCACACATTATACGTAAGTTAAAAATGCAAATATCTTAAGATTTGTAGTATCACGGAAACTATAAAGTAGTAAAAAAATTGTTAACTTTTAGTAAAAAAAAATACTAAATATCCACCATCTAATATTTCATATTCGTTGTCTGTTTTTAAAGATATTCAAATATAGTTTTTCTGAATTAAATATATCATGTTACACTTCATTATGTTATGGACATATCCAAAATATATATCATATTTATTTATACATACGTTAATGAATGTATAATTTTGATTTATCTTTTTGCAAATTCATAGATTAGTTTTACAATTGTTTTAGAACTTTTATTAAATGACCAGCATATTTATTTTTATTTTAGAAGGGTGCTCACTCAATCCACACGCACACGAGTCCACAACGTCGTGGATTTGACGCAACACAAGCGACAAAATGATTTATAATTTACCTAATGTAACTCGCATTTGAATGCACGTTTTCATGGACCATGGATAGTATTTTGGTTAGGTAGGTATACACAAACTCTTGACTATTCATATTCTTTGTACAAAAACGTCTTCTCTTTGCCTGATAGTAGGTAGGTCTAATAGACTCTTATCTATGGGTCATATCTTTGAAGACAGCGCGACCCTAGCGAAGTCTGTGTCCCGTACCTACATATGGCGCTTAGTTAGACCTCTGATTAATATACTTGTGTCATCTAGAGAAAGCTTCCTAGCTCTAGATAGAAGAAGGGACGGACGGCGTTAGTGTACTCAGATGCCTAAATAAATGCTTTGTGTAGTAGTGTTAAGTACTTAGTGACAGAAGGTTCTAAATTTAAAAAAAAAACACTGATTTAAAAACAACAATTTATTTGTAAAACACAATCATTGTTGTATAAGATAGGTATATAATTTAAGTTTTCAAAAAAATACTAAAGTTATCGTTTGAGCATGGACCATGACCATGGGCAAATTTGTATGGATGGCTGGACCAAGAACCAATAGAGATGTGAGTTAAGTTATTAGATAGACTGGACACAAAGCTGGATTCCATTGCAGCTCTGAGATATTTGTGTTTGTAGTTAAGATGTGCCCTAAATCGGAACTAAAAAATGCACACTTAATAACCAACCAGATCCACATAGATAGTGGCGCCAGTTTATTAATACAACGCTAAAATTATATTAAATTGACGAAATCATATGTTTAAGTTAGTAGTAATAATGTTATCTTTTTATCACAAGGATAATCCTCATATTATGCATGTAGCAGTGTATTTATAGTTATTTTTCAGTTTTACACAAATTGCAATCCTTCTACGCGATGAACTTTAATTCTGGCGCTACTCTCTACGCACTGGTCACTGTCCAGTATGAGTTAGTTAGTTCCATTTTCCGCCACATGTGCCTTATTTCAAACAGGAATATCTCTGCTCTGCAATGGAGTTCAGCTTGGTGCCCATAATAAAAATAAAGTATATTTAAATATCTATCTAATGATTTAACTCTCATCTCTGTTGGTTCTTGGTCCAATTTGGCGAACATGGTTTTTTAGACTTGAATAAACAATAAAAATAACTAGGTATGAGTATTTGTCTTTAAAAAATAAAAATAAGTAATGTATTTTATGACTTGTCTACCTACACTGTTTAATTATTTACGCGTAATTTTACTGAGTTGCTATTACACTAAACTCATACATCTGTAAGCTTCCTCCTTGTAGATCTGATGATACCAGCATGTGCACCCGAGAAGAAACATGTCCTTCGCAGTATAATCCTGGTCGTACACTGTACAACTCTCAACCGACTCAAACGGACTATTGTCATAATAAACTTTGTACATAAAATCGCAATAACGTTTTCCAAGGGCAATTTTTTGATGGAATGAACACGCAGCCTGATATTGAGTCTCGAACACCTCCATATCGACTTCTTCATCGTCGAGGGACGGTCCCTGTAGATGGGCTATCAATTTCTTCATCGATTCTTTGTTCTTTGAGCGTGCTACGCTATCTGCCACCGCAGACACGATGTCCATATTCATATCCTGCAAGGAGTCGCCAGAAGTTAACATTAGTTGAAATAGTACAGCTTGTACTTCTACAGGCAGCTGCATTACCCATAGAGTTCTCACTAAAACTTGAGATATACATTTGTCGCTTTTATCCGCCATGTCATTTAAAAAATTAAAAAACTGGGATGGTCTTAGAGTTTTCATATTTCGAAACACAAACCGGTATGTTTTATCTTCCTGAATGGCAACAAATGTTTTGATAATTCTTTCCCGTAAGTTGAGATACTGGTTGTGTGATGTTCGATTTGGTAAATCTGTTAAGAATAAGGATGCGGTGAATAAATCCTGCGTGCGCATTGCACTTACTGTATGCTCATACTTTGCGTGTTCGTCTGTGACAGCATTTAACAAAAATGCCTCGTCTAGTAAATAGAACCAGAGTTCTGGGTCATTTTCAATGTAGGCTGGAGCATCGCGCAGAATGGTATTTTTTTTTATTGTAGGGTAAGTATGGTACTTCTCGTAGGCTGCCACGCCGTCTGCTACCGCAGCTAAGTTTTCAAGGCTCCTATCCTCCATGGGTTCCGGGTGTGTTACTACTGCAACAATCAGTATCTTCTGAATTCTTTGCGGTAATCTAGCGAGCCAGATCATTCGCATTATTGACTTGGGCATGACATCACGGGATATGACAGTTAGGTGGCTAAGAAAAATAGAAGGTTTCAGGTCTCCGCACTTGAAAAGCTCCACCATTTTAACGTATTCTAGTTGTTCTTGAAAAATTCGATCTAAAATGTACTGTCGTAGTTCAGAATAACTGTTAACAGTTGTCGAATCTTCTGACAGGTCCTCAAGGAGCCACTCCAAATGGTCGCTTGACAGATGACTTAGAACACGTTCGTATTTTTCATCATCACTGGTATCTCCGAGAGAAAATATTTCTTCAACTGCATCAAACCACAACTTAGGGTCAATTAACGAAAAATCTGGCAGCTTGACACTCTTTGTATTTGCATTTGACATTATTTTATAAGCAAGTATTTCAATTGGGTATATTAATTCCAACTGCAGCAGATCTCTTTAGCTTCTAACAAATTACACTTTTACTGTCTGCTTAGCTCGGTAGGTGATTAAAATACTCTACGAGTTATTATACTTTGCTTGTTCTTATTTGAGGGTAGCAATAGAAATATAAGAAAGTAACAGTTCGGTGGGCAAGTAGCAATATATCTACCCGTACTATGTTTGTGTGCAAACGTGTACGGCAACATTTTTAGGTAATTCTTATTGTACTCAGAATGACATCATCAGTGTACACGTATATTTATTATTATTTTTGCATTTCATAATGTACGATAATGTATGTTAGAAATAGATATTAATAGAGCTAGTAGTAGTTGTGCAACATTTTGTGACAGTTTAATTTATTCCTTGTACCTACTCTCTTGAAGTGAATTAAGTGTTACGTGCAAAATAATCAGTTTTTAACAAAGAACGACGTTAAGGAAACGAAGTTATGTTATATAAGAATGGGAATGGGACCAACTAAAACGTATGATAGTTATTATTAAAACAATTTTCCAACTCGGTACAGCCCCGTTTTGAGTAATCGGTGAACAATGAACATACATTAAAAAAAAACGAACACCCCAAAGAAGTGAGATAGTGTTCCGTTTTTTGACGTCAGTCAATAATGTATTTCGACAACAAATAAGACAAAACTTCAGTATCTGTATATACAAATCTGTTAAGTCAACTGTGAACCATTTTCCAATGTTTAAACGTGCACTTTGTCACTGCAGTAATTCACTAATCAAACCCATGACAATAACGTCAATAACACTTACGACAATTAATAAGCTCATCTAAACCCTAGCATTACATAACACCCAGTACCTACTTCGCCAAGTAAGGAGCGCATCATCTTTCAGAGTTGTTGTTATTTTATTCCCTTATTTTTGTAGGGAGCGGTGGTCACTGGCGCACCGGTTCGCGAGACAGTCGAAGAGTCCAGCCCTTCCCCGTCGCGAGCCACCTCCACGAATGCTTCGCTCTTCAGCTGCTTCCACTGCGTGGTACGTCCATGTTTATCTTTTGTTACGTATATATTTAAGAGCGGGGCGCTGTGCGCCGGTTTGCGCCACCTAGCTATTTGAAGAGTCTAACCCTTCCCCGGCTCGAGCCACCTCCACGAATGCTTCGCTCTTCAGCTGCTTCCACTGCGTGGTACGTCCATGTTTATCTTTTGTTACGTATATATTTAAGAGCGGGGCGCTGTGCGCCGGTTTGCGCCACCTAGCTATTTGAAGAGTCTAACCCTTCCCCGGCTCGAGCCACCTCCACGAATGCTTCGCTCTTCAGCTGCTTCCACTGCGCGGTACGTCCATGTTTATCTTTTGTTACGTATATATTTAAGAGCGGGGCGCTGTGCGCCGGTTTGCGCCACCTAGCTATTTGAAGAGTCTAACCCTTCCCCGGCTCGAGCCACCTCCACGAATGCTTCGCTCTTCAGCTGCTTCCACTGCGCGGTACGTCCATGTTTATCTTTTGTTACGTATATAATTTAAGAGCGGAGCGCTGTGCGCCGGTTTGCGCCAGCTAGCTATTTGAAGAATCTAACCCTTCCCCGGCTCGAGCCACCTTCGCTGTTTCATTCACGTTTGTTTCATTCATGTTGATTTTATTGTTAAATATGTCTACCTATCTCGAGGAGTGGTGGGAGATGCTGTGCCGGTTCGCCCCTGTAATTTTGAATTGCATAAAATTCACCGACTTGTAGTAGACGCCACCAAATTCGCTAGGCTTTTGTCCAATTCATTTATTTTTAAAAATTTAAGCCACTTATTAATCCTTTTCAAACCTTATTTTACAGATCCCGAAACGGATAAAAGTTATTGGCAGACAGAAGAATGACGCCAAACAAAAGGTAAATTAGTTATGAATTTACCACTATGGCTAGCACAAGACAGGGATAAACGCAGTCGGGTTGGGACCTGAGTTCACACCTCACTTCGCAAGCACGTATTTTAATAGAATAGGCTAGTGTCCTGAATCAGTACAAAAAACTATCAATTTCAACCATTCATAATAATGTTCATAAATATAAACAGAACAAGTTGCATATTACAGTATTCATGCTTAAGTATGTGTATTTTAAAATGAGCAAAAATTAATTAAACGGAATCTATTCAGATCGGGTCGGCGACGTCATCGTTCACGTTTCAGTAACAAATTTCATATAATTCCGGCGTTTAAAATAAATCCTGATTTAATGTATCAGAAAACAGTCGTGTTGTATCATTTAAACAGTTTAAAATTGAAATAGCTTGCAACGCCATATCTGCGAATAATATAATAATATAATCCCGAGAGGTGGTAGCGCGGTTTACTTTGCAATGCAAATTATCGTGCAGTACCTACGCTATACTTTCTAAGTTGTTGTACACCAAAATGTCGCTAAAGAGCGATCTCTTCTGGCAACCTTTGGGTAGAGACAAAGGCAAAAAATATGAAATTTTGTTACAAATTTTACAAATTAATGGCTACAGTGTAAAATAAAACAATAATAATAGAAATAACATGAACCGTACACATCAGTTAATTATATTAGGTACGGTTAATGGCTATATGGCGTTATGATTCAAAGGAAGTGAATTATGTACTTATAATTCGGCAAATATTTACAGGCACTTGTTTAAAAATCAATGATTCACGTTGGGCCGCGGCATGCGCCTGCCCAGGTCACATCAAAATTGCGTAAATATTATAAGAATCTGAGCTTAGTTCGGACATTTTGGAGTTAAGACGGTAGGCTATTTAATTAACTGGCACTTGATGGCAATAAGCAAATATCTACGGGAATGGTGGGATTTCCCACAAATATCAATATTTGGCGCATGAATGGGCGATGATACTTAGTTATTCTAAGGCTCGTCGATTAGTTAAGGATTAGATATTTTTAGGGCTGATTCGAAAAAACATTTGTATCAGCGATAGTTAGAGATTTATTTTGTTTTCGTCATTGACGTAATAATTACATGGACACACAATCAGTCGGAAAAAATGGCACCCTCCCAACTAATGCAAAATCACAAATCGCATTACTTGGGCGATCAGTCTCGTTTAGACCATGACACGTGACGGGTCTAAAAAGTGACTTAATTTTCAGTGAAAAATTACAGAAATAACAACTATAAAATAAAGGAACAGGACGGAATATTCTTTTTTACTTAAGTTCTATTGATTAATTAACGAATCCTATGTAAAATCATAGCAATTTTTGTATTAGAATTATTAACTTTGTCCCTACAAAATGCACCTCATCACAGAACAAAAATCGAAGGAGTCGCTATAGTTTTATATTTTATTATTATTATTTTATAGTTTTATATAAATTAAGGAGTGCAATAAATAATTATCCTATTTTTTTATTCAAGATTCCCATTCTCAACAACGTAAAAATGGAGATCACATTTACGCGAAGAATAATTGAAGCCAAATAATTCGTCTGTCGTGTGTTCGGCATAATCATGTTTTTAGGGTTCCGTAGCCAAATGGCAAAAAACGGAACCCTTATAGATTCGTCATGTCTGTTTGTCTGTCTGTCTGTCTGTCTGTCTGTATGTCTGTCTGTCCGTCTGTCCGTCCGTATGTCACAGCCATTTTTTTCCGAAACTATAAGAGCTATACTGTTGAAACTTGGCAGGTAGATGTATTCTGTGAACCGCATTAAGATTTTGATGCAAAAATAATAATAAATATTGGGGGCTCCCCATACTTAGGGGTCATCCATAAATTACGTCACACGTTAAGGGGGAGGGGGGGGGTCATACCAAACGTGACAGTACATGTTAAAGGTATAGCAAAAAAGCGTGACATGGGGGGGGGGGGGGGGGGGTTCAAAAAGTCGACATTTTGCGTGACGTAATATGTGGATGACCCCTTAGAACTGAAACTCAAATTTTTTTTTTTTCATCAAACACATACGTGAATGCCTCATGGCATTAAGTCCGCCTTTTGTACGATAAGTTTTCTTTTGTGCAATAAAAATTAAATAAATAAATAAATAAATACGTGTATCTATGGATAGGTCTTCAAAAATGATATCGAGGTTTTTAAAATATTTTTTTTCTAAACCGAATAGTTTGCGTGACAGACGCTTCCAAAGTGGAAAAAAGTTGGTCCCCCCCCCTCTAACTTCTAAAATAAGAAAATGAAAAATCTAAAATAAACATATGATGTACTTTACTATAAAAACTACCAACGAAAATTATTTTGAACGAGATCTAGTAAGTAGTTTTCTTAATACGTAACTTTGCACCTAATTTATATGGGGCGCTATACATACCAGGTGCAAACTTAACTTAACCACCTAGGGGATGGAAAGTATTTGTACGGAACCCTCGGTGCACGAGTCCGACTCGCACTTGGCCGGTTTTTTTTATGTTATGATTAACATAACAGAAGCGTAAAATGGTGACATTCATAAATTACTAAAAAATAGCTCTGTTGTTATTGTTTTATTTTGTCACAGAATCTAGACACTGTCAGTTTAACCCTTTAAACGCGAAGAACACATAAAGGCGACGGCGACGTGTGCTGCCGTGTATACCACGCCACCGACAAATAAGATCAAACTTTAAAGGGTTAATAATGTCAATATTTTGCCATTTCACATACTGGAACAAGGAGAAATAATGTCATTATTACTGATCCCTTCTATCGGAAACTTTTTATGCAGTTGTTAAATAAAAACGTAACTAAATTTGTTATGAACAATTTACAATAAAAACGTAACTTAATTAGTTATTAACAATTTACGAGTTTATTTAGTTCAAACAAAAAATATATTTTAATACCTAAATAAATTAATAGTGAAAATATTTTTAGTATGTAAAAATATTAAAATCTGATCCATTCGTGCCATGTTCCAAGTTTGACAAGAGACTTCAGTCAGAATACGCTAAAAAAGTTAATTTACACGTAAAATATTTGTGGTAATAAGTAATTAAGTCAATTTGACACTTAAACGTTTAAACAAAGAGTTCTTTTGTATGAAGTCAATATGTTGCTGCAAATTATAAATAAGCGTTATTGGCATCTACTTGAACATGACAACGGTGCCACTTTATTTGACACTTTTGTTCGGGTCTGTGGCTCTATAATAAATAATACCTCAATGGTTTTCGTTGATGAATTTTGATGTAGATGAAGACAGAAAAACTGCAAAAAGAAATATTATGAAGGCCGGTCGATATAAACAAACCGTATGCACCAACATTAAACTTATTGAAAAATGGGATTGTAAACATCACCCGACGTTAGTGATGGGCCGTTCCCGGGAATATTCCCCAGGCGGGAATATTCCCGGGAACATTCCCCATGAGGGGAATATAGGGGAATTTAGGTTTTGTATATGAATAACATGTGGGACAATATAGGCTCTTAATAATAATAATAATAAATATGAATAACATATATTTTATGTCATTCTCTATATAAGTATTTTTTTATCTATTTAATAGGTTAACAATTCAATAGAAAAAAATATAAAAAGCCAGCTGTAAATGTAAATTCCCTTTGCTCCCGGGAATATTCCCATTGTTCCCCGGGAATATTCCCAATGTTCCCGGGAATATTCTCATTGTTCCCGAGGAATATACCGCAAGTTTTTAAATTTCTCTCAGGAATAACATGGTAAAATACTAGTGAGACGAGCAAGTTAATTTCTGATAGAAAAGAAATAGAGACAACATATGTGTCGTGAAAAAAATAATCCTAACATAAAGCTCAAGTTTCAACGCAATTAGCAAAATAATTGTATTTTGTTTAGTTTTTATCGTTTTTATGTATCTATTTATTTCATTATTTCACTAGTATTTTAAATAGGTAGTGTATAGTAGTACCAAAGACAGGCATGCCATAATTCATTAATTAATTACCCCGCCAGAAACATAAAATTTAAAATATATATATATCAGTTGGATCCTAGCCAATGTTGATGCTCCAGGCAGGGTTCCATAGCCGTTATCACAAAAATATTACAAGATCAAGAAGAGAAGTCTTGTTTTGTTGCGGGGGGCTCATCCCCCCGAGCCCTCGTTTCGTAAATCTACTCGTGACTTGAAAGTTCAAAGTTGTGTTTATTATCTAAATACGGGGGCTCTGCCTCCTAGAGTGTCTCTTGTAGTCATCGTCTCATCACTTTGGATTTTAGCTATCTTGTTTCTGTTCTTATTAGTTGCTTTGATTTTAGTGCCGCCGCCGCTTGTCATAGCTCCACTTTGTGACTTCAAAGTTATATCTTATAGTCATCGTTTCCGAAGTTGACTTATAATAATCAAAAGACTAACTATCTTGTTTCCCTTCTGTTCGGTTTCTCCCCTAGGTCCCCCGTATTTAATAGTCTTCGACTCCTCACTAGATTTTACAGAATCAGAAGACTAATACTATCTTGTCATTTTCGGAATCAACCGTAACTTTTTGCTGGAAACGTTATTCGCCCCATCAATGAGGCGCATATTTGGCGCACTTTCAGTGGATTATTTCTGCCATGCCATGTCTCTGTAGCGGAAAGTCATGCTGACTGTCTTTCGCGTGGCTTGACGTCTTTAAAGATTCCAGGCCAACTTCTGGTTTCAAAGATCTTCTTAAATGCAGCGAGATCCTACCGACTGGTCGGTAACCTCGTTTGATCCGTCAGTAGTTTCAAAACCAGCCCAAGAGAAGACACATGCATTGATTTCAAATCCATTAATTGAATTACCGCTCTTCCTTGTAATAGCTAAACGGATATCATCTTGGTCGAAGTTGTTGCGCTATGTGGTGTGGTACACGTCCTCGATTTGGAAAACTGCTTCCTCAACGTCAATATGTGTCTGCTTCAGATTTAGATTTTGCTCAGTCTATGATTATGTGTGTGCTACAACAGTATCATTTCTGAAATGAGTTTGCGGGATGATAAGCTGTGTTCAAGAGATTTTCAGCTCTTAGAATTATTTCTGCAGCATGGTGTTATTGGAGTAGGGGGTAGCTAGGGTTCTGAATTAACCTACCAACAAAAACACTAGATCATACTACCGCAAAATAGAGACGTACACGTAACCAATCTGACTGTAGATTCATAAAATATATTGTAATGCTGGGCCAGATGAATTGTTTTGTGGCAGCGCATCAGTGTTAATGAACTTTTTCTGCTAAGAAAGTCATACAAGCAATTTTCAATTGAAGTTTTACTTCTCTTAGTACTCTTTATGAGTTGGTTTACTATTATTACTCGTAAACTTGTAAAGCCTACCTTAGCAGTGATTATTTATATAATTTCCTTTTAATTTCGGTAGATATACCTAACACTATAGTGAATTCGTTTATATAGCCAATACCCAAGCACTACCAAAATTTGCAATTTAAAGTTTGACATTTCACAAACAGATCTTTAAATCGGAAAATTGTTGCAACAAACCTACAACATTTTCAAAGGCCTATCCAACGACATATCACACCCTGGGGTAGACTAGAAAAAAGACATCCCCACTTTAGTATAGGGGGAGGTACAGTAAAAAAGTATTTTTCCAAGAATTTGTTCTACCAATTTGTCAAAATGACTAATATGTATCACCATGCCAAATTATAACTTTCTGGTACTAAGAGTTTCTCTAGTGCTAAAAAATGTTCAATGTTCCCCATTTTGGGGAATATTCCCGGGAACAAAGGAAATTTCCGGGAATATTTCCCGCGACCCATCACTACCCGACGTCATATTTATCTTATCGGGAAATGTACACTTTATGCTTAAGTAAATTTTCAATTGGTAAGAAATTAAACAGCTTCGCTTGTTAGGTTTTGAGATTCTCCACTTGACCTGTAAATTTTGTGAGTGGGCAATGCATTGTATGTGGCGTGCAGTTTGCTCTGGGTTTCCGCATTCGCAGGGTTCATCTTCAGTACAGCTCCATCTCTACCGTTGGTCGGGTGTAGTGATATCTCCTCTTCTCAGTCGGTTGAGCAAGCAGCAGACCGGACGTCATTTATTTATTTAAACTTTATTGCACAAAACAAAAGTCGGTACAAATGGCGGGCCTAATGCTAAATGGCAACCTCTACTAGTCGGCCAAACAGAGATATTAGAGCCATGTCGTGAGGATGAACGCTGTTTTTTCGTGACGACGTCTCATTGTGGCATGATCACGCCTCGTTCGATACGATACGAGTATAGTATCGGGTTATTGTGATTTGGCCATTATTAAGACGTTTCCGAGACCTAAGTTGGGAGGTTTTGCACCCTTTTTTAAAGGTGACTTGTAAACGATTACTTTTTTTAGAGATCGAGATTTACTTTTCCTCCATCACTGATCCTTTCTCTGACCGTGGTGCAGTTAGGAGCAATATAATAAGACAAATATGAAGGTGCTCAATTACATTGGGGATAGGTGCATCGTCATTTTGGACAACTTGGATATCTCACAATGCCTTGACTGTTTAAAGATTAATATAAAGAAATAAATATTGATTACTTTACCCAACAAGCCACTATAAGAGCCCGTAAGTAATGAACAAAAAATAGCACAACTTGCAGTGGAATAATTCTGAATTTGTCGACGTAGATTGCTAAGTGTTTGTTCGATATTTATAATTTGTTCACAGACGACATGGAATTTCACAATTTTTTGGTATGTTTGATTATTTAAATTTGGGATTTCCCAATTCCTCATAAGTAAGTGAACTTTAATGATTCTATATAACATAAGTAGATATATATTTTGAAGGTTTCATCTGAATCTTAAAAGTTTATACACGTTGCTCAAATAGTAATGCGGCTTTTACTGCGAGATAACAGCGATCAAAATGCGATTTTGACTCAAGCGCGGCAGTGTAAAAAACGATTGGTAAAAACAACTGAAAATGTAATATTGAGCCAACGACTGCGGAAATAATACAAAATATTTTTCTTATTTACACTTCAAACACCTTCATATTCACTGTTTTCATTCTCACGCAAACTTATCTCTCGTGTAAAGTAAAGTCCACGACTATTACTCGGGTAGGTAACAGTTCCAGCCTCATGTTGCATCATATGCTGTCAATGTAACCAATTATCGTACTTGAGGTTAATGTGTCTTGTTTGTTTGTTGTTTAGTCTATCTGTTATCTTAAGCATCGTGACGCTCGTCGTGGACCATAGAACTTCCTGTGTGTAATAAATAACATTCCACCAAAAACATGAAGATAATAAATGCACCTTCTTCTGTTATGATGTGCCACTATTGTCAGAAAGAGTGATAAGTTTGACACTGGATTATTACAGTCAAACAAATTCATCAGTACTAAGTACGTAGCTGTAAATTAGCAGAAAAATTGTAACTGTTTAATTATTGTGAAAATTTTACTCAATGTAACTTTTTTTCTCTTCCTTGAATCCTACCTCCTAACTCCTACTCTCCTTGATATAACACACAAAAACAGCTTCAAGAATAGAATAAATTTATTTTTCTACTCCAGTACTTTTTCTGTCATTTATATAGTTACTAACTCTAATATAAAGACATAAATTATGAAAGTCTGTAAAAGTCTATACTCTACTGCTCAAAAACACACTGCTAACCGATTTTATAATGTCGCCAAAAAACCATCACTTAGTACCTCAGATTACATGATGAACAGATGCATTCACACAATTTGCAAATTAAAAAAAAAACGTTTGTACTAAGGCATTGCTGCCAACTTAAAAAAAAAGTTTTATCTTCAGTGCATGGATGTTTAGTATAGTGAACGTATACCTTTATGTATAAGTTTAATTTTTTTGACAGATGTTTAGTATGGTGATCGTATACCTTTATGTATAAGTTAATATTTTTTTGACAGATGGATGTCAATAAAAAAAAAGTTTATCAGAGACAATTTTTCCTTTTAATTTTGTTGATTCCGAGCGGGAACAAGTAATTATTTTCTTTGTTGTTTATTTGCATTTTATTTATGAAATGTCGAGTCGTAGAAAAAGTATCGTATGCAACGTTGTATAAGTAGCTCAAAAAACGCTCGTGGCATCTTTCTTACGATGTTCGCTGCGCTCACATCGTAACCCATGCCACTCGCGTTTTTTGCCCCCTCTTATACAACGGTTGCATAAAATACTATTCTAAATCACAGGTTCAATAAGATCTTAATTTAAAAAACCGGCCAAGAGCATGTCGGGCCACGCTCAGTGTAGGGTTCCGTAGTTGCTCATCCTTCACAATAAACTGCTGTTTTAAGCCCGAGGTTTAAGTTAAGACAGATTTTAAGCTCTATAAAAAGGTCGTAAACGCCCTAGAAACTGTAATCACTTATTACCTTCTGGAAGTCAACTTACGACCTTTTAAAGAAAAAATATGAAATTTGGCGATAACTCAAAAACGGCTTGACCGATTTTGTTCAATATAGTTTTCATTGAAAGTACTTATAAGGCCGCATTAACATGAATTTTTCCATATTTTTTTGACTTGTGGTTCAAAAGTTAGAGGGGGGGGGACACAATTTTTTTTATTTTCGGAGCGAATATTTACAAAACTACTGACTTTATCAAAAAGTAATGTTTGAAAACCCCTATTATTTTCAAGAGACCTATTCAACGACACCCCACACACTAGGGTTGAAACGAAAAAAAAACCGGCCAAGAGCATGTCGGGCCACGCTCAGTGTAGGGTTCCGTAGTTGCTCATCCTTCACAATAAACTGCTGTTTTAAGCCCGAGGTTTAAGTTAAGACAGATTTTAAGCTCTATAAAAAGGTCGTAAACGCCCTAGAAACTGTAATCACTTATTACCTTCTGGAAGTCAACTTACGACCTTTTAAAGAAAAAATATGAAATTTGGCGATAACTCAAAAACGGCTTGACCGATTTTGTTCAATATAGTTTTCATTGAAAGTACTTATAAGGCCGCATTAACATGAATTTTTCCATATTTTTTTGACTTGTGGTTCAAAAGTTAGAGGGGGGGGGACACAATTTTTTTTATTTTCGGAGCGAATATTTACAAAACTACTGACTTTATCAAAAAGTAATGTTTGAAAACCCCTATTATTTTCAAGAGACCTATTCAACGACACCCCACACACTAGGGTTGAAACGAAAAAAAAAATCACCCCCACTTTAGGTGTTCGAGAGGTACCCGAAAAAAAATTTTTTTTTTAGTTTTTATTTTACCGTTTTGTCGGCGTGATACATACACATACTCATACCAAATTTCAGCTTTCTAGTACTAATGATCACGGAGCTAAGCCGCGGACGGACGGACAGACGGACAGACTTACAGACGGACATGGCGAAACTATAAGGGTTCCTAGTTGACTACGGAACCCTAAAAAAAATCACCCCCACTTTAGGTGTTCGAGAGGTACCCGAAAAAAAATTTTTTTTTTAGTTTTTATTTTACCGTTTTGTCGGCGTGATACATACACATACTCATACCAAATTTCAGCTTTCTAGTACTAATGATCACGGAGCTAAGCCGCGGACGGACGGACAGACGGACAGACGGACAGACGGACAGACGGACATGGCGAAACTATAAGGGTTCCTAGTTGACTACGGAACCCTAAAAACACACAGTACTTACAAGGATCTATTTATTCCTAATTCACGGTTAGTATATTTTTATCCTTGAAGATGTTGCTTCGCTCCAGCTACTCTTTCTTGGGTACTAATTTCTTACTACTCTTTGAGTACCTACCTACTCAAGGAATTTGAATATGTATAGCTTCAAGGTTAGAAATATTCTCAGGCGGACTGAAACAAATCTCACAAAAGACTCACAGTTTGGCATTCATAATGAAATTCCTGTAACATTAAATAACATTAACATTTAACAAAATTACGTAATTAACCAAGACTAATTTAATTTAACTCTGTTATTTTGGTTAACTAAAGGCGTACTCTAAATGCTTAAAATGTAACGTAGAAAAATTAAAAAATCTCAACCTCAATTAATATTTTATGTTCTATAAATTATTGATTATTCCTTGCTATGTAAGTTATGTTATGTCAGCTTATAAATATTTTTCTCAAACTTGTTGTATGACATATAAGACCCCCGGTTGAAACACAGGAGCCTTTCTCAGCGTCTTCAACCAGACCACCGGAGTTCGTTCACAGTTCTCCATGGAAAGGGGAGAATGTATTAGCATATGACATGCGTGCGTCGCGGTGACTGACCGCACCTGAATTAGCTTCACGTGCCTTCCACGCGGGATAGGCATTTTTCTTCAGTAGTATTTTTTTTTCATGCGTCACAAGTTTCAGTTTAAGATATAGGTATACTATTTTTTTTTATGAATTGTTGCAAGTCAAATAGGTTATTTAGAGGTCACCGAAACGGTCTTTTGTATGTATTCGTTTTGTATTTATTCTATCTAAGCCTGAAGCATCGAATTTTTATTTTTTAAACAGTTGCTTCATTTGTTATTTGTCTTGGTTGACAAATTCCATGCTTTAGCTTTGATAGAATAATTGGCAATTCACCTGTCTGGCCCGGAAATCTGGAGATGGGATTCAAATCCCCCTCAAACCATACCTACATTTTTAATTTTTCTCTTTATTTAATTTGGTTTACGATAGCAGACGTTACAGCTTTAATAAAAAATAATAAGTGTAGTCCCACAGACAGTTAAAGGGTAATTTTTACCCTTTAATCATAAAGAAAAAAAAACCGGTCAAGTGCGATTCAAACTCGCGCACCGAGGATTCCGTACGAACTGTACTGAGCGACAAACTTAACTTTACCGTTGGAAAACTGATTTACATACTTTTAGTAAGTAAATACTATATATTTTATTATTTCATTATAAATGTATAGTTATTCAGATTTTTCTCTATACTTGTATGTAGTATAAGACGGTACTACTTGCATTTCAAAAGTTCTAGGACAACGGGAAATACCCTATAAATTTAATTTCCATGATAATTAAGTGAATAAAGGATTTTGACCTTACAAACGGTCCGGTAGTTTTGAATTTTTGATATGTTGTATAGGATGGTTAGTCAGTTTTAAAATGCAAAATGCACAATTCCCCCCACTCCGCGCCCGCCGCCATATTGAAAAAACCGGCACTCTCTTCATATTTTTGCTCATATCTTCCTTTAGGAGCATTTTAGCTAGAAGAAAGCTTCGACAATGTTATAGAGAGTTAAATTTACTACATTTTCCATTTTATATTTTGTTTCTAGGACAGATAGTTACGGAGATATGCACATTTAAAAAAACTGAAGAAATTGCAATTTCCAACTCAAAAACAAACTTCTTGATTATATCTTCGTTTAGGAGCATTTTAGCTAGAACAGTGCTTGGGCAATTTTGTAGAGAATTAAATTTACTATAATTGACATTTCAAATTTTGTTGCTAGGACAGATAATTACGGAGATATGTAAAAAATAAAGTCACATTTTCCGAAAATGTATGTAAAAATAGACATGAGTTTTATAAGCAATTATATTTCCTACATGTTTTAATTTGTCCTAGACTAGTCCCTAACTGAATGACAGCGTTCTAAACCAAGAATTTTGAGATATTTTCGGAAAATTCTGTTTTTCCTGTTTTTTAAATGTGCATATCTCCGTAACTAACCGTCCTTGAAACAAAATTTGAAATGTAAATTATAGTAAATTTAATTCTCTACAACATTGCCCAAGCTTTGTTGTAGCTAAAATGCTCCTAAACGAAGATATAATCCAGAAGTTTGTTTTTAAGTAGGATATTGCGATTTTTTACGTTTTTTTAAATGTGGATATCTCCATAACTATCTATCCTAGAAAAAAAAATATAAAATAGAGAATGTAGTAAATTGAACTCTCTATAATATTGTCAAAGCTTTCTTCTAGCTAAAATGCTCCTAAAGAAAGATATCAGCAAAAATATGAAGAGAGTGCCGGTTTTTTCAATACGGCGGCGGGCGCGGAGGGGGGGGAATTGTGCATTTTGCATTTTAAGCACTGACTAACCATCCTAGACAACATATCAAAAATTCAAAACTACCGGACCGTTTGTAAGGTCACACATATAGTTGGGTCATTGTCAGTTCAAAAAACAAAATTCGTCCCTTCGGTGGTCAAAAGTTAAGAGTTTGTATGAATCTAGGTGACGTTGTTATTACATCGGATTATAGAAGAGGGAACGTTATTTATTCTCACAGGCATTTAATCACAGAAAATTAGGCCCTGTAATCCTTAATGTCGCAAATGTCCACCGGAAAGACACGCACCTAAATCTGACAATGACCCAGTTGCATTGTACGTTTTTTGCGGTTTAAAGTTTAAACGGCCGTATCTTTTTTTTACGTTAACATAAGTTTGGTTTTTTTTCATAGCTTTAAGGGACTATCGACCTGAGTACATGGTTTTAATTTCAACTCTACTTCCACGCGTTCCCGAGACAAAGGGTCTTGACAGACGGACGGATGGACACCAAAGTGACCTTATAAGGGTTCCCTTTATCCTTTTGAGGTGCGCAACCCTAAAAAAAGTGTTATGACTTTTTTTTATTAGCCCGAATGAAGTTTCATACACAAAAAAAAATAATTGCCGAAGGAATTTTACAATGTAAAAAGGAAGGCCGGTAAGTTTCATATAAAGGTAGGTACAAAAAGATAGTAGAGTATTTGACATGAAGCTAAAAAAGAGCTTAAAATTACACGAGGTGACAGACGTGTAATTGCACCCAAAGTTTTCCCATTTTTATGTAAAGGGCTATCATACGATCAAACATTTTGGCCGATCTGATCAGGTTGTTTTGTTTTTAATTATCCGTATCGAGTAGAGTGAAACGGCCCCTTCAGCCCCGCTACGCGAATCTAAAATAACGTATTTTTTGAGCAGGAGTAAAAATATTTTTCACCTCACCAGTCTTTGCTGCGAGATAACAGTAACAAAATGCAATTTTACTAATTCTAATTATAAAAAACGGTATAAACTCACGTAAAATTGTCAGGAATGGCCCGACATGTTTCGAACTAATTTTTTACGTGAGTTTATACCGTTTTTTATAATTAGTAAAGATGTCTCACGATAGTTTTAATAACATTAAAATGCATTTTTGTTTCGAGCATGAGTAGAAAGTAGCTTTTTAATTTTTAATTTTTTTCACTACGAATTGTCCTTTCTCAGCCACAGGTTACTTATAAAATTCGAATCATACGTCATTATTACCTACCTTAAGCATAAGTTTTACTAAAAATTAGTATATAAATATTATATGTTAAATAAACACATTCACAGATTTCGTTGGTTGTTTGTGAGAACTGAGTGAGCATACGTTAATTAATGTATTCTTTTTATTTATCGTTTTACAAATTCATCAATTAGTTTTACAATTGTTTTAGAACTTTTACTAAATGATCAGCACATTTTTTTTCATTTTTGAAGGGTGCTCACTCAATTCACACGCACACAAAAAGATTCACGATCTTTATTGTTTAGAATAAATTAGATTACTGTGTAACATAATCATATCTCTTCTGAAATATAAAAACTATTTCTTTTAATTTGACTGATTGATGACAGCCGACGCCATCTTGAAAAAAAAATATTACAATTAAAAGTAAAACTCTTTTTCATTCAAGATTGTTTTAATTATGTGTAAATTACACGTTAGTTTTATAAAATAAGACTTTTTGATAGAGAATGATGGATTCTGATGTTATCAAAATAGATTTAACACCGCCCGATATACGTGCCAAGGCAAAAATTGCAAGTGAGAGTATTTTACCCGCAAAATCGAAAGAAAAATTATATAGCCGTCTATGAACATTTTATTGGCTGGAAACGAGAATACAAAAATTATTAACAACTTGAATAAAACTTTAAACTTGCAAACCAGCAAAGGCCTTAAATGCGACTCTTCACAATTACTCTAAAAATTGTAGGACTTAATTTCTATCTATCCTCCTAGCCTTTGTCCCATTTTTAGGGTTCCGTAGCCAAATGGCAAAAAACGGAACCCTTATAGATTCGTCATGTCTGTCTGTCTGTCTGTCTGTCTGTCTGTCTGTCTGTCTGCCTGTCTGTCTGTCCGTCTGTCCGTCCGTATGTCACAGCCATTTTTTTCCGAAACTATAAGAGCTATACTGTTGAAAATTGGTAGGTAGATGTATTCTGTGAACCGCATTAAGATTTTGATGCAAAAATAAAAAAATAATTATAAATATTGGGGGCTCCCCATACTTAGAACTGAAACTCAAAATTTTTTTTTTCATCAAACACATACGTGTGGGGTATTTATGGATAGGTCTTCAAAAATGATATCGAGGTTTCTAAAATATTTTTTTTCTAAACCGAATAGTTTGCGTGACAGACGCTTCCAAAATGGAAAAAAGTTGGTCCCCCCCCCCTCTAACTTCTAAAATAAGAAAATGAAATATCTAATAAAAACATATGATGTACATTACTATAAAAACTGGGTGTGTAATAATTCATAGAACAACAAATGGTATAACGTTCATCACATCGAATAACATATAATATAATTTCAACACATAGAATCGATCAATTGATAGAATTATCATTTCGTAGAAAATCAGTTCATATATTTTCAGTTCTTATAACAACACTTCATATATTTTTTGTTTCGTATATAAACACTAAAAATAATGAACACTTAATATAATGAACATTTAATATACTAAACATTTAATAGAATAAACAAATAACATAATACATACTTAATATAATGAACATTTCATACAATAAACATTTAATAGAATAAACAAATAGCATAATACACACTTCATAGATTTTTTGTCAAGAGAGAGTGACTACTTTGTATCATTTACGCGCTTATGAATTAAAATGTATAAAATTCAATTACTTGTTTTTTTTTGCCAGTACTCCACCTTAGCTCCAAACTTAATACTTTCCTGGAAGTGGTTGGGTGGATTTGTTCTTGTATGTAAACAGTATGATTACAAGCAAAACTTTCTTCGGTACGCAAAAAAAAATAACCTCGAAGGCCAGGCGGGTCGCTACGCTTCGCTCCCGCCTGACCTTCTAACCTAACCCGGCCACGTCGGATCTGCTCTGAAAGGTTTTGCTCGCTCGCTTCGCTAGCTCGCTCGTATGTTTTTTTTTGCCAGTACTCCGCCTTAGCTCCAAACTTAATACTTTCCTGGAAGTGGTTGGGTGGATTTGTTCTTGTATGTAAACAGTATGAATACAAGCAAAACTTGTTTCGGTACGCAAAAAAAAAATAACCTCGAAGGCCATGCGGGAGCTCGCTACGCTTCGCTCCCGCCTGACCTTCTAACCTAACCCGGCCACGTCGGATCTGCTCTGAAAGGTTTTGCTAGCTCGCTTCGCTCGCTCGCTTGTTCAAATTTTGTCATTTATGAATTCGAAAGTATATTATACGAAAAATACATTCTATTAAACGTACATTCTATGAAAATTACATTCTATTAAACGTACATTCTATGAAAAGTACATTCTATTAAACGTACATTCTATGAAATTATTGTTATAAGAAAAGTGCATTATATTAAACGTGCATTCTGTCAAATGATTGTTATAAGAAATGACTTTCTATCAATTGTGCTTCTACGAAATAACGATATATGAAATGAACATTCTATGAAACGTTGTTATAAAATCTGAAAATTCTACCAAACGTATGTTCGGTCATATGAAAATATGTTAATTGTTTTTCTATGAAATGAGACGCACCCATAAAAACTACCAATGAAAATTGTTTTGAACGAGATCTAGTAAGTAGTTTTTTTAATAACTAACTTTGCACCTAATTTATATGGGGCGCTATACATACCAGGTGCAAACTTAACCACTTAGGGATGGAGTGTTTGTACGGAACCCTCGGTGCGCGAGTCCAACTCGCACTTGGCCGGTTTTACCCTTTGGGTACGGAACCCTAAAAACATGATCGCGACGCGATGGTCATGTCATGGCGGGTGCCTAGTGATTGGTAATTTCAACCAATCAGTAAACAGTAGCGTTCTTTTTTAAATCGAATATGCTGATGTTCTCTTTTTGAAATTATTTGAGTTGAGTAGAGAGATGTATTATGAACATCACTCAATCCGGTTTAGCAGAAAAGATTGGAACTCTCCCGCGTTATTTTGTTCGCAGCACCGGCAGGTTTGAGTCACCCTTTGCGATAGCGGGGCACCGCAGGCTGCCACGGCGAAAAAAATATAAACAAGAATTCAAATGCTAGCCGCCGCAGCCTCTAGTTATGTAGTAAGAGAGAGTAGGGTCGAGCCTCCCGACTCGATGCCAAAACAAAGGATTGCATGATGAAATATTTTATGAATATTAAAGTTCTGTAGCGGGTACCATAGAGTATAGAATTTTGGTACAGGATTAAAAAGTGCGTTATTGTGATTTTGTCTGTGAAATTATAATTGACAGATACGCGAGTATAAAAAGATTTTTAAAATTTATCCGGTCCTTCGGTGATGGTATATAGGGGCTGGCTCGTTCCTCGCTCAACGTATTGGCATTGCCATCCAGTGAGGTAACGTGGCCAGCTTTGTGTACACTAATCCCACTATTTGTACTTATAGTTTAAGTAAGTTTCAATAGGTTTAATTAGCTCATAAGTTTGGTAAGGATGGTTTGGATATATCCCACACTACCTACTCTTGTACTTATATTTGAGTAACGTAAATTAAATTAAATATATGTAAACCTTACTTAGATATTTAAACCATTTTTGTTGTGATAATTAACCTACTAGGTGGGTACTAAAAGTTATAAAATTCAAATATTTGTCATCATTGAATTTTTATAGGTACCTACTACACCTACACTTGTATCAAAGTTTAAATTGTTATTTGTCTTTTTTATTAATTTTGTTTAGTGCTTAGAGTTAAAATATTAATTAAACTATAAACAAAATCTCGTATAAAATAAATAAACACGTAATGTATCTGCCCAATCTTCCAATTTGATCAAATAACGACAACCATGGTGGTCGTGAGGGACTGGTACAGTGTTGGGACGTATTATTTCAATTTAAATATATTTTTATTTCATTTCAAAGACAATACACATACCTAGGTACACCTAAATGGTTGGAAGAAAAAGTACAAAAGTCGAATATGTTTTCGCTGTTGAGATGAAAAGTTGTGTGTGCTACACGATAGCAAAGTTTTTTGCACCTCGTGCTGTTGAGTCCATTCTAAATTAGAATCACGAGCGTAGCGAGTCCTTCGCTTGCTCGGGACTCAAAATCAGCACTCGCAACAAAAAACAACTTTGCTCTCTTGTTGCACAAATAATTATTAATCACAGAAGGATCTAATTTTGCAATGTAAAAAGGATGGCTGGAAGCGTCGGGTAGGTAAGCAATGCTGGTGACTGACCGACGCGACGCCAAAATTCACGTGCAGAGATCTGATTGTCACACGTGAAGAATATATTTCGTTTGATAACTAATCTTTCGACTTTCCTTATGATTTATGCACGAGCAAAATTTGTATGCCGTTGTTGATATTTATTTTATTTTAATCGCGAACGGTAAATTCGATTTCACGTGACATGTGTCTGTTCTGATTATATTTGAAAACCTAACACAAATTAACCTAGTAAGAAGTGAGCTCTATAGTAGGCTTGTGTTATGGGCACTAGAAGACATATGTGATTTATGGTGTAAAATGTGTGTGAAATAGACAAATTCTTGAATGAATTAAAGGAGGCAGTTTTGAATTGCTATTATGTATGCTTTGATCTCCTTAATCCTTCCAATCCTTCGATCAATAATCTGTATGTATCTGTGTTAAGCGTGGTTAAGCTAAATATAATTTATATTATTATGAATAGATAGATATGTAGATTATGTACTAATGATATGAGTTTACATAATGACATGTATACGGAAGTGTTTATGTTTATTAGCGCCGGCCCGTCTTCTCAAGTCTTTAAATTTTTGTCTAGTATGTCTAGTATGAATTCATTCATAAATGGGCCATGCATTTGTACAGCCCATAGTACCTATACCACAGAATAAAGACACTACTGTACGTCATATTTGTTTCACTTACATATGTAAATAAATAAATTACCATGATCGTAAGGAATTCGCTTGAATTGTAGATAGTTGTAGTCTAGTCGTGACGTCATAAGCGAAGTTTTGATGATTTGATGTAATTTTATAGTAATCATTATTAATTAAATTCAGTGAACCCTAGTTATGGGTACATATGTATCGGTTAATTTAATATTAATACTATGTGGGATAAATAAAACGTGTCTGCACAGGAATAGTCTACGTTATAATTTAAATTAGGTAGCCATACATTTGTATAACCTATCAATCGCGCTATTTCTGAACTTTTTTGCCACCAAGGTGGTTAACTGTTTTTGAATACGGTAGGCACAGGTGAAGTGATATACATTGCTGTACACAATCAACAACAGAGATACTATTTTCAGCCTGATATTTTTAGCAGATATAGCGCTCGAACCTTGCTTTGGTTTCGTAACAACACAATATTATTAATTACTCTTACATTTGAAGTAAGTAGCTGTGAGAAGATGGCGGTTCAATTATCGTAAAGCGTTAGTTACCAGTACTGATTTAATGCCAGAGGATACTGAAAACGCTGTACGGTAGCCAGGCCAAATTAATAGCCTACGCACTGGCGCACCAAATGGTGCTTGGCTTCACTTTCCACTTTTGTTCGCGTGCTTCGAGTGCATGTTCTTACCCACCCGTAGCGGTGTAGGTACACGAGCAGTTTTATTAGGGTTTCATACCTCAAAAAGAAAAATGAACCCTTATGGGATCACCTTGATGTCCGTCCGTCCGTCCGTCTGTCTGTCTGTCTGTCCGTCCACGGCTTTGCTCCGTGATCATTAGTACTAGAAAGCTGAAATTTGATATGAGTATGTGTATGTATAACGCCGACAAAACGGTAAAATAAAATCTAACAAAATATATTTTTTTCGGGTACCTCTCGTAAACCTAAAGTGGGGGTGGTTTTTTTTTTTCGTTCCAACACTAGTGTGTAGGGTATCGTTGAATAGGTGTATTAAAAATAAAAGGGGTCTCAAAACATTATTTTTTGATAAAGTCAGCAGTTTTGTAAATATTCGCTTCGAAAATAAAATGTATCCCCCCCCTCTAACTTTTCAACCACCTGTAAAAAAAATATGGGAAAATTCATGAATATGACCTTATAAGTCTGACGACGCGTTTGGCTCGGTTTGTAGACACCTGCCTACTGAGTCGGCGGTCCCGGGTTCGAATCCCGGCCGGGGCAAATATTTGTGAAAAATTTTGGTCTTGGGTCATGGATGTTATCTATATATGTATTTATATATTATGTATATAGTTTGGGACTAGGTCGATTTGTGTAAGATTATCCCTTAATATTTATTTATTTATTTAAGTACTTTCAATGAAAACTATATTGACTAAAATCGGTCGAGCCGTTTTTGAGTTCTCGCGAATTCATAATTTTCTTTAAAATTACGTAAGTGCCGCGCGGTGTCCTTATACTTCGAACGTTACACATATTAGTTAAGTGCCATACTGTATTAAAACATTTCACTCAATCAGGCGCTTATAATCGATAAGTTCCAGAAGGTAATAAGTAATTACTGTTACTTTGGCGTTTACGACTTTTTTATAGAGCTTGAAATCTTTCTCGTAATTTTCGTCTATTGCGTTGCGAAGGATGGGCAACTACGGAACCCTACATTGAGCGTGGCCCGACAAGCTCTTGGCCGGTTTTTTGGTAAACATATTAGAATGCTTCCTAACAAAAAGTGCCGCTTCCATAATATAAATTGAGGGTAATGTAAGATTTTTTAATTTAATAAAATGTGGGCGGCAGCTATTAGGTATCTGCGTGTAGGTGAGTATGCGAATACATTTCTTTTGCATGACCAGTTGATGGACATCGGTGCTGGCCTCCCAGAGAATCATACCATACTGGAGCCATGCTTGCGCGAAAGCAAAATAAGCAGACAACGCGGTATGAAGGTTTGTGTTGGATTTTAAAACACAAAGCGTAATATAAAGCTGGATAATTTTGATTTTATGTTTTGGATATATGATTGATTTCCAATTTATACTTGTATCTAATTTTATACCTAACAATTTGAATTCGTTAACTTCCTCTATTAATTTGTTGTTTATCTAACCCAGGTTACACGTTCTTTTCAAGTCAATTCATTCAATATCGATCTAAATGGATCTTACTCGATTGAGGTAAAATTATGCCGTAATATTTTATTTACAATATTTATTATAAACTTTCTGCACAAGCTGAGTAGGATGGCATCTACAATCTGATTTCATTCCGTCTCAGTTCAGCATCTGCGTAGCCACGCGGCATTATTAAGCATAAGCACGCTAAATGCGAAGTAGTCAATTTATATGCTCGCCGTATGTGGAGTAAGTCGGTAGAGATAAGGCTGAGGCTTGGCAGAGGTCAGTATTGACGTCAATGGAGTCACGTGGGTGCGATCGGCCGCGAGCATCCTGCCGGCGCGCCGCCCGCGCGCCGCAAATGCCTGCTGTTAAGTTCTTAATTAGTTAAATTAGTAATAGCATTAATATTACAAAACTATATAGTTTTATAAAATTATAAAATACAGTTACCTTATCTGGGTCATAATCATAATTTTACACGATATAATTTAACAGCACGATTTTTTATTACGTAATACAAATCGTATGCTAATCATAAATCGTATAACACATAACGCCACCCAAGAGGTGACGTGTGTCGGAATCGGAATTTCGGTGTTACTCATCGCGCTACGGATTATACGGACACTAGGGATATCAATTATTTTTCGGACATAGATAGCTGGATGGATAGGTTAGGTTAGCTTTATAGACTAGTTTTTACCGGACCACGGGAAATGAGAGGGCAAGTTGATATACCTAAATGCAGGATCAGGAAAGAGAAGGAAGGTACAGCCGTGCTAGAGGATAGGAAGCTTCACCAAGCACGTAAATATAGAAGTATATTTTGGTTTATTGTCATAATATAAAGATATGGAAACGCGAGCGTAGCGAGCGCGTAATTTCTTGGGAGGGGAGGGTTAATAAAGCTTATAGACAGATAAAACGCGACCGTAGCGAGCGCGACATTTTTTGGATGGGGACGATTAATAATAATAACACTTATAGTCGGATTAAAAGCGAGCGTAGCGAGCGCGACATTTTTCAAGAATAACGCAAGGGTCAAAATAAACCCAGATAAAAACGCGAGCGCAGCGAGCGCGAACATATTCGTTGGCAATAACGTAAATTTAAAGACATTTTGATGCAAGTGCGGAAAACCACGAGTTACGGGACCGAGAGATCTTGCCACGAGCCGAAGATCCGCTGGACACGACGAGTAAAGACTCGAAGCTACTCAATAAAAAATACGTTAAAATCACAAAGCTTCATCAACCGAGCGAGCGCAGCATACGAAGTTACAAGTTGAGCGAAGAGCGAACATTCTTTCGTATGTCCGGATGTTCAGATGTTCGGATGTCCAGTTGTCCAGATTTCCGGCTATTCTCGCCTTCCGGTCGCATTTCTCGACAGATTTCATGAGAGTAATTTCGATAAGTACCTATTACAGATCTTTTTTGTTAAAATGACGGCCTGACGGGTAATAACGGGACTGGAAACGTAAAAAAATACAAATTTCAGTAATTTCGAAACAAACTGCGAGGTCTTCAGCTCACAGAGTAGATAGAGTAGTTCTATTATTTTTTATTTTAGTACCTATGTTTTTAGACTAGTTCTTCTTCTTCGGTACACTACAAAATGTAACCTGTCAGTGTGAGACACGTCACCACTCGTTTCGTAGTCACTTTCCGTGAGGTTTACTGACGGATGCCCTACGATCTTCCTCTAGTCCCTGACTTGGCCCTTGCATAAATGCATATTGTATAGCTACTGAATTCTTTTGAGTTTCGATGTGCAAGAATGATCGATCAGACAACTCATGTGACTGGACATATTTTTGGATCTCTAAGGGGCTCAGCTGCTTACGTCCACTCCATCGTAAATAAAAGCTAAAACTCCTGAAAATGGCGTCTAAATATGTATTCGAAAAACATTTACGAATCAAAATTAAAAACTGTTGGCCAGTGGTAGAACTTATGGGCCGACTAGCTATATCTTGAACCGGCTGATTTAATCATTATAATTATCCAATAGATTGGATTTTAAACATATTATATACTAGTGGCTCTGTAAGTTGTAAACTTCGCGAGTTCCCGTTGGCATTTTGAAAAAGAAAATGAAAAACTGAATAGACAATAATTCTAAGTATATAATTATCGAACCTACTCACAAAATTTTATGAGAATCGGTTGAGAATTGCGATCTCTAGGCGGAAACAGTCGGATAGCGTCTAGTCATCCATCATTCAGACATCGGAACATTGGGACATACGAAAAAATATTTGTCCAAGTGAAAAAAGAGACGCTTCGCACGGTCAATTATAAAATACCATCGGTGTCTTGTGGCATGGCATCGGGAGACACTCTGGAGCTTTAAAATGTTTCAGTCAGCTTGTCTTTGTATAGCTAGTCTTGGCATGTTTGCGTTGAACAGTCGTGAATGTACATTAATTTTACGGTAGTAGTCACTATAATGATAGATAAATAAAAATAAAATAATGTTAAATATTAAACCGCATCCAAATTTGTGCCATCAAATCTGCTTTTTGCGAATGGTGGCACGGCATTGAACTCAAGTTTACTTTTAACGAGCATTATTAGTTACAGGTGTCTAGTACCTACGGACGAATAATGGAGCATTTATAAGGACAACTTTCTTTCAACAACGTTAAGAATTCATAAGTATTTCATGTCTCCCGACGATCAGAGTATCACGATTTCCTACAAAGCGCCTACAAACGGGCTATCGGCAACAATGTATCATATTATTTTCAGCATCGAGTGTTTACACAGGCAACATTGCACACCAGTACGTTCAGGCGCGTGGCGAATCCCTAACTATGTAAACGATGCAGATTAGCAGATTATAAATTTATAAATATATCTATGCTAGAAGATGTAAAAAAAATCATAGCCCTTTTGTGCTTCCATGTAGCCGGGTAAAAGGTATCCTGTAACCAAGGCTCGCAAACGTTATCCTTTATCTATACTGATTTGGGTTACTCGTTATAACGTAGATTGTTTTGTGTTGTATGAAAATTGTTTAATGTACAACTTTTTCATTCATATTTTACAACTTTATAACAGTAATTCTTACTATATTTTTACATAAATAGACCGGCGGCACATGCATGTGTACCTACCGTGTACCTTTGCTACGCAACCCTTAGGTACGTCTATTCTCTGCCAGTATTAAGAAAAGGACGGAACATAATGCCACCTGATGTCTGATGGGAAGTTAGGTACCTACTCATCGTCGTTCATGGATTTGGGCATCAGCAGATACACCTATATACGATGCCGACTTTTAGGCTCTCTGTTTACTTGCTTTAAAAAAACCCAATGATATACAAATACAATATACAGATACACCCAATACGTATTATATATATTCCACCCAATACGTATTAAATATATTCCTGAATTTTATTATTATACTAAAAGGTTCCCGCGAAATCGCTCGCGTGGAAGAAAAACTGAAAGAGATACCTATCCATAATCGGTCTAGCCGTTAAGGCGTGACGAACGGACAAAAACACATATGTACCTACATGCTTACAAAAATCTACAAAATTAATTTCCTAATAGCCTATATTTTACTTATTTTTTGGAAACTATTTTCAATGCACAGACATTCCATTATTAAAGATATATATGTCACTGTGCGGTTATATATCGTGGTGTTTCTATTTTTTTTATTACTTGAATTGTATCAGGGCTGGTTAGCCCTCACCACCAGTGACTCGGATTGTGTGCTGGGAGTATACAAACAAACTAACTAATGAGAAAAGAGAAAGACCTTTGGTCGGACACTTGGGAGTAGACGGACGATGAGGTTTCACGTGGTTAAACTTATATTCGTACACCAATTTGCAATTTGAACAGGTTATTACTGTTTTAGAAACGAAACAATAATTATACGTTTGGATAGACAAATTTATATGTTTATTGATCCCTCATAGTTTCCAAGTAGTCGACCGAAAAGCTGGGTTATATATGAACATTGAGGTATTATTTATAATAGAGCCACAGACCCGAACAAAAATGACAAAAAAGTGGCATCGTTGTCATGTTCAAGTAGATGCCAATAACGCTTATTTATAATTTATAACAACATAATTACTTCGTACAAAAGAACTCATTACTCAAACGTTTAAGTGTCAAATTGACTTACGTACCTACTTATTACCACAAATATTTTTCGTGTAAATTAACTTTTTACCGTATTCTGACTCATGTTTCTTGTTAAACTTGGAACATGGCACAAATGGAGCAGATTTTAATATTTTTACATACTAAAAATATTTTCATTATTATTTTATTTAGGTGTTAACATACATTTGTTGTTTGAACTAAATAAACTCGTAAATTGTTAATAACAAATTAAGTTACGTTTTTATTTAACAACTGCATAAAAAGCTTTTTATGCAGTGACGACACTGCATAGAAGGGATCAATAATAATGACATTATTTCTCAACTCATCTTGTTCTAGTATGTGAAATGGCACAGGCTGGTGGAAGTAATTCATAGGGCATATGAAGAAAAAAAATACTGCAGTGCTACTTTCCTGGACATATCACAGGCATTTGACCGAGTATGGCATTTGGGACTATTATTTAAGATCAAGAACCTTCTCCCGTCAAACTACTATATTTTTCTTAAGTCGTACCTTACAGACAGGTCTTTCTCTGTAAATTGCGGATCCAACTCGACCGATCTACATAAAATCCACGCCGGCGTGCCTCAAGGCAGCGTCCTCGGTCCGACACTATATCTCCTCTTCACGTCTGACTTACCTCTGACTGATGGGGTAATAATTGGCACTTTTGCTGACGATACAGCAGCTCTGGCTACAGACGAAGATCCATCTGAGGCCAGTAAAACATTACAGCAGTGCTTAATCAATATAGCACACTGGCTACAAAAGTGGCGCATAAAAGCAAATGAGTCTAAATCAGTACAAGTAACTTTCGCAACAAGGCATGCTACCTGCCCTCCTGTGCAACTCAATGGAGTTCAAGTACCCCAGGCCGATGAAGCCAAATATCTTGGCTTCTATCTTGATCGCCGCTTGACATGGAAAAAACACATATTCACAAAACGAAAAGCTCTTAGCCTACAACTAAGGAAAATGTACTGGTTAATAGAAAGGAAATCCCAGTTATCTATGGAGAATAAAGTGCTATTGTACAAATGCATCCTCAAACCAATCTGGACATACGGTATCCAACTATGGGGAACCGCTTCAAACTCTAATATCGAAATCTTGCAAAGATTCCAGTCTAAAATCCTCAGAATGGTAACAAACGCCCCATGGTTCATAACCAATGAACAGTTACACCACGACCTAAAAATTTGCACTGTAAAAGAAGAGATTAACAACTCCATGAAATCTTATAAGCTAAGGCTTAACAATCACCCGAACATACTTGCTACGCAGCTGATGCAAGAAAAAACGAAATTCACTCGCCTAAAAAGAAAAGCCCCTAGAGACTTACTGTAAATATACATATAGAGCCGTTGTCACTGGATAACGTGCTCCTCAAGTCAAAGCAGTAACTACTTAACCAATTGCTGAAAGTCCTAGAGAGACAGTATTGCAATACAAAAGGAAAAAAAAAAAAAAAAAAGTATGTGAAATGAGAGTAAGGCAAGTGCAAAATATTAACATTTTTAACCCTTTCAAGTTTGATTTTATTTGTCGGTGGCGTGGTACCTATGCACGGCAGCACACGTTGCCTTTAGGTGTTCTTGGCGTTCAAAGGTTTAAACTGACAGTGTCTAGACTCTGAGGCAAAATAAAACAATGACAACAGCAATTTTTTTATTAATTCATAATGTCACCATTTTACGCATCTTTTGATTAAACATAAAAAAATTATGCCAAACACACGAGAGACGAATTATTTGGCTGGAATTATTCTTGACGTTTGTCTCTTGCTAAACGTGACCTCAATTTTTCACGTTGTTCAGGATCGCGTGGGAATCATTAATAAAAAAAATAGGATTATTATTTATTGCACTCCTTTATTTATTAATAAAATATAAAACTATAGCGACTCCTTAGATTTTTGTTCTGTGATGAGGTGCATTTTGTAGGGACAAAGTTAATAATTCAAATCTAAAATATGCTATGATTTTGCATAGGATTCGTTAATTAATCAATAGAACCTACGTAAAAAAAGAATATTCCGACCTTTTTCTTTATTTTAAAGCTGTTATTTCTGCAATTTTTCACTGCACATTTACTTAGTCATTTTTGAGACCCGTCACGTGTCATGGTCTAAACGAGACTGTTCGCCCAACTAATGCGATTTGTGATTTTGCATTACTTGGGAGGGTGCCATTTATTCCGTGTGATTGTGTGTCCATGTAATTATTACGTCAATGTATATGAAGTAAATTTTAAACGCAGATTTTTTTTCTCAGTGGGATTCTGAGCAAGATAATATTATCAAATCAAAACAATAAAATCCTCAACCCTCGTATTTTAATTAAATGCGGTTGCATAACGTGAATAAACTAACACCGTCTACGACGTCAGTTTGACGTCAGTTTTCATTAGTTAGTTGATTTTATGATGCGAGTAAAACCTGCATGCGAGAAAAACATGGTTCAGCAAATATTTGTTAATTAAATAGACCGCAAAATTTTCAAAACAATTATCATACCTACCTACATAATGTATTGCTTAGTTAGCATACATTAGCGACTCCTGATCTGGCGGTGGGGATGAATTGATGATACATATTTAAGTATAACTTAGATTATAGACGAATATCAAACACACCGTACTGAAATTTGACGTTGTGTAGGTAATACTGTGTTTTGTGTCGCGTCGTCTGCGTCACGTTTCATTCATACATTCAGCCACGCACACGCACCTTTAACCCTTAAATGCATAGTGTAAGATGCAGCTTACATTAAAAAATATATATTACTGGTTGAAAGCTAGAAACATTTATTTTAAATAAAATAATATTTTATTATACTATTTTTTTTAATTCATGCATTTAAGGGTTAAGCCGTGTACGCACTACCTAACAATCAAAAACATGGCGAACACGAACATTGAACATGAAATCGTATGAACCGTTCTATTGTGTTTGATGTTTGTTAGTGGTGCGTACGTACATGCATATTTTTTTCGTTCGTCCGTCCGTACTACGTACCTACACGGTTTAACGTATTTTGGCTTTAGTTTGGTCAATCCTGAATACTTCTTTCCTGAAGACTTCAATATTTGAAAGCGATGAATAAAAAATTGTTTCGTAGGTAATTTCAGCTGAGCAGAACCAATTGTATTGTAAATGTAAATGCCTGGGGGTTTGAGAACTCGAGTTCGACGTTCACTTGCTTTCAAAGTAGAACATAAAAAATTGACATTATATAAACATTAGATAATAACAACACAAACAAAAATTTACATTATATACACACAATATATTTGTTTTTGATGATGGTCATCAAAACTGCCGCGCAAATGTGAAGGAAAATGGACGACATGAACTCGAAACTGCGATGTATTGTATTTACGTCCTTTTAACTTAACTGTGCGCAAACGCTGTTCGATTAACGTGTTATGTGTTTCTCAGAGTTAATTTAGGCTAGACAAGTAGGTACCTGAGCCGTAGGCCCTGCACGAAGTCACGTAGACTCCTCAGCTGGTGACGCGTCGCGTGCCCTCTAATCACTGCTGGTTTTATGCAACATCAAACTAAGAAGATTATAAAGTTCCAAAACTTCTCGAACGCCACAAGTTTTCAGTACGTCGCGCTGTCAGCGCCAAAGACATAAATTACGTTCTGCGTGGCCATCAGGGACTTCCAATCCGACACATCAATAGAGATAAAAAAAATTGGAACTTCGAACACGGTCACTTCTATCTTGACTGTGGCAGTCAAGTAATAATTATTTAATTATATATTTTTGATGTCTCATATTCTGAAAGACTAACGTCTTTGATTATCTCAAAAGCGGGTTGAATTTGACTCATTGCGACTAGGTTTGAAAAGAGATTGCGCATCAATCAAATGCGCTACATGACAATAGAATCAACTCGTACAGCCACGATAAAAAAAAAAAAAAACTAAAATGATATTAAGTAACTATATTTTTATTTTTATATTTTTTTTTTTTATTTTTTTTTTTTTTTAGGGTTAAGTGAACGTATTTTAAGGATAAGGATCCAAACCGCACAAAACGAAATTTAAAATTTGAACCCTGAGTGTAAAGCTCACATCATCTTTTTTGTGTGGATTGGATCGTTTTCGTTAAAAGGCGTCCTAGTTAAGTTTAATGGTACTAATGTTAAAAAAGTGAGTGCAATACTCGCCAATAAACTTCGTGTTTGGCGAAATTTGTTATAAAATGTGTACCATGCTTTTTTGAAATAAATAAATTAAAATTAAAAAAAAATGAACATAAATAATGACGTTTTTCAAAAAAAAAAATGTAATGTAGTTAAAATATAAAAAAAAAACTACGAAAACCTATAAATAAATGTTTTAAACTTTTAATCAACAACCTGGTTGCTGTGATACGAAATTCAAAAATGTTAGTTTTTACTAGTAGCGCATAAGAAACTACGTTATTCCATAGAAGGTAAATTAGAGAACTAAAAAAAAGAAATCTCGAGTGAAATGGGTGTCTTTCATACCTTGTTTACCAATCTACTATTAATTGCATATAAAATTCCAAAAAATATGATTATTGACTAGACTAGCGTGGAATCGACTAATCATAATGAATTTATAAAAATGTGAAAACATGTAAAAAATTAAGGCTATTGTATTGGTAGAAACCTGTTTGATGTCGCTACGCGTGCCAAAAGTCTGGTGGCGAACATTTTGTTATGCTATAAGCCTTGGTTCAAGATATATTGTACAAGTATGCAGATTTTTTAAGAACGTTTCTGCAAGTTTTGGCAATAAAGATGTTTTCTATCATTTACGTCATAGATGGTTAACATAATACATTTGCCTACTTACTACGTTATATTCGTCGCTTGTTTTCTCGCTTAACTTAGCGTTTAATGTAAATAAATATCCTTTTTAGAAGGCACGTGTAGCTCCATGTAAATGGGTCCATGGGACCCTCAATTCTAGCGCTTCACGTGTGCCCTCGCACGTCGTTCATCGATTTCGCTATAAATTCTAAAGATCCCTAAGAGATTGTCTTATACAATTACTTTAGTACAAGTAGAATCTGCTTACTAGATTCTAGATACATTCATCCACATTGCATCCGTCAGCTAACGAGTTAACGACATCTCATTAGTCGCGGTTACCAATAATGTGATCAGAATTGCAGGCCGATATTAGGGCAGTGTTTTTTTATGACTGCTCCCATTAATGGCAATAGTCATTAGTTATAAATACATAGTTTACCTACTGGTTGGTGTACGTGACGGAGAACTGTGTCACTTAATTAATCGGAGAATGCTGCTCGGGTGACCGAAGTTTCTAATTGATTCTTAATATACTAAACGGTATTTGATTATAGTTTTCCTCGTCCTTAGATCTTTAATGTACAATTATAAAAAAAATAAACACTTGCTGCTCGGTTGACGCCAAACAATTGTCACAGGCGGTGAGGCAGGCAGGGTGAGATAGCAAAACCTCAAACGTTCATCAAGATTGTTTAGAAACAGCTATAATATACATAGGGACAGAATGGAAAACCAGAAAAGAACGTTGTTTAGTAAACAATGATTTGCCAGAAATAAACACATGAAAGCATAAGTAAAACAACACTTGGATGGAATGAATGTTTATTAGGTTCATTAACACTTATTTCAGGGGGGCCTGGGGTGGGCCTGGGGTGGGGCCTGGCCATATCCTAAGAGATGAAGCCATGAATTTCTATCGGTAACCCAAAATCCTGGGGTGGGCACTAGACCATACTGGGGTGGGCACGGCCCACCCGGCCACCCCCTAGATACGCCTATGACGAGTAAACACTTCAATATTTTTTTTTGGAGTTTATTGGAGTTTGTTGGAATTTATTGGAGTTTACTCCTTAAGAATCGATTTTCATATATAAGCCCGGGCACAGATTATATACAAGTTACTACGTAACAGATACACCACTTGATTGGACGGCAGGCGTTGCCACCGCTATCGATGCCCCCTCCCGCGGGTGACGCAACGTCATTGGAATGTGCGCTAGGGTTGCCTCCGTTATGTAAACGCTAGCTTTTTCTCGTGCCTTCGCTCGTTTGGTATTTTAGGTAGGTATTCAGTAGCAAGGTGATTCCATAAAACAAACAACAGATTGAATTTGTATGTATGTATATGTATATTTGGGTAATTTTATTAGGTATCTAGGTAAATAAAAAATAACCATAATCTTCTGGTTTTACAAGATTTATTTAAAATCAACAAGGTTATTTACAAATGACGCACTTTCACATAATGATTTATTAGTTTTCTCCCCTGCCTGAATTCTATTATTAAATCTAATTGTACTAAATATTCTAAATCTAACAAAAAGCTTAATTAAATAATCGGACGGGAAACAAACACGCGGTTTTAAATTAATTAATTTCATATTTTCATAGATTGAACTGCCTGGCCGTAAAAACATGTCTGTTTATTGCTCTTTCTTTAAATCACTAATTTACATCGCTTGGTGAACTTCTGAGTTCAGGAGTAAAAACGAAATTCAGGAAATACATTCACATTTTATCTAAGACATATATGGCTAGAAATGTCCAAATAACCTCGATTATCACGCCCTTAAAGCTTTGCACCTAGCTACCAAACACCCTGTATACCTAGTGTTAGCATAATTTAAATTATTAAACATTTCGTATATATTACTATATTATGACATGATTAATAATTTACTCATTATATTCCTTTCTTATTATGTATTGGTTGTGCTAAATCCAGTACCGGAACCAGCAATACCCGGTTTTCGCCATACGAAATCAGAATCAGGAGCATGCCCTAGTTTTACCGCCGACATAAGGCTTCCATTCCTTTCTGGCATATTAGCCAGTGCGAGCGGGACGACAAAATACGAAACAGCGATACAATTTAGCTATGCATAATTATGCTTTCCTATCCTACTAATATTGTTAATGTGAAAGTTTGTGAGGATGAATGTTCACTATCATGATAAAACGATTGATCAGATTTGAATTTAATAAATTACAAAATCAATCTGTTGTACTGGTTGTATATGTCAAATTCCGCGGGATATTGCTAATGTATGATTAATCATGTCAAAACAATGTCATGACAAGCCAAAAGAGAGCACTTGGAGAATCACCTGAGAGAAATGGAAACCCTAATCAAGGTTAATGCAGCGAGGAAGTTTTATATGGAAGTGAGAACAATTAAGAAGGGCTACCAACCAAATGTCCAGCTTCTCGAAGACGATCGCGGGGACCTCATCTCTGACGTTTATAGGATCAAAAGTGAGTGGCGACGCTATTTTAGTGAACTTTTGAATAGCCCATCAATTGACAACCGTGTGGCGCAAAGCGTTGAGCCCCTAGAAGTTGAAGTACCTATACCGAATTTTGATGAGGTGATGAAGGCCATCCAGCGACTGAAAAATAATAAAAGTCCGGGTATTGACGGTATACCGGGAGAGGTGTGGAAGTATGGTGGAGGTGCATTGCAAACACGTTTATATGAGATCATTAGTAGCTTATGTGGGTGTTTTATGCCCGGTACATAAGAAGGGATCCAGGAAGAAGTGCTCGAACTACAGAGGCATTGCATTGCTACCGACAGCATACAAGGTCCTTTCCTATGTGTTGTTCGAACGGCTGGAACCATTTGCGGAAGCAATCTTAGGGGATTACCAGTGTGGATTTCGGAGGAACCGTAGCACTGTAGATCAGATCTTCCTCTTAAAACAGTTAATGGAGAAAAGGTGGGAGTATGCTCAGCCTCTACACTTGTTGTTTATAGACTTCTCTAAGGCATATGACAGTGTGGACAAGGAGTCTCTATATGCCATACTAAGGCGCTTTCGTATCCCTGAAAAGCTTATCAGGATGATCCGAATGGCCACTGGTATTAGTAAGATGCGAGTTAGGATGGGATCTGGCCTAACCGACGAGTTTGACGTGGTGACCGGGCTGAAACAGGGAGATGCACTGTCGCCCATGCTATTCAACTTCGCACTCGAACACATAGTGAGAAAGGTGTTAGAGTCGGAGGGAGGAGTCGAGTTGAATGGTGTACATAAAGTGGTTGGATATGCTGACGATCTAGCATTACTTGGACAATGTGCTGAAGGTGTGGTGGGGATGGCCCAGGTTCTTGAGGAGGAGGCAAGAAGGATCGGTCTCACAATTAACCGGGAAAAAACAGAGTACCTGCATATGAGGAGGTACCGAAATACTAGGAGTGGCAGAGATAGCTTGGTGGTAAATGACACCAGCTATAAAGGCGTGGCCAAATTTCGGTACTTAGGGTGTACGCTCACCGACTCCAACCAACGAGCCGATGATATTCACATTCGCGTACAGAATACGTTACGGTGTACAGCGGCAACTAAGATCCGCATTTACAAAACGGTTATCCGTCCGATCTTGATGTATGGATGCGAGGCTTGGACGCTGACACTTAAGGAAGAGAATAAGCTCTTGGTGACGGAGAGGAGGATTTTCCGGAGGATATTGGGGCCGATCTCGGAGAACGGCATCTGGAGGCGCCGAAAGAATGCCGAAATAGAAGATCTTGTGGCTGAGCCCAACATTATCGGTGAAACCAAATCGGCTAGACTGCGCTGGCTTGGCCACGTGGAAAGGATGGATGAGGATCGAGCTGTGAAGAGAGCTTATACCGGACAGCCACGCGGGAAACGTCCAGTCGGACGTCCCCGATATCGGTGGAGTGACCAAGTCATTAAAGACTTGATTGAACTTCATCGACCGGAATGGCGGGAGGTAGCTCAGGACAGAGGAGGATGGCGTTCTCTAGTGTCGGAGGCCAAGATCCACTTTGGGTCGTTGAGTCAGCGCAGTAAGTAAGTATGATTAATCATGTACACCTTAAAGAAAGATAATATGCAAGATCGGCGTGACGTAGTTCAAGGTCATTTTTTCTGGCTTCAAAGGAATGTTCAGCATGCAATATGTTTGTATATAAGATTCTTGATGCAGGCCATACACGATCAAGCCCGCCGTCAAGCCTGCATGATGCTTGAAGCGGCGTCCGGTAAACTTGTGTATGTGTATATAAGGGCCTACTCCAAACTTCGTATCGTGCCGACCCTTTCACTCATATAGTGTATCAAATGAGATTGAAAGGGACGGACTTTAATAAAATTGTTGAATAACGTCATGTAAACTTGAACGTCAAGTATGTCAAGAACGTCGAGCGGTCAAGTATGCATGTCGTTATTCAACAATTTTATTAAAGCCCATCGCACACATCAGCGGCCTGCGGTGGCGGCCTGCTGTCACTATGGCAATCCAGGCCGCGTGTGTCTGAGGGAATGTTAGGATAGTCATACAATACAACTGACCGCCACCGCGTGCCGTCCCTTTCACTCATACGGTGTATAACACGAGAGTGAAATGGACGGCACGATACGAAGTTCGAAGTAAAAAGAAAAATAAGATGCAGTTTTCGATCACAAACTTAAACAATCATTAGTTTTAAAAACGTACTACTATTTCAACGAATATTTAGAAGATAGGCCTATGGGTAAAAAAAATATATAACATTATTATAAGTTTTGCTGTATATTATACTCGTATATTAATATTATGTAAGTGCCTACCTTCTCGTTCTCGTTCGCAGCGCCCAACAGGGTACCTACATAATGTGAAACTTAAACTATTTACTTCCACCTGTATAACCATTATGTGCAATAAACGCATTGAGTATTTATATTTTATAATCGTTCTTAAGGCCAGGCGCGCACCACGATTTTAGTCGCGCGATAATTTTGTCGCAGAAATGCAAGATATGGTTCTGCAAGCCTCTGAACATGACTGAGTCGACGTGGGACATACCCATTTTAGCACTTTTCATATCTTTCTTTTGCAATAAATCTAGTAATAAATATAATATAATCGTTTTATAAATGTAAAATGAATGCCTCACATCTACAGAATCAAATGATACCACTCATATACCCAAATACTAAAGGTAAAGTAAAAAAAAAACACGTTGAACGTGTGGGACATTCAAATTTTGCCATGTACACTTTTTTTGAAAAACGCTCGGGTTTATATGAGAGTGCGCGCACCACGATTTTCATAAACCCATAACTACGCTTATTTCTGCAACAAAATTATCGCGCGACTAAAAAAAATCGTGGTGCGCGCCTGGCCTGAAGAGTAAACTCCAGTTGTGCGTCGGAGCTGACACACACACTTTTTTATTATGAAAATCGTTTCAAGATTGTGCTGAGATAGAAATTAACAATAAAAGCAGTTTCTAAATTGGAAGTCTTGCTGGCTGGATTCTGAAGTTTAATTGGTTTAGAGCGAGTCGTCATGGGCCCGACATTGACACTCAACTGGTTCAATTTGACAGTCAGGATCTAAAATATTTTTTTCATCACATTTGCTCGTAAAAGATAGTATGCAGGTACAAAGACCTATATAGTTGCCGCGGGAGTTATACATTTTTATGACTCCCGAGGGAGTTATGGTTTTAGTTTTAAAAATATAGTAGGTACGCACTCGCCTTCCCATGGCACTTCGCCTTCGGCGTCGGGCTTCTAATGGACCTTCGTTAGTAATCCCCTACTTACTACCCTTATGACACAATATATGTACTATACTGCGTTGGTCTTTTCATGTGTAAGAAATAGGTCGATTTGTGAAAGATTGCCCATTAATTTATATTTTTCCTTTTTTTATTAATCTAATATAAATATGCTCACTTCAGGAGAGCTTCGACCTAAGCTAATTAAAATCGAATATAGCATATTGTGTCATAAGGGTGGTAAGAAGGGGATTACTAATGAAGGTCTATTAGAAGCCAGCCAGGATCGAACCCTGCCTGAACCATAAAATTAAAAAAAAATTCGCTTTATTGTAAACATTTAGTTTACGATAGCAGACGTTACTACTTTAATAAAAAATAATTAGATCAGCTATATTTCGCCTGAAGTTGAATCTTCCGATTGTTTGTCTTATTTGTCCAGTCTAGCTTGAATATCGAGTTGAGTGTAGGAAGTATCAATTACCCGATACCGACCCGCGTCGCTTCCGCTCTGGTCGATTCGATTTCCATCCAATTTCTTGAGTCTACGAGCGAGGTGGTTGACGCGGGCGCAGGACAAAGGGCAACGCTTCGGTCACAGGAGGCGCAGACGGCGGGGTAAACGCACCGTCCATCTGAGACGATGCATTATTCAACCCTGCATTGACGGCTCACGAGCTGTATTAATTTGTTTTCATCAATCTGACGGCTGATTTGCAAAATTTACCTGTTGTAAGTGAAGGCGACGGGTATAAGGAAAGTGTGAGGTATATTTCGAATTGGTCGTCGTGTTGTTGTAGGTTGTGGTAGTGTTACTTACAGCAACTGCAAGACTTGTGCCACTTGTGCCTCTCCCCTGATTGTCGGAACATTTTCCTTTTGTACGGGAAATATTCTCGAGATCATTCTCGTTTCAAATACAAATACAAAACGGGGAACGTTTTCGAGAACGACACAACAATGAAATACTAAGCCTTGACGCCCTTAGAAACTCTTTCGCACGCAAAAGAAACCAAGGTTGTAGATATAACTCAGACAGTCGCCACACTTAAGTGGCAGTGGGCGGGGCACATTGGTTGTAGACCCGATGGCCGTTGGTGCAGAACGGTTCTTGAGCGGCGACCGCGGACCAGAAGACGTAGCGTGGGAAATCCCCCAACAAGATGGACTGACCTGGTTAGGAACGCGGGCAGAAATTGGACGAGGGCGGCGCAAGACCGTTGTAGAGAACTTGGGGGACGCCTTTGTCCAGCAGTGGACATCTATCGGCTGATATGACGAGGAGTCTGACAAATCTAAGTCTATATATATTAATCTGGTAAACCGATACATATAAACTTTCATAAGAATTCATAGAGGAGGGAAGGTATGTGATTACCCTCATAGGAACGTATGTGTGCATAATTACCTACCCTTTCTATAATAATAATAATAATGTACTCCTGGACACGGCGCGCATCGTCAGGAGGTTCCTCTCTCTGCAGCCCTAACCACCGGTAGCCTGGGCCCTGCCCCGCTGCCGGCGGCACCCTATAATATTATAGGTTAGTTTTTTTATAATATGTTTATATATTTTGTAATTTCTTTATTGTATTTTACTTTTTATATACAGATATTGTAAAAACCTAGCCTAAGAATTAAAATAAATAAAGGAGATAATAATAATAATAATAATAAATCTTTATTAATAAAACACATAAGAATTACAATTAGCATAAAAAAGTCTTACATCTACACAGAACACACTTAATTCTTGTACCTGAACTAGGAAAATCCTGTATCTCAGGCTTTGAGAGAGGTCATTTAATTAATTAAATTCTTTGTCAATAAATCTTATTAAAGAAGTTCATAAAAACGCGTACAAATATTCTAAGTGACAAAGTAATTGTTTACAATCATACTATAAAACTATTATACTATATACCTATATTTGTATGTTTTTTTTTGTTCTATGACTATATAACCCTCGAGTTCTAGGCCAGGTCTAGCCTGATCTGCATTGATTATTGAGTTTACAATGGTTCGGTGACCCGTAATCCGACCCGAATCATCTTGATTGAGCAATTTATTAATTTGTTGTTTTCCACTTTTAGCTGCCGTCGTTATTCAATTGAATTGTATTTATTCCATCACTTCAATTAAGGACAATTGGTGACAACACTATGTCTCTATCATATCTATATTAAAAAGAGAGTGATAAAAACATATCAATTCGAAATTCGATTTTCGAATCCGACCTCGAATAAGAACACGTTCCGATATGCGTTATGTATGTATGTATGTATGTAAGCACTTTATTGTACACAACAACTGGTTATAAATACATTGATAACAAATGAAACATGTACAAAGGCGAACTTATCCCTATTATAGGGATGTCTTCCAGTTAACCTTTGAGCAATTGAAGGAATGTGTATTTGAAGAAAATAGGCAAACTATACGAGAGTCGAGATATCTATATTATATTTAATAAAACTATGAGTAGGTACATAAACTAAGTAATAATACACATATATTTATACTATTTATAAGATATATATATCTACATATAATACATATAAATGCGTAAATAAATATAGTATTTAATGAATTCACACGTCATCGGTCAGCCACAATTTCTTCAAGTTTACGTTAAACCATAAAATAAAATACCCGAAGAAGTTTTAATTACAACATATTGTTTTTGACGACTGAATGATTCAAATAGATTATTGTTAAAATAAGATAAGATTTTTTAAATTTATTTATACTGTAAATTCCTGTACTTACCAAAAATTTATGACTTCACCAAATTTATTATAGACGCAGTTTCGAAACGTACTTACTTTAAAAAATGTCAAGTTCAAATTGTTATTTTCTTTGTAATTATTTTGCTTGGTGCTTTACGAGTAAAAATATGAATTTAACTATAAACAATATCTCGTAATAATAAATAAACACGTAATGTATATGCCCAATCTTCCAATTTGATCAAATAATGACAACCATGGTGGTTGTGAGGGACTGGTACGTATTATTTCATCGTATTATTTAAATTTCATTATATTTTTATTCCATTTCAAGCTAGTAAGATATTATTAAGTAATTAGAAAATAGATACCTGCTATCTATTTTCTAATTACTTAATAATATCATTGAAATCAGCAACGAAATCTATAGGTAAACATAACGACACCTGAATGGTTGGAATAAAAAGTACAAATCGATACCTCCTACGTATACTGATACAACTGACATTTTTACGATTTTGGTTTTTATGCATATTTAGGATCAAAATACTTATATCTACATGTTATAAACTTTTCATGACAAAATTACTGCTAGTTTTCGAAATAAAGTGACGTATACTGATACAACTAACACCGTCTTTTAATTTAGAACATCGTATACTGAGATAAGTCGCTTGTACCACTATACGCAGTACACCTATCGGGGAAGGGCGTCGCGGGCGTGGCACAAGTGGCAGTTATCTCAGTATGCTTGCTCGTCGTCGTTGCGGACGTAAGATATCCCACTATGCGCGACGGACAGTCGATGCGGCCTACGTCTTTTCTACCTACTACGTATCAAATTAGGCTTACTTTTGGTTATGATACAGTTTTCTCCAATCAGTACCGATGGTTGTTTGGAGTACAATAATAGCTATATGTCGCCATTACCTACGGATAAACCAGAGTCACCACTAGCGCTGACATCCGTCTGGGTTTCCCCGGATTTGTCCTAGTTTGAGGCCGTCCGGGGGAAAATAAAGCAATTATTTTTTTAATTTTATTATTTTCGGGGAATATGTGATTTACGCCAAATGTCCGGGTTTTTGAGTCTTTGTCCATGTTTGGCGAATTAAGAGATGGCAGCTGCTTAGTTGGCACGACAGGCAATCGTAAAATAAAATAGCAAAAAAGATGTCGGTAACTTACGTGTAATTTAAATAATATGTGGATCAACGAACAAAAAAGTAAAAATCTAATCACGAGTTTAAATAAAATAAAAATACGGGAAAAACAAGCCAAGAAAACAAAAAATAAACATGTAAGACAAAAATTACGTAAAATTTTAGTGTGAACGGTTTTTTTTTTAAATAATAAATAAATATTAAGGGACCATCTTACACAAATCGACCCAGTGTCCCAAGCAAAGTAAAGCTTGTACTATGGGTACTAGACGACGATATATACATAATTTATAAAGTACATTTAGAGATAACATCCATGACCAGGAATAAATATTCAAGTTCGTAACACACATTTTTGCTGGCGGAAGTTTGTATTTCATTGAAATATAATATAATTTGTACAAGGGAACACCCAAATACTCCGAAATATTTTATTCCGATTTTGCTGAATTATGAAATTCGGAGTTTAAAAAATCGGAATAAAATATTTCGGAGTATTTGGGTAAAGATTATTTATTTAACCAATTTTTTACGTTAAAACAAAAATAGAAAACCGGATTTGGACAAATATCGAATTGGCTGAACCCCGAAAACTGTAGGTTAGGTTAGGTTTGTATTGTGACCACGTATAGCGGAGCGAGCGAAGCGAGCGGAGCGTCAAAAGACTTGCTGAACCCCGAAAACTATAGGTTAGGTTATTGGCTGGACCCCGAAAACTGTAGGTTAGGTTAGGCTTGTATTGTGACCACGTATAGCGGAGCGAGCGAAGCGAGCGGAGCGTCAGACTTGCTGAACCCCGAAAACTATAGGTTAGGTTATTGGCTGAACCCCGAAAACTATAGGTTAGGTTACGTTTGTATAACCAAAATAAAAAAAATTACAAATTGTAAGTAAAATCGGCTTAGGTTAGGTACGACGACGAGCGAAGCGAGGAGGAGTGTTAGGTTGAACTACGTTCCTAACGAGCGAGCGAAGCGAGCGTGCCGCGGAGATCTATATCGAGTGGTCGAAAAATCCTAACATTACCTATTTTAGCTTAAGGCAGGTCCGACTCAAATCGGCTTCACATAAATTTCGGACTCTAATACATATTTATACTTATTATTAATATTAGAATTCCGTATTTTGATGTTTCGTATTAATATTGACTCGGACTTTTCATTTTTCGGTGTATTAAAATTCGGAATTTTGAAAATCGGTTTTTTAGCAATCGGAATTCGTACTTGTGATAAATCGGAATATTAATAGTTCGGACTTTTTACACTTCGGTGTAACAAAGATTCGGAATTTTGAAATTCGTTATTATAACCATTAGGATTTTTGTAATTTCGGGAATGTAAAAATCGGATTTATGAAATATCGGAATAATCATATTCGGAATGTTGATCCATTCGGAAATGTAAAAATCGGTATTTTTAAATTCGTGATTATAAATATCGGAATTAAGTTTTTCGTATTTATGTAGTGTACCCTTTGTAAAAGGAGTGGTTTAATTCTACCAAATACGAAGCGCAAGCTTATTCTGTTCGACTGTGATGCGGGGTATTAGTGGGACAAGTAAACAACGTGAATGCCGACAAAAGACTAACTTTATTAAAAAGAAACACAATTTATAATTACAGTAAATAGCAAGATTAGCAATACTTATAACTAAACACCGTACATCTCCCACGGGAAACAGAAAAAAAATTAAACGTAGTTTTGTTTTTTTTTTTTTTTTACATAGGAGTAAAGTAATACTTAGTTCTATTCTTATGAACTAACGTAGGTTTTCCATTTACCTCTATTTCTATGTTAGGTGAAAGATCTTTCAACACTTTATATGGACCTAAATATACACTATCTAACTTACTACCTACTTCATTTTTTACTAAAATTAAATCATTAGGTTGATAGGTTACAGGGTTTTTAGAACAATCATATTTTTCTTTTCTTTTTAACTTTGATTTTAACAAGTTATCCCTGGCCTCCTTTTGAGACACTTGCAATCTATATTTTAATTCCCTAGGGTAGCTTTCATGATTGTACAAAGGTTCAACTACATCACCTAATAAGCTACTGGGAAGAGAGCATTTTCTACCATACACAAGTTCAAACGGCGTAAATTTAGTTTCGGTATGAACTGAGGTGTTAAATGAAAAACTCCAAAAGGGTAACCACGAGCTCCATGTCTCGGGGTGCTTTTCAGATTGAATGCGTAAGAAAGCAGCCAAATGTTTGTGAGTATTTTCTAACGCACCTATACTCTGGTGATGGTATGCCGTAGAGTTTAACTGGTCTATGTTTAGCAGTTTACTTACCTCTTTAAAAGTAGCGGCGAGAAACTCTGTACCCCTGTCGGTCGCTATTTGTTTCGGGATGCCGTACCTGATTAAAAAATTGTTGACAAATACACGAGCGACTTCTTCACTTTTCTTTGAAAACAATGGATAGGCTTCGCAGTATTTCGTTAACTCACATTGAATTGTAAGTATATAAGAATACCTATTATCGTCTACATCGATCGGGCCGACTAAATCTAAGAAAATCTTTTCGAAGGCGTATGTGGCAGTGGTTGTGATAACCATCGGCTCTTTTACTGGTATAGAATACTTATGTTTTTGGCATTTATCACAACTCCGTACAAAGTTTCGGATGTCGTGTTCCATATCGGGCCAAAAATAGTATTTTTTCACGTTATTATACATTCTTCTCATGCCCGCGTGGCCACTAGTGGGCAAGAGATGAAAGTCATTTAGTATTACTTTTCGTTGATCTTTATCATCTACTCTTTGGACGTCCTTTAAAATACATAGTCTTAAATTCGTACTGCAGTCTAACTTTTTAAATTCACACAATAACTTCTCCACAAAAATATAATTATTTTTATTCTTTGTTATATATATAACGTTAACGTTTATTTTTCTACTAAATAATTCTAGTTCTTTCACAAATTCGCCTGGCGATAGTTGCGATGAAGAGTCTAGAAATTTTATATACAATAATGTATTTTTATTTGAATCGTAGAGAAATATTTTATTTTCTATAAATAATACGTTTTGTTTCCGTTTCCTTGTTAATTCTTGCTGTGATATAAATCTCAACTCTACTGACCCCTGGGGCTTACTATGTGTTTCCAAGATTTTCGGTTGATCAGGCCGATTATCTGTAGAATCAATAGTCTGCCTAGAGGTAGCACAAGCCTTCCTAAACTGAGATCGCGTCATAACATGGATGTGTTCATTTAATTCTTTTAATTCATTACTTGTTATGCGAACACGTGACAATGCGTCAGCTGGTGCGTTATCCGAGCCCTTTACGTACTCTACCACAAAATCGTATTCCTCAAGCGCTAATCTAAACTTAAACAAGCGACTCAATGGGTCCCGCATACTAAATAAATAAACTAACGGTTTATGGTCCGTTCGAATAATAAATTTACGACCATACAAATAAGGTCTAAAATGCTTTGTTGCCCATACAACTGATAAAAGTTCTTTATGAATCGTCGGATAATTTTTTTCGGCTTTATTTAAAGTTCTACTTGCAAATGCGACGGGTTTATTATTAGAATTACTCAATGTTGCCCCTAGAGCGTATCCTGAGGCATCAGTTTGAAGGATAAAAGTATTTTGTTCGGATAAATCTGGATATTGCAGTACAGGTGGAGATGTGATTGCCTCTTTAAGTTTTTCAAAAGATTCGTGGCATTTGTCATTCTATTGGAAAGTTACGTTTTTACGTGATAATTGATTTAAAGGCAAAGCTATTTCTGAGAAATTGTGTATAAATTTTCTATAATAATTCGCAAAGGCAACAAATCTTTTTACTTCGTCGGTACTGGTTGGAATTGGATAATTTTTATTGCACTTATTTTTTCTGGATCGGGTAATACACCGCTAGATGATACGACATGTCCTAAGTATAATATTTCTTTCTTTAAGAACTCGCATTTACTTGGATTTAATTTAAGGTTAACTACGTATTCTTTTGAAAACTTCTAACAAATTTTTATTGTGGTTTTCAAGGTTTTTCCCGAAAACGATTAAATCATCCAAATAAATTAAACATTTTTCATCCGTTATCCTGACATTGCTAAATTCATCATTCTAGAAAATGAGTTTGGACTTGTCTTCAAACCTTGGGGCAAACGTGTCATACGGTATTGACCTGCCGCGAAAGCAGTATAGTTCCTACTATCTACGTCAAGGTTACACTGATAGTATCCGTTTGCTAAATCTAAGTGAGTAAAATATATGCTACCTGATAAGGAATCAATGATTTCGGCTATATTTGGGAGTGGAAATTTGTCATCTTGAATGCAGTTATTTAGTTTTCGGTAATCAATAACAACGCGCCATTTTTTCTCACCACTTTTATCAGATTTTTTAGGTACTATTAAAAGTGGGCTGGACCATTCACTCGAACACTTTTCTATTATGCCTTGTTTTAACATGTCTTCTAGTTGAGAACCTATTATATTTTTCTGAGCATGTGGTAACCTATAGGGCTTCGTATAAATAGGACTAATTTTTTCTTTCAGGGTTATGGAATGATTATAAATATTTGTTGTAGTTAATTTATCACCGGGTAAATAAAAGATATCCGAAAATTTTGCACACAAATTTTCAATTGAAATCTGCTCCTCTTTATTAAGTTTCTCAAAATTCAAATGTGAAAATAAGGTCTTAACACGATCAACACTTTTTGGATCGCAATTTTCAAAACAACAAATATCATAATCACTCGCTTTGTGTATAACCAGCTTTAAGTCTTCTAACTTTACTTCCTTTTCTGTGGTATTTAATATTTTTATTGGTAATTTTCCGTCAATAGGCCTAACAATACTGCTGGCTAAAAATATACGTTCTTTTAATTCTGATGAACATACGACACAGTCCTCCTGTATATTAGTATTTACGAAATGTAATGACTCAGTCCTTGGTGGAAGAATAAAATGTCGTTTACAATTGTGTAACGGCAAATTAACTGTCACATTCTTATAAGTTGTTAAAGTCAAAATCTTAGTCTGTAAATTTATCAAAGCCTGATATTTTAAAAGAAAATCTTGGCCTATTATTCCATCACATTGACATGGTAAGTTATCAAAAATATAAAACTTATGTTTAAATATGTGGTCACGTTCTACTAATTCAATAAATACATATCCAATTGCTTGTGTTTTTCCGCCTATTCCGTTGATAGTTAATTCCTGTTATGAATCGGAATATCTATTTCAAAGCGATCGCTAAGTTCAAAGCGCTAATTGATGCTCCGGTGTCTACTAACCATAATTGCTGATTATTCTTTACATTAAAATAAACAGAGCATGAATTATTACTTGCGAATATAAAATCGTTAGTCACGAAAAAACTGATTTTGCATTTTTTCATTTGAATCATTATTTTCGTTCATGAAAATGCGTTCTGTACGGTATCCATTGTTTCCACGAAAAGCAGGCTTACCTCGACTTGCTGGGTTGGTCCGGCCTCTCTGGCTGTTCGGGAACCGGTAGCCACCTCTGTTAGCGCCTCTGCCAAAGTTGTAGTATGACTGCCCTTGGTAATGTGGTGCCCTTGAACCTGCAAAGTGGTGTGGTAGCCCCCTGTGAGAGCCGCGTCCACGCATGTATCCTCTGCTGAAATTACGATTATTTTGATGATTAAAGGAAAATACATCGCTTGACGAATTTCCTGACGACGTCTCTTCGTCCTTAGCTCCTTGAATTGCGTCTTTCAAGGTCTCGTAATCACGGGCTGCTATTATAGTACTGATTCGCCGATTGCGCAACCCGTCAGCGAACCTTTTAACAGCCTGGTTTTCATTGTTTTTTTTTAAAACATTAAATGTATTCGAATCACCATCTGACTGCGCGATCGTCAAATCCACAAACATTTTTGACAATTGTTGACCAAAGTCGTCTATCGAAGAATCACCCTGTCTAAGAGTTTGCATTTTATTTTGAATTGCAGTGGCTGATTTCTTTGGCAACAATTGTTTTTTCATATCCTTTACCAAGTTGTCAACACTAGTATAGGACTGACTTAATTTTAATTTACCTACCTGAGAAAGCCTATTCTTTAGAACAAAGTTTATAAGCTGTTGTTTCGCATCACTTTTTAAAGTAGAGTCGTAATATTCTATAGAGTCAATTAACTGATTTATTACGGCCTGGTCATCAGTCATAGATGGTATCAAGGACAACGCGGTTTTTAAATTAAAGTCACCCATTTTGGACTCTTTATCAGTTTCCAAATCTACACTCTTGCTTGAACTTGTATATGTTTTATGACAAAACTCCTCTATTTGTTTATATAAACTCTTAATGTGGTCACAATAATTCTGGAAGTCTAATAATAATAAATAATAATAAATATTAAGGGACAATCTTACACAAATCGACCTAGTCCCAAACTAAGCAAAGCTTGTACTATGGGTACTAGACGACGATATACAAAATATATAAATACATATATAGATAACATCCAATAAGCTTCTAATCTAATAAGCTTTGACCTGTTAATTTCTTGTTATCGATTTCTCCTTGTAAATTTTCCCTAACCTTAATATACTGGGAATATATTAGGAATGCTTCTTCTAACTTAGAGTTTAGTACTTCAGAAGTTCTCCTGTCATAACTAAGTTTTACTAAATATTCCTTGATAGTTTTTAACTCTTTTAATATATCTTGCAATTCAACAGACATGTCAGTAACTCATCTTACTCGTATTCTAAAAATAATACTCACATTTTATTAAAAGACAAATGTTCATACTAAATAGAAGCATTAGAAGTAATTATAAGCCAACCCTTACAAGAATAGAAAAAAAAAACTACGTATAACTAGACAAATGTGTCAATGCATCTGGAAAGGTACCTTGTTTCAGGTATTGGGTTATGCATAGTTCCAAAAAGTAGATTAAATTTGCTATCAATACAAAAAAGAATAATGACTGTAGGTGGAACCACTGTTTTTATATATTTTTTTGAATTTTCGACTTCCGAAATGCACAAGTTGAGAAAATTGCACTTAAAGTTTATAGTGGCAAAAAACACACTTCTACTTCGAAGTTACATAGTGAAGGTTATAATCATAATCTTTGAATGTTAAAGAATTATAATAAAGGTGAATTGTCTAAAAATACATGTTAATTATTCTGATTTCTTAGGTTGAACATGCCAGGGTGGAAGAAACACGAAAGTGTTAATTATACCTAATTCATAAAATAAAGAGATTAAAACTGTTAGTTTCTCATCATAGTTACATATTCTATGGCATTTTGGGACAATTGAATGAAAGAAAACTCCATAATCATAAATAAATTTAATAATTACCGCATTTTTAACAGTTACAAAAAAGATCACTTATAATATTAAAAACCAACAAAATAATTTGTATATTCATGCTATATCACAAGATCAAATGGTATTTAGCGCGGTGTACCACAATGGTATAATAGAAATGGTGTTAAAGCAGTTTTTTTTAACAATAAAGTTTAGTGACTCGGTCGAAACTTTTGTGTGGAAACGTAACTAGGGTACCTTGTCACGACATTTACTAAACTTTAGTAACTTAAACTCGAAGATCACTATTTTAGTACCTATAATGCAAGAAATATCTGTAACAAAATGTTATTTAGGATAATTATAACGGAAATCAATGTATTCTTATTTATAAAAACTTCTGTTTTAGTCGTGTAAGACATCAAGTTTAGCATTTTACTAAACTGGGTACCTTGTCACGCTAAGTCATTATCTTACATAAATGGAGTAACTAGAAAAAATAACTCAATTTTCATATTCATATTCATATTCATTTATTGCAAAAACAAAATATTACAAGATTTACAAGTAATAGTATGCACCCCGTAAGGGCACAGCAATGTTAGCCTTAAATATCTAACTTACATACTAACAGAAACTCTATGAATGTAACAATAAAATCATGCTTAATTAAATACAATACAATTCTAACATTTATAAACAGATTGTAGAAGATACTTATAAAAGTTTACTTACAAAGTTATTTACATTCAATTGTCTTTGAAATATTCATCTAAATTATAGTAGCATTTATGTATAAGGAAGTTTTTAAGGTTACTGAAAAATATTTTGTCATTCTGTTAATTTTTTAAATTGTCCTGTAATTTATTGTAAATCTTTATTGACATAACACTAACATTTTTGTACATAACTGCACCTAATTTATGATTTATCAGTCTTTAAATTAAAATAAATAGTTATTTCATACAAGAGTCATGCAAGTTGAATGTTTTCTTATAAAAAACATGAAGTATTTATTTTTGTTCAAAAAATTATTTTGCTATAGCCGATCCTATACCTTATCTTAGAAAGAGGTAGTTGACTACCCGCGATGGAAATATTGACAAAATTATTGAAAATTTAAAGGCTTTTAAGACATGGCGTGACAAGCTACCCTGACTACTAAACTTTATAGTCGGAGAAATATACTAAAAAAACATAATTTTACTGATATTCTTGTACACACGTGTTCCTTAGGATGTAAATAACCCAATTATAACACAAACCCATTTTGGCACTTTTTCACCAGCTTCCACAAAAACTCATGTAACTCGGTAACTAGATGTCGTGACTAGGTACCTTTCCAGATGCACTGACACAAATACGTATTACCTTAAATCCGACAGCACATACTTTGGACTTTACGCATCACTCACTGATAATATCACTTGATAGAATTTGGGCAGAGTCCAGCAGCAGCGTCCTCGTTCACATATCCGCTGAAGAACGAACTCGACCAGCGGGTCCGCAGTTGTGGCAGTGGGCCTCGCGAAGGTCACGGTTGAAAGAATGGCGAAGGTTGTATTGGACGATCAGATCATTAGACCACTTATCATGACACTTCTTGTAGAGCTTGTAACATCCATACAATAATCCGAGAGCCAAAAACGAACAGACGATTATCATCACAACGCTGATTGCTGATAAATGGAATTTCATCTCGTCAAATATAGCATCGTTGCTTGATTTTCCAGCCGCATTTTGATTAATTATGATATCTTCCTTTTCTACTCTGGAGTTGCACATTTTGAAATATAAATGATGGCAATTAATAACTTAATGCGCGCGTGTCGGTAAATCTTCAATGAAAGTGCACACCGGCGGCGCCGAGCGAACCCGACACCTGGCCTGGCAGGATCGCCATGTGATGCGGGGTATTAGTGGGACAAGTAAACAACGTGAATGCCGACAAAAGACTAACTTTATTAAAAAGAAACACAATTTATAATTACAGTAAATAGCAAGATTAGCAATACTTATAACTAAACACCGTACACGACAATACCGTGATATTTTCAGTCAAAATATTAAGTTGACGCTTGTCACATTTACGAGAATTTGAAAACACCTACTGAAAAACAAACAACCAAACACATTGGCACATGGAGGAAAGAGACTTGAAATAGATAGGAAAAAAAAAAACTCAAACTTAATAAAATGCGAGTGCTGTATTCGACCTTCAAAAGTAATATTAAGCGTGTTTTATTACAAAAAAAACTTAAACTGTATAATTTCACAGCATTTGGTTTGGGAATGCTACTTGTTAGGTAAGGTGGAAGTACTAGTACTCGACATTGCAAGGGATATTTATTTTATGTTTCGTAATAGTACGTTAATTTACACGTCTATCGCAAATTTATTTATCCCTTATGAGAGGTATGACTTTTACCTTTATTAAATGGTATTTATACCATATAATGATCATATAAAAAAATCTCGTAATGTAATGAAATGTAAGTCAATAGGATTGTCCCAGTACATGTCACGTGCTTTTGCAGGCAGTCAGTTTGTATATTTTATTATTTTGCGTGTGAAATTCGATAGCTACAAACATTTCTCATGTATTCATTCTATTTGCTATGAAAGTAACGGTAATCTTATCTTATTTATCGCAGTTGAAAGTATGGTGACGCGTATTAGTACCGCGTCGAGTACTAGTACTTCCACCTTACTGTTGACATGACTAAATGACAAATTGTTTGACTTAATTAAATTAATACTTCAAGATGATGTAGATGAATTCAGGTTTTGGTCTGACAATTGTGATGGACAAAATAGGAACTGGAATCTACCATATATAAATAATAAAACAGTAATAATGTTGATAATACCGCTGTAACAAAGACAAAAAACACCATTCCCTAAATGCGGGCTGTGATTTTAATTACCTTTTAAATAAACGTAATTTTAGTGTAAATTTGCTTTATTTATTGTCTTTCAAAAGTAATTTGTTTAAATATCCTAAATACCTACTTCTGAACTTTCTATATTGGACATAACATAACATACAAAATAACCTTAACAGTATACTGGTACATAACGGATCCATTCAGGCGTATACTGGTACAAATGACAACTCAGATGAAACTAACCGATCAGATCCATCCAAACACGAGCTTTTAGTTTGTTTATATATCTAATAAATGGTACATGTCGCATAATAGGCATAGTAATAATATAATTATCCATATTCATCTAATCATAGTTTACGACGTATACTGGACCAAGTGGTAGTTGTCTCAGTATACCCGAAAACTAGAACTCGTAAATTTCACGTATACTGGTATAACTACCTTTTTTTCTAAAAGTACAATTAATTTTGAAATAGTAAATATGTAGATTTAAGTAAAATATATTCACTAAAATTATTTGAAAATTTCATTACATTATTTCAACGTATGAGTTAGTTATGGCACTTTATACCTTTGAACAGCCCTCCTGTAAAATCGTGATTTTGCACTTGTATCAGTATACGTAGGAGGTGTCGAAATAGTGGAATATATTCTCGCTGTTGAGGTGAAAATATATTAATAAGTTTTGTGTGCTACACAAGAACAAAGTTTTTAGCATCTCGTGCTGTTGAGTCCAGGACTACACTCAGGATTCTAAATTAGAATAACTCGCTACGCTCGTGATTCAAACATAGAGTCCTTCGCTTGCTCGGGACTCAAAATCAGCACTCGCACTCCAACAAAAAACAACTTTGCCCTCTTGTTGCACAAATAACTACTTCTTAACACGTTAAAAAACCCAAAAAAATGACTAATTCTAATTTAAAATTATAATTTCGCAATAGTTCGTAAATATATAAACGACGCAGTTAGCGTAGGTATCGCAACGTTATCATTCGGTGAGCGGCAATTTCCTGTTAGTTTGTCGGTGCGTAGTATTCCTCCAGTCCAGCCCCTATCTCTTGTTTACACGGTCGGACGACGGTTCGTAATTCTGTAGCATTATTAATATATTTTCGAGCATCATTTGCTTGGGATGGTGTTTACATTTAACGCCCAAGGGCCTGGACCGGAGTTCAATGTTCAGTCCGTGTTTACCTCGACATATGTTAAGTTTGGGCATGGACTACGGGCTGTTCTATTTGTCTCGTTACACGTTACATAAACATCCGCCGAATCTGTCTCTGGCAATGAAAAACATAAAATACTTGATTTATTCATACCGAGCATATTATGACATATGACAAGCTCTTTAGCGTTTGTATGACAGATCCTTTCGCGTAACATTGGTATTCAAAAGGACGTCATTATCTTTTCAAGGTTTTATTATTTGATACAGTGGCGTGGGTTATCTAAACGGAGATATTAGTTGCGTTGGCGGATTTCCCGTCCATTAGGCAGTTTACATTTCCCGCTATTTGTATAATAAAAAATCCTGTCTCATCTCATATACGATATATCTATTTATTTATTTATCCTGATCGAAATCATGTCTCTTTTTAACTACTTTCGCTTGTAAGACCTTTTTAACTGGAACGTATCTACCGTAAATCGTAAATCATTTTAGTTTCTTTCCTTAAAGCACCTACCTGGATCAAATTCGGGTAAATAAATAATTAAAATTGGGCAAGTGCGAGTCCGACTCGCGCATGAAGGGTTACGTACCATAATATATAACAAGTTTGTTGTATGGGAGCCCTCCTTAAATATTTATTTTATTTTATTTTTAGTATTTGTTGTTATAGCGACAATAGAAATACATCATCTGTAAAAATTTAAACTGTCTAGCTATCACCGTTCTTGAGATACAGCCTGGTGACAGACGGACGGACGGACGGACGGACGGACAGCGAAGTCTCAGTAATAGGGTCCCGTTTTTACCCTTTGGGTACGGAACCCTAAAAACAAACACCCCGATCCTTTTCTATTGCACCAATCATATTCGTTGCACCAACATCAGTGACACAAAGATTATAGAAATTATATAAGTCGGGATGGGATAGGAAAATGCATAAAAGTAATACATCATAGAACAAAAAAGAAAAATAATTTGAATGTACAACGTTGAGTACCTATATTATTAAAACAACACTAAAATGCATTGCGTTCAACGGGGAATATGAGTAACTCAAAGAGTTCCCGATGATCCGAAAGCTCCTGCACAGATTACGTGCTCACGGGGTAGACTGTACCTACGTAGTGTGAAATCAACTAGCCTATAATATAAGTAACCAATGTAATCCGTTTAAGTGCGTAAATAATTGCGGTAACTGAATAAAGAAATACTTATTGTCTTTTATTTACATATTTATTTGTGTTAGTCCGTTTTTTAAAATTTTTAAATCCCACTCGAGTTTGTTGAACGTTTGTTTTACGTCCCGCCCACCTTCAATCCACCACAATCACGCGCTGTTTCTCGAACATAACCCACGGAATCACATCGTGCGAAGATAAATCAGTCAGCAATTGGGGTTAAATCGTAATTGGGCATGACGGAGTCCTTTATAGATGCGCGTTACAGCACGACCCCAGCTCGTGCGCCTACGGCCAAACGCGCACTGACATTTTACAAGCTTTCATTTAACTTGCCGTGTTAATTGTATTATTTAATTGTATGTATATGTGTGCCAAAACTTAATAGCTAAATGAGAATCACTTCTTGGCGTTCCATTAATCCTATCCTCCTATCAGTCGAAAGACGTCTGACTAATCAAAGAATTCTTCCAAATTTCTCCACAACGAACGACGACCTCACCAGGTCGTCGGTCAACATTGATAGGGGCCAACCCTCGCTGCGTCCGTACCATTTCCCTTTAAAACATTTCTACTCGCACAGCCATTAAGGTACGGAAGGAATGTACCCTGCCCACTGCCACTTAATTCTTGACGTTTGATTGAGCTGAAATTGGGTAATGCTTGTGTTTGTGTATCTTCGGTGACAATGGCACGATGGCAGTACCAATGAATTAAAACTCTTCTAGAAAAATGGTTTTCAACCCCTACGTCATTATTTCTTACAAATGAGCGGTTATTGTGATTGCAAGCGATATATCCTCCTTGGGTGCAATCTCACGGAAAATCGTTCTGGCTTCAAATTAACATCAACGGTAGCCTAGGGTACACCTTTGAGAGGCAAGATCAAAGTCGTGTGAACGCTAAACATAAGTATCAATAAGCATCGGCACCCACGGTATTTTCTAACACGATGCCACTGAGCGTCGCCCACTAAAGTCAAGTTCAATCAATCAGCGTGGTCGCCGGCTTGCAACGACCGCGGTTTATTTACGCGCCTCCATCTCGCACGTAATAGCCTTTATGCTTTATTTATGCTCCAAGAGCGTCTGCGACGATGCCACATGTTTCATACATGTACACTTAATCAATTTCTCAGAACAAAAAATAATCCATAGCTCATTCTTTGACCGATAATTCTAGCAAGTATGAAAAAAGGGGTAATTTATACCAGTACTAGCATTAACCCGCGGCTTCGCCCGCGTTCCTATACAATATAACGATGCTCTTTTTTTCAGGTTAAAAATTAGGCTATTTGTTAAAGTTAGGATATTATCAGCTTATCCCTCATGCATATCCGTCTAGCCGTTTTATTGTTTAAAAGCTTGAATGCATTTATTACGGCTGCAGGAAGTTTCCCGATGACTACTCGTCCAGTCTCGCCGCGCCGCCCGCACTGGCCTTGACGACAATCGAGATGGCACCAAATACAAATTTAAACATCTATTAGGTTTAAGTTTAGGTCGTAACTCTCATATTCTTGCTCTTCTTTATAGTATACTTTTTCATCCTGCAACTCCCCGCTATCTCAAGGAGAGTTTCACTTATCTCACTTCTGCTCGATCTGCCCAAAATTTGCTCCTTGCCGTACCTTCTTCCGTCTCAAAATTTTATAATAATTCGTTTACTTTTAAAGCTTTCTGTTTATGGAACTCCTTGCCTTTTAGCTTAAGGCGCGCTAAATCTCTTGTTTCTTTCAAAGCTCAACTGAAAGAACACTATATCCTTTTCATAATTCGTATTTTATTCAAATGGTCCTATTATCTGTTGGCTGAATGTATGTATGTATTTATGTATTTATTTTTTATTATATTTATGTTTTTTTGTTATTTTTTTTATGTATATATTATTATTATTATTATCCGATTTTTGCACCGCCTAATAACAAAATCTTATTTTTTCAAGTTCTGCACTACCCAAAGGTTGTCTGGAAGAGATCGCTCTTTAGCGATAAGACCGCCTGTTGTTTAACTCTAATTGTAATGTCTTGCATTGTATTTCTCCTGTATATTTTATGAGGTGTGCAATAAAGAGTACTTGTAGGATTACCCATTTATTGTTAGAAATACTCCTGTGAAGTTTCGAATATAAATAGTCTAATCTTGTTTTCCCATACAAACTTTGGATCTCTATTTCACCCCCTTTAGAAAAATCGTTTTATTAGTGCGCCCCTAGACCTTATAAGGAACCTACGTTCCAAATTTGGACTCTTTAAAATCAGCGGTTTTGGGCTGTGCGTTTAAAAACGACACCCATATTTTTAGTCATTATTTAGAACATTTCTACCCCATCGCACCCTAACATGAGAGATGGTATTACACGTCCGCCACGTTGAATTTTAAAATCATTCTTTTTTTAGTAATCAGCGACCTGATAATCCATAGAAACCAACTCTTCCCTCTTCCCTCTTCCCTCTTCCCTCTTCCCTCTTCCCTCTTCCCTCTTCCCTCTTCCCTCTTCCCTCTTCCCTCTTCCCTCTTCCCTCTTCCCTCTTCCCTCTTCCCTCTTCCCTCTTCCCTCTTCCCTCTTCCCTCTTCCCTCTTCCCTCTTCCCTCTTCCCTCTTCCCTCTTCCCTCTTCCCTCTTCCCTCTTCCCTCTTCCCTCTTCCCTCTTCCCTCTTCCCTCTTCCCTCTTCCCTCTTCCCTCTTCCCTCTTCCCTCTTCCCTCTTCCCTCTTCCCTCTTCCCTCTTCCCTCTTCCCTCTTCCCTCTTCCCTCTTCCCTCTTCCCTCTTCCCTCTTCCCTCTTCCCTCTTCCCTCTTCCCTCTTCCCTCTTCCCTCTTCCCTCTTCCCTCTTCCCTCTTCCCTCTTCCCTCTTCCCTCTTCCCTCTTCCCTCTTCCCTCTTCCCTCTTCCCTCTTCCCTCTTCCCTCTTCCCTCTTCCCTCTTCCCTCTTCCCTCTTCCCTCTTCCCTCTTCCCTCTTCCCTCTTCCCTCTTCCCTCTTCCCTCTTCCCTCTTCCCTCTTCCCTCTTCCCTCTTCCCTCTTCCCTCTTCCCTCTTCCCTCTTCCCTCTTCCCTCTTCCCTCTTCCCTCTTCCCTCTTCCCTCTTCCCTCTTCCCTCTTCCCTCTTCCCTCTTCCCTCTTCCCTCTTCCCTCTTCCCTCTTCCCTCTTCCCTCTTCCCTCTTCCCTCTTCCCTCTTCCCTCTTCCCTCTTCCCTCTTCCCTCTTCCCTCTTCCCTCTTCCCTCTTCCCTCTTCCCTCTTCCCTCTTCCCTCTTCCCTCTTCCCTCTTCCCTCTTCCCTCTTCCCTCTTCCCTCTTCCCTCTTCCCTCTTCCCTCTTCCCTCTTCCCTCTTCCCTCTTCCCTCTTCCCTCTTCCCTCTTCCCTCTTCCCTCTTCCCTCTTCCCTCTTCCCTCTTCCCTCTTCCCTCTTCCCTCTTCCCTCTTCCCTCTTCCCTCTTCCCTCTTCCCTCTTCCCTCTTCCCTCTTCCCTCTTCCCTCTTCCCTCTTCCCTCTTCCCTCTTCCCTCTTCCCTCTTCCCTCTTCCCTCTTCCCTCTTCCCTCTTCCCTCTTCCCTCTTCCCTCTTCCCTCTTCCCTCTTCCCTCTTCCCTCTTCCCTCTTCCCTCTTCCCTCTTCCCTCTTCCCTCTTCCCTCTTCCCTCTTCCCTCTTCCCTCTTCCCTCTTCCCTCTTCCCTCTTCCCTCTTCCCTCTTCCCTCTTCCCTCTTCCCTCTTCCCTCTTCCCTCTTCCCTCTTCCCTCTTCCCTCTTCCCTCTTCCCTCTTCCCTCTTCCCTCTTCCCTCTTCCCTCTTCCCTCTTCCCTCTTCCCTCTTCCCTCTTCCCTCTTCCCTCTTCCCTCTTCCCTCTTCCCTCTTCCCTCTTCCCTCTTCCCTCTTCCCTCTTCCCTCTTCCCTCTTCCCTCTTCCCTCTTCCCTCTTCCCTCTTCCCTCTTCCCTCTTCCCTCTTCCCTCTTCCCTCTTCCCTCTTCCCTCTTCCCTCTTCCCTCTTCCCTCTTCCCTCTTCCCTCTTCCCTCTTCCCTCTTCCCTCTTCCCTCTTCCCTCTTCCCTCTTCCCTCTTCCCTCTTCCCTCTTCCCTCTTCCCTCTTCCCTCTTCCCTCTTCCCTCTTCCCTCTTCCCTCTTCCCTCTTCCCTCTTCCCTCTTCCCTCTTCCCTCTTCCCTCTTCCCTCTTCCCTCTTCCCTCTTCCCTCTTCCCTCTTCCCTCTTCCCTCTTCCCTCTTCCCTCTTCCCTCTTCCCTCTTCCCTCTTCCCTCTTCCCTCTTCCCTCTTCCCTCTTCCCTCTTCCCTCTTCCCTCTTCCCTCTTCCCTCTTCCCTCTTCCCTCTTCCCTCTTCCCTCTTCCCTCTTCCCTCTTCCCTCTTCCCTCTTCCCTCTTCCCTCTTCCCTCTTCCCTCTTCCCTCTTCCCTCTTCCCTCTTCCCTCTTCCCTCTTCCCTCTTCCCTCTTCCCTCTTCCCTCTTCCCTCTTCCCTCTTCCCTCTTCCCTCTTCCCTCTTCCCTCTTCCCTCTTCCCTCTTCCCTCTTCCCTCTTCCCTCTTCCCTCTTCCCTCTTCCCTCTTCCCTCTTCCCTCTTCCCTCTTCCCTCTTCCCGCTTCCCTCTTCCCTCTTCCTTCCGGGATACAGCGACCCGATAAACCATAATAACAATACCCATGTTGATTTTCAGACTTTGTCACCACATTTCTCCCTTTTAGGAGTTGAATTCTCAAAAAACCGGAAACACGTGTACGAAACGGATTTATTGTAAGAAATACTCCTGTGAAGTTTTGAATAAAATAGTCGAACTAATCTTGTTTCCCCATACAAAATTTGGACCCCCATTCTACCCCTTTAGGGGGTTAATTTTGAAAGATCCTTTCTTAGTGCACCCTTACACCTTATAAGGAACCTATGTGCCAAATTTGGACTCTCTAGAACCAGCGGTTTAGTATTTAGACATTTCAACCCTATTTCACCCCAACAGGGGAGATGATAATTCACATCCGCCACGTTAGATTTTAAAATCGTTGCGGTTTTTGCAATCAGCGACCCGATAAACCATAAAAACAATACCCATGTTGATTTTCAGACTTTGTCACCACATTTCTCCCTTTTAGGGGTTGAATTTTCAAAAAACCTGAAACACGTGTTTACTCATTTATCGTTAGAAATACTCCTGTGAAGTTTTGAATAAAATAGTCTTGTTCCCCCATACAAACTTTGGACCCCCATTTTACCCCTTTAGGGGGTTAATTTTGAAAAATCCTTTCTTAGTGCACCTTTACACCTTATAAGGAACCTATGTGCCAAATTTGGACTCTCTAGAATCAGCGGTTTAGTATTTAGACATTTCAACCCCATTTCACCCCTACAGGGGAGATGATAATTCACGTCCGCCACGTTGGATTTTAAAATCGTTGCGGTTTTCGTAATCAGCGACCCGATAAACCATAAAAACAATACCCATGTTGATTTTCAGACTTTGTCACCACATTTCTCCCTTTTAGGGGTTGAATTTTCAAAAAACCTGAAACACGTGTTTACTCATTTATCGTTAGAAATACTCCTGTGAAGTTTTGAATAAAATAGTCTTGTTCCCCCATACAAACTTTGGACCCCCATTTTACCCCTTTAGGGGGTTAATTTTGAAAAATCCTTTCTTAGTGCACCTTTACACCTTATAAGGAACCTATGTGCCAAATTTGGACTCTCTAGAATCAGCGGTTTAGTATTTAGACATTTCAACCCCATTTCACCCCTACAGGGGAGATGATAATTCACGTCCGCCACGTTGGATTTTAAAATCGTTGCGGTTTTCGTAATCAGCGACCCGATAAACCATAAAAACAATACCCATGTTGATTTTCAGACTTTGTCACCACATTTCTCCCCTTTAGGGGTTGAATTTTTAAAAAACCTGAAACACGTGTTTACTCATTTATCGTTAGAAATACTCCTGTGAAGTTTTGAATAAAATAGTCTAAGTAATCTTGTTTCCCCATACAGACTTTGGACCCCCATTTCACCCCTTTAGGGAGTGAATTTTGAAAAATCCTTTCTTAGTGCACCTCTACACCTTATAAGGAACCTACGTGCCAAATTTGGACTCTCTAGAACCAGCGGTTTGGGCTGTGCGTTGATATGTCAGTCAGTCAGTCAGTTTCTTCTTTTATATACGAGGGGCGTCTGAAAAGTTCTAAGTCTAAGGTATTTCGAGGTTATATATGCGTTTATGATACTGGCCACTAGAAAGGCCATTTAAAAACAAATTATTAAAAAATAACATGTCACGTTTTTATTATTCTGTTTCGAGATATTCAACGGAAAAGTACATCATGTGTGAATTACCAACGAATATTACGAAAATTGAGCACCGTGCTGTAATTAAATTCCTTACAAAAAGTGACAAATCACCGCAGTGTATTTTTGAGGAAATGGCTATTATTTACGGTGATTCTGGGCCTTCTTATGCCACAGTCAAAAAGTGGAGTCGCTTATTTAAACTCGGACGGGAATCGATCGAAGACGACCCCCGCTCAGGGCGGCCAATATCGGTAGTGACCGAAGAAAACGTAGCAAAAGTCAAAAAGCTGGTATTAGAAGATAGAAGAATTAAGGTTTGGCAAATAGCTGAGGTCTTAGGTATTAGTAAAGAAAGAGTCGGAGAAATTTTACATGAACATTTGTACATGAGTAAAGTCAGTGCTCGTTGGGTACCGAAAATGCTAACGGCCTTCGATAAAGTACGTCGTGTGGAAACTTCTCGGGCGTTTTTAGAATTGTGCGAAGATGATTTAGATGAAGTTTGTTCCCGAATAGTAACTGTTGATGAAACATGGATCAGACAGTATGATCCGGAGTGTAAGTCTGAGTCGATGCAGTGGATTGAAAAGGGTGAAAGGCCGCCGAAGAAATTTAAAGTGCAAAAGTCGGCCTCTAAGTTAATGGCTACGGTATTTTGGGATTGTGATGGCATTCTTTTAATCGATTATTTAGAAAAAGGCTATGATAAACGGAACTTATTATGCAAATCTAATAAGACAGGTGCGACAAGCCATAGTTGAGAAAAGGCGGGGTAAACTAAGGAAAGGCATTTTGTTTTTGCAAGACAACGCACCCGTTAACACCGCTAATGTTGCGAGGCGTGCTCTGAAGGAAGTTGGTTTTGACGAAATTGACCACCCACCCTACAGCCCAGATCTAGCCCCAAGCGATTATTTTCTATTCAATAATTTGAAGAAAGAGTTGAGGGGAAAGCGATTTAGAAGTGACGAAGAGATGAAGGCGGCTGTACAGGAGCATTTTGAAGGGCAAAATGAAGATTATTTTTTTAATGGCCTAAAAGCACTGTATAAAAAATGTAAAAAATGCATTGATTTAGGAGGAGACTATATTGAAAAATAAACACGAGTTCATTTGTGTAAATTGTTTTTTTCTATCTTAGGCTTAGAACTTTTCAGACGCCCCTCTATATAGATGACGTCGGATGTGAGTTCTTTATAAAGCCATCCATATTAAACTTTCAAAAACCATTCTCTAAGTTTCCACAGAGGTTTATATTTATGAATTATTGATTTTATTTATTTATGAATTATTGAGAAATTAACATGTCATTAGACGCATAACAAGTGATTATATTCGTTTAAAGAATACTCTACCCTCTACTGTGCATTCCATTACAAAAAAAAAATTGGGCAACTGTTTAGCTTTTCAACTGTCTAATAGCTATCACCGTTCTTGAGATACAGCCTGGTGACAGACGGACGGACGGACGGACGGACGGACGGACAGCGAAGTCTAAGTAGGTTCCCGTTTTTACCCTTTGGGTATGGAACCCTAAAAAGGAACTCCTTGAGCGTCAGTCTGATTAAATTGAATAATGTAGTCTTCACATAGGCACCTTCTAGTCAAGCAACTATGGTAGGTAAGTGTGGTAGGGGTCATTGTCAATTCAAAAAACAAAATTTGTCCTTTCGGTGGTCAAAAGTTAAGAACTTGTATGAATCTAGGTTATGTTGCTATTACATCGGATTATAGAAGAGGGAACGTTCTATATTCTCACAGGCATTTAATTAGAAAATTAGGCCCTGTAATCCTTAATTTCGCAAATGTCCACCGAAAAGACGCGCACCTAAATCTGACAATGACCCGTAGGTATGTACGTAGGCACCAAATTTTTCGCAGGATTTTCATGCATATCTTTAAATGTTATTAAGTAGTGCCTTGACCATTAATTGGCTCTCAATTTCGAGGGTTGAACAAAAACGGACCCATTGACTTTCTGAAGTTTCTAGTGTTCTTTCCCGCGCTTTTAGACGCGGATCAGCTAATAGTAAATTCACTTGTACAAACAATTCATGATTAAGTTGATCTTTATCATTCCAAAGTCTCCAAATAATAACTATATGTCTAATACTTTTGCATTGCATACAATACTTTTTATACGAGCAAAACTCAGAAAAACATTTTTTTACTTTAATCGTCATTCTCCAATATGATTTTTTATTTTTGATGTAACCTTTTTCGTTCAACTAAAACTGACCTATTAACCCCTTACCGCATACGAAGCCATATATAACAGTTATTAATGTCGACCTTATTGACACAGGTTAAAGTTAAATTAAGAAAAAAAAAATATGCCTATATGCGGCAAGGGGTTACAAAAAAACATGATCGCGATGGCCATGGCGGGTGCCTCGTGATTGGTGTTTTTTTTGACAAGTAATTTCAACCAATCAGTGAGCATCAAATAAGCGTATGTTCTCTTTTTGAAATTATTAGGTGAAGAGAGATATCTTAGCGGGTACCATAGAGTATAGAATTTTATTACAGGATTAAAAAGTGCGATTGTGATTTTGTCTGTGAAATTATAATTGACAGATTAAAGTCTGCGAGTATAAAAAAGTTTTAAAATGATTGCGGATTGTCTATACTTCATATTCATTCACACCCTGTTATAGTTTCTCTTGTTCGTCGGGTTACAAGAAAACTTTTTTCAGCTTAGTGTCGGGCGCTGTGACGACAATGTAAAGCACCATAGCAGCAATATTATACAATCCATTATAGACCATTATTATTTTCATGGGGGGCATTTTAAAATGTCCATTAATATTAAAGGTGTATGTGACGCTGTATATTCAGTGCGGCCTCGGCCATGGACCGGTCATTCTGCCGGCGGGCGCGTGGCTCGGGTCAACGTATCTCCTTAACTACGAACATCCCGTCCCAACAGTACACCTCACATACCAAGTTATTGTAATATATGCCCCGCAATGACCTATAGTTTTTTGACCAAGGAACAGACGCCGACAACGTGAGACGCCCCGACCGTCTCAACGGTTACGTACCTATATTGTAATTGTATCGGCTTGACCGGACATGCACTGCATTCCACTAATTTATGTTATGTTTCAGGAGATTTGGTGTGGGAAGATTATCTTTTGGATTTTCCTTATCTGCGTATTCTAATGAGATTCAGTTCCTAAGCAAATATACTATGGGCTTCCATTATTCATTGTCATTTCTAGCAGTTTCGAATACACTTGACGAAGTGGTGGTTGGACCTAATATCTATAAGCTCTCTCTCTCTCTGGAGTCGGTCCCTCATGTCTGAGGATCGTGGTCAGCTTCAGGGTTGCATCTGGCGCGGATGATCTGCCTCCACCGGTTTCTGTCCAGCGCGTCTCTTACAACCGAGTTGAATCTAGAGGTTTTATGAGTCTTTTACTTGGTCCATCTTGTTGGCGAACGACCGCGCGGTCTTTCGCCTTCGGTGTTCCCAACCACGATCAGTTTTTCGAGATTTTCGTCGTCTCTGCGCATTGTGTGGCCGAAATAGGAAAGAATGCGTTGTTGGCACGTGGTGGACAAGCGAGTTTTTATTATATCTAAGCTACTTAAATAAAATATATCAAAGAGTCCGTGACTAAATCAGATCGGGACTGCTTATGACGACCTTTCTCGCCATATTTTTCTTGTCATTATTAGCCTCGCAAGGGTTGTAGGCCAATGGAAAAGGAACCCACTACATACGTGCGTTTGATTTAAATTAACACTAAAGAGTCTGCTATGCCATGTCGTATCTTGTATTATTTGATAAATAATTAGGAAATATTAAAGTAGGCACTCAAGGCTACATGAGACCTTTGTTTAATACGTTGACACATCATGAACGCAATGTAAATATGCCCCAGTTCCAGGCTGCACGTCCACTGACATGAAGCGAAGATAATGAACCAATCAGGCTGCGTCTTTCTGAAACCCAAAATAAGTGTTTTAAGTTTGAGGAACGTGATATCGTCTATTTTACACAGCTCCGCTCCAGGGGACATTTATTTATCTATTTATTAGAAACACCAACAAAACACAGGCTTATATACAATCAAGAAATAAAAATAACAAAACACAGCTAGCACTTCCAGCTTACATGTGCGTCAATTAAAGGCAATAGCATTCTCAAGTAGACGGCTAGTTTACTGAATTACGTAATACAGTGGTGTTTACAATATAATTAAGAAATTATTCAAATGTAGGATTTGAGCATAAGGAATAAATAAAACTAACTAATCTATTTATGACTGTACTTTGCTAGATGACAGCAACCCAACTGGCGAGCTCATTAGAGTATAGTTACATTACTAGTATAGTATTATATAATCTGTGTTAGAGTTAGAGTTAATGTCCAAATGGTATTGGTTGTACAGCGTCGGGTCATACCGCTTTAAAGGTATAGTCGTAATCTGCAGGGTCATACGCTGTTTAATTGAACGACTATCCGATCCTGCGAAGCTTGTCATTAATTTGATTCATTGGTGGTTTTAGACAATCGATCGGTAGTCCATGTTCCTGGCTAAATTCAAAATTCCAAGTTTGTTTATATGTTACCATTCTTGATGGCTAGAACCCGTTATACAATTTTAGCGTGAGCTAGATGAGTGAGAGAACCAAGAGAGCATATGGCGTATTACGTAGATATTCCAGTCGTCGTTTTGATATACCATTACGGCGGCAACCAAGCGTACGGGCCGCCTGATGGTAAACGGTTATACATACTTACTTACCGCACAATTTGATGAATATGGCTAGTTCTGATGAATTTTGGACGTTTTTTTAAACACCGATTTTACTTATATTAATTGATGACAGTTTTTGTAATTGTATTGTATCGTATATATTGTACTCGTATCTTTAGCATGCATATCCATACTAGAGATATATATCACGCAGCAGTATCATAGAATGCTTGTGTACTAAACCGAAGCGGTGACATTCCCTATTCGTAGGTATCAATATCATTCATACTATTACGATGTAACACCGTGACTTGAATACACAATCGATAGACCTGCCTGGGATGCCCACCCGTGTAGCTTCAACAACGTATTTAGGTACCTACATCACATCACATCTATCCTGTCATGGTGGTATATATATATACCTACAACTATCATTCTAAAATTAACTTTGCTAGCTTATGGGTTAGTATACCTACCTTATCTGCAAACTTTTACCATAATGCATTTTATAGAGAACAGCCATTGTATGCATTAAATTAACTGCCTACGCGAAATATCATTTTGTATTGTATTTTTGTTTTTCTTATCCTACGGTTTGAGGTACCTACATTGCCCTGATAAGAAGGCATTTGCCACTTGAAATTCCCAGCCAGTTGTCAAAAATTATCATATTCGACGTAAAACCAGACGTAGTTAAAAAACGTTTGTAAAGCAAAAAAAAAACTGAGATAATCGGTTAGGGTGAAACCGACCAAAATTCTCGGTATATTACTCATATCGAGGATGTATTTGGACTTAAGATTGGTGATTCATGCCAGGATCTGTCGATGTGAATTTTAATTTTACAATTATGTTTTATGTCTAATCTCGTTAGGCATCACGCTATGAATCACAAAGCTCCAAAGTTATTACACGCGATTAGTTATATTATAATAGCATTAATAGCGATTTCATAAGTCGAGTTATTGTTTTACTTATTATTTATTTGTTTATACGTATCAAATTTCAAATTCAAATTCAAAAGTATTTATTTCGTCATGCATAGGTAAAATAAGGTGACATTTGTGAGACATAGTACAGCTATGCTGTGCCTTTTGGCGTACGAAATTTCACCATGTACATAAAATAGAAAAATTATTCAAAATCATAAAATATTAAAAGCATTAAAATTAAAACATGTCAAGGATCATTAAAATCATCTAAAATTAAATAACCATTACTTAAAAAAAAACAATGTATCGTTCGAATTAGGTAGTGAAATAATAAAACCTTACTCATGGATTGATTCAGCTGATAACAACTGCACATGTTTCAGTCGACCCACATACAACTCCGTCTAGGAATACGCTGCATATTTCACGTTCATAAAATAACAATTTTCGCCATTACTTTATTACGCCTGCTTACTTAATTTAGTTTTTAACTGTTTTTGCGCACTTGTGACTAAGAAGACAATATATAACATGCCTCAAGTGGAATTACTTGATAAAGTAACGGCATGACGAACACCGTAGGCGATGGGTCATCGAAAACCGTCATCATGAGGGCTTATAAAAAAGGTTAGGTCATTTTATAACAAGAAATAGTGAATCGAGCTTATTAGCCAAGTAGGTGATGCTGTGATTGCTATGAAGCTCCGGATATGACGTGCGAACCGCGTGATTCATCCCGTAAAGCTATATGTACACACCGTGCCCTTTTCACTCGTTCAACTTGCACTTTCGTCTATTGCTATCTCGCTCGCATCGTACAAAAATGAGCAAGATAGCAATAGACGAAAGCGCAAGTTGAACGTGAAAAGAGCGTGTGGACATAGCTTAAGGGCGCGGTGGGCGCGCCTACGCTTCCGATTCGAAGTAGAAAAATCTTGGTGTGGTGCTCGCTGCTCAGTCGTGAGAACTATTAGGTGTTATTGTATTAAGCGGTTTACACTCACGTGAAATTGTCAGGAACGGTCCGACATGTTTCGAACTCGTATGGAGCCTTTCATCAGCCGAAGCCGTCCCCGATGAAGGGCTCCATACGAGTTCGAAACATGTCGGGCCGTTCCTGACAATTTCACGTGAGTGTAAACCGCTTAATACAATAATTAAATATGTCTCACGAAAGTTTTAATAAAAGAACTATTAGGTGTGATTAGGAAAACTGTGCTACAAATCGGGTAGTATTTTTTTGAAATTCAGCATCCTATTTTATTTTTCTTTCGGTATTAGGATTTGTTCAGGACAGTGTGGAGGATGCCATCCCGTGTATTGCATAAAAATGTGCTATCGGGAAAATTAGGAAAACCAACATTTTGGTTGCTGGCCAGTTAAGCATTATTTGAATTTCTCGGTCTGGTTCGAATCGTCATTTTGCTGATCGACAGCAGGTCGAACCGCGCCGCGCGCCGCGCCGGCTGGTCACTCTGAGTCAGTTGCACAGAAAACATAAATCATGACTTGTCGTATCCTCGCCGGGTACTTATTGTATTTTATATCTCTTATTTATTTATTTATGTATAAATCTGACGCGTTGGTAAGCCTAGAACTAGAAGACGTTTGGGTGACTGAATGAACATACAATAACAAAAAAAATATAACAGCTCCATTGAATTCGAAATAAATAACATAACATGAAAAAAAAAACTTGCTGCAGTCTTGTTGTTAAACGATGCCCACTGTTTATCAAGTTTATATGACCGAATTCAAAGAAATTAATGAATTGCAGAATTAACAACTTAAAGGTCCATTGAACTGTTGTTGGTTACAGATTGGCAGGAAGTATTAATTGGTATTAATTAGCGTTAGTTATTGTTTTGTATTCCGGCTTTTTTTTACCTAATTTGTTTTTATAGGTTCGTGCCGTAGTCTCAATGTCGGAGTAGTAAACTCTATGAACTGCGAACCCAATGTGACCGAATAAATTCCTGAATGTTTTTTTCTTTAAATGAATAGGTCAAACTATTGTTATTTCACTAAGACGAGAATTGGCATTTATTAACTATGTACATACTAGGCCGATTACAGCGTAAAAGCCTTCCATCATACTAAGTCTTTTGATATAATCTGCCTACATTTAACTGGATTCCTTCACAATTAGTTCTAAATCCTTTTTTTAACACCTCACCTTTTTTTCTGAATTTTTAAATGTATTATTTCAATGACGTGAAATAATGTATATACTAAGGTTACTTTCCCATTTCACAGCAAGACTGTATTTCTCTCTATATACCGGTATAACTCCAAAGTGCCGATTCAGTAAAAACTTATCAATGAACAGACTGACGGTCTATACCTACGCTTTACTATTATTGTTACGTAAATTTTGATTCATTCTCCTCGTCGTGTTCCTTATTCTGACGGACGGTGTACCGATATTTGTGCCTGTTCTTGTAATGTGACCTGCAATTAGGTATCCAGGGTGAAACAAACCTGATCTGAACATGTATGTAAAAACTTTATTGTATACATATTAGCTGTGCCCGTTACTCCGCACGCGTGGAAATCGGTCTGTCAGTTTTGCTTTATCACAGTTTCTTGATACCCCGCAGACAGGACTTTCTGTGCTGTCCAAATCTATTGGGATCTTGAAAGTTGTGCGAGCTTTTATTGATAAAATGTTTATAATTAATATGGCCGGGGATTTTCTCGACAGATTAATGAAGTTTTCATCAAAATCCGTTCAGCCATTTTCACGTGATGCGCGGTCAAATAAACAGACAAACAGATAAACAGACAAAAAATCGAAAAACTGTTGAAACGTCTTCTGCTATCGATTCTAAGTATCCCCGCCAACTTTTTTTCGAATATCTTCCATGTACAGACTTTCGACCCTCTTCAGCTTTATTATATCTATATATTTATATAAATGCAAGTGTCCTGACTGACTGACTGACTGACTCATCAACGCAGAGCCGAAACTACAAATGCTAGAAAGTTGAAATTTGCACAGTAGGTTGCATTTATAAAGTGTACAAGAGATAAGAAGCGATTTCGAAAAATTCAACCCCTAAGGGGGTTAAAAAGGGGATGAAAGGTTGTATGGGGTACAAGTTTTTTTTTATGTTAGGAACTTGAAACTTCGTAAAAATGTATTAAAATAAAAAAGAAAGAAAACTAATTTCAGCGTTTTTGAAAATTTATCCCCTAAGGTGGTAAAATAGGGGTTGAAAGTTTGTATTAAGATCAAATATTTTTTTGAGTGCGGGATTTGAATCTTTGTATAAAGGCATATTATTAAAATACGAGAAAGTAATTTCAGCGTTTTCAAAAATTCATCCCCTAAAAGGGTTTAAAAGGGGTTGAAAATTTGTATGAAGATCAAAAAATTTTTTTAGTGCGGGATTTTAAACTTTGTATAAAGGCATATAATTAGAATACAAGAAAAGCCATTTCAGCGTTTTTGAAAATTCTACTGGGATGAAAGGTTGTATCGGGTATAAGCTGTATTTTAGGTTAGGAATTAGAACCTTTGTAAAAAGGTATTTTATTAAAAGATAAGAAAAATTATTTCAGCGTTTTTGAAAATTCATCCCCTAAGGTGGTGAAAAAGGGGTTCAAAGTTTGTATTGAGATCAAACATTTTTTTGAGCGCGGGACATAAAACTTTGTATTAAGGCATGTTATTAGAATACGAGAAAAGTCATTTCAGCGTTTTTGAAAATTCAGCCCTGAAGGTGGTGAAAAAGGGGTTGAAAATTTGTATAAAGAACAAACATTTTTTTGAGTGCGTGACTTGAAACTTCGTATAAATGCATATAATTTGAATTCAAGAATATATAAACGTATTATTATTAAACTCATCGATTTTAGTAATGCTATACGTTCATAGATGTACTTGATTTTACTAAAAAAATCACGTTTTAGGACAATTTAGCCGAAGAAAAAACTAAAAACGGACTTCTTATCATTTTATTACGTCTATCTGTACATAAATGTTGTAAAATATCGTAGAAATTGTAAACAATGATGATGACACTTGCTTTAAAATTTGAAGGTAAAGAACATCAAAGTGAAATAATTTAATATGTTTCTACTATACTTTAGCATTGCTTAGGCATTTACTTATTTTGGTAAAGCTTTTCATTCATAGATAGCGGTGGCGGTTATTAAATTAGTTAAAAAAACAAATTGTATGCTATATTATTGGATGTATACAACAATTTGAATACATACTGCGGTTATATTATGCGTAATGTTAAGTAAAGCTTTTCGTTCCTACATGGCTCTAGCTGTACCTAATTTCATAATCATTCCGCGTAGTTAGAGCAATTTAGCCGAAAAAAAAACTAAAAAGCGGCCAAGGGCGAGTCGGACTCGCGGACGAAGGGTTCGGTGCCATTACGTAAAAAACGGCAAAAAAAACATATTTGTTGTATGGGAGCCGCACTTCAATATTTATTATTTGTTGAATTACAGCAAACAACATCAAAATCCACTTAACTTAAATATCATACAACTTTCAAAAAAGAAAAGAAATTTCAACATTGCTTAGATCTGAAAATAATAAAGATGTAAAATGTTCAAGATAAGATTCCACGCGGACGAAGTCGCGGGCAATGCAGCTAGTGTATAAAAGCAAATAATAAACACTTAATAACAATGGGCGAACTTATCGCTATAAGGGATTTCTTCTACTTATTCTTGAGAAAATGTGATCATTGAGCTGCGCTGTGGCCTAATCAATACGAGACAAATATAGGTTGGGTCGCTTGCCATCAACTTCACCTTGCCAGTAACAATGAGTTGTCTGTAATTATGGTTTTCTTCCTGGTTGTGTCTCCGATAAACTCCGGGTCCTCTGCGTAAATACACCAATAGTGTAACCCCCAAGTGCCAATTCAGTGAAAATATACTGACGTCCCGTACGCTTTAGGTATGTGTGTGACTCATGTTATTACTGTTACGTAAAGATTAAGTACGGCGTAACTCCGCGTAAACAACATTCCGTGAATGGCGCTGCATTTTCAAACTAAAAACAACATGTAAGCATTTTTTTGTAAATGCTATGACGTCAATAAGCGGGCTCGTTCCATTAAGTAAAGTTACCTATTTAAGGCGTGTTTTGATGATATAAATAAAATAATATTTTTAAATGCTACTAGAGTTCTAGGTATAGCACATAGCTGCTCGTGCTCTGAAAATGATAGCAAAGTTTTGAAGTATAACTACATTAGGAAAGTTAGAAGGCAAGGACGAAATGATTCTTCACTGTAAGATTTAAATAAAAAGAAAATTTTACTCTCATGAACACGCGGTGACGACGTTTGACGACGCGGTTGGCTCAGTTTGTAAGCACCTGCCTACTGAGCCGGCGGTCCCGGGTTCGAATCCCGGTCAGGACAAATATTTGTGTGACGAACTCGCATATTTGTGGCGGGTTGTTTTATGTATTTAAGTATATATTTCAGTATGTATATCGTATGTATATCGTCTATATAAGTACGTATATCGTCGTCTAGTACCCATAACACAAGCCTTCTTGAGCTTAATTTGGGACTAGATCGATTTGTGTGAGATTGTCTGATATTCATTTATTTATATTTATGAACATGTATTTTTTTTCGCAGGGATGGTGTTGAAAGGGGTCTACGTCATTCAAAATTTAGCCTTTCAAATCGTGATTTTCTGCGTGCTGCGTGCCGTGATACCTATAATGTCCTACATATGCACTGGGGGTGACGTGTGAGTGGTAGGTAAACGAAAATAATGAGTGATTGCATTATTTTTGTTTACCTACCACTGTGTGTTTAGGTTGTACCTATGCAGCAGCTGCTAAGTGATATATCAATGAAGGCAAACAGGTGTATTGTGGTCGTTAATTGCTCAACATAAAGCCTCATTGTTTAATGAATTAAACTCAATTCATTCCTGCTGCATAGCCCGTATAGAGTTAATGCACAAATAGGCATTATAGATTGTCCCTTTCTTATCTATGAAAATCTAGGGCGCCTAAGAACGCCACTAAATGTTTGCCTCGACCGGGGCACCTGTATGACCGACCCTGGACCTAAACAAAACCACTTATTTACAACATTAAAATAATACAATTTAAACGGATTTATTCGTGATTCAGTATTTTACACATTAGACCAGCTGTAACGATGTCTCATCGACACACTATAAACATATCATGGCTCTTTCTTCCCAATATCTTTTTCCTAATAGAAGTTTATAGTATTTTATGCAACAGTTGTATAAGAGGGCTCAAAAACGCGAGTGGCATGGGTAACGATACGAGCGTAGCCAACATCGTAAGAAAATATGTCACGAGCGTTTTTTGACTTATACAACGTTGCATACAATACTTTTTCTACGTCTCAATATTTAATAAATAAAACGAAAATTAAAAACAAAGAAAATAATTACATGTTCCCGCTCTGAATCAATGAATAAAAAAATAATTGTTAACGTAATTATTGACGTCCATCTGTCAAAAAAATATGAACTTATAATACCTAAGGGTATACGTTCACTATACTATGTATACATCCATGTACAGAAGATCAAAGTTTTTTTTTTGAAGTTGGCAGCAATACTTTAAACCTAAAAGTCGCAAAAAAAAAAAACCCGTGTTCAAACCTCAGTGCCGTCACAACGAGGAAAAAAAACTGTTTAAGTAAAAAATGCAAAAAGATGGTCAAAAAATATGTATAGCGGGCTATACATCCATACATTAAGGGTACATTTTTTTTATTAATTGCAAATTATGTGAATGGTAACACGAAGTATTTCATTTAACACTAGTTTGGAACACATTATCTGTGGTACTAAGGAATGCTTTTTTGGCGACATTATAACATAGTTTAGCAGTGTTTTTTTGGGGCAGTAGAGTATGACTTTTACAGACTTTCATAATTGATGTCTTTATAGTAGAGGAAGTAACTAAGTATATAAATGACAGAAAATAATACTGGAGTAGATTTTTTTTTAATTTTACAAGAGTTTCAGAATTACACTGCTCATCTCATCAAAAACCGTACCGATCTTCCCCCACCTCAGCTTACTTCTTTTTTTATTTAGGTACCTACGTCTCGATGAACTTTTAAATTTTAATATTAATATTATTTTTTACAGGTAATAAATAAGCTGACAGCGTGAGTAATCTTATTAATAAGGATAATTTTATTTTTGAGGTATGAGTCCTAAATATATCCAATGCAGTCAGAGTTAAAACTGGTTTAATCCAATAGTAACTGTTACAAACAAAATCCAATATGTTTAAATCATAAAATATCACATTGCCTGAACGTGAAAATCTTAAATTATGATATCGCACGAACACGCTATCTTGTCAAATATTTGTCAGAATCGATAAAGAGAAAACTTTATCACGATAATGGTTGAACTTAAGCGTAATAGTAAGCATATTGAGGACCGCAACCTCACGTGCTGTGATGACTGACGGTCGGAGAAAGTGCAGGGTGCCGTCGATTGACGTCAAATGATGACCGTTTCGTAACCAACGTGTTGCACGCGCGCTTTGGAAATCGCTTCCTCAGCGGTGGAGACATCACTGATGGCGTGATTTATAAAACTGATGAATACTATGTCAGTCTGTTTTGAAATAAGACACCGTCTTGGGCCGAGATATATCTCTCCGTAATTAACGTGACGTATTTCGTAAAGAAAACGTCGTCGTGCAGTACGTGGAAACAACAAGCGTTACATAAAATATACCCTATAATAGGTACAAGCGTAAATAACTTTATTTTGATTGTATATTTTTGGATGTCAGTCAAATGGCTATAGGTATGCCAATGTTAGTCGACATTCGGGTTCCTCATTATTACAAAACAGTGTGTCAACTACAAATATGATATGAGCTAGCGATATGAAGGCGACCGTGGTAAGGCCGAATTCGACGATTCATTGTTCTATCTCCGATTATACAAATTTTTGAGCTTAAAATAGCCATGTAACAGGCACTACATATCGATTTTCAAATCGACCTCTTCTCTCGCCACTTCGAGGAGTCCCACATAACCCCCAAATGGCCTCCCCTGCCGGGGGTATGCGTAAATGCATTCCCATTTCGTCAACAAAAAAAAAGTTACGTTAGGCTAGATTTGAACTTCAATCCTAACAAAACCGAACCGCTACCAGAAAGGTAGGTTCGATAAGGTTAGGTTTGGACTGCGACCCCAACAAAACCGAACCGCTAGCAGACGGGTAGATTAGGTTACGTTTGGACTGCGACCCCAACAAAATCGAACCGCTACCAGAAAGGTAGGTTAGGTTAGGTTTGAAATGAGTCCCTCAATAAAAATTAACTGCTGCCAATAAAGTAAGTAAGATCCTTATCTTACCTTTACTATACGAGCAGTAGGTATCTATGCTTTTTGATGTTAGATTAATTGATTAATATATGTTATGTTTTAAATCTTAGGTGTTATGCTAAAATCGTTATATCAATTGGTATTAGATATATCTAAATAACTTTATACTTTACGAAAGTAGATATTATGAAATTAGATCTTTCGTTAATTATAGTATGTATTAAGCCTTATACAAAAAAGCTTATATAAAGTGAGCGTATATATTATATGACTGTTATATGATAAATTCTTATATCACGTATTACTTACCCCTATGGAGCCGAAATTAACATTAAAATGTAAATGGTGTGCTCATAAGTGTATTTAATTTAATTTTATAGTCAAGGACAAAGTTAGAGCAATATTGAAGTCCTGATTTGGGTTGGCATTGTTTTTGGGTAAGTAATACGAGATATATGAACTTATCGTATATCAATCATAATCATACCCTTGCTAACTCGGGGCACTGATAATGATAAGTGATTTAGTACAAGAAAATTAGATTGAAATGTATGGAAAATTTGGCAAAAATAAAGGACAACTTTTATCTATCAGGATATGTAGGTTATAGAGCCAAGTTTAATTTTATCTACTCTCCCCCCTCTCAGGGGTGAGCGTCACCCCCCCGCGCCCTCGAATGTGTCCCGGCGCGGTATTTTCCACTTTTAAAGAAAACCGTGTACGATACATACAAAGTGTATAGGAACGAAATAATTCTGAATAAATTTACTATAAACCTTTCATACATAAAACAACGATATCACTTATAGGATCAGCGCAATCTGTTATCAAATACTAACGTTTTTAATTATTGATCTTTTTTTTTTGCTAAAAGGTTAGTTATCTCAAAAACCACTTCTCGGCCAAAATATGTATGACAAAAGTAAAGAATAGAAAATGTTCTTTCTAAAAATGTATAATTTATTTCTGTTACTCTATCATTTACCGTTGCAATGCTATTTTTTAAATTTAAGTCATTTGTCCATTATGTGAAATATAAATATTCGTACTAGTTAAACGGTGTTACTTTCAATACCATAGACTTCTTATATATTTTTCTGTAATCTATAAGTATTGAACTATATTCGGTATTTTTTTTCCTTTTTTAGAATCACTATTTCAGGAAATAAGGGGTGTGTGGGGAAATCGTCAAGTTTTGCTCATTTTTGTAAATAACTTCAAAACTGTTTAATTTAGAATTATGAAATATATATATTTGAGATGTTCATTATGTACCCTTTCATTTGATATGTCACACGATATACTTTGCCATTTTTTTTTCTAATTTACCCCCCAAATCTGGCCCCCATGTTTCAAATTACTTGATTTACTTTACGTTACATTACACGTTCCTGTTTGGGTCATCAATTTACATACGTGTACCAAATTTCAACTCAATCGGTTTAGTAGTTTCGGAGAAAATTCGCTATGATTATAGTAGGATCACTCGTGTGTCTGTGTCAGTCCGTCCGTCTGTCATAGCCAATTTTCTCCGAAACTACTAAACCGATTGAGTTGAAATTTGGTACACGTATGTAAATTGATGACCCAAATATGGACGTGTAACGTAACGTAAAGTAAATCAAGTAATTTGAAACATGGGGGCCAGATTTGGGGGGTAAATTAAAAAAAAAAATGGCAAAGTATATCGTGTGACATATCAAATGAAAGGGTACATTATGAACATCTCAAATATATATATTTCATAATTCTAAATTAAACGGTTTTGAAGTTATTTACGAAAATGAGCAAAACTTGACGATTTCCCCACACACCCCTTATTTCCTAAAAAAGTGATTCTAAAAAAGGAAAAAAAAATACCGAATATAGTTCAATACTTATAGATTAAAAAAATCATATAAGAAGTCTATGGTATTGAAAGTAACACCGTTTAACTAGTACGAATATTTATATTTCTCATAATGGCCAAATGACTTAAATTTTAATAATAGCATTGCAACGGTAAATGAAAGTGTAACAGAAATAAATTATACATTTTTAGAAAGAACATTTTCTATATTTTACTTTTGTCATACATATTTTGGCCGAGAAGTGAGAAGTTTTTGAGATAACTAACCTTTTAGCAGAAAAAAAAGATCAATAATTAAAAACGTTAGTATTTGATAACAGATTGCGCTGATTCTATAAGTGATATGCTTTTGTATGTATGAAAGGTTTATAGTAAATTTATTCAGGATTATTTCGTTTCTATACACTTTGTATGTATCGGACACGGTTTTCTTTTAAAGTGGAAAATACCACGCTCCGGGACACATTCGAGGGCGCGGGGGGGGTGACGCTCACCCCTGAGAGGGGGGGAGAGTAGATAAAATTAAACTAGGCTCTATAACCTACATATCCTGATAGATAAAACTTTTCCTTCATTTTTGCCAAATTTTCAGCTAATTTTATTGAATTAATTGTAGCAAAATATTTTACGACGAAAAATATTTTGATGTTACTGTCAACATCTAAATCATAGACTTGTAACGTGTAGATATTTATTTGTTTACCTATTTTAAATTCGTTTTCATTATAAGTATACAATCAATATATTTTTTAATACAGTTGCTCAAAAAGTGGTACGTTTCGTAGCTGCAAATGCAAATCGTGCGAAAAGTTGGTTATTACGAACTAGTGCTTTCTACTTTTCAATTTTTTTTAATTTTCTCTTGTACTAACACGTCATACCTTATACATCCAAACAAACGTCAATCACTTTCTGACTTTATTTATTACGTCATGCAGCATTGCAGGTGTATATCTCATAATTATGCTTAAAATATTAAATTTGCATATTGGATCAATCAAAGGGCTATCTATTAAAAAAACCTCAAAAACTGTCTTAACAATTTGTTTGAATGACTATTAATTATGAGTATTATGCTTGACCTAAAAAAAATAAAAACAAAAGTATTGTCACAGATTAGATAATACAGTATTAAGCGTGACCGATGCGCTGTTTTATAAAATAATATATTTATTTACAATTATGTAATATGAAATGTAAAGAACTAAAAAAGATTCACGATGTTTATTGTTACAATCAATTAAATTACTGTGTAACATAATCATATCTCTTCTGAAATATAAAAACTATTTCTTTTAACTTGGCTGAATGATAGACGTCATCTTGAAAAAATATATTACAATTAAAAGTAAAACTTTCTTTTTCATTCAAGATTGTTTTATGTGTAAATTACACGTAAGTTTTATAAAATAAGACTTTTTGATAGAGAATGATGGATTCTGATGTTATCAAAATAGATTTAACACCGCCCGATATCGTACGTGCCAGGGCAAAAATTGCAAGTGAGAGTATTTTACCCGCAAAATCGAAAGAAAAATTATATTTAATTATTGTATTAAGCGGTTTACACTCACGTTTACACAAAAATTATATTGCCGTCTATGAACATTTTATTGGCTGGAAACGAGAATACGAAAATTATTAACAACTTGAATAAAACTTTAAACTTGCAAACCAGCAAAGGCCTTAAATGCGACTCTTCACAATTACTCTAAAAATTGTAGGACTCTTAATTTCTATTAGACAGAAATAAATATGATTGGCCCTTTCAATTACTATTTTAAACTTGTATTATTGCAATTTTTCGCAAATGTGTGAAAAAAAGTTGCTTGGTAAACGTGTGGAAGTGTCATTTTAACTCGTCCCGAGTCTTGACCCTTAAAACCGCTGTTTTAAGCCCTTCTATTGTGAAGGATGGGCATCTGCGGAACCCTACACTGAGCGTGGCCCGACGTGCTCTTGGCCGGTTTTAGTCTATCGACACACTGTGTAAATAATTTAACAATACTATTATTGAATCTACTATTTCTTAAATTGCTATTATTAATTACAATATAACTCATGCACTTCACTTCACATGGACTAATAACTTATAACTAAAATTATCAAGATATTCAGTGATCTATTCAAATGTGCTTCTGAGGTAAAGATAATCCAATTAATATCATTATTTGTTTTCTAAGATACATTTAAATGCGAAATAATCTCAAAGGCGCTATCATATATATATCGACATATTTTTTATCGATATCAAATCCCTAGAACGTGCCCCGAGTTAGCACACGAGGTATCGTCATAATATAGGTATACTATAGGTACGCTCACTTTATACATATAAGCTTGATTTGTATAAGGCTCAATGCATATAATGAACGAAAGCTCTCTAAAGTCCTAACCGTGCTACAAAACGTCCGAAGCCTGGTGATAAACGTGACCATCATAGGCCATCTGTGCGAACCCGAGCTGCCGGCCATTTAAAACGGGATAGTAGCAAAAATATATTGGCTACTACATTGAAAGTTACTTGGTTTACATGACAGCCTACTTAACTGTCATATGCTCATAATGACGTGGGTGAACTCTTCCTACACGACGTATCGTACATAAACATGAGTGCTTGTGCACCGCTTGCGTAGATGCAAAGCCCTCGTAAAGCAAGCTGGTCACGTTGCATTCTTAGCATGCACATGGAGGATGTTAACTGAATCGTAAAATTGGCCTTTTATTGTCAGTAATTAAATACATTATAATATATAAATACGCCGCCCTGAAAACGTCCCCTAGTCACATTTTTATAAGTATCAAAAACATTCCAATTTCGATAAAAAAATGAGACGAGATTATTCTTGTGATTGTTCCATTATGTGATATCATTTAAAGGGACTGTTTGCTACTTTAACGTTATCCCGAATATCGTCAAAACACGTTACTAAGAAAATAATAAAGCGCTGGCCCGAGGGTTCTATGTTACATTTTCAAGGTACTTACTTAAAATTAGACATAATGTCAGTATGACAATATATTATACTACCATCAGAGCTACATTCATAGCCAAGCCTAAGCCAACAGCATTATCCACGGGTAACTTTAAATACCTAAGTTGAAGTTGTAATAAGTTTCTGAAATGATATTTTAGTGGCAAGCTTTTATAGCCGACTGTACTTTTCTTTCGATATCCATCAAATGCTCACTGAGACGATTCTAAAGAGCCCAAGCTCGGTAGGATTGCTTTTTCTATTATAGATAGAGTTCCTATGGCCACCTTCCGGCTCCATCATCAGATCAGCCCCATGGTACCATATTATTGTATTTTCATCAAATTTAAGTAAGTATGCAAAATTTCAGCTCAATCGGTTGACGATATCTGCTTCAAAATTGAGTTGCAAGATTTCACCCGAACAAACATACTTTAAACATACAATGCAAGTTAAATAAAAGCTTGTAAAAAGTGGAACAGTTGTAGGTATTAACTAAGTATACTTAAAATATAGACTTAAAATATTATTAACATTGCGTTAGTTTACTGGTTTTAAAATGTGAACTTGCTTATTTTGTGTAAGACGTGTATTCACTCCAACTCCACGAAGACTTGTAAAAATAGGAACTTTGATATTTTCACTGAAACCTATTGCAATATTTATGCGATTTTAATTTGCTCCGGTTTTCACCGTGATATTTCAAAAGTATTTTACATCGCGGTAAACACTGCTTGCATACGTCATCACTTATCAGTTTTTTTTGTATTTGCTTTGTAGGCACTGCAAATTTTCAATACAGTCATGACCAAAGATCGGAAAATTTGCAGCAAAACAAAATCCTGTTGCTGTATAAAATAATGTAAATATATGTTCTTTTTCAATATAATAATTGAATGCAATGTTAACTAATTTATTTCGAAAATATCATAATTAAGTTGTTTTAATCTTTTATATTCATTTACATTATCTAAAGGACGACATATCAATTAAGGGACATTCTTTTTTTTACCAATTACAATTAACAAAGCAATTGTTGCTTTGTATGAATACAATGGCACTTTTGTTTATGCTCTATGCAAGTACACACTTGACCGTACATAAATACCTACATTCATTAATGTTTCACGAGGTTTCTTCAAGGCTCATTGATAACAATTGCAGTAGATGCCAGTAAATTGAAATTGCCATATAAAAAATCTTTAATGTATTGTTGTTTTTACTTATTATCATTACCAGGTGGGACCTGAAGAGTCTGCGGGCAATAGTAACCACTCTATTTAAGTACAGTATGAACATGATATTTTGAACGGGTTTTCCACATATATGTTAAAATTGAGACGGTATATATACACTAATAAATAAAAATAAGAAATGCAGAAAATTCTTATATAATTATTTGCGTCACTACTGGAAAACGCATTGTAATTGAATGGGTAATTATAATTATTACACACAATAAGGAAATGTTATTGATCGGTCTCGTACTTCCGTCCTCTATTACCCTATGGATTTCCAACAATTTTGCGAGACTATCTCGTAAAAAACGACTATTATTTGTTAAAAAAAAAACGTTTTAGGAAATACGTTATTCATCAATATTTTTTAGGAAATACCATCATCATCGTCCATTTCGCGTTTGTCGTCCGTTTTGTTTTCGATGACGTTCCACGAATCTTGTTATGTGCTAAATACGCTCTTTCATAAAACCCGAGTTTTCAGTAGAAATATTTTTTGCTTAACTTGTGGTATACGGTACACTGTTCTTGACTATATTCACTAATGTAAAGATAATAATAGATTCTCTTACAAAAATGATATTCTATGTGAGAATGTTGTACTTGTAATCGAAACATTCGCTCGGGGAAACCTTGCTCTTACTACGTATTTAGATTAAATCTGTTAAATATTAGCATGTGTTTTGTCTAGGAATGCTCTAGAATGTGTGTTTAATATGCATTACATCGGGGGTAAACGCCCTGTCGGACGGGACTCGGGAGTGGTGCGCCCGCGCGTCCGCGTACCTGCATGCACCGCGGAGGCCGTTGACGTCAATCACAACATACATATTTATTGAAATGTAGGTAATTATTCACTTGGAGTCGCTAAATCGAAGCAGACCCCTTAAGCGGGTTGAACTAGTATAGCCATATAAGTTTGCGTAGGCCGTATCGAAACTAGCCTAGATAAATAATTGTGAAATTATGAATAAGGCTCTAATAAACAGATCAAATTAGCTCCTTTTTATGAACTTTCAAAACCCTCAAAAGAGTGTGTTTAAAAGAAGAAAAAAAACTATTTTAGATGATTTTTTATACTTTCAATTGGCCTTCTTATGTTTATTTGATCATTTTTAATAATCAAAAGCGTAAAACTACTTACAGGAAACTGCGTACTTACAGGAAAGTACCTAAGCCCAATTCTCCAATTTATTAGGTACTTATTCATCATATGTTAAAAGAAATTAACGAGTGATTTCGATATACTTAAACGCTAACCAAACAACGCCAGAGGTAAAATCCGTAACATTGCCTTTTAAACATTGTTATGTTTAAAAGGCTATTCACACGTTCATAAAATAACACTGAATATTACATTTTGTAATTTGCATTTTACACGAAATTAAATTTAAGTAAATGGTAAAGATGAAATTATGCATATTACATTTTTTTATCCACTTGTATATGTTTTGTAAAAAAATATTGACGTTTTTTGATATGTTAGATATTTTAAATAAACATTTTTATTAGTGACCGACCGAAACATGATTTTTTGCCGAAACCGAAGGTCCGGCTTTGCTTATAGTTTCGGCCGAAACCGAAACCGAACCTTTTATAAACGCGATGAAAACGTCGGATAAAATATGAGTAGGGCGTTTTTAGGGTTCCATACCCAAAGGGTAAAAACGGGTTAACTGAGACTTCGCTGTCCGTCCGTCCGTCTGTCACCAGGCTGTATCTCAAGAAAGGTGATAGCTAGACAGTGGACATTTTCACAGATGATGTATTTCTATTGCCGCTATAACAACATATACTAAAAATAAAATAAAATAAATATTTAAGGGGGACTCCCATCCCATACAACAAACTTGTTATAGATTATGGTACGGAACCCTTCATGTGCGAGTCGGACTCGCACTTGCCCAATTTTTTCCAGATAATGCATAATTAAACATCTCTCTGGCTTAATATCACAGAGTTCTAGGCTTCGATTTTGTTATAATAGTCACTAATGTTTCGTATTTCCTAAATTTTGATTGTCATGTGACCGCACGCACCTTGAACGCACTTACCCAAAAAAGGCCGCTGTGCCAAATTTCAGCTTAATTCAAAATTGTAATGAGGTTGCGCAACATGGTCGAATTTAAAAGAAATGCGTAAATATTTGAGCATTATTCAAATACGAATTTCACCTTTCATAGGGTGTAAACATTAAAACAAAAACTGGTTAGGCGTAAAAAGAAATAAGTTACGAGAAGCCCTAAGTAAAGCTTCTACGAATGAATTTCTAGAAGCTTATATACACACACTATAACAAAAAAGATTTATTTGCGATTATATGTCAACATCTGCTAAGAACTTGAAGTAAGGGAGATATGCAACAATACGATTGATTAGTTACTTGTAGCTAAACTTCTCTACGGGTAACACTTTTTTTGTCTAGGAAGATATTTTTATGATTAACAGCTTAAAAAAGATAAAATCAGATCTTGAGAACTATTACTAATTTTATGATTTTTTGTAAAAGTGGTTAAGTTGCGCAACTTCTTAACGTCCTCGAATTTTCGGTTTCGTTTACACGAGAACTTTAAAAGATAGGTAATTATATGATATATGGAAATAACAACAAGTTAATTCGCGCTTGGCAAGCATTGAGTTAAGTTGAAAGATAAAGTTAACGTAGCGTTTTTAATGTAGGTAAAATGACACCACACTTTTTTTAAATTGCTATATAGATTCAAAGATCGTCGATCGTCTTAAGATGCCGGATCGGCAATCTTAATATGATGTGGACCACGTATGAGCGCAATATTTTTTTTGCGTGTTGAAATTAGTGTAAGATAATAAGAGCAATTTTCCCAAATAGTGACATTATTGAGCCTAATAGTGACGCTGGGTCTAAACTACCCTGAATAATAAACATTTTACGTTAACTATAATACTGAGGCAACGAGGTGTAAATTGTAGATGGACGCCATATTGCCAAACGCGCCAAGCGCATCCGCCGTCAGACGACGCGACTCAAAAGTGCAATGTAATAAGTTTCGGCGCAGCCGGTAAGCAGGTAGCAGGTAATAAGGTTCGCCTCTGTTGTGGCCGAAACCGAACCTTTGATCGAAACATGATTTTCAGGCCGAAACTGGCCGAAACCGAAACTTCGGTCGGACACAAATTTTTATTTTCCCTTCTACGAGTATGTAGATAACGCCCATAATTTCGTTCGCGTGGGGAAAAGTTTATATACCTCTTTTGCTTAACCGTAATCGAATGAAAGGTTAAAGCTATCCTATAAACGTCTGTAGGTACCTTAAAATATTTTAAATCCATCCTATTATTTAGTGCGATGAACCCGCAAAACTTTCAGACATACAATAAAAAAAAAAAAATTTTTTGATATTCGAATAGCCTATTTTTTTGTAAAGTGTATGTATATACAGAAATTCTTTTTTATACTTTTAAAACGGTGTAGGTAGGAAGGGTCGCTGATGTTTATTTTATTACTTTTCTTTGTGATAAGTACTGATGATTATGAAGTACGAAATAAACAGCCAAAATAATTATCTCACGCTCTTTATCTAAAATCTAATAGTTCGTTATCATAATATAAATTAAATTATACAATGACTCGTTAGAGTCACGTCAAAATGATTCATAGACGACAACTTTTTGTTAAAATGTATATAACTGTATTGTAATTACGGTGACTCATTTACGTATAAATACGTACATTTAATTCCACCAATTCGTTATTATACCGGGTTGATGCTTACATGAAACTAATAGGTACCTACACAATTTCGTAAAAATGTTTTTCCTATCGAATGACGCACATCGATTGACATAATTACAATAAGTAATGAGTCGGATTTCTTTGCCGGATTCTAGATTATTCGACGAGTGCTAACTATATGCTAACCACTTCATTAACAGTACCGGTGACGTTGACGGCAAACCAAATAACAAAGTTTCAGTATCTAATCGCCAAAAACGATGCAAGTTGGTTGGTACTGGGAGTAAACAAGGAGGTTATGGTCATAAAAATCAGGAGCCAGTCAAAAAAACCAGTAGGGCTACTCCGATATTCAAAATTCGACCGTATTATAGTGGCGTCGCTCTCGATCTTCTGTTAAAGTATATGGGTGAACGGGACAGCACTATATGCCGGCCGAATATTGAACCTCGGAGTACCCCTTCAGATTAGATAATAACAAAATCCATAGACAAAATCAGTCGCGTTCCGTTCCACTCACAAAGCGGTTGACGATTATCGGACGTCAACGTTGCCAAATGGTACATTATTATAACGAAATGGGACTTAATCGCGTTCAAAAAGGTGTTTATTTATTTACCCCGACGTTTGGACGTGATTTTACGTACATGGTCTCGAAGGGTCGTGGTAAATAAATAAATACCTTTTTGAACGAGTTTAAGTCCCGTTATGTTACAATAATATGTGAGTTTTAATCAATAAGTATATATTGGTTGGTCCACTCGTAATTATTTCAAACAAGTTTTTGCTAAAAAAAAACAATTTTTGAGACCATTTTTTTTATGTGACTAGTATACTTTTTAGAACAAACGTCAATTTTTCCTCAAGAAAATTATATGACTTCAAAACTTGCTTGCATCGTTCACTCGATCACCTTTTTGAACCGAACGGTAATAATAATTAAGCGAGCCCTTAGACAACGCCCGCGACGCAGATACTACATTTTAGTCGGTAATTTCTTGATTCTCATTTACTCGAGTTTCGTTTGGATACCGCCCATCGGTGGATATTAGGGCATATAGGAAAACACTAGTTTTAAACACTTTTAACACGGTTTATTAAATATCAAAAAGGAAAACAGAGCTACGGGTAACAATGCGATGCGAGTGACATTGACAGTAGTTTTTTTTTTGGTTAAATTTATCCCTTACGGGAAAGGCAAAGGGATCGTAGCCCATACAGCCTTGTCTGTGTTATAGGTTAACCAAGCCTATTTTATGTCTTCAGTAATTTGCTATAAAATACTAATGCCAAGCATTTTATAGCTTTCTGGAAGCTTTGGCGACAATTCTGCACATTCAGGTCGTGAAGCCAAGGTTCCTAGCAGAGGTGATCTGTATGAAAAAGTCACGTTTCACATATCACAGAATCTCTTGATTTTCCCATGAATTTGCAACATTCCACATCAAAGTTCACTTTAATGACCATTACTACACAAAACGGCACTAATTTTATGCACTAAATCACACAATAAACCACTGAAATGAATATTACAAATCACTGTCGACCATCTTTCACAGAATTCCCGCCAAAACTCCATTGACAGTAGTATTGAACATTTTTTATTTTTCTTTACGTTTTGCGACTCCATAGATGATACACATTCGATATTCGTACGCTTAGACACTACTCACCGGTCTTCGTACATCTCAACAGTGGATATCCCTAGAAAAGCGTCTATACGAGTATATATGTCGCACGATGATTTGATACTTATACTCGTATTAAAGTTTGATTTTTTTCGTCATTCTCTTAATTTATGATGACTACCTGCTTTACCTAAAGTACCTATAGTTTAAAAATTAATATCTTGGATTATCAACTCTAAGGCCTTTGCCAAGAGGTAATATTGCTTTAATAGAGGTCCTTAGGAAAAGAAACCTGTGGTAGTCAGGTAAACGCGATTACTATTAAAACAATTTTAACTCTTGGCAATACTCCCAGTATCCATTATCGCCTAGACAACTATGTTTTAAAACTGCTCCTGGAATTACATATTGAATCTAATTGACGGACCGAGCGAAGGAAGCATAAAAGTCGCATTACTCAACGGATTCTCTTGAAATGTTGTGTGTTGGTTCGATAGGTAGGGGTTTTTCTTTCGCGTTTTTAGGGTTCCGTACCCAAAGGGTAAAAACGGGACCCTATTACTGAGACTTCGCTGTCCGTCCGTCCGTTCGTCCGTCCGTCTGTCACCAGGCTGTATCTCAAGAACGGTGATAGCTAGACAGTTGAAATTTTCACAGATGATGTATTTCTATTGCCGCTATAACAACAAATACTAAAAATGAAATAAAATAAATATTTAAGGGGGGCTCCCATACAACAAACTTGTTATAGATTATATATATATAAATATATATAGGTACGGAATCCTACATGCGCGAGTCGGACTCGCACTTGCCCAATTTTTTTTTCATAATGGAGAGATAAGGCTTAAAATGCAAAAAAAATATATATTTTTTTTGCCATTGCGAATCAAACTAGCGGGGTTTACTGCCCACAAAGACCTACTAGTTATATTTATAAAACTAAACTTTTTTGTAAAATCATGGTTAGGTTTATAATTTACTAGCTGTGCCCCGCGGTGTTACCCGCTCATCCCACGGGAACACTAAATTTATTCGGGATGAAAAGTATCCTATGTCCTTTCCCGGGTCTCAAACTATCTCCATACCAAATTTCATCAAAATCGGTTCAGCGGTTTAAGCGTGAAGAGGTAACAGACAGACAGACAGACAGACGTGTTGACGTTTAAGTGTGTATTAAATGGGATCCTGCCATCATCATCATCATCATCATATCAGCCTATAGACGTCCACTGCTGGACAAAGGCCTCCCCCAAAGTTCTCCACAACGATCGATCTTGCGCCGCCCTCATCCAATTTCTACCCGCGATCTTAACCAGGTCGTCGGTCCACCTTGTTGGAGGCCTTCCAACGCTGCGTCTTCCGGTCCGCGGTCGCCACTCAAGAACCTTTCTGCCCCAACGGCCATCGATTCTACGAGCAATGTGCCCCGCCCACTGCCACTTAAGTTAAGGGATCCTGCCGTTTTGCCAAAATAATTTTCGTCAAATTTCATTACCCAAACAAATTTTAGCAAGTGTTTTTATTGCCAATGCAATCTTTGGCATAATTTCAATACGCACATTTTCATTTGGTCAAATTTTCGTTCGTTCAGCAAAATATTACTTCGAAAAATGTCATTTAGGCATTTGGTCTTTTAGCTAATGCTTTAGTACGGCAAAAAAATATTAGATAATAAACATTTAGTCAAATTTTTTTGGGGGTGCATGGAAGGAGCCTCCCCGTACGACGCAACAATTGATGTTTTCACCCGATATACTAAGCGTCTGGCGCACCCCGGGCAACGGGCAACACTTGTGTTGACCGGCTAATCCTTCCACCACGATGGTTTCACCGAGTTCCAATGCGAATACATGCGATCATAAACGGCACTTCTCAGAGCCAGCCCTGACTGTCATCTCTATTAACATAGAGGGCTTCTCGGTCGACAAAGCACAACTCCTATCAGAAATGTGCCGCGAGACGCATTGCGACATTTTACAGGTGAACCACCACCACCAACGAACCCAGGCAAAGTCACGGCTAATCAGGTAGCAACCCAACTGCTGCTTAATGGGAAACCCACCAGTCGGATGCCCAAACCGCCACCAATACCCGCAAAGCAGCAAAAGCACACCGATCTGAGTAAGCCCTTTACCCATCACGAGTTTGAAGTAGCCGTCAAAACGCTAAAAAACGGTAAAGCCGCCGGCATTGACGATCTGACCGTGGAGCAACTCAAACAACTTGGACCGAAGGCCAGGCACTGGCTCCTCGAGCTATTCAACAACTGCCTGTCGACGCAAAAAATACCAAGGGTGTGGCGCAAATCGAAGGTTATCGCTCTTCTCAAACCTGGAAAGGACCCCTCGGACGCAAAAAGTTATCGTCCCATATCTCTATTGTGCCACACCTACAAGCTGTTTGAACGCCTTCTTCTGAACCGCCTCGCTCCCATCGTGGAACCGCTTCTAATCCCGGAACAAGCTGGTTTCCGACCAGGAAAGTCATGCACGAGCCAAACGTTAAAGCTAACACAGCACATAGAAGATGGTTTCGAACTCGGCATGGTGACAGGCGTGGTCTTCGTGGACCTAACAGCTGCTTATGATACGGTGAACTTACGGCGGTTGCTCTCAAAGGTGGGTAATATGACTGAGGACACCGGTTTCATAAATATCCTCCGCGAACTGCTCCACAACCGCAGATTCCAAGTCCACCTCCAATCGCAAAAAAGCCGCTGGCGCTCACAAAAGAACGGTCTCCCGCAGGGTAGTGTGCTTGCTCCGATCTTATTTAATATATACACCAACGATCAGCCTGCTCTGCACAGAACTCAGCGGTTCGCGTACGCAGATGATTTTCGTCAAATTTCATTACCCAAACAAATTTTAGCAAGTGTTTTTATTGCCAATGCAATCTTTGGCATAATTTCAATACGCACATTTTCATTTGGTCAAATTTTCGTTCGTTCAGCAAAATATTACTTCGAAAAATGTCATTTAGGCATTTGGTCTTTTAGCTAATGCTTTAGTACGGCAAAAAAATATTAGATAATAAACATTTAGTCAAATTTTTTTGGGGGTGCATGGAAGGAGCCTCCCCGTACGACGCAACAATTGATGTTTTCACCCGATATACTAAGCGTCTGGCGCACCCCGGGCAACGGGCAACACTTGTGTTGACCGGCTAATCCTTCCACCACGATGGTTTCACCGAGTTCCAATGCGAATACATGCGATCATAAACGGCACTTCTCAGAGCCAGCCCTGACTGTCATCTCTATTAACATAGAGGGCTTCTCGGTCGACAAAGCACAACTCCTATCAGAAATGTGCCGCGAGACGCATTGCGACATTTTACAGGTGAACCACCACCACCAACGAACCCAGGCAAAGTCACGGCTAATCAGGTAGCAACCCAACTGCTGCTTAATGGGAAACCCACCAGTCGGATGCCCAAACCGCCACCAATACCCGCAAAGCAGCAAAAGCACACCGATCTGAGTAAGCCCTTTACCCATCACGAGTTTGAAGTAGCCGTCAAAACGCTAAAAAACGGTAAAGCCGCCGGCATTGACGATCTGACCGTGGAGCAACTCAAACAACTTGGACCGAAGGCCAGGCACTGGCTCCTCGAGCTATTCAACAACTGCCTGTCGACGCAAAAAATACCAAGGGTGTGGCGCAAATCGAAGGTTATCGCTCTTCTCAAACCTGGAAAGGACCCCTCGGACGCAAAAAGTTATCGTCCCATATCTCTATTGTGCCACACCTACAAGCTGTTTGAACGCCTTCTTCTGAACCGCCTCGCTCCCATCGTGGAACCGCTTCTAATCCCGGAACAAGCTGGTTTCCGACCAGGAAAGTCATGCACGAGCCAAACGTTAAAGCTAACACAGCACATAGAAGATGGTTTCGAACTCGGCATGGTGACAGGCGTGGTCTTCGTGGACCTAACAGCTGCTTATGATACGGTGAACTTACGGCGGTTGCTCTCAAAGGTGGGTAATATGACTGAGGACACCGGTTTCATAAATATCCTCCGCGAACTGCTCCACAACCGCAGATTCCAAGTCCACCTCCAATCGCAAAAAAGCCGCTGGCGCTCACAAAAGAACGGTCTCCCGCAGGGTAGTGTGCTTGCTCCGATCTTATTTAATATATACACCAACGATCAGCCTGCTCTGCACAGAACTCAGCGGTTCGCGTACGCAGATGACCTAGCAATAGCGGCCCAAAGTGACAACTTCGAAGACACTGAAGAAACGCTATCAGCGGCGTTAGAGGATCTCACGACGTACTACGAAACCAACTGCCTGAAACCGAATCCCACAAAAACTCAGTCGTGCGTGTTTCATCTCCGAAACCGGGAAGCAGCTAGACCATTCAATGTTAGCTGGAATGGTGTCGCTATCGAGCACTGCCTAACACCGAGGTACCTGGGAATAACCCTAGATAGGACACTATCCTTTAAAAGCCACTGCATAAAGACACGCCAAAAGGTTAGCTCACGTAACTGTCTGCTGAGGAAACTTACGTCAACACACTGGGGCTCTTCGGCACACACCCTCCGCACAACAGGCTTGGCGCTGTGCTTTTCGGCGGGAGAATATGCGTGCCCGGTGTGGCACCGTTCCTCCCACGCAGGGCAAGTTACCTCGGCGCTCAACGATACCTGCCGCATAATAACCGGTTGTCTCAAACCCACTCCACTTGACAAACTGTACCCTCTAGCGGGAATAGCACCACCGGAGACCCGCAGAGAGGTGGCATGTAGCGCCGAAAAACATAAACAAGAAATGGACCTAAGACATCCCCTCTATAGCCACAATCTGCCACCCTCCCGTTTAAAGAGTCGACGGAGCTTTGCGAGGTGTACGACGGCTACCAGGGTTTCGCCATCCGAGCATAGACTTACGCACTGGCAGAACAATCGCGCACCACCAGACGACTATGTTCGGCCCGCCGAGACGCTCCCTGCTGGGCATAAGCAGCCATGGCCTATCTGGAGAGCTTTAAACAGATTGCGTTCCCAGGTTGGCCGGTGCAAAGAGAACATGCTAAAATGGGGCGCCCTTAGCGGCTCAGACGCCAGATGTGCGTGTGGCTCAACCCCCCAAACGATGGCGCACATGTTGTCTTGCCCAGCAAGCCCTTACACGTGTTCCGAGCAGGACCTACGAGACGCGACACAGAGGGCCCTGAACGTCGCCACTTTCTGGTCCCGCACTGTATAATATCATGAAACCATCGACACGAGAAGAAGAAGAAGTCAAATTTTCATTTAGCAGAATAATACTACGAAAAATTACATTTAGGCATTTGATCTAGCAAATGCTTTATAAAGGTAAAACAAAACTGAATCAAAAGGTTTTTTTTTTCATTTACTCAGTGATATTTTTGGCTCTGCATAAGAGCTGCGACCACAACAGCGCGCGAGCCGAGCGTGCGAAGCTAGAGTGCCGCGGCAGTAGTCGGCAAAGGGCAAAAACCAACCTGGCTGGGTTAGGTTAGGTTAGAAAGCTGAGACCACAACAGTGCGCGAGCCGTGCGAACGAAGCTACAAAACACTAGAATATAGAACCAATAGAAACAATAGAATAGAAGAACTAAAAAAACTAAACTAAAATTTCACTGCAGGGTTGCTCTTCCCGCAGCGCCGGTGCTACGAAGGAGTCCGTTTTGCCCAAAAAATGTTGCCCATACAAACACGCTTATTTTAGCGTTTCTATACGATAACATCATAAATTAGTTTCTGTCAAAAATGACATTTTAGTGGCAAGCTTTTATAGCCGACTGTACTTTTCTTTGGATATCCATCAAATGCTCACTGAGACAATTCTAAAGAGCCCAAGCTCGGTAGGATTGCTTTTTCTATTATAGAGTTCCTATGGCCACCTTCCGGCTCCATCATCAGATCAGCCCCATGGTACCATATTATTGTATTGTCATCAAAGTTAAGTAAGTATGCAAAATTTCAGCTCAATCAGTTGACGATATCTGCTTCAAAATTGAGTTGCAAGATTTCACCCGAACATACATACTTTAAACATACCATGCAAGCTAAATAAAAGCTTATAAAAAAATATGTGTCCAGAAAGTCCAACTCCAACGTTTACAAAAGTTTGACAGTACAAGTCATTTGCCAGTTGGCATAACATATTTTGCGTAAAATATGTTATGCCAACTAAAACATTTGACTAAATGAAATTTGGTCAAAGTACCAGCTGGCAAACAAGTCATTGTCTAAACGTTGACGTGCCGAACATTAGTTTTGCGTAACAATTGACAACGTTTCATTTTTTTTACATATCCTTTTTAATATACAGTCCGAAAGAGGGTTTTTTTTTAAGTTACACGTATTTTTTATTTTCCTCGAAAGCCTCCATTTTGAAGCAAAAAGCCCAACTTTATAGTTGCTCATTCTAATAGATCGTAAGCGACAAAAATGACGTCAGTGCTGGGGTGTCGTGTTGCCAGTCAAAAAAAAGATAGCCATGACAACTTACGCTAGTCACAGACGTTCTTAAATTTATCTTAAAACTGCCATACACGCACATGACTTTTATAACAATCTACATTATGTCTAATCCTACTTAACCGTATTTTGTTGATTTATCGAATGAACATTTATATAAAACCAAACCTTATTAGCATCAATTTGCGTAGAGTAATCAAAACTTTTGAGTGTGCGTATCTATTTTTTGAATTGAATAGATGTTTGAGTTTCGTTGTTGATGACTTGATGAGTGACAGATTACGACAGATTAATGATTTGAACAACTCGATACGAAATATTATTTTCGCCAGTACAATTTGATAATAATAAATGTCTGTCGTGAAAACAAAATACTTATTGTTTTTTAAAAAGTTGCAAATATAACTCATCTGCGTATCCTGCAAAGAATTTTTTTATAGTTCCTCGTGGAAATACACGAGAATCGTGTTGCAGGCGGATATTTTCATCTAGAATATGGCGAAAAATATTGATTGTGCACTTACTATGAAAACTATTTTAAAATAAACGAATAATAGACGTTTTGTTGTTTTTATTTTAAGCTGAAAAGAAAAATATAGGTAATAATATGTTCTAAGGTGCTTTGGGGTAAAGTCGAAAATGGGGATAAGTCGAAAATCACACATATCTACTAAACTGGGAACAAATTCTACGCTTGCAACGCTTGTCAAAACGCCATGTTTATCTCCTCCCCCGCTTCAGTTCACTTCGCATCGCTAGTCGTGAGGGCACGTGTGTTGCAGTCGATTAAATAAAAGCAGTGCGATTTTTGGATCTTTGCGGGGGTAAATTAGAACTAAAAAGAAATATGATTCTTAAACTCATATTGCATAAAATCCAGCTTCGAAATTACCCCACTTACTTTCGAAATTACCCCACTCCTTAAGAAATAGTATTCAAAATATTTTTTTTTTATTCTAATCTGTTTCCAAATTCAAGCAACGTATTGAAACGCTGTGATCACAAAGCGTTGATGAATATATCCAATTTCGTAAAGATCTCATTACTTGGAAGGAATACTTCTTAGGTTCTGACTTACGAGCCCAAACCCTAACATACTCTGCACTCGCCTAAAAATATGTCGAATTTACCCCAAAGCACCTTATAACATTTATATCTTGACAGTATCTTCGATATATTTTTGTATAGATGCCCCGAGTTATCAAGGTATGCACATAAGAAAGCACAGCACAGATGATGTTTACAGCCGCCATCCTACAATGTACGTCTATAACGGTTTCTTCAGTTTCGTCAATTTCATATGTGATCTTGTACAACTTATTCTTGACGCGGTGCTCCGGAGTCATACGGCATTGAACGAAACAATGATTTGCTTCTCTGCGTACCTCCACATATCCGACTGCGTTATCGACGTAAGTGTTGCGTGAAGATTGTGAGGCTTTGGCAGCTCTTATGGCGGCTAAATTATACTTATCAGAACTTTTCGTGTACTCCATCATCATGAGGGTTTCAAGTTTGAGCTGTCAGCTTGTAAGAGTCCTTCAGAATTCTTTATTTTCTAAGTCCGTGGAATAGCCGAGTCATAAAAGGGATCAGAATCAAAGTCCGTGGAATAGCCGTGTCGTGAAAAGGATGACAATCCATGTCCGTGGAATAGCCGAGTCGTGAAAAGGATAAGAATCAATGTCCGTGGGAAAGCGGAGTCGTATAATGGGTTAAAACAATAATAAAATGAAATATTGCGCTTGAGCGAAAACTGAACAAAGACAAGTCAATGACAATTATTTGACAAACTTTCAAACGTGACAACCGGAAAGGAGATTTTTTTTTCATTCCATTGGAGGCTTAAGCCCTCAAGTCCAGCAATGACGTCATACTTCCGGTTAACATACTTTGTTGATTTTTTGAAAAATATGGGCAGAAAAAAATCCAAAATATTTTTTTTGCGCTCTTTACACGTTATTCTACGAATGGTTTTCGATTTAGGACTTTAGCAAAATATGAAACGTTGTCATAATTTGGCAAACGATATTTGGCGAATGAGTTCTTCGAATTTTTTTTTGGGAAGTGGTAATTTGGCAAACATATTTTGGTAAAACATACGTAACCCGTATAGCTCTGAAACAATCTAATTGAAAAATGTAGGTAAGTGTAGGTATGTTTAAAAATAAAATGTAGGTACATTAAACTCGTTATCGAAGGCGTGATGGACGCGTACACAGTAGGTAGCTAATTAATATTTATTTAGATCGTTAAAAATATACTCGTACGATATGTTAAGGTCGACGTTTTGGGTTCATCCATTGTTCACAAACTTTTGAAATTCCTGCAATACACACCTTTCTATGACTCATGAGCCTGTTTATGGAGGGACGCAACATGAAAAGTTGTATAACAATTCATCAGCGTGTTTGTATCGATACAACCACACATTTATTTATCAAATTTTATATATTGATGTAGTCACGCTTTAGATAAAAAACGTCTATCAATCGTTAAGCTTGTGCCACGCGCGAATGAATTATACTACTCCTACTAAGTATCTACTAAGATTAAGGATTACAAGTCCTACGTCTTAATTTTTCAACCAAAGACGCAATGTACGTACGCTTTCAATTTTATTTTTGAAGGATGGGTCATTGTCAAATTTAGGTGCGCGTCTTTCCGGTGGAAATTAGCGAAATTAAGAATTTCAGGGCCTAATTTTCCGATTAAATGCCTGTGAGAATAAAGAACATTCCCTCTTCTATAATCCGATGTAATATCAACATAACCTAGATTCATACAAGCTCTTAACTTTTGACCACCGAAGTGACAAATTTTGTTTTTTGGACTGACAATGACCCAGATATAAGATGCGTTACGCTTCTTCACATTTCATTGCACTCCTTTTACAGCAGTTGAGCAGTGTTAAATGGACACCCTCTTCCTCATACTACTGCTACTAAATATTACCTAGGTTTACTATGGTACTAAAATATTCTAAAAGGGTTCCATTATTGCGAGATTTTAATTGATCACTTATATCCTATTACGTATCCTTAACAAATGGCTCGAAGATACCATATTTTTTTAATCCTCCTATTGTAACTGACAACCCATCACACTTCGCGCTTGTAATAAATCTTTACACGCATACATTTTACTCGCTAAATCACGCTGTTGAATCAACCTACATGTTAGTGAAATCTCATCAAAGTCGTTTCCATTGTTTTTGAGTTAACCTTGCACTGGTGTTGGAGTTCGAGGTTGTGTACGCCGCGTTAAGCCCGACGTTATACCATCGAAATAACGCAACCAGGTATTTTTACTATATCACGGCGCCATTTCATCAGCTGCTGTTGTATGGTGGTATGTATATCGAATGGCATGGGAGTGGCATGGAAAAGTAGGGGGCGAGCGAAATACTTTCTGTTCGGTCTTATTTTGCTTTGGTTCAAATGGGGCGTATTAAAGCGCTATATGAAAGTGCAGCCTGAAGTGACCTCGAATAAAATACGCAATAGATCCCGGATCTATTTGTGCGGCGTGTGTGGTATAAGTTATGATTAATTAAGTAATGATTTAATAAGAGGATATTATCACTGCTCCTTTTCCCATACTATCAGTTTACGTTAAGTTTGCACCTGGAAACAATCGAGTCGCTTCGCATACAAATGAGGTTCAAAGTAAACAATCGGGTTATACAAATCGAGATTTCATTCTCGGCAGTAATAAGCGCATTAATCGAAACGGTCCGATACAAAACATTTTCGTCCCACTCGGTTCCAAAAATCTTGAGATTGGTTAAGTTTTGGAGGAGGAAACAGCCGAGACCGAAACCTCGATTTGTATGGAAAAATGAGCAGTGGTCTCTGTTCCTCTTTAACTATAACCAAAATGTACATAGGTACTGAATTTGACAAATACTGAAAAGTGCGCCTAAATCAACCTGAGAATGAAAAACTGTACTCACAATTTAGGCTGCACAAAATGAGGATGGTTGGAATAAATTTGGGCCTTTTTCCAACAGTAAGGTAATACTGGCTCTATGTAATTAATGTTATAATAAAATGTAATACAGAAAATGACATTTTGTGCAGCCTAAATTGTGAGTGCAATTTTGCATTCTCAAATTGATTTAGGCGCACTTTTCATTATTAGTTAAATTCAGTACAAATGTCTTTATTACATTTTGTAATGTAGTACAGAATATCCTTTAAGGCGGTCCGTCATTGGTAGGTCGGTAGACGAAAAAATGAATCAACCCGTTTGAAGAACCGAAGATGCCTAGATAAACTTCAAAATGATTAGTTAAGGAGGCGCCAGCCATCCGTGTCAGGGTCGCCAGACGTCGCGGGCGCCGTCTGCCGATAAGGGGAACTCTTGTCTATGAACGTGCTTAGCTTTCGACACCACGATCTATAATAGACAACCCTAGTATTTATTGCGCCCTTTGACAATAGTAGTAGAGGTCAGAGCTCGCAGATTGAACACGGGTTCACTACGTGCCCCGAACTGCGTTTATAGCCTACCGATCTATATGTAGGTTAAAGATTTGTTGGTTCAAAATTGGCGCACGTCGCTACTGGCCCTAGTCAGTCGTAGCGGCACACAGCCCACACACACAGGCGTTGATCGGCTGTATTAACAGTGACGTTTTAACAGTGCCTTACTAATTGATCGTTAATTGAATGGAACTGAGGTAGTGGTAAAGTCCAGGATGGCGACAATAAGCAGAGGGGTCCCCCAGGGATAAATTTTGGGTCCCTTATTATTTGTGGTGTTTCTGAACGATATCGTAAATTATATTACTGACTCAGTGCCATGTACCAACCTAATCTTGTGTGCTGATGACACCAACGCTGTAATAGCTGCTGATAATATATCACAGTTAAATGACAGAGTAAAAGCTGCCCTATTGTTGTTTGCCAGATGGTTTGCAGTAAGCAACCTGAGATTCAACTCTAACAAAACCAACGCCATGTTATTTAAAGCTACAGCAAAAAACACGGATACCTCGGATGCAGCAGTTTATGGTGATAAAATATTGCAAACTGATTGTGTCAAATTCCTGGGCATTCATATTGCTGAGCTACTGAATTGGAAGCACGAAGTTCAGGCGCTTAACAGCTCTCTAGGTTCTGCTTGTTATGCTCTTCGTGGCCTGCGAGATGTCTTAAAAACTGAACAACTTAAGTTAGTATATTACGCCCTAGTACAATCAATAGATGATTACATGCAAAACAAATAATAATATTAACTTGACAGGTCAATAATATTCAATTTATTTATATTGATTAATTGTTGATGTATCTCTAATTACGTATTTAATCGCTGACATTATAGCTATTATTATTTATTACTTAATTTTTACCTATTATTAGTATTATGTGGTGACTTTTAATTTATTTAGATTAAGTAAGTACCTAGTTTAGAACTTAGTATATATATAAGAATTTCAAACCCAATTTGTAATTTTTCTTGAATAAATGATATTATATGATATATGTTTATAAAACTTGCCAGGAACATCAGTCACGCCAAACTACGTGTGTCTTTTTCTTAGTCCTCAACCTTGAGATTAATGGTAAGCAATGCTATCCCAGTTTATGATTCTTTTGTCTACGCTACGCATGGCGATTTAAATGATTAATTAGCATGTGTAGATATGATAGTCCAATTAGGTTTGTGCAATTACATTTATAAATACATAGAAATAGACGTAATCACATGGACCGCATATTTTATCTAAGAGCAGTAGATAAGATTGTTAAAGAAGCCACCGCTATTAATCCTATGAGTTCCTATGAGTTTCTTCCTCTGATGTCCCAAATTCGCAAAACGTGTCGCATTCATTCAAAATACAGTTTAAAACAAATTAAGCGGTAGAAATTGTACGATATGAACTTCGACTTTAGATCTCCAGAGCGTGCTCAAGACGCGCAGACACGATTTCGACATTATATCGGAATCGGACATAACATTATAAGTATCCAAATTCGGTTACTCTCCCTTTACGTAGACGGCCTCAGTAGAGGGCAAGGCGGTATCAAGCAAAATAAGGGCATTTTGAGGTCACAGACTCACAGTTGTTATTAACAATCAGACATTTCGATTTGGTTAGATACATCATATTATGTACTCGTATGGCTAGTTGTGAGGCGAATACGAGATTGCGTGTGAACGGAAAGCCTCCGTCAGAGCCGTGAGAATGTTTGTCGGTGTCACAATACGTCAGCTGCATTCGGTGCAGCGCCATTGTGCACTCATTGTACCATGGTTTATCAACACACAAGTAGCCTAAGTAGGACACCTAAACATGTTAAAACGTTACAATTCTGCAAATGCAATATAGGTATAGACATCGTTAATTCGTTTGCAAAAAACTTCCCTTTTTAGGGTTCCGTAGTCAACTAGGAGCCCTTATAGTATAGTTTCGCCATGTCCGTCTGTCCGTCTGTCTGTCCGTCCGTCCGCGGCTTAGCTCTGTGATTAGTACTAGAAAGCTGAAATTGGGTATGAGTATGTGTATGTATCACGCCGACAAAACGGTAAAAAAAAAACAAAAAAAAAACATTTCTTCGGGCACCTCTCGTACACCTAATGTGGGGGTGAATTTTTTATGTCGTTCCAACATAAGTGTGTCGTTGAATAGGTCTTGTAAAAATAATAGGGGTCTTCAAACATTATTTTTTGACGTAGTCAGCAGTTTTGTAAATATTTGCTCCGGAAATCCAAAAAAATAGCGTCCCCCCCTCTAACTTTTAAACCACAGGTCAAAGAATTATGGACAAATTCATGAAAATGAGGCCTTATAAGTACTTTTAATGAAAACTATATTGAATAAAATCGGTCGAGACGTTTTTGAGTTCTCGCAAAATATCATAATTTTCTTTATAATGACGTAAGTGCCGCGGGGTGTCCTTATAATTCGAACGTCGTTACACATATTAGTTAAGGGCCATACTGCATTTAAACATTACGCTCATCTGGCGCGTATAATCGATAACTTCCAGAAGGTAATAAGTAATTACAGTTACTTTGGCGTTTACGACCTTTTTATAGAGCTTGAAATCTTTCTCGTAATTTAAACCTCGGGCCTAAAACCGCTGTTTTAAGTCCGTCTATTATGAAGGATGGGCAACTACGGAACCCTACACTAAGCGTGGCCCGACGTGCTCTTGGCCGGTTTGTCTTATTCGTTTAACATTGACTCCAGGAACAAACCTTCAAATTCGTTCAATCACTTATCATCAGAAATTGCGATTTAAAGTTTGTTTCTTTTGTCACGGAAATCTTTCATTGGTTTATTTGTTCACTGGGTTGGTTTTATTCTTGCTCTTGAGTGCAAACGAATCAAACTCGATTTGGTTATAAATTGTATTTACTTATTTCAAATACGCGTTTGTATTCTGGTTCGGATTAGATTATATATCTAATTAAGACACGGCCGGTTGTCAAAATGAAGCGTAGAAATTGCTTTTAGACAAATCTGTTTACGTACATTTTGTTACATATTCAAGTAGCCCGCTCACCAGACACTGACGTCAAAACCAATTCAGAAATGTGGGTGTTTTGACAGTGCGTGTGTTACGAAATGTCTATGAGGAATATTTAATTCTTTACATACTTGTTTTGCGTAGAGATGCTAGAACTCTTTTGTTATTATAATACATTTGTTGTATTCGGCATATGTATGTATATGCTTACCATATTATACATTCTCACGCATGTGTGTTGGTTAATATGGTTATGGCCTCTATTACAGATCAACGGTGCCACTGATTGATATAATTTTAGGTATAAAAAGAGAGTGTATGAAAAAATGCAATTTTCTTCACAATCTTGCTTGCTTCATACAGACACTAAAACTTCATCAATAATGAAGCCGGTGGGAATTATGTTCTATGAAAGCCTCGCCAATACTACACAGAACGCTTCACACGTAAACCATATAATTACCACACACAACAATTTGCGGGCTAATTATATACTGTTTACAAAGGCATAATTGAACTCCATCAGTTTCAAAACGAAAGCAATTCACTGATGCATTCGAACAACTGAAAAACTGTAAATTTTCCTGGAAAACATATTTTGTAATGTTTACGCGAAAATTTAGTAAACATTATTCTGAAATCAAATAATCGCGAACTTTTCCATTTACTCTACATCATGCACTACTACGGGTTTCACAACCCCAGCTAAGCTTGATGTGGGGATATTTAATTGTATGTATAATTACGTTATACGTTGTGTCATCATTTAATTAATTACTATTGAACAAAAGAAAACATATCGCACAAAAGGCGGACTTAATGTCATCATTGACCAATTAACATAATCTTCAAGTAGATAGTTAATTATTGTTACTAATTTATACTTAAATTTTTTTTTAACTGAAAATATATAGTTTTGCGTGCTGCTGTGCTGGCATTACAATGAAAACCAAATAATCAATCATTGCTAGCTTAATATGCGCCGCCAACTGAAGTCTTTTGGGTGCCTGTGGTGTAAGATAAACACATTAAAAGAACAATATAGATACAGCTTAATCAGAAGACTAAATAGTCAAGCTCCAATTAACTCCATTGACCTTTGGTGAAAACTAGTTACCCTTATCACTCGAGGATAGCGTGATCCAGCCAGTGCGCAAAAATCCCCTAATTGTCTGATAAAGTATCACTGTCTCTAGTCCATACCGTTCATGTTTTGTACATGTCAGTGCTAATTGATAACCTCGTAATTAAATGCGCCATTATCATTAAGGTAATGCTAATGTAGCGTCTATTCATTGCTTTGCACCGCGTGACATGCTATCCGCTGGCTTATCGCTTTACATTGCTAAATTATCATTCTGATAGTGGAGCTTGGAGCTTACAAGTTGTAAAAATACGTCATTAATGATGCCGTTAGTTTAAACATGATAAGACTTGCCACAGGTTATTTTATTATTAATTAATATTGCAGAAAATTGAGATCCATGCTAAAAAAGAGAAACATGTACTCGCCGTACAGGTGAATTAACTTATTTTTTATTCATTATAGAGCCTCTAATGCAAATACGTACTACACAATCTTCTGATGGATGGATTTGGTGGAAATATACCTACCATTGACGAGTAATTAATGAATAGTGGATTTGGTGGAAGCATACCATTGATAGATATCCCGATCACCTAGGGGTATTTTTTGGCATTTTATTCAATACAAAGAGAAAAGAGGAGATTTGTTCGTGAAAATGATTAACATAAATAATAGTCTCATAAAAAACTCCCGTAAGTCTCAAACGTTAAAATCCATGTGAAACGGGTTCGTCCAACCGGCTCGATTGGTCGCCGCCACGACGGATCGGAGCTCCTGTGATGAATCGCGTACCGATTCAAACCATGTCGAGCAATTTTCGACTTAAACGACGTGTGAGTATACCCGTTTCACGTGGATTTTAATATAATGGTCTCAGTAAGCCGTCACTCAAAATAATAACTTAAAGTCGTTAAAAAAAAGCCATTACGCGTTCGCACATGCTATCTATTTGTTTAATATGTTCACACGTCTCGTTCTCTGCGTCTGCAGCAAATGTATTTTGTAAGTCTTTGAGGTCTTTTCATTAATGCTTGCCATACTTGTGGCACGTGTTATAAAACCACATACTTTCCCAACATAACATAACCCCAGTTAAAATACTAAGACAACCTAAAGTGGATTCTCTGTGTTATATAAATTATAGACTATCTCTCAGGTCATTTTAATAGGTCTACTTGTCACACCAAGGAAGCGTGTCGTGGAAAGAGCCCATAAGTAACTGTAACGTCGTGATAACCCGTTACATACGTCCAGTGTGTCACGTGGCTTGAAGTAATCGGGGTGTAGTCACAGTCTGCTGCACTCGCTCATACCGCCCGCTGTCGCTGAGGCTAAAAAAAACACTGTAAAGTGCTTAAAATAATAATTACGACTTATTTTTCAGATTTTCGAATATAATGTAGGTGATAGCCCAAGCTGTCGCAAATACGGTTCTATTCAATACTCAAATCGTCGAACTTACCTAAGGCCTGCTATAAATTGCATTGTGGTGATTTCGATTTGAAATCGACAGCTAGTTATGTTGATATAATGATTGTCAAATATTCATCTGTCTTTAAGTAGCGTGAGACTTGATAAGAAGAGGGCAATAAGACGCGGGTTCTTAACATTGATTTGATTGGTGGCTTGGTTGTGTTGCTGCCGACTCCTTTTAGTGCAAACGTCCTCGCGATAACTACTTATAGTAAAAAAAATCTATAGATGTCCCAACGGCTTTAAAGAGCATTATCTCATAAACATGACCACGTAGTAAGTATCTTTGTCGTACTCAAGTAGTGAAGCTCTCTTTAGGACAAATGGAAACAAGTTACAAAGCAAAGGCAAACAAAATATCTTCTTGTGTCCAAAGTCACAAAGTTGATATTGGCAATATGCAGATATCTTTGTTTTTTTTTTACTACCGGTAGACTTTACGGCTTTTGTCACTATTGAACTTATTTATAGATGAGAAAAAAAGATTAGTCAAAGAGTAAAACACTAATAGTCTGCAATTTTTTGTAAATATTACTATAGACAAGAAGTATTTTGTAATTTTCCGTGGTTTGTACATTGTACCATCAGGTATATTTTAAGTTTTTGTTACTATCATACATACTACAAAAAAGATTCATTAATAAAACAATAAGATACAAATTAGGCTGCTATTTTGTAAACATTTCTATAGAGACAGGAAGAATCCAGTAATTTTCCGAGGCTCATTGCAATCTCATTCGCATGTTAAAATCCATTATGAGTAAGTACGTTAACATACCTAATTAAAAATTATATTTATCTGTTTATATATATTAATGAGCAAAGTCAACCGTTTCAGTTCAGACACGATGAATGATAATCACGGTAAAGGTAAATGAATGAAGCATTTTACGATAAGTTAAGTTTATATACTTATTTGATTAACTTGTAATGTATTGGATTGAGGTTGTGAATTAATATAAAATATGTAAACACTAAAACATGCCAAATTTTTCAAAGTCAGTTTAAGTGTTTTTACTCGTACAATATGATAGTTTTGTCAAATTTAGTCTAGATTTACTTGGTATAATGCCTGCAGGTAACACGCAACTTTGGGAACACAATTTTTAGGTACAGTCGAGTTCTTAAACTTGTAAGCAAAAATATAATCAAAAATATCTGAACACGACTCTACGACGTTAACAATAGAGTTGTGTTCCTTTTTTCTGATACTGTTATTGCATAAAAGTTAAATAACTCTGTACAATAGACATGTTGACTGTAGGTAGTCAGTTGATAATCAACGCATGTGTTTAAAATATGCTCTTCTCTATTTACGAATCGATAGCCCCTGACTTGTAAGCTGCTGTCTACTAACAGAATCCAGTTAAATGTAAATATTGTGTATTGAAGAACATAAAAATGATTACAATCAGTCTAAAAATATAACTGAATGCGTGATGAAATAGGTAACACTTAGGACAGATGACAGATATTCTTAGACCGTCACATCCAGCCTCAGTACATATACGTCACACACATCTAAAGGATCTAATTTGGTACACGGATTAAAGGACAATAACATGGTAATGACAGTTGAAGTGGCCCGTTTAGAATTAGAATCACGATTTCGCAACTCGCGTGTCAGTGTCACACGTTTGGTCATTATTGCGGGCGATTTGTTAGTGGATAACAAAAATAGAAAGCCACAAAGACTGAGATGTCAAGTAACTTACTTACTTTGCTAATAATTATGTGTCAATTACCACTATAGTCACAATTGGATGGATATTTATAAATGTCATGTTTATCGTAGGAATATTCCTCAAGCCTAGTTAGTTACTACACATAGCCATTCAAGTTTGTAGTTTTTAAGAAAACGCTGGTTGGTTGCTTGGCTGGTTAAGTATTAGCTAGTTATTTAAGTGTAGTCTCCAAAAACTGACTAAAAGGCAAATTAAATAAATAATAAATAAATAAATAATGAACTTTATTCTGCAAGTAGGCCACAAGGGCACTTTTACATGTCTGAGTCTACCGGCATTTCACAAGAGAAATTTTTGAGAACACTACAAATCGACAAAATGTATACCGAGATTAAATAAATATAACGTGTTTACCTGGTGCCTAGCCTTTGCATTTACTGAAAATTTATCTGATTTAGAAGACAAATATATGGAAAATATCGGAAGCGGCGCTAGTGTCCCTTTTACACTAATTTGTTCCTTGCTTACATATTAGGTACCGACACCGGACCGGAGGCTGTTACTTAGGTGAAACAATAGTTCTTCTGTAATTTTTATGCACTGTATAGAAAGGTGGCAAAAAACCTGATTCCATGACGCTTCAGCATCTTAATCCTACCCCTGAGTCGCTATTTGTTTGGATTTATTTGACGTAGGTAGGTATTTCTGTTACGGCGGGCGCATTCTATGTAATAGCATATACTATACTTATACGGTTCCCCGCACGGTACGGTACGGTTCCCCCTTCAGACAATAAGGTCAGCGGCGCCAGTAAAATTGAGCAAGAAGTAAATACAATAATCAACGCATACGCAAATAGATTGTTATGGTTTAGGCGTCAGAAACTGCAGCGGGGTCAGCGCGCGCGATATCGCGCCGTCTAGTTTAAACCGGCCCAGAGATAAATATGTAGTAGGTAAATACTACAAATATACTAATTGCAAACCATTTTGATATAACCGTTTGATAATATATAGTCTGTTCGATTGCTGACGTAAATAGAGGCCATTATAACATTCACGTTTATGCAAATGAAGCGATATTAGAAGTTTCTGTTTTGTAAAGATACGTTTGTTTACGGCGGCTCAGATATGTGACGGTCAAAATATGTATGGTAGGTATACACACTTACAATTTAGTTTTCATGAAAAGATGTCAAAAAACATTACTATTATACATACTACTATATTAGGTATACATCATCATCTTACATACATATAATAGATGGGTAACGATTAAGTATTAATAGTTGCGTCATTTCCAGCATTAAAAATATGGTCTTACTTTATACTGGGGATACTGGTATAGACATTAGTAATTGTAAAAAACCGGCCAAGAGCATGTCGGGCCGGGCCATGCTCAGTGTAGGGTTCATTAGTTGCCCATCCTTAACAATAGACAATAAAATAAAATTTAAATTACGAGAAAGATTTCAAGCTTTATATAAAGGTCGTAAACGCCAAAGTAGCTGTAATAGCTTATTAACTTTCTGGAAGTTATCGATTATACGTGCCAGATTGAGCGAAATGTTTTAATGCAGTATGGCACTTAACTAATATGTGTAACGGTCGAAGTATAAGGACACCGCGCGGCACTTACGACATTTTAAAGAAAATTATGAAATTTTGCGATAACTCAAAAACGGCTCGACCGATTTTATTCAATATAGTTTTCATTGAAAGTACTAATAAGGTTTCATTTTCATGATTTTTTCCATAATTTTTTGACCCGTGGTTGAGGAAGTTAAAGGGGGGGACACTATTTTTTGGATTTCCCGAAGGAATATTTATATATAATTATTATGTATTTATTTATATTTTAGTGTGTAAATGTAGGTATATGTATTTTTGTATAAACAGTAATATAATATTTACTTGTACTCTAGATCCTCTCTGTACCATCAGATTTCGGATTTGCACCCACTTCTAGTATCTCTGTTTGGCCCTATGGTTGACTGGTAGAGAATGCCATTTGGCATTAAGTCCGCCATTTGTACTGACTTTTGTTTTGTGCAATAAAGTTTAAATAAATAAATAAATATTTACAAAACTGCTGACTCTATCAAAATGTGTTTGAAGACCCCTATTATTTTTAAAAGACCTATTCAACGACACCCCACACACTTATGTTGGAACGACATAAAAAATTCACCCCCACTTTAGTTACGTGTACGGGAGATACGCGAAAAAAAAATTTTTTTAGTGTTTTTTTTTTACCGTTTTGTCGGAGTGATACATACACATACTCATACCAAATTTCAGATTTCTATCACTTATGATCACGGAGCTATGCCGCGGACAGAAAGACGGACAGACGGACAGACAGACGGACATGGCGAAACTATAAGGGTTCCTAGTTGACTACGGAATCCTAAAAAGACGCTAAATGGTTGAGCTTAGCCTTAAACGCATAAGTTATGAAGCCACAATTGAAAACATTTCACTCAAGCTTCCTACATTTGTTACGAAAATAACTATTTTACCATTCGAACGTGACTAACCTAACGTTTGTAACACTTTGTACACATTTCTACAATATTTTTTGGTGTTGGTGATAAACTATGTAGGTACTCGTAGATTTGTGTGAAATGGTTGTAAGTTGTGAAATAACGAGAGCACGCCTGAGGAACTAAAGAATATATTTAGTAGGCAAATAGTAGGTATGCATGTCGTCTTTTGTAAATATACTTATTTACAATGAAAAGCCATTCTATTAATCTATTTTGGCAAATGTGATCGATCCTGTGCTCTATGAGGAAATAAACAATTGAATTACTCAATTTATTTCTTAATACTCAGCGGATGCTTTATTTTAATACTATAAGACTTGCACATATTTATATTTCAGATGTTCATAATGTAAGAAGATCGTACAATAATAATGATTAGGCATATGCAGGTCTTTAGATCTGCCAAACTTGTGTAATTTTTTGCAAGTGTAAATCTACCAATTATCAATTACTAGTGTGCAAACAACTCTCTAGCATTTGTAGTTTCGGCTCTGCGTTGATGAGTCAGTCAGTCAGGACATCACTTAATATGATTTGCCGAATTGATACATTAATTGAGTGGTTATGTTATAAGCTTATAATAACACTATAATAAAGCTCTATAAGTAAGAGCGTGTTCGCGATATCAGTTCAATATCAATTTAATAATGTGTTTTAGTTAATAATTAAGAATTTGTTCTTTATGAAGTTAGATACCGGTACATGGAACGAGAAAATTATAAGCAATTTATTCTACGCGCCAAATTTAATACACGCGTTCAGATGAATAGGTACCAAAATATTTTTTGGCAGTTATTAAATTAAGTAAAAAATAACATCCATATGGTTGGCATCTAATAAAAAATCGTTTAATTTAATAGCCTGAGGTAATAATGACGTTAGAAGTGACCATGGTTATCTGTTTCAATCATTACATCATCTTACATATAAACACGTACTTTATAAATATAGATTAAATGCGAACAAAGCATTGTTTTACAAATGGGCGTAAGGGTGCTCCACACCGCGATCGCACGAGGATTTAACATCCAATAGAATATACTGTTATATTACAGGCGAATGCTCGCGGTGATAGAACACCCTAATGTTGCTTGGATCAGAAATCATCAATCAGTATTATTGTTGGCGAAATAAGGCATACTGCTCACGTGCGCACGCGCTTATCGAAGTGGATCAGTATCATTGACGTCACCCGCGGCAGGCCACGGAATTCGTCGTCCTGCATTCAAACATCGGATAAAAATAGAAACAATCTAAAAAAGAGAACTTTTATAGATATCATAAAAATTGAGCTATCGACGGGTTTCTTATATTACCAGCTTAGATACTATAATTATCACGTCGTCAGTCTTCTAAAGGCTGTGTTTTCACGTCAATGACTTTCGGTGAACAAGTTCGTTCTACGTTCTTAGAGGTCGGGTGTCGGATGCTTTGCTGTGGTTGACTTTTTTACCATTAGACAAACATCCAAGACACTCGATGTCTCGTAAAGAGACATGTCAAAAATTATACTGATTTTTGGTTAGTTGTTGTGTTGCATGTTTATTTGAAGAGAGGGATATGCATGAAGATATCCGCAAGTAAGCACAACTTATTGTCACGATCACAACAAACTAAGCCGCTTTTTAAGGCCCCTGCGGAATATAGTAAAGGATCATCCATCCAGTATAACTATCCTGGACGATTGTTTGCTATACACCTGAGTCTAATTGTTTTCCATCATTTAATAATTTGTTTTATTTTATTAAACTGTTTTGAGATCAAACTAACTGATAAAGTAACTTAACTTGATGAGGGTTAAACACTAGGTACACGTATAACAAAATTGTTTCTTCGTCTTCAAGAGTGACGAGGATGTTCTTACCGACAGGCTTTGAAATTCTTTATGAAGAAACCGAAAAAAGTCTCAGTTTCGATATTTTTTAATCATGTGAGGTTGTAGAATTACATGACAAAATTCCGACAGTTTTTGGGGCACAGCAGAAAAGCGAAATATTTAACAATACTTAAACTACAAATAAAACAATTTCATATTTACCGCAATGACAGTCTACCTACATCTAGTTCTATAAACATTTAAACATTTAATCTAAGATCATTGTCAAATTATAATAATTTTAAATTGTTTTTGGAGTTTACTCCTTAAGAATCGATTTTCATATATAAGCCCGGGGTATGAAAATTATGGGGTATAAAATCGAACGTATCTGCCGTGCTAATTTAAAAAGTCGTATCTCAGTATACGATCGGGGTAAAAATACGACTTCTTAATTTAGCAGGTTATGCGTTACGTTAAGCGTTATAGACTAAGATCCCTATATAAAATGACCTTCACCGAGATGTTTATTTCATGAAATGTATTCTAAATGTACTTAGCAACGGGAAAACATGGCTCCCGTTAGATAAAATTAATATTAATTGTTCTCTGCCATTTATTGATTTTTAACAGTTTATTTTCAAATAAACAAATAAAAAAAAAACATATTTACAATATACAAATGATAAGTGCTAAAAGAGTTGATATATACTAAATAAACTACTAATGCTAAATTAAAAATAATAGTATTATAAAAAGAACACCCCCTCCAGCAGCTCTGCCTGTGGCATGGTCCCCATTACACTGGCGGCGTTACCTCTTTGAACTGCAAGGCTGATCCTTTGCGAGAGGTAAGCGCCAGCTTTTGGATCCCCCGTGGCGTCGACCAACAGCGACGACAGGGCCTTCAAGAAGCTTTTCATGTCGGCTGACCAAGGTCCTAAAGTCTCTACTGCCAGCGCCGCAAACACATGATCCTTTAAAAGGCATGAATATTTTCGGCGCTTTAGAATCTGGGCCCGGTCAGCCGCCGCACCAGCCTGTGTGCGAGTTACCTGGATGTGCGATGCGGCAAACGTGTCGACGCATGTCGCATCCCACACTAAGGTCTTTCCAAGCTTCCATGGCACCAACGTTGCTCCATCCGGACGCTTGCCGTCGTCTCTCGCCATCCCAATGGGTTCTAGGATGGCAGGCACAGAGGCAGTGGCAAGTGAACGGCGGAACAGATCGTTTAATGTGCCATGGCGGTACAAGCGGCCGGCACTTCTTGCGCAAGAAAGCCCATGACGTCCCAGTTGATCTACGCTCTTACCACAGGCGCACGTATGATCGACACATATTCTAGCTCCAAGTCTTAAACAAGTTGCTATCCTTAAGCAATTGGGATCCAGAACAGTGCCGATATTACGCGAGGGAAAGGCGTGCAGCCAGTGCCCAGACTCGCTCGCGGAAACGGCCAAGACACGAGCACGCTCCAAATCGTTCGGACTATTTTCTAATAGGGAAGCGTGGGTTGCCTTAAGCCTAGGGTTGTCCCATGCCTTTTGGGCAGCTCTTGTAATCGGGATGTCCGCACCAGGGCACGAGGCACACCAAGCGTCCCTGGCCTCCACCAAACTCGCCATCTCAACGTCAGGTAGCTGAGGGGAGTTAAGAATTACACTGACGAGAGATAACGAGCTATAGGCAGAGGAAAGAAACGCCGGTAGTGCCACGCTAGACGAGGAGCGAACACCCAGACCACCGAGTCTTATGGGGAGAACCGCTTGATCCCATGATCTGCTGTCAAAATTAATATTTAAAATTTTTGAAAGTGTTGTTTGTAGACAGTCGTCTATAGATGACAAAATGGGCGGTAATTTCCAAACAGGACTGCTACGGAGCAAATACATAAATTTCGGTGTGAAAAGACAAAAACGGATGACAAAGAGAGCCATGTGGGGGTTAATTTCGAAAAGGAGGTCAGAAATACTTTTGAAAAGGCTTAATTTGCAGTTGATAATGGGACTGATGGCGTCGTCGAAAATTGGTGAACATAAAAGTGTCAGAGATGATTTTGTATGAACTGAAATATTTGGAACAACTGCATGAAAGTTCGTGAGAATTTCAATCTTCTTTTCAGGAGAAAGGTGTTCGGGTAAAAATATTTCACATTTGGTAAAATTTAGTGAAAGACCGATATCTGAGAATTTATTGATTATCAACTGCTAATCCTCGAGGACGGTCAAAGCGTCTCCGCCTAATGAGCCGTCGTCGAGATACCACAGATTAAATTTTGAATTTAATATTGTAATTATTGGGTGAATTGCCAAACTAAAAATAGCGGGTCCAAGCGGGTCTCCCTGTTGACAGCCCACGCTTGAAAGGATTATTTTATCGCCAAAAAGTAATTTTGAGGGTGCCCCATAACATTGCCATAAATACCGGAAAGACTCTGGGAGTACATTTTGGACTTCTGCTAGAAGGGCACCACGATCAACCGAATTAAAAGCATTTTTGACGTCAATTTTAATAAAAACCTCGTAGTCCGGACGGTTTAAAAACGTGCGCGCTGCGTGTACCGCTGCCTCACAACCGCCCTTGACTCCGAAGCCCAGCTGTCGAGGCTTGAAAGTGTTTGTCAGCTTCTGGTGGAACTTACGACAGCAGAGCTTCGAAGCCAAGCGCCTTAAAGTGCTTCCAACGGCAATCGGGCGAATACCACCATCCTTCTTGGCCAGAGCTACCAGATTGGCACCGTAGAGTAGAGGAATGATTTCAGTGTTTACACGGCCTGCAAGCATGAGGTTTAAAAGCTTGGTTAGAGATTTCAGCAACGCCGTTCCTGCATCCCCTGTAGGCACTGAAATCAAGTCTTTAAGATGTTGCGGGGACAGACCGTCTAACCCACCGGCAGAGCCGTTAGGGAACGACCACAGGGCTTGCTGCACCGCGTCTTCGGTGACGGTGATACAGTCGTTGTTAGGCGTGGGGGGGATTGGTAGCTCAGCTGAAGTTGGAGGAAGTGGGTGTTTGTCCTTCAAAGCAGCATAGGTCTCAGCTGAGTGCGCAGCCAAATCGTCACTAGAGAAGAGAAGGCGAGCAGCTCCACTCACATTTCCTTCGGAGATCTTGTTTTCTATTGCTGTTATTATTTATTTTAAATTACCACAAGAGGCTTAACAAATAACATAGACAAGAAACATATTCATAATTTCTCCGCGGAGACTGCGGCGGCGGCCGGCGGCCTACACGGCGGCGCGTTGCTGCGCAAGTGCGCATCGGGCAGCTTGACTGACAGTTGTCAATCTACAACAGCTGAGAAATGTGTTTTTGTTTTCAAGTTTTTGCTAATATTTTGCGTGAATCTCTATCATGTTACGAGTGTGATTGCTATCAGTGCATGAGTACTATCTAGTTATATGTGCAATTATAAACCACCGCTTTCCCCAGGAACTTTATGGGGCAATTTGTATGCCGAAACTTGGAGCGGTTTTTTTAAATACTTTATTTGTTATCGTAGCCGTAAGTTTTTATCTATTGCGTTTTTTAATAGTTTACTTGATGAATCCTAATAGCACGGGCTCCTCTCAGAATGTCGCTTCCAGGTCTGTGTCGCTGTCGCTGGAGAATTCCGTACAGTGCCCACATTGCTCCCAGATTCGTTTCTTTAAAGGTCAGAAAGGACTTATTATACACATCAGTAGAACCCATGGCATTCGTGCTGGCGCAATTACGTCGCCACCAGGCAAACAATTCACAACCAAGTCAGATCAGGCCTTTTTCTGAAAAAATCAGTGAGCTTAAACATTCAATTCCAGTGGTCAAACGAATTCCTCGCAGCGCTCGAATTCAGGTTGCACAAAAAGTGTGCCTACCTTTTCGTTCTTGTTTGCAGCGCCCAACAGGGTACATAATGTGATACTTAAACTATTTACTTTCACCTGTAAGTGTCTCATTTTCAAACCCTCATAGTTTCATCCCAGTTAACACTAGAGCGCCCAAATTCACAGTTTAAGATGCAGTTAGGGAACATATGAAATGTACAAAATTTCATTGATCTACCTTTTATACTTTAGGTTTTATTGGTACCTAAAATACGCCGATTTTGCCACTCACTTATACACTGACGTATCAAAACCTCTTGGGTACTTCCCGATGACCTAGAAAGCTGAAATTTGGTATGTAAGCTAGTATTAGAACACAAACAACAAAATAATTCTAAAACTTGGAACTTTTACCCCCCAACCCCTTAAACTAGGGGATGGAAGTTTGTATGAGAATTCTGCAAATTTTGATACTAGAGGTCTGAAAATTGATATAGGGACTCCTTGTTATAAATATAACACATAATATTCTAGGATTTTTAGAAAATCACCCCCCACCCTTAAAATAAGGGGATGTAAGTTTGTATGGGGTTCCCATATTAGGGGATAAAAGTGTATGTTATATATGGGGCTAAAAGTAAGTATTGCTTAAATACACAATTATTACTACTTCTGTATCTACACTGACTTCGTATTTTAAATATTTCTTTATAGACCTACCAAAATGCAATAATAAATGCAGCGCAATTAACACGCGGAATTTTATATTTTTGATTGTTGAAGCAGATTTAAGCGTAAGACGAATGCGTAAGAGGAAATTATATCAACAAGAAAAATAGGCAAAAATAGAGCTCTGAAGACTGATGCTCAAGAAACGCTACAGCCCAAAAAAAATAAAAAAAGCTAGGGCACCTTACAAAAAGAAATGAGATCCCACCAAAACATTTCATGTAAAATTGGCGGCCAAGACTCACATGCTCATAACGCTTTCGCTGTAAAAAGTTATCAGATCCCAGGAAAAGCCAAGCCCCTAAGCCCTGACTTTACTAACCCTACACCTTGGTTTCAAAAGTATGGCTTGGCCGTTTCATAGTACCGTAAATAAGTCCAACGGACCGTTTGGCCCATTACGGTTTATATATTTACGGTAACCTATGAAACAGCCAAGCCATACTTTTGAAACCAAGGTGTAGGGTTAGTAAAGTCAGGGCTTAGGGGCTTGGCTTTTCCTGGGATCTGATAACTTTTTACAGCGAAAGCGTTATGAGCATGTGAGTCTTGGCCGCCAATTTTACATGAAATGTTTTGGTGGGATGGTTATTACCGTTATACGTTTCATATTAAAAACTTGTTGGTATTTATTTCGGAATTTTCGCTTATTATTATATTTTACATTCAAAATTCTAGATCATTCAACAACATTTGAAAAATTACGAAGACTCATAGAATTTTAATGAGTACCGGTAAAGATCCTCGTTTTATTTATTTAATTGTATGGTGTTGAATAGTATGCAGCTATAAAAGGCTGTTGTAGGAAACGATACCTTTCAAAAAACACCCTGTTTATAATCATTAATGAAATAATGAAATAATGAACTTTATTCTGCAAGTAGGCCACAAGGGCACTTTTACATGTCTGAGTCTACCGGCATTTCACAAGAGGAGACCACTGTTGAGAAGAAACGCCGAAAGAAACTCAACAGTCAGTCATTTTTTCAGAAAGCATAAGTACTTAACTATTACAATGATATGTACTTAACTATACGTAGTTCTACAAGAAAACATATTAAAAGTGTAATTTAAGACATAAGTGAGGAAAACTGTAAGAATAAAATAGAAACTACAAGAAAGCCTGACGGTTTATCACAATTTATGTACGTTTGATATGCTTTCTTATTAGAACTGTGTCCCTTAAACTAGTTAGGTACAATCTATGAAGGAGTCAGCTACGCGGTTTCTGGTTCAGGCCATGCATTTTTGTCTGTCAGATAGTCCTCTACTGTATACTATGCTTTTGACATTAGAGATTTTTTTAAATAATTTTTGAGAGATGGAAAGGCTAATTTTAAAACATGATCAGGTAACTTGTTATAAAAATGAATACATTGGCCTAAAAATGATTTACTTACTTTACGAACACGAAACTTTCTAATAGCAATTTTATTTTTATTTCTAGTGTTAAAACTGTGGACATCGGAATTTTTTGTAAATGAATCTAGGTTTCTAATAACATACATAATATTCTCATAAATATATTGGGACGCTACAGTTAAGATGTTTATATCTTTGAAAATGTCTCTTAAGGAGTCACGAGAATTTAGGTTATATATAGAACGAATGGCTCTTTTTTGTAGCACAAATATAGTCTGAATGTCAGCTGCTTTGCCCCAAACCAGAATACCATATGACATGACACTATGAAAATAACTATGATAAATTAAGCGAGCTGTATCAACATTACTCAATTGTCTGATTTTCCTAACGGCGTACGCCGCTGAACTTAATTTACCTGCAAGCACTGCTATATGTGGACCCCATTGCAAATTACTGTCCAATGTTATACCTAAGAATAATGCCTTATTCACTATTTCTAAACATTCACCATTTAGTAATATAGTAGAATCTACCGCCGTAACATTCGGTAAAGCAAATCTAATACATTTAGTCTTCTTGGCATTTAATAGAAGATTATTAGTAGTAAACCAGTTAAGTACTTTCTCTAGTGTGCCATTAATTTCCGCATAGTCGGTTGATTTCCGGTAAACCTTGAAAATTAATGATGTATCGTCAGCAAATAGTACTATATTACAAAGATTATCTACTATAGATGGTAATTCATTTATATAAACCAAAAATAGAAATGGACCTAAAATAGAGCCCTGTGGCACTCCTAGCTTAACTATAGCTCCATTGGACTGGGTTCCATTTACATCCACTGTTTGCATTCTATCACTGAGATATGAAGACATAAGGCTTAAAGCATTTGAAGACAGACCATAATGTTCTAATTTCAAAATGAGTGTTCCAGGATGAACGCAGTCGAATGCCTTAGAAAGGTCGCAGAAGATCCCAATCGCATTACAAGATTCCTTTCCTCCCAGCTGTCATAAATGTGTTTAATAAGTACAGATGCTGCATCAGTCGTGGAACGTCCCCTTGTGAAACCGAACTGTTTACTAGAGAGTAATTTATTTCTATTGAAGTGTCCTAGTAGATCTTTCAACATTAATTTTTCGAAAACTTTACTTAAAACAGGTAGTATAGATATCGGACGGAAATTAGTCAGATCACTCAAATCACCCGATTTAAAAAGAGGTATGACTTTACTAATTTTCATAAGATTTGGGAAAACTCCCTCTGCTATGCAACTATTGTAAATCAAAGCTAGGTAAGGCGCAATTGAATCTATGATATGATTAATTATTTTTACTGATGCTCCCCATAAATCCTCCATTTGTAGTTCTCTCGAATTATTCCTTGAGTACAATACATTTTATGATAAGTACTGAACTAAATTAAGCTCAGGTATCATGTGTGTAAAAATAAAACAATTATATCGTGATATAAAGTCCGTCGTGCCCCTGAATTAGTCATGATTCGTTATTTAACACTTTCTTTTGTGTTCACAATTAATAATTAAAGTTCTTTTTAACCGAGCAAAACCTACTTAAGTTTAAAGACACCATTTTTTGTATGTCAATGTCACTAAATGCCAGAATCGTGACTCAGTGTGCCTATCGAGGTATAAATCAATAAGCAATACGTTAGTTAGTCGGTTTCAGTGATTTCCTTACTTCGACGAGCTTTGCATGGTCTGTAAGGTGTACAAATTGCAGTACCTCTAACTTTTGTTTAACGCGGCCCGCGGCTTACCGTATCTAATTGCTTAACAATTCGATGTTTAACATTGGCATCTATCTGACATCTCTTCAATATATTTCTATTACCTTAGCGATAAAAACCTTAGTTGTAATTTACCATTATTAATGTACATATACCAATAATGTATACCATCAAGCCTTTTCACTGGGAGGAGCGCTGCTTATCCTAAAGCACAGGTGTTACCTACAATAGAACTTCTAGTTATGAGGAAACTTTTGTAAGATGTGTTTTATAGTTTAGCGATATGCGCTATTCGTTTTATACATTTTCTTGCTTATTAAGATGAGTAACTACATAATTTGTTATACAACTTATGATAGAAGCAAGCCTTTAATTATACCATATCTTCTTAATAATGGCCAACTTGTCAATGTCATAATTACCACAAGTTATAATTGGGTCTATCGCGATATTACCTATTTACCTTCATAATCTAACGTTTCGGCGAGGTTGCACATCACGCCGTGGTCTCAGATGTACTCAATATCATGATATAGGATGTACCTAATAAGTAATATCGCAATAGACCTGTGATATTTTTTGTTGAGAATATGTACAAAACGCGAGTTTCATATTGTCAATGTCATTCAATGAAGCTCAAATAATATAAAATATATTTCCCGGCATACTGCCGAGATATACCTCTAGCTAAAATCAAAATATTGCAAAGCTCCGTTGAATGAGTGCCAAGGGTTAAGCTTTAATAAAGCGCAATGAAATAAACAATTTAAAGCAGCTTTATGAACTATACCTTGGATATAGTGACCTAAATTCTTCATTTCATAGCGCTTTGTCATTTTCAACAATACGACTTGCAAATGTGAGTGAAGTGGAATAAAGATTTGCATTACATTGACTTGCATTAATCTAACATACATGCAGAATTTTCTGGATATGTTTACCGGGATATGTATTTATAACATTAAATGAATACAGGGTAAAGTAGGGCTAAATATGACAGCTTGGCGGCAAATTATGTACATCAATGAAACTATGTTTATAACTATTATCTTGACACTAGAAATAAGGATCTGTCGAGTCCTAGTCCTGAAACATAAAATGTTACCAGTTCAAAACAGCAGCATACGAAGTGACATGATATCGAAAGTTTTTAAAAGGAAACTACTTTCTTTAAAGAAAGCATTTACGTACTTCAATGTTAGTTATATTACTTTTTAATTGCCTTGCTGGACTCTCGTTAGACACTCCTACTTTCATTTACCTCGAACACTAATCTTAACGACCTGCCTTCACTTTCTCTAAATGTCTCCAACTCGCGACCTATCTTAACAATGAAGTTAATTGACCGAACTTAATGCTCCTACAATCTCTAGAACGAGAGAGAACGAGGAGATAGGGACATATTCTTAAAAGCAACATTATCGCAAGTTCACGAATGTTTTCGGTTTGAATTAAATTAAACTATAAACAGCAGGTTAAAATTGCAGTTTTGCCTCGACCGTGCACTGTGAGCCTTATGAACTTTTAGATTAGGTTAGTTTTAGCGTAGTGGATAGATGGCCCCTGTCACGCGAAGCGTGCCTGTCCTATAATAAGAATAACCGTGCTTCGCGAGGGGTGGCGCGTGGCGTGGCGGGGACTCGGGTCCATGGCCTCGCCTCTTAGTGTACGCTGCAAGCTTAATCCCTTCCTATGCGGGATAATATTCAAATGAATACACAGTGTTGAGTCCATTAGTTATCAGTGAATATCGTTAGTGTAGTTTAATTAAAACAAACGTGAAGTGAAGTGTTGAAAGTGTGAGGTTATGTTGACAAAGCAGAAGTTGATAACATGCGTGAGTAACTACTACTTTTGTAATTTGTGGTAATATGTATGATGAATTCAAACATAATAAACATATAAGAGTAAATAATAGGTACAATATGTTTCTAATGTTTCGACATCAAGCTTTCTTGTAATTAGGTACCTACTAAGTAAGTAAATATACATATATTAAATCAATGTTATTCACAAAACGTGATGCAGAACTCATTCATTATAAGCATGTGTCAAAACAACATTATTCATAAATGTTCATTGACGCTAAACTTATTTACTAATCTTTATATTCTATATCTAAGCGCCTCTAAATAAACCGTCGAAAGATCGTCTATACTTTATCCGTCTAAACTCTTATCTCCTACGTACTTACCCTTTTTTTTATTCATCCCTTTTTAGTGTAAGTACAAGCTTCTGACTTCTTTGACTAGATACTATACCTTCCTTTATTAATGTTTATCTACTATTAACCGCTTATAATTAATGAATAACAAACGAGTATTGCTATAGTTTATTTTTATTTTTATGGCCGACGTCATAGGTCGGTAGGTACCTATGGATGGGCGTCGTAGTGTGGGGTATAAAATTGCGGAGACTATCATAATCCTAGTCTCGAAACAAAATAGAAGCATAATTTCTCAAAAAAAGAAAAAACAACAAGTAAGTTGAATTTTTTCTCCTACATTTGCAGCGACAACGGCGACGCCGGTTTTATTTTTTTAGACAGGCCAATCCGGGCAATTTTCGAATTTATAACCAAAATACCGGATTCCATCAAATAAATAATAGTTTTATAACAATTATTAAATTTCACAGTGACAAACAATGCTATTGGTTGGGCGATGTCCGTTAGCTCATTAAAAACTTGTCCAAGAAAGGAAGAGTTGATGACGTGCGGCACGCAGGCTTCAAGGCGATAAACTAGCATGGATTAAAATCAAGTTTTTACGCCAACCATGATCGCTAAATAAATAAAAACCTTTACCATGCAGTTTGGTCTGTCATTTGTGGTTTTTGATATATATTTTTTGCACAAAACTCACAAAATATATCAATAGGATGAAGCAGGATGGGGCTCTATTGAGTGTCGTTTTGATGGTCATGTAATGTTTGTGATAATATTCATGATATTCATCTGTAATGTTCAATATTTTGCTAAGACATGTGACTTTTCAGGATTGTTACAAAACAAACCTAACCTTACCTATATTGTGTTCTAATTCTAAAGGATTCGTTTTTCAAAGATTCCGTTGAATCTGAAAAATATTAACGGTTTCAGAATAATGATTATGACTTATGTTTTTATGACAGACTTTTAACATAACTTCGAATTATATGGCTAACAAGGGGATCAGCAATGGGATGCTTTTTTTATATATTTTTTATTTTACATAAGATGTGTTCATTTAAAACGCACGAGTTATAAAATTAAAGAATCCTGACACAAAAGTGTTTTTACGGCGTTAAACATCAGTATACCTGCGAAAGTAGTACAAACTTAAATGTGTTATTTGCGCTGGTATTGCAACATTGACCAAATATGAGTAGAGCTTGGCTTTAGATTATAAACTGTTTACCTAATCTAATCCAAACACACAAACTTTAGTGTTCCTTATCTTAGGTACCACATAACACTCGGCCCTATCTCGTGTCTGTCCTCCGCTGAATAACATTAACATAATTAATAACATTATTAGGTACCTAATTGATCAAACTTTCTTACGATTATGTCTTTCCTATATGCCAGAGTGATACCTTAAACAAATCTACTTCCCGCAGTTAAATGTTATCTTTAACAGCCATCTCTTTAATTTAAGGACGACGTAACCATTGCGTCACCGAAGCTCACACCATCTTCGACGCTAAATAGATTAATAGATGTACAACAGACAATAAAAGGTACGGCCATCCGAACAGTGCGACAGAAATCTTTATAGGCAAAGCTAGGATGATCGTGCTGTCCCGCTGATTCATATATTGTTTGACACGAGATCAATATAATTAATGTAGAAGTAATACTCAGTGACCGGAAACTTTTTTTTAAGATCTTTTGCTATTGGTTTATTTAGTTGTAGTTACTTTTTAAAACAGTTTCTTGTGACACTTAAGCAAAGTACATATCGAGTACCTATATTATCTCTTTTGTTCAAACATTCTAACAACGTCACGTGTTATTTTAATCGTGACCACAGAAACGTGTTTGTCACAGTTTATAACAAACAAAAGCAAATGACGTAAAAAAAACAAAAGATAACCAGCTTTTAAGACGAAATGTTCTATGTAGAGCCACAGAATAAAACATTCAGAACAATGACAAGTACATTAATGGCGGTCATACGAAATCAAGTCAAGTTAGCCAAAGCGCGTGTTCTTGGCCTATTCTGCTGCCCGAATTCAAAAGGCTGCATGTACCATACATTACGTAGCACACATACGTCTTTTTGAATTAAAAAGGCAGTATTATGTCGATGCCGACGCGTTTGCGGTGAAGCGCACGACATAGTTCCGTTATTGCTATCAAAGCCTTCCGAAGGTCTTCGTTCGACGCTGGTATCATACTATTCTACTAATTTTCATACTGTATAGCAGAAGAAAGAGAGGGACAACCTGATGTGTGCGCGTGCAAATTTTTGAACTTGGGAATCGATGGCAACCTACAAGTTTGTAATTAAATATATGTTTCCATTCGTTCTAATAATAGCCTCGTAGAATCTTCGCAGGAAATGCCTGAAAGGAATGTTTGTGGCCTCAGTTATTATGGTGCGGTTAGTTTTAGCGTGTACGGAGTAGGGGTCAAATATGAGTACAATATTTTGATTGAAACTTACACGATTTTCACAAATTATTATAGCGAAACGGGAGTTAAAAAGCGTTTAAAAAGTGTTTATTTAATTACGACGTTTCGATCGTACGAGTACGTACCCATGTCAACAACACAGGCAGACATAATGTTGACAATTGATTACGATTGTTACGAGTCTAGATCACTATGTGTTATATAGTTCATAGTTCATAACATTGCGCGTTCTGCAGTATCTTGGCCATTCGAGACCACATTATATAATTTTCTCAAACATGCAATGAAATATCGTCATAACTTGCGTTAAAACAGGCTTCGAAGTGTCAAGTTTCGGGCGGAACAATTCGAGGGAACTGTAAAGGAATTTCATACGAAATTGAAGGCCTAGGCCGGGAAGTAATTTGTTTTTTAATTTTAATGTAAACATGGCGTCTGTGTTTATGGACAGCTGTTTTTTTTTCTAGTGGCTACCCATTCAGCCATCGGACCAACAATAACCGCGTTAATGCCTAGTACACACGAACTGATATTAAGAATACAAATCTGTATGATTCAATGTGTTGATGAATAAATTTAAAATACTGTCTATCCGTAAGTCACCAGAGACCATAGACAATATTAAAAATCCTCTGCCTTTATTTTATTTATTATAGAAATTAAGATTCTTATTATCAGGTTGTGTATAGTGGCCTTAATATTCGAACACTACACACGTGGACGACTTATTAAAGAAAAAAATACCAGGGTTGGGAGGGAAAATAATGAATGTTTTTTTTTTTAAACATGGCGTCTGGGTTTTTAGTGGTGTATTTTTTTATTTCATTGCATATGTTTGAGAAAAGCACTATACATGCCTTAGCCGTGAAAAGGGCTTGCCGGCTTCGTATCACTAGACGGCCTCCCTTACGGTCGGCCCTATACGTATTCAGCCGGGCCGGCAAGCCCTTATTTCCCGGCGTCTGCAGTAATGTACTTCTTACTATACTAAGTGTTACTAATGTTCTATGTATAATGTGCCCGACACTAAATAAACCTAAAGCGCTTCGACGTAAAGAAAAGGATTGAAACCTTATGCATGGCACAACTATATAAAAATGTTAATTATGGGATCGATTATTGACGTTCTTTGTAAAATTTTAATGTGTGGTTTATAATTGACTTGAATGTAATTTATTTTAACTTCTATGTATCGTATAATATGGTAATTTTATTTTATAAACATTTTTATTAAGTCAATTAATATATATAAATTTTATGAATGGTCTTAAAATAATATATCCACTTAAAAAATGAAAACATAATATCCACTTAAAATGAAAACACTCTAACTATATAGACAATGATTTGCTTTCAAAGTTGATTTCGATAGGTGCTGTCACTGAGAGCACACGAAAGTCACGATTGCATTTTTCGTTAAAAAATATAGTTCTTATTGCCGATTGAACTATTTATGTACAAACATCAACGGTTCGTCGATACTAATCTAACGAGTTCAAACTCAAATCTTCTTTCATTTAGGAATTCCTATGGCCATCCAGGCCAACTTCCCACTTCACCATTAGACCAGGTCCAAGGTACCATATTATTGTAGATTGTCACCGAAGACGCGCAAGTACGTCAGGAAGTGGTTGTAGTGATTTAGCTTCCAAGATTAGATCCACTACTCGTATATTGTAGGTACTTACTAATCTCGGGCCGACTGCCCAATTCTTATAAAAGCATCTTTGCAAAGCTGATAAACCTTTAGGTACAATTTACCGCTTTTGGTAAATTTTGTTGCTGTGCGCGGCTGTGCTGACCTGACTGTTAGTATCGATGCCGCGCTGCACATGCACAATGCACGATATTATATGTTACCTCGATCAATAGTCCTGTAGCTCGTCACATGATGTAATTACTAGCCGTGATTGGTCGTGTCATAAACCGTGTAGAGTAGTATTACTAAATTTTAAGGACTCAATAAAAATAACAACTTGCTTATTTGACTTCTGCGCTTACATTGCAAAGCTAGGCTCAGTATCAATTAGCACGTTATGAAGCCAAGGCATGCCTGGAGTTCATTGACTTAGCTGGTCGAGGCTGTCAACAGAATCGATAGCAAACAGCAGCGAATGTTGCTTCGATCGTTAAATTTACTCAGTGCAACCATCGAGTACCGAAGGCCTTAGCCTTGCAGATTTAGGTTTCGAGTAATTTTTGTCGTCAAAGCGGGTCAGGTCGGCGGCCTGCATGCAAGGAAAGCCGCTGGAGTGGTCGTCGTTTCCTTTTTGCAAGCGCTCGTATCGGAGCATGCGCGGGGGGCGCGCGATACGTCAGTGTTGCGTGGGGCCTACGTTCACTTCGGACGCGCTGTTGGCGCTCGTTCAAGACGGTATCGGACAGTGCTAGTAGGGAAGGACAAGTGTGTGTGAAGGCCTGAAGGGCGAGATGAGTGGCGGTGGCGCGGACGTCGCCTCCCGTGGCCGGACGGACACCCTGCCTTCAGAATTCCCGATCCGTCTCTACGCGAGAGCACTCCGCCAGTACCAAAAGCTGCTCGATCTCCGGCGACTTACTTCCAAAGACAAAGTAAGTTGACACAACGAGGATGCTGTTTACATATGCGCGGCATGTGCACCGACTGACGTTGTGTTTTACTTCGGACAGGCTGTGCCGACATCTTTAGAATATTATTCATGAAAGGAAAGTGAGCGAACTTTCGCGATATGCTTATTTGAGTTTCCTGCAATTAAAATGCAAATATTAATCATATCGACACTTTCGATGTTTGAAAGAGTTAAATTTCCGATTCTCAAACTAACTTAAACTGAGTTAATAATCCTGATATAAAAAAAATGCTGAGGGACTCAGAGGAAACCAAAAGCTTATATTTGAATAAATTTTAACCAAATACTGTAAGAACATGTTTCGACGTAAACTTAGTGCTTACCTAGACGAGTTTCATTATGCTAAAATAAATTGATCTACGTTTGTGCTTAATAAAAAAAATGGCAATGCTAAACTTGCGGTTAATGACTTGAATATCATTAGTTGTTTTCCTGTATTCTGTTAGTTTGACAGTATCGTATCTACTTCACGAGACTAATTCACAATCATAAATCATAATAAATACACATGCTTGGCGAATCTAGGCATATCGTATCGTACGTTTACTGTTTAGTATCCCACATAATAAGTTCAGCTAATATCTGCATATTTTGCTGTTGATATAACCTCACCTTGACAAAACATTAGATACTTTCAAGTATCGAGTTTTTATCGCAATTGTTAACCGGCGGCGGGGGAGTAGTAACGCCAACTTATTTACATTAAGAATTAAGATACGCAAGTATATTTGTAATTACTTACATATCAATTTGTACCTATAGTTTTCACCAGCATTATGTAAGTCGCTGATGTGTCGTATCATACAAGGTAGAGATTTATTTTTACTTAATTACTTTGCATTCTTAGCCGAATCTGTACTAAGCATAGAAAATCTGAGTAACTACTCATTCATATCTACATGTTTATATTATTCTGTACTACGGCTACATTGCCTACATATGAATGAAAAGAGAAGATCTAAGTAACCGACTCGTCGATAGACTCATCAAATCAACACTTGTGAATACTTATTAACTTATGTCCTACTTAAAGTAAAAGACAGTGGTTTCTAAACCATTTTTGTACTTATAAATTAATTACGTTAATATTTGTAGAAGATTTTTGAAATTACGTTAATATTTCGACGGAGAACAGCTGTCGCCTCTCAGCACGATTTTAATGTTAATCGATACATGAAATATGTCGATTTGATTCGACTAATTTCCAAGGAAAAGATGTATCGTGTCGTGGTCATAACTTAAGTACGTAAGTAAGTACTTTAAAATAAAGAATATCGTAATTTTTTCATTGTCAACAATTAAAGCTACCAATTACGTAATTAGTATCAAATTGACCTGTGATACCTACCGCTACCTGGCGGTCATTAAGAAATTTTATTACAGATAATTAATTAATAATTTCGAATACCAAAAACTAACAACTACTAAAGGAGTGGATTTAACCAGTTGAAACCGGCATACCTACTTAGATTTTCTTGTTATTGCCACTGAAAAAATACTCTCACGCAATATTATGCGTTATCAGCGTGTGAAGTAATTGTTTCTGTATTTGTGATAGCGATATATATATTTATATATAAAGATACACTTAGATACATGGAACACATCCGTGTCCCAGGAACAAATATTCGCGTTCACGGTTCATCACACAAATATTTGCCCTGGCTGGGACTCGAACTCAGGCCCGTCGTAAGGAGAGCTGCACTACCATTGCTCCGCCAACCGGGGTGTCATTTTATAATGTTGAGTCAGGTGATGGTCAAACTCATGTTAAAGTTTTGATTCTCTTATGTATGAGAGACGCTTACTCACGCTCGAGCATTGGTAATAATAATTATGAGATCTTAGGTGATGGCTTAGGTATACCGCATATACCCCATACTCAAGTTACTTAACTCAAGTACATAATAATAATTAGGTATATTTCTTAACTCTGTTTGATATTTATAAAATGTATAAAGCAGTTTCACAATCCTCCAACTGTAATAACGTTGAATGTATCGCTGAATGCATGTGCACTGCATGACGTCACTGTAATCATGCCGGCATGAATGTTCCTTTCATGCATTGGGCATTTCAATTCTGCATGAATAAGTCGTAGATCGAACTTGGGAATTGTCTAATAATGTGCTTGGAAGAGCGATGTAAATAGTATTTTATGCAATCGTTGCACGATGAAGGTTCTTAAAGTAGAGTACCGCGTAAGGTACGAGATTTTAGGACCTAATTGACATCATTTCATATTCATAACAGGTGGAAATTAATATAGAGATCGACAGGGCTTTATGTCGTGTACCTTAAAAAAAATCTTTGAATTTATTCTTCTGTATTTAAAGAAATATAAGAAAATACATCAAATAACTGCAATCTAGGCTGTTCCGAAATTTTTTAGTTAAACAAAAACTATAAGGAATATAATAAAACTTTATTTACAACTTTTCAAAGTATTCCCCTGCTGCCTTTATGCACTTATGCATACGACTGAACCAACTTTCAAAACAGGAGAAAAACTGTTCTTGCGGAAGGTCAAAAAAAAGTCGCCTGAATTCGTCCACTGCTTCATCCGCCGTCGAAAATCGTCGCCCACGTAATGATTTTTTTAACGTGGGGAACAGAAAAAAATCGCACGGAGCCAGGTCAGGGCTGTATGCAGGGTGTGGTAGCAATTGCACTCCTGATTTGCTAATATATTCCGTGGTTCTGGCAGCCGTGTGGGCCGGAGCATTATCTTGATGAAAAATGATGCCCCGAGCTCCAGTACTTGGACGACTGACGTTCAGCTCCTGGAAGGCCTGTGGTAAGCAAACTTCAGTGTACCATTGGCTGGTAACTGTTTTCCGATCTTCAAGTGGAATTACGGCTACAGGTCCACTACGTCGAAAAAAAACAGCAACCATTTTTTTGTTGACGCTTCGACCGCGAACTACTTTAGTAGGTAAATCATCTTCTTCAAAAACCCATTGTGTTGATTGCTGTTTTGTAAATGGGTCGTAGCTTTATATCCAAGATTCGTCGGATGTCACAATGTAGCTCACTTGTTGTGAATTACCATTATCAAATTTTTTTAGCATAAATTTGCACCAATCGACACGTATGTCTTTTTGCTCCTGTGTGAGAAAATGTGGTATCCATCGAGACGAAACCTTCCGAACTTGAAGGTGGTCATGCAAAATGGTAGAAACTGCCCGGGATCCAATATTCAGTTCGTCCTGAATCTCTCGGTGGGTAATGTTTCGAGATTCCTTGATTAGCCATTCCACCTTGATAACATTTTCTAGAGTGACTGCCGTTGGCGGTCGCCCCGGTCTAGGCTCATCTTTGATGTCGCTCCGCCCACGCTTAAATTCACGGAACCAGTAACTGACAGTGGCAACAGATGGGGATAAGGCCCCAAAAACACTAGTTAAATTTTCATGACTTCATGAGAATCCTTGTAAGTTAACCCTCGTTTATAATCATAATATATTATTATTATTAATCCGTTTATGGCGGCTCGAAGCTTGTGCCAGTATCAGTTTTTTTGGTTTATAACCAATGCATGACTTCCGTGTTAAATGTAAATAAAATTTATCAAAAAATAAAAAATGAAACATGAGATGAAATGAACATGAACCAAGATGGCCGATCAATCATAATATATCATAGCACGAAATGCTTCCCGCGTTAGCTCCATTTTTGCGAACAAAAAGTGACAGACATGTTTTTTTTCTGATTTCATAAAAAAATAACTGAATGTCACTGGCCAGTGACTCTTACGCGAAAGAGTTCGTAATGAAATTTGCCTTTAGGCTACAGTAAAATTAAACGAATACAATTAATAGTACGCCGTTGACTAACTATTTTCGGAACAGCCCTCGTAAGACAATACGGGCTGAATAGGGTTGTTGTCTAAACCAAAGAGCGAAAAAATATATTTATTTTTTATTTGACGTTGACAGATGAGATGACAGATGCGTACCGAGTTTTATTAAGTTTTTTTTAAATAGAAAACCGACTAAAGTAACCGTTCCATTAAGTTCTGGTTTTGGTGTTGCCACATTTTAAAATGAGCATGTTTTTATAAATTAATAATAAAATAAATAATCATCTCAGAAAATAAATAAAAACAGAGATTACTTCATCTTTTTAAGCAGAATTCAGAAAAGTAATAAAATGATAGTCTTAAAAATATGAAATGTTGTCAATTGTGTAAATATTGCATACCTACGATACTTTTTACAAGCAAAAACAGTTTTTTTTTTTTATTTTTTTTTTTTCAATTTCATTCCCCACTATGGTTTTTTTTTTATTTTTGATGTAACCTTTTCCGTTCAACTAAAACTGACCTATTAAAAAATACATGATCGCGATCGTCATGGCGGGTGCCTCGTGATTGGTTAATTTTTTTGACGAGTTATTTCAACCAATCAGTGAAATTTGTGTGTTTTTTAAATCAAATATGCTGATGTTCTCTTTTTGAAATTATTAGAGTTGAGTAGAGAGATGTCTTATGAATATTAAAGTTCTGTAGCGGGTACCATAGAGTATAAAATTTTGGTACAGGATTCAAAAGTGCGTAATTGTTATTTTGTCTGTGAAATTACAATAGACAGATGAAAGTACGCGAGTATAGGTAGAAAGCTTAATTTAATATCATAATCACTACATAGTATAATACAGTCGCTCTGCTGCCTGTCTGTCTGTCTGTCCCTATGTATGCTTAGATCTTTAAAACTACGCAACGGATTTTGATGCGGTTTTTTAGGGTTCCGTAGTCAACTAGGAACCCTTATAGTTTCGCCATGTCCGTCTGTCCGTCTGTCCGTCTGTCCGTCTGTCCGTCCGTCCGCGGCTTAGCTCCGTGATCATTAGTACTAGAAAGCTGAAATTTGGTATGAGTATGTGTATGTATCACGCCGACAAAACGGTAAAATAAAAACTAAAAAAAAAATTTTTTTTCGGGTACCTCTCGAACACTTAGGACCACTTTAGAGTGGGGGTGATTTTTTTTTTTCGTTTCAACCCTAGTGTGTGGGGTGTCGTTGAATAGGTCTCTTGAAAATAATAGGGGTTTTCAAACATTACTTTTTGATAAAGTCAGTAGTTTTGTAAATATTCGCTCCGAAAATAAAAAAAATTGTGTCCCCCCCCCTCTAACTTTTGAACCACAAGTCAAAAAAATATGGAAAAATTCATGTTAATGCGGCCTTATAAGTACTTTCAATGAAAACTATATTGAACAAAATCGGTCAAGCCGTTTTTGAGTTATCGCCAAATTTCATATTTTTTCTTTAAAAGGTCGTAAGTTGACTTCCAGAAGGTAATAAGTGATTACAGTTTCTAGGGCGTTTACGACCTTTTTATAGAGCTTAAAATCTGTCTTAACTTAAACCTCGGGCTTAAAACAGCAGTTTATTGTGAAGGATGAGCAACTACGGAACCCTACACTGAGCGTGGCCCGACATGCTCTTGGCCGGTTTTTTTTTTAAATAGATAGAGTGATTCAAGAGGAAGGTTTATATGTATAATATATGCATAATTTTTCAGCAATGCACCCGTGCGAATCCGGGGCGGGTGCTAGTTTTTATATATAAATAAAAAAATTAAACGGATTATATGTATGTATGTACCTATGTATGTAAACACTAGTGAATGCAATCCCGACTCGGGTTTGCAAAATCGAGATCCCGCGGGATTGGAAATATCAATCCCGCGGGATCCCGGAATTTTCGGGATCCCGAATAGATTAAAAAAAAAGTAAAATTCGATTGAATGAAAACGATAATAACGGCATGTTTGTGATGGTGACGTTAATTAAAATGACATAGGTATATTTAATAGACAGAAAACTTGAAAATTAACAAAGGTAATCAAAACAATAAGTATAACTGTAATAAGAAATAAGAATCAAAACAATAAGGAATTTTCTTTTTTATGACAGACTCTAATCGGTCTAAGCTCGTGAATACACGTGTAAAGGGACTTTTAGATGCTCGCAGAGTTTGTTCTAATTCCTCTTTAAGTGATATATTAGTACTAGTAGACCCGAGTGGACGTGTCTAGCGTCGCTGACGACTGCCGCCCAATCCCGTCAATCCCGAACGGGATCCCGTCATATTATGCGTCAGGATTGATCCCGAAAAATTACACGGGATCTCGCGAGATCGGGATCCCGCGGGATCGGGATTGCATTCCCTAGTAAACACTTTATTGTATGTACACAAAAACAATTTTATCGCGTACATTCATTATTTGAGCCTTCCTACCGTTTCAATAACTTTTCAGTTACCGTTGTTATAGTTTGCGAGTAAAACATAATTTTCCTCTCTCATTCTTGTGCTGTGTTGTGCGTTTAAATGTTACAAAAAATTTACCGCTTAGTCGTAAACTTGATTCATTTATAGACCGTCTAGAAAATTCGTTAATGACTTGTTGTTCTTTTAAAAACAGTTGTAGTCGACGAAAATAAAGCTAACGAATAAGGCATTGTACCAAGTGTACACACATCAACGTTACAAATTCGGATAGTGCTCAGAACGTTCTTTGTTCCCTAATTGGTTACATTACCGGCTTTAATACGAGTATCATTACGGCTAAAAATAGCGCGTGAAACTTGCTGGTGCGTTTTGTGTGTAACAAAGCTGCGCTATATTATAATAAAGATAAGATTGGGTATAAAGGAAAGAGGGAACATCCCGAAGTCACAGTGATCAGTCATGTAAAAGTATCACTGTTATTGTTTGCGTTTTTCGTTACTTTCCTCCATTTGTCCTAAAGTAAGCTTTTCTACACGAGTAAGACAAAGGCATTGTGAGGTCATGTTTATTAGACATACTACTTGGGCATCTTGCATTTTTTTACTAAACTCTTTTGTCACGAAGGCACAATGTTACAAAATCAAGTATTTTGTGCCTCGGCTTATACCTAGTGATATTAATACCTGATCTGATGATATTATACCTGATCTGCTTGTCACGGCACTGTAGTCGCTATTTAGTGTATTTACCGTTATAACTGAGAAATTACTGTAACCAGTGTGACAAATTTATTGTTATATAATTATGATGACAGTAACAGGTGAGTCAATGTCACGGTGATTTTCTTGGAACAGTAACGACAGTCACAACGATTGAAACATTACTTACAATTTTCCCGTCTTTAGTCTTAGTAGGTACGAGTTCGTGGTTGAATCAAGGCTGCATCTGGCCCGCGGGCGGCTGCGCAGCGTTTGGTAATGAACGATTATACTGTATACATTATACTGTGCCGTATAGCTATTTATTTAGTCTGTAAGCTAAATCCGTGGGAGCAATCTACCGAAGGTCTCAACTATTTAAAGCGTCGTAAAGGTTGTTTCATGCTGTTAGAACTTCGTGAGGTCGAGAGCCCTTTTAGGACTACAGATTGTTACTAACTAAACTGCTTCTAATGACCTTGCGAGTAGCTGGCTCTTAAGTTATTATACAGTAGCATACCAACAAATGTAGGTACCCTTGGCCCAAGCACCTTGTAATTTTCGAAATGTAATTCTTGTTTTTATTTAGGTATTCTGGCTTTTTGTTTGAAATTTATTGTGACGAAGCGTCCTGCTCATTTTTTCTTTCTTAGGACATAATACATGGTCATTAGTCAATGCTCCTAACAAAGGTCCTAAAAATAGCCTTACGAGCTTAAAAAACGAGTCTTCGAACTTTAAATAAAACTCTGTTATTTATTACACATTTAATTTCACGTTGATTACTCTTAATTTCTTCAAAACAAGTTTTAAACTATATATCATATCATAAAGCATTTAAAATAAATGGGTTTTATTTTTATCTTAACGATTAAACGTTTGATGTTTCTGAATGACGTAAATGAACGTGTGCGTTTTGCAAGCTGTCCGTCAATGTGTTCCTGGTTAGTTTACGTAAACAATGTGAAAATTTGTGCCATGTGGACCTTTTATGGGTGAAGACATGAGCTAATCTCGGTCAGCGTGTAGTCGGCTGGTCTTTCCGGCTCGGCTGCGGCACTTCCTGGCCACTCCACGCTGTCCGATTAGATACTTCCGCTCGTAAACTCAGGACGCACACACCAACATCACAGCAATACTGTCGAATGCCTTATAAATACCTGAATAAAATATTATATACCTACCTTTAATGGCAGCAAACGATACCGTGTGAACGGACGTCCCGCTAATAGCCTGTATTTATCATTCATTCAGACTATGTACTGTTTTTATTATCAATTTAATTTAATGACACTGTAGGTATAGAGGCGAAAAAATGTTTAGTCATAACATAATAGTGCGTTTTTTTTTGTTTTATTAAATCTCGTATTAGAATAACTTGTGTAAGCTTTATGGAGCGAAGTAACTGAAAAGTGATATAACTATAAAATATAATTGCAATTTACCTGGCCAAACCTTAGGCCAAGTGGCGCCGATGCCGATTTCTTCTGAAAAAGACACCGTGGTGATAAAATAGTATTACTATACTATATATACTTACATAAACAGCACGTGCAATAGAACTGCAATTCTTAAAACAAAATATGGCAGCTGCAATTAAATAGGTACTTATTTATATTCGTCCTTTCTATAGATATGTTATGACTTCCTATTCCTATCAATCGCTGTCTACTTGTATTTTAATCGTTCGTTCGTGAAGTTACTTGCGCAGTTAGGGGAGAGGAAGGTAAAAAGAACCCTGTAGGTAAAGAGGACCGGCTTTATGACTATAAAACTACAGACGATGTCTATCGCTAAGTTTATGTTTATGTCCAATGGTTAATCACGACTCACCTACTTTCAACCAGTAGGTATCCTTGGAGCGCTCATGCATCAATCAACAAACAATTATACTGGGATTTTTTATATTTGACTACACCGACACTCAATCAAAAAAATTATAAAGCATTTATATCTTCTAAATTGTTAAAATATCAAGCAAAATCTGTTACTCTAAAAACTCAAGACAAGCCGGGATAGCTTGCTTTTCCTACCATACAATTAGCGAATGGTGCTACATCTTCCTGAAGTGGACAAGCCGTCGGAACACTGGTAAAAAATTGTACATAAAAATTAATCTGTCCCTAAGTGGTTCGTTTCACCTTCCTCTCCCCTACATAAATATTGGACTTCTTCTACTTTATACTTACGTACGTATCCAGGAAATTTGCACTTGAACATTTTTCCGGTTACGTTAAAAATAGACTAATATCTTGTTTGGCCATGGAATTTATATGTATCAAACATATATCATTCGTGCAAGAGAGTGGACTATAAGTACTTGTGGTTTTCATTATGCATTATACCCTATTTTGTAAAATCATTTCTTTTTTTTACAAAACCAAACCGATTTCAAGGGGAAGAAATCTTATTTCCACGAAGAATTGGACGAGTTAAAACAAAAACACCGGAATCATTATGGGTGTGCTTTAAATATTTGAGGAGTTTGACCTTATGGATCAGATTTTCATTAAAATCTTAGGTATAGGCAAGTCGTGCGATGCCTCCTCTGTAACAGAAAAATATTTTTTCAAATCGGTTCATAAGTGTCAGAGTCTACCTTATTGGAATCGGTTGAAAATAAAGCCTGACCAGAAATATATGAGGGTACGCCATATTGCGGAATTTCACTGGAACTAATTTCTTACACTGGCAATGATTTTATGATGGTTTATCAACAACGTCAATGTCATTCGTGGTGCTTTCTTTAAAAGACAAATGTTTAAGATTATCCAAAGAAAATGCCGAAACCCATCCCCACAGTCGTGAAAGTAATATTATAAATAAAGTGTACGCGTGTTTACTACACGAAAAACAGCCGGAAAAAGAGTGCATTCCATTAAATGATGTTACGATGTTAACATAGTGGAACTGACAGGTATTTAAACTAATGTCACTATAATGGGTTGCGATTGGTTGCAAAATTATTGCCATATAAATCTTATAAATAGCGCCCTCTTGACAATCCTCCTCATATTTCTGGTCAGGTTTTACACTAAAATGTGTAATATTTAATGATTACGAGTTTTTTTGCCATAGTGCGAGTGGGTTATTTTTTAGACTTTAAAAATCGCGTTTATGATACCTATCGTAATTTGTCGAAAAAAAAAATAATCTTATCAAGTAAGTATCTTCTTCTTCCTCACACGACATTAAAGCTGCATTCATACCAAAGTTCGTGCTTTCTACTACATCGAAGCTTTAGTAGGCTAATATATACTTCCGCGTGTTTTCATTCATACCAATGGCTTATTAATGGATCATTCATATGAAGTTGTCTACGTTGATATTCTGGCGTAAAAGCTTTCATATTAATAGCCACATTTGAGTTTCGACTATTAAGTAAGCGCATACGTCAGCAATACTAATTCCCATTGTATGTAAACCGGCTTCAATACAAAGGAAATCAGTATTCGTTCCACTTTCTCCGGCCAGACCTCCGGCATTCTCATAAATAAGCCTTTGTCTCACCGCCAGATTACGAATGCCACAGCCATATTATTTCATCCATCTATTTTTAGCCACGTTAATATTTATTATTTTACGATAAGTTTAAAATCAGAGGGCTTAATTTTACGAAGCATTGCGGTATCCCCAATTCAGTGATATCTCGAATTTACCACGACATATACACCCCAAGTTTTGCTTGCATTCTAGCTAAATTAAGTGACATTGATATCTTAAAGGCGTGGATCAAAATATCAATCTATACTATTATCAAATTCTGAAATTGTACTGAAAACCAGTTTTCTATGAAAAGAGGTAATTATTTCAGAAAAATCGTAACAGTGCGATGCAGAATTTGTATGGGCGCGCGGAGCCAGCTGTATCCAGCGTCATCTGTTGTATACATTTCTTAGTTTCCTCATCACGCCGAAACGGCTAAACGGAATTTAATTTCAATTTTGGTACTGGACATCTAAAAATGTTTTTCTACTCCAGTACTTTTTTCTGTCATTTATATAGTTACTAACTCTAATATAAAGACATAAATTATGAAAGTCTGTAAAAGTCTATACTCTACTGCCCAAAAACACACTGCTAACCGATGGTATAATGTCGCCAAAAAAGCATCACTTAGTACCACAGATTACAAGATGAATAGCTGCATTCACACAATTTGCAAATTTAAAAAAAAACTTATTGTACTAAGGCATTGCTGCCAACTTAAAAAAAAAAGTTTTGTCTTCAGTGCATGGATGTTTAGTATAGTGAACGTAACCTTTATGTATAAGTTTAATTTTTTTGACAGATGTTTAGTATGGTGATCGTATACCTTTATGTATAAGTTAATATTTTTTTGACAGATGGTTGTAAATAAAAAAAAGTTTATCAGAGACAATTTTTCTTTTTAATTATGTTGATTCCGAGCGGGAACATGTAATTATTTTCTTTGTTGTTTAATTGCATTATATTTATGAAATGTCGAGTCGTAGAAAAAGTATTGTATGCAACGTTGTATAAGTAGGTCAAAAAACGCTCGTGGCATCTTTCTTACGATGTTCGCTACGCTCACATCGTAACCCATGCCACTCGCGTTTTTTGGCCCCTCTTATACAACGGTTGCATAAAATACTATTATAGGATACGGATAGGTTTTCCGCGGACGAAGTTGCCACCACCCTCTGTTATAGATATACCATATATATAAGGTGCAGTGCAGGTGCATTGCTCGCATCGTGCCTGTCATCTGCACTTCGTCAATTTTTACGCCACCGCTACTTCGAATCACACCACCAACTACATAAATAATAAATATTATAGTGCCGAGATCTTAGACATACATATACTTACTTATACATAAATAGAAAACGTCTAATTTGGCTTCAGGTATAAATTGTAAAGAGTGATAAACGAAACGACCAACAGTAGGCTTATCGGGACTATCATGACGGCGCATCCCTCGGTCATGTTCACTTTCTTTACTTTACAGATCACTTTTTCTGACCTTGGCCACAGATTAATATAATAGTTCTTCGAACAGATACCCATGTCTGAATAAAAAGGCAAATACCTACTGCTTTTCATGCCTACTCAATTTAACAATGGAGCGACCTTGAACGCGCGGGTCGTTGGCCTCACGTGCCGGCAAAACGAGGCTAGGGTTGACACCGCTTAGAAACGATTTTATAAAAAGTCAAGATAAATGAAAATACGATCGATTTATTTAAATTTATTAGTCAAATTTAATTATCATTAGGTACCTACTAGAAATAGGTATTCACATGCGCTGCGGCACACCATCAAAATCGTTTTAATTTCCGAGTAGGTATATCGGAATCTTACCTACCTATTCTATATGAATATACCAGAAACCTGAAACAAGAACAACTCTCTGTGTAGGTACCTAAGTAACCTAAATATATCCCGATGACAGTAGGTACTTACTAAATAAAGTTTGGTAGGTGCCTATATATAATGTGTTACATATTGTATAATACTAGCATTACAAGCTTCGAAACAGTCACTAGGTGGGTCAATTTCCCAAGCAGTATTTTTTGATGGCAAGACTGAAAACGTAGGTGCAGAAAGGTTGAATAATAAAGTACCATTTTTTTTCGGAAACAGCCCGCCATTGTCTACCTCGGGCAACAGCTAAAATTAAAATATTAGTATATATAATAATTTAAAAATATATATTTAGACCGAATTTCTCATCAAGGTGGGTTGTCCCCAAGCCAGTTTTGTTTGTAAAATGCCGGGTAAGTCAAATACTATGCATGACAAAGAAAATCTGTTACCATTATTTTATTACCATATAAATAGGTAACGAAAAAAGCACAATACCCGTTTTATATCTCCTTTGTATACCCTTGAATAAGTGCATATACGTTTGTCCCGAGAAAACTTCTCATTACCGCCGACAATGTTTCGAAACGATTTATTTCCCAAATTTGATCAAGTATGCCCCCCGTCCCCCACGCACTTCAAAGAATTAGTCTAGCTGCGGCGCTCGACGAGGCCGGTTGTGTATAGTGGCAATACGTTGGCTTGTATAAACGTGAATATTTCATCGCGGTGGACTGGGGACAAAAAAAGTGTCATTCCGGAGTTTGTTATAGCTTCCTTATTTTTTAACTGCGTGGTTTGGAATTTATATATATCAGGTAAAGTATACTCGTGATTTCAAGAGTTGAATTAGTTTTAGAATATAGTGCTTACTTTTTTTTTAAGAAATAAAAATATGTCGTGTTTCTCATTCCACCATTCTCATTCCGGTGTTTCCGGTGTAGTAAAATGACTTTATACCCCACCAAAATGAGGAAAACACCGGAATGACATCAAAAGTAGCTTCACTTTTCATAGATATTGTTGAAATAATAATATTTTTTTATTTTGTTTTTAATGCCAGACTAAGATATATGTTTATATTATTATGTAATGGCAATATAATATATATCACGAATATAAAACGTAAAATTGCTTTCATAATATGCCACTTTTCTTTTATTTCGGTGTATGAAATTTCATTGCGGTGCACTTATTTTATCATCCTGGTGTACCTTTATCATTCCGTGGTGTGTTTCATATTCGATCTCGAATATCTCGAAAACTTTTTCAGATTTCAGGGTCCCTTTTACATATGTTTAATAATATAGTCTAAAGTATCTCTTCACATTTATAAAACTCAAAAATAATCAAAAATAAAGAATCACACCGAAATGATACAAAAAATGCGTCTTGTTGAAATTGACCCAGGTACAAGTTGTTTTATAATAATCTGATCACGCGTTTTATCTTTGCGAATGCATTCCTTGCAAAAGGTCTTAAGTGTTAAGAACAACGCCGACGTTTACGCCCTTTTTAGGCCGTGCAATGCACTCTCCCGCCACACTAAACTGATTTGGTAAATCTTAGTGAGTAAATTATTGTCACTTGTTGATATAAGTAGTGAATGTTTTCTATGAATTCAAGTATATTAAGTAGGTAGGTTTATTTATTCAACATTACATGTATCTATTATAACAGTGTATGCAATGCGTTTCTAGGTAGGTGCTTATTAATTTTTTAGTAACATTTCATCGTTTGTCGGCAAAGAAAAAAAGGATAAATGTCTGTTGCTTTTATGTTTTTACACCCCGCAACACTGCAGCGCGTTGGTCTCATTCGCGACGAAGCCATTTTTTTGGTGATTTTATAGCGCGACCGGCGGCGTCCGGCCGTGAGCGCGTGTGGCAACCGACTAGCTGAGCGTGTCGGCCACGACAGGCGACGTGTAGGTATCGTTCTGGGTTCCCACGGTACAGATGGGGGGCACTGCCTTGGCCACAAAGCTGATTGATCGTCACGCCGTTGTGTCGACTTTCTCTCATTGTTTTCTATTGCAATAGATTAAAATTTCTATTAAATTACTTTTCTTGGGTCTTCTACTTTTATTTCTTTAACAATAACAATACCTACTATTGCAGAGTTGAGGTCATTGTAACTTAGGTTAAACCTAGGAGGTTATATTTTTTAGAGAACATTTGAAAGGATGATTTGCTTTAAACAACATGAAAGAGGCGCTTTGGCACCGCCATATTGAAATATCTTGGCTGAATATCTCTCGAAACAATATATAAGTAGGTATAATCTCAATGGTTTTATGCAGTAACGAATGATTACGTTTATAGACCGTTTTAATTTATCTTTCCCTGTTTGTTGTTACTGTTATACTTTTTACTAAATGAATAATGACGTTTCTTAGGCTTCGACATAGCCATGACATAGTCAACAATGCTCCTACACTTAGACCCATCATAGTTTAAGACTATCGGAGACCCATACAATTATGATCAAATTTGACCAAGATGTCTTACTTTTTGATTTTCACATAGAAAGGATGATTTTACTGACAACATTCGATTCTACAATTAACAGAGGCATGTGAAATTTATACATTCCGTGCTTAATATTCAAGGTTGTCACACTTAAGTGCTGTGCGTTTTTTTGCTTCCATGCCACAGGCACGCACCTACTTTAAATAGTTTAAATGTAGATAATCTCGTATTTAGTCTCATGTGACAAATGTGGAACATGTTTTTGTGCACGTGTTTTCTCTGCTCATGCGTGAGCTGAAATAACAATACGAGTACATGTCTCCTATGTAAATCTACGAATTGAGCGAGTTTTTGTCAAGTATGGCGTATTTATGGCGCCAACAACAAAAATAATTCTCGACTAGCAGGTGCCCGTGACTTTGCTGTCGTTCGCGCGATGAAGAAAAGTCTTAACGGTTTTGTTTTACTGTAACCGAGTAAAAAGTTTCCAGTTAACGTCTGTTGATACTCAGCTGCACCAAAAATAGTCAAAACTCGTCTACCCATTTTGGCGTGATGGCGCCGCAAGATGCAAACATACAGACATACAAACACTGTAAATAAAGAATTATATTTTTTAATTCAGTGATTATTAAATAGCCTATTTGTCTTATCTTCAATATCATTTCATTTGTACAGATTTTTTGTTTCAAATCCATGAAAATAATATTTATTGCATGCCACCTTACTAGACTTTCGATTACGAGAATACCTACCTGTACCTACCTAGTTTTCTCATGTTCTACCTCAGAAAGGCGTACAATAACGTCATCTTATTGTAATATAAATTAGAATTGGCAACTCATACAGTTTTATAATATTTCTGTATGTGGTTATCTGAATTTCCAAGTCATCTTATTCCTGCAGTTGAATTATTTCATCAGCTGCGTAACAATAATAAAGTCAGGCCATGTGACGCGTAGCGATAATAGTGATAACTGGAGTCTCCGAAGTACAATGGTTCTTCAGTTTGGTAATCACGATAACCTCTTTTAACGATTAAAATAAGAACTAATGTCCGATAAGGGCCGTTGAAGGTTATGTTGTGGAATCCCCTGTATTTACCCATCCCCATGTCTTCGCTATCCTCATGTCAATGCCATGTTTATTATCTTATTATCGTTGCATTATGTCAGTAAATTAAAAAGTTATGCCGAGTAGAAAGTGGCTAGAAGTACCATATATATCTTAGTCTAGGGTAAATTAATAACGACCTTCAGAGTCCTACCATAACGTCACGATCACGTTTCTCTGCAGCTGCCTGTACCCAGTCTTAATGAACAATTGAACATCAACCTCAAATAGTCATAAAAATAAACGTCTATTTTGAAGGCCAACTGCTGACAATTTTACTGGGCTTATGTCAAATTCCATTCTGCTCTAAAATTTTCCACTACTTTTGATGATGACTGTACATGAAGTTACCTACATTGTTTTAATTGGCTGATCTGAATAAGCTATGTCTAAAAAGTACCGTTGAGAAAAGATGCTGTGTGCCTTTTAGAGCCGAATACAATATGCATTATACTGATAGAGTGAGGCATCTGCTATATTAAAAATTAAAAACTACTGATTTTTACTTATACTTAGTCACGTACGCGTTTATGCGTATTTTCTTCAATATAAAGGGGTCCGCCTAACCCTGGGTTCCCCTACTTTATATTTTATTCATTTTCTCGTCAACCAGGACTCAAACTAGGAAATTACTTAAATGTAATTCTAATAATATTTAAAAAGAATTACGTTGTGAAAAGTTGCTGAGCGTGTCACCATGTACCGTGTTGCCGTACGTCCATGTGAACGCAGCCTTATAGAGCCGAATACAATAATATAGCCTTCAGCATAAAACTGATAGCTGAGGCATCTGCTCGTATGACGTCAGCGTCCATCACCGACATCACATTGTTTATTGTAGAATACAACACCCGATACACTGAATTTGTATTTTAAATGAGTATGACGTCATGAACTATTATTTCATTGATTGCTGCGGTCTATTCCTAATTAAACATGGATTAAACATTTATTATACTTTCGCAATAATTTGAAATAAACAATCTACAGTTAATTAATAAACGTCAATCTTTAATGTATTGAGTTTTAGTCATAGAGAAGTAAAATAAACTTTCTTAACACTTTCGTTGACAGTGCTGTCAAGCCTACATAACTCTATAGTACGAGGGTGGTATGATAAGTAATGAGCCTTGAAGCAATGCGGTATGGCTGAATATTAAAAATGTCTTTGCTTAAAACCGCCATCTTGGACGCGGGAAAATTTACAGTATCAAATGATTCTGTCAATTATTTCATGAATTACAGCTTTTTAAACAGTAGTAAGTGGCATTATTTGTGTAAAATGGGAAAAGAACAATATCGGTCAGTGATTCGCTTCCTGTTTTTGAAGGGAAAACGCGTGATGTAATAAAAAACGACTTAGATAGCGTGTATGGCAATGCATCGCCTTCGATTGCCACAATAAAGCGGTGGTATAATGAGTTCAGAAATGGAAGAACATCTATGTTTCATGAGGCTCGCCCAGGACGTCCAAATAAGGTTACCACGGAGGAAACCATCAAAAAAGTCCGTGATATCTTAATGAACGATCGTAGACTGAAATTAAGGGAGGTAGCTGAGGAATGGGGCTTGTCACTGGAGCGTGTACAGAATATCGTTCATAAACATTTGGGCATGAAGAAGCTATCGGCCGGGTACCGCGTTTGCTAACTGAAGAAAACAAGCAGAATCGTGTGGCTACTTCCAAAGTGTTTGGCACTATTAAAGCGTAATCCGAAGGACTTCTTTATGCGTTATATTACCGTGGACGAACCGTTGATCCACCAATATACTCCCGAAACAAAACAACAGTCGAAGCAGTGGACTTGTCCCGGCGAAAGTGCTCCAAAGAAAGCAAAGCCGTTCCGTCGGCCGGGAAGGTGATGGCGACCGTATTTTGGGATTCACAAGGAATTATTCACATAGATTATTTAGCGAAAGGAAAAACGATCACGGGGCCATATTACTCTGATTTGTTATCTCGATTTGATGAAGAATTAATACAAAAATGGCCCCGTTTAGCCCGCAAAAAAGTGCTGTTTTACCAGGATAATGCTCCGGCCCATTCATCAAACATCGTCAAGGCCAAACTGGATCAATTGGGTTACAAAATACTGCCGCACGCTCCTTATTCCCCGGACTTGGCTCCATGCGATTACCTACTTCTTGTTCCCAAACATGAAATCTTGGGTCGGAGGCAAACGCTTCATGTCAAATGAAGAGGTCATAGAGGCCACGGATGAGTATTTTGCAGAGTTTCCGAAAACATATTTTTTGGAGCGCTTAAATAAGTTGGAGACGCGTTGGGAAAAGTGCATAAATTTGAAAGGAGACTACGTTAAAAAAAAAAGTAATAAATAAAAAAAAAATTTTTTTTCATGGGTAGGCTCTCTACTTATCATACCACCTTCGTAGGTACGTCGTAATAACGCCTACATATACTACGCCTGTGGATTTTACTGTGACTAAAGTGTTAACTTTTTCAAAGGTAACCGCGGACAGTAAATAAAACCGGCCAAGAGCATGTCGGGCCACACTCAATGTAGGGTTCCGTTAACACGCAGGACCGACGAACCAGAGGTGCCGATTACCGGTCTCTTCCTCCAGGTAACTCATTTCAATTTATCTTTGAGCTTTGATCTTTGAATCAATGGTGTAACGTATATTTTTGTTACCTTCAGTAATTATTGTTTCTAACGACGTTAATATTTTGGTTGGTCGATAGGTATTCTGCATTAGCGTTAGGCTTTGGACAGTGTCGCCAAGAAGCCTTTTTATAGATAATGACGTCACGTTGTGTGCTCTACCGGAAGCCTCTGCACTTCCCGTTTGACATCTTATCTTCCACTGTATTGCACAGCCGAAAGTTAAATAAAATTATGGCGACGTGTTTTTTTTTATGTTTTAACTTATTGAGGCGGTTGGGGGTGAATGATAACCCAGTGGAATAGCAATGAATATGACGGCAATAATTGAAATACCTATATGGGTAAATAGGTAAAATCATATTATACCCAACGTACCCGTACTTTCATTATCGTAGGTTCAGCCGAGTTCTTAAACTTCAGAACATAAATTTAAAAAATACAAATTTAAGGTATATGTCAATAAATTATAACTTAGCTTGATAGTGATTCTTGGACTTTCTATATTGATAGTGAATGCTTGGACTCTCTGTTGTTTTAAGGTAGCTGTCGTTGGCGTCGCAAGCCCGACAAAGAATTCTGATTGAACTTATTGCTTAGAAGTTTAAAAACTTGACTATACCAACTGTCACTGGCAGTATACGCTATTATGCAGCCAATTGAAATGCTAAGCTTAGGCTGCCTCTGCACTGGAGCGGAGCCGTGTTAAATCGGATGAATTACATTCCTCAGATTTAAATACACTTGAGCTACACAAAGGCGCAGCCAGATTAGTCATCATCCTCCTAGCCTTTGTCCCATTTTTTGAGAATGAATTCTCAATAGGGGTCGGCTACCTAAATCCCAAGATGTGGCGTAGGCACTAGTTTTTACGAAATCGACTGCCATCTGACCTTCCAACCCAGAGGGGAAACTAGGCCTTATTGGGCTTAGGTGGTTTCCTCACGATGTTTTCCTTCACCGAAAAGCGAGTGGTAAATATCAAATGACATTCCGTACATAAGTTCCGAAAAACTCATTAGTTATTGTTATCAGTTATTAGGATTGAAAGTCGCATGCCCTAACCACTAGGCTACCTATTTTCTAAGCTAAGCTAATCCACTTAAGAACTGAATACCATTGAGTGGTAAACCACAAATTAAGATAACGAGCTCGTAGTAAAAGCAGATTGTAACCACCTTCGAAGGTTAATATAGTATATCGGCTCTATTTCCTTGGACATTAGACTACAAAATACACTAACAGAATAATGGTGATCATAACTTTTTTGGAATTTTACAACCGCCCGTCTAAACAAGAACTTTCTCTCCTAGAAAAAGGATTATGAACTCTCATCATCCACCATTTGAAACCTATTCAACAAGGAATAAGGTTGAAAATTCAATATCCACGCAATGTAGTTCTAACCTTTTTTTGTAAGTAACTGGTTGGCGCTTACGAGAACAAAAGCAGATAGGATTGTATTAGACACAATGCCATTGTGAATGCAGGTAGGTAGATAAGCTTAGCTTAGAAAATTTGTACTATACCTAAATTTTCTTCGCTCCGTTCAGTGGGCATGCAGCCTAAATGGGATATTAGGCATTCTGAGGTCTATGCGTGTTATTTTTACACATGACTCGACTGCAACGGAAGTGTCTCATTGGGGTCGTTAAAGCTGCGGCTATTCCGTGATTCTTACAAAACCCACTCACGGGCTGCTAGACAGAGGAAACACTTTATATCCCATTCATCAGAGAGGTCCAGACACTGTCCGTAATCATTTACTTTAAATTGACCAGTCGAAATTATGTTTTGGTTATAACTAGAGAACGAAGAGCGCGGTGGACATGTATATGTAACAACCTATATTTCACATACAAGTAAGAAAATTTGTGACAGTGTTGTAAAAGGTCAGTGTTCGGGTTTCCATTATTGGAATAAAAATAACCGGCCAAGTGCAGATTTGACTCGCGCACCGAGGGTTTCGTACAAATACTTATCCCATCTTAACTAGCCGGGTTAAGTTGAGTTTGCATTGGTATGTATGGCGCGGATACAAATGGGGTGCAAAGTTAACCCAATCGATCACGTTTGTTGTATGGGAGCCCCCTTAATTTCTAATTTTATTCTGTTTTTAGTATTTGTTGTTATAACGGAAACAGAAATACGTCATCTGTGTAAATTTCAACTGTCTCACTATCACGGTTCATGAGATACAGCTTGGTGACAGACGGACAGACAGACAGACAGACAGACGGACGGACAGCAGAGGCTTACTAATAGGGTCCCGTTTTTACCCTTTGGGTACGGAACCCAAAAAGATGCGAACAAATTTCGTCTCAATGGAAACTAGCACAATGGGACCTTTTACTCAACATTGTCACATTTGTTCACGTTGCGTATGTATAAATAATCTAAGTACCTATAATAATATCACCAAACTTGGGGTGTCTTGGACAGCCGTATATAAATCTGCTGATATTACTAAGCTTTTTTTTTACTTCGGTTGTTATGTAACTGTAATTAAATTACTGTTTCAAGGTTCTTACAACATTTTAACAGATGGCGACATAAAAGGCCTCAACACATCACTAGGCAAATGAACGTCACACACCTCGATCATATAACTTTATTATTGTCGGAAATATTTTTAAGATCAGTCAATGCTTGATAACTACGTCACAAGTCAGCACTTATACGACCGTTACTATGCCAACGTGCATCCATCAAGACGTCACCAGCTTTAGTCTATTCCAAGTTTCGAGTTCTTTGTTAACTCGTCGGCGACGTCACGAGCGAGCGTGCAACACGACGCTTACATGTGGCGTCGCAAAGTTCATGAAGCCCGTAGTTTTGTGATGAGTCAACGTGTGGGATTCGACTTCCTATTACGCAGGACACCAAGTGGGATTACACGGAACACTGTTACAACAAATTTTGCGACTACAGTAAGTATTTAAGGGTCCTTATTCCTTAAAAATGCTGATTGTTTTTGACAATTCTTCTCTATGATCAAACACGTTTTTTAACATATTACTTATCAGTGTTACTACCTAGAACATGGCCATTGCGATTTATTGGTATATATTTTCAACCTTCGGTTTAAATTTTTATTGATAAATATTTGTTTCAAAAACTACTCGAAATTGACAAAATTCACGGAGAAAACTGTTTTTTTTTTCAACCTATTTTCGACTGCACGCAATAAAAGCATATAGCTATGCTATGTTACTTTCTAGGACTTAGGGAAAACTATTTAGTCACTTCAAAAGGTTGGTTGAAATTATCAATATATTTGTCATGATAATAATAAAAAAATAACAAATGAATAAGGCCTCTTAAGTTCTTAGTCGAATTATTATTGCACAAGACACTATCTCGGATTACAGAGAGCTTCTTTATCACAGTAATTGGTAAACACATATTGGTAGAAATAAAACAAGAAGTTAATATAGTCTTCATTTTGGGCCGCTATACTATATTTAGGTACAGCTTAAATATAACGGTTCAATAAACAAAGTCCAAGGTAGGATATAAAATTCTGTAGAAAACATACCCACATATTGTTATTTTTTGTTGGTGAAACAGCACCCTATGACAACGATACTTACACGGATCACGGTGTTCATATAAGTTTCAATCGAACCTAAATTAGTATTTACAACGACCAAGACCCTAAAACGTGGAATGCCATATGACACAAACAATTAATATTGCAGTTAAACAGCAAGTACAGATACGAGTAATATAAAGAACTTTCCGAAAGGTGGACTTCATGGTAGATATTACGTAAATTCAAATACCTTTTTCTTAGAGATCCGCAAAAATGAAGGCGCGCGAAGGCGTGGGACCAAATTTAGAAATGGTGTACTCTGCATAATATTTCTTAGGGCACATATAAGAAACATCTTTAGAAAGTATAAGAAGACGAAACTTCAAGATCAGAAGACGGTTGTACGATTAAGGATTTAAATTAAAAACGTGATGTGACGTCAAATCTATCTGGATCGCTTAAGAGCAAGCAAGACAGGTAAAAAACTATTGTTGATTCATGATTATTTTATCTCCGTATTACACTGCCGTGGATTTGGTAGTATTAAATCAAAACTCTTGGTCAGATAGTCGCCAATAAAATGCTGATTTAATTCGAAAGAAAGGCATCCATATCCACGAGTCCCAGGTCTACATAGCGTAAACAATTTGACGTGTTACATAAATAAAACAAGTTTGTTTTTGTTTGGCCAATGTCATTAGCATATTAGAGCAGCAATAGGCACGGGCGCAACAAGTGGAGAGGTTACACAATCAATAATAGTGCTACTTGTTATGGACACTTTTGGTACGGAAGCTGCACTTTGTGATGGAAGCAAGCCGTTTTGCACAGGGATAATATTAACCAAAATAAACGATTTCACTCGAGGGTAAATTAGTTACACGCCATAGGAACAGAGATGGCGCCACTTGTTCAAAAAAGAAAAAAAAACTTAATCCTAAACAGATGATTAAGGTGCCATTAGGCAGATAATTACTCAATTTAACATTAAAAAAATAGAAAATAGGTATTAAATAATTTTGAATACCAAAATAGTAATAATTTCTGAAAAAATAATAGACATTTGTGCATTTTTGAAATTAAACATTTAAAAATGTAAGATCGTGGTACCTTTTTATTTATTTATAATAATAAACAACCGGTAAATACCAAAAAAACATGATATGCGGTTTGACGATTGCACTTCGAATGCTTCAATGCTTTCACAGAGTAAGCTGGGGACAAGCCGTTCGCCGCCTTACTTCAGCTGCTATTGACATCATGCTCTGCGTGTAATGTTTCAAGCGAGCCGTCAACGTCTTAGTTTGGATATATCCTGTCCCAAGTCCTTCTTTTTGGGAGTGGAACGGCGTCGAAGGCAGGTGTAGTGTAGGTGTGATCCACAAAAGTCGAAGGCTACTTCAATTTGAAGACTCCTTGAACATTATGGATCCAAATCGGGCTGTGGCACAATGCGTTGTTACAGCCGATGAATATTCTTGTGATACGTATTAGCAAACAGGTTGTATAGGAGCCTATGCACCCGTTATAACTCTAATGTCAGCCGTATGGGATGTATTTATAAGCGTCTGTGTGCTACTTGGGATGATTATTTTTGTACTTTCAAATATGTTTATGTTTTCAGGGTAATCAGTACAGTCGAAACGGGAGAATACTTTTTTAAATACATGTACATAAGTTGCACCGTGTGGTGGCAACAACGCACCGGCACCATATAGTAAAATCTTCAATAATTTTGGAACTATACAAGTTCTTGATATGCGGTTTTTTATTAAACGATCAATCGATGGTGTAATAATATACATAAGTAAAATAAAGCCATATTCATACATTTATTTTGTATGGCATTACATAAAACCCCCATAATATAATTATTTTTTTCAAAATGTATGATTTTTGGTATTTATTATTACTTTCTGCCTATTTTCATTTTTGTTAAACTAATTTAAGTAATTATCTGTCGATTAGCACCTTAATTATCTCAATCAGAATATCCTTTTAGGTTTTAGATGTTTTTTAAAGTTTTTTTGACCCAGCGGCGTCATCTCTGTATTCTTCAATAACTGTGGAACTAGGCATACAAGTTTTTGATATGCGGTTTTTTACTAAACTATCAATTGATAGTGTAATAATATACATAAGTCAAATGAAGCCATATTGATACATTTCTTCTGCATGCAATTATTGAAATAAATTTCCCATTCTTTTTAAATAACACTTTCTGCCTATTCAATTTTTTTTAACTGATTAAGTAATTATCTGCCGATTGGCACCTTAATCATTAACCATCGGAGTATCCGTTCAGGTTTTAGAAATTTTAAATATTTTTGAACAAGTGGTGCCGTCTCTGTTCCTAAGGGGTGAAACTAGTCTATCCTCGAGATAAATCGTTTATTTTGGTCCATATTATCACTGTGCAAAATGGCTTGCATCCATTACAAATTGTAGCTTTTTTTTCATAATAAATAGGACTATAACGTAATGTATACGCCACGAGGAGCTTAAATTTTGACATGTTTTTTCAAGATACAATCTCTCATGAGATGCTTCATTGTAAATCAAGGAGTTTCCATAAAACTCCTATAAAGGAAATGCTAATTCGACATTGTCTCGTACGCAAGTGCTGTAAGACATGTGAGGATTTGAGTAATGCATAGTAAATGTGGAGATCACGCGTTATGGTCTGCTTTCATATTCTTGGATAAAGAATCTATTTATTACAGAATAGTCATCAAAATACGTTTATTATTGTTATTATTAATTTGAACTTAAAAATACTTTTTTTTAAATGTCCTACATACCTACATATAAATAATGAAAACATCAACCAATAATTTATCCTGGAACCAATGTGTTCGATAGATACTTGCTTGCGTAACCTTGCGTTAATAATAATTTATGGCTTAATAGTCATAATTATCAAACGTGGGTCTATTAAATGCACCTGAATATGTTGTAGCAGGGAAGGCGTTTCAGTTCAATCCCCGCTGTAGTAGGTGCTGCATATAGAGCGGCTTTCGTAAGCAACTAAGGAAAATACTCTATTTTTATATCAAAGTTATATCAGTTGATTATAATTATGCATTGCTTGCGGCAGCGTAGTCAAAAGCATTTCGGGGTAAATAGGAGGGCCCGGAATAGGCAGTGCCTATGTACCTAAATTTTCTAGTGTGTAATTTAAAAACGGATACAACATTAATATTTTAAAGCTATCGTGAGACATCTTTAATAATTATAAAAATGGTATTTCGAACTCATATGTGGAGCTCTTCATCAGGGGCAGCTATCAGTGGGCAGCGAGTCACGATACGAGCACGGATAGCTGCCCCTGATGAAGACCTCCATATGAATTCGAAACATGTCTGTTTTTACGTGAGTTTCAACCGTTTTTATAATTATTAGCGATTACAACTACCGATAATAATATTTTATTTTATTGAATACTTAGGTACGGCAATTACCTGATAAAGTACTCATGAGACATACATTTGAGTTGACATATAATATTGCATGTTCACTTTATTTTAAATATTAAGTACCATGTTTAGATTCCTATCGCCGATGGACAGCCTGTATGAAGTCCAATGTGAGTTATTTGTATTAGAATTTTCTGCATTAGATAATTGGTCTTCATGAATAATTTGACTTCTAGAGAGACTATTTATGTTTGAAGTATTAAAACGAATCAAGGAATAATCAATTTCAATAAGTAGAAATCATTATTTTCGGTGGTTATAATCACTCTTCATTACGTCCTCATGCGAAGTTTAGGTAAATAGGCACTACCTGTCCTGTTCTGGGCTCTGACGAATAGGTCGATTTACACTTCGGTTTGCGAAACGTACCTCGTTTATAAATTCTGCCATAATCAATTGTATCCTACGCGGCGTCAAAGATATTCTTTTAGAATAAAAAATTGATACATGTTTAATGGGTCCAGAAGTCAATAAACTTAGCATGATAATGTTGAAACGATTTGTGAATAATTTGAAATGTGACGCACATCATAGCCTTGCGAGCGAGAGGCGAGATACAAGATGCGACTTATTTCACAACCCGCGTGGCCATTGGCCATGCACATACAATCAATACACATACGCACGTCGGAGGTCCGCGATGAAAGTCATACATGGAAATTACTGTATAATTTACGTGCAATGATAAGGTAAACCGTGCTCCCTTTCAGGAATAAACTAGATTTTCCTGTACGACCTGCAATACGTGAATCGATTATGGAAAATTAAAACAACTGCAAAAGGGCAGGAAAAAATACAGGAAAGATTATCAGAAATTCTCTTGAATCAAAATACTGTAAACTTTTTTATTTATTCTAGAAGATAATTCTTAAGTCGGACTCCTAGATCGAAAGGCCCGACTGGGTAACTTATTTTTATTTGTTTGCATGAAGGTGTGTGGTGTTTTTGCACCCATCAATCGTCGTTAATATTTATTTATTTATTTAAACTTTATTGCACAAATCAAAAGTAAGTACAAATGGCGAACTTAATGCTATGGCATTCTCTACCAGTCAACCATAGGGCCAAACAGATATGCTTAAGTGGGTGCAGAGTAGAAAATTAATTGTTCGGAGAGCGTCTAAGATACAAGTGAATGCATGTATATTATATAACATAACTACCATAAATATAATGATACATATATTTACATACTACATACTCGTAAGATGTATATTATATATAATCCATACGATGAAATGTCTACTGCATAGGATGATGGACACTATTCGAGCTCTTGTTCGAACAGGTACTAACATAACTATTAGGTACTCGAGGGTCCCTGGTCAAATAAAAACAAATTAGGTAGGTACCTAACAGGCATCACGTCATGAAATGGACATAGTTAGGTATAGTGCCCGTTCCATAACGCGTCCGCTTAATTGCGGATTCCTCCTAAATGGTCCCAGACAAAGATTACGGATTAGGTTAGGATTCTTTAAAAATATTTTTGTTAAATATTAAGCAGTGCTCAATGCATGTTGAAGATTCTGCACATGTGTCTGCCTGCTACTGCTTCCCTCTTCCGCAGCGTAGACTGAATATCAATTATTCCAATTAGCCACACAAAAGTTAACGAGATTCGTTGATCACTACCTCCTGATAAAACTCAAGATGGTTTGCCATTCTTACAGTAATTGGTCCTTTAAACCGAGATTAAACGAACGTTAGCGAGCTAGACGCACGAAACTAATAGAAATCAGCTCCGAGAAATGTATTCGCAAGTGAAAGTGGCTTCACTTTCCTTCTAGGCTAGTCCACACCCGAAGGTCCTGTCACGTGTAAGGTCACACGTTCAAATTTACCTTAACTAGACCACCTTGACCCTGATCGTTATCCTCAAAGCATGCTGCATGACATGCGCAGGAGTTCCGGTATGTCCACCGGCCACGCTTCATTTCGTATTCGCGCTGCAGGTTTCCGCTTGCCGATATTATTAACATCTGACCCCGAATTGATTGAGATGGCTAAAAAAATGGTTAATATATCATTTAGACTACAAGTGAATGTGGAACGATTATCTTGTTAAATCGAGGCGATACGTTCGAGATATGCGGGCCCATGATGATCGCGTTTAACGCACCCTTCACTCTCGTCGTACACAATAGGTACATGTCTCGTAAACTGATATATATTTGATCATTCATTTATCCTGTGATAAACGTGACCATACGGTCACTGATAAGAGTTGGCCGGCGATTTTCTTTCCAACGCTCTTTTTGTATCTTTAGTTTGTGAATGGGTATATTAAGTTTCGTTCACAAAAAACCACCAAACTAGTAAAAGCCAGTTGGTAAAAAATGCACATGGATTTCCACGTGAGCGTGGACCTGTAGGCAAGGTTCTGTTTTAAAACATCTTGGTTGAAAAACAAAGTCCATTTTGACAATGACTTATGATGATGCTACAAGGTTTGTTTGTTTTTTTAATTTTTTTTATTACCTGCGCACTGCCAAAAATGCACAAAATGTACGGAACATGTAAATTGCTGCCAAGTAGCCATATTTTTCAGGTACTTAAAATATAGGTATGGTAAGCCATTTTTTTCGAAAAGTTTCTACGTACGGCGTTCCATACGCAATACATTTTGTCCTATCGATGTGGCCGGCAGGACATCCAGAACCAATATATATGTATGCGTATGGAGCGGAGCGCCCAAACCTGGCCGCAACATTGCTGCATGCTTGAGCGTGCTTCCTGCCCGCGCTAACTGCCTATTGTGATTGTGACCATCTCGGCGCGAACCCTTTTACGAAAACCATGCATCACATTATATAGAGATGGACACAATTACTTACTTGCATGTAATATTTTTACTCCGACGACGACCTAAATATATTGTCTCTCATTGACGTCACCATTATGTGAATTTTTAATATTTTACCTCATATTTATTTAACCTCCCTGCGCGCGTCAGAAACAAAAGTTCATCGCATTGGAATCCTAAAGAAAACATGAGCTGGCTTCTCTCTTCTCGTCTTTATGTTAACCACCGCGCATCTATATCTGCGTACTGCGTACCTATACGTATTTGGTAACATTGCTTCTTCTCTCTAGACCACACTTTATTCGCTACTTGCGACCGCCTTCTTTTTCAGCCGGGGCGTTTAAGCGTATATTGTATGTATTTACATGGTGCTTGGTATCAGTTCTGCAACGTAAAATCAGTTTAAATTTGCTGGTGCAGCATGACTCATAGGTGTGCTTGAATTTCGGTACAAAGTGGGAAACATTGCGGTGGTGGGGCCGGGCCAGCTGTACAAACAGGCGCCACCTGTGTTCTGCAAACACCCCGCCCTGCGTCACTCGGCTAATTCGACTGAACACAACAGAACATTGAATAACATTACCGCTGTCATTAAGCAAAACTATTATTCATCGATATCGTGCAAAAACCCAAATGACGTTACTCATAAACCAACTGTTACATGAATGAAATTAGTTATCGATACACCGAAGTTGCGTGTCGCGCCGCTTGGGACGTGGAACGTGGTGGGTTACTCTGACGATCCAAATTCAGACTACATGCCGAACTCCGATACAAGAGAGAACGATGGCATAGTAGGACTTTTGGATTTTGAACTTCGGAGTTGAGTCAAAGCTCGCTAACAGATGAACTGTCAAACCATTCAAACTGACTTTGCATGGTTTGACAGTTCATTTGCTTGGAAGAGTTAGCGTGGCGTGGTTTGACTCTAGTCCCTTTATAGTGGGCCATTTTTTCTGGAGTTGTACACCCTACTTTTTTTTAATTTTCGATATTTTGGGTATTTTCTGCTCAGAATCAAGAGCTCTTTTGATCTAATTAGGAGGAAAAACTGTCCCGTTTTTTCGTTCCATTCCGTTACCATTTCCATATAAGTAACCTACTACAGCGGTAACGGAATGGAAAAACAAAAAATGTATGAATATTTCGGAACAGTTTTTTTCTCCTAATTAGATCGAAAGAGCTCGTGATTCTGAGTAGAAAATACCCAAAATATCGAAAATTAAAAACAAAGTGGGGTGTACAACTTTGGAAAAAATGGCCCGAGTACGACTAATGCATTTGGGATATTTTGGAGATAATTTAGTTTTACCGCTGATCGCACGTATTAGTAAGGCCAAAGGTCTCATAACAATGTGTTTGGGTTTTTACAGGCCGAGTAATAGGTGAAAATAATGAGGAATAGATATTGTGTCAACAAATGCACTTAATTGCTTTATAAACATGATTTAGTTAATTACCTCGTTGTTTCAGAGGAGCCATTATAAATATTTTGGTTTTCAAGGATCAAAACCTTTAGATGTTACACTTAACAACATTACATACGAGTATTATAACGCGTTTAAAACAAGTACCATACCTACAACAACGTGTTTTGAAATGCTAATATATTTCACTTCTTCTAAAAATTATTTATCATAAGTACCCCGATCTTGAAGCGACTTATCGGTCCCAAACCTAAACACCAGACTATTTTTAGCCTGAATAGCCATAAATTAAAATGTAATCAACTTTAGTAATGACCCTTTGTTTACGAATCGTCCTCTTTGGGCCGTCCGGGGCTATTTGCGGAGTTAGCATGTGACGGCTGTATAAATTAAGTGTCTATTCTTTGTCATTCCCTTAATCAATGAGCCAATTAATTCTAACTATATTTGCAAGTAGCTGGCACGGTGGCAATTATTGATAACGTAGTTTTTCCTTTTTAAAGAGGTTCTCGGCAGACGCATGGGATGAGAAAAAATCAACAAATAGATAAATAAATTGTGTTATTTGTGCGTTACAAATAGTGCGCTTGAAAAGACCAGACAATACAATGTACACGAGCCGGCGAGAGCAAACTCAGCGTAATATATTAGCTGCTATTAACAGTATTTGATCTGGACATAAGCACGTCGCGAGCAGCGCTGGCTACGTAGCAGGCAAACATCGGAAAAGTACAGGACTCAACAACATGGCAGTGTATCCTTTTATCTTTCACCCCGCCCTTTCTCGCGCGAAAACAGAGAGTGCGACGTTGGTGACGCAGCGCGATGCTCTCATACTCAGTCATATGCCATAAATATTCAATGTGATCTAACCCGCCGATGGTATATTTTATTTGGCGACGTAACAATGTTATCTAACTTGGTGAATTTAGAAGAAATTGAATCACGTTATTATGGAATAAAACAGAATTTCGTATTAAGTCTCATTTGTTTCAGTATCTTTGACCTTTTTTTTCTACCAAAATTACGCAATATATTGATTTTCAATGCGCGATTAACATTTTTATTTTTGGATATAATCAGTCTGGGAAATAAATATTACATAAAGGAGAGTTGGAGTTTAAAGAAATTTTGTTTTATATTCCATCGGAAATTGGAAATGTCACGCGATATCCGTGGTCACGCGTGAATAACATCACAGCATCACGTGATAAAGAGATGCCGCAAATGGCTTCGGTAGATTTGCCATTCGATTCTAATCTGTCTCATAAACTCGCAAACATATGAATAATTTGTAGCTTAGTCAGTATAATTAATCGTTAAATAAACCTATATTTTTTTAAATAATTACCCTACACACAATGCAAATATCTTTTATCTTTTTTGAAAGTATAATATATCATTTCAGAATTAAGTACCCGGTTTGAAAGAATCAATCACGTCAGTCAGGTACCACACAGGTAAACATTGACATTAAGCATTCGTTCGTTCTTTTTGCAATTAAACACTCACTAACTATCCCAGACAACATATCAAAAATTCAAAAGTACCGGACCGTTTCTAAGGTCTCCCCTAGTACTTTAGTCTCTATTCACCGTATTATTAAGTTAGCAAATATCTGCGTATTTGCTTGGTGCCAAAGTCACTCGAAATAGAATGCCAATTTTCAGTCTTGACAACTGACCAGAAAACTGTAAGTTTCTAATTCAATAAGAGGTACCGAAATAAAAACATAGTATTTTTTTTTGTAGTACCTATGACGTCCGTCCCCTCTATAAAATGTATATTAAAATCCCATAGCAATGATTAAATCATTGGTTGTATTCTAATATCAGGAATAATTGAATTGCAAACATTGCACTCGTGTAACATTTTGAAGTCGAAAGGAAACCTGTTTCCCTATAATCCAGTCGGAGAGGGCGACAGGAATCTTACCAAATTCTATGTACCTACATGCGCATATTGCATATTATCGGTACATCCTTAGAATAATAAAGGGTACAACTAAATGCGTCCTCATTCTTTCTACTTACGTTATCGTGCACCGAAGGATTTTCTAGGATTACCTAAATACTAATGAATGTTATTTAGAAACTTGAAAGTGTGTAAATAATGAACATGTTTGGGTGCACGAACAAACCGTCTAACGGTCAGTTTGTAACGTCAAAAACAACACGCGCGTGTTGCATGATCGTTTAGGAACTTAATATGTAGATACATTTCCTTTTTGAATAACTCTATACTGCAACCCCCTTAGAATATCCCGGTGGAGTGGAATTATCTCCACAATATGCGTTTGACGTAGGTTTTTTTCTGGAACCACGTGAAGCGTGACCATTCATCAGGTTCCAAAATGTGGACCCTGCTGATGACAAGTCGAGGCGAGTGTGGTGGCAGAGGGCATTGTACAATTATCTACATTGCGATTGCGGACGTTTCACATGGACCTACAGTCACTCCCTTTGATTGGACTAACGGCAAATTGGGTCGCAGAGTGTAAGGTGATCTCTGTGGCCGTAGTGTATGCACCGTCCGGCCTCGAGACGTGTATTAAAGCCACGCGCCGTCTGTGCATAATGCACTATAGGTATACCGTAAGACACTGCACTTTCTTAAGGTGCAATCTTGTTCTAACATTGGCAAAATTTTAAAATCGTGCAGCTGAACTGAGTCGTCTTATATGTACTTTCTGCATTCTCTATGAATGATTCTCCACCTTCGCTGGAGAAATGTAATGTCCAATCAGTAATCGACTGCACTGCAGCCAAATCCTTATTTGCAGTAGGTATCGAAATATTTTTTATACCCAAAGCGAAGATTGAAACGTAGGTTGAAAGTTGATTGTAGAGAATGCCTCATGGCATTAAGTGTGCCTTTTGTAGATACGATAAGTATTTATTTTGTTAAATAAAGATTAAATAAAATAAATATAATAAATAAAGAGAAATACAGGAGTCTGTGGTAGGGACCAACTGATTCAACGCCTAATTACGAGTATTACCTACAATACCTACATTACTCAATACTTGGATTCGAACGTCGTTTCCGAAAAAAATGCATTTGCGCTATCTTAGGTCGTCTACTTAAGCATCCGTTTATCGTTTATGTCATAAGTCTTATGAGTCACTTGTGTGAGGCCATTAGGTACTTTATTACTAGGAATGACCTACGATTTGGAAAATATCTACCTATGTGAATTTTCTTTTAAGTACAAAGTCGCGGCTCGACTCGCACTTTCGAATCGTCATTAATGTTTCTCTTCGTAAGTAAACGATCAGTTAAAGTGAACATTGTTCAGAAAGTAACTGCATCTTAAATATACTGACTGACCCTGACCTGACCTATGCAGTTATATACCCGTAGAGCGGCCGCCCAGTTTGTTTGATATGCGAGATTACTTATCCTTTTTGCGTTTAGTTAGAATCCATAGATGACGAGAATAGTTGCAATATCTAGTAATTTAAATAAAAACCGCAAGGCACGAATACGGGACGTGCCACGACCCGTGCTATTAGGCGACTCGCAAATGCGCACAATGGTGCACGAGTCCACCTTCCCATTTTAACCGACTTTCAAAAAGAAGGAGGTTATATGTTTCACTGTACGTTTTTTTTTTCGTTGCCAATCGTCAATGCCAACGCACGCGTCCAGAAAAAACGTAAATGCTGGCTTGTGAGGTAGAGGTAGGCAGGCAGGCTTAGGACTGAAAGAATTACAAGCAAACGCTGCAAATAATGAAAATATTTTTACCGATTGCCGGTTTGTTTTATCACGTGAAGGATTATAGAGCTTAGGAAATGTGCTTAGTACTTATCAGTGCTTATCTGACCGCACATTTGCACGATATATAGCTGTGTAGATATAGCCATAGGCATAATATTGTACTCTAACTAAAGTTTACTTTTTATGACCAATCACTGGATATAGCCTTACAATGTTTTATTAGTCTCCTGCATTCCTCTTTTTATGCTTTTTGGATTAACGGTAAAATAAAAATAGGAATTTCCACTTCTGGACCCTTACCAGCCATTAACCTCTCTCAAAAGGAGATAAGGACAGGACCATGGGAACACGGGATGTTCCTATTGGTGAATGCAACGTTACATCCTAATATGTATATTTGTAGCTATAAAATTGGCTTATCAGAATTTCAATTCAATTCCCCGCTCGTCTGACATTCTTATGCTTTTGAATTCTTTAAACTTTGGAACGATACAAATTTTGGGTATACCCTCATCGGTTCAATTTATTTACCACAATGTAATGGTTCCAGTGCCTGATAGTATCCAAAAATGGAAACTGATTAATAACGCTCCTTATATCTAAAGTATGCTCACATAATTATCTCGTACTCATGACCATATCTATTAAGTAGTACGTCGATTAACGATTTTCCAAATATAAACAAAAAACTGTTCTGCTCATAGTTATGCTAAACACTTACAAGCCTTAATTACTTTATTTTTTCCCTACTGAAAAGATAAGGTGTTCTACCAATATAAACAATCCCTATACATTACGTAATTGTTGTGTACGTCATGTATTATGGTGTAGATCGTGCATGTGGCGGCCTCCACGAGGCGTCACGGCATGTAAGGAGAGCGTGTCTTCCCTCTACGTCACTTGTAGTACGTACATAGAGGAACATGAATAGGGTCCTTAGTTTGAAAGTAACTATAGTCTGTTTTTATGCTAGCACTTACCTACCTAGTACTTACTGTCATCGTGAGCTGCGTTGATTTATTTGGTCATGGAACTAGGGACGACATATTTCGATTGGCGATATATCGACATAAGCTTATGTCTTAATGTACCTAATCGTTTAAAATTAAATCAGATAGGTAAACAAAAATACTCTTATGCTTTACTTACTACCAAACCCCATACGGTCTCAGCATGGTCTCAGAGAAAAATGCGTCCATGAAATGAAACCTTTCATTGACATGACTAGGTACATGAGGAAAATGTCACAGTGCTTTAAAATTTTAAATATTTTAGCACCTACAACCTCTATTGTTGAAAAACAGGCAGCCTGTCAAACATTGGAATATTTAGGTAGGTGCTTACCGTAATCATACAGTAAGTGCTCAAGAAAAAAAAAGTATAATCCTTTTCTGAGAGCTTTAGTACTGCTTGTACCATTTGTACCTACAAAGCCCACCCAGCGGTACCCTGTCGGCCATACATGGGCGCTATAGCTATTGTCATTCTCATTAGTGTCTCATAACTTCTAGAACCTGCGATTTACGAGCTATAACAATTTTATTGCTGACCGTTCTGAGAAGCCCGATGCCACCCGGTTGTCCCCGCAATTTTCCGGTTGAGTTATTGGTGGAATATAATGCGCAGATTGTTTGTGAATACACGTTTCTAATAATACGCTCAGTCCCAGTACTTCCCTTTTGTTTCCTAGAACTATAAAAACCTTTACAATAAGATTATTAACCGAAAAAAATGCTCTATGGTTAACGGGAAGTACACAATGGACAATGGGATACCCGAATGTGCCTGGTAATATACGTAAGGAATTACCAAATGTTAGTTTTAGTTTCATAATTATTTAGAACTAAAAATGGGTAATACCGTTTATAAAACTATTTGCGTCATAAATAGCGAGACTCCCTAGTAAGAAAATCAAGGTAACACACATGCTTTGAATTATACACTTTATTTGTATTTTTTATCATCAGTCTCCACTAGTTCATTAAACCAAATTTTCCCTATCTCGAAAGTTTTTATGTGCGCAATATATTAAATGATATCTGCTACATAAGCTGTGGCCACAAGGCTTTCGTATTATAGAACCGAGCTCACTTTCATCACCTAAATTGATTCCCTCATCGTCGGAATTTGCAGAAACATATACAATCTATAAAATAAAATCAGGAAAGACGACCTATTCAACGGTGTGTACTGTATACTTGTGTAGACGTAAGGAATACGCTGGTTGTGTAACAGTTAAACGTTATAAACCCTTACCCTGATCATCATGACGTATCCACCCGCTCCCAGTGCAATCAAGTTGTGTGTCTAATATCTCTGCATTTGTGATTTACTTACTCGTAACTATGTACTTAACTTAGGATAATTGGTATTTCATTGGAGTTCATCGGATGCATTCGTGTATCGTGAGTAATCGCCGACAATCTTTGCACGAGTAGAATCGGTGACATAATATGTAGGTACCTACTACATATATTATATCACTTTCTAACGATCTACATTATTTATCAACTTTATTCAGCGATTGTTTACTGAAAAACCCAGCATCCATTGTGGTTGGGGATTTCGATTCACTAATGCATCCATTATTAATAATAAATGAGGAAAATTGGTGCAGAAAATGAGAAAGATATACCACACCTAAAGAACGATGCTATAAACATTGTGGGAAATAATACCAGTAAATAGATTAAATGGGAATATATTATAAAAGGAATTTAAGAATCGGAAAATACCTATAGGTAAAGAAATCGGAATAACAGATGACTCAGACACAGAGTTACTTTTCATACATAAATGTTGACTAGATCTAAACTCGGTTTTCTAATTCAAGACCAAAAAACACCGGCCAAGAGCATGTCGGGCCACGCTCAGTGTAGGGTTCCGTAGTTGCCCATCCTTCACGATAGACTTAAGTTACGAGAAAGATTTCAAGCTCTATGAAAAGGTCGTAAACGCCAAAGTTACTGTAATTACTTATTACCTTCTGGAAGTCAACTTACGTCCTTTTAAGAAAATTATGAAATTTTGCGATAACTCAAAAACGGCTCAACCGATTTTGTTCAATATAGTTTTCATTGAAAGTACGTATGAAAGGCCTCATGTTCACGAATTTTTCCATAATTTTTTGACCCGTGGTTGAAAAGTTTGAGGGGGGGACGACGCTATTTATTTTTTTTTCGGAGCGAATATTTACTAAACTGCTGACTATCAAAAAAATATGTTTTTAGACCCCTATTATTTTCAAAAGACCTATTCAACTATACCCCACATACTAGTGTTGAAACGAAAAAAAAAATTTTAGGTGTTCGAGAGGTAGGTACACGAAAAAAAATATTTTTTTTATTTTTTATTGTACCGTTTTGTCCGCGTGATATACATGACACATACTCATACCAAATTTCAGATTTTAATAATAATGATCACGGAGCTAAGCCGCGGACGGACAGATGGACAGACGGACAGACGGACAGACGGACAGACGGACAGACGGACAGACGGACAGACGGACAGACGGACAGACGGACAGACGGACAGACGGACAGACGGACAGACGGACAGACGGACAGACGGACAGACGGACAGACGGACAGACGGACAGACGGACAGACGGACAGACGGACAGACGGACAGACGGACAGACGGACAGACGGACAGACGGACAGACGGACAGACGGACAGACGGACAGACGGACAGACGGACATGGCGAAACTATAAGGGTTCCTAGTATATATTTTTGGAGCGGAGCGAGCGAAGCGAGCGAAGCTCCCATGGATCGACTCGAATGGACTTTGTGACAATGCGCAGATCTCAGCGAGTTCTCAACCGATTTTAGAAATTTTTGTTTTAAAATGCAAAAATTAAATTTCGCTAGGTCGTGACGAAGAGAAAATTTCGAAAAAAAAAAAAAACTCCGCTCCAATTTATGGTGCATATATGGTGCGTATATAATAGGGATTTCACCAATATTTTATTGTAGTGGTAACATTGTGGTAGTATTTGGTCTTGAATTAGAAATCGTAGTTTAGCAAGGAGTACCTATGTTTTACTTCTTCCCAACAAACATGAATGGCATTATATCGAAATCACTAAAAAAAACTTTTGGTGGCTATGCTATCGACAGGTATGAGAAGTTCATGGCAGTACGAACTATATGTTTGTAAATTATTCATGTGTCGAAAATATTGTCTTTGCCAAAACAAGTGAGGATCGCATTATTCGCTTTGTGTAGTTTCATAGTTTCCTCTGATTTTTGACAAGTTTATTGAATCAATTATTAAATAGGTACTCGATTTACTAATGGATACTTTTACTTTAAATGAATATCCCTCATGTTTTTGTAAGTCATATCGTAAGTTAAAGATTTTTAAAGTGAAAACCAATCGTTTTTACGAAGAATTGACATTTCACTTAGGCATTGTAGGTATTAGGTTTCAGCTTACTATGAGCGAAGGATCCGTTTCATTTCTTAATCAAAGACAGTTCCTATCATGATTAAACAGGGCATTTTTAAAAATAGCAAAGCCTGCTTATTTAGTCACAAGCATAAGACTTTTGAGATAAAAATGGTCAAATCCGCTGTTTGCTAAAAGATCTATGCGCGTATTGCACGAGTAAATACGGAGCTTAGCATAAAATGCCAAATACGATAATTATGTAATCTTATAGAAACCTTAGCTAGTAACGAGTGGCGGAGGTGGGCAAATTAATGCAGGTTGAGGTATGTAGGCATTCGTGAAAAATACGAGGCGCCAGGAAAATCGAGGGACGAAGCGGCGGAGCGGCGCGGCCTGACGTCACGAGAAAGCCGAGGCCTCTATATATACAGCGCAGACCCTCCCACCGGCATCACTCGCTGGCTAGCAATCGTTCTCACACGTCGTTCGCTATCCGCGCTTGATACTCCTCTATTATCGCTCACTTGCGTCCGCTCCGTCGTCGCACGCACTCGCGCCAACATGACCGTCACTAGCAAGATGAACAGTGTTTCCCGCCAGTCGGTGCTGAGCCGACTCGGCCCCGGTGGACTACTCTATGCCGCTAATAAAATTATTGCGGTACGTTTCTATCTAAGTGTGCCATTGTGTGCTACCCAAAGTGCTACAATTAAATTGTGATTTAGTGATTGTGTGATCTTGGATGTTTTTTTTCAACGGTGTGTTTGGTTGTCCACAGGTCGCTGTGCCTGGCAAGGATGAGGACCGCTGGCGAGGCAAGGAGGACGGCGCGCTTTTCAAGCGCTGGCGCCGTTCCTCGCCCGAGGCACCCCCTGCTACCCCGGCTCAGCCATCGGAGCTCCTCAAGTTTCTAGCTATTGTAAGTATCGCGTCATTCTGATTCTTTTTTTTTCTTTTACATTCCACAGTTCTAATATGCAATTAGTATTAATGAATCAGTTAATTAATTAGAAATTATTAAAATACTATTGCCATAACAATATTCTTAGAAAACTATATCGAATATTGAGTATAAATTAGAAGTGTTCTAACATTTGCTCCCCTTGTTTACAGAATGCGCTAGAGTTATCAGCTCCGGCCTCGGACGCCTTGCTGAAGTCCCGTTCTTCGGAATGGTTCCAGCTGGCGGGGCACCCCGGATCCCTAGCGCCCGCGGGCCCCGGCACGGTGTGGAAACGCCGCTCCCCCGGCGACCACCCGCACCACAACCCTGAACGCGACGCCTACGAGGCACTCGCCGCCTGCCCCCACATGCGCTCAGCCATCCCGCGCTACTACCGCGAACTGGAATACGGTGGAGAAAGTTTCATTGAACTCCAAGACCTCCTCCACGGCTTCCGCGACCCCCACGTCATGGACGTCAAAATGGGAACCCGCACTTTCCTAGAAGGTGAAGTTAGCAACGCTCGCGCGCGCGCCGATTTGTATGAGAAGATGGTCCGCCTGGATCCTAACGCGCCCACCGAAGCAGAGCATGCGGCGCGCGCTGTCACCAAGCTGCGTTACATGCAGTTCCGTGAGCAGCGCTCCTCGTCCGCTGAGCAAGGGTTCCGCATCGAAGCCGTCAAGCTGCCCGGCCAGCCACCTTTAACGGACTTGCAGAACGTCCGCGAGCCCCAACAGTTGGCGGTGACCGTGGCCCGCTTCCTCGGTACCAGCGACCGCGCACGCCGCGCCATCGCCGCTCGTCTCCGTGAAATCAGAGACCTGTTCGAACGCTCGGATTTCTTTAAGAAACACGAGATTGTCGGCAGTAGCATTTTCATTATTTACGATGAAGAGCGCGCCGGCGCTTGGTTGATCGACTTCGCGAAGACCAGAAGCGTGCCCGAAGGCACGGAAGTGACCCACCGGGCTCCATGGGAGCAAGGCAACCACGAGGAAGGTTTTCTTTACGGATTGGATAGACTGATAGATATAATAGAAACGGCGAAGTTGCCGGCTCAAGACGCAGAACCAGATGTGTCGCGTTGAACGGCCGGCGAGAGGACCCTGGACTCGCCCCGCGACTGAGTCGCTCGCTCACCGAGAGCCGCGTGCCGCGCCCATGCGCCCGAGGTGCGCTAAGAGGAGCACGCTATCCGTGCTATTTGTGAATATCAGAGAATTTGCGATTTATACTTGATCTAGTCCCGTTTTGTATTAATAAAAAATCATAACTTTTATTTTGCTGTTTTATTATCACCTCCCGTATCAGACAATGCACAATGTTTAGCTAGAGATATTTATATTTAAATCAAGTTATTAAGATAATTATCAGTCTGATAATCATAAATCATAATACAACAACCAACAATTATTATCGAAACGTGGTAAAACAGTTGCATGATGAGAGTAACAACAACGATACGATAATGAAGAAATATACTTATGTATTAGATAATGCCTAAACTTAATCTCCTCTCTATAGCGAAGGTATACCACTAATCCACTACCAATAGACATAAATAGTAAATAATATTAACTAACAATCATTACTAGTCAGAAGCATACTTATAGTGGTTTACAGGACGACCAACTCATGGTTTAAGTAGGTACCTAACTACTATCATTTCCCAAATAGTCATTCGACAAATATACACTTCACAACTTCATCATGTCACAAACTCTTCATATCACAAATATACTAGGTACCTAATTTAAAAAAAAATATGTAGGTACTTATTACAATATTAGTTGGTACAATATTTTTTGACAATAAATTCCTATTTGCGTAACAAAATATATAAATAGATTCATGTATGGCTGTATGAATAGATTTTGCTTGATATTACCGAAATAAGTACTAATGTTTAATTGTGGAAAATTGGTAGGATTGGGTTACAGCGTTTGTGAATACTTATCATAGAAACCTAACCTAATTACTAGGTATTAACCTACGCACTTACTTGCTGACTTCCATTAATCTCATTACATTAAGAACTTTCTCCCTCGTACTTTCTTTCTGCTTCGTGTACCTACTCACACGAAAGTTAATTTTTGATGATTTATTAAAAACAAAACAATGCATTTTTAGCAAACGTTACTTAATTTACCATAAGTTGATTTACTAATTGAAGTGTTTTTCAAATGAATAGTTTGTCAAGTGATGATTTGTTATATGATGATTTGTCATGTTCATGTAATTATAATTATATGTTATGAACAGTTTGTGAAACAATGTTTACTGAAATGACTAATTCGTGAATAGTCGAGTTGTCAAACGTTGTTTGTGAAATGATTGGCTACTTCATCTTATACGTAGGTACAGGAAAAAATAAGTTACTATATACCTAAGGGTGCATTTCCATTCCACTAGAGCTAAGCTTAGCGAGGAAAAATCCACCAATACCGAGTGGCATTCTCAAGGGAATAATTCAAATTGTGGATTTTCTCCTCGTATTGGTTATAGTGAAAAGGCAGCCTCAGTTCACAAATCTCACAAAATAAATTATACCTACATATGCTAGCGCTATCTACTGAACAAATATGAGTAAATAATATATCGACAAATTGCAGGTTTGCTCATTTGACACTAATAGTATATTCAAAAATTTTGGATACTTAACCATAAATTCAGAACGAGGCTTGTGTAAGAACTGCGTAGCATAGCTATTCACTGCAGTTAAAGAACGCAGTATTATAAAGACGACTATTGCACCGAAAGGGTATACTGTCGATGACAAGCGTAGAGTTGGTCACAAATATCTGAGCACGCACTCTATCAATAGGAGTCGCGTTCAGATATTTATGAGCGCATTGTTTGCTGCGGTATTATCTGATGAGAGATGATGATGACGATTGTTAAAATTTCCATGGTCGTATCTAGCCGACGGAGCATTAAGTTGATGAGGATCGAGCAATAGCGGGCTGAATAAAAACACCTGTACAACGTTGGGGTAGGTCCGACACAAGACAAGGGTAAGTTGAAGCAGATTTAATTATTTATCGAAGCAGCAGTTGAACTGTAGGCGCCATCTATGCCCCACCATACGAATTACATTATACACATTTTCCGAGTCGTGGACTGACTTTGTAGGCTTAGGAAAGACAGTAAGCGTTAAGCTATTTATTAGCCGCAGGGAAAATATGCTAGATGGCGTGAACAGCAACGAAACATATTTTTTCTGTATCGAAACTTGTGCTAACTTGTTTTGAAACAAATTAAGTCACAAAATTAGTCAGAATCAGAACAAAAGTCCTTTTGAACTTTTGAAGTACGGATCAAAAGAAGCTCACATTTTACCACTGCTATAATAGTAGTTGCTAAGCCGCGAAATTGTGAGCCTTGGGTTACAAGCATGAAATCTCTACCACACATAGAGCGTTCCGCGGTGATTATTTTGAGATGTGGAGGGAAGTCAGATTCGTCCCCTGCGTGGCGGGAGAGCGGTGTGATTAGGACCAAGTACTGGTCTTTTTTTATATTAAGGCTATTAGGGCTTGTGCGGTATCGTTTTCGTGTAAAACAGATATCAGCAATTATTTTTTTATGTTATTTAAGTATAGTTTGATATAACAATTTGGGTATATTACCGAAAAGGTAAAACTCACAACAAGTTTTTTTTATTCTTAACAATAAATTAGTTATATATCCTGAATATTTATAATTTAAAAAAATATCACTAAATGGCAAATTTAATCTTGTTTTAAAAAATGTGTACATATTGGGCACATCTGATACAAAAAGAACCTTGAAAAAAATGATGATGTTAAGCTTAGCCTGCGTGCTCTAGTACATTTTGCTAAGTCACAAAATTGTGTGCATCGGGATACAACATCGAAATTCGTCCCCTATGCGGCGGTAAAGCGGGGTGAACAGGAAAAAGGAGTCCTCTTTTTCTTTTTTTATTAGTGATCAACGCTATTAGGGCTTGTTCACACAAGCACAATAAAAATAATAAAAAAAATTACGACGAGTCGTCCACTACTAATATCATTTTTTGAAATTAAACCTAGTAAATATGACATAGGGCTTAAATTTCAATATTTGGCATAGAATCGAGTCGCCGTTGAGTTGTTATAATGTGCGAAGACCTACTGTTTGTATGAGAAGTGCCCAACAAGCATATATTTTTAGAAACTAGATTAAATAAGCTTTTTAAAATATTAATAATAATTTGAAAATGTTAACGAAATTTAACTAATTTACCTCACTGAATAAAAAAAAATTGTTGTGATTTTTAACTTTTTCGCCATACGCTCATATTTTTATATAGAACTATACAAAAATATCATAAAAAATTAATTTCTTGTTTTACACGAAAACGATACCAGACAAGTCCTAGTAGACTTAACTGACCAGCAATAGAGAAAGAAAAGAGGTTCTCTTCACTCCGCTCTCCCGCCTCACAGGGGACGAATCTGATTTCCCTCCACATCTGAAAATAATCACTGGAAAACACTCTATCTGTGGTAGAAATTTCATGCTTGTAACCCGATCTGCCGTCCGTTAACTAAAAAGTCGTTAAGCCACAAATCTAATTTTGTGGATATGAGCGAAAAACGAGGGAAATATTTAAAAAATATGCTACTTGAAAACCGTATGTTATACAAAAAAAAGATAGCTTGTCAAATTTACTATCAAATTACGACAATCTTGATTACAAATAACTACTCCAAGTTAGAAAAAAAACTCCTTTTCCCTTTTAGTTGCGCATAATATTGGTAAATATAAAAAAAAATACTTGACTAAAGAGTCGCTAAGTACACCTTAGCGACCTTATAGTTTATGATTCCAACGTAAAAAATGAGATGTTTTTTTCTTAGAAAAAACTATTCGAAATTACTTAACTAAAATGGCGTTAAGGTACTCAACGGCTTTTTAGTTATGTATTGCAGCTTTGCATTTCAAATAAGTTCTTAACTATATCAACATTATAGTATTTTAATGTCTTTTTAGGTAAGCTTTTTGAATGTAGCGTCTTATTGTGTTTTTGTAAGGAGTATTTTAAGTAACCTTTACTACACTTAAAGGCCGTTAAACGTGAAACCTTTAAGCATAATGGTCTTTTAGTTATGTATTGGGGATGGATTATTTCAAAAGAAAAAACGATGTTGCATATTTAAAAAACTTGAATGTACGGAAATAAAAATGCAACAAGAACCTTTCTTGAAACACTAACATCACAAAACATAAACATGCGAAAAATGACATAAAAAAGTCCTAAAAAACATTAGTGCAACTAAAACAAAAACAGCAAACTGCCTCAAAAATACATAATCCATTTTTTTAACTATGAAGTACAGGCAATGGAGCACTCATTTGTTTCTTACATACGTAGAACTTGTTCATAATTATGACGTTCTTAGCTAAAAAAACAGACTACAAATGGTTACATGCTAAAAACTCTTTAGTACCTACTTACATAATTATGCTTGTTATCGTAATACTCGATTTATAAAAAGTTAATATTTTAAATGTCTACAAAATATATCACATAGGTACTTAGTACCTACATAGTTATATCATAGTTACTCGAATCCCACCAAAATCATTTCATGTAAAATTGGCGGCCAAGGATCACATGCTCATAACACTTTCACTGTAAAAAGTTATCAGATCCCAGGAAAAGCCAAGCCCCTAAGCCCTGAGTTTACTAACCCTACACCTTGGTTTCAAAAGAATGGCTTGGCCGTTTCATAGAGTACCTACCGTAAATAAGTCCAACGGACCGTCTGGCCCATATGGTATCAATAAATTAAGTTTATGTCTTCATGATAATACAATTATATACACATACATATATAAACTTAATTCCTTACTATATTATACACCATTATCCCCTATTATGGGAATCCCATACAAACTTCCATCCCCTTATTTAAAGTGTGAGGGGTGATTTTCTAAAAATCCTAGAATATATGTATTTTATTATTTATAACAAGGAGTCCCTATATCAATTTTAAGACCTCTAGTATCAAAATTTGCGGAAGTCTCATAAAAACTTCCATCCCCTAGTTTAAGGGGTTGGGGGGTAAAAGTTCGAACTTTTAGATATGTTTGTTGCTTGTGTACTAATACTTCTGGCTTACATACCAAATTTCAGCTTTCTACGTCACCGGGAAGACCCCAGGGTATACCGGATGATCAATCCAAATGGGTTAGTAGGGAGAAGACGAAAACTATAAGAGATAGGGAAATCTGTTCATAGGAACCATGGCTTCGATTTTAGATTTATTAAAAACTGCATTCATTTTTTTTTTTACTTATACTTATCTCATGCATAACCCGGAATCGAACCCGGTCGAAATTGAAAAGTGAAAAAAAAAATTTAAGATGTCAATCGACCCTATTTTTTATTGAGAACAAATGTCTGTATACGACTACATACATTTAGAGTGCTCTAAGAATCAGAAATTGCTGTTAAAGGGTGGCCTTTAAAGTACGAACATTTTACGTTATTTTTTTAATCCAAAAGCAAATATGAAATTGTTTCCAATATCCTCATAATTCAACAAAACAGTAATTGTATGACAACTATGAACCTAAACGGAAATTATCATGGTCAAAATGGAAAAAGTTATTTTTCCATACACAGCACGCATATTTGTATGGAGCGTTTTCAGTTTTAACAGCAATTTCTGACTCTTAACCTTTTGAGCGCCACAGTCGGCTGTGGCCGTCAACAAAAAATCGTGCCCCTGACGCCACGTCGGCCACAGCCGTCCAAATTTCAATGATCAAAAACTTTGTAATTCTAACCGCTACAAGTATTTTTCAATCCCTGTTGATTTTGGGGCACAACTTTTTTTTTTACTCTGGCATCAGTGGAACGGTAAATTGCTAGACCGCTTGGCGGTCAATAGGTTAAAGCGCTCTAAATAATAAATAAATAAATAAATAAAAGCGCTCTAAATGTATGTACTCTTATATAAACATTTGTTGCCAATAAAAAATAGGATCGATTGATATCTTATTTTTTTTTCTCCTCGCCTATTTTAACCGGGTTCGATTCCCGGTTATGCATGATATACTAAAAAAAATTAATGCAGTTTTTAATAAATCTAAAATCGAAGCCATGGTTCGTAAGAACATTTTTCTCTATCTCTTATAGTTTTCGTTTTCTCCCTACTGACCCAGTTGGATTGATCAACCTGTATAAGTGAGTGGCAAAATAGGCGTGTTTTAGGTACCAATAAAAAAAACATAAAGTATAAAAGCTAGATCAATTAAATTTAGTATATTTCATATGTTCCCTAACTGCATCTTAACCTGTGAATTTGGGCGATCTGGTGTTAACTGGGACGAAGCTATGAGGGTTTGAAAATGAGACGAAACGGTTCGAGAAAAGGTAGGTAGTGCCCCGCTTCATTTTGAGGGGCGAGAGCAGATTGCGTCTTTTTAGCCAAGTATTGTGGCTTAACGTACTTCTAGAAGAGGATTTCTACCATAATCTGAGTATTTCTTACCTACGTTAAAAAGACGTTAACAGATTGTAACGTCCTTTTAGTGTAGTATTTTCATGAAACGCCTTTTTAGCCAAGGATATTAATCTAAACTACCGCAATAAATCTTGGCTTGAAAGTAACTAAAGTACCTTCACGACTTTCTTGTGTAGTAATGTCGAAAAACGTCTTTTTTGCTAAGTAAAGTTTAGAAATATTTTCGAAACATTATGGCGTTAAGGGCTACTTGTGACCTTTTAGTTAAATATTGATGGTTAACGTACTTTTAGTGGAGTAAATACCTTCGTGATTAACGACCTTTTTGCAAAACCTATTTCAAAAACTATAAACCTTACAAATATGATTCCTATACAGATCGATAGAGTATTTTTTTTACATACGATGGCATTAAAACCTAAAAATTTACCCCCTGAGGGTTAACGGCCTTTTAGTTAACGGACGGCAGCGATGCGCACAATTATGTTAGAAAACAGCGGACTAAGAACTGTACTATAATTTCAAATTGCATATGAAAATCGACAACTACTTTTGATGCTGACTACAGTTAAGGATATACAAACATGTTACTTTTCGCTCTACTCACAACGAAAAAAGGTAAAAAGGGCGCATTTCAGTTCACTTCACCATACAGAGCAGTTCTTTGCAAAGAAACAAATGTGCATTTAATCAATACATTATATTTAACAGTAATAAAGATGATTACAGATACAATACGACACAATTATTTATGATCACCATTAAAGTGTTTAGACAAAACTAAAGCAATACTCGTAATATTAATATTAAACAATAAATGTTAAACCTTTCTATAAACTACTGGGTGGGTCTAAATGCTTCTTATACAAGAGGATAAGCTTAAAATGCAATAGCCCCATAAAAGTATTACAATAAAATGTCAATAGAGTAAAATCAATTAATAAACTATGTGTCAACCATTGTTAGGTTCTTTTTTGCCTTTACTGTTCGGCAACTGTTCACCTTCGTGGCAAAGCGTAGGGAGTTGAGAGTCTCGCCAAAGCATTCATCGAATTGGTTGATATTGACCAACATGAGCGTTTTGGAATTGCCGCCGAGGCTAGGCATCAACAGGTGGGTAAGCTTGGAATTTCTGTATGGGATATGGGACTGGTTCGTCTGTAGCGAAAGAATTACTTTAGACAGCTCTGACAGTGATCTGTTGATGTGTTTAGTTTCATCCATTCGCTGTGTAGTTTTTCCACTTTCAGACCCAGCCAAATCAACCAAGTTCAATTGGCTTGTATATTTTTCCTTTCGGATTTCGTTGATGGCAGAAATCTTTATTTGCGTAACCGAGTGGGACCTGGAGCTTCGCTCGTTGTTGAGTGTGGCGGCTGTTTGTCTGTTACGTTGAGCATATATCATGAATTTGATAAAATCATGCGAACTCTTGACTTCCTCTTCTTTCAGGTTGGAGACATATAGATCTGTTCCTTTAGAATTAACCATCTTGATGTCGTGGCTCTGCTGATCCTTGCACGAGTTAAGCAGGTCGTAAATGACTTCATTGTAGATTTCCAAGAAGGAGGCCTTTATACTTAACTGCCAGCCCATTCTTTTCAGGTCCTCCATGCAAGTGAACATGAAGTTAAATGCTCGGGGTATTATACCATATTGTTCGGATCCACAGCCTCCTTCCATTGTGTATGTTTTCCCGGATCCTGTTTGACCATATGCAAAAATACAAACATTGTATCCATCAAGGGCAGACTGAATCATGTTAGAAACCTCCTCAAATACAGTTTCTTGTGTTGAATGTGGTGTGAATATACCATCGAAACTGAAGGTATGTTGTGATTTACCCTTTCTCGTTGATTGGGATAACGCATTCAACTCAACTTTTTCAACTTCAATAGTACAGGCATCCACAACATTAAGATTAAACAATGGCTTGTTGGTTTCTGACTCTAATGGTGGTCGTACTCTGCAATATACTCTTATATTACCTTTGAGATCCTGAATTGTGTTTCTCAGATCTCTTTGACCCTGGTACATGCCAGCCAAAATGTTCTGTAACTTTTCAACATCAGTTTCATATGTCATTATCTTCTTCTTGGCTTCTTCATAGTCAACTGTGAGTTTGTCATAATCTACAGACAGGGTAGCGAGTTTTTGAGACTTTTCTTTGAGCACTTTATTCTCTTCCTGGAGAATATTGTGACGCCGGGTCAGATCATTAAATTCTGCCTGTAGTGTATCAAATTCCAAGGACTTCTTATTTAAATTAGAAGTCACATTTGCCAAAACTTTTGTTTTGTGCACCAACTCTTCATTTTCGCGTTTTTGTATTTCATAGTCAAGTTTAATGCTCTCTAATGCACTAGTCCTTTCTCTTAAATCATTTAAAGTGTTCAGCAGTTTGTCCTTTAATGTGTCTCTCTCTCGAGCACTGCTCTCAGCAGATTCTTTAATCTTTTCATAGTCATCGGCGACTTCTTCATGCCTGTCTTTCAAGTCATTAAAATCATTTTTGATTACTTTGTGTTTCTCTAACAAGTCAGCAAATCTTGCTTTATAATCATAAGGTGGTATCTTTGGAGCTACCGTTGGAGGTTTTCTTTCAACCTTTGTTACCTTGGCAGCAACAGTAGAGGGTGCAGGTGCCGAGGCTACCCTCTTGAGACGGGCCCCAGTTGCGGAAGGCGCTGGTCCAGTTTGCGTGGCTGGTTTGGTATGGTTAAGCAACAAATTTTTCTTGTCTGCTTCACTGAGGCCATTGACGGTCCTTGATATTGGCCGCCTGTTAAGTAATCCTGGTCTATTTTCTTTTGCGGGAACAGGCAACTTGGGTATTCTTGACATCTGGAATGATTACAGAATGTTTATTGCTTATGACATGGGACATATTTTTCATTCGCATTTAGATTATAAAATAATAAACACATCATACAAATTTGCTAAGAAATTGAAAGTGGTTAAACTTTTTCAACCCTTGACCATGGAGTATGTTCGAGTTAATTATTATTATTATTTTATCAACTAACTTCAATTCTTAATGTAAAAAGTTTAAATCTGCATGCTTCTAAACATATTTCGATATTAAATCACATTCCCTCCACTAGATGTCGCTACGCGTCTTAAAATGCATGAGAAACGTATATTTGGTTCAATAAATTGTCTTGCATTAGCTATCACGAAGAACGCTGCATTTTATTTCTCCCACACCTCAGATCGCACAGTACAGAGTACCTTCAGCCATTGAAAAAGAGCAAAGTTATGTAGTGTAGTGCCTGAACAAAGTGTATTTCTTTATTGAAAGTGTTGTTAAGAGATGGTTCTTAGCTTTGTGGATTGTGCTAATGTGAAAAAAAAAAATTAGGCGAGTGCGAGTCCCACTCGCGCATGAAGGGTTCCGTACCATAATCTATAACAAGTTTGTTGTATGGGAGCCCCCCTACGCCGGCAATAGAAATACATCATCTGTGAAAATTTCAACTGTCTAGCTATCACCATTCTTGAGATACAGCCTGGTGACAGACGGACAGCAAAGTCTCAGTAATAGGGTCCCGTTTTTACCCTTTGGGTACGGAACCCAAAAAGCACCATTATCTGAAGTATTTAGTAGAAAAGGGGATAAAGTACCCACGTTGGCTAAGAGGGCCTTTAAAGATAAGTATTTCACCCCTGAATCTGAACTCTAAACACCAAAACATAAACCTTTCAATTGGCAGGGCGTCACAATATGAACTTGGGCATAGCCCCACTGGATTCCTGGAGTTAGTCGGTGTGGTGTACTTATATAGCACTCCAGTGTTTTAATATTTCAATTCAGCAATAAACATCAGGTAAATAGAATATTAATAATTTAATTACCTCCAATTAAATGTTGATACTGCTTAGACTGCAATCCCGGAACCTCTATCAACCTGAAAACAAATGATAACACAAATAAGAGGAATGCTTGTATGATTGACAGTGCTAAATATAATAATAGATGTATATGTATTGGATCCATTCCGTTAAACTAAACCATTTTAATCAGTTAACAAATATCTATTTAGAACATTGTGGTTTTGTAGCTAAGGATTAATTAGATCAGATGAGAGAAAGACTCCCATAACCATACAATCTAGACAGCTTAACCAGACATTGACAAATTGAATTGAAACCAATCTCTACTTCTGACGGAGAAATCCATAAAAACATGATGCTACATGAACTTTTAAATTATAACTGAACGAAATCATGGCAATTGACGACAACATACTTAAGACACTTACAGGTAGAAGGCGTAGATCAATATTATTGTATACAAGACTAACGAAGTCGTTACGCACATAAATAAGATGAATATATGTTACAAATCGTAATAAACTAATAAATATTGTATGCACTGAGACCGACCTCGATTAATTTGTACAATACTACATCGCATAGGAGTTTTAACTTATAAATTATGTGAACGTATAACAAACTAACTTTAAAACACTAAATTCAACTCAAATACTCACATTTATAACACATATAATAGATTTATTTAACCCTTCCAACAGACGATTGTTGTTTTCAACTTTCATGAGAAACTCAAACGGACGTTTTATTTTCAAAATTTAAATGTGACGCTTCATTAGTGTTGCCAGTGTAATCCGCGAATTTGGGTCTTTTATGATAGTAGGGCCTGGAAATGCACTTCGCTGAGGAAACTCATACTTCAGCAAATGAACCATACAAAGTGGGTCAGTTTGTCTCATGTTTGTCTGGTTTGACAGTTCATTTGCTTGGAAGAGTTAGCGCGGTTTGACTATAGCAGCACTATAGTAAACTGCAGAATTACTATAGTAAACGGAAAAAATTGGTATTAGTAAGAAAATCTTATTGTCCTCATTATTATATTGAAAGCATAAAAAGGATAGTAAGTACAACCATTTTGTGACAAGAATGAAAATGTATGCAAAATGACTTGAAAGTTTGTTTACAGTAAAGCTCTTATAAATAAAAATAAAAAATAAAATAAAATAAAATATTTGTTTATTCAGGTATTGACCCATTGATTTTAACATGACATTAAAACACTTATATATTAATTAATTATTATTAAATTGGAATAAGATAATAAATTAAAAATTTCACATCGTTATTAAATTGAGTACCTACATTAAAATTTAGATTTAGTATTTATTTTAAAAAAATATTTTAAATAATAAATAGTAATTCTAAATTTTCATGACTGATGCCTCACTCATAAAGTAACATAATGTTGCGCATGCCATTTTCACTATTACTTGATTCGCTCACCCTCCTGACGAAAGACCAGTGTCTTTTGCGAATAATGGTGTAAAAGTCATCTTTTTTATGTATATTTTTTTTTATACTACGACGGTGGCAAACAAGCATGCGGCCCGCCTGATGTTAAGCAGTTACCGCCGCCTATGAACGCTTGCAACGCCAGGAGCATCACGCGCGCGTTGCCGACCCTTTAAGAACCTATTTACTCCCCTCTTGAAGAACCGCATACTGTAGCCCCCGAGGAAAACGGAATAGATTAGGAGTTTGTTGAACGCATGCTTCGTGTATGTGTACCTCAACTGGCTGGTGAAGAACGCCTGACAGTAAGCCCCGAACAGTGTTATTTTCACTTGGTCTTTGGCAGAACAGTGAGCGAATCGACGTGCCAACCCATTGCTTCTCATAGCAATCGCTCGCCGTTGTCTCAATATCTTCGTCGTCTTTGAGTGTATCAGTCAATACTTGGCCAAGATATCTTAAACTAGTAACAACATTTAGCACATTAACGACATTTATACCTACAAATTACACGAGTTTTTGTTTCATTCAAAAATACCAAGTCTAGCCCAACGAGGGGTTTTACAACCCACGTTATATTACGGATTTTAGTGGAACTAATTGATTTTACTGGCAACGATAAATTTTTGGGTTTCTTACGTTAAAGTCGGTGAATGTCGCTGATGTAAACAATGCAACGAGGAAACAGGACTGAATATTCCGCAAATTTCAAGTATTTTTGGATAATAAAGAGAAAACTATTCACAGTGATGAGTCAAGTTTTTATTTCAATAGGAGTTAGTATTTATTTCGCAAGAAGAACGAAGGATTGAGCAGCGCCCGGTAAACAATGTTTTGAATTTGGTTAATGACAAATGGCCATTGACGTTTAATAAGGCAAATACATGACGTATGCACATTATAGCCATATGAAAGCTCTTTGTGGCGCCACTATCCCTGGGCCGGAGCGACACTTTGTTAGGCTTTAGTTATGATTTTACAGTCATTCAATGTTCGCATAAATATCGAGTCCCGCTAACAGTGACGTGACCATGTGTGGCGTGTGTCGTGGCGACGCTTACGGGGATGCCACGACAACGCGCGGCCAGCGGCGCGGCGAGCGGTTGTGCGAAATATCTGAGCGGCGGCGGCCATACGAGTGAGCGGGGCACACATACCGCGCACCGCTAAGACCGAAGTCGTGGCATCTCCGTAAGGCAGCGGTATGGAAGAGCGCGAACGGACTGAGCGGGTGTTGGAATATGAAGTCACGCGCATGAAGCGCGCCGGCTGGTCGTTTTGCGCTCACTTTAAAATTCGACAAATTAATTGACGTATCAAAATAATATTTCACGTGTATTTTTAATTTTCAACAGAAAATAGTACGTTAGTGAAGTTTCAATATTCAACTGAAAGGTAGAATTCTATTTTATTATTTTTAATTATTCCAAAGTCATCACATTAAAACACCTTGTTAAATGTTGGCAACATTTCAGCATGTATATCGTGCTCTCGTTTGCGAAAATATTTATAAGCTGCGATACCATTGGTGCGTTGCCTTACATATTTTATAAACTGACCAATGAAATCTAAGTACAGCAAGTGTAGGTCGTCACAAATGTCACAATGTTGGTAGTCGGGAACAAAATAATTATGAATAAATAGCCATTTCTGCTGCTTTGCGTGTGGTGCGAATTGTGTGTGAAGTGTGGTGTTTTAGTGATATTTTTATTGTAGGAGCGTTCTACTTAGCGACATACTTCTTGGATTCTGTTGTGATAAGTGTAAGAAGTTATTAGTCCCCAAATCGGTTTCTTTTAACAATAACAAACGGCGTTGTTAACCTGTTTATTAACAGTGACGGATGGAAGGCCTTGCACATTCTGCAGTCCTCCAATGGCGGTAAATTCAAGTTTGAAATATTTTTAGTGTAATATGTAAGACTATTGCGTATTGTTTACGTGCGATGGGTAGTCCAAAAGAAGAAGTAATTGCTCCAGAAAGCAATTGTGAAGTTGAAAATGTAGAAAATGAAGCAGCTGGTGAAATATCTGAGTGTGAAACTGCCGATACTACGGAGTCCTCCGTAAATATTTCCGCAAATCAGTCGGCATGCGACCCAAATGCTTCAAAAGACGGAGATGCTGTCGCCGGAGGCGGGAAGAAGGGCAAGAAAAAGTTTCGGCATGGTAAAAAGGGTCACTTACCTTCTAAAGATAACTCTGACCGGAGTGCAGTGCGTAGATTACATTACCCAGGAGGCACTAAGTTTAAGCAAGGTAGGAAAAGAGCACAAAGTTTCCCTTCCATATCAAAATTCTTTCTTCCATACAAGAGGCCGCGTAAGGATGCGTTCATTCCACCCACCAAGTTTCTCCTAGGTGGCAACATATCTGACCCATTGAATCTTAATAGTTTGCAAGATGAAGACATAAACAGGGCAATGAATGCAGTCACTCCAGAATCTTCTCCACTGCCCACCCCGCCTCGGCACAAGGCCAAAATAGATGTTATTATTCCGCCTAATATAAGAGATCCCCTGAATCTCTTGGAGCCATTGGATAATGATGAGTATGAAAAACGTCTTGAAATGCAACAGCGCAAGCCACGCAAAAAGCCCCGATTGAGGCGGCGGACTACAGATAACACAGATACAGCCCAGGTGGCCGAAAAGGTAGCTGAAGTGCAGTCAGATGGCATTAAGGAGCCTCTTCCGCCTGAGCCGTCAACATCAACAGCTAAATCAACAGCCGCAGCAGCGGCAAAAGCCAGGAAGAGGTCTTGCAGTGAGAGTGAAAACTCTCAAAAAGGCAAAGATTGCAAAAAGTTGCGCCGTATGGATTCCCTAGATAAGATAGTCAGTCCTGTGGTACCGCAGCCCGGTACGTGGAAGCGAGTAAGGCCTCACCCACGGCTAGCGCCGCCGGAGCGCCCTGTTTCACCAAATAAACAAAGCAAGGCGGAAGGAGAGCAGAAGTTACCTACATTTCACCCAAAAAACACGAAATACCAGTATGGAAACTATGACAGGTAACTTAAGTTTACTATTCTGTAGAACTTACATTTGACCTAGTTGTGCTGTAAGCTATTAACAATGCCTTAATAGTTATAATGACTGCTAATTGGCAACACCAAACTTAGAATATACGTTAGTACTAAGTGAATCTGGTTCTCTTTAAAACTATAATAAAGAAAACAGTAAAGGACAGTAACAGTTTAACTTTTAATTGTTAAAAATAAATTTATAATTATTACAGGTTAGGTATTTTTAAAGATAATGTAGTAATGATATGAAAACTAGGCAAATATGAGACTGTACGGAGTACCCGTTTTATCTGTATATTTAAAACAGCAGTTTTGCAAGGCACCATAACCTTTTAAGTCTTTTTTTAAATAATTTATTGTCATATTGTGTATTAATAAAAGTTGGTATAGTAAAACTTCACAAAGCATCACAATAATATGGTATCATAGTACACTTAATTAAAAGTATACACATATAGAAAAAAAATATATTATTATTACAATTAAATCACATTTATATTTTACATAAAATACATTCTGAATTTAATGTTATAATCAGAAAAAAAAAACAAGAAGAAAATTATGGTGGTAGTTTAGTTTCTAATTGCATTTAAAACCATTTTTTGTTATTATGGGACCTACATACTTAGATTAAATAGACTTACAATATTGGATGGTTCTGAGCCTATTCATTTATTAAAATAATTGTATTTTTGGTTGGTGTAGTACAAAAGTTTTGAACAAATAGGAATCTATGTTGTAGGGATCAAACATTCAAACTCAAAAACCTAAACAATAGGTAAAATTAATTTATTTGATTATATTAGATCAGAAAAGATCTAGCCATGCAACTGTCTGCTTCATAATTTGATAATCTGTATCTTCAGAGAAAATATGAAATCCTTGTCAATAGTCTTTTTAATTCCTATAATCATCAATAGTCTAAAATTGGTCTAGCTGCATAGACTTGATGGGGCTGCCAATTACATATAATCTATCTATTAGTATATCAACAGCACACCTGTATCACTTATTTTTGACACACTTTTACTAGCTTCATTTGTAACTATGTTTGTTTCTAAGTAAATTACAAATTAAACAAGTTTTATAAGTAAATTTTACCCTACTACTAGTTATATTGAAATAAAACTTATAGCAATACAATACCTGTGTAGTGTATACAGTATAGTTCACTTGACAATACAATAATTTGATTTCTTGGAGCTGATCTGATGACGGAAACAGAAGATGGTCATAGGAACTTCTAAGCAGCTCGTCTAGTCTTCATGAGCAAGAATTTGTGTAAGAAAGTACAGTTGGCAATAAAACTGTGTTTGTTTCCTCTTTCTTTATTTTAACAGCATACAATATTCATATTCCAGGTACTATGGCTACCGCAACCTGAACGCGATGATGGACGTGCGCCTGCAGGTGTTCGAGATGCACCGGCACCTGTTCCAGAACAAGGATGTGCTGGATATCGGCTGCAACGTGGGCCACATCTCCATCGCCGTGGCCAGGACCCTGGGCGCGAGGTCCGTCGTCGGCATCGACATTGACCCTACGCTTATTGGTAAGAAAGAATATAAATGTTCAATTATTGAATGTTATTAATTTTGACCACAAAAAAAGTAAGCATTCTGTCTGCGCTTACTGATTGTTTTTTCTTTTAAGTTATACTTAGAGCTGACATTATATACATTACTATACATTGTTACTAAACAGAGTTACAAAACATAAGATAAGCCATTTTTATTCTGTGAGATCCTTATTAGAGATTCTTACTAGGCATTTTCACAAAAGCACTAGAAAAATTACATATTACTACATAGTAAGGGGTCATCCATAAATTACGTCACGCGTTAAGGGGGAGGGGGGGGGGGGGGGGGTCATACCAAACGTGACAGTACATGTTAAAGGTATAGCAAAAAAGCGTGACATAGGGGGGGGAGGGGTTCAAAAAGTCGACATTTTGCGTGACGTAATATGTGGATGACCCCTAAGTATAAAAAAGTCGCTTCTGTCTGCCTGTCCCTATGTATGGTTACATCTTTAAAACTATGCAGCAGTTATTCAAGAGGAAGGGTTATATAATTATATATACTAAATGCATAATTTATCAGCATTGCACCCGTGCGAAGCCGAGGCGGGTCGTTAGTTTACAATAAACAATATCAAGATTATACTAGAAAACATCGTAAATATAAAAAAAGCGTTACTGCACAACCTTCTATAAGCACTATTACTTATAGTTTACTTAGATTGTAAGCGGCAGTAATTGTGCGATGTTGTGCAATGTGCGAACCTCTATTTGTATACTGACATGACACTACTGGTGGGCACATGTAATTGACTCTCTTGTTAATGCTGTTATACCTATGTTTTATTCTTTACTAGCTGTGCCCCGCGGTGTTACCCGCTCATCCCACGGGAACACTACATTTATTCGGGATGAAAAGTATCCTATGTCCTTCCCCGGGACTGAAACTATGTATATACTAAATTTCATCTAAATCGGTTCAGCGGTTTAAGCGTGAAGAGGTAACAGACAGACAGACAGACAGACAGACAGACACACTTTCGCATTTATAATATTAGTATGGATTTTATGACCATGTTGGGATAACATGAATAGAAATTACTTTTCTATTCTCAGTGCTTAATTACTATTGTATTATTTAGTCATGATTTTGTAAAATGATTTCAGGTCGCGCTAGAAAAAACCTAAAATCATTCATACCCATTCCGGCGGAACCAAAGACGGAAGAAGATAAGAAAGCGGACATGGAGGACGATAAAAAGGGCGATTGCGCAAAATGCACAGAGGAGAAATGTGCAGATTGCACGGCGCCTAAACCGGGAGATGACAAGAAATTACCGAAGAAGATTAAGAAGCCGCGAAAGAATCGGAAGGCGGTGCATAAGCAGGAACAGTGTTATTTCCCGATGTCCATGTCGATGCTGTATGGCCCACTGTGCAGCGCAACGGAACCTACGCCGCCGGTCTTTCCGCATAATGTCACGTTTAAGCAGGTAAGTTCGAAAGATGCAATGTTATTGGTACTGTAAACAAACTTTGGGTGTGTTTGTTTAGGTACGGATTAGATAATAAACAGGTATTTCAGTATATACAGGTATACACTATAGATACTATACAAAAACAGAAATATCTACGCTATGAGTGTTGAAGAAAAAGTAATAATTTGTAATTTGGTATTAGAAATATTGCTATTGTCTATAACAGGTTATGAACGAAAATTACCTTGTGATATACAGACTTCTAAAAATGGACATTCAAGGCAATGATGTTTTTGTTAACTAATTATTCGTATACTTTTAGGTACATTAATAGGTATATGTCTCTATTTATAAATATTTTTTTATAAAATGCATATGTAACATGGAATTTAGGAGCAGTGTTCGCAATTAAAACCACATTATACATTAAGCATTTATAAACTTAACTTATCGTACATTTAAATAAAACAATTTAAACGGATTATATCGCGTATAATCCGTTTAAATTGTTTTATTTAAATGTGTGACAGTCGCGGAAACCGAAGTTAACTTATCGTACCTAACATGGTATCAAAATAAATGAGGATAAAACCGTTAGTTAATAATTTTCTTAGTACACTAAACATTATTGCGTTACATTTCGTTTATCGTTCCCTGCAAACTGATTTGCGCTGTAATGTGCACAATGTCTAGTTTTGCGGCTTTATAGGTATCTAGTAAATAACTAAAACCGCCAGTACGACTAAATCCATCACTTTCACTAGTACTGATACAGTTGATGTACACAATTTTTGATGACTTTGCGTCTAAACCTATTCCTAAATATTTAAAGGATCTAAGGTTTCTCTTCAAAAAAATCTACACTACATGCCAGAAGCATCGTTGGGAGGTACCTACACTAATTCAATAGTTCCGGAGACAATATACATCTCCCTCTAAAATATCCCCAGTGATTTGTCTGTTGCTTTACTACTATGATATTATTACTGTATTTTTTTTTATGTAACTTAGAATTTGACATTTGCTCTTGTAGCTTACTTTCAGAATAAAGTTTTGAATTTGAATTTCAATTCCTAATATGTAGTTTCAACGCGTAGTGTTCCGAACCAAACATAAGTAATGACTGAACGTTTATCCCTAATTTCAGGGCAACTACGTCCCCCGCGAAGACATAGCCGTGGGCTCGGGCGAGAGTCCGCAGTTCGACCTGATCCTGTGCCTGTCCACCACCAAGTGGCTGCACCTGAACTGGGGCGACGCGGGCATCAAGCGCGCCTTCCGCAGGATGTTCGCGGATCTGCGCCCCGGCGGCAAGCTCGTCATCGAGGCGCAGAACTGGGCCAGCTACAAAAAGAAGAAGCGTTTGACGGTTAGTTACACTAAGGAAATGCTTGAGGCGGCACCGAGATTTCGAGAAATTTACGGACATAATAATCATTGCTGCTGATGCCGGGAAAGAAGTGCTTGCCGAGTGAGTAAGTATAGACGACCGACCGTAGGGTGGCCGCATAGTGATACGAAGCCGGCAAGCCCTTTTCACGGCTAAGGCATGTATAGTGCTTTACTCAAACATGCAATGAAATAAATAATACACCACTCAATAAAAATATAATTCAGCTGTTTAGCCTGGCCATGAACACAGACGCCACGTTTAAAAAATATTTACTTCCCGGCCTAGGCCTTCAATTTTGTATCAAATTCCTTTACAGTTCTCTCGAGTTGTTCCGCTCGAAACGTGATACTTCGAAGCCTTATATAACGCACGTTATGATGACATTTCATTGCATGTTTGAGATAAATTAATAATGATACTCCTATTTCTACCTCTGGCACAACTGATAAACGGTTCCTGTCCTGTCGCACGACACATATGCTTGTCTCTTTCCTTTCAACACCGTGCAAGAGAATCATGGCGATGCGAAGCCATGGCAAATTATGCTAGCCCGGCTACTACAAATATTATTACTTAACCCTTTGACCGCCAAAGACGGCAAATCACGTCATCGGGAATTCGTGCCACTGACGCCAACGACGCCTATTGACGTCAAAAATGTCAATGGTCAAAAACATGCTAATTCAAACCACTATCTGTGTTTTTCAATCTCTGTTGATTTTGGAGCAATTTTTTTTTTTGGTTGGGCGTCAGTGGCGCGGTGAATTGCTTTGCCGCTCGGCGCTCAAGGGGTTAATATTCTTCTTTTAATAGTTAAAGCAGGCTATTATTTAAATTCTGCCTCAGTGCTCTACCTATGTACATAAACTTGATGTATTCGTCAGTATGCCGTCATCGTCATTCACAGATTTTTACGATGCACGCGTGGTTGAATGGCAGTATTATTCAATTTATGAGCGATAAGGAAGTTTAATAAAAAACTGTTTCTGTGATTTGCCTATAAAATGAGCGCCAGTTTCCTAGTTTTGAATTATTTTCGTATGGCAAGACTTGCGTTCGTGCCGGACGTTTTTGCGTATGGCATGCACATTTATGTTTTGAAAAGAACTTGTATGGTGTAATAAAATATTATGCTAAACACGTAAACAATACCACGAGAGAAAAAGATGGTGATATTAAATAAATAAATAAATAAATCAGACAACCTCACTCAAATCAACCTAGTCCCAAATTAAGCTCAAGAAGCCTTTTGTTATGGGTACCAGGCGACGGTGTACATACTTATATAGATAAATAAATACTTAAATACATAGAACATCCATAACCCAGGCACAAATATTCGTGTTCATCACACAAATATCTGCCCTTGCCGGGATTCGAACCCGAGACCGTCGGCTCAGTAGGCAGTTGCTTAACCACTGCGATAAACCGCGTCGTCAATATTAAAATTATAAATCAGATAATGACCAAATCTCTCTTGTATTCGAGGCAACGACCTTGGCTTCATTTATATATCACTAGTTGCGCCCCGCAGTGTTACCCGCTAATCCCAGGGAACCTTATATTTTTTCCAATCCAGGGTGTCAGCTACGAAACCAAAACCAATACCAATGCCAAATTTTATAAAAATTGTTCCATCCGTTTGAGAGTGAAGATGTAACAAACATACAAACACACTCGCAAACTTTCGCCTTTTTAATATTAGTGTGATTATGATCAGACATCAATTACGAATTAGAACATATGTCGAGGATAGAGGAATTGTAGCTTTGTTGAAATGGTCACCAAATATTGGTAACTAACTTGCGGCAAAGTTATGGGATGTCGTTGGAAATGACTACAATACGGTATTTGATGACAGCTCAAATCAGCTATTCTTTATGTAATGTCAGCAAAAACGATCCGTAAATATGAAGTTACTACGGAAATATTAACTTGTGACGTCATATGAATCAGCATTAGTATGCTTTTAAAGTTATCCTATAACGAATGAATATTTGTTTCTTTCCAGCCAACGATCTACGAGAACTTCAACGCGATCGAGATGTTCCCACAGAAGTTCCGCGAGTACTTGCTCTCGCCGGACGTGGGGTTCAGCAAGTGCTGCGTGCTCGGCGTCCCGCAACACGCCAGCAAAGGGTTCCGCCGCCCCATACAACTGTACATCAAGGGAGACTTCACGCCCAGCAAGGTAAGCAAACGTCAGATAACATTTCAGGCAGACGTGGGCTTCAGCAAGTGCTGCGTGCTGGCAGTCCCGCAACACGCCAGCAAAGGGTTCCGCCGCCCCATACAACTGTACATCAAGGGAGACTTCACGCCCAGCAAGGTAAGCAAACGTCAGATAACATTTCAGGCAGACGTGGGCTTCAGCAAGTGCTGCGTGCTGGCAGTCCCGCAACACGCCAGCAAAGGGTTCCGCCGCCCCATACAACTGTACATCAAGGGAGACTTCACGCCCAGCAAGGTAAGCAAACGTCAGATAACATTTCAGGCAGACGTGGGCTTCAGCAAGTGCTGCGTGCTGGCAGTCCCGCAACACGCCAGCAAAGGGATCCGCCGCCCCATACAACTGTACATCAAGGGAGAATTCACGCCCAGCAAGGTAAGCAAACGTCAGATAACATTTCAGGCAGACGTGGGCTTCAGCAAGTGCTGCGTGCTGGCAGTCCCGCAACACGCCAGCAAAGGGTTCCGCCGCCCCATACAACTGTACATCAAGGGAGACTTCACGCCCAGCAAGGTAAGCAAACGTCAGATAACATTTCAGGCAGACGTGGGCTTCAGCAAGTGCTGCGTGCTGGCAGTCCCGCAACACGCCAGCAAAGGGTTCCGCCGCCCCATACAACTGTACATCAAGGGAGACTTCACGCCCAGCAAGGTAAGCAAACGTCAGATAACATTTCAGGCAGACGTGGGCTTCAGCAAGTGCTGCGTGCTGGCAGTCCCGCAACACGCCAGCAAAGGGTTCCGCCGCCCCATACAACTGTACATCAAGGGAGACTTCACGCCCAGCAAGGTAAGCAAACGTCAGATAACATTTCAGGCAGACGTGGGCTTCAGCAAGTGCTGCGTGCTGGCAGTCCCGCAACACGCCAGCAAAGGGTTCCGCCGCCCCATACAACTGTACATCAAGGGAGACTTCACGCCCAGCAAGGTAAGCAAACGTCAGATAACATTTCAGGCAGACGTGGGCTTCAGCAAGTGCTGCGTGCTGGCAGTCCCGCAACACGCCAGCAAAGGGATCCGCCGCCCCATACAACTGTACATCAAGGGAGACTTCACGCCCAGCAAGGTAAGCAAACGTCAGATAACATTTCAGGCAGACGTGGGCTTCAGCAAGTGCTGCGTGCTGGCAGTCCCGCAACACGCCAGCAAAGGGTTCCGCCGCCCCATACAACTGTACATCAAGGGAGACTTCACGCCCAGCAAGGTAAGCAAACGTCAGATAACATTTCAGGCAGACGTGGGCTTCAGCAAGTGCTGCGTGCTGGCAGTCCCGCAACACGCCAGCAAAGGGTTCCGCCGCCCCATACAACTGTACATCAAGGGAGACTTCACGCCCAGCAAGGTAAGCAAACGTCAGATAACATTTCAGGCAGACGTGGGCTTCAGCAAGTGCTGCGTGCTGGCAGTCCCGCAACACGCCAGCAAAGGGTTCCGCCGCCCCATACAACTGTACATCAAGGGAGACTTCACGCCCAGCAAGGTAAGCAAACGTCAGATAACATTTCAGGCAGACGTGGGCTTCAGCAAGTGCTGCGTGCTGGCAGTCCCGCAACACGCCAGCAAAGGGTTCCGCCGCCCCATACAACTGTACATCAAGGGAGACTTCACGCCCAGCAAGGTAAGCAAACGTCAGATAACATTTCAGGCAGACGTGGGCTTCAGCAAGTGCTGCGTGCTGGCAGTCCTGCAACACGCCAGCAAAGGGTTCCGCCGCCCCATACAACTGTACATCAAGGGAGACTTCACGCCCAGCAAGGTAAGCAAACGTCAGATAACATTTCAGGCAGACGTGGGCTTCAGCAAGTGCTGCGTGCTGGCAGTCCCGCAACACGCCAGCAAAGGGTTCCGCCGCCCCATACAACTGTACATCAAGGGAGACTTCACGCCCAGCAAGGTAAGCAAACGTCAGATAACATTTCAGGCAGACGTGGGCTTCAGCAAGTGCTGCGTGCTGGCAGTCCCGCAACACGCCAGCAAAGGGTTCCGCCGCCCCATACAACTGTACATCAAGGGAGACTTCACGCCCAGCAAGGTAAGCAAACGTCAGATAACATTTCAGGCAGACGTGGGCTTCAGCAAGTGCTGCGTGCTGGCAGTCCCGCAACACGCCAGCAAAGGGTTCCGCCGCCCCATACAACTGTACATCAAGGGAGACTTCACGCCCAGCAAGGTAAACTAACATCAGGATAAAGATAATATTTCGGGTAAAGATAAGTCACAACATAAGTTATTATGAACTTTACTGAATTCAACTACGGTATAAAAAAAATACGCTTACGAAGTTGGGAAGAAGGAATAAATCTGGACAACTTTATAAGTAGATCAAGACAAGAGCTACGACTACCAACCTACATAATTTATGCGGCTGGTTTTTCATCGTTTAGACTAGTATTTTTGGATTTCTCAACATATTGAAATAATAGTTTTTCTTTTTTTTAATAACCGTAAAGTAATCAGTTATTGTATCCCTAATCATAGTCCAATTTATGACCTAACAACTATTGACTTGACCGAGATGTTATTGTAAAAAACCTTTCAATATTTTTTTTTCAAATTCTAATAAATACATTGATAATTTCAACCAACTTTTTTAAGTGAATAATACTTTCCCCTGTGTTCTAGATAGAAACAAAGCTATTTCAAGCTTGCATTGCGTGCAATAAGTTGAAAAAACCAGTTCTATGAGTGAATTGTGTAAATTTCGAGTAGTTTTTGAAACAAAAAATAGCAATTTAAAATTCAAATCATAGGTTTCAAACATGTATATACCAATAAATCGCAATGGCCCTGTTTAAAGTAGTAACATTAATAATATGTCAAGAAACATGCTTATACTATGTACTATGTACTACTTTATATACTATGACCATAGTGAAAAATGGTATACCTTCACTTGCCAGAATTTCATATGCCCGAATTTCGTCTGCCATTATATTCAATTGTCTGAATCTTGTTTCTTATAATTATGTTTCCCATAAGCATTGCTTACCATATTAATCCTATGCCAGAATCTTTGTTTCCCATAATATTAATTCCAATAATCACATTTTCCATAATGATTGTAATCCATAATTATCACATGCTATAATGTCATATGCCATCCAAATGGAACATAGGTCGAAAACCAAAATCTGTAGGTTAGGTTAGGTTTGTTTTATGACCCCGTATAGTCAAAATACAAACCCAATCCATCCTAGTTTTAGAAGAACTGCGACCAAATAGAACCTGGATCCAAAACCGAAAACTATAGGTTAGGTTAGGTTTGTGTTCTGATCCCGTATAGCAGAGCGAGCGAAGCGAGCGGAGCGTCAAAATAGAAACCTAACAGTAACCTACAGTTTTAGATGAACTGCGACCAAATAGAACAAGGATCCAAAACCGAAATCTATAGGGTTAGGTTTGTGTTGTGACCCGTATGCGGAGCGTCAAAATGCTTGTTTCAAAATACAAATCCTAACCTAATTTACAGTTTTAGAAGAACTACGATAAAAGGGAACATTGGACCAAAACCGAAAACTTTAGTTTAGGTTAGGTTTGTTTAGTCATAGTAATAGTACATAGTATCCATGTACATACGTGGTCACAATATACAGTCAAAATGTTTGCTTGATGGATTCGCAAAGAAACAATATTTAGTATGGCGTTTAAATATTCTATCAAACAATATTAAGGCACTTAATACTATGGAAAACAATACTTATGGCATTCGTATCATTATGGCATATAATATTCGGGAATACAAGAGTATGTCAAATTACTTTTCTAGTAAACGAAACATTCGGGCAAATGTAATTCGGTTAAGTGAAATTCGAGCAAATCAATATTATTGCATATAAATTTCGGCCAAACAATAGACAACAGTGAAAAATGTCTAAAACAATCAGCATTTTTCAACGGGTAACTCTCAACCTAGGTCGGCCTTAGCAAAATCAGAATCAGTCAGTAATTTATTTGCTCAAACATGGTACGAGTACATACAGTTGGTCTTAAATCTACTTATAGAACTACATGTTTCGTCACAGAGACATGCAAATTTTTCGATATGTTATGTGTGTCACATGCATAATTTATTTATGAATTAGTAATAATATCATTTAAATATTCTTGAATCGAGTAATACGCCTTAGATGGTAGGAACTTAAATAATGAGTTTTCAAATTCAATAATGCTCTGTGTTGGGGGTATAAGGGGTTTACGCCGAAGTTTACCTGTTTTCGTTACAGTTCAGAACGAACATTAAGCTGTTCTTTGCAAGTGAGTGAGAATAACTGCAGTAAGTCAGGAGCGTCGTGTACAGATTTTAAAAGCTTTTATTTAACTTGCAATGTATGTATGTATTGTATCTAAGTATGTTTGTTCGGGTGAAATCTTGCAACTCAATTTTGAAGCAGATATTGTCAACCGATTGAGCTGAAATTTTGCGTACTTACTTAACTTTGATGACAATACAATAATATGTTACCATGGGGCTGATCTGATGATGGAGCCGGAAGGTGGCCATAGGAATTCTATAATAGAAAAAGCAATCCTACCGAGCTTGGGCTCTTTAGAATCGTCTCAGTGAGCATTTGATGGATATCCAAAGAAAAGTACAGTCGGCTATAAAAGCTTGCCACTAAAATGTCGTTTTTGACAGAAAGTTATTTATTTTTCTATTATTTTGGTTGGCAGGCGCGCTGGTCGGACGCGTACGCGCCGTCGTCCGCGCACCGGCCCGAGGCGGCGCCGGCGCGGCGCACCGTGTACGCGCCGGTGGCGCCCGCCTACCGGCCCAGCGACGACGCGCCCTCCGTCGGCGCCGCCACGCCCTTCTCGCCCAACCTCGACTGCAGCGCCGACGACTCCCCCTTCTACAACCCGCGCAGCGACTCGTACGCGCCGTCGTACCAGCCGCCGCGGCCCACCGTGTACGCCACGCTGCCGTCGCCGCTGGGCAGCGCGTCGCCCGCCGCCTCGCCGGCCGCCGAGCCCGCGCCCGACGCCGAGCCCGCCGCCGAGCCGCGGGCCGCCAGGGGCTTCCCCGAGCCCAGGCGAGACGAGTAACTCGCATGAGCTGCTAAAATTATGCCACAGAGCCTGTCCAGATTGAGCGTTTTACGCGCGAGGGCACTCGCGCGCTTCAATCTCATTTTGCATCCCGATGCCGCGTTTTACGCGCGATGTGCGGCGGACAGAATACGTGCACTCGCTACTGACTCGCGAATACTACTGAACGCTCCAATGGCGCCAGAGTGTCTCGAGTCCGGCGTATTGCACGCGTTTTACGCGCGAGTTTTGAAACGCGCGAGAGCATCTGGACGGGGTGCAGTAGCTCTAGTACCTCGGGTACGCGCGAGTGTTTACGCGCGATTGCCCTCGCGCGTAAAAGCTCCATCTGGACAGGCTCTAATAAACGCCGTACGGATTTCATTTCCCTACAATTTTAACTTTCAACGACGGAAAGGACTAGTTCAAATCTAAACCTGTGTACGGCCCCGACGCTGCCGAGCGGCTACCGGTGGTCTGATCGAGCGATCGTGGGACCTCGACGTTTCACTATCGACCAGTAAATTTACCAAAAATAATAGTGTCGTCGTGAAGAGAGTTGCATAAAAATGTGGACCCTTCGATTCAAAATCGTTGGTTTTTCAATTAGTTAATCTAAACAAATGTGATCGTTCGTGCAGCGTCGAGTGTTCCACGTGTGCCGTTGTCGAGAACGTTCTTTCGTTTCATATAAAAGATGTTAATGCAAAAAGGGGGATGTTCTCTATTTCGTACGTGTATGCCGTACAAATCGGGAATCTTTCTCGAGAACGGCACATCTCTATCCGCGTGGTTGCTATTTTCTAACTCTGTCGAAGTGAAAGTTATGCACACATTCACATTAGTAGGTAATAGAACCTGTATTATTTTCCGCCAAGCAAGTCTGATTCCGTCTTGGACGGTCTGAGTGACAGTATAGGTGTTTTGTAGATGTATACTCCATAATATTCAACAGTTAGGTTGGTTCGAATAATAACGGCGGTGTTGCATAAGATCCTATGGATCGAATTTCTGCCAAGTTTGACCCAATATCTTATCTGTTGGCAACGTTGCCTCGGCTGCCAGTCTCCGCTATTAAAACAAATGGCCAAAGGCAGAAATTCGATCTCTAAGTTCCTACCCGATTTTCGGTATTGTCACTAACATCCTTATGGATCGTGTTCGTAATCGACCGGTGTTAGTCTTTTTGTCTATATCACAAATAAAGGAACTTTCGAGCAATGAAATTGTCGTCTAAATCTACTCGGTGTAACCGCGTACTTCTTGAGAACCATTTGGGCGACTAACGAGTGTATGATTGTTAAAGATGAAGTAAGTATATAAATTATAGTATATACATAGTGATAACTGTCGTTACTCGCTCAATAGGCTGATCAGTTTATACTTTGATGTAAATATCGCTGTAGATTCCCTAGGATTATGTTTTAGTTGATGGAAGTATTTTATATTATACTCGTAAAATTTTAATCTATTCATTGTTTTATTTGTATTGTCATTTTCAGACGACGACTTCTTTGTTTAAACACAATAAAAAATTTGGTAAGTATAAATTGTTAAAATTACCTCAGGGTTTATACCTGTCTCGCTCAATTCTACTGTCGAAATTTGAACCACTCATTGAACCAATTTTCCATTTGTTAATTCAAGTACATGCTCTTGGACTACAATCGCCATCTTACTGGTTAGGATCGCGGGAAGCAATTGGATGAGGACGGCGCACTACCGATCACTGTGGAGAACTTAGGGAGAGGCCTTTGTCCAGCAGTGGACGTCTATCGGTTGATATGATGATGATGAGATTTGCTACCCCTTGGTACCTGTCTCGCTCACTTCTACTGTCGAAATTTGAACCACTCATTGAACCAATTTTCCATTTGTTAATTCAAGTACATGCTCTTGGACTACAATCGCCATCTTACTGGTTAGGATCGCGGGAAGCAATTGGATGAGGACGGCGCACTACCGATCACTGTGGAGAACTTTGGGAGAGGCCTTTGTCCAGCAGTGGACGTCTATCGGCTGATATGATGATGATGAGATTTGCTACCCCTTGGAGTCATTCAAAAATAACTTTTATGCTGCGAGGATTTATGTTACATTTGTTGACGTTGGCAAGCGACTTACTAATTCAATAATATTAGCTGAAAATTTGGCAAAATGAAAGGACAACTTTTATCTATCAGGATATGTAGGTTATAGAGCGAAGTTTAATTTTATCTACCCTCCCCCCCCTCTCAGGGGTGAGCGTCACCCCCCGCGACCTCGATTGTGTCCCGGAGCGCGGTATTTTCCACTTTAAAAGAAAACCGTGTACGATACATACAAAGTGTATAGGAACGAAATAATTCTGAATAAATTTACTATAAACCTTTCACACATACAAAAGCAATAGCACTTATACAATCAGCGCAATCTGTTATCAAATACTAACGTTTTTAATTATTGATCTTTTTTTTCTGCTACAAGGTTAGTTATCTCAGAAACTTCACACTTCTCGGCCAAAATATATATGACAAAAGTAAAGAATAGAAATTGTTCTTTCTAAAAATGTATAATTTATTTCTGTTACTCTTTCATTTACCGTTGCAATGCTATTTTTAAAATTTAAGTCATTTGGCCATTATGCGAATTATAAATATTCGTACTAGTTTAAACGGTGTTACTTTCAATACCATAGACTTCTTATATATTTTTATGTAATCTACAAGTATCATAGATATAGTATCGTAGTTATAGATTTGCCACAGAGCGACCAGGCGTAAGAGAAAGACATAATATAATGACGTCAAAATGTCGGGTTGCCATGGTCGCAAAAAAAAACCCCATAAAAAGTGGTTAGAGAGAAACGTTGCCAGTACTCGTATTCACAACATTTAATTTTTTTACTCATTTTCCAATAACATCAAATAAAGGATAAACAAATTATGTATTCCCTTTTTATATTTTTGTAAATATTCCAATTAACGATTAAAAATCTATTTGTTCCTCATTTTAAAAGACCATAGGCGAAAGGTAATTGATCACAGCGCAGTAAATCATAAGTCGGACTATTACTAAGGCGGATTTAGTATAAAAATTGTAGCGCTGTTCTTTTATAGGCTACGACTGTCAATTTTCCACAAGGTGTCGTCATTTGAGTGCTGATTGATTTGAGTCTTAGACGACGCTGCTTTCACCTTTATATTTAGTATTCTCAAAACTAGTCCGTATAATCAAATAAAAATAATATACTTGGGTTCTCTGATAATAAAAATAATGAAATTAGTTTAAACTTTAAATAATATGTATTTGAGCGTTTTTCAAAAAAAGTGTACACGTGACGAACCGGAAAACGGTTTTTTTTATAACACCGATTTTAAATTTTCTTGGCTTATTTAATTCCCCATAAGTTATAGTGTATTATTTGAGAAAATGGCATTAAAATATTAAAAAATATAGAAAATATCGACATTTTAAACTCAGATTGTGGTGAAACTAGTTCCGGATAGTCACTAATATAAAATTCAGTATAAATTGATTGAAGTATTTTTTGGACCAGTTTTAGTTTACACATTTAAAATACAGACAATAAACTATTTAAAACGGGTTTAATTTATAGAATTAATGGAACGAGCAAGCTTTGAGGATAAAATAAAGGTCCAGTTCGTTACAATCGCCACCAAATGACTGCTAAAACATGTATTTTTTTGCATTAAAATGCGACAAATCAACGAATAATATTTTTTATTACATTAAGGAATATTCATTTAGTAATGTTAACGCTTAAATATGTGAATTGTTGCACTGCAGCAGCCAGAAATAATTATTTTCAACATCCCAAATCTTGGGACAGTAACTAAACGGAATCTCATGTGACTAACTGGAAAATGTAAGGAATAGTGTACATAGATTGAATATATTGAAATAAAATCACAAAAATATTATGTCATGAATCGTATTTATTGCAACGGAATCAAAATGGTATAATATATATTATTACTAGTTTATATATGTAATAATAAAACCTGTATGAAACTAGTAATAATAAATATTTACCATGTATATTATTATGTATTACATAAAAATCTTTCATGAGTAAATGACAATCTTCCAGGTTCCAGGACCAGGTTCTGGACCTCATTAGCAAATGGGGATCTGTTAACCTGGTTGAGTTCAACGCCAAGAAAACCCAGGTGTGTGCGTTCACTACCAAGACGTCTTCGTTTCTCCCTACTCCTAGTCTCCAGAGCACTCCTCTTGGTTCGCGTGATAGCCTGAATATGCTAGGCATGGATATCCGCTGCAATCTGAACCAAAACGAATACATCGAGTCACTGATTACCACAGCTTCCAAAAAACTGGGGATCCTGAACAGGGTGCGACGGTTCTTCACGCCGGACCAGCTTTGCCTTCTTTATAAGACTCAAGTTCGGTCGTGCGTTGAGTACTGCTCGCATCTTTGGGATGGCTCCGCCCAATATCTACTCGATGCGCTTGACAGATTGCAGCGTCGGGCGGTCCGCATCATAGGTGACGAGAAAAGTACCAGATTCCTCGAACCCCTTCAATTACGTAGGGACATTGGGTCGCTGAGCGTTTTCTATCGCCTATACCATGGCGAGTGTTCTGAAGAGTTATTTTCTCTTATCCCACCCTCCCCTTTCCGTCATAGAACCACACGTGCCAGCTTGCGATGTCATCGCCTCACCGTGGAGAATATTCCCACACGTACCAAGAAGTTTGGCAATTCCTTCATCTGCCGAACTATTAAAGTATGGAACTCCTTGCCGGCTCATGTGTTTCCTCCTTCTTATAACTTGGGACCCTTCAAACGAAGCGTGAAGAAGCATCTCTCGGGCCAGCATGGCAGTGTCAACTGACTTGGCACCGTTGGTTTCTCGTCAGTTGCCATTGCGACTTGGGCTCCCCTTTTTGCTTACCATCAGGCGAAGTGGAGCCACTATGTTGTGCCGTTATAAAAAAAAAAAAAAAAAATCTTAATATTGAAAGTTTTATTAGTGTTATTTATCTATTTTTATAGACTATTAACATGAACATTTCAAAATATAGAATAACAGTCTTAATTCTCATAAATAAAAAATTGGGCAAGTGCGAGTCCGACTCGCGCATGAAGGGTTCCGTACCATAATCTATAACAAGTTTGTTGTATGGGAGCCCCCCTTAAATATTTATTTTATTTTATTTTTAGTATTTGTTGTTCTAGCGGCAATAGAAATACATCATCTGTAAAAATTTCAGCTGCCTAGCTATCACCGTTCTTGAGATACAGCCTGGTGACAGACGGACGGACGGACAGTGAAGTCTCAGTAATAGGGTCCAGTTTTTACCCTTTGGGTACGGAACCCTAAAAACGGTTGTAATTAAAATACTTACATCGAACGAACTTTATTTTAGGACATCGCTTAGAACGCTGTCTGCCTTTTGTTTTCTTGACAGTTATAAACAAATATAAACCTTATTGCAATATGTTAAGGTTTATGGGTGTATACTTAAGGTTATATCGACATAAACCAATAACAATTTTTTTTCTTCATTTCTGACAACACTTTCAGCTGTCAAGTTAGTTCGCCTAATTAAAAACTCGACTGTAAGCGTGGCCCGACATGCTCTTAGCCGGTTTTTATAAATGTTTTAATTGTTATTTTGCTTTTTAGTCATTTCTTCCGGAGATAACAAATACTTTTCTGAAAACCGCATCAAAATCGGTTCTGACAAATGCGAGATAATGGCGGATAAACATGCATGTATAACAAACATATGGGTCAAACTAAGTAACTCCTTTTTTAGAAGTCGGTTAAAACATCGGTCACATTTCGATTGTGTACTAAGCTTTATAGTTCCAATTCGTCACAAAATCGTTCCGGTAGTATATCACGTCACGAATCGGACGTGACGAATTCTACCTCGACAATTTAAAATCAAAATTTCAACGTGTTCTGAACCAATTCAATGTGTTTTTGGTTTAGTTTCGGATACTACGATAGTTTCTTCTATGTCTAATTGTGTTTAAAAAGTTAATTATAATCTACTTACCGAAAAAACTGTTACTAACTCGAAATCGTATTTTTAGCGCACTGACACAGCGTACACCTTTCGTCACCGTTTTCACGGAACTGACGTTATATTTGCAATGAAATCCGATGCCTATAGCATTAAAATGTTGCCAGGATTGAAAAATTAACGCTTTTTGGGGAATATCGATTGCACAAGTATGTTAAAATCGCTTGTGACTATAACCGGAAGTTCCGGTCTGTCGATTTCTTTGGACAGTGGAAAAAGTAGTTTTTTGGCATTATAACCCGTATTTGTTTATAAATAAAGCACACGACTAAAATCTAGACTCATTACTTTATCTGTGTGACCACATTCAATATTCATACAAATTTATTTCGAGTTTCTGCAAGCCTCTGAACATGACTGAGTCGACGTGGGACATACCCATTTTAGCACTTTTCATATCTTTATTTTGCAATAAATCTAGTAATAAATATAATATAATCGTTTTATAAATATAAAATGAATGCCCCACATCTACAGAATCAAATGATACCACTCATATACCCAAATACTTAAGGTAAAGTAAAAAAAAAACACGTTGAACGTGTGGGACATTCAAATTTTGCCATGTACACTTTTTTTGAAAAACGCTCATTTACAACAATTGTTTCTTAACAAAATTTTTGATTTGCTCTTGAATACCGTAGAATTTTTCTGGCCAGTACCACAGAATAGATAATAGTACAAGTACAGAAGGCACACTACTTTGATCTTTACAAAAGCCGCTTTTTTTAGCCGAAAAAATATGATTTATGGCCCTTCTAAAGTCGTCGTCCCCAGCGCAAGCCAAACGGAACGTTAAAGCTGCGTGCCAACGGTAAAAATGAATTGGCTCGCTTGCCGCGTCGCCGAGAGCGAGGGCTGTCAACGACTAAAAATAAAAATGTATTTCCCATTTATTTCTTGCATTCAATATAGAGAGTAATATGTTTATATTCTTCATACATTATACATATTTATTATTTCATTATTTAACTATAAAATAATCAATCACAGAATTTCGACGAATTGAATCCACCACCAGGCCGCAAAACATTTTAGCTTTATTTTTAAACATTTTAATACGTATAATATAATAAAATAATGCAACGAATGCGTTACCTTAACATGCAATTAAATTCTTGAGCTTCATTTTGTTTTTGCTTAGTTGTCCGATATTTATTTATTTGTTCATATATATTCATCACTATACACCTAGTATAAAACAAAGTCGTTTCCTGCTGTCTGTCTGTCTGCCCCTATGTAGGTATGCTTAGATCTTTAAAAATACGCACGGACGCACCGTGCGAAGCCGGGACGGGTCGCTAGTTACAAATAAAACATGTATAAAGGCGAACTTATCCCTATTAGGGATCTCTTCCAATACATTTCTCTCTCTCTCATCATAAACAAGGACGCAACTAAACGGTGGCCGCCGTGTTGATACTTAAATGTTCTGCCGTACCATATCTTTGGTGGCGCGCGGGTCGCCTTACATGCTCCGTCTAGTGGGGGTTGTCTGTGGGCTACACACAAACACTCCACATCCGTTAATATGTCAATTATCTGGTAATAACAATTATTTAATACACAAAATCTTCTATTTCTATACCGCTTTTGATACTACCTGATTGTTTTGCTTCGAATTTGAAGTGTGCCAATAACCCGACCATGAAAAAATGCTCGGTCGCTGATAAAGAGAAAACATGGCACTCTTTTCTATTTCTTCTTTTAGGAATCTCAATAAGGCTATCTTTATCTATCAAGGCGTGTCAGACCCTTGGTATAATTACACATTATGCATGCAGTTAATAAACTAACCGAGACCTTTGTCGATGTGTGGGGATAACAACGTTCCAATGGCAAAGTTAAGTTTGTTCCTCAGTACAATTTATCTTTTCTTTACAGCAATATTCAAATTCAGTGCTCTCGTTGTTTGTACGGTGCGCGAGTCTGAATCTCATTTCACCGACTTCTGTATATAATTATAGCGAATAAAGGAGTTTGACCTTACAAACAATCCGGTAGTTTTGAATTTTTGATATGTTGTCTAGGATAGTTAGTGAGTGTTTAAAATGCAAAATGCACAATTCCCCCTCCGCGCCCGCCGCCATATTGATAAAACCGGCAATTACCTACTGCAGATTTTTGCTTATGCCTTCGTTTAGAAGCATTTTAGCTAGTAAAGGTCTTAGACAATGTTGTAGACAATAAAATTTACTATAGTTTACATTTTAAATGACGGAGATATGTAAAAAATAAAGTCACATTTTCCGAAAATGTATGTAAAAATGGACATGCGTTTTATTAGCAATTATAATTCCTACATGTTTTAATTAGTCCTAGACTAGTCCGTAACTGAATAACAGCTTTCTAAAGCCAGAATTATAACAAATTTCCGGAAAATGCGACTTTTCCAGTTTTTTAAATGTGCATATCTCCGTATAACTAACCGTCCTTGAAACAAAATTTGAAATGTAAATTATAGTAAATTTAATTATCTACAACATTGCCCAAGCTCTTTTTTTATATATGTCTTATAAATAGTATAAATATATGTGTATTATTACTTACTTAGTTTATGTACTTATTATAGTTTTATTAAGTATAATATAGATATCTTGGTTGTACGCAGTGTAGTTTGCCTATTTTCTTCGAATACCCATTCCTTCAATTGCTCAAAGGTTAACTGGAAGAGATCCCTAATAGGGATAAGTTCGCCTTTATTGTACATACTTCATTTATTATCAATGTATTTATAACCAGTTGTGTACAATAAAGTGTTTACATACATACATTACATAATCCAGAAGTATGTTTTTGAGTTGAAAATTGGCGCAGGGGGGGGGGGGGGTATTGTGCATTTTGCATTTTAAACACTCACTAACCATCCTAGACAACATATTAAAAAAATCAAAACTACCGGACCGTTTAGTACTTTAGTCTCTATTCACCGAAATAATACTCGTATATTACAGTCGTCCAGCATAAATGATTAAAACGACCATTGTCAGCGATTGTCGTGGAAACACTAACGTATATGTACGTATTAAATAGAAAATACCTGCGTATTTAAGGTACATAATGTACTACTCGTACTAATGGTGTGGGTTCACTTGAACGGGTCGCATTATCCGTAGTTGAGGCTTTCTATTTTGAGGTACCAGGTGGGTAATTAAACATTGTCTCACCTTAAGCCGTTATAATGTGAAATTATACCAAAACTACCAACACAGAGTTACACAGTAACTGGTAACTTTCGCATTTTAAAACCTACCTACTTCAAAAAAAGAAGGTTTATGCAGTTCGTTGCCATATACCTAATTCCGTCATTTGTAAGCAGATTTGTTTCTTTTTTTTGCGATTAGAATTTAGTAAATAAGTAACTAGTTGGAATCGGTTCAATTAGGCATGATGAAAGTGTTTTATACTCAATAATAACGCAATGACGGCTGAGGGGATCGAAATTTTATATCAGAAATCAAGGGACTGAAAAGAGGTATTGCATTTACTAATTCCATGGTTTAATGTGCTCTAATTGAATTTACTATAAAAAAATATTTAATCCCTAATATCCCTGTTCCCTTCTGGCCATTAACAACTAACAATGATAGGAAGACCGTGCCAAACCTCACGTAAACTTCTTTATTGAACAAAAGTAGTACTCGTATTCTAATAATCGAATATGCCTGGCATCTTTTTTCATAGTAATAATTAAGTGGTTCCGCAGTAGTTTCTCTGAGGCTTCGCAATTTCCTACCCATTGCTACTAAAATTACGCTTGCTCAGACTTTACTCCTCTCTATTTTAGATTACGCTGATATTTCCTATATTGACCTTTCCGAGGAGCAGCTTAACAAACTTGAGCGTATTCAAAACATCTGCATTAGGTTCATATTTGGGTTACGCAAGTATGACCATGTTTCCAGTTTCCGTTTACAACTCAAGTGGCTCCCTATCCGTCTTTGTCGTAACTTTCACACTTTCACTTCTCTATAATATTCTTAACCCTGCAACTCCCCGCTACCTTAAAGATCGTTTTAGTTACCTCACATCTGCAAGGTCCGCTCAAAAATGTATACTCACAGTTCCGGCATCGAAGTCAAAATTTTATTCTAATTCTTTTACTGTGCAAGCTATTTTACTGTGGAACTCGCTTCCGCTGGATCTAAGACAAACTTAAACTTTGGCAAGTTTTAAACATAAACTAAAATATCACTATGTGTCTCTACCGTAGCCTAATCCTTTTATAATTCTATGCTGTCGTTTTCATTATAAGTCTAACCCTTTGACCGCCAAAGACGACAAATCACGTCATCGGGAATTCGTGCCACTGACGCCAACGACGCCTATTGACGTCAAAAATTTCAATGGTCAAAAACATGCTAATTCAAACCACTGTGTTTTTCAATCTCTGTTGATTTTGGAGCACTTTTTTTTTAAGTGAAAACTTCTTTTTCACCTCACCAGCTCGAACATGGCGATTTTGCTGTCAGATAACAGTGAACAAAATGCGATTTTGTTTCGAGCGCAAGGAGCTTATATTTAAGACAACAGGAGTGCGAACTCAGAATAAGTGTTCACACAAAATTAAATCTTAGTATAGATACATAAAGTATATTTTACGGCTGAAGGGGTCACGGGAAGACAGAGATAGCTCGCAGATGGGTAGTGTGTCCCTTTCTAATATTGCCAGTCATAAAAAATAGTAATAATTAGTAGTTTTCAAATAAAATGGTAGTTATTAGTAGTATATACTTTTCTTTAAATTAACACTATTCACTTCAAATAATTAAATATTTTATTCGCTAAACTTTCTTACGCGTCACCAAAGAAACTAACGGAAAAAAATATGAAAGTTATACAATCCGTTAGTATATAAAAATAATTGTATGTTAGGGCAGGATAAAACTTTTAAATTTGAAATCTTATTAATTATAATTGAAAACTGTCAGCATTTTTGACAGTGCTTAATGGTATCTTTTCTGATTATTTAAAAAATTACATACTTATAATTTCATCATGGTAACTGGAATTAAAGGTTGCAAAAGGAAATGTTTTGGTGGCTATAGTATATTTTTTCAGGTAATATATGGTATCATATATCAATATGAAAGCATGTCAAACTTTGATAAAGTACTAAAAGAGTGACAATAAATTTACAAAATTACCGGATAATTCCGATCTATGTTTTACTTCGAAAATATTATTCGTACTAAAAACAATCTGAGCATTGCACTATTGCAGTAATGTCGTTTTAACTATACTACGATAATCCTTCGCTATCTAAGGGTGGTTAATAGGCGTCGAAATTTCAAAATGGTCGTAGCGAGCTGAAATTTGGTATGTAGGGGGCTTTGGGCCCCCTGATTCCAAAAAAGTTTTTTTTTCTATCATAAAAAAAAATGTATGGGAATTTTTTTAAGAGACCCGTATCTTGTAAACGGTTGGCTCAGGTGGGAGGTGCTCGACCAAATGTCATAGGGAGCCTCCACCCGAGTACAGTCGTGAAAAAAAAAATCGAAATGGCGACTTTTTTTTCTAAATTTCAAGTTGGTGCTAGGGGGCTGAAACTCGATATCGGGGGGCATTTGGGGCTCACAAATATGAATCTGGAATCGGTGTCCGAAAATTCGGTCAAATTCGGAGAATATCGGAAAAACAAGATTTGTATGGAGATAATTTCATATTGGTCCGAGGGGGCTGAAATTCGGTATCAGGCAGTTTTTGGGGCCCCCGAGTCGAAATCTCAAATCTAATTTAAAAAATTCGGTCAAATTCAGAAAATATCGGACAACAAACTTTAATATTTTAGTTCGACCGAGGGCCGCAGGCTTAAGGGCGAACGTCCCCCCACGAGGCCGCAGGCCGAGCTCCATGTAGCACCAAAGGTGCGGAGCGTCCCAGAGACGGCGTAGCGCGCGAGCCCAAGGGCCCGCAGGGCGAGCCCACCTAGAACATTGCTATACCCGCCTAAGTAATCGTAGTAGTAGTAGCAATCGTAGAACCGAAGTTAGGAGATAACTCAAACGAGATGTATGCCTTTAAGACCTCCCAGATCACCCCGCCATAAGTATTTTATATGAATCACTAAAAACAAAAAAATATACTTAAATAATATAAAAACATAATAAATGAGTGGTTTGGCATCGTCTTCAAAACGTGATTCAAACGTAATCTGTACTTAATGGGTTATTTTTAGCTTTTTAGTTTTTTTTGAAGTCGGTTTTTTTTTTGCTTTTTATTTCGCCATATACTTAGTAACCGTTAGTACAGTAATAAAAAGTATTGCGTAGTCTTGCATTGGTAAAACAGAGTTATACAGGTAGTTTATAAAATAACGGTATACTTACAGTTTTACCTCCCTAATTAATTTATGGTACCCTACAAATAACCACTTTTTTATATCCTCATAAATGAGTTCATGTCCACGTACATCAGAATATGTTTTTTGTTTGTTTTGTTTTTAAGTATGACTTAACGGAGTTTGTCATTTATCAAATCAAATTAACAGTTACGGGATTGCTGCGTTCTGTTAAAATATCAGGAGCCAAAAGTGTGTTATTGCTGGCATAGTAGCTATATTTATTTATGAGTTTCCATAGGTATATATAAAATAAATTCTAGCTACAGTGCCAGCCAATATACATTTTAACTTTGATTTTTTTTTTTTTTTTTATAAATATCGGACAACCTCACACAAATCAATCTAGTCCCAAATTAAGCTCAAGAAGGCTTGTGTTATACTAGACGACGATATACGTACTTATATAGATAAATATATACTTAAATACATAGAACAACCATCACCCAAGCACAAATATTCGAGTTCATCATACAAATATTTGCCCCGGCCGGGAGTCGCACCCGGGACCGCCGGCTCAGTAGGCAGGTGTCTACAAACCGAGCCAAACTTGTAATAAAATGGAGTAAGGATGAGTCCCTCTTTATTGCTAAATATTTGGTTACCCCAGCAGAGTGGGATAAACTGCCCCCTTGGCGGCTTTCTTACTTGGCTCGTTCGAACGAAGCAATGAGCAGTCCAGGTATACTATAGTATTTACTAGGTCCATGTTCGAGCGTGAGTAGAAAGTAGCTTTTTAATTTTTTCAATATCTGACCACGAATTGTCATTCTTCAGCCAAAGGTTAATTATAAAACTCTAATCATTTGAATCTCGATGCACTCTATTTCTTTCAAATGTATATAAAAGAGAGGGATAGATACTTATCAATTTGAAATTCGATTTTCGAATCCGACCTCGATTGGAACAGTTCGGATACGCGTTATACCAAAAAAATCATTAAAAACATCCGAAAAAGTATTAATTGCAACGTATTTTTTTTTAACTATATTTTTTATTTAACGACCGAATATTAAAATGATTGTGCCTTTTATATAAAACAATAGATCATTGCTCAAATAAAATAAGATTTTTCAACTTATTACTTACTGTAAATATAACATAATTTCATTATTTATCATAGATTCGAAACGTAACTTAAAAAATATCGAGTTTATATTGTAATTGTTATTTTCTTTTGCATTTATTTTGTTTGGTGTCTTACGAGTAAAAATATTAATTAATTTATAAACAAATTCTCGTAATATATTAAATAAACACGTCATGTATCTGCTAAATCTTCCAATTTGATCAAATAATGACAATAACCGTGTTGGTTGGTTGATTATAATTTCAATTAAATTAAATTGTTATTCCTTTTTAGGCAGCACTTATCTATTTTCTGATTAATAATATTATTGAAATCAGCAACAAAGACTATTAACATACGTTGGAAGAAAAAGCACAAAATGTCGAATATGTTCTCGCTGATGAGGTGAAAAGTTGTGTGTGCTACACGAGAGCAAAGTTTTTTGCATCTCGTGCTGTTGAGTCCCTCGCTACACTCAGGATTCTAAACATAGAATCACTCGCTACGCTCGTGATTCAAACGTAGAATCCTTCGCTTGCTCGGGACTCAAAATCAGCACTCGTAACAAAAAACAACTTTGCTCTCTTGTTGCACAATAGTTATTTGTAGTATCTTTTTTTCACGTTAACGTAGAAGCTTGATTTTTTTCACAGCTTTAAGGGACCCTAGACCTGAGTATATACACATATAGTGTTAATTTCAACTCGATACCTCCACGCGTTCTCGAGATAAAGGGTCTTGACAGACAAACAGACAGACGGACGGACGGACCACAAAGTGATCCTATAAGATTTTCGTTTTTTCCGATTGAGGTATGGAACCCTAAAAAACAAGGTGATAAAGTGTAAATTATATTATTCAAATGGACAAGTTAGTATGAAACACGAGCGGCTCACATTAAAACCTCCAAACAGATTACAGAATATCGACAATTTGTGGTTTAGACTTGTTCCCCCGCACTAAATTGTCAGACGGACATTGCGTGCTCCTAAAGATGTTGCGTGAATAGTTGCCATGTCAAGCTAGTAATGTATAATTGTCATAATGCACTGCAATATTTACGAAATATTACAAAATACCGAATTTTATTACTTCCCAGTGAAATTAAACTGTATCAGGTATCTTTTTGAGTATGCAGATCTCGCCTGTGACGATTATAATCTATTATTCATCTGTGATTATAATGGCACAATTCGGCATATTTCTATTTTTTTCGCATATAATTACTCAAGCACGTTCGTACGGTAACTAAGTGACTGTTGACATCACGTTGACATGTATTTGGCGATTTCGGCTAAAGCTCGGTTATGCGTGCGCCGCCCAATACCCAGTCTATAGTATTCTTATGGTCTGTGGTATAAACGGTCTGCAAACGATACAAACTGTAGGTACACTAAACTTGTTCCTTTAGAATTACCTACTTTACAGACATACCACTAGATATAATAGGTACCTACCAACATTTCATTCTTACTGGTTTCGTACCCAAAGACAAAGCTCCGCTATCCGTCTGTCTGGCTGTCTGTCTGTCTATCTGTCTGTGTGTAACTCTGCACCTCATTTGTATGAGGCGCTATACATACCAGGTGCAAACTTAGCACGGCTAGTTAAGATGGGAAGTGTTCTTGTACGAAACCCGCGGTGCACGAGTCCGACTCGCACTTGGCCGATTTTTACGTTGTTGTGGGGTGAAACGTTGCGATTTAAACTTACTATGTCGAATACGGAAATAAATAAAGGATATAAAACCAACCGCCAACCGTACCGAGTTCGATTCCCGGTGTCTTTCGCCAGGGTTACGCATTTCAATGTTTCTTTGTATTTTGATCTTTGTATCAATCGTTCTATAAAACGATCATCTGTGTAACAGAATTATAAATCATAATATTCATAATGTAACCGTTTTTATAGTCACGTCGACGCAACTTGGCACGACTGGCACGATGTAAAAAGTCAAAACGTTCCGTCACGTCCATACGTGCGTAATTTGGGAACGTGGTTTGGCCCAGGGTATGAGTATAATTGAAATTAAATGGGAATTTATTTCGGTAATTCGAACTTACGTAAATACTAATAAGTAAGGCCTGTACTTCGTATAGTAAGTATCTTACCAGTGTCAGGAACTTCCGCTCTTCCACAGTTGTTTAGTCACCATAATTGAGCAGAAACAGTAAGAGAGTAGTTATATAAATGTATACTTATTATGTATTTCCGTAACAATAGTATTATTTATTTGTTCCATATAAGAGCGTGTTACTTGTCAACGTCTGTAGCTCAGGAGTGTCAACACTGTACGATAGTAGAAAATAAATAAAAAAGGAAAGTAAATCTGCACACCTGCATTGAAGTAGTGTTTACGGCTACTTTATAGTCTTTATTTGTAGTGATAATTATCTTGAAGCTAGTACCATACTTCGCTGTATTTATCAAACTATCATCGTGTTGCACCTCTTTCTTTTTCTATCTCAAACAAAAAGATTCATCGGGGATATTTGAAAGATATTCCGAAATGCTGTCTCCGTCAGTCATACGAAATGGCTTTTTTTCTACTCCTTTTTCTGTCATTTATATAAATTAAATTATGAAAGTCTGTAAAAGTCTATACTCTATTGCCCAAAAAAACATGCCAAACGATGTTATAATATCGCAAAAAAAGCATCACTTAGTACCACAGATTACAAGATAAACAGCTGCATTCACAAAATTTTAAATTAAAAAAAAACCTCATTGTACTAAGGCATTGCTGCCAACTTAATTTTTTTTTTATCTTCAGTTCATGGATGTTTAGTATAGTGAACGTATACCTTTATGTATAAGTCATATTTTTTTGACAGATGGACGTCAATAAAAAAAAAGTTTATTAGACTATTTTTTTTTGTTGATTCCGAGCGGGAACATGTACTTAATTATTTTCTTTGTTGCATTTTATTTCTGAAATGTCGAGTCGTAGAAAAAGTATTGTATGCAAAGTTGTATAAGTAGGTCAAAAAACGCTCGTGGCATCTTTCTTACGATGTTCGCTACGCTCACATAGTAACCCATGCCACTCGCGTTTTTTGCCCCCTCTTGTACAACGGTTGCATCAAATACTATACTGCAAATACGCGGTCGTGAGATTTTCTCCCACGATCATCCACGAAAACTCGTAAATAGGGCATAATCATAAAACGGGTGATTCACAATCTTCCCTAAAATCGAAATTGTGCGGAGTTGGCATCCGACCCGACCGCCGATTCAGTTGTTCAACTTCTATAAGTTTTATTTTGTCGACTTCAGAGCTGACCGATTAATTGGAATTTCTTGATTAAGTAAATGTTTAAAGACTACTTCGTTTGAAGGTTTACCTCGGTTTCTGCGCAGTTGCTTTACATTATTTATCTAATTCGAAGGGTAGTGCGTGGGAAGGGGCGGGAAAGAAGTTTTGACAAATCGCTTGTTTTATTTACACAAAGGTAATTAAAAAGTAAGAGTGATTGTGGTTGGTGGTTTCATATACTATAGATTAAACCATGTACTTTTACAAGCTTTCATCTTTGAGTCCTCACGCTGCGCCACACGTCATAAAATAAACTTAAAACATAAAAATAATACCTTTCAAGTAATACGACCCATATCAACATGTTAAAAATACAAAACATTAAATTTATGAAACATATAATGTCTCATTTTTTTATGTGGGTACACCACAATTTTTATTTAAACCATTAATACAGAGGGCGGCAAGAAGAGCGATTAAAAGTGCAGTGGGTCGCGAGTTGCGTAGCAGCACGGATATCATATAACGGGTATACACCCCTGATGAAGAGCTCCAAATGAGTTCGAAACATGTCGGGCCGTTCCTGTCAATTTTTACGTGAGTTTAAACCGTTTTTATATAATTACATTTACGTTTATCATAATTCAGTTTTCGTTTATATCCTCTTAAAGAATATACATATTCCGTCTATAGTAAGAAAAATTGTCAAATTTTATAACAATACACGACAGCATTATCGATACCCTACTTTAAGAACTTGGGAAATTAATCACTTTTCACAAAAACTTAACCACCTTCAACGAGAGGAAATTGTATTTACGAGAACAACTGAACGAGTTACTATAAAAATAAAACTAACGGTTTTAATGTATCTAATATTTAAAGAATTATTCCTGACTCATAACCATTAATTGAAGTCGGTTGATAAAACGGGATATATTTTCTACCGATTTCCAAAAAAAATGGTTCTCAATTAGTGTATGTTTTTATTGACGTACCTACTCGTATTAGGAGAAATATTTTTTGTTCGATTAGAGGCATCTTCAATTTGGCACAATTTGGTCCCATATAATTGTGGTGAAGATTTGATGACGAGGCGAGGCCCATCAGGTATCGAAAGAACTTCTCAAGGCACATGTTTTTGTTTTTGAATTGTTTGACATGATGCCCTATAGCTACTTTCTACCATCGCACTGCTCGCCATCGGCAGGGTGTTCTACGAACGTTCCGCATGTGGAATGAGCTCCCTGCCGAGGCTTTCCCCGGGGGCTACAGCATGATAGGCTTTTCAAGAGGCGACGTTCTTAAAGGGTCAACAACGCGCGTGTGATGCTCCTGGCATCGCAAGCGTCCATATGCGGCGGTAATTGTTTAACATCAGGCAGACGCATGCTTGTTTGCTACTGTTGTAGTATAAAAAATAAATGTTTTGTGATTCCAGCGTTATTTATAGTAGGTAATTCAGTTGTCCTGGGAAAACGATCTCTTCTCGTTGAACACTGTTTCTTTCAAGTTGATTCTTTCCGACATGCAAAATATCTCACAAAAATTATTTAAGGATTCCCAAATATCTGAAAGTTCGACGCGACCAATTTCAATACGACCGCTGCCCGTGGCGTGAAGGGCCGCCAGAAAAATGCTTTAGTATAAAATATTAGGGAGGGAGCACTTTGTGTCCGGCCGATATGGAATAACTCTATGATAAAAATCCTACTTTTTCCTTATTGTAAGGAAGGGTTTATGTAAGAGTACTTATGTTGTTTGAATAAAGAGTACCTTGAAATTATGCTTTGGTTTTAAGCGATATATTTGTAGTCAAGCCTATAATATTAATAAGTGCATTGCTGATTTGTAGGGTAACGGCACCAGTGGTCAGCCAGGAACCAGTGGACAGCCTCTTGGGTCGTTTATTGGTCATAAATATCGCTATGGTTAAAATAAACGAATCACATACACTTAAGATGATGCTCTGATTCCTCATTGGTTAATATAGCACGCGACAAGAGCAGCAGGGGATCAGAGAGGAGAAATAAACTCGTTCAGACAGGTGCTTTCCACCGACAAGAGCAGTAGTGTCATGTCTGCCATATTTTGTGTTACACGTGGTGTTCCCGTAAAAGGTAAGAAAAGACATGTTTTATTCAAAAGAGTGATTGTTACTTATACAAATTATCTTTACAATTACTTCATGTACTAAATTATATTTCATTTTAATGAAAATATCGCTGATTTATGCATAAATTGAGGGGGCTGTCCACTGGCTACCACTTTTTTGCAAATTATCCAATCGTCAGCCTCCCCGGCTGTTTACTGGGTATTTCAATTATTTTTTTAAATTGTGAGTAAAAACGACCGTTAGAACCGTTAAATTAAAATTTAAAAAAATTGTAAGGCATGTGTTGTCGTAATCGTGAGAAAACCCAGTGGTCAGCCGCATTTCAAATGATTTTTTACGCGGCTGAACATTGGGTACTCGCAATTATTGCTATTGCGGCTCCAGTATTCAGCCACTATCTTGTTGGTACCAATTTAAGTGATATTTTTAAAGCGGTAGGTAAATATTTGTGTAGGAATCTAGAAACTATACAGTATATAAAGTATAAAAAAATATAATTATTCCAATAAAAAGTAAATTAAATGTATATTGGACTTTAAACTGGAATAATTTACTTCTATACAGGCACCTAACTGAATAATTTTCGACCGTTTCTTCTGTTAAAATAAATTTTTAGTCTGTATTGCAGAATTTTTCAGATAAGATATATTAATACTTCTCGATTATTTTAATCAATTAACGAGTTCTCTCTTATAAATTTGTGAAAACGTAATGTCTCATTATTTTGATGTGAATACACCACATTTTGTGCGCATTGATCCTTGTATCAATGGAGTTCTTTGTTTTATGAGAATAGTAGCTATAAAAAACAAGATTTCCAAAAATAATATCATTGATTTTGATATAAATATTGCTAGTTTTGATCTCATTCTTATTAATTATTACAAGGGCTGGGGACTGGATTCAGCGAGGCTGTTAATAGGATTTTAGAGGCTGACCACTGGGAAAACGTGCCATTTTTTGTTTAAACTTAAATATATATTTTATTAAAAGAATTATCGTTTTATATATATATATTGCTCAAAAACTACAATAAACTATTCATCCAATCATGTGGTATGTTTCATTATCCGACGAATACTGTATAATTGTCAACTGTTCAAAATTCAAAAAGTCGATTGGGGGCTGACCACTGGTGCCTTTACCCTATTAGTGATTTTCATACAATTTTTTTTACAGCCTCATGACGCCGTAAATGTTGTCATATAACCGAATTATGTTAACTTGAGGCGAAAATGAAAGGGTTCACAGCACAAGTCAAGAAAAAACAGAAATCAATTGTTTTTATTAGGTATTATACTCGTATAATGTCACATTTTGATACTAACATTTGGAAATAAATAGAACCATTTATTCAACTCAATAAAAATAATAATTTCAAACCATCGGCATTTACAACGTAGGTTTCGATATTTTAAAAGTATGGTTGTACTTGTCGATGATAGTGCCGTGCCGGGTTAAAATTTAAAACACTAATTGATGCCTTTAAGATTTGTTTTCCTGGCGAGCATCGTTGTTTTGAAACTGTTTTTGCAATTGCTTAATTTACTTTTGAGTTAATATTGTACTGGTGTTGTTGCCTTAGAGCTAAAAAAAATAATGATTGAGAAACAAAGTTTTGTTTACAAATATGTGAATAATTATGCTTGAGATTTCAGAGTAGTATACTTGACGTTTCAGTGACCTGTTACAATAAGTTTGGACTTCATTTATTACGATGATATGATACCAGGCCTAAACTCAATTTAACAGGGTAGCGCCTACTCTTTTTAATTTTAGTAAATACACATATTAATTAATTGAAGTAGAACGTCCACCTTCGGTGCACGAGCCCAATTCGCACTTTGTTTTAGTCTACACAAAATACTATGTCATGCGACTTCTATGAAAAAATAATGAGCGCACTCACATTTTTCTGTGGGTACACTAGTACAGTCGAGATCTTAAATCTATGATCAAAAATATCTGAACTTGCATCTAATGCCCTTAACAATAGAGCCGAGTTAAATTATTTATTTTTGAACAAACTGCTCATAAATATTTGAACTCGAGTGTATATTATGGATAAACAAAACTGCTAGTATAGGCCCTCAGCTGTGGAAAGCCCCCTCGAGGCCGCTAGTTCAAGCCTAATTTGCACCGTAACGAGTAAAAAGTATCTATAAAAAAACAAAATTCATGGTTTTACTTCGCGGCTCCGGTGCTTTGTACAAAGTACAAACTAAGGAGATAATGTAATAATAATTTATCAGCCCTTACCGATATATTTCTATGTTTGACGCTATACCATTTGTTATGCGCAATGTTGCGTTTCTTTTCCTAGGCGTCCGAGTCCGAGGGGTAGTAGTCTTACTACTTAACGTTTGAATCCCAAGCCCAACATCGCGGCATCTTCCTAAAAAATAAGCTTCACCTGGGGGGCATTTTATTAGAGTAGTTCCATAGGGATTATCGGTGTAGATATATGGTGGCTCAGCCACGCTTACTGTTGCCAGCATAATGAGTATTAAGATCATTTTTTACTTAAATCGAAGTCTGATTAGAAACTCTGCTTGCAATCGAAATAAAAATATTTTAGAATGTTTTACTAGTGGCCTTTTACGTTTTTTTAAGAACACGGATGAAATTAATTCTAAGTATTGTTAAAAATGAAGTTTCTGTAGGTACAGATAGGTACTTTAATAAAAATAAGCTATTAGAATGGTCTTGAATTTGTTTTGCTATATTGGAATAGGCCGATAACAATTTTAACTCGCGTTGACTGTGAAGGGTTCAGTATAGACTGATTATATTGAAGCGTAAAATTGAATGCTTTAAGCGGTCCGCCCTGTGGTATAATGAAGAGGAAGAGAAATTTGAGCGGTCCATCTTAATTTTATGGTTTCTGGCCCAGAAAGCCGATGAAACGTTACGTGGGTTCAAGCTTAAAAAAAAACTTTTCAATGTAAACATTTGGCTTATGCTTAACCGTCTTGCAATAATATGCTGGGTCTATATCTGTTGGTCTAAAATAATCTTTGGTCGATTGTTTTTTTATGTCGAAAATTGAAAAATTGTTTAGTCTAGCATTTGTATGGAATAACATTATTTGGTCAATTGTATTTTAGGCATAGGTATAATTTTTGATATTCGGAATATTGGTGTCACTAATAATTGCATCCAAACTGTCGCATTTTTAAAATTAATATTACTTAGATTTCCTTCCTAAACTAACCTAACCTACTGTTCTGGGAGCGCCTTATTTTTGTTGGGGACGCAGTTCTAACTTAACCTAACCTTCTGTTCTGGGAGTGACTTATCGCTCGCTCGCTTCAGCATATGGGTTTTAGGAGGATTGATGTTAGGCTAAAGATACCTAACAATATTATACTTTTAGCCTTTTAGTCATAAAAAAATATACTAAACAATTTTAGGTCAAACATGTTTTAGGACACAAAATATGTACTTATGTAAAAAATCTTTATGCTAAAGAATAAATATACCATTAAAAATTAAACCAAACATTTTCGGCCAAACAATTTTAGAATTTTAGACCGAGCGAGGGGCACCCTAATATGAATACTGTAAATAAAATTTAATTGAATTCTCCATCCGAGCGTGTTGTTCAATCAAATAGGTACCTTGTCATCAACTTTTTCTTTCAATGCAATAAAACACTTTCAGTCAGTCAATGGTAAAAATGCCGTTTTTGGGACTTTCATATCTCAATAACTATTTTACTTATATTTATGAAATTTGGGGTTCTAGTTGTTCTAAATACGTAAGCTAAATTTCATTTGTTTATCTTAAATAGATTTGGAGTTATTGAGGGGTCAAAAGTGGTTCCAAACGGTTCGTGTAATATAGACACGGTTGCTGCTCGCCACCTGTAATATAACACACGCTCCGGGGGGGGGGGGGTGAACTTGGCTGGACATGCTGCCGCGTGTCTAGATTGTGGGTAGTGTTGCCAGATCGAATGAGCCTATTATCGGGGGAAACAACATTTTTTTCGGGAATTTGTGACTATGGTCGGGTGGAACAAAAATTTAATCACATTAAAGTAAATATATTAAAAACAACGTCGGTCGCTGCCGATAGAAATGTCTGCATAAAGAAATACTAACAAAAAAAAACGTAAAATGGTTGTATACTATAATTTTTTTGTATTTTCTACAAAAATGTGATAAGGTAATTTATTTATAAGTACTTACGGAAAAATTTGCAGTTGTAAGGAAGTGGAAAAGGAAATCCAATTATAGTTTTATAAAGTGAAGTTGTTTTTCGGGAGATCTTTCACTTCATCGGGAGGCGGAAGGACATTAGGGTGTTTCATATTTCAAAAAGTTTGATTTTCATGTGACTTTGCTCAAATCCTTGATCGCACTTACCTAAAAGGCCTCTGTGCCAAATTTCAACTTAATTGAACATTATTTAGAGGTTGCGCAACATTGTGGAATTTAAGAAATACGTAAATTCTTGAGCAATATTCAAATAAGGATTTCAGCATTTTTGGGTTAGTAAATTAAAAAAAAAAACTTATCTGGCATAAAAAAGCGATAACGTACAACAAATTTAACGTTCAGTAAAGCTTCTTTTAATGAATTTCTATAAACAATGGCTCTTTCAAAGAAAAGTATAGTTTAAGTAATTTAAGTATACACTCATTATGACAAAAAAATTAATGAAAATAATATCATACAATTATATGTCAAGATCTGCTAAGAACTTAAAGAAGAAAGGATGTGCAATATTTCTGTATAGAAAGATAAACACAAAAGTACATTTTTCAGTTTAATTTTTGAGTGCACGTACGATACGCGGATTGCTCATAATATAGAGCCATTATCACTTTGGGACATGAAGAATATGTTATTTTTGTAAAGTATGCTATACTGAAATGCATTACATATTGATAATCAATAGCAAATTATATAAATACATATATTTTCAGGCCACTTAACGTTTTTATTTTTTGTCTATAGATTCAGAGCTCCAAAACTCTACGATTTTGCTTTTTTGTATGTTACTTATTCTATATTTTTGTAAAACATGTTGTGAATTATCTCCCATCATATTAAAAATAATAGACTTCTTCTATATTCTAAGTGATATCGAAAACGCTGACGTATCTGCTCTAGAAAGCGTTTGCTGTATTTTTTCCCTTTTTTCTATAAATGGTAAAATTACACGTTTCTCTTGAAGGCTCTGACTTTATAGAAATTAAACAATAGTTTAATTACTTACATTTAAACTTCTCTACGGGTAATTCTCTTTACTTCCAAACAGAGATATTTATGATTAACATCTTATAAAATCAGTGCTTCAGAACTATTACGACTTTTGTTGCAAAAGTGGTCAGTTTGCGCAACCTCTAAACGTCCTCAAATTTTCTTGAAATTTGGAACAAACATTTACTTTATTATAGAGACTCGATCCCCAAGCAAAGTCATAAAAAAATACACAGTTTATTTTTTTCCATACAAAGATGAAACACCTAAAGGACATAATACTAAAAAATTGTACATAGTTAAGGGCTTTAAGTAAAACGAAACTTTATTGATTCCTTTGTGTGACGAAAGTTACCCATACAATTTGTATGACTAACTTTCGTCACACAAAGGAAGCGGTCGTGTTTTTTTGTTAACTAAGCTTTTAACTATGTACAATTTTTTTGCAATCTTTCGTCACACAAAGGAATAACTAAAGTTTCGTTTTACTTAAAGCCCTTAACTATGTACAATTTTTTAGTAGGGTTTACTTGGCTAATTCCGCATGGCGGGTAATTGACATATCTGTTCACTCAGCAAAAACCAAGGATTAGAGTTATCAAAGGCTGCAAATTTATAATGATCGGAATATTAGCTATTATTTACCTGCAACTTTACTAGAAATTCATTTCGATCCGATGAATCTTTAATTCTTATTGACGACGCGGTTGGCTCGGTTTGTAGATACCTGCCTACTGAGCCGGCGGACCTGGGTTCGAATCTCAGCTGGGGGTTCGAATATCTGTGTGATGAACTCGAATATTTGTTCCTGGGTCATGGATGTTCTCTATATACCTACATATGTATTTATATATATTATTTATATCGTCGTATTACAAGCTTTGCTTAGTTTGGGACTAGGTCGATTTGTGTATGATTGTCCCTTAATATTTATTTGTTTATTATTTAGGTATTCGAACAAACATTCAAATTGCAACAAAAGTAGCAACTTTACGCATAAAGGAATGAAGAAAAACCTTAAGAAGCTGTGCTATTGCCAGATAAAATATTCTACTATCTGTGGATACTTAGCTACTTTCAAAAATTGTTGAAATAAATCAATATAGTTACAAAAACACTTTTTTTAAAGTATAATTTTTCTTCAATTAATTTTTGTCATAGTATTATATTATATTCAAATGAAAATGTAATAGAATTGTATTTATTAGACTAATTGGTATACCTACTTAATAATAATAATTGAACAATAATAATGGACCTAATATAGCGGTTTCATTAATGGGTTCCGGGAAGCCAATATTGACTGGGTCGTCTGAAACGTGTTGCATCGCTGATAGACAGGATGTAGGGCAAGAGCCTACTGCTGCTATGATCGTTTGTATTGCACTACACAAGCAGATCATGTACACTCCCGAGCAAAATAATTGCATCACTTTGCATATTTTCATCCGCACCCTATAACTTTGTAAATTGTTACCCAAGACTGACAAGTGAGGTACCAAATGAAAGCTGGCAATATAACGCAGTAGAAAATGTAATCTAAAATCAACTTGCAGTCCAAGGACTGAAAAACGTAGGAAAACTGGGAGCTGTCAGAAATGTATGAAAAATTTATCTATGAAAACGGGGAGTAAAAGGACAATTTAACATCCATCGAAATTATTATTACAAAATTAATAACTGGTGTTGCCACCACTAGCTCTTATAACAAAATTTAGGCGTTTTTGCATAGATTTTATCAATTTCCTGACGTAATTCTGAGGGATGGCATCCCACTCCTCCAGCAAGGCTTCCTTCAGCAGACGACGCGGTTGGCGCAGTGGTTAAGCAACTGTCTACTGAGCCGACGGTCCCGGGTTCGAATCCCGGCAAGGGCAAATATTTGTGTGATGAACACGAATATTTGTGCCTGGGTCATGGATGTTCTATGTATTTAAGTATTTATTTATCTATATAAGTATGTATATCGTCGCCTAGTACCCATAACACAAGCCTTCTTGAGCTTAATTTGGGACTAGGTTGATTTGTGTGAGGTTGTCTGATATTTATTATTTATTTATCTATTCAGCTCTGGATTCCGCTTCTCAACTTTTAGGCAGTCCCACATGTGTTCGATAGGATTAAGGTACGGGATCATCGCTGGCCAGTTCGTCGTGGTGATGTCCACCTCGGCAAGGTGGTGTCTCCTGCGGCATGGCAAGGGCCATTATCCTGCATAAAAATAAAACTCTCATCAAACAATCCTTTGTAAGGGACAGCGTACATCTCCAGGATCTCGGTGATGTACCTGGCAGCGTTCAAATCACGTCCACGACCTCTAGAAGATCGGCACGAAAACCAGCTCGGTCCACCCATCGTAAGAAATGCCGCCCCAAAACATAACAGAATCTCCTCCGTAGGCGACTCTCTCGGAGATGCAGCACTCAGCAAATCGTTCTTCTGGTCTCCTGTAGACTCGTTCTCTTCTGTCGCTGCCATCCAGGTACATCCTGCACTCGTCCGACTACAATACTCCGAAGTTTCATTTGTCCAAATGTATCATCATTCCGAATTTTCATAATTCCGAAAACCATGTTCTGGTGAAATATTTTTACTTTTTTTGGCATATCATATAACCCTAAACCTAACCTAATTAAATTGTGTCACATGCCATCCACAGCAAATATCATCGTTTGTCGTGATAGCGCTTCCGGTTTCAATTGTTTATGGCGAGAGGTCATGATTCCAGGGAAACCTTGCTGCCAACTCTTTTGTTTTGTAGGTACGTAAGTGGATTACACCATCCATCAAAATTATTAATTTTGGTCCATAATATTGCTTAGAATAATTGTAGTACAGTACGTGAGATCTTAGAAGAAATTTCTCCTGAAAACTGAGACAGGTATAAAACCCAAATGTTACTGTAGGTACCTACATGGTATGGTTGGTCTGGACGACTAGACGTCCAAAGATGTTTAAAGAATCGTTTTAATCCGACTACTATTAAGAAAGGAGGGCCCTTCTCTTTTTCTATAAGTAAATATATACTATGCCATATAAGTTAAAGCAATTCAGGTGTTAATTTTTGCGGCATTTGCGGTACCTAAGTAGTTTATAAACCAAAAAACAGCCTATATATTAATCAGGTTACTAAGGTCAAACTATACATGAGAGAGATAATTATTATATAATTAGTTAGGTACATTTGTAGACAAACGTAGTTATAAAAGTGAGCGCAGCATTCGCCAATAAACGTATGTTTGGCGAAAGTAAAATAAATGTACCAAATGTATGTATTATTAGTATTGCATGAGATAAATAAATAAAAAAAAAGGTACCTAGTTGTTATAGATGTAAAAGGTTATCTTATTTTCCTCAAACAGTGACAGTCAATTAATTCCTTCCTCTTCTTTAACATTATAATGGCCTGTGACTGATATAAATTCATTCATTCCCTGTAATTGTTTATTTATGATTTCTTCACGTCCGATGAGTCTGACGAGAAAAATCTTTTACGTTTAGGTCTCTCTTTGATAACGGTCTCTTTGATAATATTTCCTCTTTGTTCGGGAGGTTGTCGACTGTTCTGTACTGATTTTATCTAATGAATTCCATATTATATGAAATAGGTACAGGTGCAGTACCTACGTAATGCCTTACGGACGGACTCACAAAGTTACTAAATAGTCCACCAGCACACACCTTGGAACCTGGCTCTGCATTCCACCTTTTTTCGCTTAAGATAGGCGCGTTCGTGGCCAGTTCTATCACGGTCATGTCACCATGCCGCTATATCCTATTGATTGCGTCGTACTTTACCCAAATTTTCTCAGGACGGCTTTTGGCGAAGATTTTTTTTATTGGTTAAAATCCGTCTAGCCGATTCCGTGTAATGAAAGGGAAAGGATTTTTTTTAATTGTGTAAATAAAAACGGATTTGCAATACAACTTTAAAATCTTATAATAGTATACCTAGTACTAGAAGTTGCGCGCAAGTTCGTCGGCTAGAACATTTTTTTACCGTATTGGCCGGGTGCAGAGGTCGCGTAGGGAAAGCGAAAATGATCGCAGCGCTTGATGTGGCCAAAAGTGGTAACTTTGGCCTCTCTGTTTCTGTCAAACGTCATACTTTTCAGTTATAATGCTTACGTTTTGTACTATAAAATAAGAAACTGATAGGTGTAATTGTGTGGTAAACTGCAATAATACAGGACGAAATAGCAATTGCAAATGTTATGCTTTCCTACACCGAGTTGGAAACAAGATCAGAAAATGAATTGGATCGCTGTTGCTAGAAAAATAAAGTAAGTGTATTAAACTGAACATATTTTTATCTATTTAGTGCAATAATATTATTATGATAGAATTATTACAATGTTTCAAAAATATGAAATGTAAAATTACTTATAATTTGTAAATGTTACTTATTGTTTGTTTATTAATGTGCCAAAATTAACAGCTTCCCTTTACTCTCGGTTTGAGGCTGAAACCTTATGTTCTGACCGATGCTTTGGAAGCCAGTTTTGAAAATAGTAGTAATTCTTCAATTATCTGAAAATAAACATAATAAAACATTATTTTTTCCTTTAATTTGTAAGGAAACAACAAAGAAGTAAATTGACATAATAATATTAAACACATATATAATAATTACTTTCTTCAATTAAAGCTAAGAACCAAATGTGTTTCACATTAAAAACAGACAGATTTTGCACTTGTTAGGTGCTCTACAATCAATATTTTCAATTTTTTACCTTAATTTTATTGCGTCCATTATTTAACACTTTTGACAGACCCCATCCAAAGTTGTGAACGCTAGGTGGCGCTAACGTCATGCACCCGGCCAATAGTCAGGCAAAAAGTATCGTATAACTAGATAGCGGTAGCGAAATGTTAATAAATAGACTGTCACGACTGATGTTGACGACACGTTTGGCTCGGTTTGTAGACAGCTGCCTACTGAGCCGGCGGTTCCGGGTTCGAATCCCGGCCAAGGCAAATATTTGTGTGATGAATTTGAATATTTGTGCTTGGGTCATGGTTGTTCTATGTATTTAAGTATATATTTATCTATATAAGTACGAATGCCGTCGTCTAGTACCCATAACACAAGCCTTCTTGAGCTTAATTTGGGACTAGATCGATTTGTGTGAGGTTGTCCGATATTTATTTACCATTAACATTAACTTAGCACACTTATCATAATTAATATACTATTAATATGGTTCCGGAGAAAAGTTAACGTAATTAATGACTGACTTATGTAGGTAGGTACTAATCATTGCAAATTAATATCGGAAAAAGGTAAAAAACACAGGTATAGTACTTACCAAGATTTTTTTGGAAGTTTTTTACACTTTTAACTTTGTTGTATTATGTATAAAATATTAAACTAAATTTAAATCCAACTCGCCGTTGAAATTGACTTGTTTCCCGCTTTGATCAGGGTAAGTGAGATTACATTTAAATATGCTTTTTTTTTCGATGAATTATTTAAGAGCTTGCCTTTCCAGCGTGCAATATGTAAAATTATATGGAATAATAAAAAAGGCGCATATAAATATTTGACCATAACAAATGTTGTAGAGTTTACTATAATGACCTACACTCTTATGATTGTGAGATATTAATTACAGCTATTTAGAAAATGTGCAAAATAGACCGTGTCCGATCTTGGCCCTGTTGTTCGAGATGAGAATTCGTTATTAATTCCTATACGTCGCAAGTGCATCGTATATGGGGATTCGGGCTGTTCAGATTTTTGTTGTAATCGTGATGATATATGAAATATCTTTTTGATACAATCTTCTATCGTTCTCTTTCTCAATCAATCTTGTTGATGTAAAATTTTGTGGACATCTTATCAAATAAACGTTTAAAAAAAAAATGGCATTATAAGCAATACACTAAGACGGTTTTGTAGCGCGTCTTTCTGAATCGAAGGGGCCGGCTGAAAATCCGATTAAACTATAGCATTAATTGGTACACAGATACCTTACATTGTTTAGTGTTCTCAACAGTGCATGCAGTGATGTTTACACAGACGCTTACCTCTTTCACTGGTTGACATCAAAATTTCCGTATTCTAAACGTAGCCCGAGGTTTGGATTAATATTTTTATACGAATACACGATGTCTGTCTTAGCCTGCCTCTTGGTGATATTTGCCCCATCCGCCAGGACCGACCAGCTAGCAAGTAGTGTCCGACCGAAACACGTTTTTCTGCCGAAACCGAAACCGAAGGTTCGGTTCTGATTACATTTTCGGCCGAAACCGAAACCGAAACAGAACCTTTTATAAATGTGATTAAAACGTTGTATAAAATGAAAGCTGGCCGTTCTTATATAATGAATACAATGAAAGATTTCGTTGACCGATAGAGCTAAGTGTTTCAGTTTCAGTTTGGTCCACAATTCATTCATATCCTTACGGACGATTAGATGCTTTTTTGTTCTCGCCTGGAGTCCGTATTTATTAATCGATGCTTATGATTTTTGTGAGTATGTTTGATAACTTATTATTTTTGTCGATTTTAAAAAAGTGCAGATGGATATAGAGTGAGGTGGGGTTAGACAAAGTAAAAAAAAAACAATTTTCAGCAATTACACAACGAACTTACATTTCACTTATGTTGAATTGATATTTTAACATTGACACTGGGTCTAAATTAAATTACTAAAAAAATTAAAAGCATTAACAGCCGTAATACTGAACTGAGGTTGTGGTCTGTTAATTGTAGATGATATAAAATGAAACAAGTTCAAAAACCTAGCAACAAAATAATTGATTGATTTTTATAATTGCAATCAGGCTCGTAACGCTAATTCAAAAGTAGGTACTCATTCCGACGACGAATCCTAAAGTCGTTTTATGAGATAAGTAAACCTAACTTTTATCCTAAATAACCTATAATAATTCATAACAAAAACAAAATTAAGTAAATTTAAAGTAAATATAATTTTTTAACCGCCAATCTCGCGATTTTGAAAATTACGAAAAACTGTATTGACGAAAAATACTTTAATACTTATCGAGCATATTTCACACACACAAAATTTCATGAGAATCGGTTGAGAAATGCGACATTAAGGCAAGGCAACCGCGGGTAAGCGCGTGGACACCTAAACATCCGGGCATACGGAATAATTTTGGGCCACGCTGAAACGGAAATGCTTTGCTCGCTCGGTCAGTTACTTAGCATTATTCGGGGAACAAACACAACCGTCACCTCACTAAGCAAAGTGATTCAGTGGCCGGCGGAGTCAGGCGAGCGACGCCATATTGACAGCCATGCCGACTGCCGAGCGCACCCGACGTTAGCCGAACGCGACCCGACAGTACGATGTTGTAAGTTTCGGCGCGGCCGAAAGGTTCGGCCGTTTTTTGGCCGAAACCGAACCTTTGGCCGAAACATGAATTTTAGGCCGAAACTGGCCGAAACCGAAACTTCGGTCGGTCACTACTAGCAAGTAAAACTGCGACCAAAATAGCGCGCGAGCCGAACGAGAAAGGGTCGGTTGCAATTTTTTTAATTAAAACAAAACTTAATTGATTCCTTTGTTTGACGAAAGTTACCCATACATTTGTATGACTAACTTTCGTCACACAAAGGAAGCGATCGTGATTTTTTGTTAGCTAAGCTTATAAAAATATACATTTTTTTTGCAATCGACTTCAAAGCGAGCGTGCAGAAGTAGCATCTATAGTGCTTTTCTTAAACATATGCAATGAAATAAAAAAGTACACGACCCAAAAAAAAAAACTGTTTAGCCTGTTCATGAACACAGACGCCGCTGTGTTTAATAAAATATTACTTCTCGGCCTAGGCCTTCTGTTTTGTATGAAGTTCCTTTACCTACATGCTAATGCGCATAAGCATTTCAAACATATATGACGCAGAGGGCGCTCCAGTAGCGTAACGAATTATGGGATGAAAGATTTGGTGTGATTACTGTGATTGACGTAGCGATCTGATAGCTCAGTTGAAAGAGCAATGCGCCGGAAACGCAGAGGTCGCAGGTTCAAATCCTGCTTAGATTGTAGTAGATCGCATTCAATTTTTGTTTCTTAATTTACCTTTCATTATTTGTAAATTAAAAATGTGGTAAAAAAGATTCTATACAAATATCCTTTACCTACAGTTCTCTCGAGTTGTCCCGCCCGAAATGTAATACTTCGAAGCTTTATATCGCACGTTATGACGACATTTCATTGTATGTTAGTGATTTTTTTTATAAGTATCCTTAAACCGTAATAACGTAACGAGTTAGAAGGTCTTTTACAAAGCTGAACAAAGCAAGATTACCTCAAGAAATTAAATGATAAAAGAGCAAGAATAAACATCGGCTTGTTTTCGTTTGCTCAATGGCCCGCAGCTAAATAGGTTTAATAGGTTCTTTGTAAATTCCGCTAAAATTCGTTTAGCCACAATAAACGTGTTTATTTTTATTTCATTTAGTACAGCGCCTATGGCGTCCCCCTCTCAATGATTAGGTAAATGGGCGAACGTTATTTTTAGTCAGTTTTTTTTTTTTTTTTTTTTTTATTAAAAGTTTCTACGTTACCATAATTAAAACGTTATACCTAACAATCAGAAATTGTGAGACGCGAGTTAACCTTTTGAATTCAACATTGGCAAAAAATTAATAACCCTGAACAAAAGAAAAGCGTCGGCGTTTGGTGTCTGTCGGTGATATTCTTGTTGTAGCACTGACTTCAAAAGGTAACTTAATTTAAAAAATATATGTCTATTAGGTTTTATATATAAATGTATTATAAAAGTGAAAAATAAACAGTTTAAAAAATGTTTTATATTATATTTTTTTGGTGTTTGGTGAGTTTTCTGTTACATATGTTTTTGATATGACCATTATTTTTTCAACCATGAACTGTTGCAGTATAACAACTTTATAAATTTCCATACTTGAGTCAGGAAGCCATGAACCAGTTATATAATACCAAAGTAGCCCCATTTTTCCTAAGGGCCCTTGCACACCGCGTATTTGAAACGCGCCCACGACGCGCGTTTTACATTCCACGGAGCAGTTTGATTGCGGTTGTCACAAACGCCACAAACAAACTGCTCCATGGAATGTATAGTCTCTGCAGTTCACGGTATTGAACTAATATTTCATACGACTTTCCTGTAAAGACAAACAGGCTGTCAGCGGTTTGCACTAATACATCGCGGGCCCTCGAACCCCGAGCCGAGCCCAACTTTATGGGCGGCCGAATAACAATTAATCCAGCAAATTGCTTATCCCATCTTTTATATTGAACTGTCGGGGTATTGATACCGATATGGACGCCTATTTACGTTCGGTCGTCCATTGAAAGAGATGACGGTTTTATGTCTTGAATTTATGATTGGGGAAGAATTTAATGATTTCCTTTTAACCATCTGTTAACAAGAAGGATGACCTGACTGATTGTAAAAATTAAAAGGTCTTTATCGCGGCTATACTTATATACCTAGATTTTTGCTATTCAAGCTAAGTATAGGTAAAGTCACATTGACTGCATATTAAAAGAGTTATGGATCAATACATCAAAATTAAACATATCGCCTGTGCCTATCCCTTGTACAGTCGAGTTCATTTACATCTACACACTTACGAGAGCAAAAATATCTGAACTCGACCCTATTGTATGTATAGGAGCATAAAGTCGTGTTCCAGATATTTTTGTTCTCGTAAGTGTGTAGATGTAAATGAACTCGACTGTACCTTAATGACCATAAAAATTCAAACGGTTCTAGCCAGTTTGGGGGTGTGTTTAGTGTATGTTTGTTACTTTCTCACGCGTAAACGGCTGGACGGATTGCTTGAAATTTTAAACGAACACAGAACAAGGACACTAAACTACCTATGTAACTAAGTGATGTAACACATGATGATTGATGCTATATGATAGAGTATGTGATTTGTGCGCGACCGAAGCCGCGAGCAAAAGCTAGTAAATATATAGATTTTTTACACAAATAATACAAATATTTGTACAAATAAACAATAATTTGCACAGAATTAACAGAGATGGGCAAAAGTTAATCGATTAACGATTAAGATTAACAATTAATCTTGATTAACGATTAAAATTGACGATTAGTTAATCTAATCGTACGAGTTCCGATTAATTTAATCTCGATTAAGTTAATTGTCGATTAATTTTTAGCGATTAAATTTTTAATCGATTAGTTAATTTGATTTATTTTCTCTCGAATAAAATATCTTGACATACATTAGTTACTAATGTATGTCGAGATATTTACTGTGGCGAAATACAAAGTACCTACGTTTCAAAGTTCACTCAATGTACCAGAATATTCTACGATACTGTGTAAAAGCTGTTTCCCCTTGAGTAGGTACCTACATAAGTATTTAATTTATATCTATGTCTCAACCTTGGCAATGCATGCCATGCCATAAAGCATGCCATAAAGACCCAATTACTGTACTCCTTCGGGGATTAATACTGAATTAGAAGCCTAAAATTTACATTAGGTCGTACCTACATTGTATGCGAGAGCTGAAGTTTATATATGAGCTTACTATTTGGAATGCATTACGGTTTTCTAATCTTCTGTCAAAACCTAGGCTTGCACCTAGGTGATGGGCTCCGCCTTTCGTTTTTACTTGGAACTCGGAGCTATTCGCAGCGGCGCACATCCGTCGTCGATCGGTCGGTCGCGACATTTTACACAAAGAACCAATAAAATTCAGCTCTCATCTCATCAAATCAAAAGGGAGAATATTCTATAGTGTTCAATTCTGTGCTTTCGTTACACGTGAAAGGCCGGTCAAATCATAACAACATTGTTTGTAGTTGATCCATACATATTGTAGCTGGTTACGTAATCTCATTACTAGTGGATTATAATGGGATGCGATGGAGGATAGATGAGAGGAAAATGGGACTAAGTCTATTTATAATACGCTCACAAAATACACCAGACCCTAAATATTTTATTTGTTAGTAGTAGGATAAATTTAAATATTGGGCATGGTTTGGTTGCTACATCAATTGACATTTCGTTTTTACCGAGCTTTTTTCAGATATTATCGTTTGATCCTTTATCCTTTTGAATCCTTTATTTAAAGGATGAATAAATTTATATTACCACATGTTTACATTTTCGGAAATATCCCAGTTAGTGACTGAAAATTTAATTTGAAAAGTTCCTCTTTCTAAAAGAGCGTAACGCGCAGAAAATCATCATCATACAGTCGAACTATTACTAAAGCCGATTTAATATGGAAATTCTTCCACTGTTCTTTTTGTGTGTTGTGACTGTTAATTTTTCCACAAAGTGACGTCATGGTAGAGGGCCGATTCTTAGATGACGCTGTTTTTAAATCTTTTATATTTTCATAGCTAGTGTACCTACAATCAAATAAATACCTATAGCATTGTTTTGGGTTCTAATGATATGAAATTATTTTAAACTGAACACTGTGTTTTTTTTTCTATATAAATATTATTTTATTAAATGTAAAACAAGTAAAAAAATAACAGTGATCCACTTAACCTATTCTAAATAAGAGTATCTAACTAAATCCGATGATTTGAAATGTTCAACATCGGCTGCAAAGTTTAAATAGTATGTTCTAGGTTTCGTTTACCACGGATGTAATATCGCCTGTGCAAATATCCGTGCTGTTTCAACTTACTGCAAAACAGCGTTGGTTAATTTTCGACGGAGAAGGGCTACTCCGATGTTCGAAATTCGACCGCCGAATAGTGCCGCCCCTCTCGATCTCCTGTCAAAGTTAATTTAAGTGACCGGGACGGCACTGTACGACGGTCGTATTTAGAACATCGGAGTAGCCCTTCTGTTGTTTGAGCGATACGTTCAGGCGTTTCAAATATTGCTTGCTAGATTCTATGTAAATGTATAACAATCGTATTAAACCCGCTTAAGGCTCCTTATCTGTTCAAAAATGCTGATTGTTTTAGACATTTTTCTTTATGATCAAGCGTGTTTCTTAACATATTGTCAGTGTTACTACTTAGAACAGGGTTATATATATTTGAAAGCTATAGCTTGAATTTTTCATTGATATCGCAATTGGGTAAAAAGTGTCATATAACCACAGACCACTTAAATATACGTAATATAGCTAACCGTATATGGCTAGCTGCCCGTGTAGCAAAAAGAGTTACTCACTCTAACCGTTTAGGCGTGATGCACGAACAAAGACAGATTAAAAAAATTATAAGATTTTTTTCTTGATTTAGTGACATAGTATGAGTATAACTTTTTTTTAATATCTTCAAAGACCAGACATATTAATTTACTTTTTTATAAATAGTATATAAGTAATTTATAGATTATACCTATGCGCTATCTTGATGCAAAGAGTATGTAATCAGTAATCAGTACGTATCTTGATGCACCATAAGAAATCCTCATTCTAGCCGGGTACTGTCATATCACACAAACACTTTTAAGTTGCTTTTAAGTCAGAGAAAAACGGACGTACTACGTTAAAACGAAATTGAAAATTGTAAACTAGCTTTTTCGGGGCATTTTTTGTGAGGAAAATATAAAAACTGAAGTTCATCTTCGAGCCAGCTAAAATGCTAGGTCGTTAGAGCGAATACCGACTTTTTTGAATGCAACAAAAGAAAATGAGACTAGCTAGTTTACTCTTTTTTTAGGGTTCCGAACTCAAAGGGTGCTAGAACGACCTTATTACTGAGCCTGCACTGACTGTCCGTATGTCACAGAGCTGTATCTTTTCAACCGTAATAATTTAGAGACTTGAAATTTGCATGTGTAGTGTAGTGTATGGTTATGTAATACTATGGCCACTAAGAAAACAAATTTTAAAAAGTTAAACTGAGTTTTAATCATTGACGTAATAATTACATGGACACACAATCAGACGGAAAAAATGGCACCCTCCCAACTAATGCAAAATCACAAATCGCATTAGTTGGGCGATCAGTCTCGTTTAGACCATGACACGTGACGGGTCTCAAAAGTGACTTAATTTTCAGTGAAAAATTACAGAAATAACAACTATAAAATAAAGGAACAGGACGGAATATTCTTTTTTACTTAAGTTCTATTGATTAATTAACGAATCCTATGTAAAATCATAGCAATTTTTGTATTAGAATTATTAACTTTGTCCCTACAAAATGCACCTCATCACAGAACAAAAATCGAAGGAGTCGCTATAGTTTTATATTTTATTAATAAATTAAGGAGTGCAATAAATAATTATCCTATTTTGAGGGTTCCGTAGCCAAATGGCAAAAAACGGAACCCTTATAGATTCGTCATGTCTGTCTGTCCGTCTGTCCGTCCGTATGTCACAGGCATTTTTTTCCGAAACTATAAGAGCTATACTTGGTAGGTAGATGTATTCTGTGAATCGCATTAAGATTTTGATGCAAAAATAAAAAAAATATAATAAATATTGCGGGCTCCCCATACTTAGAACTGAAACTCAAAATATTTTTTTTCATCAAACACATACGTGTGGGTGGATAGATCTTCAAAAATGATATCGATGTTTCTAAAATAGACACTGTCAGTTTAAAACTTTGAACGCCAAGAGCACATAAAGGCGACGGCGACGTGTGCTGCCGTGCATACCACGCCACCGACAAATAAGATCAAACTTTAAAGGGTTAATAATGTCAATATTTTGCACTTGTCTTACTCTCATTTCACATACTGGAACAAGGAGAAATAATGACATTATTACTGATCCCTTCTATCGGAAACTTTTTATGCAGTTAAATAAAAACGTAACTAAATTTTTTATTAACAATTTACAATAAAAACGTAACTTAATTAGTTATTAACAATTTACGAGTTTATTTAGTTCAAACAAAAAATGTATTTAAATACCTAAATAAAATAATAGTGAAAATATTTTCAGTATGTAAAAATATTAAAATCTGATCCATTCGTGCCATGTTCCAAGTTTGACAAGAGACTTCAGTCAGAATACGCTAAAAAAGATAATTAACACGTAAAATATTTGTGGTAATAAGTAATTAAGTTAATTTGACACTTAAACGTTTAAACAAAGAGTTCTTTTGTACGAAGTCAATATGTTGCTGCAAATTATAAATAAGCGTTATTGGCATCTACTTGAACATGACAATGGTGCCACTTTATTTGACACTTTTGTTCGGGTCTGTGGCTCTATATAAATAATACCTCAATGGTTTTAATATTCTTTTCGCTACAACACACTTCACGCGCGTATCCTAACTGCACGTAAGCGTTTTTTTTAATGTACGGTAAACAAACTGATTGGAACGCATACCTTTCTGTCTCTCAATGTGACAAAAGCGAAAAAGGTACGTTTTTCAACTTTATTGACTGTACTTATTGGATTCAGATTGGGATTTGCTGATTATTAATTAAACTAAAACTTAAGTAACACCAGTGTTCTTTAGGGTTCTGTACACAAAAAAACGGAACACTTATAGGATCACTTTGTTGTCCGTTTCCATACGTCACGTTAACACGTCAGTCCTTGTCATTTTAAAAGCGTCCCTTTATCTCGGGAACGCGTGGAGGAATCGAGTTGAAACCTCCTTTTAACTCATGTCTACAGTCCCTTGAAGCTGTGAAAAATATCAAACTTCTAAGTTAATGTAAAAAAAGATACGGCCGTAAATTATTTATTTAAACATTGGGGTCTAAATTGATTGATATTGAAATATAGCAACTAAAGCGATGTAGGCTATATCACAGACATATCTGCAGCACGCTGGCTGGGGTTCCTCAGGGTGGAGTGCTGTCGCCTTTGTTATTCTCTATCTTTATAAATTCCATTACACATAATCTATCTTCACATTATCACCTTTATGCCGATGATCTTCAAATTTATTCGCAGGGTGCTCTCGGTGACCTCGCGTCTGTTATTAGCGACGTAAATGGTGATTTGGAGCGCATTTTAAATTGGAGTCATAGGTTTGGTCTCAAAGTCAATCCTGCTAAAACTCAAGCTATCGTAGGTAATTGGCAGTTCGAAGCTGATATGCGGTCTCACACCGATTTGGGACCCTTTTTATTTACGAATTGACACTACAATACTGTGTTTAAAATTCCAAGTTTCCAAGGACATAATCTAGACATGGTAAGTTAAATGATTTAGCAATTATGATGAAGACCCAATTAGGTACAGTTGTCGGGTACTGGTAGTACCCACGAGTATGTCGAAACCGCAACGGAACCCAGCCGGAAGTTTGTTCAGGCCGTCATAAACAAAAGCGTCTAATTTAAACCGGAAATGGTCAAATTTCCGGGCCTCATTTAGGCGGGTTTTAGTGTCACGCGGACCGTCGCGCGGATCGCTCCGCGCGGAGCAATATGTATGGCGCGTCCGCGCGGACCCGTCCGCATTACTCTAAAACGCTCCCTCAACCCTTCATTTGGCGTGTATGGCAGGGTGAACAAATTCTTCGACCATCTTTTTCTTTTTTTTTTCGAACCAGAATCTTTTGCTCTATTTTACCATAACGAAGCTTGAACTAGCGACCGTGTCTCCCGGAGCGGGAATTTGCCACACGATCTGCGCGGACGGTACGCGTGACACTAAAACCCGCCTTACATAGAATAACAAAACCAGTTGTTGCATTCTCTCAGCATTTAGCTAATGCTTATTATACAACCCTAAAATGATAATAAGGTGTAAGGTTGATCCTTTCAATTCTTATTTGCGAATAATTTCACTTGAATGGTCCGTAATTCCGTAACTGGATATTCAGCCCGCGTTTATTTGCCTAATTCCAGTTTGGATAAAATTAAAGCGGGATCTTGTGAAATTGAATTATTATCACCTTCGTTACTCTGATAAAGATATTTTAAAAAGGCAAACTTTGAACGACGATAAATATTCCACTGGGGAGATTTTAATTAAAGACACGTCTGTGTAACAATGGTATACCTACTTCATTGCCTACGTATACGTGCCTGAAAAACGGTATAAAAGTTTCCTTATGACAGAAACAGACTTTTCTAAAGATTTTATCAAGTGTTTATTCAGACGAACTTTGCAATATTTTTAATGCGGTACTTTGGCACGCCAGCACAACAATTTAATATTAATAAACAAGACTCGAAGGTTCGGTCACGTTCTGAAAACATACTTTTCCATTGTTAGACGAAAAATACTTGTTGCGAAGTAGATAAGTAGATAATTATTTTACTGTAACTTTTCTTAGCTCATTTAAGGCGCTTTTTTTATAATAATAACAAATATCGGTCATCCTCACATAAATTGTTAGTCCCACAGTCCCGTACATATATATAGATATATAATACTAATAAAATAATGCGTACTTAAATACAAATAACTTCCATGACCATGACCCGAGACCTTAATATTCGTGTTCATCACACAAATATTTGCCCTTGCCGGGATTCGAATCCAGGACCGCCGGCTCAGTAGGCAGCTGCTTTACCACTGCGCCAACAACGTCGCGTCGTCAAAAACATACTTCTTTATTATTTTTTAAGTAGTTGGTTCAATATTGAATATTCTTTAGAAGCTGATGATGATGAATATAATAACTTCTAACCTCGGGACACTAATATTTATGTAGAAAATATTACGTTTTAAATTAAACTTTGTATTACAAATAATCATCCTATTTGAATAAAAATAACCTTTTGAATCCATTCCAGTCTGGATTCCGTCCTGGTCATAGTACGGCGACAGCACTAGTTAAAATTACAGACGATATCCGGTCGGGCATGGACTGTCGGAAAGTTACAGTATTAACGCTGCTGGATCTCAGTAATGCGTTCAATACAGTTGATCACGACATCTTACTTGGCATATTAAGTTCTCTTAACATATCTCCTGCAGTAATTGATTGGTTTCGTAGTTACTTAAGTGATCGTCGGCAGCGAATAAAGCTGGACGACTCCTTTTCTTCTTGGTGCAGCACGCTGGCTAGTGGCTGGGGTTCCTCAGGGTGGAGTGCTGTCGCCTTTGTTATTCTCTATCTTTATAAATTCCATTACACATAATCTATCTTCACATTCACCTTCACCTTTATGCCGATGATCTTCAAATTTATTCACAGGGTGCTCTCGGTTACCTCGCGTCTGTTATTTAGCGACGTAAATGGTGATTTGGAGCGCATTTTAAATTGGAGTCATAGGTTTGGTCTCAAAGTCAATCCTGCTAAAACTCAAGCTATCGTAATTGGCAGTTCGAAGCTGATCTCCAGGGTTGACTTTGATAATGTCCAACCTATATTCTTTGACGGAGTTTATATACCCTTTTCGAACTGCGTAAAAAAACTCGGTGTCATTCTTGATCGCACCTTATCTTGGGTGCCACAGGTTAATGAAGTAAGCAGAAAGATGTTTGCGGCAGTCGGTTCTCTTAGAAGGCTCAGTAATTTTCTGCACATTGCCACCAACATTGCGCTCACTCAAACTCTACTTCTTCCTATATTGGACTATGCTGACATTGCTTACCTTGACCTCACGGAGGAGCAGCTTAATAAGCTTGAGCGTATTCAAAACTTCTGCATTCGGTTCATATTTGGGTTACGCAAGTATGATCTGTATCCGACTTCCGGTCTCAGCTCAAGTGGCTCTCAATCCGTTCTCGTCGTCACTCCCATATTCTGTCTCTTCTTTATAATGTACTATTTAACCCCACAACTCCCCGCTACCTCAAAAAGCGCTTCAGTTATTTGCGTTCTGTTCGCTCTGCACAAAACTTATAAGATGAAGGGGGAACAGTAAGAACTAAGTTTTGTGCAGAGCGAACAGAACGCAAATAACTGAAGCGCTCTTTGAAAATTTAGAAGATGAAGGGGGTCAGGTAGGAACTAAATTTTATAATGGTTCTTTCACTTTCCGGGCTACTTTACTGTGGAATTCGCTTCCTCTGGATATAAGGCGTGCCCAATCTCTTGCAACATTTAAAACCCTCGTCAAAAAACACTACTTGTCTCTCCCTTAGTACACTGCAATAATAATCGCTCCTTTAACTTTGTGGCTCATACTGTTTTTGTTTTATTTATTACTTTACAATATATTTATTTATTATGTCTAAGTATTTATGTAAGTATATCTGTATATTTTTATTTATGTATGTTTATTACCTTTGTCTTTCATGGTAGTCGTTCATTTAGTCCTTTTATTATTATGCACCACCTACTCATTTCAAACATTAATTTTCAACTACTCCGCTACCTAAAGGTTGTCTGGAAGAGATCGCTATTTAGCGATAAGACCGCATGTTGTTTACCTCTGCCTGCTATTTGAATGTATCTCATGTTGTGTTGTATATTCCTTGATGTTGGAGGTGTGCAATAAAGAGTATTTGTATTTGTAATCATGTTGAAATTCGTTCTTTGTTTACGCGTAACAAATATTAAAGATATGTACAACCACGCATAACGCTGACTTAAGTAGGTACGTTGTAATAGTATAATATAGTAAATTAAAATGAATTGCTATCATGCGAATGACATGATTTGGCTGCACTTTCAACTTTCACGATTTTCACACATTTGTGTTTATTTTATTATCTCGATATTTTGGACGTGACGTACGTCCAGGGTCTCGTGTATCGTGCAGTGTCCACGAGCACCTATATAGTGACATATAATGTAATTTCTCTACAATTCGCCAACAAACAAACATCTATATTTATTGTATTTCGGTCATAAATATACTGAGCTTCCATCACCACAATATTTAAATAAAGAAGAACAAGGAGCACAAACCGCCCCACTCAAGAGTGCTCAGGCTGGTGCTGGATATCGTCGACACTCGACGCGGAGTGGCGAGTTTTTACTTTTAGCCTCTTATTCATGTCGGTCAAAAGGGAATAATGAGGATAATATAACTAGGATACCTAGTGAAAAGGCTTGTCCTTACAGGGAATATTATGTTTCTTACGTTTTAGTAACGAAATCGTCCTTTTACATTTTTTGACAATTTTATAATGTTGGTTGATAAGATAACACACTGTAAAAATAGCCAGTGAATTAATTCTACTGACATTTTTCACTGGCTATTTTTTTAGTGTATTCTTATTCAAAACCTTTCTTAAGGTTCTAATAAACTTTATACAGAATAAAAGTGAATTTTCAAGGAGCACAAACCGCCCCACTCAAGAGTGCTCAGTGGTGCTGGATACCGTCGTCACCCGACGCGGAATGGCGTTAGCCTCGTTCTTGTCGGTCGAAATGGAATAATGAGGATAGTATAACTAGAATACCTAGTGAAAAGGCGTACCTTTACAGGGAACATAATTTTTCTTACGATTTCGTACGAAATCGTTATTTCTATTTTTTTACTATTTTATATATGGGTCGATGACACACTGGACAAATAGCCATTGAATTCTACTGACATTTCAGTAAGCCGAACTGCAATAACAGTTAGGCCTACTGACATTTACAGTAAGACTTACTGAAATGTCAGTAAAATTCACTGGCTATTTTTTTAGTGCATTCTTCTTCAACATCTTTCTTAGGTTTCTAATCAACTTTATACAGAACAAAAGATAATTTTATTTGTTTATAGGTAAGGTAGGTATATATATTTTTTCATAGGTATTGATACGGCAACCGATAATAAAAATACGCAGAAGGTTCTCGAATCTCGGGACAAGTAGCACAAATTGCGTCTCACTCGAGGAGGCTTAGGCTGCTGGCTGAATACGGTCGACACCCACCGCGATGCAACGAGTTTTAAGCCTCTTTTACGTAAGTAGGTTCAATGTTCCTCCGAAATCTTTTACAGAAATAATTATACAAGCGCACGTTCTGGAGTTTGGCTAATGCGCTTAGACTTTTAAATATAAATGTTCATAAATCTTAAATAGATTGTGTAAACATATTTTTTTTACATGTAATCTTGGTAGCGGTTCTATAGTTCAGTGGTTAGAGTACTCCGGTAAATTAGAGGTTGTGAATTCGATCACCACTTGGATTGAAGTTTATTGAATAAAAAATATCTTGTTTGCATCAATATATAAAATAAGCATTTTATAGATTACGCTTGACCTTATTTCACTTAGCTTGACAATATCGACTAGCCATATTATATTCATGTACTTCAATACAAATACCCAGAAGGTCCTCATACAGAAGAGAAGAAGTCCCGAGGCCCAAATTGCGCCCCACTCGAGAGTACTCAGGCTGCGATGCTCTCGACACCCGACGCGGTGTAGCGAGTTTTTGTCCTCTTTATGTAAATCGGACGAAACTTGTACAAAAACACGTATAAAGTGAAACTTCTTTGTCGCTTAACAATAATTTACATCATGCGAGTGACCTTATTTTATTTAGCTACATAATATCGTCTAAAAGGTCTTCGCAGACAAGGAGCACAAATCGCGTCGTAATCGAGACTGCTCAGGCTGCTGCCAGAAGTATCTGGATACTGTCGACACCCGTGTGTTCTACCGTCTGTATAATGAGATGTGTTTTGAGGAACATGATGACGACGGCTACTTTACTATCCTACTGCCATCGGCATTCATCCGTGCAGACTGGAGCCTAAATGGTCGCGACTGTGCGGTTCCAGACTAATTTCCTACCGCGAACGCTCCGCATGTGGAATGAGCTTCCTGCCGAGGTTTTCTCAGGGGGCCACAGTATGCGGTTCTTCAAGAGAGGAGTAAATAGGTTCTTAAAGGGTAACGGCAACGCGCGTGTGTTGCTCCTGGCATCGCAAGCGTCCATAGGCGGTGGTATCTGCTTAATATCAGGCGGGCATGCTTGTTTGCCACCGCCGTTGAATAAAATAAGTTTTTAGCCTATTATGTAAATCTGCTGCATGTTCCTAACTTAGGAAACACCGTAAATACTACTTCGATCCTAAGAATATGGAAATTACATAGGGATATGGGCTACGTACCACTTCGCCTCTTTCATTATGCACGCCTTTAGGGCCTTCCCTAACATTCCCTAACAAGGAGTTGCACGCTTAATTGAAAATTTGTATTTTAAGCAGCGTAGCGTAGTAACTGGTGCAGATGAGTGCGGCGGATTTTTTATATCATTTTTACCCACAGGCGTGAGCCCTCAGGAAGGACATAGGTTTGTCCTTTGGTGGAACTTTAATTGTAATCAATATCCTCTGAACCGAATTAAATGAAATTGGATAAAGTCGGTATGTCAGCCTGCCAATACAATGCCATAAGAAACGTGGTATCTACTGGTAAATTTAAAACTTGCCAAGCGAGCCAGTACGATAACCATAAGGTAATAAAAAGTCATTAAAAAGCCGCACAGCAATCCCGGGGCTGCGCGGCGTGTTATTAGGTCGAGCCGCGGCTCAGATTCAGACCTTTTCGAGTACATATTGAGTTGTCAAGCTCTGGCACTCGGTTTAATGTCGCTTCTTTATGTATCGCTACTTTGAGTAAGACACACCGCGTATCGAGGTCGAAAATATACGTTTCTTTATTGTGGTAGGTACTATTTGTTCGAGGTGCCACCCCGTATTTTTGTGGTTAAAACGACGGCTTTACTTGTCCTTAGCTCCCGGAAAATCTAAAATAGGAAGATAGAGGTTTTCCCGGCGGCCTCATCAGCCTGGCAAATATATTTTTCTTTAACGTGCTTTAACTTTCGCGGACCCCCGCATTTCTAAGTCTCTGCCCATGTTGTCAGGTTTTATGTTCTGGTTTTTTCCAAGCTGCATGGAACTGAACAGGATATTTTAAGGATTAATTGCGGATTTACTTAGAAGTTGAATAATTTTACCCCTCCACTAGACTTTATAGCATTCATTCAGTCTAGATTACAGCTTGATTTGATTTATATCTCCTTTGTATCGAAGACTGTGGTACACTGAGGGATGCAAATGACCGCGCCACGCGACATACTGCACAGTCCATACAAAACCCTGGGTTCCGGTCGCCAGTCTCCTTCATGTGTCGCGGTCACGCGGTGGCGCGGACAACAAAGTCGTATTGTCGTGTCAAAGTCGTGTTTTATTTTGTAACTGGATGCTACTTAGGGGTTCGCTTTACCGACCGAGATACGCTTTATTTAACTTTTATTGTGTTCGGTGAAAATCGATCGACTAGTATAAAATAAATATTTTCCAGAAACAATGGCAAAATAAGGGAAGTCGGGACAAGTTCCGTTTATATTATAGTAGGCAGTTGCGCCTTTTGATGATAACATAGAAACGTAACATTATAAAGCTCGCCCGTCCCTAGAGACTAATTAGACCTGCTAACACGCAGAGCCAGACTGACCTTAGCAGAGGTTAAGATCCCACCCACATAACTGCATCCATCAGTTTTTTTCAGACCTACATAAAAGAAGTATATCTATGATACGTATATGATGATAAATATGTGCGTAGATAAAGCAGTGCAAGCAATGCAACTGTACATAATAAGGCCTTAAAAGTGTCATCCTATATTGTGAAACTTGTCGTTGACTCGACCTCTTATGGTGTAACAGTTACAGAAATTACTATTACAGTCTTTATTGCACACAATTCTGAAATAATATTATTTTTTATACTAAACTGACTAAAGAAAACTAGGCAAGTTGATGTTTTAATAAAGTACTAATAAGAATACTACTACATGCACCACGAAATAGAAAGAAGGAAATAACTAAATACATTAAAGAAATTAGACGATAATATGTTTCAATAAGGATTATTATGACGAAGCAATCCATCTTTTGTTGTGTGAAATAAAACCGTATATAAGGTGCTAACAAATTAGTCACGGATATTTTTATCTCTGATAGTACTCGGTTCTCGGAGTACATTTAAGTATGAAACATCATAGGTATTGTTATGTTTTTTTGGAGAAAATTAGGAAACAAATTTGCTACGTTAAAACACCCTGTTAATAAGATAGTTAAATGAGACCTCTTTAGACATATTCTAGAACCTCTTTAAACTATCATACACGACATACACGTGGCCTCTTAAAGTTGAAAAATAAAATACTTGAATGTCAATGTCATGTTATTTGCTCTCTGATTGTGTCAGTTGCAAAGAAATTTAATTAATTAGAATTACGCTATGTATTTATTTAACACGTATTCAAGAACTGCAACCACAGGATTACGAAACACGTGTATTATTCAGTCAGTGGCTTATTAGAAACCCCAGACGTAAAATACTGTGGACCGACGAGTGTACATTTGCGAGGGTGGGATTATTTAACATTCACAATGCACATTTTTGTTTGGAAGAATCCCCATTTAGCACGTCCTGAACACTTGAGACTCGCTTCAGTGTTAAAGTGTGGGCAGGATTCCTTGGCGATTATTTGCTGGGCCCTGTCTTTCTCAACCGCGCTGGAAGGAAGTATCATCATTCATCAATTCCTACAAGAAGGCCTACCGGAATTGCTAGATGAAGTACCAGTCGATCTCCGTAGGAGAATGCACTTTCAACATGATGGTGCCCCAGCCCATTACGATCGTAACGTACGAAGGTACTTAACGGAACGATTCCAATAATGATGGATTGGCCGGCATGGGGATGGGGTTTAAGCAGGTGAAGTGAACTGGCCAGCCCGCTCACCAGATTTAACACCGCTTGATTTCCACGTATGGGGACGCGCCAAAGACTTGGTTTATGGAAACGACGGGCACACAATCAGAACGTCAGAAGAATTACAAACACGGATTACCGACGCCTTTCAGGTTATGAAAATGGAAAGGCAGATCTTAATGCGTGGTAATGAAAATATCCGAAAGCGAGCACTATTGTGCATTAAAAACCAGGGTCACCATTTTTAAGAAAATTTGTAAAGAGTTTATGCTAATAAAAGTTTTCTTATGTCCGTGTTTGCTTTTTAAATTACTTAGACTTGTAAATTAGGTAGGCTAGCATTCGTTAAATATCTAACTTAATCATTATTAAATGTGAAAGCTTGTATGGGTGGATGGATGTTTGTTACACTATCACGTCACGCCCAAACAGTTTAACTGATCTGGATGAAATTAGGCACAGAGATATGTAGGTTATTTGTATGGAATAGCACACAACTTTTTTTACATAAATTGTTCGTATTGGACAGTTTTTTGTTCCACGCGGGCAGAGCCGTAGGCATACGCTAGTATTTAATAACCTACAGTTTTCCCGCCAAATCATAATGACATTTAAGAATAACAACTTTTGACGTGACATGACAGTGTTAAACATCTTGACAGATACATAATAGGGGTGATTATTTTAAAAATTAATTATAATATTATTTTTTGTTTGGTAAATTAAAATTAAAAAATTATATACAAAGGTTCCTTAATTACAGTTAAAAGTTAATTGTTTTAGTGTAATGTACTATCTCTTAAAATATCCGTGACTAATTTGTTAGCACCTTATATATCACACGGTTGAGGTTGAGACTACAAAGTATTTAATAAAACCTTTGAAACACAACATTTTTAGCACAATACGCGGAGAACGGTCCAGTATTACCGAACACACCGATGGGTTTTGTTCAAATATAGAGTTATTCGAATATAATTGTTTGAATTAAATAATTTTCGTTCCCTAATTTTCCCTAAAGTTTTGAATATTTGCGGTTCAATAAACATCTATTGAATCGATGTATTTTATTGACATTTATACGAAATTGAAGCTACAATAGGGTTACAAGCGCTAAAGTATCAATGTTGGTTTTCAAACAGTTTAATTTCAATAAAAGCACCTACATAAAAAGTTAAGTTTTAAATGTAGTTTTGTAGTCTAATTACAGTACTTATAAAATAGATGTTCGCCACAAAATAAGGACTTGCAATCAAACCACACGTAACAAAACAAATACTACATTATTTTGTAAAAAAGAAGACAAGAAAATACAATAAAACATAGAAACCCCCTCCTTTTGTTGAAGTCGGTTAAAAACAAACAGTAGGTGTTGACATTTGTAGTTGGGTCTTAACCTATGTTGTTGTGACAGCAGAAAAACAACCAACCCTGCCCTAAACAGTAGGCAAAGTATACAAAACGAATTATGTATTTGGCATAGCTTTTATTATTTTAGAGCCGTAGAGCGGTGTGTTGAATTTGTGAATTATGAAGTAGAATAATTACGGATGCTTTCAGTTTCAGTGTAGACTTGGCAACTTTTAAGGAGTGGCCACATTGCTCAAAATACGCTGACGGTGCCTTAGGGCAGTGCAGTGTCGTATGTATCAAAAAAAACGGAGCAGATTCTTAACTGCCTGTATCTTTGTATTTTTTTAATGTTATGTATGTTTTCTGATTTCTCAAAGATAATTGTACCGAAATTGATATTTTTTGATTGAAAGGGTATACCTACTTCATAATGGGTCCCTTTTGGTCCATGATGGGTGGCATGATGGCTAGGATCTGATAATGATCCTGGAGAAATTAAAGAAACTTAAAAAAAATTACGATTGTGATATAGGTATTTTTTTTTTACTTGTTTGTTGTTTTCGGAAAGCATCATTTTGCTTCGATGAAGTAGATTATTTTTTAATGGAAAGTGATTATTATTAATGCACACTGTCCAAATCGAAGCATGTCGTTGCGTTACGTTTTTATCATACATACCTACATTATTTGATAGTTGACCACGTAAACGCAGCTTATTATGAGCAGCGGTGTGGACTGAATACGGTAAAACGTTACGCATATGAAACGTCACTGCGTAAACGTCAGCGGTGTGGTTGCTCCTTTACACTATAAATGGTCTTACATGTAGGTGTATGGCAGTTGAATAACCCGACAGTTGTATCGTTTTACACTGTCGGTAAAACGAAAGTGCAGACACGATAGTCGTTATCCTTTGTTCCTATACCTATACCTACCTAAATATTTTGAAACGAATAAGAAAATGGAAGAGCTTCTAACACAAAGCTATTTTTATAATCTTTGAGCGCTTATTTTATACTTGACATTTCCGAAAATCTAAGGCCAGTACAGTGTGTATATGTAAACATGTAGATCGAATAAAAACCTTTTTTTTTGGTGAATAGAAAAGAAAATGTAGATATCGTTAAAATTAAAAAATAACACAACCCTAAATCTATTGCCTGCAAAATATTTTTGCTGGGAGTAGGATTTGAAATGAGTAGGTATGTTGTTGTTATATATATATTTATTGTTATTGTTTGACGACGCGGTTGGCGCAGTTTGTAGTGCAGCTGCCTACTGAGCCGGCGGTCCTGGGTTCAAACCCCGGCGAGGGTAAATATTTGTGCGATGATCTCGAATATTTTTCACTGGATTCTGATGTTCTCTATATTAATGAACATCGTCAACATCCCGTAGTACAATCATTGCTTACTCATAGTACAAGCATTATTTGGGACTAGGTTAATTTTTGTTGGATTGACCCTTTATGCATTCACTGCCAGCGACGCATAATTATATGCTTTGTTGCTGGGCCACACCCCCTGGCAGTGAATGCGTTAATATTTATTTATTTTTAATTTCTTGCTCGTCTGATTTACCTCTTGCACAAAAAACGATATGAAACCTTTCATTTTCTACAGTACCTGACGCCCACTATTCAGTATTTCGATTTCGCTGAAATTGCGAGCATAGTTAGTTATACGGGCACCTCGTCCAGTCCCCGTCAGATTTCTAACTTAATTACAAACGGTCGGAAATGTTTCTTACTATTCGGAAGCTCATCTAAGTACCTGGAACCTAAATTGGAATTACTTGTTACATTACTGAACGAGATATTCGAATTTCTGAAAGTAATTAATATACCTCTTCTCGTTCCTTGTTGCTCGCTTGCAAACATTTTTTATTAAAGTAGATTATTTGACAAGGGGTTAAATAAGTCATTATGACATGAAGCAATATGACATGTTTGTGATAGGCTGACAAAATAATTGTAAGTGGGCCAATCATAAATAGGGGTGGATAAAAATTAACAAAGACGACCCAATTTCTTAGGGATCACAATGGTCCCCTGGACGCTATCGGCGACATAGATCCTCAGTTCTTAGTACACGTTAGGGGTTGAAAGTTATATGGTATTGATATAAAAGTTCAAAGGCACCGAACACCACGTCATACGATCTGGCAGCATCTGGTGAGCTGAAAATTGCCGTCATTTACATTCGCGGTAGTAAATTAAAGTTTGCACGTCTCGCTCTGGTTTATTCTCGAAGTAAGCGGACTAGTTAAAACGACTTTTAGTTCGTATTACGTTACTGTAAAAATCATAAAATAGGTTAATTTAAACTAATATCATCATATTCGCGAGTGAGTGTGCGCTGAGTTTTTTTCCCAGTAAATATTTCGTTGACGTGTGACAAGGGCAAGACGGTATATCGTTTGTACATTACAAAACAATAAGAACATATAAAAGTGAAATATTAAACTACGGGGTATCAGGTTTTAAAACATCAGGTAAATGGGGATTCCGACTTATGAACTCTTTTCTTAAATGGTTTTTTAATCAAGAAAAAAAAAGAACACCCCAATGTTTGTTGAACTATCTCTAATCTAAATGTACAAAACATTCCAACGGGACAAGAGTAGGTAACACAAATTTTCGAAGCCGATCTGTAACAATGGATAATAGGCAACAGGCCTATAGGTACATTGTAATCCGGAAATTTGAATTTCAGGTCGGGCTTAAACGTACAAAACAAGGAGCAACTTTGTTTGTTGGTTAGAATTGTGATCAAAACTCGGCTTTTGTCATAAGCTTCCGAAATACATGGGCATTAATTTGCCAACAGATGGTGGGCGCCCGAAGCGGTGGGTAAATGAGTTTTTGACACATTTTCATACGTTTGGGTGCGAACCGTGAAATTAGGTACTAATCGGTATCATCAGGTTTTCCTCTCAGGTGTCTCAGGTTCTACGCCGAAATTTTAACAGACTGGTATAAGCTATAGTATGTTTAATAGAATCTGTACATGATTCTGTCTTTCTTAATGTCGAAGGATCTCTTTTTGTATTTTTACAATCAATAAAAATAGTAAATTGATAAGGAAAAAATCTAGGGCGAATAGTACATACATACTATCCAGAATAGTACATGGGCTCGAGTCTCACTTATGCGTTAAGTCCAGTTTGTACCTTGAATAGAGCCTGGTTTAACAATGTACTCAAATGCAATTAAAATTTAATTTATCGTATAATTGGAAAATCATCAAGTTGATGACCAATTTTGAAGTTGTCAAGAGGTAAAGCAACCCAAAGTGAATTTTGTGAACATTTTGGCGGGCAGTGTAACATTTTATTTGCTCCAGAACTTTTTTCTGTTATTTATATAGTTACCGACTGTAATATAGAAACATACATTACGTAGTTATGCATGGTGGTGATGCTAAGACGATAATATATATAATGACTCACAGTTAGGGTCCAGTTACACTTGGTTTTCATTAGGTTGGTTCATCCGCGTGAGTATTCGGGCGAGGAGACAAGGGTTGGTAGAAGTATCAGCCGATCCGTATACTTCACTTCCTATGATTGAACCAAACGCATCTGTAACATAAATCTAGAGTATCTATGACGAATAATCTAGGATTCCCAACTTTTATAACGTTCTACCGCAACACGTGAGGCGCTAGCTCGACATGGAAGAACAGCTCCAAAACGACAGCTGTCAATCCCGTCGTATATGGCCACATCCTCAGAGTTCGGTATTACGTACTAAAGAGTTTGGTCATTCATAAATCAAGAGGCGATACTAGCGCCATCGAGCTAATTCTCTGATGCGCCGTCACGGCCAACCCTGACAGTCACACGCCCTCGTGTGATTAGACCTTTACAAAGAGTATCTAAAAAGAACAACATGATTTCAAACTAAGCAAGCTCGACCCTTCCTGACCAATATGTTGTCTGCGTCTAGCGTTGCCAAATAGTTGCCTGACGCATTTTTCTTTATCTCGCAACATGTAAGCAATCTTTCGCTTCTAGGCAAATTCATAATTTAATTTTCTTGAAGCGCATACTATTCACTAATGCATCTAGCAAATGGCTCGATACCACGTACCTACAATCCGCACCTGCACCCGTTCAATACCTATTTAAAGTGCAGACCCAACACCCTCTTGCCTCCATGCCATCCCATGTTTGAGTACCTAAGCTAAACCACAGCACAGGAACTCCGAACTTCACAGTTCAGAATAGCTCCACTTCTGCCATGACATCTGTCAATTAGTATTGTATCCAATAGTTTGACATCCTATTCGCATTTACTAAAATGTAACATTAGCAGCATTCGCTATAATCAACCAATCAGGCTCTCACTGCAGTAAAAGTCACAGTAATGGCGTGGACCGGGCGCCTAAGGCCCTTTCGACCAGCGTATCCTCAAATCATGGCGTGAACCGGGCGCGCTAGGCCCTTTGGATCAGCCTGCTCTTGCTTGTGGTGCGGCGTAGACCGGGCGCCTGTAGCCCATCCGACTAGCCACCTCCCACATACACTTCCATAAACCATAGACCGGGTACCTGCAGTCCCTTCTGACCAGCCTTCAGTACAAGGTCGTGATGCAGATCTAGCCGATAAACTCACGTCAACCAGTCATCATTCACCATTACAAAAAAACCATGTAAAAGCACTCTCTCTCTTTTCTGCCATCACAAGTAGCGACACCTACAAAGGATCCTTCCTACTTACTTCCGTAACTGCTCATTAGAAGGCTAACAAGGATTCTCTATAACAATGATTTTAAAAGTGTAGATTTGTTAGATCGCTATTCTTTTTTTTTTTTTAAAAAAGGTAAACTTATCGCTCTTTATTTTTGGAACCAGAAACTATTCAGAACTACTCGTCAGATCTTCACACATGGATGGTTCACTCGACACCGAGAGTATCATTGTCGCTATTTTATCATAAACCGCCGTCTCGGCCTCCTTTTTATCTGTTAAGTAAGTAGTAACTCGAGCAAAACCTCAACACCATTTAACCTGCTTTAACCTTTTCACACTTTGTCAAATACAAAATCTGTCATTCACACGCACGTCATTACATTGCAATGCGAATCGCAACATTGAACTCTATGAGGCATATAGGTTGATACGCTCTACACGCCTTGATGGATATATCTGTCGTTGGCGTCCGAAGGGATAAGGGATAAAATTATCATCTCAATTGCTAGGCTCCACTCCACCGTTCAAAGCTGTGCACGATGCATATCATTTATATTTTTGATCATACAGTTACCGACAAAGTTATGTTAGTTTTCCGCGTAATGGAAACCATAACTGTTCAAAATAGATGGTGCCCAGGGTCTTATCATAACCCAAAGCTACATGATACATTAGAGTCTTAAATAGTCCTAATTAGGAATCGAAACGACGTGAGCAATGGGCAATTTGTCTAATTAAATTTTACATTTCTGAATAGAGTTTCCCTACCAAAATCAAACTATGCATGAGCAATAGGTATTGTTTACTGAATAAATAACTATGAACTATGAACCTTCGGGTAGTAGTGACTTTGTCTGTTTGCTGATTAGATTCTAAATTATACCGACTACCATGAAGCTCTAATAAATAAACAGCTTTGTACCGGGTGTTCGGCGTGCTGTCAGTTTTACGCATGTAGGGAACAGTTGCTTTCAAATGACAGTGAGTTTCACGATAAATAACTTAGCGTGCTACATTCTAGGGTTATACTACTCATTCAACTTAGGGTAAACCCAACACCGATGAACTCGCAGAGGTAAATCAACTTTAGCTTCGAAAGATATAATGACTTGCCGTCAGTGAAACGGTAAAATGCTGATCGTACTGTTTAATTATGACGTAAATACGTAATTCAAGAATACCTTTACCTATTGTAATGGTTTCCGGAATCTTAAATAGCAAAGACAGTAATGAAGAGGTGATCTGTCCACCTGATGTTTAGCATGATCATCATCATTATAATCATGTCAGCCAATGCTAAGCAAATACTTTTCCGATATGGCCCCGCGATACTCGCATACAACGAGTTCCTGCACCCTTTACAATATCGTCAGTCCAACCTGCAGAAGAACTTTTCCACGTGTCGTCCTCCAGCACATGGTCACCGCTCACGCACCTTTCCGCCCTAGTTGCTACCACCTAATGTTACTCCCACTAAGGCCACTGAATAATTACGTTATTTTTTTCATGTTATACCTAGGTATAGGTCCTATACCTTTACCATATAGCTTCAATCTCAGAAGTTGGTTAGTGACGTTGAAGACGACAATGGAACATGCTTACCCAGATAGTGCTTATTCACTCTCACCTTTAAAATATCACATCTATAGGCTGCCTGTCCACAGAAATGATAACCGATAGTAGTAGGTATTCTATACCAAATTGGAGTGGTGAGAAGTACCACCTCTCCTTGAAAAGGATCACAAGCTGCTACCAAAAATGAACGTAATGACCTCACCAGATAATGTTGACCTCTCGTTGTAAGATTCTTGTCGATTTGGACATCCTTGCACGTAACCGGTTCACTGGCTAGCTTCTTCACACCAGAAATGCAACTGGTACTGATGTGCCTTGGTTCCATTTTCGTTGTTCTTGTCATCTTGTAGTTTTCGTTGTTGCGTCTTCAGTCATACTGCTATGAAATCTCGTCATAACTACACGCAAAATCAAGTATCTGCGAATCAATGGAATTTTCTTAGATAATACACAATTTACACGGCAATACTCTCTACTTTCAGAAAACTTAATAAAGTTCCACAGACGCATAGCTTCTTGCGCAGTCCCCTTACCTCCAACTAATTAAGTAATTTGCATTATCAATTATCATATTACAATAAGATTGTGTAAGCCAAGTTTATTTTATTATATGCCATGTTAAGCCTTAGTAATATCTAGCAGTGCGGCTCTTTACAGTGTTCGTTAGGGCTGGTGACAACTCAGCACTTCTAGCATAACTCTGATAGGTACCTCTTGGTCGTGCGAAAAACATTAGCAATCTCGTTCTTGACAATACCGTGCAAACAGGATAGGAGATGTTGAGGCACGCGACAAACGAAGACGCTGTACGATGTGCTAGTCGGTAAGCTGAAAGTTTGGTTATAGACATGCGTGAAACTCAAATGAAAAGAATAGAGATAGTTATCACTCATTTCGTTTAGTGGATCCATAGACTCACACTGCTCTACCATGTAGATCGTTAAAAAAGTGTACAGCATGAATACGAATAACGTAGATATTTGAAAAACAAGGTTCCTTCGCGATCACACATACACATCTCTATTTGGCTATTCACTACAATATCGGTTACCTTGCACAAACCCTACATCTGAACCAGCTTCACCTTGATCAGGATCACACTTGATAAGATTTGTGTATGCAAGACTCGTAGGTGTATTATGTGTTGCCACAATCAACTGAGAGAGCCATGCTCCCATATAACCAAAAAAATATCGCATTTCCGCTATCCGACCTCGTGATGCCGATGGTGTTTCCACTTGTCCCCTCATTTTCAAGCCCTCAGATCCCACTTCTGATAATGACTCACAGTTAGGGTCCAGTTACACTTGGTTTTCATTAGGTTGGTTCATCCGCGTGAGTATTCGGGCGAGGAGACAAGGGTTGGTAGAAGTATCAGCCGATCCGTATACTTCACTTCCTATGATTGAACCAAACGCATCTGTAACATAAATCTAGAGTATCTATGACGAATAATCTAGGATTCCCAACTTTTATAACGTTCTACCGCAACACGTGAGGCGCTAGCTCGACATGGAAGAACAGCTCCAAAACGACAGCTGTCAATCCCGTCGTATATGGCCACATCCTCAGAGTTCGGTATTACGTACTAAAGAGTTTGGTCATTCATAAATCAAGAGGCGATACTAGCGCCATCGAGCTAATTCTCTGATGCGCCGTCATATAATAATGTCGCGTTAAATTCCTTTTTGAATAATCTCCCGAAAAAAAGGTTAAGAATGGTGCGTCTTAAAGGTTGCTCTACTTTGGAAAATGCGTTAAGTGTTGTAATGGAAGAAAATATTTCACATTTCAATACAATTCTAAACAACGTGCGTTCTGCACCACTGAAACAAAATCTACAGCCACGACCGACATTACAACCACCTCCACCAAATCGATTCGTTCGTTTTCCCCAAGAACACAATTTTAAATTTGGCATTCCGCAAAATCTGGCGATGAGGCCTTGTAATTTCCAAAACACTCCAACGCCCAATCAAAGTTTCAGATTCGGGAACACGAATCAGCCAGGTTTTAGACCGGCTTTTAACCAAGGATTTAGTATGTGTATGTTGTTAAGTATGGTGTACCTCAACAGTACAATCAATTTAAATTTGGTATTCCTGCTCAACAAGGCTTTAGGCCTTTGTCAAACCAAGGTTGTTCAACCAACAGACATCAGCCCCGATTTTTCAGTTTGGTATTCCACAAATTCGGCAAAACCCTAGGGCCCAGGAAAATTCTGACGTTACTATGCGTACAATCAGGCAAAACAACTAGACAGTGCCATGCGAAAGTGAAAATCTTTTTTACGAAGAAAGCGCGCAACTTTACAGTGACGAATATTATTACCAAGTAGAACCATTTGAACAGCCGCAAATCGAAGAGATTTCCAAAGAAAATCCAAATGAACAAGAACTAGACGTACCTGAAACTGAAAATTTTCAGTTAAGGGCCTTGAAAACACAAAACGGCTAGTGATTGAATTAAATTGCGACAAAACTCCGACCAGAGATTGGAGCTCGTTTTATGATCGACACCGGGAGCACTCGATCTTTTATAAATGCTGCATTAGCCAATCGCTTCTTTTCAAAATTCAAATACTCAGAGCCCTTTGAGGTAGTTAGCACCCATGCAAAAAGTGTGCATAACGAAATCATATACATACCACTTTTAAAAACCTTTAAAAGCACAGATTATCACAAATTCTACGTTTATGATGTAGCACGAGACTATGACGGACTCATTGGATCAAACCTACTTAAGCAATTGGATGCTACAGTGGACATGAAGAATCTGATGTTGCACACACGAAATACAAGCATACCAATTATATATAAGGTGCTAACAAATTAGTCACGGATATTTTTACCTCTGATAGTACTCGGTTCTCGGAGTACATTTAAGTATGAAACATCATAGGTATTGTTATGTTTTTTTGGAGAAAATTAGGAAACAAATTTGCTACGTTAAAACACCCTGTTAATAAGATAGTTAAATGAGACCTCTTTAGGCATATTCTAGATCCTCTTTAAACTATCATACACATGGCCTCTTAAAGTTGAAAAATAAAATACTTGAATGTCAATGTCATGCTATTTACTTGCTTTCTGATTGTGTCGGTTGCAAAGAAATTTAATTAATTAGAATAACGCTATTGTATCTATTTCACGCGTATTCAAGAACTGCAACCACAGGAATATTATGAACCACGTGTATTATTCAGTCAGTGGCTTATTAGAAACGCCAGACGTAACATACTGTGGACCGACGAGTGTACATTTGCGAGGGTGGGATTATTTAACATTCACAATGCTCACTTTTGTTCGGAAGAATCCCCATTTAGCACGTCCTGACCACTTTCAGACTCGCTTCAGTGTTAACGTGTGGGCAGGGTTCCTTGGCGATTATTTGTTGGGCCCTGTCTTTCTCAACCAATTCAATTCCAACAAGAAGACCTACCGGAACTGCTAGATGAAGTACCAGTCGATCTCCGTAGGAGAATGTACTTTCAACATGATGGTGCCCCAGCCCATTACGATCGTAACGTACGAAGGTACTTAACGGAACGATTCCAATTACGATGGATTGGCCAGGGTGGGGTTCAAGCAGGTGCAGAGAACTGGCCAGCCCGCTCACCAGATTTAACACCGCTTGATTTCCACGTATGGGGACGAGCCAAAGACTTGGTTTATGGAAAAGACGGGCACACAATCAGAACGTCAGAAGAATTACAAACACAGATTACCGACGCCTTTCAGGTTATCCGAAAACAAGCATCATTCATAGTACATTAAAAACCAAGGTCACCATTTTCAAGATTTTTTGTAAAGAGTTTATGCTAATAAAAGTTTTCTTATGTCCGTGCTTGCTTTTAAATAACTTAGACTTGTTAATTAGGTAGGTTAGCATTCGTTAAATATCTAACTTAATCATTATTAAATGTGAAAGCTTGTATGGGTGGATGGATGTTTGTTACACTATCACGTCGCGCCCAAACAATTTAACTGATCTGGATGAAATTAGGCACAGAGATAGGCTATTAGTATGGAATAGCACACGACTTTTTTTACACTACTTGTTCGCATGGGACAGTTTTTTTTGTTCCACGCGGGCAGAGCCGTGGGCATACGCTAGTATTTAATAACCTACAGTTTTCCCGCCAAATCATAATGACATTTAAGAAAAACAACTTTTGACGTGACATGACAGACAGTGTTAAACATCTTGACAGGTACATAATAGCGGTGATTATTTTTAAAAATTAATTATAATATTTTTTTTTGTTCGGTAAATTAAAATTAAAAAATGATATACAAAGGTTCCTTAATTACAGTTAAAAGTTAATCGTTTTAATGTAATGTATTATCTCTTAAAATATCCGTGACTAATTTGTTAGCACCTTATACAATCCCCCTTGCGAAATCAGCTTAGAACCAAGAACAGAAACACGAGTTAAGATCCCAACGGACCTTTGCAACGGCTCAGCAACTGTGGATTTTCATGAATTCAAGGACGGAGTAAGAATGCCATCAGCACTGGTGACATGTGAGAACTATTCTGCAACGACGATTATACAAAATGCGACTGAGCAAAAGGTTATTGTAAAATTCAACGATGCCGCCAAGGTTGAAAAGTTCACGCTCGACGAAGACGTTCACGTTAATTTTACGTCTCTAACAAATTGCGGTGTGGACGATTTGCTTAAACAGAATTTATCAAAGTTAAGACTAGATCACACCAATGACGAAGAACATGCGTGCATACAAAAACTTTGCTATGAGTACCGTGACATTTTCTACTGCGACGAGCTACCACTTACCTTTATAAATAAAAATAACGTAAAGCATAAAATCAGGACTAAGAATGAAGATCCCAATTATATTCGACCGTTCCGTCACCCACCTTCACAGAATGAAGAAATTCAGCGTCAAGTCGACAAACTCCTAAAAAATAATGTGATACAGGAATCTTATTCTCTATGGAGCGCTCCAGTTCATCTGGTCCCAAAGAAACCAGATGCAAGTGGTGAAAAGAAATATCGAATGGTCATTGACTACCGACGTCTGAATGACTTGACCATCGATGATAAGTACCCGCTACCCAATATTTCGGACCTATTCGACAAAATTGGAAAAAGCACATACTTCAGTACTTTAGACCTCGCAAGCGGCTACCACCAGATAGAGGTTGACGAACGGGATAGACCCAAAACTGCATTCACAACGCACTCCGGGCACTGGGAGTTTACTCGGTTACCTTTTGGCCTCAAAACGGCACCGGCCAGTTTTCAACGAACTATGGACAATGTGCTCAGGTAGTCTTGTTATGGACGGTTTTGGCCCGGAAGCTGCACTTTGTGATGGAAGCAAGCCGTTTTGCACAGTGATAATATAGACCAAAATAAACGATTTCACTCGAGGCGAAATGAGTTTCACCCCTTAGGAACAGAGATGGCGCCACTTATTCAAAAAAAGTTTAAAAAATTCTAAATCCTGAACGGATACTCCGATCTTGACGGAGGAGGTTCCAATCGGCAGATAATTACCCAGTTTAACATGAAAAAAAATTAAAACAGGTAGAATATAATTTTGGATACCTAAAAATAATATTTTCTGAAAAAAGTATTTGAAATTTGTGATTTTTTGTAATTTTACTCGTAAAAATGTATGTACATGGTACTTTTTAATTTTTTTATATTAATACACAACTAATTTAACATTTACGACAAAAAAACCGCATATCATTAGCTTGTATAGTTCCAAAGTTATTGAAGAGTACAGACATGGCGCCGCTGGGTCAAAAAATCTTACAAAAAATCTAAAACCTCAACGGATATTCCGATTTTGATAATTAAGGTGCTATTCGACAGATAATTACTTAAATTTGTTTAAAAAAATAAAATAAAAAATCTAATAGGCAAAAAGTAATAATAAATACAAAAAAACATACATTTTGAAAAAAAATGACATTTTTTTCAGGCTTTTATGTAATTTCATTAAAAAAAATGTATGAACATGGCTTTATTTTACTTATGTATATTATAACACTATCAATTGATCTTTTAAAAAAAACCGCATATCAAGAACTTGTACAGTTCCAATGTTATTGAAGATTTTACTATAGGGTGCCGGGGCGATGTTGCCGCCGCACGTGCAACTTATGTACATGTATTTAGAAAAGTATTCTCCCGTTTCGGAGGTACTGATTTACCCTGAAAATATAACCACAATTGAAAGTACAAATAATAATCATCACAAGTAGCATACAACACACTTATATCCCTTATACAGCTCAAATAGAGTTTTAACGGGTGAATAGGCTCTTAAATAACCTGTTTGCTAATGCTAATATCACAAGTATATTTTACTTACTTTACGTTTTATTTTCACTAAACTTAGCATTGTAACGTGCAAGTTAGGCCGTTGCATCGGCTGCAACAACGCATTTTGCCACAGCCCGATTTGCACCCATAATGACTGTTCTATTGTAGATCGCACCTGCAACCTGCTTCCAACGCCATTCCACTCCCAAAAAGAAAGGACTTAGGACAGGATATTTGTTTCACATTTGGCTGGCTTGAAACGCTACACCCAGAACATGTTGTTCAATGGCAGCTGAAGTAGTCGGCAAAAGGCTTGTCGCCAGCTCTGTGAAAGCATCGAAGCATTCAAATTGCAGTCGTCAGTGCGACGGTCGTACTAGTAGCAGTTTACAAAACAGTTATTACTTTAAGTAATGAAATGATGACTACACTTCAAGGCTTTCACAGAGTATGACAAGACGTCTAATTTTAATACAATAAGAAAAGAGACCTGTTTTAAACCATGCCTGTTATACCCTGAAATAACTACTGCTTTTGCAAGTACATCGCTATCTATAGAAGTTCTCTCTGGATACGTAATGGCTCAAGTGAAACGGTTACTTAGGGCCATTTTTTTTTAGGGTGTGTTTACATAATTAATGTCATTCATTATTATAACAAAACGGGATTTAGCCGAGTTCAAAAATGTTTATTTACCGCAATTAAGTCCTATTTTATTATTTTTATAATTATAATGTCTGAAAATCGTGTAAAATTCAATCACTATATTAATGTAATACATTGGTTCTCAATTAATCGTAAAGTTGTTGGTCCCAGATCCACATGCAGGCTATACGATGCTCCAACAGGACATATATTATTACCGTTAATGCGATTCGAAAAGATCTGTTTAAACTAAAAAACACTAAACTAAACAAGCTTGAGAGTCAATCTATTTCAGCTGCCATTGAATACCGTTTCATGTAAACCAAGTGTGGGTTCACGTTTTAATTTGGAAATATCGAGTCCCAAGTCCTTCTTTTTGGGAATGAAACGGCATCAAAGGTAGGTTGGTAGGTAGGTTAGTTCAATTTGAAAACTCCTTGAACATTATGGATACAAATTGGGCTGTGGTACAATGCGTTGTTGTTACTGATGCGACGGCCGCGGCCTAACTTGCACGTTACAATGCAAAGCCTGCAAAGACCAAAGTGAAAATAAAACGTTAAAAAAGTAAAATATTGATTGAGAAATGCTATTTAGCATCTAATATACTTGTGATATTAGCAAACTGGTTGTATAAGAGCCTTTTCACCTGTTAAAACTCTAATTTAAGCTGTATAAGGGATATAAGTGTGTTGTGTGCTACTTGGGATGATTATTATTTGTACTTTCAATTGTGGTTATATTTTCAGGGTAAATCAGTACCTTCGAAACGGGAGAATACTTTTCTTAATACATGTACATAATTTCCACCTTATAGTAAAATCTTTAATAACTTTGGAACTGTACAAGTTCTTGATATGCGGTTTTTTATTAAACGATTAATTAATAGTGTTATAATATACATAAGTAAAATAAAGCTATATTCATATTTTTTTTACATGAAATTACATAAAAGCCTGAAAAAAATGTTTTTTTTTTTTTTTTCAAAATGTATGTTTTTTTCGTATTTATTATTACTTTTTGCCTATTAGATTTTTTTTTGATTTTTTTTAACTAATTTAAGTAATTATCTGTCGAATAGCACCTTAATTATCAAAATCGAAATATCCGTTGAGGTTTTAGATTTTTTAACCCAGCGGCGCCATGTCTGTACTCTTCAATAACTTTGGAACTATACAAGCTAATGATATGCGGTTTTTTTTTTCATAAATGGTAAATTAGTTGTGTATTAATATAAAAAAATTAAAAAGTACCATGTACATACATTTTTACGAGTAAAATTACAAAAAATCACAAATTTCAAATACTTTTTTCAGAAAATATTATTTTTAGGTATCTAAAATTATATTCTACCTGTTTTAAATTTTTTCATGTTAAATTGGGTAATTATCTGCCGATTGGCACCTCCTTCGTCAAAATCGGAGTATCCGTTCAGGATTTAGAATTTTTTAAACTTTTTTTGAATAAGTGCCGCCATCTCTGTTCCTAAGGGGTGAAACTAATTTCGCCTCGAGTGAAATCGTTTATTTTGGTCTATATTATCACTGTGCAAAACGGCTTGCTTCTATCACAAAGTGCAGCTTTTTTCATAACAAATAGGACTAAGGGGCTTACAAGGTTTGCATTGCCTGGTATATCTGGATGATATAATTATATTCTCATTAAGCCTACAAGAAGTTTCGTAGGCTACTACCGCAAATTTATAAAAGACTTCTCTAAAATAACCCAACCTCTCACCAATTGTCTAAAAAAGGGAAGAAAAGTAGTGCTAACTGATGAATACCGAACAGCATTTGAAAAATGTAAAGAACTACTAGTGAATGCTCCGTTACTTCAATTCCCTGACTTTTCCAAGCCGTTCGTGCTAAAAATAGATGCGTCTAACGTAGCAGTCGGCGCTGTATTGTCTCAAGGACCTATTGGTAGTGACAAACCCATTGCGTACGCAAGCCGTACCTACTCTGAATGATGCAGAAACACGCTACAGTACGATAGAAAAGGAATTATTAGCAATCATTTGGGCTACGAAACACTTTCGGCCTTACCTTTATGGTAACAAATTTACAATATACACCGATCATAGACCACTCGCATGGTTGAAATCCATCAAAGAACCTAACAGTAAACTAACAAGATGGAAGTTAAGGAAGGAAGGCTTTCGAAATTCCAAATCGCTCTACTCCAGAGGTAGTTAAGGCTCTCGTTAAATATTTTTCACTCTATGGAATTCCTACAAAAGTAAGCTCAGATCCAGGGTCAGAGTTTAACAACGCACTATTGAAAGAAATGCTAGAATTTTATAAAGTGAAAATACATATCGGCACACCGCATAATCCCAACTCCATGGGCATTATCGAACGTTTTCATTCCACAATTTTAGAAGTTTGCCGTTTAGTTAAACGTGAACATAAATTAACTGATGTAGTTTCTATTATGACCTATGCCATCATGTCATATAACTCGACAATACACTCCACAACGGGCTTGACCCCATTCGAAATTGTATTTGGTCACACTGACTCCAATGAAGCTTTAGCCGTAGACTTTAACAAACAATATATTCAAAAATTTGTTAGAAACCATGTCGAAAAAACACACCATCTTTACAAATACTTAGCTGACAAAATAATCAAACAAAAGGATGATGTCAGAAAAAAACGGGGTGGAGATACGGAATTTGGTATTAAACAAGGGGATACAGTATTTATAAAGGGAGTCAATGTAAGACGTAGTAAAGATGCACCCCGCTATCAAAAAGCAGAAGTTACTGGTGACCTCGTTAGAAATACTATACCTATAAATATTAGAGGCAGAAAGACTAAAACTCCAATTAAGGATGTCAAATGGCTTTCGCAGGGTCGCCATCCTCCTGCTGATACACGGGACGCGGAGCCAGGCCCTCCTACAACCAATCGAGAATAATCGAGGAATACTTCCTATCAGACAAGGACAAGCTGTTATTAGTTTTGATAAGTGGATTATAGTTAAGATTTTAGATTTATATTTGCTTTGTGAAGATTTAGAATTCAACATTAATAGATACGCAAACTTCTGCAAACACGTTTTAAGCTTTTATGCAAAAAGGCCTTCGACTCCGAGTTGAATAACGTTAAACTCCAGACAGGTCACCTAAAAAATATAACGATACGAAAACTTGCTCAAATAATCCCAGCGCATAGAGTTAAACGGGGAAATCTAAATCCTCTTGGCACTTTAGTTAAGGCTATTACCAGTAATTTAGATCACCAAGATGCCGTTAGGTATGATAGATTGATAAGGGAAATAAAGTCGAGCCAGGATGCCACAAGTAAAAGATTCACCTTGGTTACAAAAGTGGTAGATTCGTTCATAAACACCACCAATTCCACTCGGTCTAATTTCATTCAGCTGGACAAGGAAATATGGGAATTAAGAAAAATGTTTAATCAAACTCGAAGCAATCAGACTGTAAACTGACTTATTCTTACATTTAACTTATTTTTGCATAATTTTATGATGTTGTATATCCGTCTGGATGAAATAGAAACAGCCATAGCATTTAGTAAGTTAAAAACTCTACACCAAACCATTGTGGATAGTAATGAATTGTTAATCATGCTGAAAACAATTGAATCAAAAACCACTTTAATGTACCCAGTCAATTTTGAGAATCTATTAAAACTTGAACAATGTGTAGAATTAAAAGCTTACGCGAAAGGCAGTAAAATAACGTTTTTCCTAGACATTCCAGTAATTCGAAAAGAAACTTACTCTTACTACAAAATCTTACCCTTACCAACCATAAATGCCCACAACCAGATAACCTTGGTCATACCTGAACACCCGTATATCCTTGTAAAGGGGTCGAAAACTGAACCGGTTGCCACTACATGTGCTGAAATCGAAGAAGCTTACTTCCTTTGTCAGGAAAATGAGATACTCGCTTTAACTCCTGACCGCTGTGTAACAGAGATAATGAAGTTCAACACAAACATCAGCTTTTGTCATCCCGTGGTTGCTAACGTCCAAGATCTGAAAATTGAAACCCTGCAACAAAACCAATGGCTAATTTTTACAAAGGATCCAATCATACTGAGGAGATTCTGCGAAACTGGTATCACTCAGCCTACAATCCGAGGCAGTGAAGAAGTGATAGTGAAATAGTGGAAAGTAGTAATGAAAGCATAGTGAAAGTGAAAAGCATTAGTGTTTGGACATTAGGGCTTTACTTCATCTTATTTTTAGGCACATGTATAATCGTTTAAGAAACTTGTGTGTATTCAAAATAATCAGTCGCAACATGGTCCGGCTGAGGATTTTGAACTTGCGGAGGGAGGAGTTATGCATGGTGGTACCCGGTCAGTTATCGTGAATGCATGACCGCTGATATCAGCAACTGGGATGTTATGGCTAACGCGCCCATGTGCAGGTGGCCAGTAGCGAGAACATTGCCCACCGCAACGTGAGATAGTTTTAAAATTACTTTTAAGTTACTTACAGTTTCAACATCAATCTGTACACTCGTGTATCTTTTTAATTAATTAAAGTTAAGTCAAAACGATATGAGTTTGCCTTCATACACGTCCTCACGCGCTCCCGAACATAACTACGTAGGTGTTGTACTTATTTATTTATTTATTGGTATTCAGGATAACAACAGCCGTAATTATAATATTTACATTAAATGGTTTACATATTAGAAGGCCAATAACAGTCATCCATTAATTATAAAAAATACAGAAGTACTGAGAAGTCTAGGTTATAATATAATATTATAACAAATTGAGATAAGGTAATGCAAGGCAAGTGTGCAATGACAAAATGTTTAAACTTTAAATAGTGAGATAGAAGGCATGATTGAAGAACATTGAAGACATATAATTGCCTTGTTAGGACTTCCGGTTTGTGACTTAAGATGGCCGCATGCGTTTAAGTTGCGTTGTTCATTATTTATTCATTTTTGTTGTTCAATGTGTAGTATTGATAGCGTATTGTGCAGTGATCTAACGTATGAGTGAATAGCTAATGAAGAATTCAACTTGAAGCGTTCATAGCCCTTCCTGGGTCAAGGCCCGATAGTCCGCGTGGTTTTTTGTAAATCGCTATCACTTTACAAAAAGCAAAACCTCACCGAACAACGGCATGCTCCACGAGCAAACTTGAAATTGGCGAAATCATCATTAACCTGATGGAAGCCATATTTTAAAATTAGAATAGAATTGCCTTGTTGTTGAAAAGGTAAAAGTACCCACTGCCGTGAAAATGTTTTTTCTACACCTACAGCGCAGTTTTTTTTCGAATTCATATTATACAGCTATTTAATAGTTACTATACAAATAGTTACATGTTATTTTTAATAAAATGTAAATATGCCAAAAATAAAAAAAATATAAATGTTATATTTTGCAAATAAATACCTTATTGTCACTTGCTTTTTTTTTGACTGTGTATACACTATATTTAACATATTTAAATTAAATTTCACTCTAATAACTACAACAACGTAGTAATTTGAATATGTAAGTACGGCTTTTTACATCACAATTAAAGCAAGTTAAGAAACTTAGCAAATCCGTTGGTGTACGCGAAATATTAACATGAGAGAAATTAAATTTTATACTAAGTTATTGCATAGTATCATCGTTGACCCCTTCGATAGTATCCTGCAAACTTCATTTTCCCTTATAGTTTCGCCATGTCCGTCTGTCCGTCCGTCCGTCCGCGGCTTAGCTCCGTGATAATTAGTACTAGAAAGCTGAAATTTGGCATGAGTATGTGTATGTATAACGCCGACAGAACGGTAAAATAAAAATAAAATCATTTTTTTTTCGGGTACCTCTCTGGGGGTGATTTTTTTTTTCTTTTCATCACTAGTGTGTGGGGTGTCGTTGAATAGATCTTGTAAAAATAATAGGGGTCTCTTCATTCTTAATCTTATTTTTTGATAAAGTCAGCAGTTTTGTAAATATTCGCTCCGAAAACAAAAAAAATAGTGTCCCCCCCTCTAAATTTTCAACCACGGGTCAAAAAAAATAATCGGAAAAATTCATGTAAATGAGGCCTTATAAGTACTTTCAATGAAAACTATATTGAACAAAATCGGTCGAGCCGTTTTTGAGTTATCGCCAAATTTCATATTTTTTCTTTTAAAGGACGTAAGTTGACTTCAAGAAGGTAATAAGTGATTAAAGTTTCTAGGGCGTTTACGACCTTTTTATAGAGCTTAAAATCTTTCTTAACTTAAAACTCGGGCTTAAAACAGCAGTTTATTGTGAAGGATGAGCAACTACGGAACCCTACACTGAGCGTGGCCCGACATGCTCTTGGCGGGTTTTAAATTTATTTTTGGACCCGATGAATGGATCAATCATGTTAAACTCTCTGTTGTACAGATGAGGAATGCGAGATAATATAGCATTGGCACCGTAGTTAGTCGTGTGTAAGGGAACTTGGAACAGAGTGGTATGCCTAGTACGACGTTTCGGGACTCGGAACAATAAAGCCGATAGTAGCTCAGGGCAGTCAATACGATTCCTAATTATGTCGAAAAGCAGGCTCATATCAGCCAGTTTACGTCTGTCTTCAAGTGTTAAAAGATTATATTCTTTGCAGCTGTCAATATACGTAGAGAAAGATTTATGAAACTTGTAATTCAAATGCGATACGATTTTTTTTTGGATTCTTTCGATTCAATCTTTGTGAGTGGCATAGCAGACTGACCACACCGGTGAAGCATAGTCCAGAATACACCTTACAAAAGCGTTGTATACTATTTTCAAACTTAATATGTTCTGATAGGGTTTGCAGGTCCTCATCACAAAGCCAAGATTACGAAAAGACTTATTCACTATTAGGTCGACATGATTCCTCATGGTCATCTTGTCGTCTAGCATTACACCCAGGTCGCGTACCACATTGACCCGCTGCACTGCAACGCCATTAAGATTATATGAAAATGTTAGCGGTTTAGTTCTCCGAGTAAAACTAATACACTGACACTTGCTGATGCTTAATGTTATCTTGTTATTTGAATAAAATTCAAGTAGATTATTAAGACCACTTTGCAGGAGCTTACAGTCGGCTATGGATTTAACATACATAAAAACTTTCTTGTCATCTGCGTATAACAGATGACGGGCGTTAACGAAACACTTGTCAATATTATATATGTATGCGTTATAAAATAAAGGTCCGAGGTGCGATCCCTGGGGTACGCCAGATGGGATTTTGATATAATCGGATCTGAAGCCACCAAGAACTACAGCTGGAGAACGATTAGAGAGATAGGATTTGATCCACCGCAGTAAATCACCATGGATTCCAAGTGCTTGAAGTTTTGCGAGCAAGATGGCATGATCCATCCGGTCGAACGAAAAGTAAAGTTGTAAAAGACAATAGTCTGTTGGCGTAAAAAGCACTGAATGCTTTTTTGGCGACATGTGAAATATGTGATTTTTTACCTTTTCAAACCTATCTCCGACAGTTTGAAGGGACTAAAATAAATTAATATATTAATTGAACCCGGTAAAAATTTATCTTTCCGGCTGTTCGCGCCTAGAGGTCGTATTTCGCAACCGATTCTCATGAAATTTGTCGATTGAGTTTTTCGAAAATTTTCAAATCGCGTAGTAATTTTAAAACAAACTCGGAAGGTTATACAGTTCATAGAGTCACGAGTGTAGATAGCAAAAGAAATGGTTCTAGAGCCAATTACGTAAGCGAAAGTTTTCCTTTCTTATCATAAAAAAACGTAACTCTTTATAATTAAATGCTGACGTACTGACATCCATAGTCGGAATTGCAAACACAGTACTTAGTGGAGGTTATTGAATGAGGCACAATTTTTCCCCCAATCCACTCTCATTTGCAGATCTTTCCTCTTCAGACTCGAGTTTTTGTGAGCCAAGTTCATTCTGTCCCCGCCGAGGTCACTTTGCGATAATGTGTTTGCCCCATATTTTTGCTTTGCACATTTTTAACACTAATCTGTTTACTGTACACTTAAGAAGACACGTTTTAGCGCAAACGTTGTGAAGATTTTTACTTGGACACGAGATGTGATGATATTATCGAATAGTTACTGGAGTATACCTACTAACACTGTTAAGTAGTTCGTAATAAGTGTCCGCAACTTTAACCGTGGGCAGGCTATCCCCACGCGTTTCGACCGCGCGAAACATTCCGATCTCTAAGTGGCTACCCCGCGGGACAAAACGTCAGTGGGCTGCCACGCCTCGCGGCGAGCGGACGGCGCGCACGCATAACTAACGTTTCCCGCGCAACCTGTGCTGTGCTGTAGAGTACGATGCCGAGAAATAGATGCCGTACATATTGCGCGGTACACCAGTGCACCAGCCAGCGATTGAATGAAACATTGTCTTTTTTCAAACTACCGCGCGATGAAGAAACGTAAGCATTATTTATTATTTTACTATTCATATATTAAAAGTCGAATTCCTCTCATACCCGTTTCAAAAGCATTAATATGCCTAAGACTTACGGCAGTATTCTGACTATTCCTATGTTTACACGTTTTAGAATTTATTTACTATAAGTATGTATATTTTTTTAGTAGGGAACTACAAAATATAGGCACCTGCGACAATTTAACACTGGTTCTTACAGTTTTTGTATATGTATTTGACGCGATTCGACCCAAATGGTCTCATATAAATTTGGTTCGGATCCGATTCGGATTGTATTAGGTTTTTATAACTTTTTCATTTAGTATTTTATTAGCTTTCTTTGTTTTGTGCAAGTCCATCTTAGATTTTTTTAAATAAATGAATGAAATATTCTTATGTACGTTTATTTGTCTGTTTAGGGTTTCGTACCCAAAGGGTAAAAACGGGACCCTATTACTGAGACTTCGCTGTCCGTCCGTCCGTCCGTCCGTCCGTCCGTCCGTCCGTCCGTCCGTCTGTCACCAGGCTGTATCTCAAGAACGGTGCTAGCTATCACACTTGAAATTTTCACAGATGATGTATTTCTATTGCCGCTATAACAACAAATACTAAAAATGAAATAAAATAAATATTTAAGCTCCCATACAACAAACTTGTTATACCTATATATACATATATATAGGTACGGAACCCTTCATGCGCGTGTCGATGAAATTAATTAATTTAAAACCACCGTGTGATTGTTTCCCGTCCGATTATTTAATTAAGCTTTTTGTTAGATTTAGAATATTTAGTACAATTAGATTTAATAATAGAGAATTCAGGCAGGGGAGAAAACTAATAAATCATTATGTAAAAGTGCGTCATTTGTAAATAACCTTGTTGATTTTAAATAAATCTTGTAAACCAGAAGATTATGGTTATATTTTATTTACCTACATACCTAATAAAATTACCCAAACATATACATACATACAAATTCAATCTGTTGTTTGTTTTATGGAATCACCTTGCTACTGAATACCTACCTAAAATACCAAACGAGCGAAGGCACGAGAAAAAGCTAGCGTGTACATAACGGAGGCAACCCTAGCGCACATTCCAATGACGTTGCGTCACCGGCGGGAGGGGGCATCGATAGCGGTGGCAACGCCTGCCGTCCAAACAAGTGGGGTATCTGTTACGTAGTAACTTGTATATAATCTGTGCCGTGGGGTAGAAAAAAGAGTAACCATCATTTTTTAAGTCATCAGGAAAAGTATCCTAATAACTTTCATGTTAAGAATGCATTTTAATAGAGGAAATCGCGTTTCCGTTTTCATTAATCTCGTTCAACGGTAATTTTACTTAGACTCACACACGCAATGGCACGTGTTCATAAAACTAGACTTTTTCATGCCTCTGGTTGAAGGAGTTTGTGTACTTACTTCATTTTAATTGATGTTTAAAAAGCCCCACTCACTCTAATTAAACCCTTAATTGCTACTGCACTCGAATTGTTAGTTAATGTCTGGCTAATGTTTCACAAACGGCTCAACTGTTTTTACCTAAGTACATATTTGTACACGTGCCGGGCATTCACAAATATATAGGGTACGTAACTACGTATTGCACGACTATAGAGAAGAAGCCTGCTCCTTTTTCCTCCATGCAAGTAGAAGTTTCGGGCACTTTATGCTAATAGATAAAAAGCATTGCTCTTGGTACCAACAACAAGCGACCAGATTTTAGTTTTAGTTTTTCTATAAAAGAAAATCAAAGTAAGAATAACGTGAAATTAGACAAAAAGATAAGAAAATTAATAGTGACATACATAATAATGAAAAATATGTAAGATAACAGAGTTTAAAATATAACAGTAGGTATTATTAGAATAACAAGTATGTCTATCTGCTTTAGATATATTTTTACTGCTTATTCAGTGTTTATTTTATGTCATTAAAAGTCTCAACCACCTCTCGATAAATAGAAAAGCTACTGAATTCTACTTTATTACTTTTCTAAATAAACTTCAAAAGTTTTACTTACGTAAGAATAACTTCAAAAGAATGTTGTCGCTTATAAGGATTACTTACGGTTCGATCACTCATTCCGTTTGTTGTCACGTTGTTGTCGAAGGCATTGTTTTCTTGAGCTTAATATCTATTTATTGTGAGTGGAGCATGCCAATACATTGCTCATTGTTAGTCGAGCCAAGAGATGATGAATACATGAGTGGATACAAACAATGTGGGTAGAAGGATTTATAGCCCAAGTACCACACAAGCTACATAAACGCATACCTATACAGCCCTTATAGATTAGATTAGATTATTTATTTCACGATAAAAATTACATTACAAATTTGCTTGATGTGAAAATTATACGAATTAATCTCATGATCGTCAAAAATAAGGCAAAATTATTAATAAGAGAAAATATTGTTTGTAATATTGTCAAAATAAGTTTAAAATAAAGAAGTCAACAGGTAAATAAAATATAAATAAATAAATCTAGTATCTCCCAATTAGGATCGTCATCACAAGCTTAAAATAATATTAAATCAAATAAATATTAAGAATAAAATAAAAATGAACAAAAATAATTTACACAATGTCAAAATCTATCGGATTTCCAATACAAAAAAAAAACAAGAAAATCTAAATACCGATAAACAAAATGACAGTTCTCAATAATACACGTGCAATGATTATTATAGTTTACCATCGCTCTGGTGCCATGGGCAATTCGTTCACAGTGCAGGCAATTCATCTCTGGAATGCCCTTCCCCTCTGTATACGTCAAGCTGAGAACAAGCTCTCTTTCAAGCGCTTGGTGCGCAAGCACCTTTTGGAGAATCTTCAAAATTAGGTAAATCTCGTCGTAGTCATTTAACAGCAGGTACCCTATATATATAATCGATATTCATCTATATTCATACTCATATATATATAGTATAAATAATAATAATAATATATATATATATTCCCATTATTATGTATTTATCAACGTAACTAGTGTTTTTTTGTTTCGATATTTGCATCGTGTGTATACACGTATTGTTGTACACCCTTCCCGCACCTATAATGTCTCTGTTTGACCTTGTGGTTGACTGGTAGAGAATGCCTCATGGGATTAAGTCCGCCATTTGTACTTTACTTATGTATTTTGTGCAATAAAGTTTAAAATAATAAATATACTACAATAATAATTTATATATACCGCCAATTTAAGCCTATAGCTTATGCAGCTCGTGTGCTATTTGGGAGTATACCCTAGTAGGTAGTGGGCGGTCAGGGTTGTCAGTCCAAGGGTGACTGCATTGAGGTATTATTTATTATAGAGCCACAGACCCGAACAAAAGTGTCAAATAAAGTGGCACCGTTGTCATGTTCAAGTAGATGCCAATAACGCTTATTTATAATTTGCAGCAACATATTGACTTCGTACAAAAGAACTCTTTGTTTAAACGTTTAAGTGTCAAATTGACTTAATTACTTATCACCACAAATATTTTACGTGTAAATTAACTTTTTTAGCGTATTCTGACTGAAGTCTCTTGTCAAACTTGGAACATGGCACGAATGGATCAATTTTAATATTTTTACATACTAAAAATATTTTCACTATTATTTTATTTAGGTATTAAAATATATTTTATGTTTGAACTAAATAAACTCGTAAATTGTTGATAACTAATTTAGTTACGTTTTTATTGTAAATTGTTAATAACAAATTTAGTTACGTTTTTATTTAACAACTGCATAAAAAGTTTCCGATAGAAGGGATCAGTAATAATGAAATTATTTCTCCTTGTTCCAGTATGTGAAATGAGAGTAAGACAAGTGCAAAATATTGACATTATTAACCCTTTAAAGATTGATCTTATTTGTCGGTGGCGTGGTATGCACAAGTATATGTATAAGCACACGTCGCCGTCGCCTTTATGTGTTCTTGGCGTTCAAAGGTTTAAACTGACAGTGTCTAGACTCTGTGACAAAATAAAACAATAACAACAGAGTTATTTTTTAGTAATTTATGAATTTTATCATTTTAGGCTTCTGTTGATTAACATAAAAAAAAAAACATGATTATGCCGAACACACGAGAGACGAATTATTTGGCTTCAATTATTCTTCGCGTTTGTCTCTTGCTAAATGTGATCTCCATTTTTACGTTGTTGAGAATGGGAATCTTGAATAAAAAAAATAGGATAATTATTTATTGCACTCCTTAATTTATTAATAAAATATAAAACTATAGCGACTCCTTCGATTTTTGTTCTGTGATGATGTGCATTTTGTAGGGACAAAGTTAATAATTCTAATACAAAAATTGCTATGATTTTACATAGGATTCGTTAATTAATCAATAGAACTCAAGTAAAAAAGAATATTCCGCCCTGTTCCTTTATTGTATAGTTGTTATTTCTGTAATTTTTCACTGAAAATTAAGTCACTTTTGAGACCCGTCACGTGTCATGGTCTAAACGAGACTGATCGCCCAACTAATGCGATTTGTGATTTTGCATTAGTTGGGAGGGTGCCATTTTTTCCGTCTGATTGTGTGTCCATGTAATTATTACGTCAATGGGTGACTGTAATGAAGTCGCGTCCGAGGCAATGTATGGCGCAATAAATAAACGACACGTCTATAGATACATCTATAGGGGAGACCGGGGATGGTTGACTATAGGGGTAGGTAGACTAAGCCGAAATAACTCGCCACTATCACGTGTTTTCCGTCAACCAATCACGGCCAAGGACGCATAATTTCCGCGACCCGCTAACTTGTGTGAAGTGCGCTGCCGCAGTCGCGCGTAGTTTTCGAGTGGCATCACGTGTTTGATTTTTGATCTCTGTAAGTAGTTTTTTCTGATCGTACGTTTTTTGTTATTGTGCCTATTTGTTTGTTTAAAATAATGTTGTTGTTGTGTCAGAGGTAAATATGATGGTCGTTTTCTATATTATACCGCATTGATTCCAACTTAGCCTCAAGGTTTAGACAGGACATGCAGTTGAAATTCAAAATGGCGTCTGAGGTTGGTTGACCAATTTTATTTGGGGCAGATGAGTAATTAGTCAACCGACCCCTTTGGTGTAAATATATTATCGACTTGGCGGGGGCACTGCCGTGCCCCCCGATTGAATAAATTTTTATTGCGGTAACTACGATCACCAATTTCAAAACATTGTCCTTAAATAGTATTTGTCACTCTTAGGTTGTTCTGCATATTATACTACATTTACACTATATTACATTTGTGTTTTTACAGAAAATGAGGACGTACAAAAGAAAAACTGAAAGAGGCGATGTACCAAAAGACGTCCTGGAAAGAGCTTGTCACGCCGTCATTTTCGATAATCATAGTATAAACGCGACATCAAAGACATACCAAATTCCATATAAAACTTGGAAAGTAATCCGAACCTCAGTAGAGCTGACTTGACCTTGGAGAAGGTGGGCTATGTAAGAAATAGGCAAATATTTAGCGATGACGAAGAAAACGAACTGGAAGTTTATTTGAAAAGGGCTGCTGACATTTATTATGGACTACCACCGTACAAAACTCAAAAGTCATTTATGTATAAGAATAATTTATGTTCATGTTGCAATTTGATTATTGTTGACACAAAAATAAACAATTGTTGTTCATAAGTCAATAAAAATAACAGTTATTTTTCTTTTGGAAATCGAGAATTAATCTCAATTTAAATTTTCTTGCAGTCCAATAAAAACTTTTAATGAATTTTATTGTTTTATTGTACAATAATCTCCTTTATTTGCTTATTTATTAACTAATTGCCGCGTAGGTCAACCTTCCCCGTGCTCATGGCCGACCTACCCCGGAGATGGGGTAGGTTGACTAAGAGTCAGGGGTTTCGAAAATCGTCTAGATATGTATTGTAATGATAAATTCGTGCGTTAAAAACCAAGAATTTAGCTACCTCTACTTCTTCTACCTGTAACAACTATTATTTCCGTTATATTGATTCAAACATCGAAGATACATGAGCTGAAGCCAAAAGTTAGTCAACCATCCCCGGTCTCCCCTACTTCCTATTAAAAGGTTGTTAACTTGTGGGTGTTCGAGCTGTCGTAGACCTCGCGAGCCTTTTTGGAACATGATATTTATTACGTTTTCAACCCCCATATCTCATTTCGAAAAATTTCTATAAACTGACTCGGCAAAAAAAACTATATAATTATCGAACTTGCTCTCAAATTTTCATGAGGATCAGTTGAGAAATGCGACATGTAGGCGAGAACATCCGCAAATATGTACAACTGTAGGTTGTAGGTGTACATTCGAGCATCTGAAAATCTGATGAATTTTTGGCCAAGCTGAAATGAAGCTCGCTCAGTCAAAAACATTGTTAAAAAATATCAGAACGGACTAAGTTGTAGTATCAAACAAAAGTTCTCAACTAACCTCGTTTAAGTGATTGATTATTTTTCCGCAAAAAATACGCGAATGTTTACTATTTGTCCGAGATACAGATAAACTAAGCTATTGAGAAAACGACCCGTCACGTTATTTAATCCAATGTAAAGAGGAGCGTTCAATATTTTAAATGAAAATAGGTTGGAAATACTGTGCGTAGGTACTGAGAATATTAAATTAAGGAATCGTTGTAATTCCTGTTTGTTGTACAAATCGTTTTCATTTAGCGCGGCACATTTAATTTTTTTCGTAAATCGTCAAAAATTTTTAATCATTTCTAAATTGAAATAGAAAACAAGGTGGAGGAGGCATAATCTCAGTTTTCCAGTTCATTAAAAGGGCAAAATAGGCCCCTGAAAAGCGAAAACGTAAGAGCAATAAAAAGACATCTTTATTTTTCTGAGTTGCGTAAAAGAGAAACGATCTTGTTTGTTTACATTCAGCAAAAATCTTATCACGTACACACGAAGACAGCGATCGTTTACTTTACTTACGGGAAAGGATATGACAAACAGGGTCAGCTCACACCGAGACGCGACGCGAGGCGACGCTGCGCGCACATTTCAATAGAGCGACTCAAAATTATACTTTATTTACTACGTTAAAAGGGATACATTTCATCGTGAGAATTCAAAATACGTTGCGCCACGCAGCGCTGCGCCTCGTGATGTCTCGCGGCGTAGAGCGACGTATCGCGACGCAGCGGTGCATCGCCGGTACGCGCGGCGTGTAAGAGCGGCGCTGCGCCTCGCGAAGCCGCGTGACGCAGCGCGACGCAGCGAGGCCTAGCCGGAGGCCGCCGCGGCGACTTGTCTCTACTATTACCGTCCAGTAGACTGCGGGGCGGTTGGACGCGGCGGGGCGGTTGCACGGCACGCGGCGAATAGACACGTTCCGCTGCACCGCGCGGCGTCTCGCTGCGCAGCGAGGCGTCGTGCTGCCAACGATTTTACGATGCGCCTCGCTACGTTGCGATGCGTCTCGCGGCGGCATGCGGCGCAGCGCGAAATGACCGGCCTCTTCCAGTATCGTCGCGTCGCATCGCGTCGCGTCTCGGTTTGAGCTGACAATTAAAGTTAGTAGGTATTATCTCCCTTAGGGTCAGCTCACACCGAGACGCAACGCGACGCGACGATACTGGAAGAGGCCGGTGTACGTAGCGAGGTGCATCGTAAAATCGTTGGCAGCACGACGCCTCGCTGCGCAGCGAGACGCCGCGCGGTGCAACGGAACGTGTCTACTCGCCGCGTGCCGTGCACCCGCCCCGCCGCGTCCAACCAATGGCATTCTTCTCAATGTAGCAAAAACAAAATGCATGCTTGTAAATTCCCCGCATATGAAAACAGAAAATGTAAATGTTACAATAGTAGGACACACATTTGAATGCCTGCATAACGGTTTAGCGTTGTGTCAATGTAAATCATTAGAATTTGTTAATAGTTATAGATATTTAGGACTCACCATAGACCGGAACTTTAGTTGGAAACTTCATAGGTATAGATGTTTTGTGTAATAAACTCAGATCTATATTATGTAAACTTAATAATTTAAAACGTGTAATTAACAATGCGATATTACGTACTTTATATCATGCTTTGGCAGATTCAATCATTAGTTATGGACTTATTGCATATGGGCGAACTTTCAAAACATATTTAAATCGAATTTATAAGTTACAACTTAGATTAATTAAAAATATTGTGGATAAAAAAACAAAGCAATACCGTAAAGGAAAATACCATATACTGTTTAAAAAATGTAACGTACTACCTGTCCATGTTAAATTTAACTATTTATTAGCTGTAGACCAATTTAAATGCCCAAAATATAAGATAAGAAAAATGTACAATCGTAATCTTAGATCAACATCGTCGCGTAAAAAGTTTGTTGAACCGAGATCACTTAATAACTACTACGGACAAAGGACAAGAGGGTACCTGATACCGCGCATTTACAATACATTAATATCAGAAGATGAGTGTGAAACGATAAATGTATTCAAATCTAAAGTAAAGGCGTGTTTGATGGATACATTTCTTAAAGAAAATGAAAGTAGGTAGTTAGTTGAGTGATTAGGGTAGGCATCCTATAATGTGTAAATTCGTTGTTATAATAACTGTCACTATTAGTTAACGTAGATTATGTAGTTGTAGTGAAACTGCTGTATTAAATACTTAAAATAGTAAGAGTAGGTATAACAATAAATAAATATCATAGCAATAATTTTATTAAAACTTTCGTGAGACATATTTAATTATTGTATTAAGCGGTTTACACTCACGTGAAATGACACGTGACACGTGAGTGAGTGTAAACCGCTTAATACAATAATTAAATATCATAGCAGTATAAATTATAGTATGTATGTATGTATGTAAACGCTTTATTGTACACAACAACTGGTTATAAATACATTGATAAAAAATGAAATATGTACAAAGGCGAACTTATCCCTATTAGGGATCTCTTCCAGTTAACCTTTGAGCAATTGAAGGAACGGGTATACGAAGAAAATAGGCAAACTACACTGCGTACAACCAAGATATCTATATTATACTTAATAAAACTATAATAAGTACATAAACTAAGTAAGTAATAATACACATATATTTGTACTATTTATAAGATATATATTATATATACATATATATATATCTACATATAATACATATAAATGCGTAAATAAATATAGTATTCAATGAATTCACACGTCATCGGACAGCCACAATTTCTTCAAGTTAATCTTAAGTGATGCAACAGATGGAGACTTCCTAAGGGACAAAGGCAACTCATTCCACAACTTCACTGCGCTTACCGTGAAAGACTTGCTATAGGTACGCGTCTTATTAGACGGTACAGCCAGAGTGAGATTGGCGCTAGACCGCAAGCGGTGACCACTGCCATCAGCCATATACGAAAATCTCTCACTAAGGTAAGGAGGAGAAGTAGGATTAAACAGGACATTAAAGAGCAATGAAAGGACATGCACGTCTCTACGCCGACGAATCGGTAGCCAACCCAGCTGCGCTCGAAAGGAAGAGATGTGGTCATATTTTCGCAATCCAAATATATACCTGATACACACATTTTGTAGGCGTTCAAGCTTGTCAAGCAGTTCCTCCTTAAGATCCAGTAGAGCAATATCACCATAGTCTAGTAGTGGGAGCAAGAGAGATCTGGCAAGAGTGATCTTGGTGGAAATTGGCAGAAAGTTCTGCAGGCGCCTTAAAGAGTGGAGAGATGCAAAGAGCTTCTTGCTAACTTGCGCTATGTGCGGTGCCCACGAAAGCGTCTGGTCCATGGTGATACCCAAATTTCTAACTGTAGAGGAAAGGGGGATAGGAATCCCACCAAAAAGAATATCAGGTACCACCATTTCAGATACTTTATTTACAAAATGAGGACTACCAATAACAATTGCTTGCGACTTTTTTGCGTTTATGTTTAACCCGAAGTTATTTGCCCAGCTGTAAATAGACTCCAAATCCGCATTGATCATATTAATAAGCGACGGCATATCCTCGATACTAGCCGCTGCATAGATCTGCAGGTCATCTGCATAGAGATGGAACGAGGATCTTAAACACTCGGTGATCCCACCAATAAATATTGAGAAGAGAAGTGGAGAGAGGACGCCCCCCTGAGGGACACCAGCGGAAATTTCACGCCATTCCGACAGTTTGTCGTCGACCCTAACCCGCTGGCGTCGACCAAAGAGGTAGTCGTGAAACCAAGATAGGGATGAGTGAGACACATTAAGTGTACGAAGGATACCGAGGAGGATGTCAAAATCTACGGTATTGAAAGCACTACTAAAATCGAGAAGGACAAGTACGGTGAGTTTTTTGTGTTCTATATTAAGACGGATGTCATCAGTGACCTTAACCAGAGCAGTAACTGTGCTATGCCCGGGGCGGAATCCGGATTGAAATGGGTTAAACAATGAATACCTATTAAGATGTGAAAGGAGTCGGCGATTTACAAAATGTTCAATAATTTTAGACAAAACTGGGAGTATGGAAATGGGGCGATATTGTGAAAAATCAGTAGGATTAGGTTTTTTGGGAAGGGGAATTACATGGGCAAGTTTCCAACATGAAGGAAATGTGCCCGAGGAAAATGAGAAATTTAATATACTAGAAAGGATCGGAGCAATGGATTCCGCGACGAGCATAAGCATGTCTATACTAAGGCTATCTTCACCAATGGCCTTCGTCTTAATAGATTTCAGATAGGAAAGTGTCTCTTGCGGAGAAATGCTACCAAGGGAGGTGAATCGGGGTGTGGCGTATTAGCAAGAAGAGATAATGTAGATTGTTTAATAGAAGGGTGGAGAGTAACCGGAGAAGAACTAAAGTGAATATTGATGGCGTCAAGATCAAGAACGCAAGAGGAACTTTGTTGAGCTTTGCCCACACCCAATGACCTGAGAAATTTCCACAGCTTAGTCGGGGGACAATCCTCGATGCAGTTGTGGATATGGCGGCGTCTGGCATCTCTACAGATCTTATTACAGCGGTTTCGTAAAGAGATATATGCCTGTTGGTAGTCACTGTTTTGCCGAGCTTTGACGCGTGCTCGGTCCCTTTTAGCCATAAGCGAATTAATATCCGGTGTAAGCCACGGAGCAGGGTAATGCTTCACACGCGTCGGTTTCAGTGGAGCATGTTTATCATAAATCGCAACCAATATGCCATTGAAAGCCTGCACCTTAAGGTCGACGTCATCCAGGAGCTCAATGCTATGCCAATCTGCACTTGCAACATCGTTATAAAGCGCCTGCATATCTACATCATGTAGATTTCTGCGCATAATTACTTTATGCTTTCTTTTCGGGGGACGAATATTAAATGAAGCATAAATAAGGTCATGGTTGGAGAAACCTGCAGCATTAAATTGACCATGAAATGAGACCAAGTCTGGAGAAGAAGTTAAAATAAGATCTAAAAGCGAGGGGGGGCCGTTATGCGGAAAATGGGTGGGACTAAGAGATAATACACTAAGGTTAAGAGAAGTTGCTAGTGAATGAAGTTTCGAGGTACGAAGATCGTTTTTGAGAAGAAAAGTGTTGAAGTCGCCCATGATAATACTATGGTCAAACTGTGGGCCTAAATCAGAAATTGTGCTGTACAGGGTATCAAAGTAATTAATATTCGAGGATGGGCTGTAAAAGACGCCAAGAAGGACTTTGGAATGATGCAAAGTAACATCTAAGAAAAGATACTCGGGAGAGTTATTTGAGTAAACTGTCGGTGACTGAGCAACTACTTGACAAGCAATATTACTCTTGATGTAAATGGCAACACCGCCGCCACGAACGGTTTCCGTCCCGCCATCTTTTGTGACTGTCCTGTCATTGCGAATTAGACGGTAGCCGGGTAAAGGGTACAGAGTCGATGGCAGCGACGGTTTTAGCCAAGACTCCGAAATAAGAATGGCGTGTATATTTTTATTGGAGCTAAAAGATGCCAGTAGTTCAGAGTAATGTGCCGGTATACTCTGTGCATTAATGTGGACGACATTGAAACGTTTAATGGACGAGCCAAACGTTAGTTGCAATCGGTCACTCAGATCAGGCATATCTGATGCATCACTCAAGGAATCGTAGTGGCTTGAAGAAGAAAGTGAGAAGAATTCGCTATCTAAACTGGCATTGAAAACGTCTGACATAGTAAGTACAACTGAATACTTAAAATTATATATAAAATGTAACAATATAATATATACAATAGACTACCTACTAAAATAATATTTATATATATATAATTTATATTTAAAAGACAACCACAAAAAGCTTATCACCTCATTTGCTCGCCAGTAGCTTGTGAAGAAACAGTAAATTACATTTATGATAATAAATAGCCATTAAGTGGCACACAAGAAAACATTAAAATTTTACAAAACAGGAAAATACGACTCTCACAAAGCAAATACTAAACGCACTGTACGTCAACGTAAATGACACGACACTCGACATTAATGACAGTTGTGATTGTGACGTACAGCGTTTGTTTTCTCAGACCAATCATCTATAGACTTGACAACCAAATAATAATACCACTACAGAAGGAGATGATCATATACAAATTATAACAAGAGTGACAGAGAGAAGTATATTATTTTTTGTCTTTTTCATAGTTTCACTTTTCCACCGCTGCCACAATCGAGTTTGTGGCAAACAAATACGTACGTGACATGTCCGCCCAAATTACGTAGGTTGTTTATGATAAGCTGTCAGTCATATTTAAATGTGTTCTTAATTTAGCTGCATAACAATCATGTTAGGGATACCAGATGAAAATATCATAAATTTAGGGGTATTAAATCATACTTCTATTCTAATAACAAAAAACAAACAAATATTGTGAAGATTAAATGAGGATGTCGGTTCCACGGCTTAGAATCGCCAACGGAAATCATTTAATCTAATATGTATCACTACATAGTATAAAACAAAGTCGCTTTCTCTGTCCCTATGTCCCTTTGTATGCTTAAATCTTTAAAACTACGCAACGGATTTTGATGCGTTTTTTTTTAATAGATAGAGTGATTCAAGAGGAATGTTTAATACATGCATAATTTATCAGCATTGCACCCGTGCGAAGCCGGGGCGGGTCGCTAGTTAATAAATAAACATTAAGGTATGTTACACAAATCAAGCTTTTACTATGGGTACTAGATGACATAATATATATAAATACATATGTATATCGATAGCATCATGGGCGTCGGCAAGGGGGGGTCCAAAAATATGTCCAGTCACTTGACTTGTCTGATGGATCATATTCGCACATCAAAACTCAAATGAATTCAGTAAGTAATAATAATTGACAACATTTCATATTTTTAAGACTATCATTTTATTACTTTTCTGAATTCTGCTTAAAAAGATGAAGTAATCTCTGTTTTTATTTATTTTTCTGAGATGATTATTTATTTTATTATTAATTTATAAAAACATACTCATTTTAAAATGTGGCAACACCAAAACCAGAACTTAATGGAACGGTTACTTTAGTCGTTTTTCTTTAAAAAAAAAAAACTTAATAAAACTCGGTATGCATCTGTCATCTGTCAACGTCAAATAAAAAATACATATTTTTTTTCGCTCTTCGGTTTAGACAACAACCCTATTCAGCCCGTATTGTCTTAGATTGCAGTTATTTGATGTATTTTCTTATATTTCTTTAAATACAGAAGAATAAATTCAAAGATTTTTTTTAAGGTACACGATATAAAGCCCTGTCGATCTCTATATTAATTTCCACCTGTTATAAATATGAAATGTTGTCAATTCCAATCCATTCCAACTCCTCCACAAAATGGATGTAATAAGGAGACTAGAAGTCCAGTCAGGGGCTAGAGGGAGATCGTTGATGAGATCGCCAGTGTATCGGCTGCCGTCAGTAAAGGTTATGAAAAGTGGCGACGTGTCTCACCGGCAGGTGACACTTTGTAGAGACTATGTAGTGTACCGAAGAAGAAGAATTGTCCATATAATATAACATTGGTACAAAAAATATAGAACTACTCAAGTGGCGCTGAGCTGAAGACCTGAGTTTGCTCTAAAATTGGTATATTATACGTTTCCAGCCCCAATATTAACGCCATTTTGAAAAAAAAAAACAAAACTGAATCGACAAACGTAGACCAGGTCTACTGGGCAGCCTCGAGTCTTTACTCGTCGCGTCCAGCAGATTTTCGGCTCGTTGCAAAATCTCTCGGTCCGTTGCTTCGTGATAATTCTGCACTTGCATCAAAATGTATTGAATTATTGTCTTTCAATTTAATGTTATATGGTTACAAAAAAATTTCGCGCTCGCTGCGCTCGCGCTTTATACTCGTATCTGACTTTGTTTTGACCCTTCCTCTTAAAAAAATTCGCGCTCGCTGTGCTCGCGCTTTCATCTACTTTTGTTTTGACCCTTCCTCTCAAAAAATTTCGCGCTCGCTGTGCTCGCGCTTTCATCTGGTTTTGTTTTGACCCTTCCTCTCAAAAAATTTCGCGCTCGCTGTGCTCGCGCTTTCATCTGATTTTGTTTTGACCCTTCCTCTCAAAAAATTTCGCGCTCGCTGTGCTCGCGCTTTCATCTACTTTTGTTTTGACCCTTCCTCTCAAAAAATTTTTGCTCGCTGTGCTCGCGCTTTTATCTGGTTTTGTTTTGACCCTTCCTCTCAAAAAATTTCGCGCTCGCTGTGCTCGCGCTTTCATCTGGTTTTATTTTGGCCCTTCCTCTCAAAAAATTTCGCGCTCGCTACGCTCGCGTTTTCATCACATAACACGTTCATGAACCGTATCCCTCTAAAATTTTCGCGCTCGCTCCGCTCGCGATTTACGACTAACCACGTTTTGCACCGTCCTCCCAAAACTTTTGCGCTCGCGTTTCCATCTCATTTTTAATGACATTTATGACTATAAGCCGAAATACACTAGCCCACAAAGATAGCCGTACCATATATAGTCCTATAGTACTTACCGAACATGGGGGCGAAATTTGAATTCCTTCAAACTTCCTTATAACTATAAAATTTTGAAGTGGGCTATCTTAGAAACAGGGCTATCTTTGGCGCAAGTACCTTATTTACGTGCTTGGTGAGCTTCCTATCCTCTAGCATGACTTTACCACAATTCCTTTTCCCCACCCTGCATATATGTCAACTTGCCCTGCCCCCCCCCTGGACCTTCGGCTGGCGACGCCCTTGGATAGCATCCATGACGACCCAGGAACATATATTCGAGTTTGTCGCACAAATATTTGCCCTGGCCGGGATTTCAACCCAGGACCGCCCGCTCAGTAGTATTATTTGTATATAAAAATTAAAATATCGGTAACATTATCTGAATGTGTTTCATTTCTGATTTCTCATCTAACCTTAAACCCCATCCTCATTTTTAGTGATAAGATGTTCCAAAAGGGTATTATATGGAGCCACCATGATTGAAAAATGGCATGTCAGTAATATAAAATTATGGGGAAAGTTGAATCAACATGGCCACCCCGAATATATGACGTATTCTATGTCTGTCCCTTACGGGTGTACGCTGACGTCAAGTCTATAGATGATTGGTCTGAGGTTTGTTTTCGTATCACCGTTAAACATTAAGAAAAGAAAAAATAAGATATTACCTCCAAGAACACACAATGGACCGTTAGAAACAAGGAAAAGTAACACTAACTATGAAACAGTACTCCCTAAGAACTCGGCACGGCCGTGGATTTTGGGTTCTTGCCTCTGCCGGAACTGCCTGAACGGGTGGGCCTGGTTCGACGTGATGTTTCCTGAGGCGGTGCGACGCCTTGAACCACATCAACAGACGTTGCCGTCGGCGTTGAGGAAGAGGTCTTCGTCTCCATGACGCGAGTGTCCGCCACAACGTTCGGTGCAGGCAACGCACGCAGCTCAACGAACGACGTCACCTTTCGGCGCACTCCGTCATGACACTGCACCACGATGCGCCCGTCGCTCGTCCAGCTGCCCTTGACACCATACAGTTTCCGGGCTTCCAAGAATACTGCATGCCGGCTACTTGTTAAAAACTCAGACACAGTCTGTCCGGAGCCTTTGAGTTTGTTGTTTATAGTAATGTATAAAGAGTGCGGTCTTCGCCAACAAACTGCATTGCAGTTTGGCGAAACGTATAAAGTGTACCAGTTTTGTAATTTTTTTTAAATAATAATTAAAAAAAAAAAAAAAAAACCGCCCCTCAGTCTACCTATTGCAAGCGCATGAGAACGGCGGCCTCAGGCTACGCCTCGTGGCGTCGCGCTGCGTCGCGCGGCTTCGCGAGGCGCAGCGCCGCTCTTACACACCGCGCGTACCGGCGATGCACCGCTGCGTCGCGATGCGTCGTTCTACGCCGCGAGGCATCTCAAGGCGCAGCGCTGCGTGGCGCAACGTATTTTGAATTCTCGCGATGAAATGTCTCCCTTCTAATGTAGTAAATAAAGTATAATTTTGAGTCGCTCTATTGAAATGTGCGCGCAGCGTCGCGTCTCGGTGTGAGCTGACCCTTACTTGTTCAAATTCGATGTCGGCTTCCGTTTGTATAGGCCGTATTTGGAGCCTTAATGAAAGTAACAAAATAATCACAAACATAATCACAGCTCATTCGTGTTCTTACAAGCTTATATTTACTTTCACCTGTCCCGTTGTCTGAAATGGAATTTTGCAAGTTAAATTTGACCCACTTTCCGGTTTCCGATTGAGCTGAAAATTTGCACGAATGTGCAAATCGCGTGACAATGCAATATTATGATGACGTGCAGCTGATCTGATGGTGGAGCTGGGAGGTGGCTATAGGAACTCCGTAATAAAACCACATAACCCCATCGAGTTTGGGCTCGTTTGATTCGGTTTGATGAGACTTTGTCTTCAGATAGTTTCCAGGGTCTGATGATGGAGCCGGAAGGTGGCCCTAGGAACGGATGCCTGTAATAGTGCAAATCTACCGAGTTTGGGCCTTTTTAGAATCGTATCAGTAAGCAATTGATGGATGTTCAAGGAAATGTACAGTCAGCTATAAAAGCTTGTCACAAAAATGAAATTTTTGACAAAAACTTATTTATTCTGTGCCTTAGCCACCTTAAGCGTCGTCTTAAAGGGTAGCTACTCAATCGCTTTTGGTAACTAGTATTATATTTAAACCTAATAAGACGTAACACCACTGTTATTTTTTCCATACAAATAGAGGCTTCGTCCTCGTCTGTTGCGCAACCAATGAAAAGGGGTTGGTGCTATTAACAAGCAATATTCCGTTATGAACGCAAATTGTTCCATTTTTATCAATCCATTTAACCAACACAAATAGCTATCTATATTATGCTCGTAATATAATTGCTTTGGAGATTGAAACCGGTACACGCGATCGGGATGAAATTAATGACACGTAGCGCGCAGTTATGAACCGAATACGAAATGTCGGAAGACGTGGTAGGATACCATGATCACTTTGAAAGATAGGCACTTTGTAATAATACCGGTTATTTTTATTGATAGAATACTATTTAGGTACTCAACTACGGTATAACAAAAAAGGCTATGAATTTCTTCGCTGTGTATAAAAAATTGCGTGCGCTTCTAGTAAATGATAAATTGCATTATGGTACCTGTATCGTTTTAGCTTCCAGCTTAAAGCAAACCTTCATTCTGAGCTTGCTTTGCCGGTTCAAAGTCAATAGATAGAAGCTAATATGAAGCTTTACAATTCTAAAAATCGTTTTTATTATTGCAAAGTCGGAGAAACTTCCGCTGAAAAAAATGAATTACTTAAGTTAAGATTTAAAGAGGGAGAGCAGGAAACAATTTCCAGGCTTAGAAAGATTGGTTTCAACGTCGAAACTCATCAGAAGTGTAGGTACTGGTATCTATTATATGTTAGTGTATAAAGTGCATTCTTTTGTGGACGTTGTTTCCTTAGAATTTTCCTTAGAAAGCATAATTATGTTTTGTATTTAATATGAAGGGCTAAGGTGAAGAAGGGCAAAGTCACATTTGATGAATTTTACAGTACAGACAATTTTAAATGTTGTCAAATGGTGTTCAGTTTAAACTAATTTCATTAATTTATTATTACACTACCCAAAATTATTATTCGTATTTTGGTTACATGCATCGACTAGTTTTTAAAATAAATTTGACAGTTACAACACAAAAGGACCAGTGGTACAATTCCCATACTTTATACTTAATCCGCCTTAGTAATAGGTAGTCCGATTGTATGATTTTCTGCGCTGTGACCAATTACTGGGGGAATGAATGGGGATATTTTCGAAAATGTAAAAATGTGCTAATTTTTTTTAAAATTCTCTATTTGATAAAATCGATACAACGCTTGGTTTAAAAAAAAATGACAATTGCAGTTGTGAAATTGCCGTATGGCCTAAGAGTACCTAATATAAAAATAAATCGAGATCAGCGAGATATAGCTTCTCCTGTTCTAGATAAAGTCACCCTGGGACTTTAATAATATTTTTCTACTCCAGTACTTTTTTCTGTCATTTATATAGTTAGTAACTCTAATATAAAGACATAAATTATGAAAGTCTGTAAAAGTGTATACTCTATTTCCCAAAAAAACACTGCTAAACGATGTTATAATGTCGCCAAAAAATCATCACTTAGTACCACAGATTACAAGGTAAACAGCTGCATTCACACAATTTGCATTTTAAAAAAAAACTTATTGTATAAAGGCATTGCTGCCAACTTAAAAAAAAAGTTTTATCTTCAGTGCATGGATGTTTAGTATAGTGAACGCATACCTTTATGTATAAGTTCATATTTTTTTGACAGATGTTTAGTGTAGTGAACGCATACCTTTATGTATAAGTTCATATTTTTTTGACAGATAGACGTCAATAAAAAAACAGTTTATCAGGACCTATTATTTTTTTTGAATTTTGTTGATTCCGAGCGGGAACATGTAATTATTTTGTTTGGTGTTTATTTGCATTTTATTTATGAAATGTCGAGTCGTAGAAAAAGTATTGTATGCAACGTTGTATAAGTAGGTCAAAAAACGCTCGTGGCATCTTTCTTACTATGTCCGCTACGCTCACATCGTAACCCATGCCATGCTCTTATACAACGGTTGCATAAAATACTATATCATAGACGCACAACATTTTAAGACGTCCCATCATACCCTTACTGCCTAAAGTTGACACTATGAAATAAAAAATACAGAAAGCGGTGGTAGTTATAAAGTGTTGCGTTTCTTTGATATCATAATAAGTCGGATTTGCTTCTCTATAGAAGCCTCTATACGCAATAGTTCCAAGTTACCTTCATCTTATGATCAACTGAGAAACTTTGGACTAATCTAGATTTTCCCCTTACCTGTTTGTTTATTGGTGCAGTTACGCAAGTTATTTTTATGACTGGCCGTGCGCCCATCCAATATAAAAGACGATCCTGCATATCGTTATTAGTTTTTTTATACATAATTTACTTTCTTAAGAAAGTATTCAAAGCAAGCCAAACCCTACGATAGGAACACAAATATTCCGCGAATCAAGAATTACGAAAGCAGAACATGACTGGCAGGAATGGGGTTAGAATATAAAACGTTCCATTACGGGGCTTGTCCGTGTTGTTCATTAACTAATTAAACTAATATACCTACTATGGCGGGACAATTTTTGGGGTTCGGTACCCCAGTTAACCCTTATAGGATCGCATTGTTGGTCGCCTGTCAAGAACCTTTTTCTAAAGATCGCGTGGAGAGTATCAACATGTAACACACGTAAAGGAAATATTATAATATTTATGTGATTTCAAACTTATTTGCAGTTGGTGAACTAATCCCGACCTATGTTAATGTGTGGGTACAATAGTTTATACATACGGCAAAGTTAAGTTTATTCCTCAATCCTGTTTTTATTTTCGTTAAAGCAATAATCAGTGCTTTCATAGTTTGTAGAAAGCCTTATATAAGTATGTAGATATAGATGCGTTCAACTGTTAAACAGACCTATAACACAGAATAGGACACTACAGGAAATTCTCTGAGTATAGTCTTTGATTGTTGATCGTTTTTAGAGTTCCGTACCTCAAAAGGAAAAAACCGAACCCTTATAGGATCACTTTGTTGTCCGTCTGTCGTCTGTCGAGACCCTTTTTAGGGTTCCGTAGCCAAATGGCAAAAAACGGAACCCTTATAGATTCGTCATGTCTGTCCGTCTGTCCGTCTGTCTGTCCGTCCGTATGTCACAGCCATTTTTTTCCGAAAGTATAAGAGCTATGCTGTTGAAACTTGGTAGGTAGATGTATGTTGTGAACCGCTTTAAGATTTTGATGCAAAAATAAAAAAAGAATAATAAATATTGGGGGCTCCCCATACTTAGAACTGAAACTCAATTTTTTTTTTTCATCAAACACATACGTGTGGGGTATCTATGGACAGGTCTTCAAAAATGATATCGAAGGGTTCTAAAATATATTTTTTCTAAACCGAATAGTTTGCGTGACAGACGCTTCCAAAGTGGAAAAAAGTTGGTGCCCCCCCTAGAGGGGGGGGCACTTCTAAAATAAGAAAATGAAAAATCTAAAAAAAACATATGATGTACATTACTATAAAAACTACCAACGAAAATTGTTTTGAACGAGATCTAGTTAGTAGTTTTTTTATACCTAACTTTGCATCTAATTTATATGGGGCGCGCTATACATGCCAGGTGCAAACTTAACTTTGGTTAAGTTAAGTTTGCACCAGGGATGGAAAGTGTTTGTACGGAACCCTCGGTGCGCGAGTCCGACTCGCACTTGGCCGGTTTTTTTCAGGAACACGTGGAGGTATCAAGCTGAAATTCATATCAAATACTCAGGTCTACTGTCCCTTGAAGCTGTGAAAAAATCAAACTTCTAAGTCAACGCAATCAAAGGATACAGCCGTTATGCTACAAATTTTCTACACTCGCAAGGGAATCAAAACCTACAGGGTACTTCCCGTGAACTCAGAATCTACAAATTTGGTACGCAGCAACGTCTTATAGCACAGATAAAAAAATTGCGAAAAGCATAAATTTTGACGTGACAACGTCTTAAATTAGGTTGCGCTGGGAGTCACTCATGAAAAAGTGTAACGCCCGCTCGCGTCTGTTAGGAGGGCCGGTTGTCCCGCTAAAACTCGAGAACGGCTGAACCGATTTGGCTAACTTTAGTATTGAAATATTCGTGGAAGTCAAGGGAAGGTTTAAACGGTGAGAAAATATAGAATAAATGAGTGGAAAATAATAAAAACGATAATTTTATATTCCCATACAAATACAAACTGTTCAAAACATCTTAACTGTAGCGTCCCAATATATTTATGAGAATATTATGTATGTTATTAGAAACCTAGATTCATTTACAAAAAAATCCGATGTCCACAGTTATAACACTAAAAATAAAAATAAAATTGCTATTAGACAGTTTCGTGTTCGTAAAGTAAGTAAATCATTTTTAGGCCAATGTATTCATTTTTATAACAAGTTACCTGATCATGTTTTAAAATTAGCGTTTCCATCTCTCAAAAATTATTTAAAAAAATCTCTAATGTCAAAAGCATATTATACTCGTACAGTAGAGGACTATCTGACAGACAAAAATGCATGGCCTGAACCAGAAACCGCGTAGCTGACTCCTTCATAGATTGTACCTAACTAGTTTAAGGGACACAGTTCTAATAAGAAAGCATATCAAACGTACATAAATTGTGATAAACCGTCAGGCTTTCTTGTAGTTTTTATTTTATTCTTACAGTTTTCCTCACTTATGTCTTAAATTACACTTTTAATATGTTTTCTTGTAGAACTACGTATAGTTAAGTACATATCATTGTAATAGTTAAGTACTTATGCTTTCTGAAAAAATTACTGACTGTTGAGTTTCTTTCGGCGTTTCTTCTCAACAGTGGTCTCCTCTTGTGAAATGCCGGTAGACTCAGACATGTAAAAGTGCCCTTGTGGCCTACTTGCAGAATAAAGTTCATTATTTCATTATTTCATAATAAAAATATTTTTAATTATTTTAAACTTACCACCCTTTTCCTCATGAACGCGTAGAGGTATTAAATTGAAATTCATATATGTTTGTACGGAACCCTCGGTGCGCGAGTTCGACTCGCACTTGGCCGGTTATTTTGTGAAATACGACGCAATAGGCGTGGTAACACGACTGTTTTGAAACGCTCACCGTTTGACGGAACAAAAGCCGGAAGTTGAGCAGAACATTTTGATAAACTGGCTATTAACGCAAAATTATTCTACGGGACGCTCTTATGGACTATTTCATCGGCTACTTATGTTATGTGACCACTCATTGGGCACTCTTTAATACCTACATATTATCCCTTAACATACAATAAAGTACCTATCTTATGCAATGATCACTTCCATGTCAAATATATGGCATACGTAATAAGTAATAATATTACATAAATAAGAATTAGTTAATCAACACCACTAGTAGGCCACCCCAAATGAGCGTTCTATATTCTAACCCAATTCTTGGCAGTCGTGTCTTGCCTCCGTGATCGTGACTTGTAGGTAAGCACGTGTCCCAAGGAAATTCAACTTTTTTATTATACTTACTTACTTAATGGCTCAGTGACCCAAAGCGAATCTTGGCCTCCGACACGAGTTTACGCCACTTGTCCCGATCTAGCACCGTTTCCCGCCAGTTACCGGCTTGGAGTTCACGCAGATCGGCTTCTACGGCACCGTTCCAGCGATACCTGGGACGGCCGACCGGCCTTCGGCCAATAGGTCGTCCCAAATATACCCTTTTAGCGCCGCGATCTTCGTCCATCCTTTCCACGTGGCCAAGCCAGCGGAGACGGTGGGCCTTCGTTTCCCCAATGACATTGGGAGTGGCGAACAGCTCCTCAATTTCAGCATTCTTACGGATTCGAAAGCTACCGTCCTCCCTTCGCACCGGTCCCAGGATCTTCCGGAGGATCTTTCTCTCAGCCACCAAAAGCTTGTTTTCTTCTTTTCTTATTTTTTATTATAGGTACACCTATATGTATAATAGGTGAGTTGTTAATCCGCTGTTTTCTAATATGTATTTGTGCGCATCGGGTTACAATAAGCATGAAATTTCTACCACAGATAGAGCGTTCCGTGATGATTATTTTCAGATGTGGAGGGAACTTAGATTCGTCTCCTGTGTGGTGGTAGAGCGGGGTAAATAGGACTAAGTATATCTTATTTTCTTTCTTTATTGCAGGTCAATAAAGTCTAGTAGGGTGTGGTATCGTATTCGTGTAAAACAAATAACAACAATTCATTTTTTATTTCATATTATCAGCAATTTTATGCTTAGTCCGTGTACTCGTGGTACACCTGCAAAAAATATTTCGATTTTATTAAGGTTCCGTTAAGGGTAAAAAACGGGTAAAATAATCAACGCTGATTAAATCTCTGCATGAGCTGGTAACATAATTATACATTCTTGTAATTTTGCTGTATTATTTCGCTTTCAACAAATAAATCATAATAATTCACGAGTAATACAATATATTACTTTAACTACAGCGATATAGATAACCTATCAATCCACAGTAGGAAAATTTGCCTTGGTTCAGCCGGGATTGACATCAAGTATAGAACCCAATGTTTTTGGATTCCCACTATAACGTCTCATCCATTCGATCAAAGATGCACTGGACGTACGGTTTCAATTTCCCTACCAGCTTTGGTCCCTATTCCGTTACTTACTTACTGCAAGTAAAACGAAAGAGATCATTTGGTCCTTACAGTTCTTAATTGTTACATGTAGGTTAAGAAAATGTGAGTGCATTTTAAACTAATTGACACACGTGAACACTGTTTGCAGGCCCTAAAAAATTGTTAAAAATTCTTTTTTTTAGACTTTATGCCACGAAACATGACATTTATGGTACTCGTACCTACTCCAAGATTGTTTCTACAGTAATTTAAATAAAGGTGAATACATAGTTATATCACAAAATGTAATACTACATTTAAACGTAACGTACATAATAAATAAATCTATGGATGAAGGTGTTTATCCACAGCAGCTAAAAATTACAATTACTAAACCAGTATTCGAAAAAGGTGACCGACAGGATTCTGAGCAATATAGACCGATAGCTTTGATACCAATATTTGCCAAGATATTTGAAAAAGTCATCTACAATAGAATGATCTCTTTCTTTACAAAATTTAACATCTTATCAAAGAATCAATTTGGGTTTAGTAAGAATAAAAGTACAATTATGGCAATTTATGAAGTTTTAAAAGAGATTATGGCTTGTAGAGACAAAAGTGTACCAGTCATGACAATTTTTATGGATATGTCTAAAGCATTTGATCGAGTATCACATGATCTGCTGCTATCCAAATTGTATAGTGTAGGGATTCGAGGCAATGCATATGAATGGCTTAAATCTTATTTACAAAATAGGTTACAACGTACTGAGATAACAAATTTTTGTTCTAAAACCAAAACTGTCCTAACTTATAAATCAAGTTTTCGCTGTGTAAAATATGGTGTACCGCAGGGAAGCGTCCTGGGACCTCTTCTCTTCTTAGTCTATATTAATGACCTGCCTAATATAACTAAACACAAAATTATTCTTTTTGCTGATGATTGTTCTCTAGTCATAAGAGGTGATGATCCATTAACATATGAATCAGAAGCAAATACATTACTTAGGGATACTATTACATGGTTAGAAAACAATAACTTACAGATTAACTTATCGAAAACCAAATTCATGGAATTCTATGCACCTCAGGGTAAGCCTAAAAATGTAAAATTAACCTATAACGGCAATGGTCATCAAGAAATAGAAATAGAACGTGTTTCTTCTTTTCGATACTTAGGGGTTATTGTCGATTCTCATAATAATTGGAAAGAACATTATCGAAAATCTTATAGATAGACTTAGTCGTTTCGTGTTTGCTCTCAGACGACTAAAGGGTATGACATCTCAAAAGACAGCACTTATGGCATTCCACGGCTATGTAATGTCAAATCTAAGATACGGTCTTATTTTATGGGGCAACAGCCCATACGCTCCTAAAGTATTTCGACTGCAAAAAAAATGTATTCGTGCAATCTATGGTGCCGAGCAAACAGACTCATGTCGACCAATATTCAGAGAGCTCAATATTTTAACCCTGCCCTCTCTTTATGTATACGAGACATGTCTCTTCACTAAACAAAATTTAAGTTCTTTTACCAGTCATGCGTCCACCTCAAGACACAACACTCGGCAAGGGTTACAATTGCATTATCCGGGGACGACTTCTGCTTTGGTTAATAAGAATGCTGTATTCATGTGTATAAAAAATTATAATTACCTGCCCAACGATATAAAGGAATTAGATTTACAACAATTTAAAAGCAAATTATTCAGTTGGTGTAAGGATAATATGTACTATACTAATTCAGAACACTTTGACATATGAACATAATTTTCATTAATCTAATTTATACAAATAATATTATCATGTGAAGCAATGTAATGTAATGTGAGTGATGTGATTTAATGTAACATAAGTAATAATGTAATGATAAAAAATATGTTAATAAATAATGTTTAGTATTAAATGAAAATAACTATTTGTGTGAATAGAATGTTTAATTAATTTATTTAATTGTCTACTAAAAAAATAATGTAATTAATAATGTATGATAACCTATAATTTAATTTAATTTGTACGTCTGACTTATAGACAGAAAGTGGAGAAACTAGTCATAGTTAAGATCATTTATATGTATACCCATTTTTGACAAATAAATATTCTCATTCTCATTCTCAAAGCCATAACGGTGAAAGCCTTAATCGACAATGTGGTCGTCTTTTGTTTGAGCGTTTGAATTTTGACCAATGAGAGAGACTTTTTTTCATTGGCATTATGTTATACCAGTACCTACATACATATAACTACTAAATCCGAAAATCCCCTCTTCTGCGGCCTTTGTAGTAAAGTTCTAATAACAATACTGGCACGGCAAATGTACATGTAGCTTTACAATTGGGGGAATTGGTTTTTAATTTGCTGTTGACCAATGAGAGAGACTTTTTTTCATTGGCATTATGTTATACCAGTACCTACATACATATAACTACTAAATCCGAAAATCCCCTCTTCTGCGGCCTGTGTAGTAAAGTTCTAATAATAATACTGGCACGGCAAATGTACATGCAGCTTTACAATTGGGGGAATTGGTTTTTAATTTGCTGTGTAAACACTAGGCATCGAGTGAACAGGTGGGTCGGTTCCCAATAGAGGAAGCCGACCGAGAGCTCCAAATGTGACCCATAATTTAGATGTATGTTTCGAACCCAATAAAAATATTACTCTTGGACCGTTGATATCTTTCCCTAGTTGAGCTATGTTATTATTGAGTACAAATAAATAGCCTCGTTGTTCAGTAACTGTTTTTCAAGTGTTTTTCTAGTAGTCTTTATTTAGGAGCTTCAGTTATGCAGACATTTCATTTTAACACTTGTATAATTATGTAGAAGTAGATTTTATTATAAGACTTAATTTTAAATCAACAAAATTGTTTCGGTTTCACCCGAAAATCTTGTTTTCGACTATATTGGCCCATTTTTATGTATATATGTTCTGGTCTTGGAGTAGCGGCCATATTTTGGTAAACATAAGGTACATTCTTTTGCTAGCTGCTGAATGGGGCTATGATTATTGTTATTTTATATTTTTACATGGAATTGTTATTTGACGTCAAAGACTATAAATTCAAATTATTACTATTAAATTATTGTACGTCGTAAGACATGTCACAGAGAACTGACCTATTTGTAAGATCTGTATGAAATTACCTGTGATACACAATAAATTACATTCTGATTCTGATTCTGATTCTGATTCTGATGATCTGCCACGAGAGAGGCCTATATCCAGTTATGAAGAATAATTTGATACGTTTAACGTAGTGAGCGACGTACTACCTCTGGTTCAAGTTACGCTTTGATTGCAATGCTCGATTGATTTTTTTTTTCGTGATTGACATTTGTACTTAGTGAGTCAATGCTGGAATCTCATATAAATTTGCTCCAGTCAAATCGCTTTCAGCAATAGACTTAGCCTGAAAATGGGCGCAACGCCTTTTCACCTCGCCGCAAATTAATGATTCATGAATGAGATCTCGTCGGCTAAAATAGATGGAGCATATCGCGGCGAAGCGGCGCGATAACTGACTTGAATTGCGGTACCTGCCCGTCTAGCACAACTATACTTCGAGACTCTTGTCGCGCGGCATAGCGTTACCTGTCACTCTCTCACAGTACTGCACAGAAAGAGATAGATATATATCTATCACAGTTGTGCTAGAGGTTCTGGGGAAAAATTAGACGTTTGTAACGATATCTGTTCGAGATATTGCCACTTTTATGTTTATTTTAGCGACATGGGAGCCTATGATGGTTACGTTTATGACGTGATAAAGCATCTGTCACTCACACTCACATCTTGTCAAAACGTGACGGATGCTTTGTCACTTATTTATCGCGTGATAAAAGCAACCATCATATGCCCCATGGTGTATTATAATGACATTTTAAAAATGTGTAGCTGTTATATGGCCAATACGCCGTTCCGTTGACTGTATATCCATGTCCATGTCAATCGAATTCTCTTCTTTGTCGTTTTCACTCTTGGCAGAGTAGTCGTGGTCATCATTTCAGATGTTGGTGGCAAGCTTCACAACACGCCGCCATTCTTCTCTGATAGCCGCCTTCCTCGTACATTCGTGTAGTGACGATGAGCCATTTATTGCAGCTTTTATTTGATCTGTCCATCTCATAGGCGATCTGCCTTGTGGCCTGGTACCCTCAACCTTCAAGCAATCTCTGATCAATATCTTCTGTCAATCGAATTAGGAATCTTATATATTTAATAATATCCTCTGTGTATTAATTAAGAACAGAAATAAGTTTAATGCATAATATATTACCCCTGCCGTTCTAAGTAAACATAAAAACATAGCATTAGGTTTATAGCGAAATTTATAAGTTTATTAATGGAGTAGACTGCTTAATAGCTTAGCGATTTCTCAAAATCCCTAAGCAAGTCGTAATCGTACTAAAAATTTATATATGTAATCCCAAGGTTGGATAGGTTAAGTACCTACTTAAGAATAGATTTACGCTATATTTGAAATTATTTTTCCCTTCAAGAAGAAAAATCTATCTAATTTGAAGAATTCTGATTTTAGAATCCAGTGTGACATTGAAATAGAAAAGTTAAATTTAAAGTTTGGATGAGGTCTGAAAAAGTTTCTGTCGGTCACAATATATATCTTGGTTACCAAAAACGTTGGCCCTTAATCAAAACGCAAAAGTGGTTCAAAGTCATTTTCTTTTAAGTTATAGCAGCTGTTTGCACGATTACGGGCCGACGCGACTTATACTCGTATTTAAGAGTATTCTTTTGCTGAGCTCGTCTCTAAGGAAATTTGACGTGTTCTTGATCTTGAGCCCTCAGTATAACGTCGTTTGTGCGGAAATTATCGCGTCTTTTGGGATCGCAGTGTTCGGCTTTCGCCATCCTGAGTTTATACGACATTACCTTGGTATATTTATAAATTATTTTGGGAGGTTGTTTTATACGAATGCTGGCAAAGGATGCCGTCGTCGAGCGCGTTAATGTCATCTAAAAGTTATATCAAAGACTTGGATATTACAAAGAATTATAATATATGAATGTCAATATAAACAATTACTTGGATAGCTTTACTATGTCTTTTAGCGACGAAAAAGGTGGAGGTTTTATGTTAATTTTTTTTACGTTCACCGACTTCTTCCCCAATTGTGGAGCAATGTGAACTTCATTGTTAAATTGTAGGTAATGATTCAATCGGTAAATCTATCCGCTAGTTTTTCTGCAGTTGAAGTGCTGATATCGTAATTAGGGATTCAGGGCTAGTTGGGAAATTACCCGCATAGCTACTGATCAAGACGTCCTGGTCACTTTGATTGGATCAGAGCTAGGACAGTTTGTAAATTGCTACTAAGGCAGATGTCCCACCGCCGTCGACGAGCGAGACATTATTACAGCTAGAAAGTAGATATTAGTTGGCGAGCAGCAAGAAGCGAGTGTATATGTAGTACCGATAGCTGTGCCGCTATTGAGTCTCAGACATATTAAAATACCTAGAAAACAATCACGCGGGGACAAGGCGATTGTTAGCCGCCGCCGCCACGACTGTTCGGATCTCCTGATGAATCGCGTACCGATTCGAAACATCTCGAGCGATATTCGACTTCTACGACGTGAGTAAAACTATTTTGTAGGTATTTTAATAGCGCTATTATTAATAGGTTAAGATAAGAATAAGAGAGAATATTTTTTTAATTTTTTTTTATTATTGTTATATTATATAAGCGATTGTTCGAGTGCGACGGGCTATTACTCATACCACTCGTCCGCCACCGCTGCTGCCCATCTAGCACAACATAGTATCACCCGTCACTTTCTCGAGATACTGTACAGAAAAGGATAGGTAGCATATCTCGCGCGAGAAAGAGTCGCGTGTCAAAGTTGGCTGCATCTCGACGTGAGTTCCGATCGACAAGCGAGCACCGATGATTCGGTTTTATTTTTAATAGCTCTTGTCGCTGCGATAAACAAGTCAAGAAAGAGTTCTCGCTGTAATAGTTAACAATAAACTTTTAATAGGTATATAGTATCTGTTACGTGGTTATACTGAGATAAGAAGATCTTAGTTGAGGGATGGTGTAGGACTCTCGCAACCAAGCGTGCCAAAAGACATCAGCTCGGCCCTTGCTCACTGCACTAAGGCTTACATCTGCCAAGCCTGTGGTCGCGAGTGCTGTTTTCGTATTGGCTTGCATAGCCATGAAAAGCGTTGTTTTCCTACATGACACTGTTTTGTATAGTCTGTAAAAGACTGAAAGGCCTTTGATTGACTGACATATCTATATATCTTATATATACGGTTCTTGAGCGAGAAGATAGTCGGTAACTAACTGTCTCGCTGGCGCCGCCAGGGCGGTGAGACAAGTGCCTAAATTTGGTCATCCGAAAGACGGAGATCTCAAAGCTCCCGAATTAGAACCCTTGCTAAATTACGTGCCTTTACAAATCATACAAATGAGTTTGCTTACTTTGAGACCGTAATCACTACTGATACTGAAGGTGCCGCTAGCTTTGGAAATCTCGCAGTTGTCGAAAACTATTTCAAGCATTTTCGAAATTGACTTGAAATTCATATTTATTCTCGTAGAAAATTGCTTAAATATCTTGAGCTCCGTGCACATTAAAATAATTATAATTACAGAGCCTACGCACTTACGCGGTATAGAACACGTAGAGTATGACAATAGACTTACATTTTAGTGGAGGTAAACGAAATTAATCTAATATTTAAGGGTCCTTACCCGTTCAAAAATGCTGATTGATTTAGTTTTTTTTTCTACAATCAATTATGTTTATTAACATATTATCAATCTTACTACTTACAACGGGGCTTTTTGAACCTACAGTTTGAATTTTTCATTGATAATTTTTGTTTACAAATGAAGCGAAAATTGAAAAATTTAATGATTCGGACAGGATTCGAACCTGCGTTTCCAACGGCTTTCCGGGCCAACACTGGCGTCCTCCCAATTGGACCACCACATTAAATTTTTCAATTTTCGCTTCATTTGTAAACATTTAGTTTACGTTAGTAGACGTTATTGCTTTAATAAAAAATATGTGATAATTTTTGTTTCAAAAACTACTCAAATTGACAAAATCCTCGCAGAAAACTCTTTTTTTCAACTTATTTTCGACTGCACGCAATGAAAGCATGAAGAAATTGCTATGTTACTTTTTAGAACTCAGGGAAAAGTATTATTCGCTTTAAAAAGTTGTTTGATATTATCAATATACATATTTGTCATGTCATAATATGAAAAAAATAAAGGAACAAGGCCTTTTACGACATCTGTTGAAATTTTTGTTTTTCTGTGTTTCATAGTTCGTACGAAATCCTCGGTGAGTGAGTTCGACTCGTACTTCACTGTTTCTTTTTAATATCGATGTGTGTAATACAATAAAATTATAAGGCTGCCTGTCCAATGGAGCGGAGCGAAGAGGGTACCTACTGTCCATAAAGCCTGTTAGCCGATTTCATGATTACTGAAAAAAAAAATGTACAGAAAAAAAGTACTCGCTCAGTACGAAACATAAAATGATTAAAGTCTCTTAAAAGTGAGTTCTTAACATTTTCTTAGGCTTACAACTGTACGGTACGCGTACCTAAATGTATTATGTATGACTTGGCACAACGTAATCTTGGGTGAGCAGGGTGCTTGTTACTCGACTACACATATAGAGGTATGCACCTAGTTTTCGGTTTGTAACTTTGTTATATTAAGTTTAGCTAAATGATTTAACTAAGATACGAAAACACGCACATGTATATTAGAAAATAGATATAGAGATATTAAAATACATATGAAACGGGTTTAGTCACAAACATGTCGAGCGATATTCACTTTAACGACGTGAGTAGCACTACTGAATGTGCCGTGAGTAGCACTACTGAATGTGCCGTGAGTAGCACTACTGAATGTGCCGTGAGTAGCACTACTGAATGTGCCGTAGGTAGCACTACTGAATGTGCCATGAGTAGCACTACTGAATGTGCCGTGAGTAGCACTACTGAATGTGCCGTGAGTAGCACTACTGAATGTGCCGTGAGTAGCACTACTGAATGTGCCGTGAGTAGCACTATACTGAATGTGCCGTGAGTAGCACTACTGAATGTCCGTTTCCTTTCAATTCGTCGACGTGGGATGCAGTGCAGTGTAGTGCAAGAGGCGAAATAGCGGATTAGGTATGTATAAGGATTCCGTCACTCTCAAACTTGTAGTTCTAAAAAACAAACCACTCTGTTCCTCCGATGTTGCGCGTATGACAAATCAATATGATGATTATGATGCTGATGATGATGTTGATGATGACATCGGTATATCTATAAAGGTATCTGTCACACCCAATTCCGATGTCTGATGATAATATAGGTATGATTTTGATAAATTTTATGACGGTAAAAAAACCGTAAGTAGGTAGCGTGCAAACGCTTCTTACAACCTTCAATCATCGCCTGAATATTCCTAATGTAGCCGTTAACTTATTTTAGGAACTAGGCTCCAGTACCCAGGTCAGGCCTTTTTAGCAATTTTTTGTTTAAAATAAGATCTTAAATTGTTTTAATTCTACGTACTGTACTACGTTTAAAATAGTTAAATATATATACTCCAAAGAACTACTTGCATTTCAAATAAAGTTTATAACTTCCTTGCTGAAATTTTCCAACAGCTTAGAAAGTACAATTAAGTTCCGCAAGAAAGCTGTACTCGGTATAAAACTGTTTCAGCTTTATATGAAAAACTGTACAAGAACAATAAATCAAACCACATACAAGGCAGCTTTGGAGCAATTTAAAACTAGTTCTGACTTTACGCTTTACGCCTCACTAAAGCTGAAGTAGTGAAACATGTGTAACACAGGCTTCTTTCTCTAAATGAGTGAATGATTGTGGTCGTGCCGTAGTAGCATGGCGTCCACACAACCCGATGCTCATCGGCTTACAGTTTACACACTTCAGATAATTGACTGTATACAGGGTGTTGCCTGTAATAGGAGCAATAAATTAAACATTTTCAATGTACGCCGTCCAACATTGACACTCCCTGAGCATTGACATAGTACACTCTACTAATATCGCACATTTCGCAATACATTGCCTTTTTGTCTAAACATTATTCTACAAAATTAGCATTTAATACACGTTATTTTCAGAAGTTGCTTAACAAATGTTGTTCAGGTTGAAGGGTTAGAGTAGAGTCTATATTTCAATTTATTACTTAGGAGCATTTGTAAAAGGTTACAGGCAACACCCGGTAGAATGTTCATACAAATCTGTTAGAATTTTAATAATATACTACATAGTTTGATAAACAAAACTTGAATCTGAAAACAACTTCAATGGGAAATAGGATTCTAGTGACTATTATAAGCGTTATATGGAGTTACTACGTTTTTCATTGTAGTGAAACGAGGTGCGAGTATCTATCAAGGTAGTGACCTCAATCGGTTGTTTAATAACAAATTGGATTTCTAAGATTCGATTTGATTATAGACAGACAGACACTGGGACAGGTATAAAAAAAAATAAAAATAAACTACCTAAAACAAAAGCTTATAAAGTACACGTTATAAAACTCCTGAATCCTACTAAACTGAGCTCAAACGTTACTGCCCAATTAATTTAAACAAATGGCTGGAGGGTGAGTGTAACTGATTCGTTCGTTATATAGTTATTTGTGCAACAAGGGAGCAAAGTGGTTTTTTGTTGCGAGTGCTGATTTTGAGTCCCGAGCAAGCGAAGGATTCTAATTTAGAATCCTGAGTGTAGCGAGGTACCTACTCAACAGCACGAGATGAAAAAACTTTGCTCTCGTGTAGCACACACAACTTTTCACCTCAACAGCGAGAACATATTCGACTTTTTGTACTTTTTCTCCCAACCATCCAGTCTTTGTTGCTGATTTCAATTATACCTATTATTAATTAGAAAATAATTAATGTCTTTACTCGTAAAGCACCAAACAGAATAAATGCAAAAGTAAATAACAATTTTAACTCGATATTTTTTAAAGTAGGTACTTACGTTTCGAAACTGCTTCTATGATAAATTGGTGATGTCATAAATTATTAGTACGGGTATTTACAGTACAAAGTTGAAAAATCTTATCTCATTTGAACAATAATCTATTTGATTTATATAAAAGACACAAACAAAATATTAAACATTCGGTCGTCAAAAACAAAATGTTTTAATTAAAACTTCTTCGGGTATTTTTATTTTATTTTATGGTTAAACGCGTATCGGAACGTGTTCTTATTCGAGGTCGGATTCAAAAATCGAACTTCGTATTTGTATATTTTTGTCACTCTTTCTTTTCATGTAGATATGAATGAGACAGAGTGCATCGAAATTCGAATGATTCGAATTTTATAACTAACCTGTGGCTGAGAAATGAGAATTCGTAGTCAAAAATTGAAAAAAAAAAAATAAAAAGCTACTTTCTACTCACGCTCGAAACAAAATCGCCTTTTGTTCACTGTTACCTGACAGCAAAATTGCCAAATTGGCTTGGGAGTTTTTCTTTGTTTTACCCGCGTCAAACAGTAACATCATATTATTATTACTCGAATATGATACGAAGTACAATAGGATACATTAAACCACCATGTTTCTTTCTGACACTTTACCCTTATACTTAGTAGGATATTGGGATTTGCACAGCGTTAGCTTTAAGTGTTAATAAATTACTAAGTACATACTATTATGTATTACATCTTAAAAGTTGGTGACAATAATTTTTAACGAGTTACGGTAATGCTAATAAGCAAAGTCAGCCGGATACCATTTTAAAGAAATCCGAAGAAGAGTATTATGAATTTGAAGGTACCCTCCGTCTACAGACATTTGTCCAAGAGGTGGCGAATGCATGTGCATGATATTTATTTATTTTATTTATTTATTTATTTATTTATTTATTGAAAAACAGGTTACATAACATTACAGTTTACACCAATGCGTCATGAACCGAACAATGTTTATTTTGACGGCGAAACGGCGTGGCCCCGTTGTTCCGACATCTCGGGTGTTGGATTTGGTAGGTTGCCCCGGAACCGACGAAACACGACACCTTTCGGCCAGAAATCAGCACACGCGATGGTGTCCTGGAGCGGCCGCGGCACGCGCACCACAAACGAGCTGAAGTGTATGTAGTGGCGCGAATGCAACTGGAACACCCTCAGGTCCCTCAGCGAGTAGCCGGTTTTCTGGCGAACATACTGCGTCACTTCTTCAGCGGTGGCAGTGTGATGCAGGCGCGACACGTATAGCGCCTTGCTCGGTGTGGAGACCCGCAGACCACAACCAACCGGTTCTGCAGTACCACACTGACTCTTGCGTGTCTTACGCTTTCTTGACACCGTTGTGAAACCCTCCTTGTCCACACTGGTGCGAGGGGTTTCCTCTTTTGGAGGATCCCGAACTTCACGCGCTTTTGAGGGCGCGGCTTTCCGGCGGGCTGGAACAGGCTCACCAGCAGAAACGACGTCAGCAAAACGACGACGTGGTTTCGATGAAGCGTTGACGGGAGGCCCCGCGAGGAGGGGGCAGGGGGGGGGGGGGCGCGGTTCGGCATGCACAGTAACATCGCTTTGCGCAGTGTCAGCTACACGCGAATTGACCGAGTTGGCATTTGACGCCCGGTCATTATTCTTGAAATTTGACGCCGTCAGTGACCGTGTTTCTGGGGCACCGTCGCGCAAACGGATGATTTCTTTGCGCAATACGTCAATAACGGCCTGTGATTTGTCAAATTTCTTTACAATTTCAGCCATGCCTGCTTTAAGGGCCACAATTTCTTTCAGCAGACAGCTCACGTCGACATGGTCTGGCGTATTGGATGGCAATCTAGAGCCCTCCGTCGCCACGAACTCAGGCATGTCGCGTTCGTTCTCCCTCAGGACTTCAATGATGTCATCGAGGGTCTTCTTTCCGGCTTTATCTTCTCTGCGATGAGGTAAAAATGTGCCGACAATCCCGAGAGACTGGAACAGCACCTTCTTCGCGGCGCAGATTTCGTCGACACTAAAACGCGACGAACAGATCTGAACAGCAGTCACCGCATCCATCTGACCTTCCCGCAGCAGCTTCTGTTGCAGAAAGGCGAGGATCCCGTTGACAATGGACCCACTTTTAGGGTCGCCCATTGTTTAACTACAGGCAGCAGTCGAGCCGCGCTAATTTCACAATTTAATAATTAATTAGTCATCGATGCGTCTACTTCGCTGCGCGCATCGGACGCGACTAATATATCATATATATATATCACTGTCAGGGTTTTTTTGCAATCCTGACCCGGAAAACACTACTGGAGCTTAGAATTTATAATAAGTAGCACTTAATTGACTTTATTGCAAGATTGTTGTATATGCAGTAGAGTGGTATAGGCGAGTACATATTAGTTAGTCACAATTATCTTTAAACTAGGAATTTATGCATAAGGCAATTTAGGCCGGGTCCATTGCCTCCGAGCAGCCTACCTTCAGACCTACCGGTCTGCAAGAATTGACTTTATTGCAAGATTGTTGTATATGCAGTAGAGTGGTAGGCGAGAACATATTAGTTAGTCACAATTATCTTTAAACTAGGAATTTATGCATAAGGCAATTTAGGCCGGGTCCATTGCCTCCGAGCAGCCTACCTTCAGACCTACCGGTCTGAGAGCAAAACTCGTATTGCCTTGAGGCTTTTATATGCCTTAATCTTGGACCTGGATAAACTATGAGTTTAAAGATCCTTACCACACATGAAAATAAAGGCCAACGTCTTCTTTCTCTTATTCCTGTCTAAACACACCGTATTCGGACCACTTTCATAAATTCGGGTTACGGACATGTTTTCGGATACTTCCCGTACGTTGACCGGTATTGTGAGCTTCGCATTGTTTGTGTCCACGTGTAACGTTAACAAACACTAAAAGGAGCAAACAATTTGGCCAAGAGATGAGGAAAGGGTTACATTACAATAATGACTGTCTTTCCAGTTACAAAAAATCACTGTGATTTTGTCACCTCTATTATTTAAGACACAATTTTCGAACTTACTGTAATGTACTCAAGTCATGCCTGACAGGTTTACTGATACTACCGAAAGCTACTGAAAAAGCGTTTCAGTCAGAATACTTTCACCTAAAACTACACTAAATAGTGAATGCACTACCGCGTTTTATGCAGTGCAGATATCACTAAAAGCTAGAATGACCTACGATATTTTACTTTCTCGACATGTCACTTGAAGTCACGGTAATACTTTTTATCGGTCGATCACAGCGACTTTTTCATCGTGACATTATTTAATTTTACCACCCAGCTCAATCCCTAATGTAATTTGTTCCATAATTGCGTTCGCTGGCAAATATTGTATGCAAGTATTAGGATAGAGTGTTAGAGCGCTTGCGGGGCGCATGTAATAGGCTGTCACGTAACTTTAAAGACGCGTAAGCCTGATAGCTGTTTTGCATGTGCCTAGGGGACCTAGTTTCTAACATATTTAGTTGGAGAGCCGTTAGATTTGATGTTATTGGAAAATAAATTTAGTTTGTAACAGAAGGGATCGCTGTGAGAAAATGTATAATATGGCAGTGGGAGGCAAAACTACCGGTAGACTGATGGCCGTTCATCCATGGTGACCACGTACCAGAAGACGCAGCGACGCAGCCAAGGATTCTCAAAGTAGAACGTTGATCCCGAGATCAGCCGGGAGGACTTTTTAGGCAGGCATATGTCCAGCAGTGTATGACTATCGGCTGATAATGATGCTGAAACTGGTTTAAAGCAAGGAACGTTACCGGGTTCAATAAAAATGAAGTTATCTTTGTAATCTTTCACAAAAATTGTTGAATGGTACTTAGCCCATGAAATATGAAAATCGAAATCAAATACCGTTTTTTTCGTATGAATCGAATACCGCTATATTATGTATATTATACGCTGAATGAAAGATAAAATATTAAATTGTATGTAGGAAGTATTACCTATCTACAAAAATTGGTCTTATTGAATGTAATTTAATTACATTACGATAATTTAAGCTCCGGTGTAGGAAACAGTCGAGTACGAAACCTAAACCAGATTTGTAAGGAAAAATGAGCGGTAAAAATATTTCCTCTTACATAGCCTACGAGTACGAGCACCGCGTTCGCTGAACAGAATTATTAATAAACATCCTGAAGCCTGTTAGGATATTAATGGCGTCTACAAATTAATGCATTGTACCTAATTCGTGGGTATTGGCTTGTAGCACACGTGATACCTACACGGGTTTATTGGGATTAACTCCAATTGAAATGATTTATATAGTTTGAACTTTGTACCTATTAAATATAAGTTACCTACTCAGTGTGAGATAATTACTTAAGTTTTCCATTGTATGTAGGAAGTCCATTGTGTGTATCATTCGACGACGCGTTTGGCTCGGTTTGTAGACACCTGCCTACTGAGTCGGCGGTCCCGGGTTCGAATCCCGGCCGGGGCAAATATTTGTGCAAATATTTGTTCTTGGGTCATGGATGTTATCTATATATGTATTTATATATTATGTATATCGTCGTCTAGTACCCATAGTACAAGCTTTGCTTAGTTTGGGACTAGGTCGATTTGTGTAAGATTGTCCCTTAATATTTATTTATTTATAATATATATTATTGTCAAGCTATTTACAGCGATCCCGTCAAACGTAAATTTTGACCTTTTAATGTAAGTAACTATGTTTGGTCGAGATAACTCCAATATTTTATTCATTTTCTTTCTTGAACATATCCCGTTACTTCATGCCTCTGATGTAAAAGAGGGCCAACAGACGTTTTCCAGTCCCAGTGGCGGCCTTACCCATTGCGAGGCTCCGGGCGGCAGGACTTTGCGAGGCCCTTTGGCCTTCGTGAAAAGTAGGAGATGCGAAAGTAGGGCTGGTCTGATTGTTTGGTTTAGGCATTTGTCATGTTTGAGGAGAAATGCTAGTTACACAAATAAATAAAATTTGAGTTTTAAAATATTTTACATTGCAAAATTTACTAAATTAACTAATAGGTACAGAGATGATAAATTTTAAAATTGATGTCTGCGGCTTTTCCTAACACTAAAATCTTTAATTAATGCACAATAATCTAACGAATGAGCTACGTCATTTTCGATTGAAAGAATAGCAAGGGCTGAAAGCCGATTTTGCGTCATCGAATTCCTCAAATATTCTTTAAGACTGCGCCGAGCGTTTACCGTGTAAACAGTGTAAACTTTACACCATAGAGCACTGGGAATGCGTATTTAGATAGGCGCGCGGCCGCCATAGTAAAAATGTATGGAGACTTAAAAGCACTTTTTGATAAATCTGGACCTTTACCTTTAATACCAAACAATAATTGAAATATTTGATGCGGACTAATTGTAATGTAAACATTCATCTTTTTTTTTTACTAAAAATCAGAATAGATTTCCATTGTTAAAGTATGAAAAAAAAAACATTTAGAGCCAGCTTACGATTTTACAACTTTCGTCCACTTTACTTAGTTTTCTAGGGTAAACTATGAATAATCTTATAATTTTTCCAAGGAGAAGTTGTTAACACATTCTTCGAGGTGCTATTTATATAGTTTAGAAGTGGATTAAACAACTAGTGTTGACGTTGTCTACTTAACGGCAACTGCCTATTTTTCACATTTCGCTCGGTGCAGTCTTAATAATTTTACGAACCAAATGAAACACGGGTAATAGAAGAGCAGAACCGACCCGAGTGCTACTCGTATACGATAAAAAAACGATCTTCAAGTATTTCGAGGCGCTATATTCAAGTACCTAATACATTAATGTTTTTTTCACATATGATTTGAATTAATTAATTAGTTAACTAACTATATTTTAATTTACCGTTATAACCTTAATAAATTATTAAGGATCAAAATCAAAAGTTTTAAATAAAAAAATCTAGTTAAACAAATCTTTTTTTTTTATTTACTTGAGTCTTCGGTTGTAGCGCGAGGCCCCTGCAAGAGCGAGGCCCCGGGCGATTGCCCCGTTCGCCACCCCCTAAGGCCGCCACTGCCAGTCACATTTTCAGTTCAGTGAAATATTGATTATTGGTGGCGTGGCGTGAAACTAAATCTCTGGGCAAGCCGGGAAGCGTTTCAAAAAGGGTAAGCAACCTTCTCTAACATGAGCAAGCCAGTGAGAATCGGATTCTATGGACGCCACGCCACTGCTACATGTACATATTTATTTGTCCATTTGTTTAAGTCATCGAGAAATTAAACTTATTAAAAGCTACTTACTCGGCTTTAAGTATTCAGATAATCGAAGGATTAGCGATGCCTTGGGAATACAGAGTAAGTAGCTTCTTCAATATTGGAATTTATCGTTAGACAATACCCCGGCGGCTGTACGAGGCTTATAATAAACTTTTAATTAAACCAGCCCTTTCAAATGAGTACCTAATAAGAAATGGCGGGAAATTAGATTATTATAATTTGAAGGCCTAAATCTAATGATACTGACGGATTTAGTAAAAAGCTCTTTTATTTTAGGGTATAAATTCAGATTACGGATAAAATGCTGGATGGATCTAAACAAATCTTATTTTATGTTGGCAGAAACTGAAATATATCTTAAAATAGTTACGTGAATAGTTTGCCCATGGAATGTCAATAACATTGCTGTCCCATTGAATAAGAGTTAAATGCATCGTGATTTGATATTCTTTTGAACTGCAATATAAAGGGCGAGGTATGTGGAAAAAATTTAACGTAATAAACGTTAAATTTTTTCCACTGAAATGGCTTAAAGAATGAAATGGAACTTGGTGGACTTATTCCATATAATTGTCTGTTCGTCCAATCTAACTTAGGGTTCCGAGATTTGAATATATTTCCTAACATGTGAACTTAAAATCCACAAAGTACGATCCCGTGCAAATCGCATCCATTGATTCCCCGCTACCCTCACGAAGTCATCCGTCCATCCAGTCGGGGGCCGACTAGATGGACGCGGATATATGCGATCATGGTCAAGTCACGGGGGAAGCCTATTGTTAAGCAGACATCCGTGGCTGATAGATATAAAGATAGATAGCTCGTGCCTTACCTCACTGTTGTAGTTGTAAGTTGTAGAAGTAACCTCAGTTGTAGTAGGTACTGAAGACTGTGTAAATGTTTCTGTTATTTTTGAAAATGCATCACTTTGAATATATACCTACTCTCTAATTATTATTTTTTATTTATATGACGAGTTTGTAAGCACCTGCCTTACTGAGCCGGCGGTCCCGGGTTCGAATCCCGGCCAGGGCAAATATTTGTGTGATGAACTCGTATACTTGCGCTTGGGTCCTGGTTGTTCTTTGTTTTTAAGTATATATTTATCTATATAGGTACTTAAAAACATAGAACTTAAAAACATGTATATTTCCTAATATGTGAACTTAAAATCCACAAAGTGCGATCCCGTGCAAATCGCATCCATTGAGTACCCATAACACAAGCCTCCTTGAGCTTATTTTTGGACTAGATCGATTTGTGTGAGGTTGTCTGATATTTATTTGTTTATATGTGATTTCTTGTGTAAATGTTTTTTGGTGTGCAATAAAGCGTACTTGTATTGTATTTATTACCTACCTATTATTTATCATTATTATTATATTCATTCTAGCTCCCTATCTGTACTTATGTATATATTACAAATAAGCTGTAATAAGATTGTTATTTCATTGCATAAGCAATAGAAATTATTCGAATTTGAATTCCCGCAGTTCAATAGAATGATATAACAGATACTCCAATAAGACGTGCGAAACATCACGCTTTTAAAAACGGCCCGTTGTTCGGTTCTGAAAGGGCCGCCATTACGATGCTCAACCGCGCGTGTGATGCCTCGACAAGAAAATAAATGACACGAATGAGCCGACACACGCCGACACGGGCCGACCAATGTATTCATTACTACACTCGACCGGGCCCGAACTATGTATTGACAGTTATACTATAATTTTACGTGATTGGGTACGTTTCTAATTTCCACGAGAGCCTTAATTTACGTCTCTCGACGGTCCATGAAAGTGTTAATAAGAATACCTTATACTGATTTGTTCTTGAAAAGTAATAATTAACTCTTGGAAAGTGATAATTTCAAAACTAATTTCCAACATGTTTTGAATGCGTCATGACAAGTGTCTAGATTGTTTATTACATTCCAGTTGTTAATTAAATCCATCGTTTCTGTAGTTCATATCTTGTAGACTAGATTAGACAGCTAACTATAGTTACCTACGCCAAGTTGTATTAGTTTTATTAGTTATTATTTTCAGTTTTATTTAATATTATTTCACTTTTAAGTATCGACATTAGTTTTAGAAAAATCAAAGCCCGTGCAAATCATTATCTTTCATTATAATGAAGATGAACAGACGAACGCGCGCTGGAGTAGCTGGAGTACCTAAACTCGGATTTCTAATTCAAGACCAAAAAAACTACGACAGATACGTCACTGTCAAAATTGACAAAGTCACTTATGTCACTTTCGAGTTCATTTTCTGGTTTCGCCAACCTTTTAATAATATGTTGCCTCTATAAATGTAAGGAAACATATTGCAAATAGATCACATCATTGATAGATTAAGTTTTTGTCAAAAAATATATTTTTGGAACGAAGATATCGCACGATATGGATTTGGCGGAAGGAGGCTAGGCGAATAAAAGTTTAAGATTTTTCGACAACGAATCGAAATAAACAAACGTTGCTATGAGACCATGTCAAATATATATGTCAATAAAACTTCGTTCCAACCAGGTTCCAACCGAGTGTTCCACAACACTCATGTTTTTTATAAATACGAAACATGGATGCGTTATTGTGGCACGTAGTAGTTCTAGACTAGTCTTTTAAGTTCGGCTCTTTAAAGGTTTTGACCTAAATTTGTCACCAGTTTAGTTTTGCTATTCAAGACTATTATTTGGAGAATAAGTGAGAAAATTACTTTTATTGTGAAAATAAACTATATTCAAAGTTGGTTAAATCGATCCTAGAAGGTTAAAAAGTAAAGGTTTGGAAATGATTGCACCAAATTTTTTGAATACCTACCTGAAGTGTTTCAAGTACAATACCAGATTTTGTACCAAAAATCTCCGATGTTTAAGTTTTTATTATCTCCTCTCGTATTTATGTAATAATAAATATATCTAATTATTTTGTTAAAACAGAGAGTTAAAGTTACCAATAAATAAATTATCTTAGTGTGTTTAAAAAAGAAAAAGGATTTTACTATTGTAAAAATAATTTATTGTAGTGGCAACCTTGTGGTAGTTTTTTTGGTCTTGAATTAGAAATCGTCTATAAGTGAAACTGTCTACCGTCCATAAACAGCAGGATGGTCAACTACAACTTATGGAGGGTAGAGATATTTCAACTTTTTGCTTTGCGTTCTCAAAATGTCAAAACAATGGGGACTCGTGATTGATTATTTTGTGATTTTTTATTAGAAAAATGTTTAAAATAGAAGAAAAATGGGGAAAGTCGTCAAAACTATTCCAGCTTCTTGACTTTCATAAAAAGTAGCTTATGTGATTAGATTTTAAGCTTTCTATCTACTAGTCGTTTAATCCATTTCTAAACTATATATTTAGCACTTCGAAGAATGTGTTAACAACTTCTCCGTGGAAAAATTATAAGATTAAATATTAATATTTTACCCTAGAAAATTAAGTAAAGTTGGACGAAAATTTTAAAATCGTAAGCTGGCGTTAATTGTTTTTTTTTTATACTTTAACAAAGGATATCTATTTTGATTTTCAGTTCAAAAAAAGATGAATGTTTACATTACAATTTGTCCGCATCAAATATTTAAATTATTGTTTGGTATTAAAGGTCCAGATTTATCAAAAAGTGCATTTAATTCTCCATACATTTTTACTATGGCGGCCGCGCGCCGATCTAAATTCGCATTCCCCGCGCTCTATGGTTTAATCGCTAACGCTCGGCGCAGTCTTAAAAATAATTGCAGCTACGTTACGTATGGATTGATGTCTGACTTGATTATTAAATTGTTTGGTATTAAAGGTACAGATTTATCAAAAAGTGCATTTAATTCTCCATACATTTTTACTATGGCGGCCGCGCGCCGATCTAAATTCGCATTCCCCGCGCTCTATGGTTTAATCGCTAACGCTCGGCGCAGTCTTAAAAATAATTGCAGCTACGTTACGTATGGATTGATGTCTGACTTGATTATTAAATATAATTGAAACTCGATCTTAAATTATGCGTATGGTTTTTGAATATTGATGTCGTAATTGTAGGTAATGTTATTATGTTGAATTTATATGTATTTTTTTATAATTGTGTTTGTAGTTACTGAGTAATAATAATGGAATGGAATGATATAATTTAGGATTTTTGACTTAGTGATGAAACATTTCTTGTCATAAATAATGTCGTGCATGCGGCCTTTAATACCAAACAATTTAATAATCAAGTCAGACATCAATCCATACGTAACGTAGCTGCAATTATTTTTAAGACTGCGCCGAGCGTTAGCGATTAAACCATAGAGCGCGGGGAATGCGAATTTAGATCGGCGCGCGGCCGCCATAGTAAAAATGTATGGAGAATTAAATGCACTTTTTGATAAATCTGGACCTTTAATACCAAACAATAATTTAAATATTTGATGCGGACAAATTGTAATGTAAACATTCATCTTTTTTTGAACTGAAAATCAAAATAGATGTCCTTTGAAAGTATAAAAAAAAACAATTAACGCCAGCTTACGATTTTAAAATTTTCGTCCAACTTTACTTAATTTTCTAGGGTAAAATATTAATATTTAATCTTATAATTTTTCCACGGAGAAGTGGTTAACACATTCTTCGAAGTGCTAAATATATAGTTTAGAAATGGATTAAACGACTAGTGTTGACGTTGTCTACTTAACGGCAACTGCCTATTTTTCACATTTCGCTCGGCGTAGTCTTATTGTTGATATATCTTAGGTACGTTGAGCGCGACTTTCCGCCATGTTCTGCCACGTCGTCGTCAAGGAAACGAGGCAAGCTATCGAGATCGCAGCTCAGTAACGGTTTAAGTAGGTACCGTAAATAATTGAAATTAGAACAAAGAGATAGAAAACGAAAGAAAATCATCTCTGAACAAAAAATCTCTGTATCGTTTTTTATGTCACAAGCGTCTTTGGTTTTGGTTTAATTAATAAATTTTCTCATTTTTAGATTATAATCACTACATGGTATAAAACAAAGTCGCTTCCTGCTGTCTGTCTGTCTGTCTGCCCCTATGTATGCTAGATCTTTAAAATTTTAGTTTATTTAATAGATAGAGTGATTTAAGAGGAAGATTTATATGTATAATACATGCATAATATAGTAGGCGAACACTGATAATTTTAGAGGTTTCTTATGTGATGTCGTAGATAAACTTTTTTTTTTGCGCTTGACAATACAAACGCTTGGTGAACCCTACGAGATAGATCAAAATAATTTACTACAGTATTGTACAACTTAAAAGATCTACATAAAAGTTCGCGATGATGGTATATGTCTATCTCTTAGGGATAACCCACAATAACCATTTTTTATCCTGTATTGTTACGAGAAAAACATTAGTTCATAGTTCATAGTTATTTATTCAAAAAAACAATATACATTGTGTTTGAATGTGACAATACAATATTAAATTAAAATCGACATAATAACAACAAAATTATTTACTTATATCTACGTCCAAATTACTAACAATTAATTAATTAACAATCTAATTCTAAGTCATAACATTAACAATCATGTCCCTCGATAATTATTAAAATCCTGAATTAATGGCATTACCAAATTCTTCAATGGAATAAAAGCACCCCTTCAGCAAAAAAGCTTTGAGCTTATTTTTAAACATGTTACTGCTTGATATCAACTTCATTTCAACGGGCAATTTGTTAAAGAGAGCAATTCCCTGGTAGCCTGCCGAATGTTTCACTACATTAAGCATTGTGCATTTAATAAAGATCAATACAGCTCTTGACAGCATGTAATTTAATTGAATATTTTCGAAGATATTACGGATTAAAATAGGTTTCAGACATTAATTTTCTCAACAGAAAAAATACAATTCACTTAACATTGAGAAAAATACATTCACAAAATGCAGGGACATAGCGGCAGCGCGTGCCTATAATTAGCATTTCACCCGTGAGAAGCCGGGGCAGGTCGCTAGTATATCTATATATTGGCTGAAACACAATAGCACGACGTGACGTAAGATCGTGTCATGAAACGTTGAGATAGCGTGGTTACGTGCCAGGTCGGACTAACGTTAAAGTTCGCCGAAGCTGTCCAAGTAGTCTACCTATGATATCGCCTGTGACAACCAAAACTCACTACAACTCCTGTCACTACTCTTCATAACCTTCATAACCTTTGACGATGCGTTTGGAGCAGTTTGTAGACACCTGCTTACTGAGCCGGCGGTCCCGGGTTCTGATCCCGGCCAGGGCTAATTATTTGTGCTTGGGTCATGGTTGTGCCTATGTATTTAAGTATATTTTTATCTTTATAATTACTTAATTGTCGTCTAGTACCCATAACACAAGCCTTCTTAAGCTTAATTTAGGACTATATTGATTTGTGTGAGGTTGTCTGATATTTATTTATTATTTATTATTATTTATTTATCTAGTTTGTAGATTGATACTGAGATATTACGAGCCTTGTTTTACTTGGTGAGTTTTGGTTATTATTTATTAATTTATCCGGTGAGTCATAGATGAAAAAATTATTCCAATTCATTTACGGCCACGTCAGGATGTCCCTTCCTTTCCCTAGCGCTACACTAATCGCGAAGTTAGCCGGGTTTCCGCAGCGAAGTGCCCCTCCACACTATCTTAAGCTGCAATTTCACTGATTATTATAACAAAACGGAACTTAAGATCGCGTTCGTAAAGTGTGTTTATTTAATTATCTTGACGTTTCAAACGTGATGTTACACCATGAACACATCACGTTTAGACCAGGGCAGGGGGGTAATTCGACCAATTTTAGAGAGATGATAGAGATCTCTCCATTTCATCGCCATCTGTCACTTTTGACGTGTCCCTACTTGACAAGTGGCGATATCCCTAGAACATCGCAACTTCGTCAATCCGGTCGCGCTTAATTTCCATTTCCTTTTTATGTGACAGCATAAATAACAGGCGCATACTTTAACTTGACCGTGTAGTGAGTGAAATTAGTCAGAAACGTTCTTTCAAAACAGAAATTCATATGCAAGAATAGCATTTTTGACAATCATTATTGCCTTTGTAATTCCGAAATCGAGATGAGATATGGCACTTGAAGCTCATCGCATTTTAATGACAGTTCAAAGGCGATAATCACTGTTATCTTGGCACTGCTGAGCAAATTTACAGGACAATAAAAACTTTGAAAAACACTAAAAGTACAGGGATTGACGAAATAACAACTAGTGTCATAAAGCATTGTGCCGATGTAATTTCTTTTCCTTTAGAATTTATCTTTAATTTAATGCTGGAGAAAGGTATTTTCCCAGATAAGCTAAAAACAGCCATAGTAAAGCCGTTGTTCAAAAGAAATGACAAGGAAAAGCTAGAAAATTACCGGCCAATTGCTCTACTACCAATATTTTCTAAAATCGCTGAGCGGATTATTTATGATCAAATATACATTTTTTTCGAAAAAGAACATATACCAGTTGAAGAACAAAATGGGTTTCGGAAAAACAAATCAACTACATCTGCCATTTATGACCTAACGAAAATAATTACTTTGAACGTAGACAAAAGGGTTCCGATTTGTGCAATATACATGGATTTAACAAAAGCATTCGATTTTGTAGAGCACAATAGACTATTGGAAAAACTAGAACGGTACGGTATCAGAGGTATTGCCCTAAAATTACTAACCTCATACGTAAGCAACAGAATGCAATGCACCCAAATCAATAGACTTTGCAAAAAGACAAAAGTAGAGACCGCTTACTTCTCAAAATTTAGACCATTGTTGCGCGGTGTTCCGCAAGGGAGCATATTGGGTCCTTTGCTGTTTCTGGCTTATATCAACGACCTACCAGCACATGTTCAACACCCAATGATACTATTTGCAGACGATAGTACGGTACTGATTAAATCTGACAATTTGGCTACATATGAGTCCGACATAAATAATACACTTACGAATATTATAAATTGGTTACAATTGAATAAACTAAAAATAAACGTTGACAAAACAAAAATCATGCAATTTTATCAATACAAATCAAATTCAATGAATCTTGACATTAAATATAACGATAAACATATAGAACACACAGATGTAGCTAAATTCTTGGGCATTGACATAGATAACCATATGAACTGGAAAGCACACACGGAATCATTATGCAAACGAATAAATAGTTTTGTTTTTGCACTCAGGAGAATTGTAAAACTATCGGACCGAAAAACGGCTTTACTGGCTTATCATGGTCATATAGGATCAATTCTTCGGTATGGTTTAATCTTTTGGGGCAACTCTACAAATAAAATACTAGTTTTTACTGCCCAAAAAAAATGTATCCGTGCCATCTGCAACCTTAAGCAAACTGATAGTTGCAAATCGTACTTTCAGGAATTGAAGATCTTAACACTAACTAGTCTGTATATTTACGAGGTAGCCACTTTTGTAAAATCAAATTCAAATTTATTTCCACAGAAAGTAAGATCAAACTCTGAAAGCTCGCGCTACAAGCATAAAATTAACATCGTACCAGGCAAAACCGCATTGCTCCGAAATAGCATATTGGGTATGGCCTCAAAAATATATAATTTCTTACCAGAGGAGCTCAAAGACTTAGAGGTTTACACTTTTAAAAGAAAACTTAAAGAAGAGCTCATTAAAAAAGCTTATTATACAATAGAAGACTTTTTTAAAGAAAAGTTACAATGTTATTAATAGTGTACTTTAAATGTGAAGATTGTTCTGTAATTTAAATCGTAGTTATGATAATGTATAAATATTGTATTAAACATAAAACTAATTTTAAGGTATATAGCATGCAATAATTTTCTATTTTTAGTTACCTAAGTAATCAAGTTTCACATGCCTAACGGTAGAATATATTATGGAACCAAGCTAGTACTGTAAGACCTCATATGTACCGTATATTCTGGTGAATAAAAATATCATTCATTCATTCATTCATTCACTGTTATCTTTTCTACTCCAGTACTTTTTTCTGTCATTTATATAGTTTCTAACTATCAAGACATAAATTATGAAAGTCTGTAAAAGTCTATACTCTATTGCCCAAAAAACACTGCTAAACGATGTTATAATGTCGCCAAAAACATCACTTAGTACCACAGATTACAAGATAAACAGCTGCATTCACACAATTTGAAATTAAAAAAAAAATATTGTACTAAGGCATTGCTGCCAACTTAAAAAAATAAATTAACTTCAGTGCATGGATGTTTAGTATAGTGAACGTATACCTTTATGTATAAGTTGATATTCTCTTGACAGATGTTTAGTTTAGTATAGTGAACGTATACCTTTATGTATAAGTTTATATATTATTGACAGATGGACGTCAATAAAAAAAAAGTTTATCAGACTATTTTTTTTTAATTTTGTTGATTCCGAGCATTTGTTGTTTATTTGCATTTTATTTATGAAATGTCGAGTCGTAGAAAAAGTATTGTATGCAACGTTGTATAAGTAGGTCAAAAAACGCTCGTGGCATCTTTCTTACGATGTTCGCTACGCTCACATCGTAACCCATGCCACTCGAGTTTTTTGCCCCCTCTTACACAACGGTTGCATGAAATATTAACGTTTTGCGATCTCTCAAACGGCATTCTCGAATTAGGTCCCTGTTATGTTTTAATAATGTGTGAAGATCGATGTCATTTTTACTTTGCACGATATACCTTATTTTTTTACGATTGCACGATATACGTAAGTAAGTGCAACTACTGCAATGTCCATGTAAGAAATACCTAATTACAATTATCTACTACACGATATTGATTAAGGTCAATGACAGCGCAAGTACAAGATGTCTCCCGAGATTCTCGCCTTGGAAACGATTGTGGACATGTGTTATTGTTCTATTTCAATAATAGCAAAATCAGCACCAGCCACAAAGTTTTAGTAGATAGAAAGCTTAAAATCTAATAATGCATAGACATCGAAGGCTCAGGAACATTATTTAGTAAAGAAGTTTTTTAATAACTTTACCATATTGCATGATAGGTACATGTAAAGAAAATATCAGTAGGTTTGTTAACAAAAAAAGGGAGTCATTTTGATACGCCTTGAATATAGAAGTCTAAATAATGCATATGATTGAATTCTCAGACTGACACATTAATATTTATTATTCACCTGTGTGATCTATGTAAGTACCTATTTTTCAAAACAATGTAAATGCTCAGTACGTGCGCGCATCTGTTGCGCGGAGTTACTCATTTTTGAGCCGCATATAAATTATGTTTGCCGCTGGTAGACTGCCATTCCTTACATTTTGTGAGCGAGGGAGAAATTCAAAAACTTTTAAAGCAATATAACGGTTTAACTGTGCCTGAATACCATTTTCAAAATCTCCGCTTTTGAATGCTAAACACAGAAATGTCTATCGTTAGTGTTGGCGTTTTCGGTGTAAAGCCACATGGTAATAATGGTAACAATTTACACGTAAATGATTATTTAAATTCAGTTCCAAGTGGGTGCGTAGATTTGAATTGCGGTTTCGAACGAACCCTTTTTGGGATAAGGGACGCCCGAAATGCCTAGTGGATTTAGTCAACCGCAACACTAGCTAATTTATGAGTTCCGTAACTGTACATATTTTAATTAAACTCGCTGTATAGTCCGTAAGCCCGCTCCAAGATTGCCTACGTAATATGACATCACGACAAAAAGCATGGCACACGGTCGAAAAAGTTGTGCTGAGCGAGAATCAAACGAGTATCGCACAGAAAATTGGCCGGAAGTTTGAGAAAATCCTTCACTTCCGGTCAATATTTGAGGGGTGTACTTACGTCATGTGACATCATTACGTGACAGATGGCATCATGTAGCCCTTTAATCGTAGAGAGTGTAAACATAAGTCTGCCAGTTCTAAAATGGCCGGAAGTGCTTGGCAGACGGGGTCAAAGATGGTCATCGTATACGTTTTTCTACGTTTTGTGGTATCTTGACGAAATCCATACTATCCATACTAATACTAATATTATAAATGCCAAAGTGTGTCTGTCTGTCTGTTACCTCTTCACGCTTAAACCGCTGAATCGATTTTGATGAAATATGGCATGTAGATAGTTTAAGGTTCGAGGAAGGACGTAGGATAGTTTTCGTCCTAGAAATTATCCCTAAAAAGATTGAAAAGTGAGTAAGTAATTCATGATGACATTGATGACCCTGTAGGAAATGTAATAATTAGACCAAAAGCACAATTGCTCTTACATTTGCTTAGGCGCTTTGAATAATCCCTTTTATAAATTAAGGTGATTTGATTAGATGGATATCTATCGTGTTGTACGAGGTTGCTTCCATACTTCCAAGTTCCACGCGGACGAAGTCGCGGGCAAAAGCTAGTTGATTATAAATGCTTTAAATTAATAGTGTCTCGAAAAATAAATAAGTCTGCCAATACATATCTGGCCGGAAGTCCAGTCCTTCAAAAGTAATTTTTTAGGGTTCCGTAGTCAAACTAGAAACCCTTATAGATTTGCCATGTCCGTCGGTTCGTCTCTCTGTCCGCGGCTTAGCTCCGTGACCATTAGTACTAGAAAGCTAAAATTTTGGTATGAGTATGTGTAGTATCACGACGACAAAACGGTAAAATAAAAACTAAAAAAAAAATTTTTCGGGTAGGTACCTCTCGAATGTATCTCGTACGCCTAAAGTGGGGGTGAATTTATTTTTCTTTCCAACACTAGTGTGTGGGGTGGCGTTGAATAGGTTGTCGGGCCACGATCAGTGTAGGGTCCGTACTTGTCCATCCTTCACAATAGACGGGCTTAAATCCCGAGCTCCTAATCCCGAGGTTTAAATTACGAAAAAGATTTCAAGTTCTATAAAAAGGTCGTAAACGCTATAGTAACTGTAATTACTGCGCAGAGTAGCGCCAGATTGAGCGGAATGTTTTAATGCAGTATGGCACTTAACTAATATGTGTAATGTTCGAAGTGTAAGGACACCGCGCGGCACTTACGTAATTTTAAAGAAAATAATGAAATTTTGCGATAACTCAAAAACGAAAATCGATTTTTTTTAAATATAGTTGTCATTGAAATTACTTATAGATCATATTTTCATGTATTTTTCTATATTTTTTTTTGGACTCAATGTTAAAAAGTTAGAGGGGGAATATTTACAAAACTGCTGACTATAAAAAACTAATGTTTGGAGACCCCTATTATCTTCAAAATACCTATTCAACGCACTAGTGTTGGAAAGAAAAATAAATTCACCATCAGTTTAGGTGTACCTACGAGATGCATACGAGAGGTACCTACCCGAAAAAAAAAAATAGTTTTTATTTTACCTTTTTGTCGTCGTGATACATACACATACTCATACCAAATTTTAGCTTTCTAGTACTAATGGTCACGGAGCTGGCAAAACTACGGACGGATGACGGACATGGCAAATCTATAAGGGTTCCTAGTTTGACTACGGAACCCTAAAAAATCACTTTTGAAGGACTTCCGGCCAGATATGTCTTGGCAGACTTATTTATTTTTAGAGACACTATTACTTTAAAACATTTTATAATAAATTTCGTCCAGATACCACAACACGTAGGAAAACGTATGCGATGACCATCTTTGACCCCGTCTGCCAAGCACTTCCGGCCATTTTAGAACTGGCAGACTGTTTACACTCTCTACGATTAAAGGGCTACATGATGACATCTGTCACGTAATGATGTCACATGACGTAAGTACACCCCTAAAATTTTGACCGGAAGTGAAGGATTTTCTCAAACTTCCGGCCAATTTTCTGTGCGATAATCGTTTGATTCTCGCTCGGCACAACTTTTTCGACCGTGTGCCATGCATTTTATCGTGATGTCATATTACGTAGGCAATCTTGGAGCGGGCTTACGGACTAGTAGCTTTGTAACGTGAATATTTGCTCTAACTGAACCAAAATCGCGCGCTTTGTTGTCAAAATATTTCGACACAAGATTTATATAAACATTAAATCGAAGGGTGTTTTCCAATCTCAGTGTCATGACCCTTAAGCACAGACAACCTCCACTAGACGGAGCATGTAAGGCGACCCGCGCGCACCAACGATATGGTACGGCAGAACATTAAAGTATCAACACGGCGGCCACCGTTTAGTTGCGTCCTTGTTTATGATCCATGCGTACGTCAACGAATAAAGAAATTAAATAAATAACATGGTAAATTGTAGTGTTAAGTGGTGTAGAGAGACCTCATAAACAAGGACGCAACTAAACGGTGGCCGCCGTGTTGATACTTTAATGTTCTGTCGTACCATATCGTTGGTGCGCGCGGGTCGCCTTACATGCTCCGTCTAGTGGGGGTTGTCTGTGCCCTTAAGGGACCGAATCAAACTAGCGGAGTTGAACCTAAACAAGCAGTAACAGCGTTTGCTGTCAAAACACCCGGCAGCACCAGTCAACTAACTCGTAATGGTTGACTCGGAAATTAGCTGCTGCGATTTATTTGCTCGTACTTCCGGTGGGACCTCGGTGAGGGTCTGGAGTTCGGTCCACGACGGCTGTAGTAACTGATAGACTAGATTAGGTACAGATACGACATCTAAAATAACTACATAATTTCTAATATTTTTTATAAAGTCACTTTGCGGTAAAACGGTGCCGTCTCTAAATTTGCGCCTTGCACATGTGTCGCGGTTTTGTAGCAGGCCATTTTCGTGGGAAGGGAGTTAACTGTGACATAATTCGCATACATTAAGAAATCTTAATAACATTCCACTTTGTTACTATTTCTAAGACACTAATATGAAAAAGTTAGTAACAAAATGGACAGAATTTAGAGAATTAAGTATGTTTTTTTTTGACAAAAATTAAGCCTTATCTTATTATCTAACAACATTTCACTTTATTTCTAAGTACTTACCATGAAAATGTTGGTTACAAAATGGAACATCATTAATATTTCCTAATTATGTCATAATTAAGTGCATCCCTTCTCACAAAACTGCCCAGCAAACAAGCGGTAGAATGGTGATTATAAATATGTTAATTTATATATGTCAGTCAATTATTCATCACGGTATAATTTATTGAAATAATGTAAAGAAATTCACTTAAATTAAGATTTAAATAAAAATACGGTCAATCGAAAGCTAGTGCGACACCATGTCACAATCTATAATTATGATGATTGTTTTCTTTTGTGTATAGTTTTATCTTTTTTTTATATGGTATCGCGGTAAAGTCTGGCAACAATATTACTTATTACGATATTATCTAATAGTTGGAGATCATTATATAAAAATAATGACTCCACAAAGTTACCCTAACACATGAGTTATGAAATGTAAACTATGTTACTGAAACGTGTTAACTTAATATACTTGTCATGTTCGTCTGTAGGTATTCATGGGCTATAAGGATACCCTGCGTAAAAGATTTTACGAGATTGTGCCTCCACAAAATCACAACCCATAAAATATTTTTATGCCCACGCGTATTGGTGGATAATGGGAGTCCGCCATTGTAGCCGTTGTCTTTTTTGAATAGATATGTACTCGGGAAGGAAAATTATATTTTGCTGTTGAATATTTACATACTAGAGTTGAAGTCGGCACTAAAACATGTCAAGTGGCACATACTAGGCCTATGCGAAGTCCGACGTCTAGGGGAAGAAATTATAGAAGATGAAGATCACATATTCTACTACATAGGGCAAACAAAGGGGCTCTATGGTGTGGGATTTTTGATAAAGAAAGAGCTAAAAGGAAATATTATCAGCTTTACAGGAATCTCGGAAAGAGTTTGTATTCTCGAAATAGAGCTCGAAAAAACACTTTTCGCGATCATTCAAGTATATGCTCCCACGGAAAACTCTACTCAAGAAGAAATTGATAACTTCTATATAGACCTACAAAAAGCACACAATAAGATCACCACAAGATACCTAATCATTATGGGAGACTTCAATGCCCAAATAGGTAAAACGAAACCTCATGAGATGAAAGTGGCCGGAAAGTTTGGTTATGGAGAACGAAGTAGTAGAGGATATAGACTAATAGACTACGCTTACGAGCATGAATTAAAAATCATGAACACAGTATTTAAAAAGAAAGAGAAAACCAAATGGACTTGGATTTCGCCAGACAAAAAAACCAGAAATGAAATTGACTACATATTAACAAGCAAACCTAAGCTATTCACAAACGTGCAAGTTTTGCAATCATTTAATTTCAGTTCCGATCACAGACTTGTAAGAGGATCTCTGTATATAGAACTAGGAAAGAAAAATAGACGTAGCTTCAATAACACAAAAATACAATTAAAAACAGATCAAGAACAATTGGAATATCTGGAAAATTTAAATCGATTTATACCTGACTTAATTGAAAACTGCAAGTTATCAACATGTGATGAATACTGTCAAAAAATTGAATCCGCAATAAAGGAAAGCTTGCATGGAAAACCAAGTATAAAACGGCACAAACAAATCTTATCTGAAAACACTTTAAAACTAATAAAAATGAGAAGTAATTTACAGCATAGAAAGGCTTTAAACAGTACAGAAAAAAATGAACTTAAACAACTCTATAAAGAAACAAATAAAGCCATCAGAAAAGATTATAAAACATACCGAACTAATACGATACAAAAATACCTACAGACAACAAGAAGCTCAAAAAAAGCGTTCAAAGAGTTAGACAAAACAAAAAAATGGATACCGTCGCTAGGACAGGGCTCTTTAATTACTAATTCGCGCTCAGAGATCATCGATTTGGCAACAGATTTCTACCGACAACTCTACAGTTCATCCAAGGAAACGGGACATCCTTTCCGTTCTACTCCGACTTCAATCAACCAGGACGACCCAGTTATAGAGTCATTCAAGGAAACAGAATTTTTAAGACAAATAAAGAAGTTAAAGTTCGAAAAGAGCCCTGGTACTGATGGGCTAACCAATGAAAGCATCAAATAAGCCAAACAGCTTCTACATCGCCCTCTTGAGCTACTTTTTAATAAGATTTTAGATAAAGAAACAGTTCCAAAAAAATGGACGGAATCCGAAATCACTCTTTTATATAAACCCCAAAGATATAGGTAACTACCGTCCAATCAGCATAATGCCATGTCTCTACAAGCTGTTCGCCTCATGCTTACTAAGCCGAATAACGGGAGATTTAGATAAACACCAACCGATAGAACAGGCTGGCTTCCGGGCAGGTTTTAGCACCATTGACCATATTCAAGTAATAGAGCAATTAATTGAAAAATACTTAGAGTACAGAAGACCATTATATCTGGCCTTTATAGATTATAAAAAGGCCTTTGACTCGATATCCCACGACAGCATCTGGAAAGCTCTAAGTGAACAAAAAATACCAAATAAATACATAAATATTATTAAGAACATATATCAGGATAGCACGAGCAAAATTAGACTAGACAGGTTGGGAAGTAGCATAAAAATTCAAAAAGGAGTAAGACAAGGTGATCCGTTATCACCTAAATTATTTATTGCCGTCCTACAAAATATAATAAAAGATTTAAAATGGGCAGAAAAGGGCATAAATATAAATGGCAACTTCCTAAGCCAGCTACGGTTTGCGGATGACATTGTTATATTCTCCGAAACCTCGTCACAGTTAAGTAATATGGTCAATGAATTAGTCTTAGCTAGCAGAGCTGTGGGACTCGAACTAAACACAGACAAAACAAAGCTAATGACAAATTTCCAAGAAGATGCTATATACGTCGGTAATGAAGTACTAGAATATGTGCAGGAGTACGTCTATCTGGGTAAGCAAATATCCTTTAAGACTGGTAGAAACCTTGAAGAATTGGAAAGGAGAGTAGCTATCACATGGAAAAAATACTGGGCGCAAAAGGAAATCATGAAATCACCGGAAATGAATATAGAGTTGAAGAAAATAGTCATGGACACTACAATTTTACCATCTTTAACATACGGCTGTCAAACGTGGACATTTGACTCAAAAATAAAAAATAAGATCCAATGTACTCAAAGAGCAATGGAAAGAAGTTCATTAGGAATTAAGATTAAAGACAAAATAAACAGCAGGACTATAAGGAATAAAACAAAAGTAATTGACGCTCTACAATTCGCTCAGAGTCTGAAATGGAAATGGGCTGGGCACGTGGCTCGCTATACCGATGACAGGTGGACAGGTAGAGTCAAGCAATGGAGAGGCCCAACCGGCACACGGAGACAAGGAAGGCCATCTTCTAGATGGAATGATGGAATAAAGAGAGTGGCGGGTCACAATTGGATCGATGTTGCCAAGGACAGAGACACTTGGAATTTTTTGGAGGAGGCTTTTACCCAGAAGGGGTCCATACTAAAATCATAGACCTATCAATATTATAATTATGCAATCATATAATTTGAATTAATATTATGTTATTTATTATACCAATCGTAATCTAATGCATGAAATTTTAATTACTCATATTCTTTATTTTTCAACTGATTTAAATGAAAGTATTTGATTGATATTATTATTATTGCAGAAATATTTATATGTAATTACTTTTTTGATAGTAAATTAAAAGAGAGAATGCATTTATTAGGTTAATTTGATTGTTTATGTTAAATATTATTTATTGTGTATGGAATGAAATAAAGCTTTATTATTATTATTATTATTTACATACTTACGCTAAGGGGCAGATTTAGTGATAGGATGAAATGCAAAGCCATACAAATATCCAGTCTCGCTCGATCGCCACATGAGTTTTGGAACAAAATTTTGTTTTCAATCGACCTGCCACATACTGCAACGGTTGAAAGAAGGTATAAGTTTGTTGATATCTGTAAATAGTAACTGACTAAACATATCGATTATTCTACAAAGCACGTTGATAATTTTTCCAACGATGATGGAAAATTTGTTTACTAAGTACAAATGTATCATACATTGTAAGCTCTGAGCGTGTTTATACCTAATGTTAATGGCTCACATTATCTGATACTACATTCGAAGATATATTTGTCTTAGTCCCAGCTCAGAAAATCCAAACAGTCTTCTCCGCCGGTAAAACGCTTTGCAAATTGCAATGCACTTTGCTTTTTATAGCGAGATTGTCTGTTGTGGTATCGCTTGCACGGGGCTGATAAAATGGAATTGTATTAAAATATTCCTGTGGACTGAGCTCCACAGTTTATTAGTTTGGACTACAAAATCTGTAAACCGATTTTATGATGTAAATATTTAGTAGCTATGGTGTTCACTATACAAGATGTAAAAAAGACCGATATCGAACCTCCCGTTTAAGATTCAGAATTACAATGACAGACCTATGGTACAATTGCTTAAACTGATCC